>OV725077.1:231562491-233012640 GCA_928085145.1 Nezara viridula | reverse complement strand
TGCTCTCCACTTCATAGTTAGTTACACGCTCACCTTTACACCACGACGCACCGCACGCACTATCTCTTCTGTCGTAGACGGGCCTCCTATGTCTTGCCTTGCTCTCCACTTCATAGTTAGTTACACGCTCACCTTTACACCTCGACGCACCTCACGCACTATCTCTTCTGTCGTAGACGGGCCTCCTATGTCTTGCCTTGCTCTCCACTTCATAGTTAGTTACACGCTCACCTTTACACCACGACGCACCGCACGCACTATCTCTTCTGTCGTAGACGGGCCTCCTATGTCTTGCCTTGCTCTCCACTTCATAGTTAGTTACACGCTCACCTTTACACCACGACGCACCGCACGCACTATCTCTTCTGTCGTAGACGGGCCTCCTATGTCTTGCCTTGCTCTCCACTTCATAGTTAGTTACACGCTCACCTTTACACCACGACGCACCGCACGCACTATCTCTTCTGTCGTAGACGGGCCTCCTATGTCTTGCCTTGCTCTCCACTTCATAGTTAGTTACACGCTCACCTTTACACCACGACGCACCGCACGCACTATCTCTTCTGTCGTAGACGGGCCTCCTATGTCTTGCCTTGCTCTCCACTTCATAGTTAGTTACACGCTCACCATTACACCTCGACGCACCGCACGCACTATCTCTTCTGTCGTAGACGGGCCTCCTATGTCTTGCCTTGCTCTCCACTTCATAGTTAGTTACACGCTCACCATTACACCCGACGCACCGCACGCACTATCTCTTCTGTCGTAGACGGGCCTCCCATGTCTTGCCTTGCTCTCCACTTCATAGTTAGTTACACGCTCACCATTACACCTCGACGCACCGCACGCACTATCTCTTCTGTCGTAGACGGGCCTCCTATGTCTTGCCTTGCTCTCCACTTCATAGTTAGTTACACGCTCACCATTACACCTCGACGCACCGCACGCACTATCTCTTCTGTCGTAGACGGGCCTCCTATGTCTTGCCTTGCTCTCCACTTCATAGTTAGTTACACGCTCACCATTACACCCCGACGCACCGCACGCACTATCTCTTCTTTCGTAGACGGGCCTCCCATGTCTTGCCTTGCTCTCCACTTCATAGTTAGTTACACGCTCACCATTACACCTCGACGCACCGCACGCACTATCTCTTCTGTCGTAGACGGGCCTCCTATGTCTTGCCTTGCTCTCCACTTCATAGTTAGTTACACGCTCACCATTACACCCGACGCACCGCACGCACTATCTCTTCTGTCGTAGACGGGCCTCCTATGTCTTGCCTTGCTCTCCACTTCATAGTTAGTTACACGCTCACCATTACACCTCGACGCACCGCACGCACTATCTCTTCTGTCGTAGACGGGCCTCCTATGTCTTGCCTTGCTCTCCACTTCATAGTTAGTTACACGCTCACCATTACACCTCGACGCACCGCACGCACTATCTCTTCTGTCGTAGACGGGCCTCCTATGTCTTGCCTTGCTCTCCACTTCATAGTTAGTTACACGCTCACCATTACACCCCGACGCACCGCACGCACTATCTCTTCTGTCGTAGACGGGCCTCCTATGTCTTGCCTTGCTCTCCACTTCATAGTTAGTTACACGCTCACCATTACACCTCGACGCACCGCACGCACTATCTCTTCTGTCGTAGACGGGCCTCCTATGTCTTGCCTTGCTCTCCACTTCATAGTTAGTTACACGCTCACCATTACACCTCGACGCACCGCACGCACTATCTCTTCTGTCGTAGACGGGCCTCCTATGTCTTGCCTTGCTCTCCACTTCATAGTTAGTTACACGCTCACCATTACACCTCGACGCACCGCACGCACTATCTCTTCTGTCGTAGACGGGCCTCCTATGTCTTGCCTTGCTCTCCACTTCATAGTTAGTTACACGCTCACCATTACACCTCGACGCACCGCACGCACTATCTCTTCTGTCGTAGACGGGCCTCCTATGTCTTGCCTTGCTCTCCACTTCATAGTTAGTTACACGCTCACCATTACACCCGACGCACCGCACGCACTATCTCTTCTGTCGTAGACGGGCCTCCTATGTCTTGCCTTGCTCTCCACTTCATAGTTAGTTACACGCTCACCATTACACCTCGACGCACCGCACGCACTATCTCTTCTGTCGTAGACGGGCCTCCTATGTCTTGCCTTGCTCTCCACTTCATAGTTAGTTACACGCTCACCATTACACCTCGACGCACCGCACGCACTATCTCTTCTGTCGTAGACGGGCCTCCTATGTCTTGCCTTGCTCTCCACTTCATAGTTAGTTACACGCTCACCATTACACCTCGACGCACCGCACGCACTATCTCTTCTGTCGTAGACGGGCCTCCTATGTCTTGCCTTGCTCTCCACTTCATAGTTAGTTACACGCTCACCATTACACCTCGACGCACCGCACGCACTATCTCTTCTGTCGTAGACGGGCCTCCTATGTCTTGCCTTGCTCTCCACTTCATAGTTAGTTACACGCTCACCATTACACCTCGACGCACCGCACGCACTATCTCTTCTGTCGTAGACGGGCCTCCTATGTCTTGCCTTGCTCTCCACTTCATAGTTAGTTACACGCTCACCATTACACCTCGACGCACCGCACGCACTATCTCTTCTGTCGTAGACGGGCCTCCTATGTCTTGCCTTGCTCTCCACTTCATAGTTAGTTACACGCTCACCATTACACCTCGACGCACCGCACGCACTATCTCTTCTGTCGTAGACGGGCCTCCTATGTCTTGCCTTGCTCTCCACTTCATAGTTAGTTACACGCTCACCATTACACCTCGACGCACCGCACGCACTATCTCTTCTGTCGTAGACGGGCCTCCTATGTCTTGCCTTGCTCTCCACTTCATAGTTAGTTACACGCTCACCATTACACCTCGACGCACCGCACGCACTATCTCTTCTGTCGTAGACGGGCCTCCTATGTCTTGCCTTGCTCTCCACTTCATAGTTAGTTACACGCTCACCATTACACCTCGACGCACCGCACGCACTATCTCTTCTGTCGTAGACGGGCCTCCTATGTCTTGCCTTGCTCTCCACTTCATAGTTAGTTACACGCTCACCATTACACCTCGACGCACCGCACGCACTATCTCTTCTGTCGTAGACGGGCCTCCTATGTCTTGCCTTGCTCTCCACTTCATAGTTAGTTACACGCTCACCATTACACCTCGACGCACCGCACGCACTATCTCTTCTGTCGTAGACGGGCCTCCTATGTCTTGCCTTGCTCTCCACTTCATAGTTAGTTACACGCTCACCATTACACCTCGACGCACCGCACGCACTATCTCTTCTGTCGTAGACGGGCCTCCCATGTCTTGCCTTGCTCTCCACTTCATAGTTAGTTACACGCTCACCATTACACCTCGACGCACCGCACGCACTATCTCTTCTGTCGTAGACGGGCCTCCTATGTCTTGCCTTGCTCTCCACTTCATAGTTAGTTACACGCTCACCATTACACCTCGACGCACCGCACGCACTATCTCTTCTGTCGTAGACGGGCCTCCTATGTCTTGCCTTGCTCTCCACTTCATAGTTAGTTACACGCTCACCATTACACCTCGACGCACCGCACGCACTATCTCTTCTGTCGTAGACGGGCCTCCTATGTCTTGCCTTGCTCTCCACTTCATAGTTAGTTACACGCTCACCATTACACCTCGACGCACCGCACGCACTATCTCTTCTGTCGTAGACGGGCCTCCTATGTCTTGCCTTGCTCTCCACTTCATAGTTAGTTACACGCTCACCATTACACCTCGACGCACCGCACGCACTATCTCTTCTGTCGTAGACGGGCCTCCCATGTCTTGCCTTGCTCTCCACTTCATAGTTAGTTACACGCTCACCATTACACCTCGACGCACCGCACGCACTATCTCTTCTGTCGTAGACGGGCCTCCTATGTCTTGCCTTGCTCTCCACTTCATAGTTAGTTACACGCTCACCATTACACCTCGACGCACCGCACGCACTATCTCTTCTGTCGTAGACGGGCCTCCTATGTCTTGCCTTGCTCTCCACTTCATAGTTAGTTACACGCTCACCATTACACCTCGACGCACCGCACGCACTATCTCTTCTGTCGTAGACGGGCCTCCTATGTCTTGCCTTGCTCTCCACTTCATAGTTAGTTACACGCTCACCATTACACCTCGACGCACCGCACGCACTATCTCTTCTGTCGTAGACGGGCCTCCTATGTCTTGCCTTGCTCTCCACTTCATAGTTAGTTACACGCTCACCATTACACCTCGACGCACCGCACGCACTATCTCTTCTGTCGTAGACGGGCCTCCTATGTCTTGCCTTGCTCTCCACTTCATAGTTAGTTACACGCTCACCATTACACCTCGACGCACCGCACGCACTATCTCTTCTGTCGTAGACGGGCCTCCTATGTCTTGCCTTGCTCTCCACTTCATAGTTAGTTACACGCTCACCATTACACCTCGACGCACCGCACGCACTATCTCTTCTGTCGTAGACGGGCCTCCTATGTCTTGCCTTGCTCTCCACTTCATAGTTAGTTACACGCTCACCATTACACCTCGACGCACCGCACGCACTATCTCTTCTGTCGTAGACGGGCCTCCTATGTCTTGCCTTGCTCTCCACTTCATAGTTAGTTACACGCTCACCTTTACACCTCGACGCACCGCACGCACTATCTCTTCTGTCGTAGACGGGCCTCCTATGTCTTGCCTTGCTCTCCACTTCATAGTTAGTTACACGCTCACCATTACACCTCGACGCACCGCACGCACTATCTCTTCTGTCGTAGACGGGCCTCCTATGTCTTGCCTTGCTCTCCACTTCATAGTTAGTTACACGCTCACCATTACACCCCGACGCACCGCACGCACTATCTCTTCTGTCGTAGACGGGCCTCCATGTCTTGCCTTGCTCTCCACTTCATAGTTAGTTACACGCTCACCATTACACCTCGACGCACCGCACGCACTATCTCTTCTGTCGTAGACGGGCCTCCTATGTCTTGCCTTGCTCTCCACTTCATAGTTAGTTACACGCTCACCATTACACCTCGACGCACCGCACGCACTATCTCTTCTGTCGTAGACGGGCCTCCTATGTCTTGCCTTGCTCTCCACTTCATAGTTAGTTACACGCTCACCATTACACCTCGACGCACCGCACGCACTATCTCTTCTGTCGTAGACGGGCCTCCTATGTCTTGCCTTGCTCTCCACTTCATAGTTAGTTACACGCTCACCATTACACCTCGACGCACCGCACGCACTATCTCTTCTGTCGTAGACGGGCCTCCTATGTCTTGCCTTGCTCTCCACTTCATAGTTAGTTACACGCTCACCATTACACCTCGACGCACCGCACGCACTATCTCTTCTGTCGTAGACGGGCCTCCTATGTCTTGCCTTGCTCTCCACTTCATAGTTAGTTACACGCTCACCATTACACCTCGACGCACCGCACGCACTATCTCTTCTGTCGTAGACGGGCCTCCTATGTCTTGCCTTGCTCTCCACTTCATAGTTAGTTACACGCTCACCATTACACCTCGACGCACCGCACGCACTATCTCTTCTGTCGTAGACGGGCCTCCTATGTCTTGCCTTGCTCTCCACTTCATAGTTAGTTACACGCTCACCATTACACCTCGACGCACCGCACGCACTATCTCTTCTGTCGTAGACGGGCCTCCTATGTCTTGCCTTGCTCTCCACTTCATAGTTAGTTACACGCTCACCATTACACCTCGACGCACCGCACGCACTATCTCTTCTGTCGTAGACGGGCCTCCTATGTCTTGCCTTGCTCTCCACTTCATAGTTAGTTACACGCTCACCATTACACCTCGACGCACCGCACGCACTATCTCTTCTGTCGTAGACGGGCCTCCTATGTCTTGCCTTGCTCTCCACTTCATAGTTAGTTACACGCTCACCATTACACCTCGACGCACCGCACGCACTATCTCTTCTGTCGTAGACGGGCCTCCCATGTCTTGCCTTGCTCTCCACTTCATAGTTAGTTACACGCTCACCATTACACCTCGACGCACCGCACGCACTATCTCTTCTGTCGTAGACGGGCCTCCTATGTCTTGCCTTGCTCTCCACTTCATAGTTAGTTACACGCTCACCATTACACCTCGACGCACCGCACGCACTATCTCTTCTGTCGTAGACGGGCCTCCTATGTCTTGCCTTGCTCTCCACTTCATAGTTAGTTACACGCTCACCATTACACCTCGACGCACCGCACGCACTATCTCTTCTGTCGTAGACGGGCCTCCTATGTCTTGCCTTGCTCTCCACTTCATAGTTAGTTACACGCTCACCATTACACCTCGACGCACCGCACGCACTATCTCTTCTGTCGTAGACGGGCCTCCTATGTCTTGCCTTGCTCTCCACTTCATAGTTAGTTACACGCTCACCATTACACCTCGACGCACCGCACGCACTATCTCTTCTGTCGTAGACGGGCCTCCTATGTCTTGCCTTGCTCTCCACTTCATAGTTAGTTACACGCTCACCATTACACCTCGACGCACCGCACGCACTATCTCTTCTGTCGTAGACGGGCCTCCTATGTCTTGCCTTGCTCTCCACTTCATAGTTAGTTACACGCTCACCATTACACCTCGACGCACCGCACGCACTATCTCTTCTGTCGTAGACGGGCCTCCTATGTCTTGCCTTGCTCTCCACTTCATAGTTAGTTACACGCTCACCATTACACCTCGACGCACCGCACGCACTATCTCTTCTGTCGTAGACGGGCCTCCTATGTCTTGCCTTGCTCTCCACTTCATAGTTAGTTACACGCTCACCATTACACCTCGACGCACCGCACGCACTATCTCTTCTGTCGTAGACGGGCCTCCTATGTCTTGCCTTGCTCTCCACTTCATAGTTAGTTACACGCTCACCTTTACACCTCGACGCACCGCACGCACTATCTCTTCTGTCGTAGACGGGCCTCCTATGTCTTGCCTTGCTCTCCACTTCATAGTTAGTTACACGCTCACCTTTACACCTCGACGCACCGCACGCACTATCTCTTCTGTCGTAGACGGGCCTCCTATGTCTTGCCTTGCTCTCCACTTCATAGTTAGTTACACGCTCACCTTTACACCCGACGCACCGCACGCACTATCTCTTCTGTCGTAGCCGGGCCTCCTATGTCTTGCCTTGCGCTCCACTTCATAGTTAGTTACACGCTCACCTTTACACCTCGACGCACCGCACGCACTATCTCTTCTGTCGTAGACGGGCCTCCATGTCTTGCCTTGCTCTCCACTTCATAGTTAGTTACACGCTCACCATTACACCTCGACGCACCGCACGCACTATCTCTTCTGTCGTAGACGGGCCTCCTATGTCTTGCCTTGCTCTCCACTTCATAGTTAGTTACACGCTCACCTTTACACCCGACGCACCGCACGCACTATCTCTTCTGTCGTAGACGGGCCTCCTATGTCTTGCCTTGCTCTCCACTTCATAGTTAGTTACACGCTCACCTTTACACCTCGACGCACCGCACGCACTATCTCTTCTGTCGTAGACGGGCCTCCTATGTCTTGCCTTGCTCTCCACTTCATAGTTAGTTACACGCTCACCTTTACACCTCGACGCACCGCACGCACTATCTCTTCTGTCGTAGACGGGCCTCCCATGTCTTGCCTTGCTCTCCACTTCATAGTTAGTTACACGCTCACCTTTACACCTCGACGCACCGCACGCACTATCTCTTCTGTCGTAGACGGGCCTCCTATGTCTTGCCTTGCTCTCCACTTCATAGTTAGTTACACGCTCACCTTTACACCTCGACGCACCGCACGCACTATCTCTTCTGTCGTAGACGGGCCTCCTATGTCTTGCCTTGCTCTCCACTTCATAGTTAGTTACACGCTCACCTTTACACCACGACGCACCGCACGCACTATCTCTTCTGTCGTAGACGGGCCTCCTATGTCTTGCCTTGCTCTCCACTTCATAGTTAGTTACACGCTCACCTTTACACCTCGACGCACCGCACGCACTATCTCTTCTGTCGTAGACGGGCCTCCTATGTCTTGCCTTGCTCTCCACTTCATAGTTAGTTACACGCTCACCTTTACACCACGACGCACCGCACGCACTATCTCTTCTGTCGTAGACGGGCCTCCTATGTCTTGCCTTGCTCTCCACTTCATAGTTAGTTACACGCTCACCTTTACACCACGACGCACCTCACGCACTATCTCTTCTGTCGTAGACGGGCCTCCTATGTCTTGCCTTGCTCTCCACTTCATAGTTAGTTACACGCTCACCTTTACACCTCGACGCACCGCACGCACTATCTCTTCTGTCGTAGACGGGCCTCCTATGTCTTGCCTTGCTCTCCACTTCATAGTTAGTTACACGCTCACCTTTACACCTCGACGCACCGCACGCACTATCTCTTCTGTCGTAGACGGGCCTCCTATGTCTTGCCTTGCTCTCCACTTCATAGTTAGTTACACGCTCACCTTTACACCTCGAGCGCACGCACTATCTCTTCTGTCATAGAGGGGCCTCCTATGTTTTGGCTTGCTCACCACTTCTTGCCTTCACAGCACGTCCCACATCCACTTCTTGGTTTCCTGCATCTCCTTCTCGACTAGCTATGCCCAATTTAAAATCTGAAAGAAGTATTTCGTTTATAACTTCTTCCTTCAGCTGGCACTTTGAGCACTCTGAACAAGGAAGATCAAAAGAATCGTTCGAACATAGTCCTGAGGGATCCATGGCTAAATGGTGAGGATTTTTCGTACCCGAGGCCTTAAATACCCTCTAGCCCCTACCACTTATTCTAGGGACCAATCAGATATTTTCACATCCCCAATCCTCCGAATATTATAAAGAATGGTTTTCTAGTTGTAGTATTAAAATAATTAAAACAAAAAAAAAGTACTATCTTTAATTAACCCATGAACATATACCACTGAGGCTTGTGGAATATATATTCTTAAACATATTTATTAAATATATGCATTTAAAATTTTTTTTTTTCAGAAATTCTTTGTTGAAAATAATCTTACATATGACTAATATATTTAATTAATTAATTAACATAAGAAGAATAACGGTACGTTTCGGTGTCTTATCAGTGAATTAATTTTTAATATTCAATACATTTATTATAAATTAATATACATAATTGAAAATCTAATAGTATATACAATTATTTATCAACATCCAATAGAGAAATTGCACTAAAAATATTAAATCAAACCTACTATTAATAATAAATCGGCAGCTACACTGCAAAAGCTTGTAAGTGCAAAACATAAAATTGTTAATAAGACCAAATAGACTATATATAGAGTATTAGAGTATTTCTTATATTCTCTCTGGTATAGTAGAATAATAATAAACAAAAAATTTACATTATTACACTTTAAAAGAATAAAGTTGTTTCAAAACACTCTTTTCTACAATTTCAGGTAAACACAATTATTACATTCAATAATAATTATCAATAATAAGATAACTGATTATTGATCAGGTAGTACTTATCATCGGCCCTATATTAAAGTAATGAATGTGAGCCGGTTTAACGTTGCATATTCATTACTGTAACATGGTCCCGACGATATCATGATACACTATTTTTCAAACATGTCGACCTCACCTACAGATAAGAAGTCTCACCAAACCAATATGCTCTGTCTCTAAGTTATCATGGTATCACTTCTTGACCATTTATAAGTTTCTATCAATTACTCTACATGAAGGATGTATTAGGTCGATTTAATAAATGAAAATAGCTATCACTAACTCAAATGATCATTTTATGTGTCTTATTTGCAAATAATAAGAAGTCTATATGAATTTAAATTATATAAAATATACAGCATAGTTTATGTAAAATATAATAGGTTTTTCATGGTACGTGAAAATAATAAATGACCTCAATACTTATTTTATAGACAGTTTTTCTTTTAAATATAAGTTTTTTTAGAATTTTTGATAAACATTTTGAATGAGATTAGATCAATATTTAGCATCGCTAGTTGTTTTCGGTTCCACAGCTGTAATCTGTTACTGATATTAAGAAAACCATAAAAACTTATCGGAAAAGATATGTGATAGTGATCAGATAACTTAGCAGTGCTCCCATATTAATCATACAATATAATAAAATAAGTTCTTTATCACAGCCATCAGTGTATCACTTACCAACCACTAAACATGAGTACCATATATCAGTCAGTTATTCATCATGAAAGATGTTCTAGGTACATATTTATTAATAAATGAAAGGATTTTCAGGATTTATAAAATTAAATGTACACCTCGATATTTATTTGATAGAATTTTATTAATAAGAAAGAAATGCTTTTTACAACTGTTGGTGTACATTCTCAATAAAATTGGATCAATAATTTTACATTGCATTCAACACAAATTTATAAAGAAACAAAATGTCAAATATTAAAATAAAATTTGATTTTTTTTTAAATTTTTTAAAATTAAACAGCAGTAGTTTTCAATGGAAAGATTTAATAAAAAACAAATATATAAATATAAGAAACAAAATAATAAAGTGTGTACATTTTTACATATTTACAAGTATATGATAAACACTGAATCATAATAACAACATATTAATTTATTTTCACTTTTTTTTTCACAAAACATTTTTAATTACAAGATTTCAAGAAAATAAAAGATTATCATGAGTACATTACTATCGGTCGGAAAGGGGGGCAATATTCAAGTTTATAACTACCATCAATCCAAAAATATCTAAATTCCCCCCGCTCAGGTCTGCATTGAAGGCATCGGAAATATCTTGTGTTAAGTTTAGGGACATCGCTGCAACGGCTGTATACCTTCTTCGAGCAAATACTACACTCCATCGTATATATTTGGGTACCGACACCTTCACATACTAGAGCTTCGCAAAGGCAGTCATATCTGGTGATGTTGGGAAAACTCGAGCTGTTCGTCTTTCTTTCGTTCACATCGACGGATGAGGCTTGGTCTGAAGTACTGGACTGAGGAAATGCGCGCACTTTCGGTTTCGAAGAACTCGATGATGGGTCTTCCATGCAATCGTTGCATCTTAAAATTTGGAAATCATAAGTTGTGAGGCCGAGGCAGTAGGTGTGGAACTGCCTCGAGCAAATGTGGCACTGCACTTTATAGTTAGTCACGCCCTCACTTTTACTCCACGACGCAGCGCAGGCACTATCTCTTCTGTCGTAGAGGGACCTACTGTGTCATGCCTTGAACAGCACGTCCCACATCCACTTCTTGGTTTCCTGCATCTCTTTCTCGAGTCTAGCTATGCCAATTTAAAATCTGAAAGAAGTATTTCGTTAATAACTTCTTCCTTCAGCTGGCACTCTGAGCATTTATGGTAAAAGATTTCTTGGTCTGTTATATATTCCTTTAAATACGTCTTGTGAATTGTTTTGCAGGACATACACTGTATTGGTTCAGGTGGTTTCTTAAAGAGTTCATCGTTTGTTGCAACCTCTATAGACGCATCCAAATCTGCCTCGTATTCAAAGTGCTGGTTTCCGCTCCATATTGCTGACTCCATGACTGCAGTATTGTTAGGTCTCCATGCTGCGCCATTCAACGATGCGCTACTCCAGCCTCCCATGTCTTGCCTTGCTCTCCACTTCATAGTTAGTTACACGCTCACCATTACACCTCGACGCACCGCACGCACTATCTCTTCTGTCGTAGACGGGCCTCCTATGTCTTGCCTTGCTCTCCACTTCATAGTTAGTTACACGCTCACCTTTACACCTCGACGCACCGCACGCACTATCTCTTCTGTCGTAGACGGGCCTCCTATGTCTTGCCTTGCTCTCCACTTCATAGTTAGTTACACGCTCACCTTTACACCACGACGCACCGCACGCACTATCTCTTCTGTCGTAGACGGGCCTCCCATGTCTTGCCTTGCTCTCCACTTCATAGTTAGTTACACGCTCACCTTTACACCACGACGCACCGCACGCACTATCTCTTCTGTCGTAGACGGGCCTCCTATGTCTTGCCTTGCTCTCCACTTCATAGTTAGTTACACGCTCACCTTTACACCATCGACGCACCGCACGCACTATCTCTTCTGTCGTAGACGGGCCTCCTATGTCTTGCCTTGCTCTCCACTTCATAGTTAGTTACACGCTCACCTTTACACCACGACGCACCGCACGCACTATCTCTTCTGTCGTAGACGGGCCTCCCATGTCTTGCCTTGCTCTCCACTTCATAGTTAGTTACACGCTCACCTTTACACCACGACGCACCGCACGCACTATCTCTTCTGTCGTAGACGGGCCTCCTATGTCTTGCCTTGCTCTCCACTTCATAGTTAGTTACACGCTCACCTTTACACCACGACGCACCGCACGCACTATCTCTTCTGTCGTAGACGGGCCTCCTATGTCTTGCCTTGCTCTCCACTTCATAGTTAGTTACACGCTCACCTTTACACCATCGACGCACCGCACGCACTATCTCTTCTGTCGTAGACGGGCCTCCCATGTCTTGCCTTGCTCTCCACTTCATAGTTAGTTACACGCTCACCTTTACACCACGACGCACCGCACGCACTATCTCTTCTGTCGTAGACGGGCCTCCTATGTCTTGCCTTGCTCTCCACTTCATAGTTAGTTACACGCTCACCTTTACACCACGACGCACCGCACGCACTATCTCTTCTGTCGTAGACGGGCCTCCCATGTCTTGCCTTGCTCTCCACTTCATAGTTAGTTACACGCTCACCTTTACACCATCGACGCACCGCACGCACTATCTCTTCTGTCGTAGACGGGCCTCCTATGTCTTGCCTTGCTCTCCACTTCATAGTTAGTTACACGCTCACCTTTACACCACGACGCACCGCACGCACTATCTCTTCTGTCGTAGACGGGCCTCCTATGTCTTGCCTTGCTCTCCACTTCATAGTTAGTTACACGCTCACCTTTACACCACGACGCACCGCACGCACTATCTCTTCTGTCGTAGACGGGCCTCCTATGTCTTGCCTTGCTCTCCACTTCATAGTTAGTTACACGCTCACCTTTACACCACGACGCACCGCACGCACTATCTCTTCTGTCGTAGACGGGCCTCCTATGTCTTGCCTTGCTCTCCACTTCATAGTTAGTTACACGCTCACCTTTACACCACGACGCACCGCACGCACTATCTCTTCTGTCGTAGACGGGCCTCCTATGTCTTGCCTTGCTCTCCACTTCATAGTTAGTTACACGCTCACCTTTACACCATGACGCACCGCACGCACTATCTCTTCTGTCGTAGACGGGCCTCCCATGTCTTGCCTTGCTGTCCACTTCATAGTTAGTTACACGCTCACCTTTACACCACGACGCACCGCACGCACTATCTCTTCTGTCGTAGACGGGCCTCCTATGTCTTGCCTTGCTCTCCACTTCATAGTTAGTTACACGCTCACCTTTACACCACGACGCACCGCACGCACTATCTCTTCTGTCGTAGACGGGCCTCCTATGTCTTGCCTTGCTCTCCACTTCATAGTTAGTTACACGCTCACCTTTACACCACGACGCACCGCACGCACTATCTCTTCTGTCGTAGACGGGCCTCCTATGTCTTGCCTTGCTCTCCACTTCATAGTTAGTTACACGCTCACCTTTACACCTCGAGCGCACGCACTATCTCTTCTGTCATAGAGGGACCTCCTATGTTTTGGCTTGCTCACCACTTCTTGCCTTCACAGCACGTCCCACATCCACTTCTTGGTTTCCTGCATCTCCTTCTCGACTAGCTATGCCCAATTTAAAATCTGAAAGAAGTATTTCGTTTATAACTTCTTCCTTCAGCTGGCACTTTGAGCACTCTGAACAAGGAAGATCAAAAGAATCGTTCGAACATAGTCCTGAGGGATCCATGGCTAAATGGTGAGGATTTTTCGTACCCGAGGCCTTAAATACCCTCTAGCCCCTACCACTTATTCTAGGGACCAATCAGATATTTTCACATCCCCAATCCTCCGAATATTATAAAGAATGGTTTTCTAGTTGTAGTATTAAAATAATTAAAACAAAAAAAAGTACTATCTTTAATTAACCCATGAACATATACCACTGAGGCTTGTGGAATATATATTCTTAAACATATTTATTAAATATATGCATTTAAAATTTTTTTTTTTCAGAAATTCTTTGTTGAAAATAATCTTACATATGACTAATATATTTAATTAATTAATTAACATAAGAAGAATAACGGTACGTTTCGGTGTCTTATCAGTGAATTAATTTTTAATATTCAATACATTTATTATAAATTAATATACATAATTGAAAATCTAATAGTATATACAATTATTTATCAACATCCAATAGAGAAATTGCACTAAAAATATTAAATCAAACCTACTATTAATAATAAATCGGCAGCTACACTGCAAAAGCTTGTAAGTGCAAAACATAAAATTGTTAATAAGACCAAATAGACTATATATAGAGTATTAGAGTATTTCTTATATTCTCTCTGGTATAGTAGAATAATAATAAACAAAAATTTATATTATTACACATTAAAATAATAAATTTGTTTCAAAACACTCTTTCCTACAGTTTCAGGTAAACACAATTATTACATTCAATAATAATTATCAATAATAAGATAACTAATGATTGATCAGGTAATACTTATCATTGGCACTATATTAAAGTATTGAATGTGAGCCAGTTTAACGTTGCATATTAATTACTCTAACATGGTGCCGACGATATCATGATACTCTATTCTTCAAACATATTGACCTCACCTACAGATAAGAAGTCTCACTAAACCAATGTGCTCTTTCTAAGTTATCATGGTATCACTTCTTCACCATTGATAAGTTTCTATCAATTACTCTACATGAAAGGTGTATTAGGTTGGTTTAATAAATAAAAATACCAATCACTACCTCAAATAATCATTTTATATGTCTTATTTGCAAATAATAAGAAGTCCCTATGAATTTAAATTAGATAAAATATACAGCATAGTTTATGTAAAATATAATAGGTTTTTCATGGTACGTGAAAATAATAAATGACCTCAATACTTATTTTATAGACAGTTTTTCTTTTAAATATAAGTTTTTTTAGAATTTTTGATAAACATTTTGAATGAGATTAGATCAATATTTAGCATCGCTAGTTGTTTTCGGTTCCACAGCTGTAATCTGTTACTGATATTAAGAAAACCATAAAAACTTATCGGAAAAGAGATGTGCTAGTGATCAGATAACTTAGAAGTGATCCCATATTAATCATACAATATAATAAAATAAGTTCTTTATCACAGCCATCACTGTATCACTTCTCAACCACTAAACATGAGTACCATATATCAGTCAGTTATTCATCATGAAAGATGTTCTAGGTACATATTTATTAATAAATGAAAGGATTTTCAGGATTTATAAAATTAAATGTACACCTCGATATTTATTTGATAGAATTTTATTAATAAGAAAGAAATGCTTTTTACAACTGTTGGTGTACATTCTCAATAAAATTGGATCAATAATTTTACATTGCATTCAACACAAATTTATAAAGAAACAAAATGTCAAATATTAAAATAAAATTTGATTTTTTTTTTAAATTTTTTAAAATTAAACAGCAGTAGTTTTCAATGGAAAGATTTAATAAAAAACAAATATATAAATATAAGAAACAAAATAATAAAGTGTGTAAATTTTTACATATTTACAGGTATATGATAAACACTGAATCATAATAAAAATATATTAATTTATTTTCACTTTTTTTTAATTCACAAAACATTTTTAATTACAAGATTTCAAGAAAATAAAAGATTATCATGAGTACATTTCTATCGGTCGGAAAGGGGGGCAATATTCAAGTTTGTAACTACCATCAATCCAAAAATATCTAAATTCCCCCCGCTCAGGTCTGCATTGAAGGCATCGGAAATATCTTGTGTTAAGTTTAGGAACATTAAGGCAGCGAATGTATACTTCCTTCGAGCAAATACTACACTTCATCGTATATATTTGGGTACCGACACCTTCACATACTAGAGCTTCTCAAAGGCAGTCATATCTGGTGATGTTGGGAAAACTCGAGCTGTTGGTCTTTCTTCCGTTCACATCGACGGATGAGGCTTGGTCTGAAGTACTGGACTAAGGAAATGCGCGCACTTTCGGTTTCGAAGAACTCGATGATGGGTCTTCCATGCAATCGTTGCATCTTAAAATTTGGAAATCATAAGTTGTGAGGCCGAGGCAGTAGGTGTGGAACTGCCTCGAGCAAATGTGGCACTGCACTTTATAGTTAGTCACGCCCTCACTTTTACTCCACGACGCAGCGCAGGCACTATCTCTTCTGTCGTAGAGGGACCTACTGTGTCATGCCTTGAACAGCACGTCCCACATCCACTTCTTGGTTTCCTGCATCTCTTTCTCGAGTCTAGCTATGCCCAATTTAAAATCTGAAAGAAGTATTTCGTTAATAACTTCTTCCTTCAGCTGGCACTCTGAGCATTTATGGTAAAAGATTTCTTGGTCTGTTATATATTCCTTTAAATACGTCTTGTGAATTGTTTTGCAGGACATACACTGTATTGGTTCAGGTGGTTTCTTAAAGAGTTCATCGTTTGTTGCAACCTCTATAGACGCATCCAAATCTGCCTCGTATTCAAAGTGCTGGTTTCCGCTCCATATTGCTGACTCCATGACTGCAGTATTGTTAGGTCTCCATGCTGCGCCATTCAACGATGCGCTACTCCAGCCTCCCATGTCTTGCCTTGCTCTCCACTTCATAGTTAGTTACACGCTCACCATTACACCTCGACGCACCGCACGCACTATCTCTTCTGTCGTAGACGGGCCTCCTATGTCTTGCCTTGCTCTCCACTTCATAGTTAGTTACACGCTCACCTTTACACCTCGACGCACCGCACGCACTATCTCTTCTGTCGTAGACGGGCCTCCTATGTCTTGCCTTGCTCTCCACTTCATAGTTAGTTACACGCTCACCATTACACCTCGACGCACCGCACGCACTATCTCTTCTGTCGTAGACGGGCCTCCTATGTCTTGCCTTGCTCTCCACTTCATAGTTAGTTACACGCTCACCTTTACACCACGACGCACCGCACGCACTATCTCTTCTGTCGTAGACGGGCCTCCTATGTCTTGCCTTGCTCTCCACTTCATAGTTAGTTACACGCTCACCATTACACCACGACGCACCGCACGCACTATCTCTTCTGTCGTAGACGGGCCTCCTATGTCTTGCCTTGCTCTCCACTTCATAGTTAGTTACACGCTCACCATTACACCTCGACGCACCTCACGCACTATCTCTTCTGTCGTAGACGGGCCTCCTATGTCTTGCCTTGCTCTCCACTTCATAGTTAGTTACACGCTCACCATTACACCTCGACGCACCGCACGCACTATCTCTTCTTTCGTAGACGGGCCTCCCATGTCTTGCCTTGCTCTCCACTTCATAGTTAGTTACACGCTCACCATTACACCTCGACGCACCGCACGCACTATCTCTTCTGTCGTAGACGGGCCTCCTATGTCTTGCCTTGCTCTCCACTTCATAGTTAGTTACACGCTCACCATTACACCACGACGCACCGCACGCACTATCTCTTCTGTCGTAGACGGGCCTCCTATGTCTTGCCTTGCTCTCCACTTCATAGTTAGTTACACGCTCACCATTACACCACGACGCACCGCACGCACTATCTCTTCTGTCGTAGACGGGCCTCCCATGTCTTGCCTTGCTCTCCACTTCATAGTTAGTTACACGCTCACCATTACACCTCGACGCACCGCACGCACTATCTCTTCTGTCGTAGACGGGCCTCCTATGTCTTGCCTTGCTCTCCACTTCATAGTTAGTTACACGCTCACCATTACACCCGACGCACCGCACGCACTATCTCTTCTGTCGTAGACGGGCCTCCTATGTCTTGCCTTGCTCTCCACTTCATAGTTAGTTACACGCTCACCATTACACCCGACGCACCGCACGCACTATCTCTTCTGTCGTAGACGGGCCTCCTATGTCTTGCCTTGCTCTCCACTTCATAGTTAGTTACACGCTCACCATTACACCTCGACGCACCGCACGCACTATCTCTTCTGTCGTAGACGGGCCTCCTATGTCTTGCCTTGCTCTCCACTTCATAGTTAGTTACACGCTCACCATTACACCCGACGCACCGCACGCACTATCTCTTCTGTCGTAGACGGGCCTCCTATGTCTTGCCTTGCTCTCCACTTCATAGTTAGTTACACGCTCACCTTTACACCCGACGCACCGCACGCACTATCTCTTCTGTCGTAGACGGGCCTCCTATGTCTTGCCTTGCTCTCCACTTCATAGTTAGTTACACGCTCACCATTACACCTCGACGCACCGCACGCACTATCTCTTCTGTCGTAGACGGGCCTCCTATGTCTTGCCTTGCTCTCCACTTCATAGTTAGTTACACGCTCACCATTACACCCGACGCACCGCACGCACTATCTCTTCTGTCGTAGACGGGCCTCCTATGTCTTGCCTTGCTCTCCACTTCATAGTTAGTTACACGCTCACCATTACACCTCGACGCACCGCACGCACTATCTCTTCTGTCGTAGACGGGCCTCCTATGTCTTGCCTTGCTCTCCACTTCATAGTTAGTTACACGCTCACCATTACACCTCGACGCACCGCACGCACTATCTCTTCTGTCGTAGACGGGCCTCCTATGTCTTGCCTTGCTCTCCACTTCATAGTTAGTTACACGCTCACCATTACACCTCGACGCACCGCACGCACTATCTCTTCTGTCGTAGACGGGCCTCCCATGTCTTGCCTTGCTCTCCACTTCATAGTTAGTTACACGCTCACCTTTACACCTCGACGCACCGCACGCACTATCTCTTCTGTCGTAGACGGGCCTCCTATGTCTTGCCTTGCTCTCCACTTCATAGTTAGTTACACGCTCACCATTACACCCGACGCACCGCACGCACTATCTCTTCTGTCGTAGACGGGCCTCCTATGTCTTGCCTTGCTCTCCACTTCATAGTTAGTTACACGCTCACCTTTACACCTCGACGCACCGCACGCACTATCTCTTCTGTCGTAGACGGGCCTCCTATGTCTTGCCTTGCTCTCCACTTCATAGTTAGTTACACGCTCACCATTACACCTCGACGCACCGCACGCACTATCTCTTCTGTCGTAGACGGGCCTCCTATGTCTTGCCTTGCTCTCCACTTCATAGTTAGTTACACGCTCACCTTTACACCCGACGCACCGCACGCACTATCTCTTCTGTCGTAGACGGGCCTCCCATGTCTTGCCTTGCTCTCCACTTCATAGTTAGTTACACGCTCACCTTTACACCTCGACGCACCGCACGCACTATCTCTTCTGTCGTAGACGGGCCTCCTATGTCTTGCCTTGCTCTCCACTTCATAGTTAGTTACACGCTCACCTTTACACCTCGACGCACCGCACGCACTATCTCTTCTGTCGTAGACGGGCCTCCTATGTCTTGCCTTGCTCTCCACTTCATAGTTAGTTACACGCTCACCTTTACACCTCGACGCACCGCACGCACTATCTCTTCTGTCGTAGAGGGGCCTCCTATGTCTTGCCTTGCTCTCCACTTCATAGTTAGTTACACGCTCACCTTTACACCTCGACGCACCGCACGCACTATCTCTTCTGTCATAGAGGGGCCTCCTATGTCTTGGCTTGCTCACCACTTCTTGCCTTCACAGCACGTCCCACATCCACTTCTTGGTTTCCTGCATCTCCTTCTCGACTAGCTATGCCCAATTTAAAATCTGAAAGAAGTATTTCGTTTATAACTTCTTCCTTCAGCTGGCACTTTGAGCACTCTGAACAAGGAAGATCAAAAGAATCGTTCGAACATAGTCCTGAGGGATCCATGGCTAAATGGTGAGGATTTTTCGTACCCGAGGCCTTAAATACCCTCTAGCCCCTACCACTTATTCTAGGGACCAATCAGTTATTTTCACATCCCCAATCCTCCGAATATTATAAAGAATGGTTTTCTAGTTGTAGTATTAAAATAATTAAAACAAAAAAAACAACTATCTTTAATTAACCCATGAACATATACCACTGAGGCTTGTGGAATATATATTCTTAAACATATTTATTAAATATATGCATTTAAAATATTTTTTTTTTCAGAAATTCTTTGGTGAAAATAATCTTACATATGACTAATATATTTAATTAATTAATTAACATAAGAAGAATAACGGTACGTTTCGGTGTCTTATCAGTGAATTAATTTTTAATATTCAATACATTTATTATAAATTAATATACATAATTGAAAATCTAATAGTATATACAATTATTTATCAACATCCAATAGAGAAATTGCACTAAAAATATTAAATCAAACCTACTATTAATAATAAATCGGCAGCTACACTGCAAAAGCTTGTAAGTGCAAAAGATAAAATTGTTAATAAGACCAAATAGACTATATATAGAGTATTAGAGTATTTCTTATATTCTCTCTGGTATAGTAGAATAATAATAAACAAAAATTTATATTATTACACATTAAAAAGAATTTGTTTCAAAACACTCTTTCCTACAGTTTCAGGTAAACACAATTATTACATTCAATAATAATTATCAATAATAAGATAACTGATGATTGATCATTTGATACTTATCATTGGCCCTATCGTAGACTGGCCTCCTATGTCTTGCCTTGCTCTCTACTTCATAGTTAGTTACACGCTCACCTTTACACCACGACGCACAGCACGCACTATCTCTTCTGTCGTAGACGGGCCTCCTATGTCTTGCCTTGCTCTCCACTTCATAGTTAGTTACACGCTCACCTTTACAACACGACGCACCGCACGCACTATCTCTTCTGTCGTAGACGGGCCTCCTATGTCTTGCCTTGCTCTCCACTTCATAGTTAGTTACACGCTCACCTTTACACCACGACGCACCGCACGCACTATCTCTTCTGTCGTAGACGGGCCTCCCATGTCTTGCCTTGCTCTCCACTTCATAGTTAGTTACACGCTCACCTTTACACCTCGACGCACCGCACGCACTATCTCTTCTGTCGTAGACGGGCCTCCTATGTCTTGCCTTGCTCTCCACTTCATAGTTAGTTACACGCTCACCTTTACACCACGACGCACCGCACGCACTATCTCTTCTGTCGTAGACGGGCCTCCTATGTCTTGCCTTGCTCTCCACTTCATAGTTAGTTACACGCTCACCTTTACACCACGACGCACCGCACGCACTATCTCTTCTGTCGTAGACGGGCCTCCCATGTCTTGCCTTGCTGTCCACTTCATAGTTAGTTACACGCTCACCTTTACACCTCGACGCACCTCACGCACTATCTCTTCTGTCGTAGACTGGCCTCCTATGTCTTGCCTTGCTCTCTACTTCATAGTTAGTTACACGCTCACCTTTACACCACGACGCACAGCACGCACTATCTCTTCTGTCGTAGACGGGCCTCCTATGTCTTGCCTTGCTCTCCACTTCATAGTTAGTTACACGCTCACCTTTACACCACGACGCACCGCACGCACTATCTCTTCTGTCGTAGACGGGCCTCCCATGTCTTGCCTTGCTCTCCACTTCATAGTTAGTTACACGCTCACCTTTACACCACGACGCACCGCACGCACTATCTCTTCTGTCGTAGACGGGCCTCCCATGTCTTGCCTTGCTCTCCACTTCATAGTTAGTTACACGCTCACCTTTACACCACGACGCACCGCACGCACTATCTCTTCTGTCGTAGACGGGCCTCCTATGTCTTGCCTTGCTCTCCACTTCATAGTTAGTTACACGCTCACCTTTACACCTCGACGCACCGCACGCACTATCTCTTCTGTCGTAGACGGGCCTCCTATGTCTTGCCTTGCTCTCCACTTCATAGTTAGTTACACGCTCACCTTTACACCACGACGCACCGCACGCACTATCTCTTCTGTCGTAGACGGGCCTCCTATGTCTTGCCTTGCTCTCCACTTTATAGTTAGTTACACGCTCACCTTTACACCCCGACGCACCGCACGCACTATCTCTTCTGTCGTAGACGGGCCTCCTATGTCTTGCCTTGCTCTCCACTTCATAGTTAGTTACACGCTCACCTTTACACCACGACGCACCGCACGCACTATCTCTTCTGTCGTAGACGGGCCTCCTATGTCTTGCCTTGCTCTCCACTTCATAGTTAGTTACACGCTCACCTTTACACCATCGACGCACCGCACGCACTATCTCTTCTGTCGTAGACGGGCCTCCCATGTCTTGCCTTGCTGTCCACTTCATAGTTAGTTACACGCTCACCTTTACACCTCGACGCACCGCACGCACTATCTCTTCTGTCGTAGACGGGCCTCCTATGTCTTGCCTTGCTCTCCACTTCATAGTTAGTTACACGCTCACCTTTACACCTCGACGCACCGCACGCACTATCTCTTCTGTCGTAGACGGGCCTCCTATGTCTTGCCTTGCTCTCCACTTCATAGTTAGTTACACGCTCACCTTTACACCTCGACGCACCGCACGCACTATCTCTTCTGTCGTAGACGGGCCTCCTATGTCTTGCCTTGCTCTCCACTTCATAGTTAGTTACACGCTCACCTTTACACCTCGAGCGCACGCACTATCTCTTCTGTCATAGAGGGGCCTCCTATGTCTTGCCTTGCTCACCACTTCTTGCCTTCACAGCACGTCCCACATCCACTTCTTGGTTTCCTGCATCTCCTTCTCGACTAGCTATGCCCAATTTAAAATCTGAAAGAAGTATTTCGTTTATAACTTCTTCCTTCAGCTGGCACTTTGAGCACTCTGAACAAGGAAGATCAAAAGAATCGTTCGAACATAGTCCTGAGGGATCCATGGCTAAATGGTGAGGATTTTTCGTACCCGAGGCCTTAAATACCCTCTAGCCCCTACCACTTATTCTAGGGACCAATCAGTTATTTTCACATCCCCAATCCTCCGAATATTATAAAGAATGGTTTTCTAGTTGTAGTATTAAAATAATTAAAACAAAAAAAAACAACTGTCTTTAATTAACCCATGAACATATACCACTGAGGCTTGTGGAATATATATTCTTAAACATATTTATTAAATATATGCATTTAAAATATTTTTTTTTTCAGAAATTCTTTGGTGAAAATAATCTTACATATGACTAATATATTTAATTAATTAATTAACATAAGAAGAATAACGGTACGTTTCGGTGTCTTATCAGTGAATTAATTTTTAATATTCAATACATTTATTATAAATTAATATACATAATTGAAAATCTAATAGTATATACAATTATTTATCAACATCCAATAGAGAAATTGCACTAAAAATATTAAATCAAACCTACTATTAATAATAAATCGACAGCTACACTGCAAAAGCTTGTAAGTGCAAAAGATAAAATTGTTAATAAGACCAAATAGTCTATATATAGAGTATTAGAGTATTTCTTATATTCTCTCTGGTATAGTAGAATAATTATAAAAAAAAATTTATATTATTACACATTAAAAGAATTCGGTTTCAAAACACTCTTTCCTACAGTTTCAGGTAAACACAATTATTACATTCAATAATAATTATCAATAATAAGATAACTGATGATTGATCATTTGATACTTATCATTGGCCCTATCGTAGACTGGCCTCCTATGTCTTGCCTTGCTCTCTACTTCATAGTTAGTTACACGCTCACCTTTACACCACGACGCACAGCACGCACTATCTCTTCTGTCGTAGACGGGCCTCCTATGTCTTGCCTTGCTCTCCACTTCATAGTTAGTTACACGCTCACCTTTACACAACGACGCACCGCACGCACTATCTCTTCTGTCGTAGACGGGCCTCCTATGTCTTGCCTTGCTCTCCACTTCATAGTTAGTTACACGCTCACCTTTACACCACGACGCACCGCACGCACTATCTCTTCTGTCGTAGACGGGCCTCCCATGTCTTGCCTTGCTGTCCACTTCATAGTTAGTTACACGCTCACCTTTACACCTCGACGCACCTCACGCACTATCTCTTCTGTCGTAGACGGGCCTCCTATGTCTTGCCTTGCTCTCTACTTCATAGTTAGTTACACGCTCACCTTTACACCACGACGCACCGCACGCACTATCTCTTCTGTCGTAGACGGGCCTCCCATGTCTTGCCTTGCTGTCCACTTCATAGTTAGTTACACGCTCACCTTTACACCTCGACGCACCTCACGCACTATCTCTTCTGTCGTAGACTGGCCTCCTATGTCTTGCCTTGCTCTCTACTTCATAGTTAGTTACACGCTCACCTTTACACCACGACGCACAGCACGCACTATCTCTTCTGTCGTAGACTGGCCTCCTATGTCTTGCCTTGCTCTCCACTTCATAGTTAGTTACACGCTCACCTTTACACCACGACGCACCGCACGCACTATCTCTTCTGTCGTAGACGGGCCTCCCATGTCTTGCCTTGCTCTCCACTTCATAGTTAGTTACACGCTCACCTTTACACCACGACGCACCGCACGCACTATCTCTTCTGTCGTAGACGGGCCTCCCATGTCTTGCCTTGCTCTCCACTTCATAGTTAGTTACACGCTCACCTTTACACCACGACGCACCGCACGCACTATCTCTTCTGTCGTAGACGGGCCTCCTATGTCTTGCCTTGCTCTCCACTTCATAGTTAGTTACACGCTCACCTTTACACCTCGACGCACCGCACGCACTATCTCTTCTGTCGTAGACGGGCCTCCTATGTCTTGCCTTGCTCTCCACTTCATAGTTAGTTACACGCTCACCTTTACACCACGACGCACCGCACGCACTATCTCTTCTGTCGTAGACGGGCCTCCTATGTCTTGCCTTGCTCTCCACCTTATAGTTAGTTACACGCTCACCTTTACACCACGACGCACCGCACGCACTATCTCTTCTGTCGTAGACGGGCCTCCCATGTCTTGCCTTGCTGTCCACTTCATAGTTAGTTACACGCTCACCTTTACACCACGACGCACCGCACGCACTATCTCTTCTGTCGTAGACGGGCCTCCCATGTCTTGCCTTGCTGTCCACTTCATAGTTAGTTACACGCTCACCTTTACACCATGACGCACCGCACGCACTATCTCTTCTGTCGTAGACGGGCCTCCCATGTCTTGCCTTGCTGTCCACTTCATAGTTAGTTACACGCTCACCTTTACACCACGACGCACCGCACGCACTATCTCTTCTGTCGTAGACGGGCCTCCTATGTCTTGCCTTGCTCTCCACTTCATAGTTAGTTACACGCTCACCTTTACACCACGACGCACCGCACGCACTATCTCTTCTGTCGTAGACGGGCCTCCTATGTCTTGCCTTGCTCTCCACTTCATAGTTAGTTACACGCTCACCTTTACACCTCGACGCACCGCACGCACTATCTCTTCTGTCGTAGACGGGCCTCCTATGTCTTGCCTTGCTCTCCACTTCATAGTTAGTTACACGCTCACCTTTACACCTCGAGCGCACGCACTATCTCTTCTGTCATAGAGGGACCTCCTATGTTTTGGCTTGCTCACCACTTCTTGCCTTCACAGCACGTCCCACATCCACTTCTTGGTTTCCTGCATCTCCTTCTCGACTAGCTATGCCCAATTTAAAATCTGAAAGAAGTATTTCGTTTATAACTTCTTCCTTCAGCTGGCACTTTGAGCACTCTGAACAAGGAAGATCAAAAGAATCGTTCGAACATAGTCCTGAGGGATCCATGGCTAAATGGTGAGGATTTTTCGTACCCGAGGCCTTAAATACCCTCTAGCCCCTACCACTTATTCTAGGGACCAATCAGATATTTTCACATCCCCAATCCTCCGAATATTATAAAGAATGGTTTTCTAGTTGTAGTATTAAAATAATTAAAACAAAAAAAAGTACTATCTTTAATTAACCCATGAACATATACCACTGAGGCTTGTGGAATATATATTCTTAAACATATTTATTAAATATATGCATTTAAAATTTTTTTTTTTCAGAAATTCTTTGTTGAAAATAATCTTACATATGACTAATATATTTAATTAATTAATTAACATAAGAAGAATAACGGTACGTTTCGGTGTCTTATCAGTGAATTAATTTTTAATATTCAATACATTTATTATAAATTAATATACATAATTGAAAATCTAATAGTATATACAATTATTTATCAACATCCAATAGAGAAATTGCACTAAAAATATTAAATCAAACCTACTATTAATAATAAATCGGCAGCTACACTGCAAAAGCTTGTAAGTGCAAAACATAAAATTGTTAATAAGACCAAATAGACTATATATAGAGTATTAGAGTATTTCTTATATTCTCTCTGGTATAGTAGAATAATAATAAACAAAAATTTATATTATTACACATTAAAATAATAAATTTGTTTCAAAACACTCTTTCCTACAGTTTCAGGTAAACACAATTATTACATTCAATAATAATTATCAATAATAAGATAACTAATGATTGATCAGGTAATACTTATCATTGGCACTATATTAAAGTATTGAATGTGAGCCAGTTTAACGTTGCATATTAATTACTCTAACATGGTGCCGACGATATCATGATACTCTATTCTTCAAACATATTGACCTCACCTACAGATAAGAAGTCTCACTAAACCAATGTGCTCTTTCTAAGTTATCATGGTATCACTTCTTCACCATTGATAAGTTTCTATCAATTACTCTACATGAAAGGTGTATTAGGTTGGTTTAATAAATTAAAATACCAATCACTACCTCAAATAATCATTTTATATGTCTTATTTGCAAATAATAAGAAGTCCCTATGAATTTAAATTAGATAAAATATACAGCATAGTTTATGTAAAATATAATAGGTTTTTCATGGTACGTGAAAATAATAAATGACCTCAATACTTATTTTATAGACAGTTTTTCTTTTAAATATAAGTTTTTTTAGAATTTTTGATAAACATTTTGAATGAGATTAGATCAATATTTAGCATCGCTAGTTGTTTTCGGTTCCACAGCTGTAATCTGTTACTGATATTAAGAAAACCATAAAAACTTATCGGAAAAGAGATGTGCTAGTGATCAGATAACTTAGAAGTGATCCCATATTAATCATACAATATAATAAAATAAGTTCTTTATCACAGCCATCAGTGTATCACTTACCAACCACTAAACATGAGTACCATATATCAGTCAGTTATTCATCATTAAAGATGTTCTAGGTACATCTTAAACAATAAATGAAAGTATTTTCAGTGTTTATAAAATTAAATGAACACCTCAATATTTATTTGATAGAATTTTATTTATAAGAAAGAAATGCTTTTTACAACTGTTGGTGTACATTCTCAATAAAATTAGACCAATAATTTTACATTGCATTCAACACAAATTTATAAAGAAACAAAATGTCAAATATTAAAATAAAATTAAATTTTTTTGTTTAACATTAGTTTTCAATGGAAAGATTTAAACAAAAACAAATATATAAATATAAGAAACAAAATAATTAAGTGTGTAAATTTTTACATATTTACAAGTATATGATAAACACTGAATCATAATAAAAACATATTAATTTATTTTCACTTTTTTTTAATTCACAAAACATTTTTAATTACAAGATTTCAAGAAAATAAAAGATTATCATGAGTACATTTCTATCGGTCGGAAAGGGGGCCAATATTCAAGTTTGTAACTACCATCAATCCAAAAATATCTAAATTCCCCCCGCTCAGGTCTGCATTGAAGGCATCGGAAATATCTTGTGTTAAGTTTAGGGACATTGAGGCAGCGAATGTATACTTCCTTCGAGCAAATACTACACTCCATCGTATATATTTGGGTACCGACACCTTCACATACTAGAGCTTCTCAAAGGCAGTCATATCTGGTGATGTTGGGAAAACTCGAGCTGTTCGTCTTTCTTTCGTTCACATCGACGGATGAGGCTTGGTCTGAAGTACTGGACTAAGGAAATGCGCGCACTTTCGGTTTCGAAGAACTCGATGATGCGTCTTCCATGCAATCGTTGCATCTTAAAATTTGGAAATCATAAGTTGTGAGGCCGAGGCAGTAGGTGTGGAACTGCCTCGAGCAAATGTGGCACTGCACTTTATAGTTAGTCACGCCCTCACTTTTACTCCACGACGCAGCGCAGGCACTATCTCTTCTGTCGTAGAGGGACCTACTGTGTCATGCCTTGAACAGCACGTCCCACATCCACTTCTTGGTTTCCTGCATCTCTTTCTCGAGTCTAGCTATGCCCAATTTAAAATCTGAAAGAAGTATTTCGTTAATAACTTCTTCCTTCAGCTGGCACTCTGAGCATTTATGGTAAAAGATTTCTTGGTCTGTTATATATTCCTTTAAATACGTCTTGTGAATTGTTTTGCAGGACATACACTGTATTGGTTCAGGTGGTTTCTTAAAGAGTTCATCGTTTGTTGCAACCTCTATAGACGCATCCAAATCTGCCTCGTATTCAAAGTGCTGGTTTCCGCTCCATATTGCTGACTCCATGACTGCAGTATTGTTAGGTCTCCATGCTGCGCCATTCAACGATGCGCTACTCCAGCCTCCCATGTCTTGCCTTGCTCTCCACTTCATAGTTAGTTACACGCTCACCTTTACACCTCGACGCACCGCACGCACTATCTCTTCTGTCGTAGACGGGCCTCCTATGTCTTGCCTGCTCTCCACTTCATAGTTAGTTACACGCTCACCTTTACACCTCGACGCACCGCACGCACTATCTCTTCTGTCGTAGACGGGCCTCCTATGTCTTGCCTTGCTCTCCACTTCATAGTTAGTTACACGCTCACCTTTACACCATGACGCACCGCACGCACTATCTCTTCTGTCGTAGACGGGCCTCCCATGTCTTGCCTTGCTGTCCACTTCATAGTTAGTTACACGCTCACCTTTACACCACGACGCACCGCACGCACTATCTCTTCTGTCGTAGACGGGCCTCCTATGTCTTGCCTTGCTCTCCACTTCATAGTTAGTTACACGCTCACCTATACACCATGACGCACCGCACGCACTATCTCTTCTGTCGTAGACGGGCCTCCCATGTCTTGCCTTGCTGTCCACTTCATAGTTAGTTACACGCTCACCTTTACACCACGACGCACCGCACGCACTATCTCTTCTGTCGTAGACGGGCCTCCCATGTCTTGCCTTGCTGTCCACTTCATAGTTAGTTACACGCTCACCTTTACACCATGACGCACCGCACGCACTATCTCTTCTGTCGTAGACGGGCCTCCCATGTCTTGCCTTGCTGTCCACTTCATAGTTAGTTACACGCTCACCTTTACACCACGACGCACCGCACGCACTATCTCTTCTTTCGTAGACGGGCCTCCTATGTCTTGCCTTGCTCTCCACTTCATAGTAAGTTACACGCTCACCTTTACACCACGACGCACCGCACGCACTATCTCTTCTGTCGTAGACGGGCCTCCTATGTCTTGCCTTGCTCTCCACTTCATAGTTAGTTACAGTCCCATCTTATCTACCTCAAGTATATATAAAGTGTAACGACATAAATATAGACATGTATGGTGACATCCTACAAGTTAAAATCTGTATCATCTTGTCTACATCTAATAAATATAAATTATAACGACGAAAATGTTTATTATTGCAAACGAATATAAATTATAACAATGAAATATACACATATATTATTACAAAAGGAATATATACATATATGGTAACGACAAAAATATATATTATTGCAACGAATATATACACTTATAATTTGTAACGACGAAAATATATATTATTGCAAACGAATATAAATTATAACAATGAAATATACTCATATATTATTGCAAACGAATTTATACATATATAGTTAGTAATGATGAAATATATATTATTACAAAAGGAATATATACATATATGACAACGATGAAATATATATATTATTACAAAATGAATATAAACATAAATTGGAACGAAGAAAATATATATTATTGCAAACGAATATAAGTTATATCAATGAAATATATTCTATATATATATTCTAATAATTTTACGATAATATATCATAAAAATTCCTACTGTTAACAACCACTTCATCACCCCTCCCCTCCTCCCTCTTCTTCTCAACTTTTATATATTGTTTTTTCATAAATATCAAAACGTATTTAATAATCTAAGAATATACACCTCCAATATCACGAATATTGTAATAAATCGAAATTCGATTAATCGATCTTAAAACTAATATCATTTTCGAATTCTACATCGATAATAATCTAATCGTAGACTCTAATATCGAAAAAAAAATCATAAATTTAATATACGTTATATTTTTTTTATAACATATGTTTATCAATGATATAGAAGACTGTGGAGAATATCTGGCACTTCGAATAATCTTAGACTCCAATATCAAAGAAAGTTTTATTAAATCGAAAATCAATGAATCGATCTAAATTTCGATTTCATTTTCGAATTTTACAAATATAATAACCTAATAGTAGACTCTAATATCGAAAAAATAAATCATAAAGTTAATATACGTAATAATATTTTTATAACATATGTTATATAGAAGGCCGTGGAGAGTACAGCTGCGTTAGGCGACAAGTCTCTTCACGTTTGAACATGCATAGACATGTAGGGGGACAAGGCCCACTGCGAAAGAAGCGGTAGGGTTGGAAGAGAGTGGTGGGAGAAGCCATCAGCCAATCAGATTCGAGGATTCTCGTCACGTGACCCTAGGTTGATATAATTTGTTTCATACCCCTCTTGGTTTAAACATGTGTTTTGACATGAGCCTCCTCACCACGTCAAGGTGGGGGTATTTCGAGGAGGTTTTTTTTTTTTTTCTTTTTACATATTTTCAAACACACATACATTGGTTTACGGGTAAATCAATACCTCGCCAATGACCAAATCAAACACACACACACATACTTTTGGTTTACGGGTAAATCAATACCTCGCCAGTGACCAAAATATCCATACTTTTGGTTTGCGAGTAAATCAATACCTCGCCAGTGACCAAACCAAACACACACACACACACACACATACTTTTGGTTTACAGGTAAATCAATACCGTGCCAGTGACCAAAATGCAAAAACAAAAAAAATCTGTTGAAAATAACAAATTTCTTAATCATATTAACATAGAATAAATAACAAATTGAAACATTTTTTTAAAATATTTTTATTTATTTTTTTTAATTATCAAATTATAGAAAAACTAAACAAAAGATACAAAAATTTGAAAATCAAATCGTAATTCGAATATACCCACTCTGCTAGTAAATGCGAACGATAATATGAACACATTAATTTCAAGTCTCTATGAGTAATACATGGAACTATTTGTATACTTTGCATATTATCAATTCGAGGAAATTTATATTCCTCAAGATTGATAATTTCACACGAGTGCAAAAATTATAACAAAAATACTTTTTTTTGCTGTCCTTAAGTCTTTTTGTGATAGGGAACGTCTCCTTCATCCCAACTTAGGAAATTATAATTTTTCGAAAGCCAGCTGTTCGTTTTCATGCATTCAGCACTGGTAACAACCGGATGAGAAGGTGGTTTGAAAATTCAATTGCTGGCTGCATTATGTTTTAAATTAAAAATCGATAATTCTTTAACTAAATAATTATTTGCATCATCTACGAAGCATTGAAGTTCCACAACCGGACCGTTTGATGACATGATGAAAAGTGAGATTAAATTGCAATGAACCCCTTTACTTATAACCCTTTTCTTATAATACTCGTTAAAGGGTTGTACTCTACAACGTTAACGTGTATGATGAAGCAGAAAGCAGTAGTTTCAGGCGGAAAAGGTTTGGAAGAATCGAATTCTAACCTCACATCGACCGGTCCGGACTTAATAGATTCCGATTGTTTAGAACAATCGATTACGATAATCGGTGTTTTTTCTTTAAAGTTGTTTAGGGAAAGGAGTGGCTCTGAAGGATATCTTGCAGGATAGTAAGAATTTTGAAAATTATTATACATGTGATATAGTATCGCGAATCGATTTTTATCGAAATCCACATTCAAATCTTCATAAGGGTACGATTTAGAATTTAAATATAGTTTTACGTTACTGATATTACAATGATCGAATTGACTAGCATCCTTTTCAATTTTATTAATTCGATCTGATGAAAAAGCTAATACGATGTATTTTGGTTTCTCCATCTGATTTGAAGTTTTTACCGCCCAAACTTGTCTCTGTGTAGAGGGCAAGAGGGGGTAAACAAACAATTCCCAGCTCCTGAATGCTACAGAAACGATTTTTTCCGACTTTAGTCGGCGTAAAAGAGTCAATCGTGTTAATTCGTTCACAGATACATAAGGCAATTTCCAACATAGCTTTGTTAATTCAATTTTTGCTTTCTCTGGATTGCCTATACGCTTAGATATGTAACTGTTTTCATCAGTCCTGGATCTCATGAGAATTAATTCTTGCTTAATATTAACAATAATTTTCTGATAGTCTTCCGCGAACCCTAGTAATTGTGATAAGAGGATACATAAGTTAAAATAACCATCATCAGAGACTAAGCTATCAAGTGAATCGGATATAGGGCAGCACCAACCGATATGTTCCATAGAGGATCCACCCATGAAGGAAACCATACCCTTTAGAGTACTAGTGATACCCGAATTACGGACTCTGTCTACTTCAACACCGCATAACTCATATCTGATTTCATCGAATAAATAGGCTAAAGCATTATTTGTTAATTTAGCCGATGTGGGTACCCCGCTACCATATTATTTTAAAAATCGTCCCTCGAAATAAAGAAAACTTTTAGATTGTAATGTGAAAATTTCTTGATGCTGGACTAAGATTCTGATTTCATCACCTCGAAGTAGTTTTGTCGAAGCATATGGAAAGTGGGAATGATATTCTATCGACTCGATTGAATCGGTAAATGCTACGGTCGAACCTAGATCTGTTATTTCTTCCTTAGTACTTGATAACCTGGCAACCGAAGAAACTCAAAATTTTCTTTCGTTAGAGATGTTACTCCACCGAGGTTATTGAAACGAATGAGCTTTGTTTGTAATCCATCTCTTCTTTTATATACTTTTCCAAAGTCTAACCCCATATTTTAAAATTAAAAAAGAAAAAAAGTAGCAACTGCGAAAAGTTTATATTTTTTTTTATTATTGGATAAATTTATAATAAATTAGAGATAAATAGTAAACATAAGTGTCCACAAATATAGGTTTCAGGATCTTGATATCTTTTACTAACGAGACTTATACGACAGTGTTTAAGATACTTAACCAAATCAGAAGGAGGACCTTTATTACCGGCGCTGTCGAAAAATTTCACGTAATGACCATTTTTCATATAGCATACCCAATGTGTACCTTTACCCTTGGCACTATCTAAATTCAAAATGGCCCTCTCACGAAACCAAGGCTTGGATGGTAAGTTATCTCTTGCGAAAACACCACGGAAATGAGGGATCTTGTACTTTTTAGCCAAACTTATAAGATCGCTATCGCTTAAACTCATTGTTGGCAGGGACCTTAACATCTGTTTTGCTTTTTCACTAAACGTTCCTCCAATTATTTTTGGAGGGCGAATAACACTTATCTTCTTCTTTTCCTTTGTTTTAGCCATGACGATGTTAACAGTTCGATTGTCAGCAACAGAATGACTCAAAAGAGTGTTGTGTCGATCTTCCTCTCTCTCTCTCTCTCTTTACCCCCCACCCCTCTATACATTTATATTTTTTTTTGCATTCCCAGCTGTTATGCTTTGAATCGAAACCCAACCACTTTACAAAAACTTTATCACCTTTCCGTTTCAAAATTTTTTCTAACAAATATACGTTAGGATATTTCACTTTTTGGATTTCTTGCTCATAAAATCCACCAGCGATCGTTTGATTTTATGCATCCTTAAGCCAGTAGGTTTTCCTCACGTGATCGATCTTGAAGATTTCAGTCGACCACAAGGGCCGATATCCTTTGGTGAAATCGTCTTTATATTTTGAAATTCTCACAAAATCACCGACTTGATATTTTGGTGGCTTACGATTCGATAAAACATTTTTACGTTTACAATAGACGTTATGAAGTAAATGTTTCTCAATTTGTTTACCCCTGACTGAAGACGGTTTCATCTTTATGGTTCTATGCTTTGTTTTGTTATATCTTATTTTTTATCGTTCTTATAAATTATTCTACCATACAAGCTTTCATATTACTAAAAGTAGAGTAATGTTTTATTTTGTTGGATTTCATTAATTTTTGAAAAAATGAATTGTAGAACTCTTTTCCTCGATCAGATTGTAAGTTACGTGGTTTTCTACCATCCTGGATTAGGATATTTTCAAAAGCTGACGTTACATCTTTTCCAGATTTCGACTTCAATGGAGATAGCCAGGCGAATTTAGAAAAACAATCGATTACAGCTAAAATATATTTATAACCTCTATTTTCTTTGACATATGAACACACTTCGATTAAATCTACCATCCATAGGTCATCGATACCCTTCAGAATCACCCCTCTCCTGTGGAAGGACCGTCTAGCCGGTTTATGCAATTCTTCCACTACCTGTTTCTTGATATCCGACATGGCCGAGATTAGTCGAAACAATGAATAACAACTCCTCCCCCTCCCCCATCATGCCACTATTTATAATATTATACCCATCGTTCGTGGACTTTTCTCAACCTTTAGAATTTTCTTTTCTGGTACATGAGTCTGTAGTAAAAATCTCAATTTTTCAACCAGTTGATTAGGGTCCTGGTCTTTATCATAACCTTTCCCTTTGATTTTATCCTTCAGTGGAAAAAGCTTAGCGATTACTTTCCTATATTTTTTACTTCCTTTTTGAACATTGACCGATCCTGTGGAACTATAATTAATTCTATGAGCATTAGTTTTTGTTATAATTATTTTATATTTTTTTTTATCGTTTTCATCTACACTATCCATATCGGGATCTTCTAAGAACAATAGCTCTGAATAATAGATACAGCCCTGGAGTAATTTTGAACAGCGAGCCATCAACATCCAACCAATCATCCTTAATGGAAATAATCGTGTCACCGAGAGTAAAATTTTCACCGTTATAACAAATTCCATATACTTGTTCCAAATCCCGGGTTTGATTTGTAGTAAATTTGAGTATATATTCATTAGCCTCTTTACCGATTTGGTCTAAGTAGCTAAAAACGGTTTCTACTCCTTGGGGTGTAGAAGCATGTTCACATATTTCTTCCAAAGGTGAAGAACTCGCATAAGTAGAGGATGAAGGGAAAATGTCCAAGACATTAGGTCTATGTCGAGATGCGGGAGTTGGTAAAGGTGAAAATTTTACTCTCGGTGACACGATTCTTTCCATTAAGGATGATTGGTTGGATGTTGATGGCTAGCTGTTCAAAATTACTCAAGGGCTGTCTCAGCTATTGTTCTTAGAAGATCCCGATATGGATAGGGTAGATGGAAACGATAAAAAAAATTATAAAATAATATTAACAAAAACTAATGCTCATAGAATGAATTATAGTTATAAGAAACAAAATAATTAAGTGTGTAAATTTTTACATATTTACAAGAGTAGAGTATATATAAATGGCGGTTCTACCCCACTTTAATCCCTCGATTCGGGGAGCACTTTTGGACTTTGGACCCTGGGCTATTCTTACCTTAACCACCTGTACACCACGTGACCAATATAATTTATTTTGATTAATCTTAATCCCTAATCATAATCTTTAATCCATAATGCTAATCCCTAATCCCTAATCATTAATCCTAATTTGTTCAGTTCACTCCAGGTCTCCTACAGTGAAGAGTCTGACTCAAGAATGTAACTGAATAAGTGATTTGGTCTTAGCAGGAAAGGGTTATATGCTCAGAAATAGTAGGGGGGATGAATCAATTCTGGTCGGACTAGGAAGCGTGTGAATGAAGTTATAACTATTAAGAATTGATATCCTTATCTTTAAGAATTGATATGAAGTCTGTGAGAAAGTGCTCTTTTGCTGAAAAGGGTTATTGTTCCCTAAGTCTTGATAAGTGGCTTCTGTCCAGTCAGTACATTCTAGATAACTATTTCTAAGCTATCAGAGATAGCTTGACCTGGCTATCTAGGGCTTTGATAAAGGCCATAAGAAAGGTCAATGAATGATTTAAATTATTAAATTAAATAATAGTTAATATTAATAGTTGTTAAGGATTAAGTCCATTCCGTAACTAATGATCGAATTGACTAGCATCCTTTTCAATTTTATTAATTCAATCTGATGAAAACGCTAATACGATGTATTTTGGTTTCTCCATCTGATTTGAAGTTTTTACCGCCCAAACTTGTCTCTGTGTAGAGGGCAAGAGGGGGTAAACAAACAATTCCCAGCTCCTGAATGCTACTGAAACGATTTTTTCCGACTTTAGTCGGCGTAAAAGAGTCAATCGTGTTAATTCGTTCACTGATACATAAGGCAATTTCCAACATAGCTTTGTTAATTCAATTTTTGCTTTCTCTGGATCGCCTATACGCTTAGATATGTAACTGTTTTCATCAGTCCGGGATCTCATGAGAATTAATTCTTGCTTAACATTAACAATAATTTTCTGATAGTCTTCCGCGAACCCTAGTAATTGTGATAAGGGGATACATAAGTTAAAATAACCATCATCAGAGACTAAGCTATCAAGTGAATCGGATATAGGGCAGCACCAACCGATATGTTCCATAGAGGATCCACCCATGAAGGAAACCATACCCTTTAGAGTACTAGTGATACCCGAATTACGGACTCTGTCTACTTCAACACCGCATAACTCATATCTGATTTCATCGAATAAATAGGCTAAAGCATTATTTGTTAATTTAGCCGATGTGGGTACCCCGCTACCATATTATTTTAAAAATCGTCCCTCGAAATAAAGAAAACTTTTAGATGGTAATGTGAAAATTTCTTGATGCTGGACTAAGATTCTGATTTCATCACCTCGAAGTAGTTTTGTCGAAGCATATGGAAAGTGGGAATGATATTCTATCGACTCGATTGAATCGGTAAATGCTACGGTCGAACCTAGATCTGTTATTTCTTCCATAGTACTTGATAACCTGGCAACCGAAGAAACTCAAAATTTTCTTTCGTTAGAGATGTTACTCCACCGAGGTTATTGAAACGAATGAGCTTTGTTTTTAATCCATCTCTTTTTTTATATACTTTTCCAAAGTCTAACCCCATATATTAAAATTAAAAAAGAAAAAAAGTAGCAACTGCGAAAAGTGTATATTTTTTTTTATTATTGGATAAATTTATAATAAATTAGAGAGAAATAGTAAACATAAGTGTCCACAAATATAGGTTTCAGGATCATGATATCTTTTACTAACGAGACTTATACGACAGTGTTTAAGATACTTAACCAAATCAGAAGGAGGACCTTTATTACCGGCGCTGTCGAAAAATTTCACGTAATGACCATTTTTCATATAGCATACCCAATGTGTACCTTTACCCTTGGCACTATCTAGATTCAAAATGGCCCTCTCACGAAACCAAGGCTTGGATGGTAAGTTATCTCTTGCGAAAACACCACGGAAATGAGGGATCTTGTACTTTTTAGCCAAACTTATAAGATCGCTATCGCTTAAACTCATTGTTGGCAGGGACCTTAACATCTGTTTTGCTTTTTCACTAAACGTTCCTCCAATTTTTTTTGGAGGGCGAATAACACTTATCTTCTTCTTTTCCTTTGTTTTAGCCATGACGATGTTAACAGTTCGATTGTCAGCAACAGAATGACTCAAAAGAGTGTTGTGTCGATCTTCCTCTCTCTCTCTCTCTCTTTACCCCCACCCCTCTATACATTTATATTTTTTTTTGCATTCCCAGCTGTTATGCTTTGAATCGAAACCCAACCACTTTACAAAAACTTTATCACCTTTCCGTTTCAAAATTTTTTCTAACAAATATACGTTAGGATATTTCACTTTTTGGATTTCTTGCTCATAAAATCCACCAGCGATCGTTTGATTTGATGCATGCATTTTCACGTTTACAATAGACGTTATGAAGTAAATGTTTCTCAATTTGTTTACCCCTGACTGAAGACGGTTTCATCTTTATGGTTCTATGCTTTGTATTGTTATATCTTATTTTTTATCGTTCTTATAAATTATTCTACCATACAAGCTTTCATATTACTAAAAGTAGAGTAATGTTTTATTTTGTTGGATTTCATTAATTTTTGAAAAAATGAATTGTAGAACTCTTTTCCTCGATCAGATTGTAAGTTACGTGGTTTTCTACCATCCTGGATTAGGATATTTTCAAAAGCTGACGTTACATCTTTTCCAGATTTCGACTTCAATGGAGATAGCCAGGCGAATTTAGAAAAACAATCGATTACAGCTAAAATATATTTATAACCTCTATTTTCTTTGACATATGAACACACTTCGATTAAATCTACCATCCATAGGTCATCGATACCCTTCAGAATCACCCCTCTCCTGTGGAAGGACCGTCTAGCCGGTTTATGCAATTCTTCGACTACCTGTTTCTTGATATCCGACATGGCCGAGATTTGTCGAAACAATGAATAACAACTCCTCCCCCTCCCCCATCATGCCACTATTTATAATATTATACCCATCATTCGTGGACTTTTCTCAACCTTTAGAATTTTCTTTTCTGGTACATGAGTCTGTAGTAAAAATCTCAATTTTTCAACCAGTTGATTAGGGTCCTGGTCTTTATCATAACCTTTCCCTTTGATTTTATCCTTCAGTGGAAAAAGCTTAGCGATTACTTTCCTATATTTTTTACTTCCTTTTTGAACATTGACCGATCCTGTGGAACTATAATTAATTCTATGAGCCTTAGTTTTGGTTAATATTATTTTATATTTTTTTTTATCGTTTTCATCTACCCTATCCATATCGGGATCTTCTAAGAACAATAGCTGAGACAGCCCAGGTGTAATTTTGAACAGCGAGCCATCAACATCCAACCAATCATCCTTATTGGAAATAACCGTGTCACCGAGAGTAAAATTTTCACCGTTATAACAAATTCCATATACTTGATCCAAATCCTGGGTTTGATTTGTAGTAAATTTGTAGTGAAATATATAAAGTTTAGTGTTAGTAGTATAGTGTTATCTACATTTAATTTTAAAGTAGATTTTTTTTTTAATTTAATCATGATATTTACAACTGTATTAAAAAATTAAATACATTAAGTAAATTTGATAACAGAAAATAATAACATGAAATGACTTTTTGAGAAACTACCCACTGGTAGCACTCTAAAAACAAAATGTATTTACAATAAGAGATCTCGAGGTCATCTTCTTTTCAGAAGCCTCGGAGGGTTATCAGGAATAGAAGAGGATATAATCCTAATTAAAACCTTTGCAGTAGAACATGTAAAAAATCTGGTGCGCGCAACACACAGCTTTCACTTCCTACTCAAATTTAAATAGAAATTACTTTTTGGCCATGTTAGACCATGTTATAAAAAATTTTAATTGCATTTTAACTGAGATAAAGCTAAAATATTACAGCTGACAATTTATAAATACTATCAAAATAACAAAAGTATTATTTATTATGTCACCGGTTGATTGTGGATTGTAAGATTCTTTGATTATGGATTGTATGACTCGTTGATTATGGATTCTACGATCCTTTGATTATGGATTGTACAACAATTAGTTATGAAACTGTTATTTTCCATTGCAAAATTTACTTTTTTATTTATTTATATGATATTTACAACAGAATACAAAAATTACATCTAGTAAATTCGCACATGGATATAATGACATGAAACACATGTTGAGAAACTACCCATTTGTAGCACTCTAATAATATGTCTATATTAGAAGATCCCGAGGCCATCTTCTTTTCAGACGCCTCGGAGGGTTATCAGGGATCGAGGAGGAAGCAAGGTTTGAAACGAGAGGATTCGGATGATTCTGCAGTTTGTTATGGAAGGAAAGGTATCTGGATTGGGCCAGATCGGAAACATATGGAACATTAAGGTCTTTATGGATGATTTTATTTGTGACAAAGTAAGGAGCGTTGAGGATTTTACGAAGGATTTTGGATTGTAAGGATTGGATACGAGAGGAATTCGATGGTTTAGTGGAGCCCCAAAGCTCAATTCCGTAAGTCCAAATAGGTCTTATTATTGTCATATATACGAGTCGTTTATAATTGATTGAAAGCTTAGATCGTTTGTCTAGTAAGTGCTGCAGTAGTCGAAAACGTCGGGCGGTTTCTAGTCGTTTCAGTCTGGTATGAGGATTCCAAGTTAGACGTTTGTCCAAGTGAAGTCCAAGGTATCGGATTTGTTCAACAGGGATAAGTGGGGTATTATTAAAGGATACTGTGGGACATGAGGTCATAGGTTTACGTCGAAGGGTAAAGGTGATTTGATGGGATTTATTAGAATTTATTTTAATCCTCCAGTTTTGACACCATTCTTCAAGGCTTGTGATGTGTGATTGAAGAATTTGGGATGCAATGGTTGGGTCATTATTAACGGATAGGATACATGTATCATCGGCATACGTGGTAATAACAGTGTTAGGATGGGTTGGGATGTCAGCTGTATAAACTGTGTAAAGGATAGGACCAAGGATACTACCTTGAGGAACTCCGGCAGATTGAGAAAAGAGGGATGAATAGGTATTATTGTGATTTACTTTGAAGTGCCTATCAGTAAGATAGGAACTGATGATAAGAAAATATGTAGGGGGAAGGAATTTAGGGAGTTTGTAAAGCAATCCCGGATGCCAGACTCGATCAAACGCCTGTTCAACGTCGAGAAAAACTCCAGTGCAATACATTCCGCGCTCTAATGCAGAGGAGACGACGTCTACCACACGATGACATTGCTGGATAGTGGAATGGGATGTGCGGCATCCAAATTGGTGATCAGGGATTATGTGGTTAGAATCTAGGATGGGATACAGGCGTTTTAAGATGTGCTTCTCCAAGATTTTGCCCATGATGGGTAAAAGAGAGATAGGACGGTAAGAGGATGGGTATTCTTGTGGCTTTTTGGGTTTATGTATCATTTTGATAATGGATAGTTTCCAAGGGTCGGGAAAATGTGTGGATCGGAGTACAGCATTATATATATATGTAAGGAATAGAATGGCTTTCCGAGGAAGTTGTTTTAGGATCTGGGTTGTAATTAGGTTGTGTCCAGGAGCTTTGCGGGAAGGTAACCTGTGAATGATGTTGGATATTTCTGAAGGATGAAAGGCTTTAGGAGGAGGAGTCATTTAGAGTGGGATATCCAGTTCTGCTTCAATACATCCAAGGTGATTTGGGTTAAGAATATCGGGATGTGGATTAAAGGTTTTAAAGAGGTGGTGAGCAAATATTTGGGATTTTTCTTCGTCGGATTTGGACCAGGTTAGGGCTTCAGTGAGTAGTGGATGGTTGCAGTCTTTAAATTTCAGGAACCTTTTAGTGGTCGTCCATAGTGATTTATCGGTAGGTGTAAGTTTTTCAGTAAAATTTAGCAAATTTTGAATTTTGTATTTTCTAATCTGACTTCAGTTTGTTGTAATGTCAGTTGAGTGTAATGCGCTTTATCTGTCGGGTATCTAGTTCGATGCCACTTCGATCTTGCTCTGCGTTTTTCCTTTAATAAGATGCGAATATGCTGTGGCAAGTTAGTATTTTGTGGGTTGTTAATCTTATTGATAGAGGTGTTATTATTTATACTGTCTGTTATTGATGATGTCAGTTTATCTATGGCCCCATTAATGTCTTCTTTTGTCTTTAGCGGAATTTCGAGGTCTAGTTTGTTTTCCAAATCATCACGAAATTTTTCCCAGTTTATTCGTCCAGTGATCAGTTTGGGAGGTGATGGTTTAGGAGCAAAGTCAGAATGTAGTGAATGCAGAACTGGACTATGGTCTGAAGAAAGGTCATCCATGGATTTGATTATAGTTTGGGAGGAGGAAATCTGGGAGGTGATAAATATATCCAGGATATCGGGACGTTTTTTGAGGGATGTTGGCCAGTTAATAGGACTCATGGGCGAGAGGATTGAATAACTATTAGAAGATGAGAGACGGGAAAGGATGTTACCGCGGGAGTCGCATGTTCGACAACCCCACCGTTGGTGTTGAGCATTGTAATCTCCTCCAGCAATAAAGCGCGATCCGAGGGATTGGAACAACGTATCAAGGAAATTAAAGGAGAGGGAATTACCAGGAGGACAGTATACAGCTGAGACTGTGAAGTGGAAAGGGCGAGTTGAAAGGATTACAGAGTTTGATTGAATGGCGTCAGTTGGAGTGGAAGGAATAAGGGAATGGGGTAAAGATTTATGTATAAGGATGCAAAAACCGGCGTGGACAGTGTTATCTGGATGGTCAGATCTATAAGCGATGTAGTCTCGTATGTGAAAATGTGTCCGTTTTGTGAAATGCGTTTCAGTCAGTAGAACTATATCAATGTGATTGTCATGAAGAAATACGTCAAGTTCGTCACGGTGGTTGTGTAGTCCGTTAGCATTCCATAAAAGGATAGTTAGAGGCTTTGTGCTCATCGAGGGAAATTAAACGGAATTTCGGTCAGGATTCTGGTTAGTAGAGTGATAAGTGGTTTTATGGTGTTTTGGAGGTCCAATAGGAAGGATGATAGAATGGAAGTTAGATCAGATGGATGTTGATTGTGAAGTGGATTTAGGATAGGTTCAGGTGGCGGGTAAGGAGTGTTAACTGAGAGTGGGATTCGTTGTTGTGTACGAGGTGGGACTGGATTTGCCGATACTTGTGCTGGTTTTTTTTTCTGGACATTAGGATGAGATGGTTGCGATTGCTGTGGCGGTAATTTGACTCGTAGAGGTAGATGATGAGGGGGAATTTGCTGACGCGGAGGATGAAATATGAGAGGATTGGGAGGCTATTCTCCTCGTGCTATTCTACAGGCCTGTAGAATAAAAGGCCTGTAGAATAGCACGAGGAACTCTATGATGAAATAAAAAACAGTAGAGAGGTTATTGTTAGGTTATAAGCAGTAGGGGGGGAAATGTCGGTTCTACAGGCCTTCCCATATGTTATAACCTCAGTGTAACCTCCCTACTCTTTGTATTACATTATTATATGTATTATTTTGATTATTATTTGAAAAATGTATGTATTTTTTCTAGTAATAGTATGTAGAAGCTCTAGAAATTTCGTATTTGGATACTTTTAAGCAATTGTATGTATGTAAATACTTTGAATAATTATATTACGCACTTAGTGAACTTCTTAAAATTGTTTATAATATCGTATATTTCTAGTGAAATTAGTGTTAGGATGTTGAATTTTAGTTTTATAGCTGTATTAGACTCTACTTATACGGTAAAATTATTACAACATTAGTGAATTTCTTTCATAAAATATAAAGAATATCGTATATTTAAGATAATATTAATAATAATACACTGCGATATATATCATAAATATTGTGTATATTTTAAAGAACATTAAGTGAAAAGTGTTGGTGTTAATGAACAATTTTGAAATGTCACAATGAAATATATAAATTATAAGAACGTTTACATACGTAAAACATGAACAAATGTAGAAAATATGTAAACAATAGCTAAACAAAGTGGAGAAAATAGTTAAATCAATGGATAAATTTAAAATGAAAACTATAAGAAATATAGTAAATTTTGTAATGTTAAAATGGTGTGAAAATACGTTCAAATATGAAATAAATAAACAATAAAAATTGTATATGTAACTAATATAAATGTATTTGAAATATTTAAACTATAGTGTAAAAGTGTGAATATGTGTTAAATTTAAGTAAAAATGGTAAATTTTGTTGAAAATTTCTGAAAATGGAGTAAATATGCAACAAATGGACTACTGTCAATGAAAGAATATAGTAATATTATCAAATATTAAATAAATATGTTTATAAAAATTATCTGAATAGCTATGATGTAACTAGGTAAACATACATCGAATTGAAAGGAAATTCGTGAATATATGGTAAATATACACCAAAATTATAAGAAATATAGGTAAAAATGTTAAATGTTATTGAAAATAGCAGAAATTAGAGTAAAAATATTTAAAACTATTGCTTAACATAAATATATAACAAATTTAAACAAAACATTATAGTTAACAATAGTCAATTTTAATGAAAATTGTTGAAAATACGAAATAGATATAATATAAAAATGTTTATATTTAACTAATATAATATTTAAAACTGTAGTCTAAAAGCTTGAATATATATGTTAAATTTTATCAAGAATCGTAGATAAACCTTATATATTTTATAAAAATTACTGGAAATGAGATAAATATAAAACAAATAGGTTCAAATATTATATAAATATATTTATATAAATTGTCTAAGCAACTGGTGTGAATTTTCATGTTTGTTGTTAATTTAGATGAAAAATAGGTAAAAATGATCAATTTAATCGAAAATTGTTGGAAATGGGGTAAAAATACAAAAAATATGTTCAATTATAAGATAAATATACTATCAAAATGTCTATGTAACCGATTAAAATAAGATAAAAATACTTAAAATTGTAAAGTAAACCATGAATATTTGTTATAAATAGACGAAAATGATAAGAATTATGGGTAAAACTGAGAAATTTTATTGGAAATGGGATGAAAACATGAAAAAATAATTTGAAATATGAGATAAATGTAGTATACAATTGTCTAACTAACTGATGTATATGGTTTAAAACTGTAATGTAAAGAGTGAATTTGTTAAAAATAAGTAGAATGAGATTGAAAATATAGTGTGAATTTTCTTGTTTGATGTTAATTTAGAAGAAAAATAATATAAATAGAGGTGAAAATGGCAAATTTTATTGGAAATTGGGTAAAAATACAAAAAAAAAAAAAAAAAAATAGGTTCACATATTAGACAAATGTAGTATAAAACTGTCCAATGTAGCTGATGAAAATGGTCTTAAAACTGTAGTATAAAGCTTGAATATATGTTAAATTTATACAAAAAGTATATGAAATTTAGGCATAAATGATAAATTTTAATAAAAATAGCGGAAAATGGAGTAAAATATAAGATAAATATACTATAACAGTGCCTATGAAACTAATATAAATGGGTTCATAATAATTAAAATTGTCGTATAAAGCGTAAATATATGCTAAATATATACGAAAATGGTAAGAAATATAGGTAAAAATGGTATAGTTTATTGAAAATTGCTGAAAATGGTATAAAAATATGTAACATTGTACGTAAATGTTGGAAATTGTATATAAAATTAGCAATGAACGTAGGGATTTAACTAAAATAATTATGTTAGATTTATAAAATATATAAGAAAATATTGGAAAAAAAACAGAAAATAATTAATAAGATATATAGGTTAACATGAGTGCACATAACAAAACTATACGTCAGTATCATAAAATCAAGGAGGCTGTGGACAATACCTTAGATGAACATCGGTGATTCTGATGGTAGTGACGTCACACCCCTGTATGTTGCATTATATTTAATTAATATTTAGGTTGTGTTGGTAGTATTGATAATTATGTAGGTTGTGTTGGTAGTACTGGCGATTCAAGAGTATATAAGAGATGTCGGTTTCGCGAGACCTCATTTGCGTCTTTGCTATCGTAGTGTGAACATCGTCTTGTGGTCATATAAATCTTTGTTTGTTGTATAGATTATTTTGTTTGAGTCAGTTTTTGTAGGTTATAGTATTTTGTTTAGGTTATCAATTGCATAGGTTATAGTTATTGTTATATTGTATAGGTTATTATTTATTTTTGTATTGTGGAGGTTATATATATCTTTTTTTTTTTTTTTATTGTAGAGGTTATATTTTTTTTAAATATATTATAGAGGTTATATTTATTTTATTTTTTAAATTATAGAAGTTATATTTTTTTTAAATTTTGTAGTTTATATTTATTGTTTCTTGTTATATTGTAGAGGTTATATTTATTGTTATATTGTATAGGTTATACCTATCTTTTTCTTCAAAGTTCGTAAATCGTTCACACTCTTTATAAATTGTATAGGTTTTTTGTAATATATTACAAAAATGGATCAGTTCAAATGTAACTTTTGTGGAAATTCTTATGAGTATTTGAAGAATCTTCGTAGACATGAAAAATCTTGTAATGGTAATTCGGCTTATACTTGCAGTAGATGTAGAGGAGTTTTTTCAAATGATTATAACGGTAAGAGACATGAAAATGTTTGCACCCAGGAACCGTTCTTAAAAAAACCTAAATTATCTGAGCCACAAAAAAATGAAGTGCTAACACTCGTTCCAGATGAACAGGGAATTAATATGTATGAAACAGCGTTTCAAAACAGATTAGCATCATTCTTCATTAGATCGCCAGATTGTATGGATATTAATTCATTTTTGGAAAGTATTAAGAAGCTCTTAGCCGATAAAATTCAAGATTTACTGAATGAACATAACGCATTAAAAGTAAATTTTCTATTGGAATGTACATTTACAAATTCTCTTGGTGAAATGAATGACAAAGCATTCAAAACACGAAACAAAGCTGTATTTAAAAATAATGATCTTGGTAAATTTATTGAGAATAGTTTCATCAAGATTAAAACCGAAGCAGAGGAGTCTCAATTTCAAAAAAGTGGATGGAAGCTGATTGGAGTTGATGGTATCAGATTGAGAATCAACAAATATTTACCATTAAGAGGATCTACATATATTCCTCTCCCTGCATCTATAGAATTGAAGAAATGTTGCATTAATGTACAGAATAATGACATGTACTGTTTCAAGTATTCCATTTTAGTAAAATCTGTGGAAAAGAATGCTCAACGTGTTACCAAATATAACAATTTAGATCATTCGTATGATTTTAATTGCATTTCATTTCCAACTTCTCTCAACGAGATAACAAAATTTGAAAAGATAAATAATATATCTATCAATGTTTATGGCTTGGATGAAAAAACAAAAATTTATCCTCTGAAAGTCTGCAAAACGGAATTTAAAGACCATCGGGATCTTTTACTCCTTTCTGATGACCAAACTTCCCAATGTTTACATAAAAGATTTTGAAAGACTAGTCGGATTTGGTCACTGGCGAGGCTATAAACGCCAGTAAACCACCGGACCCTCTCGATGCATCTTCACCTTGACGTGGTGAGAGGGCTTAAAGCTGTAAGCTGAACTAAGAAAGATGCACATAATTACCTAAATGTACATGGACAGTTCTTCGTAATATTATATTTCTTATACAAATAAAACCACTTTTTAAAATGAAAATACTCCTTCTCATTATCCGCTTAAAGTTTAATAAATAATATGCTAATTTAATTATTATAAATAATATAAAGTTTAATAAATAATATGCAGTATTAGTTACTGGTTGGTTTACAGATTATATAATTAGGATAAACATGTAATGTTCAAAGGCTACAATTTAAAATAAATAAAACAGAGTTTAAAGGCTAAAATGAACGATACAGTGTTTAAAGGCTCAATAATTTTAAATGAAGAAAACGATCTGTAAAGGCTAGAATATGTAAATGTAAGAAGCAGTGTTTAAAGGCTAAAATTACTGAGTATTAATTACTGAGTTAAAGTGAGTATTAATTGAGTTAAAGTGAGTATTAATTACTGAGTTGAAGTGAGCGCAGCAGTGTTTAAAGGTCACAATTTTTGAGCGATTTATTATGAACGAAACAGTGTTTAAAGGCTAAAATTTTTGGCGGGTAATGGGCGCCGCCATCTTGCTCCGAGGATCTGTGCCAGGATCGGCCTCTTCTATCTACTATCTGTTTCTTCTCGCAGTGCTGCAATTACATTTCTTTAAGATATATAATATTAATAGATCTAATAGTGAACAGTAAACTTCTATATTCATATCAGTTGATCCTTCGATTCGGTAGTATTTAAAATACTAAAAGGTTTAGAAGGTTATATATATACACTGACAGGCAATAATTCTACCCACTTGATTTTTTCATGTTTTCATCTAAACATATTTCATTCACTGGAGTTTTATAATCTTTTTTACCTTTAATCAAAATGTGATTGGGTAAGAAAGATTAGAGAAAAAAAAATGAAAAACGAACCATTATTATTCTAAAAGAAATTAATTACATCATTGTTTAGTAGCACATGTTTCCTCTTCTTGCCTTCACTATTTCTTAGGACGCCTCGGCATACTTTCCACTAGTCGGGAAATGTCCCTTTGCTGGAGGATAGTCCATTCCTCCCGAAGAGCAATTTCAAGGTCATGCAGTGTATCAGGAAGTGTTGCACGCGCTCTTGTTCGACTTCCGAGGTTATCCTATAAATGCTCAATGGGGTTCAAGTCTGAAAAACGTGCTGGACAGGCTAAAACCTCAATATTGTTCTGTTGAAGGACCGTCTGCACTATGCGGGCGACATGTTGGCGTGCATTATCGTGCATTAGAATAGAACGATCGCCGATTTCGTTGAGGATAGTTAACACGTGAGGTTCCAAAATTTCATCTAAACAGCGAATGGCCGTCAAAGACACTCCACGAACAAGAACCAATTCTGTGCGGCGCTCCATTGAAATCCCAGCCCACACCATTAAGGAACCACGTTCGTTTCTTCTTCTCCACACTCTTTCACACCCGTCTGGAAATCGAAGGGCGAATCTTGACTAATTTTTAAAAAGTACAGCACTCCATTCGTCCATAGTCCAATGGCTGTGTTCTCGAGAAAAAGCCAGCCGTGTTACTCTGTGAGTTCTGGTCAATTCTGGTCCTCTTACTCGACGAAAAGCCATTAATCCATACTCATTTAATTTAATTTACTCATTTCTCCGAGCGGTACGTTCAGAAATTTGCACACCTCGAGCTTCTTCGAGCTGATGAATCGCTTGAACAACGGTAGGGTGCCGGTTTCGTAAAATTCTCAAAGTCAAAAACCGGTCATCCCGTGGTTCTGTTACCCTAGGCCGTCCAGAACCGGTCTTCTATAGTAAGAACCAGTTTCCCGAAAACGCCTGACAGCGTCTCGTAAAGTTTCGTATGGAACTCCGGTGGTATTAGCTGCATATCTAATGGAACGTCCATCATCAATAAGTGCCACACCACGCGCAACATCCTCAGCACTAAGAGGCATTTTTTAACTTGATATTGAAAAAATTAAAAGCCGGAGACTAAGAAATGTGCTGCAAGAAACGGCACTGAACTAATGATACTGAATAAACATTTTGATTCCATAGAAAGTAAACATTGGAATCTAGAATCATTTCATTGAATTAAGGATTAACTGTTATTGTCCTCTTTATTAACATTCCTAATTGAAAACAAACAAAAAGATTACCTATTTATTCCTTAAAAACAATAGACTAATCCAAAGCAGAAATATTTTTAGATGAAAACATGAGAAAATCAAGTGGGTGGAATTTTTTGCCTTTCAGTGTATATATTAGATAATCTGTATTTAAACTATTTATTCGGAATTTAAATTTCTTTTGGAAGATACATTTTTACAAAATCGATAATTATAAAAATGTGCAGGTTTGAACCAAAAATGTTTATAAAAACATTGTTTGTTTATTCGTGGTTTAGTAGGGCGTTACACAGCTAGTTCATCAACGTCCGTTGGTTTATTGAAGTTGGTAGTCTACCAATCCGAGCTTGACATCGCAATAAGTGAGAGACGTTCGCAGGCCCGAATGGATCAGCCAGAGTTCAGAAGTCGCGTTAGTCTCAGACGTCAGATGACGGTTTGTAGATGTTGGGGACACGAGCATTGATGAGATGATATGAATCAAAACCATGTAAGCTATCTTAAGTACATTATTACACTGATATATAAGTATACCGATATTTCAAAATGTTTACAATTATATAAATAAACATAAAAAAGTCCAAATCGTATAAAAAACATTTTAATATGCGAAAACAATATATTTAAAAAAAATTCATCCACCTGCTTTTCAAAATAAATGAAATAAAAGAAAATAATGAAGGCTCAGGAGTAAAAAATAAAATCTGATTGAGTTTGTTTTTCGCAGGCCGGGAGCCATCACAAAGTATTGAAAAATACATGACATAAAAAGGATCTAAAAAGAGTAAATGTAGAAAAACCATTCAATAATATCTTCCATCTTCCATTGCATCAATTTATTTAAATGCGTTTCTTGGATATTTCCTAGAGATATCTTATTTTCGAATACGAACTTTGTACAGTTACCTGGGAGGGTAAGGTAGCACCAATAAATTTTGGTAATCCCAGGTCATTCTATGACAGTTTAACACAAGATCAGAACCGACTTTCTCAGATTTGAACTTTGACATAGTTTTACTACTTGTAGAGAAAAAAATAAAATTACTGAGATTAATCAGCTCATTTTTAAATCAGGCAGCTGTGACCTTCCAAAATTATGTTGTAGCTCTGGAGCCAGGCCCCAAAAATCGACCTCATCGCAGGAGAAGGTTTGATTGTAAATTACGAAAGTGAATATTATTCTAAATAAAAAGAACCTTGTCTGACGTTCCAAATCCACTGCTCTCATAAATGGTGGCTGATTTAAAAAAAGATTAGGCCAGTAATTTGAGGATCAGAACGAGAAATCCATTGCCAACAATGTGAGAAAAGTTTATATTTTTTTAACTTGTATATATAGGTTTAAGGTGGCTGGGGTAGACGTACGGGCTTCGTCTGCGATGAGGTCGATTTTTGGGTCCTAGCTCCAGGGCTATTACATAAGACCTCTGAAATGCGGTGAATAACACAACTCTGGTGTGTGAACCAAAACAACACGATAAATTGCAGTTTGTGTCAAATACCTGGGGTACTATCCGGCTACAATGGCTGACAAGTCGATAAGAATCTGAAATCCAGACAACAGATACTCCAAATCAAAGTTGAAACAATCTGATCAAGGAGAGATTTTTATGAAATCGTGGACTCAGCGATGTCGGTGGCACAATTCGTCAGAGGTGGAAGCGATCCCAAAAGATACGAAGCCCGTTCGCTACAGATTCCACAATATCCTCAACCTCAAACTCAACATCCTGTCATACAATATATTCCTAATTCTCAATTCAAACATCAAATTCTTATACCCCTTCATCAAACACCAGATCATACCGGTTTATTATCATCGTTCCTATCTGCATTGAAACCCCTTTTTAATCCTTTGATATCAGTTCCTATTGATTACGTATTCCACCTCGTCCCTTATTCAAAAAATACTTAAATAACTTAAAAAAGATCAGTATCCGTTCTACTTTGACATAAAAATGATATTAAAAACGATGGAAATTATTGCTCAATGGTTTATTATTTCCAAACAATTATACATCTAAAGTAACATTACCTCCCTAGTGACAAAAACAAAAAGAAATAAAAGATAATTCAAATTATCGGACAAAATATTTTTTTATCATCAAATCATTAGTAATTTGCTAAAAAAAATTAGCATTACAGTATCAAAAACTAAAGCATAGGATATAATCCTAATTAAAACCTTTGCAGTAGAACATATAAAAAAAATCTGGTGCGCACAACACACAGCTTTCACTTCCTACTCAAATTTAAATATAAATTATTTTTTGGCCATGTTGGACCATGTTATAAAAAATTTTAATTGCATTTTAACTGAGATAAAGCTAAAATATTACAGCTAACAATTTATAAATACTATCAAAATAACAAAAGTATTATTTATTATGTCACCGGTTGATTGTGGATTGTAAGATTCTTTGATTATGGATTGTACGACTCGTTGATTATGGATTGCACGATCCTTTGATAATGGATCGTACAACAATTAGTTATGAAACTGCTATTTTCCATTGCAAAATTTACTTTTTTATTTATTTATATGATATTTACAACAGTATACAAAAATTACATCTAGTAAATTCGCACATTGATGTAATGACATGAAACACATGTTGAGAAACTACCCATTGGTAGCACTCTAATAATATGTCTATATTAGGAGATCACGTGGCCATCTTCTTTTCAGACGCCTCGGAGGGTTATCAGGAATTGAATAGGAAGCAAGGTTAGAAACAAGAGGGTTGGGATGGTTATGAAGTTTATTATGGAAGGAAAGATATCTGGATTGGGCCAAATCTGATACATAAAGAACATTAAGGTCATTGTGGATGATTTTATTTGTAACAAAGTAAGGAGCATTGAGGATTTTACGAAGGATTTTGGATTGTAACGATTGGATACGAGAGGAATTTGAAGGTTTAGTGGAGCCCCATAGCTCAACTCCGTAAATCCAAACAGGCCTGAAGAAAAGCTCCTCAGGAGCATATTATTTATCTCGTCTAGTTGATGTTTTCACTCATAGCGTGTGGTTTAAAGCACATACCATAGTTTTTTTTTTGTTTTTTTTGCATTTTTATGAATTTATATATATATTGACAGGCGCATATATTTTTGATAGACGAAATATATATATATATATATTTTTTTTTTAAATTTATTTTCATATTCAATACTATTATTATTCTGACAAGTGAAGGATTTGGGTAATGCAGTGTATGGACTATAGTATTCAAACCGTTTACATACTTCATTAACACAGAACATGAGACTCTAGTACTTCACACACACTAGATATCCCACTTCAGCTGACACTACCACCTCCTTCTTTCACTCCATCTCAGGTTGCACTTCAAATCAAACAGTTACCGAAAAGAAAAGCGCCTGGTTATGACTTAATAACAGCCGAAGCCCTCCAATAAATGCCCAAGAAAGCTCAAATATTTCTGACAACAATTTACAACTGTATACTAAGGACATTAAAATTCCCTTTACAATGGAAATATTCACTCATTAAGATGATTCACAAACCCGGTAAAGACATATACAATCCTTCATCCTACAGACCCATTAGCCCCCTTCCTATATGCTCTAAAGTTTTCGAAAAATTAATATACAAAAGACTTGTCGACATATTGACTGACCAACAGATAATACCTGACCACCAATTCGGCTTTCGCACATTCCATTCGACGACACATCAATTGCACAGAGTTACAGACTACATTGCTGGAGCTTTAGAACAAAAACTATATGCAACTGGAGTATTTTTGGATGTTGCTCAGACGTTTGATAGAGTCTGGCACCAGGATCTTCTCTTTAAACTTAAGACTATACTACCATACACGTACTATCTTATCCTTCAATCTTTCCTCTTCGACAGATTTTTTTCAGTTCGGCAGGGCTCGGAAATGTCTTCAGTTCGTCCAATCTTGGCAGGAGTTCCCCAAGGTTCAATACTAGTCACCTCTACTTTACGTTATATACACTTACGATATACCTATTAACGATGAGATCTTGACAGCTACTTATGCAGACGATACAAAAATTATCACAAAACATCAAGATCCTACACAGGCCTCACTAACTCTACATCACTTACTTAAATTACAAGATTGGTTCACACCATGGAAAATTCGACTTAATCATGACAAACCCAAACATACAACATTTACTCTTCGAAAAAACACCTGCCCTCTAGTTTATATTGACAACAATCAAATTCCTCGAACTGACACGGTACCCTGGACTCATCTTCGACAGAAGGATGACTTGGGGTCCGCATGTCAAAATGAAACCTAAGACACTTAACAAACTACTTTTCTCTCTTTTTTCTAAATCTGCAAAACTGAAACTAAAACAGAAACTGAATACATATACATACTTACTTAAACCCATATGGACGTATTCATCACAAATATACGGTAACGCAAAAAAGACCCACCTACAAAAACTTCAAACGTTCCAATCAAAATTATTGCGACTCATAACAAAAGCACCTTGGTACGTGACTAACAAAACTCTACACACTTACCTCCATTTCCAACAGTTAACTAACATATAACGTCCCTCTATCAACGATTTTACACAAATTTAAATGGACATAATAACAGACTTATAAGATTCCTTAATAACAGACCTCCTTTCCGATTCCCACGACAAACACTACCTGGAAAACCTTTTCTAAACCTAACCACCCCTTAACCTCTTCATAGTACCATTTGCTCCTACTCATCACACTTGCTGGTATGATAAATGGCTGGACCTGTTTATCATCGATTCTGCGCAGAACCTTTTGTCCTCGTCCCAACACCCTGTTCCTTTCTTGTCTTCACATGACTTCATCCAACTATCATACAATATCCAGACCCCTGCGATCCTTCCTAAAACAATAACCTACCGCAATATAAATTCCCTAACCCGTGAAAGCATCTTACCGGATATCGAAACCCTGAATTGGAATGATGTATACACCAGCTCCTCAATTGATACCATGATAGATATCCTGACTCTCCTCCATATCCTTAATATCCATGCCCCACTTAAAACCTCTACATTCCGCCGCCAGCCTGCTCCTTGGATGTGTCAAGAAATTCGAAATATGCAAAAGAGACGTGAGGCAGCCCGTAGACGCTTTAGAAGAACCAGGCTTGCAGATGACTACGAAGCGTTCAGGGTACTCCGTAACTTGACGCAGACAACGATCAGGCTGGCGAAAACCAATTACTATCGTGAAGCCTTCTCCTCGGCTCCCGTTTCCAAATCCAAATGGAATTTACTCCGAAAGCTGTCTCTTAGCAAATCATCTTCTTCCACAGTTGTCCCAGTCTCTCCTGATACTTTAAATTCCTACTTTTTGTCCTCCTCCTCTAGTAATATTTCTCCGCCTCTTCCCATATATCTGTATCATCTGCATTTAATAGTGACAATTTTTATTTTTCCTACATCACTCCTATGAACCTTATTTCCTCCATAATGAAATCCGAATCCGACTCTATAGGAATTGACGGAATACCCGTCAAACTGTTGAAATTATGCCTCCCTGAAATCCTTCCAGTTCTTCTATTCATTTATAACTTTTCCCTTCAAAATTCTGTTTTCCCTACATCTTGGAAAAAAGCCTTAGTCCGTCCTATAAACAAAATCCTTAACCCCACATCTCCTAAAGACTTTCGTCCAATTTCCATCCTATCAAATTTGTCAAAACCCCTCTAAACAATCCACCATTGTTCATACCATCTATATGCTGATGACTCCCAAATTTATCTTTCCTTTCCGCCCACTGAGTTATTAGAAGCGTTTATGAATATTCAGAAAGACCTAGATAGGATCAGTGCCTGGCAAGCTTGAATAATTTAAACTTAAACGCATCAAAAACTCAGGCAATTCTTATAGGTTCCAACTCCCTCCTTAGATCCATCTCCACCCTTCCTTCCTTGATTATTAATGACCAACCAATCTCCTTCTCCACCTCTGTAAAAACCTTAGGAATTACCATTGATCAAAATCTATCATGGAAACCCCATATTGCTCATATCTCCAGAAGGTCAATTGGTACACTTAAACTATTTCATCGTTCTCGTCAAGATCTCCCACAACCTATCCGCAAGCTCCTCGTTTCCTCATTGATTTTCCCCTACTTTGACTATGGCTGTGTGGTATATGCATGGTGGCCTCTCGTTGGAGCTTGAGGACAGACTGAAGAGAATCATGAACTGTTTTTTAAGATTTGTCTTCGGCACTTCGAGATGGTCTCATGTGTCCCACCTATATTTCGAGTCAAATTGGCTCTTCCCCTCTTCCCACCGCCTATACTTCCTTGGAAATTTCTTATATCAAACGATCAACTCCCAGCACCCTTCCTTTATCTACTGTTTCCTCAAGCCGAAACCTTTAGTCCACTCAATAAAAACGAGATCCCGTGATCCTGACCTCTATATTCCATCATTCATTCATGTATGGCACAACATCCCGTCACCGAGACTGGGCCTCCTCCAAGAGCCTCCGCCAGTTGGCTCTGTCTTCTGCTGCAGCTCTCCAGTTCCGCACACCAAGCAGGGTTCTCGCATCATAGGCCACGTTGTCCAACCATCTCGTCCTCGGCCTTCCTACCCGTCTTACGAGGTGCAGCTCCTCCATCATTATTTTTTTGGTATTTCAAGGGTGCTCATTCTGGCCACATGCCCTGCCCACCTTAGTCTGGCCAGTTTAATATACGTGACTACGTCGATGTCTGCATAGAGAGAACTGAGCTCCCTATTTTTTCTTTTCCTCCAGACATCACCCTCCTTTACTGGACCATAAATCCTTCTGAGGACTCCTCGCTCAAAGACACTCAGCTTCATCTCATCCCTTTTGGTCATCGTCCAAGCCTCTGAGCCATATGTCAAAACAGGCCGAACAAGGGTCTTGTATATGATCAGCTTGGTCTTCTTTGAGAGGTACCTACTTCTTAAGTGGCGGCCAAGTCCAAAGACACATCTATTGGCAGCCGTGATCCTTCTTTGTATTTCTTGAGCCATGTCATTCTTGCTATTGATTTCAGACCCAAGGTATATAAAACTTTTCACTCTCTCAAACTTAAAAGAACCTACCTCAAATGGAGAGTTCAGATCAACCTCACCGCCAACTCTCATATACTTAGTTTTCCTCTCGTTGACTTCTAGACCAAGTGGTCTTGCAGCTGCTTCAAGGCTTATAAACGCTTCTCTGAGAGCCCGTTCAGACCTACCTACTATATCAATATCATCAGCAAAACCAAGAAGCTGTGTCAGGCGATTGAAGATTATATCTTTGGTCTGAATACCGGAGTCTCTTACAGCTTTCTCCTCTGCCAAATTGAACAATAGACAGGCGAGGGCATCCCCTTGCCTAACCCCACTGCTCACTTTAAACTCTTCGGAGTCGTCAGAACCGACGCGTATTCTGCATCTCGAGCTGTCCATGGTCATCTTGATTAGGCGTACGAGCTTCTGAGGGATGCTTAGCTCCTCCAAGGCACAGTATAGTTGCGTTCTATCAACGCTGTCGTATGCTGCTTTAAAGTCCAGGAATAAATGGTGGGTGACTACCTTACGCTCCATAGTCTTTTCTAGGATCATCCTCAGAGAGAACAGTTGATCAGTCGTTGAGCGTCCTCTTCGAAATCCAGCCTGATATTTCCCCAGTTCCTTTTCAGAATACGGGAGGATCCTCTCAAAAAGAATGTTAGAGAGCAGCTTATAAGCACACGAAAGGAGTGAGATTCCTCGATAGTTAGCGCATTCTGTTTGATCTCCTTTCTTATGTATTGGGCAGATAATGGCTGTTGCCCATTCCGTAGGCATAGCTTCCTTCTCCCAGATGGTCAGCATTAAATCATGCAGAGCTTTCTTGAGTTCTTCACCTCCACATTTCCCCTCTTCCCACCGCCTATACTTCCTTGGAAATTTCTTATATCAAACGATCAACTCCCAGCACCCTTCCTTTATCTACTGTTTCCTCAAGCCGAAACCTTTAGTCCACTCAATAAAAACGAGATCCCGTGATCCTGACCTCTATATTCCATCACGCGAGACAAAAACCTATGAACGTTCCTTCTTAGCCCGCTCCGTCACCTATTGGAATTCTTTGCCATATAACATCCGTCATGCCTCTTCACTGTCAACCTTCAAATACCTCCTTTTCCAATATCTCCTCACATCCCAAACAAACGATTCGCAACCATAAATTTCATTTTATGAACTGAATTTGTGAGAAGTAAATGGTGGTGCCTACAGTTTAAGTTTTAATATAAAACAGCAATGATTTTTTACTATTATTTTTACTATTTATTTGTATTTCTCTTCACCTCAGGTTGTGCTTTTTCTTTCATGCATATATAAGTTTATATTTTATACTTTTTGTCTCACTGTGTAGCAATATGAGTAAGTACTTATATATAGTTCCTTTTTTACCTTTATGCTACAATTATTCCTGAGATTTTATTTTATCTTAGTGTTTGCTTATTATTTTATGAATCACTGAAAATATTATTACATTTTGTATTATTGTAATATTTCTGAATAAAGTGTTTTAATAAAAAAAAAAAAACATTTTGTATTAAATTATGTTTCTATTAGATAGCTATTATTTATAAATTGTGCAGTTATGTATATATAGATATGTAATTTCTTTTCTGTCTTTTTCTTTTTTTTTTTTTTTTTTTTTTATCGTAATAAGTAAATTTGGAGAAAATTGTATGTTCATCTATATATGTATGTATGTGAATGTATGTATATATATGTTTATGTGTGTGTATGTATATAGATGTGCGTGTGTTTATATATGTGTATATATATTTTTTTTTGTTTATTTCTTAGTGGTTACATACTACTTTTTAAATAATATATATTACGTTAGAATTTTTTTAAGTTAGTTTTTGGCCAGATTGGTATTTTATTTTGTATTAATTCATCTTTGTTATTCTAAGGGGACTTAGCCCCAAACTAAAGTTCTATTTTCTATTCTATTCTATAATAGACATGGCCACAGCTGACATACCTCAGAAAATGAGGAGGATACTAAAAAGGCGTTGGATGAGGGATCTCCTTCCTTAGACAACCTAAGTAATTGGAACAACTTAGGGAAGAGGTACTGCTGAGTACTTTCCTTCCCCATGCCTGTCATGTCATTATATCATATATCGCCATCACATTTGCTGTTTGTCAACAATAAGTTGACAGGTGCAAAAATATTTTTGATAGACGAAAATAAAAATTTATATATATATTTTTTATTTTCATATTCAACACTATTATTATTCCGACAAGTGAAGGATTTGGGTAATGCAGTGTATGGACTACCGTGGTATGAAATGGACAAGAAAACAAAGTGCGAGGTACAAATGATAATTACAATGTATAACCAATTCATGTGACTGTGTATAGAACGAATACATTGATTCTCAACAGGGAAACTTTAGCTGCAGTAAATGACTATACTTTTAATTTATCATGTATAATGATTATTTGTTTCTCATTTATATTATTTCATTGTTTTTTAAAAGATAATGACATCAGCTCTCTCAGCTTATCTCACGCTTTGCCAGATGAAGGATGCTTTTTGGACCAAAAGATTCAACATCGCAGTTAAACCGACTAGATGAAATGGAAGTCCTTGAAGCAAACTAATGATAGTGTTGGTTAGAAGCATTAGTGTAAGCTGGTTAGTGTATAACGAAATAATATAAGTTATGACATTCCATATAGTATGGAAATAAATGTGTGTTGAAATAACCTTTAGTAATATCTGTTTACAAACACAACATTTATCCTATATTAAAATAAATACAATTTTTACATAATGTTCAACATCAAAGTTTAAGGTATTTTTTTAATTGAATACTCAAAAGTTGACAGTAGTATATTAAGGAAAGGTATGTCCTGGGATGGCGGTTAATCATATTCAGTAATCTCACTAAACTTCAACTGTTAAAGATTGGTTTTTATTGTTTTAATTATTTATTTTCTTGATGAGGATATAAAACAACAGTTGGCTAATTATCATTTGATTTACTATTTTCTTCGATGAGTTGTTTAAAAAATATTGCAGAATCTTTAAGTGTCCTTTTTCTTTCAGGATCATTGAAGTCAACATTTATTAATCCAAACTTTTTTCTAAAAAAAAAAAAATAATAATAAAGTTAAATGTTTGTAAATAAGTAGAGGACGAGGTGTCCGAGCATATTGGTGCAAGGGTCCTTTTTTATTATATCCGAAAAAATTGGCTTTTCAGTCAAAATTAGTAAGATCTTTATCTTTCTAGAATTACCTAATTACATAAAATAAACACCCTTGTTAAAATAAATGAATAAATACTAAAGTACTTGTGATTGAGATAATCAATCTGAATTCATCTTTGCTGAAAGTTAGATAAAGACAAACGAGTAATTAAAAAAAAAATATGTACGATGGAAATTAAAATTAGTTTATTTATTTAAAATAATCTATCATAAATATATTACTGTTGTTACCGTAAATAAAAAATAAAAATAATTTAAATGAAACTATATAAAATTGAGTTGTTTGTATAAAAAATATATCAGAATGGAACTAAAAAAAGGAAAAAAGTTATTTATTTTCTTCTTTTTAATAATATATTCATTGAATAATAATACAATCAGCCATTTTTAGAAGGCTTTAAGTATTAACACTATAAGTTCTCATTCATACAATATATACAAATAATAGAGAAATAAATATAAATATAAAAAGTAAATAAATAATACTGATGAATAAGAAGAAAAGAAATAAACAAATAAAATAAAATAAAAACTTCTAAACACAATCATACCTATATATAAGGAAAAAAGTAGAATTCACAAATAAAGAGGTAATCCTTTGAAAATGAACTTTGTGAGTTAAAAATTAAATAGTTCACATATGGAAAAAAATTCACAATACTTTACTGAACTAAAATCCTTGAAAACAAATAGTATTCCTCTTGAAACTAAATTCTTATAAAGTATGTTTAAATTCAGATTTCCCAATAATGTATTTAAAATTAAATGATAACAGATTGAGAAAAGCCATCTTTTATAACATTTATGTACCCATTACATAGAGCTCTTGTCAGAGAGGGACGGACTATCAGGTAATAAATGTTAATTGATTCTAAAGGGAATTGGTAACTACAGAATCCTAACATCTAAATTTTTAGGTCCCTCTTTATCTCAATCAGAGGAAAAGAACACCATTAAAGCTAATATTAAATATTTGGGTTTAACTTACGTGTAACCATCCACCCATTCAAAATTATCCATTAAACTCCAGGCAGAATAACCTATCACTTTTGCGCCTTCGTCAATTGCTCTCACTAGTTCTTGTAAGTAAGTCTATAAAAATATATATTTAAAATTAGTATTTTTATCATTTTAAATAAAATTACCAAATGTGATTATCAATACCGTATGATGGGGTAACTTAGGGTCTTGGTGGGTAACTTTGGGACAGAGGGTAAAATTTATTTTGCGGTGATTCCGTGGTAGATACACTGTGTTGATTCAGTTTGCAAAGAGTGCTTTATGTGGGCATGTACTGCGCTACTACCTTTCCGCAGTTTGAGAATCCTAGTTCACTACACTCGTTGCGTAGAGGAGTACCTTTAGGTCGAACCGACTGTCTATTTTAGGAGTGCCCTTAGGTCGAGCCGAGTGTCTATTTTTTCAGCGATCTCTAGCGGCTTTCATCCTAACTACGTGCTTTCCTTCTCACACTGTCATTTAAATTAGACCCCGCCCCTTGTCTTACCTCTAATGCTAAAATGTGTTTCCCAGCTTATAAATTGACTATTTTTTGAGCTTTAATGAATAGGTAAATACCCCCAAAAGTTTATATAACAATATATATATAAGTTAAACGTAGCGGACTTAAAACACTTAAAAAAAAGTAAAAGGTTCAAGAAATAAAACGCATGAAGTCGAAATCAAGACTGCTTTATTGTTCCTTATAATCCTCTATATATACATTCTGAGATTGTTTACATCAATACTTTTGGTATTAACGCTAATACTGTCCCGCTCCGTACCTTAACTCCCCCCAACCAGTTTACGGATACTCTTCGTAAACTTAGTACAACAAATAAAAAGACATAAAAAAAAAATAAAATAAAATAAAACGCATATATGTAAAAGAGACAAGGTCTTCTTGCCCACACTGTAACAAAGGTACGGACTGTTCAGTACTTACAACCTAATCCAATGAAACACAAACAAAAATATTCCTTATGTAACAATAAAAAATAACAAAAATAAGACACCTTTCCTCTTTACATTTTTCTCACAAATGAAAGACGTATTGCACTGCACTTGCACTTTCCGTTATATACATACACAAAGTGATGTGTGAACACTGTATACAAAAACAAACAAAATGAAAATAAAAGCTAACCTCCATACATAACATACAAAAACAAAAAAAAATCTTCTTCCCGGAGACGAGGACACTCCAGTTCTAAGGTTGCTCTGGCTCTGAAATTGGGAATTTTAATTGTTCTATGTGAACCGTCCTTCTTTTTTTTGGTTCTTTGACGCTCTCAATCGTCACCACGTTATGCTCCCTAATGAATATCACCCTGAATGGACCCTCATATCTCCGCACTTCCTTTCCCCTATTCGAGCCTAATCTGCGATACACAATGGACCCGATTTTCAACCCCCCTGTTACCTCCTTTACTTTGAGATTTTCCCGCGCCACTCTTTTGCGCTTTTCCCCCTCTATTTTTTCCTTCACCTTCCCCCAGAGATTGGCCAATTCCATTTTATTACTAATCATTCTTCCCGTCATTTGCTCATCTGCTGCTGTACCCCCGCAGTCCCGTTGTCGCCCCAGCAACCCGAAGAGAATTTCAAATGGGGAGAACCCTGTTGTCGTGTATGGAATGCCTTCCGCATTGCCATATCCGGTTCTAACCCTTTTTCCACCTGATACACCCTTAGATGGTCACTAAGAGTGCTGTGCAGTCTCTCTATACTTCCCCTGCTCTTGGGATGCCCTGGAGTATTAAGATGCCACTTGACACCTACGTTCTTCATTTCAGCTCTGATCGTGGCATTGTCGAACTCTCTGCCCCCGTCGGATGTTATACGGTCGGGTACTCCGTAACACTGGAACCACGTCAGGTACGCCATTGCTGCTTTGCTAAAGAGGTCTATGAGCATGACCCACTTATAACCTCTCCACGTGAACGTATCCACTTGCAAGTCGCTTAGTGGAGCATCGACTGTGGGTGTCTCCTCTTGCAACGTTCTTGGGGGGTGCCTATCGTACTTCGTGCTCGCGCACACCTCGCAGGTCCCTATGAGCTCTGCGATCATTTTCTTCATCCCCCACCAAAAAGAAGACTGAAACTGAACTTTGCCACCGAACTGGAGCCGGTGCTGGAGTTAGTGTATTCAAGAGAGGATTTGGAAGTGCTTTCAAAGAGTCCATAAATTTTACGTTTTTATTAATTTTAATTAATGGTGTTGGGTGTTTAGTTGTGCTTGGAAACCTGTTTGTTCATATGATATGACTGTTCCTCACAGAAATCCCTAAGATAATTCAGAATTATCTTTTCAAAAATTTTTGCGAGGTGTGGCAGCAAACTGATAGGTCTATAGTGTTCTGGAGCATTGCCTGTTTTTGCCGGTTTTAATAGAGGGAACAATATTGCGTGTTTCCATTGTTCTGGAAAATATCTCAGTCGGAGGCAGGTATTTTATAAATTCGTAAGGTGTACTATACCTCTAAGGAAGTTGCTTTAGCAAAATGGTTTGTAAACCGTCTTGACCAGGTGCACGGTTACCGCTGGTTCGACAGTACAATAACTCTGGAAATAAGATTATTTTACTAAAAAAAAATAATTTGTTCTAATCTTACCCCATTGATTGGGTATTTTATCCAACAATTTTATATTTGAGAGTATATGAGAACAATAAATTTGTTTTAATGAAAGAAAAAGATTCCAAATCATATTTATTTATATAATTAAGCCTTGAAAATTTACTGAACAAACAGGAAATGTTAGAAAAATAATTCAAAAACTTCGTACAATGTAGTTATTGTTAACTGTAACAAAGAAATGTCTGTATAATTGCAACTCTTTCACTTTGAAGATTTCTCGCATGCCGGTTTGTCCTTTGTGTAGTGTTTTTCATCAGAAATGAAATGAAGGTCATTTCAAATTAGAAGCCGATTTCTTCATGGCCAATATTATTAGTTCAGCGATCTGATGTTCACAGTTTTTGAGGCACAATCGAAAGTTTCATGTAAACAAGAATTTCGATAAAAGCAATGGACATAAATAAAGCCTAACTACACAACGGGAGTGTCTTTAGGGCGCACCGACTGTTTTTTTTCCAGCGATCTACATCATACAAATACATCATTATTAATATTTATATTAATAAAATATATTATTAATATTATTATGTTATATTATATTATAATAGTACTATTACAATATATACAGCTTACAAAAAAAATATATATATATATATATATATATATTTGGTATTCAGCTATAGTATGAGTACATTATTAAAGCAATTAGTACAGACCTTAGGCATAAAGTGGGTTAAAATATATTTTTAAGGTGAAACGAAGTTGAGATTTGTATTTCTCACATCGAAAAACCCTTAAATACGAATTTTCATACCGATCGCAAAATAATTTTTTTTGCAGGATGTTTTTGCCTGAACTGGACTCTTCGATTTGTCTTCGAAAATCATAAAAAAATGTTGGATAACATTCCCAATCAATGGGGTAAGATTAGGACAAATTATTTTTTTTTAGTAAAATAATCTTGTTTCTAGAGTTATTGTGCTGTCATAATTTGTAAGAGGATGGCTTACCTTACATATTAAGAATTGTTTCTGTATTTTAACTTCGACCATAAAGATAGAAATATCTTAAAACTTTGAATAGTGTCCCGAAGTTAGCCCATCGTACTCTACTAATAAGGGCCAGTGAACTAAAGGGGAGATCCGCTGAAGGAGAGACTCATAAAGCGTTTGCAGAGGTTTTAATGAAACTGTAGTAGCTCTGCACGTAGTTCAAGCGCCCGTTACGAGAGTGCGCCATCAGAAGACGCTCATACCATAGGATGATTTATATATTTTATTTCTTGTACATATACTTGTATAAAATGTATATATCTCTCATTGTAAAACATGTATTAAAAATGTATAAAAAAATGTTTATTTTACTAGAAAGGTATATAAATCAACTGATAAAATAATAAGACCAGAATAAGGTACGACTCTCGTTACCCATCTTTCGCATGAAAGAGTAAAGTCCTAGCCCTTATGCCTTTTAAGGGGTTTGGAAAGTAAAAAAAAAAAAAATTGGTAATTCGTCAACGGGTATATAGCTTATACTATTATAGCGCAGAGGCAATATACGAACGATCACCGAACCGAACACTGGTATTGAACAGTGTTTTTTGTGTCATCTCGATAAGTTTGCTTACATTACGATTTGATAAAGCTTTTTTGGCGTGGTTGATTGGGACCACGGTGTCCATGGAGAGTAAGACCTTCCTATAATGGATCCCACTTCCGATCCGAGGCAGGGCAAACTCCCAGGGACCGTTATCACTGCACTTTCCAGATCTGCGTCATTTGCTCCTTCCCTTCAACACCCAACTGTAACGTTGATCGAAATAATGGATCCCGAAGCGAAACGAAAAAGCCAGGCAAACGACGGCTTCGAAATGGCCAAAAAGATTCTGTAGATTTGTAGTATCTATTCTTAAAGGAAGTTAGTCGACTGTTCTACATATCATGGGTGATAAATATTCAGGACGCAGTCTTTTTTAAAATTTTTTTTATTTTTGCCTATGTTTTAACTTAAGCATGTGGGTCATCTTCAGGGCTCTGTTTTAGTGTTTGAAGTATCTGAAGAGAGAATAGAATGAACTGTAGAAGATGGCAAATCAGCAGAGTGCGAGTGGCGTAGAGCTTGAGGTGGGCCAGGGTGACCTGTTTTTCTTGATTTGTGTTGTGCGATGGCGTTGTCAGCGTTCGAGGGGTCATATCTCTGATGTGGTGGATTTCAGCAACCAAACTATTGTAGTATCTACTTACTGCTAACAAATATCTCCCGATAAATAGTATTTCAACCGAACCTCCATCTGCTATTGAAACTGTTGACCAACCAGCTCCCCAAACAACTTCTCAAACAACCCCAACCAAGATACCTCAAGTACCTCCGATAGTCATACCAGGCACACATTCAACAATCTTTATAACGGAATTCATGATATAACTAAATATTACAAATTATTTCCTGCGCCGCACACTCTTGCGTGGTCTAACAGAAAATAATATTAAATACCATAATGATGTAGAGTTGGTTGACCGTTGATATGATATGAGAAGGAATTAGTCGAGGGTGCGGTCAAAAAATAAAAAAAATTAAAATATATAAACAATTTTAATTTTTGCCGACGTTTCGACCCACTTTGCAGGTCGTCTTCAGGGCGTTGGATGTGGCAATGCGGGAGGCGGTTGAAACACTGGTTGAGTGTTTCAACCGCCTCCCGCATTGCCACATCCAACGACCTGCAAAGTGGGTCGAAACGTCGGCAAAAATTAAAATTGTTTATATATTTTAATTTTTTTTATTTTTTGACCGCACCCTCGACTAATTCCTTCTCATTAAATACCATACATTCGCAGTTCGTGGAGATGAACAACGACCCCAGCGGTTTATACTAAAAAGTCTCGATCTCCAAGAAAACATTGAAAATGTTAAGTTGAGGAGATTCGAGCCATTAAAGCGGTCAATAGAGTGATTTTTCGAGTTGAGAAATATATAACTCGGCAAAGCGACCTCATCCAATATTTCCGCTGCTAAAAGTTCGGACATACGAGAAACTATTTGCGGACACGTAGAAGTATGCGCCAGATGCTCTGGAGCTCATAATATTTCAGTATGTCCTCGACAGGGTCAACCGAATTGCTCACAGGAACCTGTTGCCTCGTTTCGCCAATGCTCTTATCGACTTCAGTTCAGTGAACAACTGCAGAAGAGAAAAGAAGAATTGGCCTCAAGAAAGAAAACAGCTACCGACGCGACATCAAATCCAAAAACCGGAAACACTTATGCCACGACTTTAATACTTCCAACTGACCCATCAACACTCGAACAAGTACGACAACTTCCTCCAGAAGCTGAACCACCACCATGGCTTACACAGTTCCAAAAATCTATGAATGGACTACTACAACAATTAATCACCTTAATAAATTCAGTAGTGAACCTCGTTACCCAAAAATGAGAGAATACTCCATTCTTAACTTCAATTGTAACGGCCTGTCAGTCAAGATAGAAGAAGTGGAAGCACTGTTACCCATCACTGGGCCCTCTATTGCAATCATTACAGATACTTGAACACTGAATCGTCGCCATCACTTCCAGGTTACTCAGTAGTCACTGATGAATGTTACGATCCTCATGGAGGTGTAATTATAGCTATACGTCACGGCATAACATGGATGAAGATACCCACACCAGTGCGCATAGTAGACAACAGAATCAGTCATCTCACTGTACAAGTATTAATGCAACAGCCTACCTACATTACTGGTATTTATCGTCGACCTCGTGGGTTTTTATGAGAACTACGACAACTGCTTGAAATCTGTGCGAAGAAAACAACCCATTGGCTTGTGAGAGATCTCAACGCTAGACACAGTCTATGGCACAATACTTCTTCGAACAGAGCTGGAAAACATCTGGTGAAAACAGCTTTCACGGTGGTGCACCCAGCATGCTGGGAAGGGGTCTACCTCTACTATTGACCTCCTTCTCACTAGACAACCACATCGTATTATTGGATGCTCTGCCCTTGACTTCATCACATCAGATCACCGCCCAGTTGTCTATAATATGCATGGAAGATCAGAAAAACCAATGGCTAAGAAATTTAAGTATCAGGAGGCAGACTGGAGGAGATATTCAATAAACTGCAGGCAGTGCTTCCCCTCCGAACAAGAGAAGACGTTGACAATTACATCAAATTCTACACCACTGTGCTTCTCGATGCTGCAGAATTAACCATACCTACCTTATCCACAACCACCGCACCTCAGACTACCTCCACCGCATATCATGACGTTGATCGAATGTCGGCGAACCCTGAAAAATAGGTGGGATCGTACTAATAACTCGGAAGTTAAGAAAGTTTTAAATTCAATTACATGCCAAATCAAAAACTTACTTAAAAAATGGAAGACGTCATTATGGCAAGATCGAGTCACAGCAACTCACGGTGACGTCAGAAAATTCTGGAAACTTACAAAAACTGCAACTAGAAAGTCTTCAACGATTCGACTTCACGACGGGGACCGCCTGCTTACATCTATTGAGCAAGCCGAGGTTCTGGTTGACCACTACGGAAGGGATATTTATGTCAGAACTGACCCACAATCGATCATACCCGGTAGGACCAGAGACATTAATTTCATGTTTATAAGTCCTAAGAAATTAAAAACCATCAAGGGACTCAGCTGAGGACAGCTGGATGCACACTTCAGCTCCAGCCTTCGAACAGTGAAGACCTCAGAAGAAGTTTTTCCAGAAGAAGCTTTTCCGCTTGCTCAGATTTGCACCCTAAAGCTGCTTATCACTTGGACTCACCCTTGACAGCAACCCTTAGAGGTACGGGTAGCGTGGCTCTGGCAAGTGCTGCCATCAGGGAAACTGCTATTAGTTCGTGCGCTGACCGGTGCTACCATCCGGTGCAAGTGATATCAACATTCGGTAAGTCACACTCACTACAATTTAGTTCGACTCTCACAGTGATACAGCGCGTTTGTTTCAGTGTTAGTTTCTCAGAATCAGTTCGAATAACGTGGTTTTAACCGTCAGTGTCATTTTATAAACTGTGGTAATGGAAGGTTTAAACGTACCACTTCCACCCGAGCAGGACAAAGAGGTTGCTCAACCACTTCAAAAACCCAAAAAGGTCTCGAAGAGGAAAATAAGAGCACCTATAAAGAAAACGGTTGAAGTTAAGAACCAATTTCAACCGCTGGCCGAGATGCAAACAGAAGAGGACACGGCTAACACATCTACAGAAGCGGAACCAACAACATCAGCCACTACCACAACCTCCCAAACACAATCAAACCAAGTGAAACCCAAGAAGATTCCTCCTATAGTTATGAACAGAGAAGTCTTCACACTGGCCCAAGGCAAAGTTTTTCTTAATAAAATAAAGATAACGGAATATTTTCTTCGCCTCACGAGGAAAGAAATACACATCAACCCAGAAAAAGACAGTGACCTGGTGACCATCACAAAACACCTTAATAACTGTGGGATAGAACACCACTCAGATGCCTCAAGAGACAAACCGACAACCACAAATAAATACGTTATTAAAAATTTAGACGTGTCAGTTCCGATTCAGGAAGTGCGAGAAGCATTCGAGGCCGTTCAGGTCTTAGATGTGAGACGCCTTCAAAAAAGTGAACCGGAAGGGCGAAAATTCGACCTTATGCCCATCGTGATAACCGTTCCAGTCGGAGTCACGATTGCAATAATACAAAAAACAGTAAAACACGTTAGTAGGTGCAAATTTACTATTGTTAACTACATAGCTAGAAGAGAGATTCTCCCACCCCAATGTTTTAAGTGCCAACAATTCGGTCATACCAGAAATTATTGCGGACACGCGGTCAAATTCGTACGCTGCGGAGGATCAAATCTCCGAGGGCGCCCCGAAATGTATAAACTGTGGCGGCGCGCACGTTGCCTCGTTCAGGCAATGCCCACATCGCAAAGCACTAGAAGAGCAGGCCGAGAAAAGGAAAGCAAAAAAGGCCACAATAAAAGAAGGCAAAAAGCTAAAAAGTAGCTAAAAAATTCGACCGGACAGAGTTTGCGTCACTGCTGAAGCCGTCGCCATCACCTGGCACGAGTAGGGTGGAGTCTGAACAGACCGCCCATCCCCCACCACCCACGGAAGAGCCTGCGCAGAAGACACCCCCACTATTCACAGCTGACCAATCACAAGTCATGGTAACACTAGTAAGCCATATGAACTCGATACTTCACCAATATATGTTACCAGAGGTCTAAGGTTTAGAACGCTCGGCTATCTATACATTCATAGATGTATGTTGTAAGTAGTGTTAAATAAAGTTTCTGGGGGGTCAGGAAAAAAAAAAAAAAAAAAAAAAACTTCACCAATTTGCCACTCTCTTGAAGGAAATGACAGCGGCACTACAAGGCATCAAGAACCAGAACCACTACAACTGCCGCAGCCTGGTCTCGAAGAAAAATGAAATAGAAATGCTACTGGCACTAACTCAACTTTCTGTCACTGTATTCACAGACACCAGGATCAGTGGACCTCCGCCCCACCTACGAGGATATGCCGTAGCCAATGACGACCAGCACGACCCCCATGGAGGTGTTCTCATAGCGGTGAGGCATGGTATAAGTTGGAAGAAAATGCTCCCACCCATGAACACTCAAGACGCCCAGATAAGCCATGTCACTATTCAAGTGCTCATGGGCCAACCCACCTACATCACGGGAATCTACCGACGTCCAATGGGGTCGCTGAGAGAACTACGGCAATTCGTCGACACCTGCGGGACGAAAACTAACCACTGGCTCATAAGAGACTTGAATGCTTGACACACTCTATGGCATAACACCAGGTCCAATGCAGCAGGAAGACAACTGGTGAAAACCGTTTATACGGTTGTTCACCCGTCTACCCACACTTTCCGCCACGATGGAAACGGCTCCACATCAACCATCGACCTCCTACTCACCAGACAGCCCCATCGTATCACAGGTTGCACTGTCACCGATTTTATCACGTCAGACCACCGCCCGGTGGTATATGAAGTTCAGGGAAGAAAACCGGTGACAGCGCAAAAGAAATTCAATTACCAGGACGGGGATTGGAGTCGTTACAAAGAAGAAATATGCCATAGACTGCAGTCCATTCAACCGCTGAAAACTAAAGAAGAGATAAATACATACATTATCTTCCTCACTACAGCCATACTGGAGTCCGCGCAGAAGGCTATCCCCACCTACCACCCCACCTACAGTCACCCCCACCATACGTCATGGCACTCATAAAGAGCAGGCGCACCTTGAAGAACAGGATGTATATAGTAAATGTTTTAATAAAAATTCCTGGGGGGTAAGAAAAAAAAAAAAATGAAGAACAGGTATTCCAGCCTGGCCGTCTTTCAGCCAGGTGTGCACACTTTCCGACACGCAGCCCACCCTGATTGGACCTCAACGTTAGACCTGCTGTTAACCAGAGAACAGCACACCATTACGGACTGCCACGCACTACCGTATGGTCCCTCTGATCACCGGCCTGTGCTCTACCCTTTCGAGGGCATGCCAGCCACACCGCCGGCGAGCGAGTATCTACTAAACAAGGCAAACTGGAAAGAATACAGATATTGCGTTGAGAACACACTACCAGCTATTACACCGTGCAGGACTCGAGATGAGGTGGACAGTGCTGTGAAAGTCATCACCACAACCATCCAGGATTCAGCCAATCGTAATATCCCCAGGTTCGCCCCACAGCCCAACTCCATCAGAAGACCACCGCGGCACATTCTTGCACTGATAAACCAACGGAACAACATCAGAAACATCTTCCAGCGCACCCGCGATTATAACCTGAAGCCGGCCATCAATGCGATGACCCGGCAGATAGCTAGCCTCATGCGTGACTGGTAAACTTCTCTCTGGCATGATCAGCTACGGAGGACACACGATGATCACCGCCAGTTCTGGAGACTCATCAGGACTTTCGTCAGCAAGAAGAGAAGTGTGCATCTGACAGAAGGTGACGCGCTGCTAACACCCGGGGAACAGGCTGAACTACTGTCGAAAAGCTATGCAGCGGGTGACGCAGAGCGGACGAGAAGTGCCCCTCCTGTACAGGATGGACCATCTCCCAGTCTCATCGAGAAGCCCGTTTTCTCCAGTATTAACCAGCTTGAGTCGGTACTACGGCGCACTAAGGGAAACAAAGCGTCAGGACAGGACGAGATACCGTATGTGCTACTAAAGATGCTCCCAAGGAAGGGTAAAGCCTTCCTTCTGAACATCTTCAACTCAAGCCTGCGAATCTCGTACTTTCCCACAGCCTGGAAACAAGCAATCGTAGTACCCCTACTAAAGCCGGGGAAGAAAGGAGACGCGGCTGAGCACTATCGCCCAATCAGCCTCCTCTCGCACATCAGCAAGGTCTTCGAGCGCTTGATTCATCACCATCTCATAAAACACTGTAGGGAGAAGAACGTTATACCACCAGAGGTTTCCAACGAGGTGTCGCCTGCGAACATCACCTGGCGAAACTTTAGGCACACACCATAGAGCAGATGAATCACAATAGAGCTACGGCACTCATCTCACTGGACTGCAGCCAGGCCTTTGACTGCGTGTCTCACGCGCTGTTACTCCGACGGCTGGAAGAGTACAAGTTCCCAGCCCCTCTATGCCGACTTATCAGAAGCTATCTTAGCGGAAGATCTCTCGTCGTACGAGTTGGTGACGACTACTCTAACCCAGTCGATACCACCTGTGGAGTACCTCAAGGGTCTGTGTTGGGACCATTACTGTTCGTCGTTTTTACGGCGCCAGTAGTGGCACTCAAGCACCCAAACGCAGTGGTAGCCGCCTATGCTGACGATATCGGGATCTATGCATCGAGCATTAATGCAAAGAGAACCCTCAAGCATGCAGAAAAAGCCACAGATGTCATCGTCGGAGAGCTAGAGAAAAATGGCATCAGAGTGAACCCCATGAAGACCAACGCTATCGTGATGTCGTTCCAGCAAGGGAAAAAGCCACTACCCACTCACTTCATCATCGGTAGCGTGGAGCAGCGGATCTCCACTTCAGTAGTCTACCTCGGCGTGACATTGGATAGACACCTAACATTCTCCAGTCATATCAGACAAAGACTCAAGCTGGCAAAACAAAAGTCACATAGGCTCTACCACCTGTTAGTTTTAGGCTTAGGTTAGTTTTAGTTTTATGTTCAAAAACCTCATAACGAAGACGTGCCCCAACGTCTTCTTACTCCCAAAAATGTTAATCTAAAGATTAACAAAAGATCATAAGACATATATAACACAAAAAGGCTTTAAAATGAATCTCAGATTCAGCAAAAAGCCAAACAAGCAAACATTTTGTAATAATACATATCCTTATCCATAGGGGCTAGAAAAAAAAAAAAAAAAAAAAAATCATTCGACGAACCAGCGGTAACCGTGCACAGGGTCAAGACGGTTCACAAACCATTTTGCTAAAGCAACTTCCTCGGAGAGGTATAGTACATCTTACGAATTTATAAAATACCTGCCTCCGACTGAGATATTTTCCAGAACAATGGAAACACGCAATACTGTTCCCTCTATTGAAACATGCAATGCTCCAAAACACTACAGACCTATCAGTTTGCTGCCACACATCGCAAAATTTTTGAAAAAATAATTCTGAATTATCTTAGGGATTTCTGTGAGGAGCAATCAGTCATACCATATGAACAAACAGGTTTCCAAGGACAACTAAACACTCAACACCATTTAATGAAACTGAAATCTGCCACAATTTCAATAAAAACACAGCCACAGCAATGATATCTATAGATTGTTCGAAAGCATTTGATTCCGTATCTCACAGCATTCTCTGCCGGAAGCTACTTGATCTTGAGTGCCCTGAACAGCTCTACAGTATCATACAGTCCTTCTTAACAAACCGAAGCCTGGCTGTATAGTACAAGATAAACACTCCCGTAATGTCCCCTTAACCTGCGGTCTACCCCAAGGAGCAGTTCTTTCACCGCTATTATTTTGCATCTACACGGCGGAAATCATAGGTCAGAACTACAAACGCTCTACTATTGCCGCTTTCGCCAACGATATAGCCGTTTATAGTGCAAGCATAAACCCTACCAAAGCACTAGCTCAAGCCAAGACTGTTTGCGAAACAATTGTACAGAAACTGGAACTCTTAAATATTAAAGTAAACAGCTCAAAAACTGATTGTGTAGTGTTCTCACTTCAAAAAGGAAAAAGAAGTAGGCTGCCAAAGATCCTTAAAATTGGAAAAACAACTAAACCACCGTCTCGCTCGATCGTCTACCTTGGCATTAAGCTAGATCGGCACATGAAACTGTCGACTCAAATATATAAAAAAACTAAATCTGTAAGACTGAAAACATATAGCCTCCAACATCTTCTAACTTCCCCAACACTGTCACTTAGACTTAAATTACTAATATATAAAAGTATTCTACGACCTACCTTGATGTACGGCGCACCACTCTTCACTCACCTCACTGACGGCACACTAAAACACATCCAACGATACCAAAACAGTGTATTGAGAAAAATTACTAGGTCCACTTCATTAAAAAAATTAAAGTTAGATCAGCTGCACCAGATCTTTGAACTTCCCACGATTGAACAGTTCATTTTAAAATGACACGAAAAATTTATGGACTCGTTGATAAAACACTTCCAAATCCTCTATTCAATACACTAACTCCAGTAAGGTGGCCAAGTTCAGTCTTAGTTCAATATTAGATAATAAGTTAGCTAGTAGGTTAGTTATTAAGTTATGCAAATAAGGCACTTATAAACACAAAAATGGGTGAGCTCCATCACCTTTACTGATAACTTTAATAATTATTGTTACAACAAAACATAAAAGACAATTTCTATAAGGCCTTAAAATGTAACACAGTTACAGAAAAAGGCGTTTAACACAAAAATTAATTGTAAAATAAATTGTCCACTTAGTCATCATACCCCTAAATTGAGCAACGCTCTGTCGAGGCCTTCTGATAAATGCATATTCTCTGCATATTTTACCTCGACAATTGGTGACCCCGACCCCCTGTAGCGGCTCTGCACGTAGTTCAAGGGCCCACCACGAAACAAAAACCAAGATTATCTGTGAGCGGTGTAGAGCCACACCCTGCTCGATTTGGCCCAAGAGTAACTAAATATGAGAGATCTAGATTCTGAAGTCGATAAACATCCACCATTGTAGGGGAAACACCATAAGCTTTTTATGAATGGCTGTTGGTTAATAGAATCACAGACACCAGGCAACTACTATTTTCATGTGGCATGGTAGGATACACAATTTCAATTACGGATGGAGTACAAAATAAGGAGAAGGGGAGTATCCAACCACAACTTTAGAGGATTCTGTGAATAAATACTCTGGGAAGTCGAGAATCTATCATTATAACAAATGTCCCTATACTGAAGGAGTCACTATTAGATACTCATTACTATATAGTAGTGACTCCTTTACTACTAACACTAATAAAACTTGAAAAGGAATATCCCATCTACAACAACTTTTGAGACTAGAGAAAAGAGCAAGGACAGTTGTTCATTCATCAAGAGGAATGAGCCTAAGCAAAAAAGACATTGGCTAAAGAGGGACTACTCTGTGGTGGAAGCTTGAATAAGAAATCCAAGAAAATTAAAACCAAAATAGATGTAAAAAAAATATTGGATATACAATTTCATTTACTAAAGATATCATAAACTATCTTTCTTTTCTTGAAATCGTCTGTTTAAAAAATGTGTTTTAAAGGTCAGATTTGTAATAGCATCTTAGTTTACTTTAAGATGATGATAATAATGAAAATCAGATCCTTATTCCAAATGAAAGTTATCTGATTTTAATTTAACAGGTTTACGTCACAAATATGCTTAAGCCTAGTCCACAATAGTAGACATGTTGTGCGATTGTGGTCTCTAAAACGTGTTTCAGTTTGTAAACATGTTTATAGACAAATCCCTGTATACAGGCCTGTTGCGAGATGAAAAATCGCAGGTCTAAAGTCTCTCGATCGGAATGGGAGACATTATGCAACGTTAGACATGTTACGCCTATCATATAGACGTCAACCGGCGTATATAGGCGAAACTAGTCCCAGTCTGTCTCCAGCCACCGAGTTGTTGGTTCTGCTGCTTTCAGCTATTTTCCAAATGTATGCAGATCTTCTGAAAACTGGTGGACTGATGAGAAAGTTTTAAAACTAATTGAAGATTACCGTGGCGTCTCCCAGTTTTAATTTATTTAATAATTATTATCTAAGCAAGGTACTTGCAGCAAGTACTAAGGTACTACTGCGAGCATTTTGTACATCCACCGACGTTTATATTCACCCGTTCTTTTACTCGTAATTAGGACTAAGTAGGAACTCATCTCAAACAGAACTATGTCCTCCATTATGGGGTAGGAAGATGAGACGGAGAAATTTATATCGTAGTGTGGACGCTAGACGAGACAAAGAACGGTATCTATAGACCGATCTCGATAGAGTCTATAGACAAAACGTGCAACAATGTCTACTAGTGTGTTAAGGCTTCTATTCAGTGTTAAGTACTATAGGTAACAATATGGTAAGATATATTATGCCAAGATCCAAGAATTATAAGAAAGTACAAGAGAAATTAAAGTCTTCCGGTCGGTCTATATTTTTGTAATATTTCATTTTCCAATGCAAAGGATCTGTAGAATTGTAAATCGTGATAACATAATATTAGAAGCAGGCCAAAAGCAAACTTATGATGACAAAATAGAAAATAATTATTCTATTTTATGTAGCCATTAAAAATATATACACTAAAGTAGTAAATTCTTTCTTCGTCATCACTACCATCATCAGAGCCACAATAGCCATTCTCGGTTACAAATATTTGAGGATCATTATATTGTTTTCTTAGCCATCTGATTGAACCACTCAATCCTTCCGGGACCACCTGAAAATAATTAAGATTATATAGTTTAAAACCAAAATAGTTTGATATTATTAAATATTATTACATATATTGATAACATTCTTCTTAACTATTAATATTAGTCGTGATAAATTCTGAGATTTCTATGAATAACATGTTTTGTTTGCACGTATAAAATATATCGATAAATAAAAAATTGATCTTTTAAAGAAAGATCTCAATAAAAATCTCATTCAGAATATATATATTTTTTTTAAAGTGACAAAATTCATCTAGATTTATCTATGGAGTTCCTAGGTGCCTGCATGTCTCCGTTGGGTATTCCTAGTTGAAGTGACTATATCCAGTTTCCCAACGGAAATATTTCTTTGGTTTATTCATTACAACCAAAAACTCTTCTTATCTTCTTGATTTGTTTACTCGCTGTTCCTCTGTCAATTTAATTTAATTAACACAAGATACCAGCAAACGAACATGTATCTTCCTTCTCAATTTATTTTGAAAACTCCTTTATAATGCGTGCTACATTTTTTTAGAATTCCTTACCCATTTCCGTAAACATAATCTCATCTGTAGCTTCATTTAAACACCAATTGTTTTTCCTTCTTAACAATCAATCTTCCGAATATTCGTACGAATAACATATATTACCAATCTTATCCTATTGTTATTTCACAGTAATGTTCCTTACCGTGCAAATATGTAAACGCACGGAAATCTATTTACCTATAATGTCATTTTTTTATGAATATTTATTCTAGTACTTGACTTTTATTTTAATGTTTAAGGATTTATCTCAGGAATAATTACTATTGCTTCTGTTTCTGTTGGATTAGGTTTCTGGTAGATTATTATAGTAGTTAATTTGTATTGTAATTATTCAAATCTAAGGAGTCAGATGAGTTTCACTTTTTTATTATTTTTTAGGCTAGTACTTTAATTTTATTTAATGTTACACAACTTTGTAAACTAATTATTATCTCCCAGCCATTAGGAGCCAGACAAATCTATATCATAAGATAATCGCTATAATTCATGTTTGTCATTTTTAGGGGATAAAACGTCGCGGAATAAAATTTACTTTCTTCTTCTTCTTCAAAAGTTGTATTTTATGTTTTGTTTAAACAGCTAGATTTTTTAGTAGCATTTTCATTGAAAATAATTTCTAATTATATCTATATGTTAATTTATTAGTGGATGAGAGGAAATATTGTCAATATTGTGCAAAAAGTCACTAAATACATCCTTATGAAATTTGACATTATTTACTATAGCAAAAAGATAGTGAGTGCATCCAAATTACCTAAACCTGTTTATTTATACTAGCTAAATAATAAATTTTGAATAGCTTCACTAAAAGCCAAATGTTCTGATATATCCTGGAGAAAATTGATGAAAGAACTTATTAATTTAATTACTTGATGAAATATTACTTGATGACTTTTTGTAATAAATCCACGTAATTAAAAAATATTACCTGTTGCCAAAAGCAGGCTGTCTGTTTCCAACGTCGATTTACCACAGGAATAATTACTTCTGTATCTCCTGGATTCGGTTTCTGGTTGGTAATTATTGTACCATTAACTACTAGATTAGTAGAATATTGATTTAAACCTAAGAAATCAGATGAACCTGTAAAAAATATCCATGTTCAATGTCTATATGATATGTCGAATTTAGTCGAACAAGAAAATCCCATAATTATAATATAATATAAGCATTTTCATTTAAAAGGAGAATATATTGTGATTATTTAATATTGTAGATATATATTATTTAAGACAGCTAAGGTTACTAATATAAACAGCTATTAACCAACAAAGAAAAAAATATATATTTTTACAGTTTTGGGACCTCAACTCTAAAGCCTTCTCTGTAGATCCTTCAGTGATTAGAAACAACAATGGTAAGACAGGACCTCAAGACAAACTAGGGAAAAACGGGACCTCCCTCCATTTTTCCATAGTTTGTCTCAAGCTTGTAGGATTATTGGACATGTAAGATTTAAAAATGTCATACTATCAAAATTATAATGTTTTCTTATTTCTACTTTTATAAAGATTAAAACCAGAGCATTAGAGGAATTTTAATTTTTTAAAATTGTAATGTTTACTGGAAAATCTTTATTCTATTATGATAAAAATAAAAGAATACCTACCTTTCAGTTCATTTATTTCTTCTTGAGTAAATTGAGGTAAGCAAGATGAAGGATGAATTCCTTCGACACAACCGTTTTTGTGCAGAAATTCTTTTACCTCTTTTGGATAATCACCATCCTCACTATATATAGGATGACCAAACCAACCAAACTGCAAAAACAGATAAATACTTAGTAAAGTATTTTATAAATTGTACAAGTATATATTTTTTTATGTAGAAATTACCGAAATCTGTAATGCTGTTTCCACTGCAGCGAGATCAATAGCTGAATCTGGATCATTGGGAATAAAATAGGCACCACTTAAAGAAAAACTTACTTTACCTGGAATGTTTTTAAAAATAATTTTAGATGAACGAAAGCAAATCTTGAAAATTTAAATGCTAAGTTAAGAACTCGTTTGGTTTATTTTATTTTTTATGGTTCAGCAACAGGTATATTATTATAGCTCAGAATCTCTCATAAGCAATGTAGAAGTGAAGAAAGCAGTTTGGGTATTGAATTGAAAGGGGGGGGTGAAGTATTGAATTTTTATTCTAAATTATTATTAAAAACCGGAGAATTTCATAGAGCTAGAATTATGTCTCACAGACTCTTTTGCTCTTTGAACATACAATATTTATAATAAATGAAAAAAATTATTATGATATATTATGGTATATTCCCAAAAGTTATAAAATTATTAAAATAGTATTCAAAAAATTATTATTTGGATTCAAAGGCCTCAAATCAGGAGCAATTGTGAACAAGGCTTCTTTTTTTTTGCGTAATCTTATCTTTTCACCCTTACCTTAGCCTGTCTTAATGTTCTGAGCTCGAATGGGAATGAAATATAGTCCGTGGTCTAGACTCCATATCGAATTATTAACATCCGCCTGAAACTTTACAATCGATACAAATGTGGCCTACAATAATATTAGGCTGTTTGTCCAATTTAACCTCGTTATTTTGTAAATTTGGGGGTGTAGATCACGCAAAACGGCTCAATATTTTTGGTGGCCTCCTTTTTTCTTAGTTTTGTAATTAAGTAGAAAGCAAATGGGTATTTACGAGTTTTTAGTACCTAATTAAATAGACAAAGTTTACCCTCCTCCAGATTGAAAATGCACCAATTCCAACAGCATTCGTAAATAAAATATTTGTAGTTTACGATGAGATGAAACCATTTACAAAGTGTCAGTTGGATGTTAATAATTCGATAAAAAGGGGTTTGCACCACGGACAAATAGAACTATAATTGAAAGATATAAATAAACAGGTGTAGGGAAGTATATAAAATAGAAGCTAATGGTTGACAAAACATTTTTGTAATCATAATTAATTTCTTTTATATCAAGGAAAAACAAGATAGTTAAGATTTTTCTAACCTTTGGGTTTTTTCAATCATCAAAAAGAAATTTTGACTAAGCAATAAATCTAAAATTATTATTAAGTATAGTAATAAAAATTTTAAAAACAAAACAGAAAATTCCTCTAGAGTGAAGACTTAAAAAATACTTTATCGTTATTAATCAAATCATGTATTCTCAAAGTATCTGGTAAATGATAAACTATTAAAAACTAAGACACATTCTATACATTAAACATAACTACGAGCATAATACATTTTTATTGTTATTATGTGTAAGATTATAATTACCACGACTAACTCACCAAGAAATCAAGAAAAACCTTGCATAATTTCAAAGCCTCCTCCTATTCATGTGAAATCTGTCCAAAATTTTAAAACTTTATGTCAAAGCTTGGCATCTGAAGTAGGTCCTCGAGGATTTTACTGTAGTTGCAGCATGAATCAGACAACTATCTACCCGTCCACTTCAGATGACTATCGCAAAATTATAAAACTATTGCAAACACAAAACGCCCTATTTCATACATACCAACTCCAGGAAGAAAAATGTTTTCGCATAGTTATTAGAAATCTCCATCCTACAACTCCAACTGAAGACATTACAGTTGAACTTAATGATCAGAGATATAAAGTTAAAAATATAACCAACGCACAACATCCAAAAACGAAATTTCCTTTGCCGATATTCTTTATTGACCTGGAACAACACCCGAAAAATCAGGAGATATTCAAACTTGAATATTTGTGTTATACAAAAATAAAAATAGAAGAGCCATACATGCGAAAAGAACCACCACAATGTCAAAGATGCCATGCCTATGGCCATACAAAAGGCTACTGTAGCCTTCCTGCCACTTGTGCCAACTGCAATGGTGAACACCCGGCAAACTTCAAAGGATGCACTGTCTTTAAAACTTTAAAACAACTTCGAAACAAGCAATTAACCAATTATATATCCCCAGAAACCAGAGCAGATGAACAATCTTCCTCTACTCGAACCGAAAATCGTTCTGAATCCACTAATGCCAATTCATTACAACGCCAAAAGAATGATGAAATTACTCCATTAGAACAAGAAAGGATGAGGGATATTCCTCCATCGGAGCCATTTCGTGAACCAGCTGCCAAAGTAACAGGGAGTTATTCTTCCGTACTATCTTTTGATCCTCCTTCCTCGTCACTTGATATCTCATCTGCTATAAAATCTTCAATTGAACCTTTTTTATCTGACCTAAAATCCCTTCTTTCACCAATTCTGGAACTTCTCACTAAATTAGTCCTGCTCTCATCTCAAACTCTTCCAATGATTAATCCAACACAACCTTCTCTTAAAATACTCCTGTGGAACTCTAATGGTCTGCTCTTACGCAAAAACGAACTAGAAATCTGTCTAAAAGAACACAACATAAATATTTCACTAATAACAGAAACTCATTTAACTGACAAACAAACATTCAAGATACAAGGTTACGAAACTTACAGGACCGATCATCCAGACCATACGGCTCATGGAGGTACAGCAATCATTGTGGACAAATCTTTAAACCATCATATACTTCCTGCAACCCTATCTAGTACCATTCATACCAATATTTCTCAGTATTTCAGTACCAATATTTTTTCAGTACCAATATTTCTCAGTATTCAGTATACCAATATTTCTAGTACCATTCATACCAATATACCAATATTTCTCTCAACTCACCAAAACTGCAGCTTTTGGTCTCTGCAGTATATATTGCTCCCAACAAAGTTGTCTCTATGGGGAAACCAATGGGGAAACATTTCTTAGTAGGTGGAGACTTCAATGCTAAGAACTTAAAGTGGGGCTCTAGACTATCAAGCACTCGAGGTAAAAGATTACTAAAATGCATTGAGGATCTTAAACTATCTATTATTTCCCCATCACAACCTCTTTACTGGCCAACTTCTCTATCAAAATCTCTCGATCTTCTCGACTTCTTTGTTACACGCTCCTTACCACTCCCACACTCCAAAATTTCCTCTCTTTTCGATTTATCATCTGATCATAGCCCAATTTTACTAGAACTGTCAAAACACCCTTTCGCAAAATCTAAACCACCGACTTTAATTAATGGCTTCATAAACTGGGACGACTTTCAAAATTACTTGAACAACAAAATTATACTAAATACTTGCATCAATACAGCAGACGAACTTGACGACGCAGTCAACTACTTTACAGAATGCATACACAATGTGATCTGGCATTCGACTACACCAACGAGGTCACTAACCAAAACTGATTCTTACCTGCCTCTGGGTATACGCAATCTCATAAAAGAAAAACGCAGAACTAGAGCTCTGTGGCAAAGAAGCAGATATCCATCACACAAAATAGCTCTTAACAGACTAATCCGACAAGAACTGTCAGCATTTAAAAATAACAGTTACAAGGACTACCTAAATTCAATGAACAATAGAAGTGAATCAATATGGACAGCAACAAGACGTATACTCAAGACAAGAGATGTTCAATATCCTCTCCGACGGACGGACAATACCTGGGCCATAACAGGCGAAGAAAAAGCTAATGAATTCGCAAAACATCTTGCTCAGGTTTTTGGGACGAATAATATTCAGGACAACACGCACAATACTAAGATTGAAGACGATTTGACAACCCCACTACCCTTATCACCACCTCCGCCAGCATTTCACCCAAAACACATTTACAAGGAACTCAACCGACTTTCAAACAAAAAAGCTCCTGGCTATGATGTTATCACTCCCTTCATCCTTCGCCATCTACCCCGAAAGCCATTATCTTTCTTACTCACATCTATAATGCTATCTTACGCACAACTTATTTCCCTCTCTTTTGGAAATTTTCTACAATAAAAATGATATCTAAGCCTTCTAAACCTACCAGTAACCCTTCTTCTTATCGTCCGATTGCACACTTACCCATAATGGGCAAAATATTTGAAAAATTATTTCTTCTTAGAATAAATCCAATCCTAGAAAGTCGGGAAGTTATTCCGAATCATCAATTTGGCTTTCGATCTTACCATTCCACTGTACAACAGTGTCATCGTATAGTAGACGCTATCTCAGTCGCCTTCGAAAAAAACGAATTCTGCTCAGCGATATTCCTGGATATCGAGAAAGCGTTTGATAGCGTCTGGCACAAAGGTTTACTGTGGATAATAAAACCACACCTTCCTTCAACTTACTTTCTGATTCTTCAATCTTTCTTTCTTGACAGGTTCTTCAGTATTACTATTGATTACTCTACTTCTCCCTTCTTTCCTCAACTTGCGGGCGTACCACAAGGTAGTGTTTTAAGCCCTCTTCTATTTTCTATCTACACATCTGATATCCCTGAGCACCCTAGCACCATTCTCTATAGCTTTGCTGACGATACGGCAATACCTTGTTCTCACAAAAATCCCACTATCGCTTCAATAGCCCTTCAAAATCACCTGCACGTCCTTGAAAAATGGTTTCACAAATGGGGAATTAACATCAATCCCAGCAAGTCAACTCATGTTAGCTTCTCTCTGAGGAAAATCTCGTGTCCTGCTGTGACTATAGACAATAAACCAGTTCCCTCAAAAACATATGTACGGTATCTCGGACAATACATGGACAAAAAACTCACCTGGAACATTCACACTAAATTAAAAAAACAAGAACTGACCAGACGATACAAACAACTGTCACATCTTTTAGACTACAGATCTCCAATCAACTTACTAAACAAGCGACTAATCTACACCACTATACTATGACCTATTTGGACAAACGGAGCAGAACTATGGGGTTCCGCAAACCACACACACATCAACAAAATTCAAACCACACAATCCAAAATACTCCGTAAAATTGTCAATTTTCCTTGGTTAATTTCAAATCACACCATACACAAAGACATGAACATACCGAAAGTAAAATCCTACATACACAACAAATACACAACATTTCACACTTCTACTCTCAATCATCCAAATCCACTCGTTCTATCTCTATCTTCCTCCCTGTTACCTGGTGAGCCTCAAAGACGACTAAAAAGGCAGTGGCCTAGAGATCTGTTGAAAAGTTAAGAAGATATCAGGAATTCAAGAAGATATAATTAACGCCAACACATTTGCTTGATGCGTTCCAACGCAGTGGCAAATTTAAAATAACAAAATAAATAAAAAATAAAAACAAAGATTATAATTAATTTTATTGAATTCATAAAGAAATATAATGTTAGTGTTAGTGCAAAAGATCATATGTAATAATTTTCTATGTTAATTCTATTTGCGCTAAAGGTGACATTTTGTAGTCTGCTATGATAATAAGTTTGCTATAATATATAATAGTACATGAAACAAAATAGTGTAGGAAAAAAAATATGAAATTTTGGCTAATAAACTACCAAAGAATCATAAAAAAATAAACAGTTTTTATAATTTTGTAGAGAGAGAAACACTTTATTTTCATAAAATATAAAGGATTGCTGCCCAATTATATTGGGTTGCTATACACACAGCATACTCTTCTATCCTTAGGACAATATATGAACTTATATATAAATATACAGAAGTCTTACTTAATATTATTAAAATGGATATATATATATATATATATATATATATATATATATATATATATATATATATATATATATATATATATATACATTTTTATTATTATATATATATATATATATATATATATATATATAAAACTAAATGTTTACATGTGGACTTTTGTACTAACGATAGCTGTAACATCCCTCTCAGTTTTTTCATTATGAATTCAAGGTTATCATAATTCATTGTGTGTAATTTAATCAATCAATGACAGATTTGCTAATTTGTAGCTGATTAATAATTGATTTGTAAAAATAAGAAAATAATCTACCTTTTTGTGATGGTCTGAATTCCTTATCATATATATGATAAGCTTTGGCATGAGCTTTAAGCGCATTGTGACCAGAAAAGTACATACCGAAATCATCTAGATTCAATAATGGGGCTAATTGGCCCTTATATCCGACAGAAATTCTTTCCGGTTCGTTTATCGTAAGCCACCATTTCACCTGAAAGAAATCAATAAATAAATTTACGCCAATCGAATAGAAGAAAAAATCATATCAAGAAAAAGCTAATCTAAAAAATTATGGTTGATTAACCAAATTAATTATGATTATAAAATAAAAAAATTTTGAATTTAACAGTCTGGCTCTAAAATAAAATTTTTGTCTTTAATTATAAATATTCAATGGTGCTAATTATTCTGAAATTATGTAGTAGTTTGTCTTTTATCTTTCTGATAAAATTTGATTTCATTTTTTAAGAATGTCAATGGAAAAAGATATTGATTTATAAAAAGGTTGTTACAGCAAAATCGTGTAATTTTTTAATGAGCACCACTTTCTTTGTGAGTTTGCTAGCACTGGATTTGATGTGATATATAACTTCTAGATATCTCAAGGTTTCATGTTTAAAATCTGATGTTTTGGATTACCTTTGATCCAAATAATCCATACACAGCTCTGGCATATTCAGCGAAAATATCAACGATAACAGGATTAAGCCATCCCCCAATATCTTGTATTGGTTGAGGAAGGTCCCAATGGAATAGTGCTACCTTAAGAAAAGAAAATGAATTAATTTTAGAATATATTTATGTATGTATGTATTTATATATCTATGTATTAATTGTAAAAAGTAGTAAGCCAGAACAAAATTATGATGGTAAAGGTCACAATTAAAAGTATCTGGAGTGTCCACTCACACAACTTTTCTATCTATTCTAGAAAAAGTTTTTTTATCTTTACATATGTTTCTGAAGAAAAAAAAAATAATTGAACTAGATACATTTTCCTGAAAATTGATCAAACATAAGATTTTAGTACGATTTATTTGATAAATTAAAGCAATGTAAACCGGCTTAAGGTAGATCAGTGTAAAAATTTCAATACTAATATTCCTGATCAAAAACTTTTTGCCATAGCTTAGTATTTTTTTTTGTTTTTGTTTTTTTGGTAATTTAATTACCTTTTAAAAGTTTTATTATAAATTTTACCGTATAATATATACCTAGAGAGTTAGGCCCCATAACATTTATTTTTATTTTTTTTATTTACTTTTTGTATTCGCCCCTAACCTAAAGGGTCATTGGCGGTTTTTCTAATTTTTATATTTTACTATAGGGATTTGTTTCCCATAAATATTGTAAGAGAATGACGACATTTTCCTCCTTGTCTCCCAAAATATGTTTCAATGTTGTCGAAAACTTTAATTTTTTAATATTGGGGGCACTCTTATTGTAAATGTTTAACTGTTTGAGGTGTATTGCCACAGTTTTACGTCTGGGGATCTCGAAAATGTATCTTATGAAACAATTCATTAGTCTCTTTAGTCTCATTTCCAGCCTGGCAGATATCCCTCCATACAAAAAGCAGCCGTAGTAGAAGTGGAGGAATACAAGGGAGGTTACAAGGAGCTGTCTGGTTTTTAGAGGAATACAATCACGGAATCTTAGGAGTTGTTTAAGGGCAGTTATGGATTTTCAGGTAATCTGAGAGATATGATTATCCCAGGAGAGGTTCTGGTCAAAGGTTACTCCTAGGTTTTTGACTGTAGGGAAAAAATGGATGGGATGGTTATTGAGGTAAAGTAGAGGAAATAGTAGCTGGTGCCCATTAAAGGTTGGGTGATTCGTTAATGTAAAGAGAAAAACAGTTGTCTTGGAATAATTAACAATAAGCTAATAGGCAACTAAATGCAAGACTATTGCGCAAGACCAAGACCAAGACACCTTGGTCTTGCATTTTGGCAAAACTAATCTTTATGGGCGCTTAATATTTGTTAGGAATAAAAAACCGTATTAAAATAATTAATTTAAGCCTATCAATAAAGCAATTATATTAGAGAAATGTTGAATGAAATAAAATTCAAATATTACATAGAATAAAAATAGCCAAAAGCCGACACTGACAGTAGGAGAATATATTCACTCCTTATGCCAGAGAAATCTTCGAGGTCACTTGCCTCTTATTCTGATTTCTACTATATCAAATGAGAAGATTTAAAATTACCATTGGCTCTATTCCGTTGGCTAGAAGTTCATCAATGAGATTTCTATAATATTGGACACCTTCTAAATTAGGTTCGGTAATGAACCCATCTGGAAAAAGTCTGCTCCAAGATAAAGAGAACCTATACATTTTGAACTAAAAAAAAAAATAAAACAATCTTCATTCAATTAAAATTCAGGTAACGAAGTAATTTTTTCAACAAAAATTTGTCAACAATAATCTTAACATACCCCGATCGTTTTTATGTTTTGTACATCTTCTTTATACTTGTGATAAGAGTCGCAGGCGATATCTCCTGTGGCGTTGTCGGCTATAGCGGGAGGATTCGTGTGGGTTAATCTGTCCCATATATTCTCTCCTTTACCTGTAAATAGAAAAAAATTTACGCCGTACATCAAGGTAGGTCGTAAAATGCTTTTATATATTAGAAATTTAAGTCTAAGTGACAGTGTTGGGGAAATTAGAAGATGTTGGAGTTTATCTTACAGATTTGATTTTATTATAAATGTGAGTCGAAAGTTTCATGTGCCGATCTAGCTTAATGCCAAGATAGACGATGGAGCGAGAAGGTGGTTGAGTTGTTTTTCCAATTTTAAAGATCTTGGTTTCCCCGCCTGATTGTATATATTGTATATAGGTATGAGTATTTTTATGTTTCTAATTTACTTATATTTAGGTTATTTTATTTTTTTATTGTATATAGTTTTTATTTATTATTATTTAGTTATTATTTTACTTTTGTTTTCGTATATACTGTGTAAATGTGTTCACATATCAATATAATTATTGTCCCCATGACAGAATATTATATGTCTAAAAAAAAAAAAAAAAAATCTTTGCTAACTATTTTTTTCATTTTTTTTCCGAGTTTCTTAAAGGTTTGTTTCTTACATATGGTTAACATATTCCTTGAACTGTATCTGAGATACATTTTAAGGTCTTGCTGAGCCTTTCTTAGTTTTGTTTATATTTATTTCTGAAGTTTCAATCTGGGTGATGGGGCTCATCTCTATCTTGATAATTTTCTTAGGACTATCTTATAATCTAACTTACAACTATATTTTGCCATCACCGAGGAGATGGTGGAAATGTTATGGTATTGAATTCTGCATTTGTTAAATATTTTAAAGAATCGTAGAATTTTATTATTCTTTTGTTTATGAATTCAGATACGGTGGGTAAATTTAAGAAGGCCTGAAGTGTATCTGATTTTTGTTTTTCTAAAGATGTATTTTCCACTATTCTGATTAAAATTCCATTTTGGAATCGCTGAAGTCTCTTGCTTGTGTTTACGGAAATGTGGGACAATAGAGGAGCACCATAGAGAAGGGAAGGACGAAGGATGCTTTTGTAGATGAGTAGTTTTAACCTGATACTGAGGTTTGAGGTTGTGAGAAGGTGACTGAATTTGTAGGATTTTTGTCTAACTTTTGATAGTTTTGAAGTGAAATGAGCGGATAATTTTAGATGTCTGTCAAATTCATTCCTAGATAGACCAAATTATTTGATATTTTGTTGTATGAATCACCAACTCGAAATTTTTTAGGTAATTTTTTCTTATTTTTTTGAAACGAAAAAGTTATACATTCGGTTTTTGTAGAATTTACTTGGATATTTAACAATTTAAGTTAATTTTGTATGACATTGCAGGTTTCTTCCGCTTGTTTTAATGCTTTTGAAGCGTTCATGCTGCTACTGAATATAGCAATGTCGTCTGCATATGCCATTACAGATGCCTTCGTATAATTTTTGCCAATTATGTCAGCAGTGTAAATGTTGAACAGAGTTGGTGAAAGGACTGCACCTTGAGGTATTCCACATGTCAAAGGTATTGCATTCGAGTAATTATCACCAACATTTACAGTCAGATTTCGGCCATTGAGGAACGATTTCAAAATGGAGTACAACTGTTTGTGCCATTGCAAACATTTCAGTTTTTCAATTAGAATGGAGTGGGAAACGGAATCGAATGCCTTTGAGCAGTCAATTGAGATCATCGCAGTGGCAGCGTTACGTTCCAGTTTTTGGGTAATTTGGTATTCCACTTTTGCTAAAGGATGCTCCGTGCATAGCTGAGTTCAAAATCCAATTTGTTGGTCAGGTATTACGGAATGTTTCTGGCAAAAGTCTTGGAGATATTTTAAGATTGTTTCTTCAAAAACTTTGGAAATATGTGGTAACAAACGTATTGGACGGTAATGCTCCTTGTTTTCCAGGTTTTAGCAACGGATATAATATAGCATGTTTTCAAGATAAAGGAAAACATCTGAGCCTAGTACAACTGTTGAATAATTGACATAGGTACATCAAACCTTTCTTCGGAAGTTGTTTCAGTAGGATTGTTTGAATTTTATCTAATCCTGGTGCTTTGTTCCCTTTGGTTCTTCGGAGAATACTTTTCAATGTTTTAGGAGAAACAAACATGAAATTTTCCCTTTGGGTGATTTGAAGTTAGCTTATTTTTTTTATTATTTTTTTTTATTTGTAAATATGGTGTGAATGTGCTCTCAGAACTCTATTATAAATGTCCTTTATTGAGACAGAATGTAATATTTATCAATAATCAAATAATCAGTACAAAAAATTTTGGTGCGTCAAGAAATGTGGGAAAAAAAAGGAATTAACCAAATGAATTTGCAAAAATATTTTAAAATCAGTTTCTATTTACTCAATACGTAATAAAATAGAATTGACTGCCTTCAATTATTCGATATTTATTTCTTTTAAATTAATTGAGTCCGAATAAAAATTCTTTTGTATTTCATAATTTTATAATATATATAGTTCTAACCACATATACTTGAGTGTATACATAAGTGATTTTCGGTTTAATATATTTTCATAAAATACCATCGATATATTATTAGTTTGTTCCCCAAACCGATTTATATTATAATGTGTAAAACACAAAAATATCTTTGAATTTACCAATATTCCAAGAACAATATTCGGACATGAACTCTGGCCAGTTACCTGGAGGGGAAAGGTAGCAGCAAACTAAACTAATCTTACTAATTTTATTGCACTCCGTGTAGCACATGTCCTTCTACCTGCCCGAACCTTGTCTTGAAGGACATTCATTGAAGAATAGCAAAACTTCTCTTTCCTCTCGTTATTCATAACATATAAACAAATTGCAAGTTGAATGTTTTAGAAATATATTTTGACTAGCACTTTTTTTTCTTATTTTTTTATCTTTAGTTCTAATTTTTTTACGAAAGTCAGCTGTATATAATTTCGTTTAGCAAACACAGACCTGAATTTCTAACGATTTTTATGTGGGTCGGTGAAGTCATTCTAAGCTTGTCACAGATTTTTTGGCTATCAACAAAATTTTTAAGGATACTAAAAAAAATCGTAGTTTTTCGATTGGTAGGGAAATTTGTATTTAAGGGTTGTTTTGAGGTTTGAAAAACGAATATTAGCTTTCCATCTTAAAAAAAATATTTATTCCTACATTGCTAGGTCGCACAGTGATGCTAAATACCTTATTTTTGGGGGGAAAAACTTCGCCCATCTGAGACATACGAGACGATCATGTAATATGTATTTTCTTATTCTGAATCAAATGAAACAATAAAAAAATCGATAGCTTTACGCATCTTTTTTATTTTAACACTATTATATTTTAAACTTTGATAAATTCTAAATAAAAATTAATTTGATGATTCAACTGGATATTATTGGGTAAAAGTTTTGAAGATTAGAAAGATTGAAATAACGAACTTACTTATAAATGTTTAAATATATAGATTTATAATAATTATATTAACATTACATTACAATAACAGCTGGAAATTAATTTTACTAAAACCTCTAAAAATAATTTCTCTCAATTAAACAACAAATTGACGACTGGCAGACAGGAAAAAAAGGGGTGAAGACTTCAGCTATATTCAAGAGAACAGCACCTTTATCGTAAAGTCTTTTTTCCGGAAGCGGTTTGTGGATCCCTCTCGAGTTTGCGTTTACCAAACGCATCTCGGAAAAAATGAAATGGAAAGGAGGACTAGAAGATGAACTAACTGGCGGAGTACCCGAGAAAGAAGAAGAGAGTAGAATCACTATCAAAGGAAGTTCCGATAAAATTGTAAGTAGCTTAGTAGAAACAAAAAAATCAAGTCAACCAACTTATGCTCAGATTATGAACATCCAAAAACCGTCAAACCGTGAATACGCAATAGTGCTACAAACACGCAAAGGTATAAAACAAAAACAATATGTCGAAAAAATTTCAGAACTAGTAGAACCCCAAACAATAAAGTTCGCATCGCGAATATCCAACAATAGATTTTGTATACATTTATCAAGTAGGGAACAAGTAGATAAGCTCTTAACTGAACATAAAAACATAACAATAGACGGACAATTAATCCCTATCAGACGCTTAATAAATCCCGCGAAACGAATTATAATATCCAATGCTTGTCCCAGTATACCAAATGGTCTAATAGAAAACGAGATTAAAGAAATGGGAATTAGATTACTTTCTCCCATATCATTTTTAAGAGCAGGATATCGAGACCCTAAAACGAGCCATATAATGAGCTTTAGACGTTATGTATACATCAATCCGGAAGATAGGGAAAATATTAAACCATCGGTTATTGTCCAAAGTGAAGGTCTCTCCCACCGTATCTTTCTAGCGGAAGATGTATTAATCTGCTATGTATGCAGAAAACCGGGACATTTCGCAGCGAATTGCCCAGAATCAGATGCAGTTGATGATGTACAAATCCCACTTACAGCACAACCCATAGGTTCAGACGGTGTAATCGAAAGACAAAACCCACTAGCTATTCAGTCCATAACACCTATTCCTATTCCTGAAGATCAAAACTCAAATAATAATCAAATCATTTCTTCAGATGCTATAGCTGAAGAACGGAACCCTCTCATCACTGAACACATTACTTCAATCGCTGCTGATAAAATTCAAAGCACACCCAACACTGAATTCATAACTTCAAGCAGAAAAAGCAACGATCCGATGGTCACAGAGACGTTAGAAAATAATAAAATTTATGAAAACAGTAATAGATCAGATACTACAGACAGTAATAGATCAGATACTATCAAAGAAATTATTAAAAAACCTACCAAAAAAAAAAAGAATCTTCATCAGGATGCACTAAAGAAAGTAAAATTAACACTAAATATTTTAAAGTACCTAAGATCTGCTCATCAACCCCTCTGAAAAACGCAAACACACCTCCAACGAAAAGACAGAATACTTCCAAAATAATCGATAACAAAGCCTCCTCCTTGAAAACAACTATAGAAGTAAAAACAAACGAACCTAAAAAAATAAAACCAACTACAACAGACATTCTAGAACCCATTCGAGATTTGCTAATTGATAACGATTATCCCCTTGAATTCAATAAAATATGTTTACTATATGATACAATACAAAGTGAAAAAATATCACCAAATACAATCGAGTTAATAGAACAATTCACGGATGACAAAAACGGACTAACAAAGATGCTAATAGATATCAAGAATTTAATAACAGATAGAAGCATCAAAATATGGACCACAAAAATACTAAAGATACTACAGATAAAAGAGACATCATATAGACATATTTTATAGTAAAATATAAAAATTAAGAAAAACCGCCAATGACCCTCTAGGGTAGAGGCGAATACAAATAAAAAAAATAAAATAAAAAATAATTATATAATATAGTACTAAAGGTTCAAGCGTAAATATTATTTATTTTAAAAAATCGATTGCATTCATCGAAAGAGTAACTTCATTTTTATATTGTTAATATTGTTGTATTTTATATTTTCACCTAACTAGCTACTGGAAATTATTATTATAAACAAACAAAAAAGGTTTAAGCTCAGTTGAGAATTGTGGTTTAATCTTAATTATTCCCATATTTATTTTTTAAACCTGTTTGTTGTAGTTGTAATGGGTTGTAGAAGGTTTAACCTTACGCAATAACTTTAAAATGCAAACAGTAATAACATTTGAGAACCTATTTCAAACTGTAAAAATTAAGATAAAACATTTTAAACACTAAATCAATTAACTTTTTGTCTAAAAAAAAAATTAAATTTTACTAATAAAATGTATTTGAATTCGATTCACACTAGACCACTTAAACAGAATTGTTCGGAAATTCAAATTTTTTGAATCTTTGTAAAAAAAAAAACAGCTTTTTGATGGATTTAATCATGATTGATTTCTATTTTTTACAGGGTGAAATACTTTTTTTGTCTATAAAATTGCATTAGACAAGATTTCTAGCTCATCAAAATCCAACATAACATTTCGGATAAACTTATAATGTTCCACTCGAGTAGGGCTAATAATGACTGCTACTGTCTCTAATAGATCTTCTCTTATTCATATAAATGTGATTAAAGTACTGCCAAGATAAAAAGTACATAAAAAATGTGAATTAAGGTGATAATGTGATTGGTTGAATTTTGCAGCTAACAATTTCTTAACTTGACATGAATTGTTTGCAAGGAAAAATCTCTCGTACCATTAAGTAAAAGGATAAATTTTTTTCTATAAAATTTATGTTTTGAAAATTACTATCGAATCGAATAAGTCGCTAAGTATATTGGTCAGTGAACAAATGAAAAAACAATAACGAGATAAAATGATGCAACGTAAAATAGGATGGAAGAACCGATTCTTATTTTATCGATAACTATAATCAAAGAACACAAAAAACGAACCTTTCTTGCTTTTTCATCAAAAAAATATTTGATCTACATTAATGGAAATTCCTTTTGGTGATTTATAATACATTATAATCTATTTAATAAAATAATCAATATTTTTTCTTATTTTGGAGAAAAAAGAAATCGATTGATATATAACATCCCAAAAAATCAAGGAAAAGCAAAGGCAAAAATAAATAATACAATTTTTGTTTGAAAATATATTTTTTATTGGTTCCTAGGGTATATTGCTACAAACGCCGGGACATGTGTCCAATATTTTTTTATGTAGTTTCAACAAAAAAAAAATAATAAAAAAATTAGATATAATCGGTGACCCTATGACTGCAGGCTAAGCTTGTAAGTATTTTTTAGTATTGAATATAATATTGAGAAGTTTTCTGAAGTCTTCGATTTTTTTTCCGAAAATCATAAAAGTTGTGATAACGTCGGTATGGCTACAGTTATCTATACAAAAAATAGCGTGAATCTAGGGTCCTTTAATATATACAAACAAGATACCGCAAATAAATTAAGCTTGGAGAAAAAAAAAAATGGTTTAGGAACTTTTCCTTGGTTTAATACTTATAAAGGAGAAAAATATAAACGTTATTCATATGATATTTGAGCTATCCCTTCCTGTATGGTGTTCTATTTACACCTTTACATTGAACACTGTTATCATTTTACACTAATTTCCTAAGTGGATTATGACTTAAGAAATATTTTTTAATAAACAAAATGCACAATAAAATTAGGTTTAAAACAATAAATTAAATCTAGGGTGATAAATATTCAGGACGCAGTCTTTTTTAAAAAATTTTTATTTTTGCCAACGTTTCAACCCAAACATGTGGGTCACCTTCAGGGCTGAAAATGTTTTTTTTTTTAAATTACATCAGAGATATAATAGTATACGACCACTAATTATAAATAATAAACTATAGTGATTGATGGCACATGAATCTTAACTAATATTGTAATACACATATTAAAATAGTTATACAAACTAAAAATAAAAAATAATGTATGTAATCCATTTATATTAATTTGTAATATTTTCTCTTACTAACCGTGGTTTGAGCACTGAGGTTGTTCATGTACTGACACATGTTTGGTAGGTAAGTAAAAACGTTGGCAAAAATAAAAAAAATTGTAAAAAAGACTGCGTCCTGAATATTTATCACCCATGATATGTAGAACAGTCGAATAACTTCCTTCATAAATTAAATCTAGTTATTTGAAATCCTTTAGATTTTCAAGACTATTTAATTTAAACTTTATAAAAAATATTTGAAACGTGAATTGATTCTGTAAAATTTGCTTATTGTCTTTTTGAAAAACCAAAATAGTAATCAAATGACTTCAAACGGTTTACTACCATTATTTTAATGTGTTCTTCTACATAAAATGATAAAATTTACACAGAATTTAGAGATATTAATAATAAATCGACAGCTACACTGCAAAAGATTTAAGTGCAAAACATAAAATTGTTAATAAGACTAAACAGACTGAGTATTTCTTATTTCACGAGGTGCATTTACCGTTCAATTTTTATTGCATCCTGAAGTCACTGATGGGATGTTGTAAATTAAGCTTTTAGTTTGTTTTAATGAATAAGACTGAATTCAAGATTAACCAGGAAATGTCAAAATTGCATATTCTAATTAAATTGTACTTTTTATTTAGCAGTGTGACTTTCAATATTTGATTTAAAAAACAAAAAACTTACACGTTAAAATTTAAAACTACTGCTAACATTGTAGTATCAACAAAACATCAGTATATCAGTCATACAGTCACAAAGCAGTCATCAGTGTATGACTTCTCAACTTCTCAACCACTAAACATAAGTACCATATATCAGTCAGTTATTCATCATGAAAGAAGTTCTAGGTACATCTTTATCAATAAATGAAAGGATTTTCAGGGTTTATAAAATTAAATAAATACCTCAATATTTATTTGATAGAACTTTATTAATAAGAAAGGAATGCTTTTTACAACTGTTGGTGTATATTCTAAATAAAATTGGATCAATAATTGTACATTGCATTCAACACAAATTTATAAAGAAACAAAATTTCAAATATTAAAATAAAATCTGATTCTATTTTAAATTATACAAACAACAGTAGTTTTCAATTATAAGATTTAAAAAAAAACAACAAATATATAAATATAATAAACAAAATAATTAAGTGTGTAAATTGGTACTTATTTATAAGTATATGATAATTGCTGAATCATAGTACCAAACACATTAATTTATTTTTCTTTTTTTTTAATTAACAACACATTTTTAACTACACGATTTTAAGAAAATAAAAGATCATGAGTTTACTTCTATGAATACAATCCAAACTTCGAAAATTACATGGTTAGACTTTTGGGAAAACAATATTGAAGTACTCTATCATCCTTTTTCCATAATGCCTTCGCCTCTTCTCTGCATTCCTTGCATCGGAAATAACGCATATTATATCTAATGACGCTGATGCAGCGGGTATTCACTCCCATTGCGCAAGAACTACACTCCACCCTATATCTATGGATACCGAGACCATCACAAATTGGAGATTCGCAAAAGCAGTAATTTTCGTTCATATTGGGCAAACTCGAGCTCCTGATGTTTCTTTCGTGCACATTTATAGATGAGGCGTCTGATGCGTGTGAAGTACTGGACTGAGAAAATGAGTCCACTTACGGTTCCGAAGAACTCGATGATGATGATGGGTTTTGTATGCACTCGATGCATCGGAATTTTCTGTAATCGAGATATGGGAGGCTGACACAGTTGCTGTTAACCCTCTTCGAGCAAACATTGCACTTCAACCTATATCTATGGATACCGAGACCATCACAAATTGGAGATTCGCAAAAGCAGTAATTTTCGTTCATATTGGGCAAACTCGAGCTCCTGATGTTTCTTTCGTGCACATTTATAGATGAGGCGTCTGATGCGTGTGAAGTACTGGACTGAGAAAATGAGTCCACTTCCGGTTCCGAAGAACTCGATGATGGTGGGTTTTGTATGCAATCGATGCATCGGAATTTTCTGTAATCGAGATATGGGAGGCTGACACAGTTGCTGTTAACCCTCTTCGAGCAAACATTGCACTTCAACCTATATTTTTGGATACCGTCACCGTCACATAATGGAGATTCGCAAAAGCAGTAAATCTTTATGATATTGGGCAAACTCAAGCTCCTGATGTTTCTTTCGTGCACATTTATAGATGAGGCGTCTGATGCGTGTGAAGTACGGGACTGAGAAAATGAGTCCACTTCCGGTTCCGAAGAACTCGACGATGATGGGTTTTGTATGCAATCGATGCATCGGAATTTTCTGTAATCGACATATGGGAGGCTGACACAGTTGCTGTTAACCCTCTTCGAGCAAACATTGCACTTCAACCTATATTTTTGGATACCGTCACCGTCACATAATGGAGATTCGCAAAAGCAGTACATTTCTATGATATTGGGCAAACTCGAGCTACTGATGTTTCTTTCGTGCACATTTATAGATGAGGCGTCTGATGCGTATGAAGTACTGGACTGAGAAAATGAGTCCACTTCCGGTTCCGAAGAACTCAATGATAATGACGTTGACGACGGCGACGAAGATGATGAGTCTTGCATGCAATCTTCGCATTGAAATTTTCGGAAATCGTGATATGGAAGGCCGACACAGTGGGTGTGAAAACGCCTCGAGCAAATGAAGCACTGCACCTTAAAGTTAGGTAAATCGTCACCTTTACACCCCGACGCAGCGCACGCACTATCTATTCCTTGGTAGACGGGCGTACTACACCTCGCCTCGCACAGGGCGTTCCACATCCAGTTCTTGGTTTCCTGTACATTTTCATCGGGTCTAGATAAGTCCAATCCATAATCCGAAATTAACATTCTTTTTATTAATTCTTCCTTGAGGTGGCAGTCAAAGCATTTATGGTAAAAGATTTCTATGTCATTCATATATTTCTTTAAATATGTCTTGTAAACTGTTTTGCAGGACATACATTGTATTGTTTCAGGTTGTTCCTTAAAGAGTTCGTCGTTTGTTGCGATCTTTATAGACGCAGCAGGATCTGCCTCGTATTCGAAGTGTTTGTTCTTGTGCCATATTGCTGACTTCAGGACTTTACTTCTGTTAGGACGACATAATGACTCTCTCTCCCGGCCCACCGATGAGCTAATGCTCCAGCAAGAATGGATAGGAAATAGTCCTAGGGGCTCCATGGCTGACTGGTGAAACAGTTCGTACCTGAAGCCTTAAATACCCTCTTGCCCCTACCACTTTTTCTAGGGACCAATCAGATATTTTCACATCCCCTACTCCTCAGAATATTATAAAGAATGTTTTTCTAGTTTTAATATTAAGATAATTAATTAATTATTATTCAGTTTATTATTTAAAACAATGAATGGTTATGCCTAAAATAATGAATGCTTCGGTAGGATATTTGTTAATTAATTGGAATACTACCCTAGGTTTTAAAAAAAAACATCCTAAATTATATTTCCACCAACAAAAGAATATATGTATATGTATATATATATATATATATATATATATATATATATATATATATATATATATATATAGAGAGAGAGAGAGAGAGAGAGAGAGAGAGAGACAGAGAGAGAGAGAGAGAGAGAGATTTTTTTTTAAACCTTAGCTAGCTAGATATTATATTTACAAATCATTATTAAAGTTCTATCTTTAATTATCCCATGAACATATACCACTTAGGCTTGTAGAATATATAATCTTACATATTTATTAAATATATGCATTTAATATAATTTTTCTTCAAAAATTCTTTAGTGAAAATAATCTTACATATGACTTATATATTTAATTAATTAACATAAGAAAAAATCGGTACGTTTCGGTGTCGTATCAGTAAAATAGTTTTAAATATTCAATACTTTTGTTATATATTAAGATACATAATTTAAAATCCAATAGTATATAAAATTATTTACCAACATCTTATCGGATTATTATCCGATTTTACAATTTTGTATTTTCATTTGATAAACAGTATAATAATTAATATTATACAAATATACCGGTCTTGACACTATATTTTCCTCGCTAAGCCCTCAGCTATACTTGAATATTAATCATTAATGTGGTGCGTGCAGAATCGCGGCAATATTCCGACATCTTGCGAGTTTGGTTAATGTGATTTAATGAAATTAATTTATCCTTAAAATATTTAAAATCAACAAAGAAGTTTGAATTCTTCCATAGGCCTTCTTTGCGAATCCATAACGAACACTATATTAATTCTTCTCCATAAATTATTAAATTAAAAATTCCCCTTTGATAATTTAATGTTTTCTCCATTGATTCAATCTCTTTTTTAATTTTTTTAAATATGCTTCTCGCATATTCGCTAGAGATGTCTTATTTTCAGATATGAACTTTGTACAGCTACCTGGGCGGGTGAGGTAGCAATAACAATAATATCTCTGGGTCATTCCAAGACACTCCAACACAACGACAGAACCTCACCTTCGAAGATATTCTAGAACTTTGACACACCTGTACTATTTGTAGGGACTTAGAAAGATTTGAAATTTTACCGTCGTGGAATCTTTCGTAATTTATCAACAGGTGCGGTACTGATGTCATTGCACATAATTTTAAATGAACTTTCTTGTTATTTAAATATTGAATAGATTAATATAAGCCTTTTTTCATATATAATTGATTCTGTTATTCGATATATTAAATATAGCATTGGACTTACCAGTTGGAGGCTTATTCTTCAATCGTTTTTATAATAAATATAGCAAAAATATTTTGTTAAATTATAAGTAAGAAAATATATAAAGTAGAGTGTTATCTACATTAAATTTTATTATAGATTTAGAACTTAAATAATAAAATCTTGTGCTTTCCCTCCCTCCACCACGGCCATAAAGAAAATATAAAAATTCCCTAGTGTGAGGCTCAAGGCGGGTTTCTTTTTGGGAATTCAACCAAAAAATTTAACTTCAGATAAAAAAAAAGATTGCTTCATTATGTTTACTATTTCTAATGATCAGGTGAATAATTTATGAGCTGTATATAAATATCATCCATCATATATGGCACCCTTGAAAACCTGCAAACTTTATAAATAATTTATTTAAATTCTTTAATGTTCTAAACTGAGGATAGTTAATAAATTGTTATTCTTTAGTTATAGTATATTAATACGATTTATAAAATAAATCAACACAGAAAAAATCTATTGAATACAAAAATAAAAAAGAAGTTTTTTGAATTTGAGTTAATTTTTTTAATAATTTCATTTGTTATGAGGTTACCATTGAATTGCTGTTGTGGTACCCGTGCCTATTTAAAATCTTAGTTAGATTAACTGGGTTTAATATGGTATTCAACAACAAACAATAAATATTCAATTGTTACTGGAAATACATTCTATAATATATTAAACTTATTAAAGTTCTGGCAATACCACAGTCCGCAATACAGACACCATTTTATCAAATTATTAACAATCGCCAAAAAATTTACGAAAGGGTTCATTTTACAATCACCTGTTTTTTTAAACAAGAAATCAAAGCTTGTGTTAATACATTTTAATCATTTTTGCGAAAACACCGATATTTTTAGGTAAGAGGATATGAAATCACATATCGGTTTATTATTTTCAATAATGAACCATTGTGATCAAACAAAAAATTCAAAAACTTAAAGTATATTTTATAAAAATATTTCAAGGTTTAAGTAAAATACTTCAAATTTATCATTTTTTTTTTCCTATAAAAGTTATATAATTTCCTTAAATCCGGCCAATTTAATCTTAAATTTGAAAAAATGGAACATATGTGAATTATAAAATGAAATATATTAAATATACTGATTTTTTTTTTTTTGTTCTTCCCTACCTCGCCTTTTAGGCTATACGGGATTTTCCCGGGCCGGGGGGTGAGGGCGAGGAAATTTAAAATCCACTCCGGCACCGGGACGCGAACTCGATTTTCGAGATTCGATGAAATTCGATTTTTTTTTTTATACCTTATTTCTCAAAATCTACTGAAAAGTGAAAAATAGTCCTATGCCGTATATAGCAGACTCTAAACAAGAATAATTCAGTAGAATAGACACCCATACTGTTGAAATATTTAAAATCACAGATACCTTCAATACCATTTTAAAGCCATCGGGAAATTACCGATTTCGTGCGGAGTAAGAGACCTGTAATTAAACTGTTTGTACTCATTTGACAGGGAATTTGATATTCTTCAATTTTTATTCTGTATGATTTTTCTCTTATGAAACTTATTTCCAAGCTGCTCTGGTGTCCAGAAGGTGATTTTATGGCGCATCTTGTGCCATCAGAATTTTTTTTTTTTTGGGGGGAGAGAGGGGACATTAAGTTTTAAATTTTAATAGAACTTTTAAAACAGAAAATAAAGAAAAGAAGGGCACTCTTAGGTTCACGTGTTTATGAAAACAGATTTAAGAGCTCCGCATACTTGAAAGAGCGGCGCAAATGACTTTATTACAGGTACTCAACACAAGCCGAGCGTTGACCTCATTATTTCCAGTTTCAGCATAGACTCAAAGAGCACCGCTTGTTTGAAATATTGGTATGCGACATGTTTATTGTGTGTATATAATAAATAAAACTAATGCCTTGTTTCTGGTTATGAAACACCGAAAAAATTTAAAATACAAAAGCAACAAAAAAAAATTATCGTCAGTAACAGATCGATTGAAAGTATTTCAACATACTTTCCCTATCCTCAAATAAATTGCCATCCTTCCGTATTACAAAAAAAATGTACCCCCTTTCGACAACGCTCTTGCAATAATTTCAAATGAAATATTTAAAAAAATAATAATAATGAAAATAATAATTCCGGCATTGGCGTACGCAGAGGAAGGCAGGGGCCCTCCAAATAATTTGAAAGCAAATAAAACATAATATATTACAAAAGGTTTGCCAAAAATTCAAGAATGTTTCAACAAATTAATTTTGAAAAATTGATCTATTTATTTATTGCATTTCATTTAAAAATATTTATAAATTCTAATAATAAACTTTTCCGAAAAAAAATATCTCTATTGCCCGCCCTAATATGAAAGCTGCCTACGCTCTTGATTCCCGGCATGCTTCAATTGGTAATGGCTTGATTTAATATTAAAATGTTAAGGACTACATTTAACAGTACATTTCTAATGTCTATTTGGATTGGTTTATTCTTTCGCGCTTTTCACATTAATTTACTGTGTAAATTATTTTCTTCATATTAAAATAATGGTTTATTTTGATTTAATCTTATGATGTTACTATATTTTTTTTTTAATTTACCTTAAAAAATCCAATAATATTTAAAAAATTTAAATATTTCTGTAATCAGACATTGCGAATTCCGACAAAGCTTTAACAGCTTTAGAAAATGTCCAAGTGAAAATACAGTTGTTCTGTTTACTCTTCTATATATACTATGTTTTCAAGAAGAATTCTGAACAATCTCACATGATTAATTGATATTTAAAACAAATTACCTATGACGAAAAAAATAATTTTTGTTTAAAATCTTGCTTCATAAACACTTTACGAGCCAAAATAATCTAATGCCAAAACCACTCTAGACAGACGGCTATAATTTCAAAAACTGCCAAAAATTACGAGAGAAAAACTGAAAAAAGAATTGGAATAGTTTCAGACAATCCAGTAGATGACAGATTAAAAAAATTCAGACAAAATTTTGGAAGCTTTGTACGAATCCGACAGCTTTAAAAAAGCTCCAGTAATCACGTGGTCAGCAACAGGAAAAAATCCTTTACGATATTTTCAGAGCACCGTAATTTTATAAGTTATATTTTATAAAATCTGATTATTGTTTTTTTGGAAACTTTTCACGAATCTGGCATGCAAATTTAAAATTTAATAAAAAAATATGCGATCATCATCAGGCCAAATCGCTATGAAGAGTTTATACCACTTAGTAGGTAATTAATTTGATAAAATCTGAAAATATTATGAAAAATTTTTACGAATTTGAGAAGCAAATAGTTTCAGACTACTTTGTAGGAATCTGTTTTAATAAAATCTGCCCGATATTTGAAAACTTTTTTGAGATGGTAGCACTTATTACATGACAAAACATTGGAATCCGTTGGTCCAAGAGTTTTTCCTGCTACCTATTTCAGTCTATCTATTAAGTTCACCTAAAAAATTGGTTAATCTGATAAAAAAAAAGTGCAAATAACCCAAAATCGTGTAAAGGATACACAAAATAATGTCATTATTTGTCCATTAACCATTTTATGTGCTAAGACAATGAAATTTGTTTTTACATTTCATAAAATACTAGTTATCTATTTATATATATATATGAAATAGTTACCTATCGATTCATAAGAAGGATTTAAAGAAATGAGTGTATACATACGCAATCATGTCTGTAATTTACTTATACATTACGTACTCCATGGTGTATAAAATCTTCAATAAAAAAATAACAGAGATGACGTTTATATCAACAAAAGCGACACTTAACATTTCTATCACATTTCCAATTTATTATAAATTCGTTTATAAAAAATAATCTCTGCAATCGTACCTCAATAGGAACAAGTAATGAATACTATAAATTCAATACAATTTACTACATTAACATGTTAAATATACGATCTAAGATATCTCTTCATGAAAGAAATAATGCCCTGACTTTGGCCATATTTGTGCATTGGATATTTTGTAGACTTTTTTTGCAGACAAGATATTTTCTTCCGCAATCTTTTTACTTTTACTTTTTAATTGGAAAAAAAAAGATTAATAGAAATATTTTCAAAACTTGACTAATTTCAGAGGATTCCAGAATAAAATATCTTGGAACTAGAAGAATATACCTGCCTGCAGTACGGACAACAAGGTTGCACAAATATAAATATAGCTAGAACAACAGATAACTTATATCCTATATTTAACGTGTTAGTGTACTAAATTGTATTTAATATATAGTGTTCATTATTTTTTTCTATTTAAGCAGTGGATGGATAATTTGTGAAAATAATCACGCTTCAATCTGGTTTCATGAGTTTCTATTGCCAGTATAAATAACAATTTCGATGAAATAAAAACTGAAGATGAAACTGAATATGACATTAAATAAGAAACAGACTATGATTCCGCAGATGACGAGGACAACTTAGTTATTTTTCACATTTCTTCTAATAATTTTTATAAGCGAATTTATAATAAATTGGTAAGGTGATAGAAATGTTAAGGTCGTGTTAGTTAATATGAAAGTCATCTCGGTTGTTTCTTTGTTGATTATGTTATACAATCTAGTGTACATAAACTGATAAAGCGGATGACATTTCACCAGCAATGACAGCACGCTCAAGCGCCAACTACCACCGCGGTTCTTCGCGCGTATAGAACACAAGGTTTTTAGAGAGATTGCGCAATGAACTCTAGCTTAAATTATTAAAACCCTATTTTTTTGGGATGTTTTTAAAGTGGTTAATGTAGGTTATTATATTTTAAATACTACCGAATAGAGGGACCAACTGATACGAATATAGATGTTTATTTTGCACTATTAGAACTATTAACATTCTATATCGTTAATAAAAGTAATTGCTGCACCGCCGGAAAAAGCAGTTATGAGCTCAAAAATAATTTGAAACTAAACTAAAAATATATAGACGTATAATAAGTACACTGGTTCTAAATATACATGTATATTTAGAGACCCGCGTTAGCGATTTTGTCTTCTACTTATCTTGTTTTTTTTTTAAATATTAAAACAGTTCTCACATTTTTCGCAATAAATTTCCCGATTCGATTTTCTAGTTACTGGCCTTATGCTTGTTTATCAATCACTATTTTTTTCACTGGAAAATTCTCATTTTTTAAATATAAATGTTATGAATATTCAAGAATATAAATAGATCAAATAATTTTTTTCCACAGGCTCTCTAACTAATAATCAATATTTGGCTCAGATCACTCAAAGAAATAAAAATTCACCAATCGAAAAAAATGACTTTTCTGTTCTTATCTTTCATTTTTACTTTGGGTATATACTAGAGACAGAAGAGTCCCATTCCAAAAAAGTGTTGGGGTGGTTTACATAAAAGTAATGCATACTATATAAAGAGAAAAACATATTCATATAAAGAGACGGGAAAGGGCAAGCAACTTGCTGATTTCCTTTCTTTAATATTTTTGAAAGAGCCAGCCAGCTCCTGCTATATTTTGTAATCATTAACTTAAAATAATTCCCTAAAAGTTCGTGATATATATTATAGCTATAATAATTGTATAATATTAAAGATAATCAACTGATATTTGAGCTACCCCTTCCTGTATGGTTTTCTATTTACACACCTACATTGAACACTGTTCAATCATGTTACACTAATCTCTACCAGTCTAACATTTCCTAAGTAGCCTATGAAATATTTTTGGATGGATACGGGGCTGCCCATCTTCCCTAAGGTCGATGGCGCCAGAACCTACCCTCCCTCCTCCGAAGATATTTTCTGCTCACCTTTTCTTAAAAATAGAGCAAGCTAAGGTAGAAATAGAAAAATCGTAGATCATATACAAGTGGTCTGTTCCATGTTTTTCTCTTGTCCCTTAATCTAAAAATTCATAACCCCGTTGAAATTTGCTCCCTGAAAAATTCAAAAAACCCTTCAAAATATGTCCCCTCAAAAATTTTGATGGCACAACTTGTTCCATGATACCCCCTTCTGAATACCCTGGATGGATAACATGCTGAATAAAATTAGGTTTGCGACAAGAAGAAATTAAATCTAGTTATTTGAAAGCTTAACTTTACTAAAAACATATGAAATGTGAATTGACACCCTTCTCTTAAATGGTATATACTGAATGTGACTAACTTCTACACCAAGTAATTGAAATTGATCAATTCTCTGAGAAGAAGACAGCAGATATTGCGGATCGCCGTTTATTAAAACACCAACCAGCTCATTGCGATTGCTCAGCAGTTAAAGAGATGATAGGTTAATATTTGTCAGGTCTACAGCATATATTTATTTTTTAATCAAATTGATGTTGAATTTGAGTTGAGACATTATGTTATTATTATTTTTATTACAATCAATATTGACAAAAAAATTAAAAAACAAATAGAAATTAGATGCCAAATGAATGTAAAACTCCAATTACATAGCTTCAAGTATAACAGGCTAAACCATTTTTCAGACATTTGTAACCTAATATTTTTACACTTAGATATATCAGATGATTTTCAGGCCAGAATTAAAAAAAAAAAATCACCAATTTAAAAAGTTCTGCATTCCTAGTAATGTAGGAAGAGGAGTGATTCTTGTTCTAACAGGAGTGAGAAAGTTTTTGTTAATCTTGATTGTGGTGCTGAAAAGATAGGAGCAATGATGTTCCCCATCTATAGTTATCTGATTCATAGAGGTTTGATTTCTATTTAGTGTTTTTACGGTTGGGAATATGGCTTAGATTTAATTATCAATCGATCAGAAGTTTTATGGTGTTAAAAGAAGCACTGTTTAAAATAAAATTCTTTACGTTAAAAAAAAAAAATTGTTCACAAGAATGATGGTATTGTATTTGTATAAAAACAAAAATGGTAAACTTTATCCACATTCCACCCTCCTGATATGCTCAAAACATCCAAATGAAATTGTCCTTTCTCTTCTTAAAAGTTTTAGATTACGGCTAAAATGTTTCATTAAAATTTTAATGATTTATTTTTTTTTCGCATATTTTTTTATTTTTGCATAACAATTTATTGTTGCAATCAGAACAGAATTAAGTTAATCGACATAACAATTATTAAGGAATAATACCTTGTATTTATTAAAAAACTATTTTACAGCTTGGGGGTGGGGGGAGGGGATAGGTAGGACAATTTAGAAAGAAATTAAAAATCTTACAACAATCCATGTTTTTATGTCCCTTGAGAGCATATTGAAATACAACAATGTTTTTTTCAGTTTCTTGATTTTTCTCTTACTGATAATACCTTGCTTATAAAGTGCAAACCTATATAAGATTTAATATCAAACAGGCCTTATGGGTAAAAGTTCATATTTTTAGAAGAAGTTAATCAGGGGTGCACTAAGTATTTAATATAATATTCTGTAATATAGTATTTTAAATATTGCCCGCATCCCCAACTAACTTCCTTTGAAATTAGATTCTATGTTCGACCGTACCCACACCATTGTTAAATTTCATAGATCTGTTAAAGATAATTTTTAAATAAAGGATTTTAAATATAATATCTATTAGAGGCTAAAAAAATATATTCTTATTCCTTTGCTGATGGACAAATAAATTATGATTCTTTCTGAAAAATTTCAGAATAGTATTCAAACAACATAGAACGGATAACTTACATTATTCTACGTCTTCTTACTTAAAAAATTATAAAATGTTAACTGAATTGAGGAAGGACACCTACAAATTTAAATAAAACCTACTATGAATAATATATTTTATTTTGAATATACAAGATTAACAGGTTAAATTTTAAAATTAAGAAGTAACGTTTCAGTGCCTTTTTTTTTATAGATAGTTATTTCAAAACATAATAACAGACTTATAAGAGACATGGCCACAGCTGACATACCTCAGAACATGAACAGGAGACTAAAAAGGCGTTGGATGAGGGATCTCCTTCCTTAGACAACCTAAGTAATTGGAACAAGTTAGGGAAGAGGTACTGCTGAGTACTTTCCTTCCCCATGCCTGTCATGTCATTTTATCAGTACCACCATCACATTTGCTGATTGTTAACTTATTGTTGACAGGCGCAAATACATATTTAATAGACAAAAAAAAAAAAAAAAAAAAAAAAAAAAAAAGTAACGTTTCAGTGCCTTTTTTTTTATAGATAGTTATTTCAAAAAACATATATATTTTTTAAAATAATTTTTGATAAATATTGTCAATGAAATTAGATCAATAATTAGTATTATTTTATTTTTTCAGTTCCGCAGCTCTACTCTGTTGCTGATATTAATAAAACCACCAAAATTTATAACTCATTAGAAAATAGATGTTTTAGTGATCAGATAATTCATGATATTTAATTTTTTATAACTACTGATAAGTGATTTCACCAGTCAGCAATCCCAGATTGTTCATTCAATGTAATAAAATAAGTTCTTTATCACAGTCATCAGGGTATTGCTTCTTAACCACTAAACCTAACTACCATATATCTGTCAGTTACTCATCATTAAAGATGATTTAGGTACATCATAATTAATAAATGAAATTACTTTAAAAAGTATGTCTAACAAATTGAAATACTCATCTTATGTGTCTATTTTGAATTTAATATGAAGTCCAAATAAATTTAAATGGGTCGAAAAATAAATCATGATAAATGTAAAATATAACAGGATTTTCAGGGTTTATAATATATATTAAATACCTCAATATTTATTTTATAGATTTTTATTCAAAAGAAACAAATAAATGTTTTTTACAACTGTTGGTGTAAATTGTAAAAAAATTTGATTAATAATTGTACACTGGATTCAGCAAATATCTATAATGAAAATATAAAATAATAAAATACAAGCTGATTTTTTTTTATTATAATTTAATACTAACAGCAGTATTTAGAAAAAGTAATAACAGTACGTAGAAAAAGTACATAAATTTTAAATGAAATAATTTATACATCAACAAGTATATAAGTAGAAGAAGCAAAATAATAAATTAAAAAAATATTTACATATTAACAAGCAGCTTTCGTCGAAGCTAGGCGGTCTCGAGCTCTCGATGTTTATTTCTTTCTCCTCGATGGATGAATCTTGGTCTGGAGAAGAGTCTGACTTTTCGTTTAATCCCAATGTTCGCCATTACTAATATTTTCCGGTTCCGGCGTTTTGGCCTCAACCGGGTCCAAAAAAATTGATGACACCCCATTTTTGCAATCGTCGCAAGTTTCATAAGGATGCCTGAGACTGTAGGTGTAGAACACCTTCCAACAGTCGTAGCACACCACCTCACGCTTTGTGACACTGTCAACGTTGAAAACGGAGGCAGCGCAAGGGAAGTCACTTTTGCCGGAGATGGCCGAACTGGAGCACATATCGCACGTCTGTTGAGAAGAACTTTCGGAAGGTTGTTGTGGGGACTTCATAGCTAACTGAAGAAAAAAAGAAAATGAAGGAAAAATATAAACACAACAGCCTTAGCACAACACGGTGTAAAAATACAGCATAAATTTAACTTTAACAAACCACAGATAATAGGCACAGAACCAAAAAACACCAATAGAAAATTACTTGAAGCAATACACATTACAAAAAACAACAGAACAACAGTCAACTACAAAACAGACACTAAACATTTAGGAACCCATTATACGGACATATTGAATAAAATTAAAATTTAATAGAAGTGAAATCACAGACACATAAAATAAACATTAACAACAACAATAAAAATAGTCAGATAAAACAGTCAGATCCAAAGGTCAATTTTTTTCACTATGGCAGAAACCCAATTATTGGTCAAAAGGAGGATATCGCTCTAGATGATACATTTTAGAACATGAATTAGAAATTTGACGATAGAGCACATTATTATTATTATTAAATTTAAGGTAATTACAAATTTATTGTAAAAAACAAAATTCAAATATGTAATGTAACAAGCACAATATTATGACTTAAAAAATTTTTAGCCTTGCATCCACAAGAGTATCGGAATTGCAGTTCTGAAGATGGGAATAAATGTCCCGAAACGTCAACTAACTTGTTAACATGTAACGTTGATAGTAAAATATACTCAATTCTTAACAACTGGAAGTTATTATTGCCAAACAACTAAAATTATTATTATTATTATTTGCACAAAATAATGAATGGTTTTGCTCTGAAATAATAAATACTTTAGTAGCAAGGATGTCCAGAAGTTCAGAAAAAGGGTAGGTTCCTGCGCCATTGAACTTAGATGGGATACAAAATAAATACAATAATAAACTATTAACTTCAGTTTTTTATTATTATTCTAACTTTTTTTTTTTTTTTTGGACAAAGCAATGAATGATTTTTACTGAAATAATAAATACTTTAGTAAGATATTTGTTACTCTATTAATTCATCGGAATACTACTCTCAGGTTTCCAGAAAAAAATCTATAATTATATTTTCACCAGCAATGGAATATTGCTTTATTTTTTTTTTTTTTTAAACCTTAACTAGATATTATATTTAAAAATCTTTAGTTAACAACTATCTATAGTAAACCTATAAACTTTAATTTTTGAGGCTTGTGGAATATTAAATCTGAAATAGGAATGAAACCAAATTTGACAGGAATTTCAGACAATATATTTTTATTACATTAGCCGACTTTTCGACTCGCAAAAACCTAATAAAATATCTTGACTAGAATTCCTGTCAACATTTTTTCATCCTTATGATTGATCAGTCACCTACTTACATATCCCTAAATCTTAAATATATTTGCATTTAATATGATTGTTTCTTCTGGAATTCGTTGGTGAAAATAATCTTTCATAGAACTGATTTATTTAAATGCGTTTCTTGGATATTTCCTAGAGATATCTTATTTTCAAATATGCACTTAGTACAGTTACCTGAAAGGGTAAATTACCAGCAATAAATTTTGGTAATCCCATGACAGTTTAACACAGGGTCATAAGTTCACCTTCTCAGATTTTCTGGAACTTTGACACAGTTGTACTAATTTGCAGGGACAAAAAAAAAAAATGACTGAGATTAACCGACCCTGGAGATAGGGCCAAAAGATCGACCTCATCGCAGAAGAAGGTTCGATTATAAATTACAAAATTGCATGCTACTCTGAGTAAAAAGAACATTGTCTGCCGTACCATAGTCGCTGCTTTAAAAAATGCCGGCTGATTTAAAGAATATTAGGCCAGTAACTTGAGGATCGGAACAAATCCATTGCGGAAAAAATCCAAATCGTATAAAAAACATTGTAATATGCGAAAATAATATATTTTTAAAAAATTCATCGGACTAATTTTCAAAATAAATGATTTAAAAGAAAATAAAAAAAGGGTCAGAGTAAAAAATAAACTTCCATTGAGCTTGTTTTGGTATAACTGGAGCCATCAGCAATCATTGAAAAATACATGACATAAAAAAGAATCTAAAAAGGCCAAATTTAGAAAAACCATATCCTAATCTTCCAGTGCATCAATGGCCTTATAGTCCTGGAGCCAGAGGCCAAAAATCGATCTCATCGCAAGCGATGGTTCGATTGTAAATTACGAAATTGTATGTTATTCTGAGAAAAAATAACCTTGTCTGCCGTTCCAAGTCAGTTTAAAGCCGCTGCTTTAAAAAATGGCGGTTGATTTAGAGATAGAAGAACTAGATACAAAAGGATAAAAGAAATATATGGAGGTTACATAATACTAAGATAAAAATTATAAATAGTGTGAATAAAAATTACATCGAAATATTAAGAACAATAAACTATATTAACAGATATAAGGTAAACAAACTTAGTAACCAGTTCCTAAACCAGCCATTTACTTCAGTTTTGGGTCTGGTTACCTAAGTAATTATAACAAGATAACTAATTATTTAAATAATTTTGTTCACTGTTTATAATTTTTATCTAAATATCAACTTCCAAATTTTTCTATGTCCTTTTGTATCTTTTTCGTTTCAGCCCTGAAGAAGACAGATCATTTTTGACCGCCACCCCAGATCATCTCCTTCCTCAAAAATATAAAGTATTCGATAAAGCATAAAATTTATTTTAAATTATATAAAATATTTTTTTCTTCATTACTAGATCCCATTGGAACAAATTATGGGAATGAATGAATGAATGAAAAGTAATTTTATTCTTGGGCTGAATTTCCTTCAGAATAATAGCCGAGTTCAAAACATATATACATCAGTCTGGCATTGAAATATATACAGATATATAGAAAAAAAAAAACTCTATTTAAGTCTCTTTATTACCACCATCTCGTTTCTCAAAGATGTATGTTATTTGTAACAAAAATTAATGATATCGAGAAAAACGCTTTTCTGAATTTTATAATTTGAAGGATTTTGAGGAAATAAATAATACAATAACTATATGAAAAAGTATGATTATATGGATTATGAAATAATAATGATGTAAGTAGAGATATCATTTATTGATATGATATTATAGAATTTTCGTTTATTATTCTTTTACTTGCTGTTATATATTTTTTAATGTATACTTATAATTATTGTGTAATTACATTATAGATATAAATATTCGACTAGAAAATGGGCGGAATTGCCCAAAACGTCCCGAAATTTAAATAAATTAAAGTATGGAATAAATGTGTATGGGTGAAATAAAGTGTTTCCTGGATATTATTTATTTTATTATTAATATATGTCCATGAGTATTTTGAAGATTTTGAAGATTATTTATTTTTTCTTTGTTATTTATATAAGTTTCGCGTTATTATATATGAATCGATCTCATTTTTTGTGTGGAATAAGAAAAAAATATTGAGTATTGTATTAAATCAGTTATAATCAATGATAAATTAGCAAAAACCGAAATGCAATTTTAGTAAAGTACGCTGAGTAAAGATTTGTTTCGAAATTTCAAAATTTGATACTTGATTTCTTAGAGGATTGTTTTCCTGCCATAATTCAAATTTATATGTTTTCAGTAATTTCTCCAAATCCCATCCATATCAATAACTTTTAGATTTCATTCCTTTTAAAACTAGAAATGAACAAATACTTCTTAATAATTTTTATTTTATTGGTTTGGTTCTAATTTGTTTACTGACGTCGGATTGGTACCTGTTCGTGTAGCACATAGTGCCATAAATCCCTAACTATTTTTTTGTGGAACAGGGAAGCCGTTCTTGAGTTAAACGGTCTGTCTGGTTCTCGCCAAAATTTCAAAGGGTCCCTCCTAGAGGGAACATTTCCATAAAGTAAGGCGACAGGAAACCTAGGCTGGTCTTATTTTATTTATTGCACTATTTGAAACCCATGTTCTTCTACCTGCCCGAACCTGGTGTTGGACAATATTCCCTATAAGTATAGCAAAAACTTTCCTTTTTCCTTTATTTGTAACATATCATAAAGAAATTATAAGCTTAATGTTATGGATAGTTTTTTTTTTCTTGTTTTGCAATAACTAATACTGGCATCAATACGGTAACCTGTAATATAAACTAAACAACGTAAGTTTATTATAAAATGTCATTTAAGTACATTATTGAATGAACTGAACATTTAAGAAAGCTTTTGTGATTTTCGACCTCATTTATCGATAGAAAAACCCACAGTAAATATTCGAAAATGACACACGCCCCTTATAAAATATAGTTACCACAATCCATAACTTTATCATTTCAAAATTCATCTAAGTTCCTAGCGATTTCAAGTTTCAAAATGTCTCTTGAGGACATAAAGAAATGAACCGATGAAATAATCTACGATTAGTTGACCAGAACCGTTATTGATAAATCCAGAAACTGTTGAAATAAGTCAAAACCATATATTTTTAATTGAATGATAACTTCATCACAAAAGAAATTATAAAATAATATTAAAAAGGAAGGAGATGGTCCGGGGTGCCATTCATAGATAGGCTAAATAGTGGCAAAACTATTACAACAATCAAAAGAATTCGTTTTTGTTTTTAGTGGATTTTTGTGTGTGTATTTATTTAGTTAGTCATATTCATCCATTAATCTAACTAAATAATAACAATTTATTAACAAGCCTCAGCTTAGAACATTGACGGATTTCTGTATAGTATTTTTTTTATATACTTAATATGTTTTAGGATGTACCATATATTATATTTAAAAACAGTTGGTAAATTATTCAAATGATCATCAGAAACGTTAAACACGATGAAAGAAATAGGTATACATAATCGAACAAAAATTTTTATTTGGATATTTTTTTTTTTTTTTTTTTGGGCCGGTTGACAACAATATTTATTTTTAGTCGTAAATTTAATATTAAAGGGGAAAATTATCGCCGAGGCTCTTGGTTTTTCGTGCTGAAAGTTTTCCTACCACAAGAAAGTTTTGCTTCCTCACTACCGAAGATAGCAAAGCATCGTGGTCGGTAGAGAAGTTAACAAACATTTTTGCTGAGAAAAGAAAATTTCGACGTTTTATGTTTCAGGCATCAAGGATCACATTTGGTTCGGTGTCTGTCTGTCTGTCTGTAATCAAATCGAAGTAACGGGCATTTCACCAAGTACTGTTTATCCAATTTTCATTATATTTTCAGAAACTCTGCGGGTTGGTGTCTAGATGGTCCCATATCAATTTTATTAAATTCTAACCAGCACTTCCAACGCGCAAACGTGCTTTCCTGGATACGTCTACATCTCTAAAACTGCAAGTTTGATTTGGCTCAAATTTGGAGGAAATTTAGGGATCAGTAAATGTAAAATGAAATAGGCATCAATATTATCAAATTTCATTGAATTTCATTTAATAATTAAAGTTAATATAAATAAATGTTAACAATATAATGCCTGTGAAATGAGGAAGGCACTGATCATATAGAGTGGGAGTTAGGTTATTACAATATTGTTATGGGGTTATGAAATTTTGGTTTTATTAAAAAAACTAATTTATACTGTATTGTTTGGTCGATTCCAAACGTTACTGGCATGGCACTTATTGCTGTTACTTAGATTCGGTGTAATTTTTAGTATATTTAAAGTAATATTTACTCCGAATTAGTAAAAATAAAAAGTCTTATTTGCGATTGTTTGTATTTCTATTGAACATCAATCAGTTCGTCTTGGTCTCGATTTCCTCCTTAAATATCGAAGTTGTGTGAGCTTCGCTCATATTTTTATATTCCATCTTAATTAGTTTTTTTTTCTGACTGAAGAAAAGTATTGATCTCCGTAACTTCGAACAAATAAGTTGAATTTTTCTTTTGGATTTTCTTGACCTCAGTCCGGATCAGTGGATTGATCCGGCATAAAGCTGAGAATTGAAAAAATAATAATAAAATGGAAGGTAAACCAATTATGTGGCGGAAATATATTGATGACTTACTCATTATCCCAAAAATAATAGCACGACATATTTATTTGAATTATTAAATAATGCCAACAAAAAGATCAAATTTACAATAGAAATAGCAATAAATAATACTATAAGATATTTGGATATTAATTTCGTAATAAATAAAAATCAAATAGAAACATCAGAAGATTAGGAAAGAAAAATGCAATGACCTCATATTAAATTATTACTCGAACCAGCTAAATATCAGATTAAAAATACTACCATTGATATGATTAGTAAAGCGAAAAAAATTATAAACACCAAATATATGAAGAATGTTAATTAACAATTTATACAATATTTTGGTGAGTAATTTTTAGCCATATAAATTTGTTAATAAACTATGGTATAAATATATAAATAATGATACTACGAAAAGACGAGATAAAATGCCTCAAAATAATTTTAGGGTACAAAAAAATAATATGAATAAGATAAATAGAAAATCATATAACAGATTATTTTAAAGTGTTGGACGTCGAGGAAAAAGCAAAGCATGAAAATCAAAAACATACAGAAAAACAATAAAGTGAATATAATATATACCAAAAATATAAATACATTCTGAAATTAACAGAAAAAAAAATAGTTTTAAAAAATATGATCATTACGAACTCAAATTCGGACTATACAACGATAACAAACTTGAAAGATACATATCCAATATGAAAGACAGAATCAATGCAATAGATAAAAAGACATGATGAATAAAATTCCTTCTATACAATGTCCCAAACATTATATTGATGAAACATCGCAAAATTTAAGAAACAGGATAAAACAAAATAAAACGAACATAAAAAATCCTAAAAACGTAAAATCCACAGCTTTATCCAATCACAGCATATTAAACAAACACATATATTATTTCAACAATACAAACATTTTGAACACGGCACAAAACAATTAAATTAGAAAAACTTTAGAATCAATTTATATTACTTCATTGATTTAGTAGTTACACATATTCCTGGTTCACAATAAATTTGCCATCTACCTCGGTATTCAGCAAATACGATATCAAGGAGAACAAATGATAGCATAAAAAAATAAGAATAGTATAGAAAAAATGAGAATAAAAAAAAGATAAAAACAAAACAAAAAATGAGGAAAAAGTAATAAAATAAATATATGATAACGTAATAACACACACAAAAAAAAGAAAAGATAATACACAAGTAGCTCAATCCAATAAGTCTCTTGGCCAGCGCCTCAGCAGTCTTCTGGGCGGATTATATGGAGTTGTAGCAGTAGATAGAGCTTGAGTAAGTGGATTGGAATTTAGAGTCAGTCTGCCATGTAAATTATTAAAGCGGTCTGTGGCAGTTGCCGTGATGAAAAGAGTATTAAGGTCAGTGTGTAACGTGAGGTTTGAAACATAAACGGGTGCGTCTACAATTGTCCGGAGGATTTTTCACTGAAACGACTAGATGATTTTTATATATTTGATGTTTTTCCTGTTCCCCATAGTTCGATCCCATATGTCCATAGTGGTTTAATGAGGACTTTGTAAATAGCTAATTTATTATTCACAGATAATTTAGAAAGTCTGTCAAGTAGCCTAGAAAGAAGTCCGCATCGTTGATTAAGTTCTTTTCCTTTTTGTTTTATATGGTATGTCCATGTCAGTCGTTTGTCCAAGTGGAGACCCAAATATCTTATTAAATTTATATAACTAAAAACATATATAACTCAGTCAATTATAAACCTGACGTTAAAAATATAAACCATGAGCCAACATTATGTCCATGTATTGAATGAGAGCAGTTTTTAATTAGATAGGGCATTGGAAAATAATAAACATTAAACGAACTATATTCCATTCAATCATTTAGTTAATTCTTATCAGGAGATACCTCCCTAAAGAGTTCGTAGTACAGTCAATATTAAAAAGTAGACGGAGGTCAGTGTAATAAAAAAGTAAAAAATAATAAAGTTTTATCATAGGGAGATACGTCAATTAATGAGCAAAAATTTAATATTATTACAAAAAATTAATTGATTCATTTTATTATTTGACCTAATTTTCTATCAGTCAGAAGTTTCATGGTGTTAAAAGTAGCACTGTATAAGTAAAATTCTTTTTGTTGATTGATGGTATTGTATTTGTATATAAACAAAAATGGTAAAATTTATCCTCATTCCTCCCTCCTAATCTGATCAAAACGTCCCAATGGAATTATCCTTTCCATTCTTAAAAGTTTTAAATTACGCTAAAATGTTTCATTAAAATTTTAATGATTTATGAATTTTTTTCGCATAACATTTTTTTATTTTTGCATAACAATTTATTGTTGCAATAAGAACAGAATCAAGTTGATCGACATAACAATTATTAAGGAATAATACCTTGTATTTATTAAAAAACTGTTTTACAGTGGAGGGAGGGATTGGTAGGTTGGACAATTTAGAAAGAAATTAAAAATCTTAAAACAATTCAAGTTTTTATGTCCCTTGGGAGCATATTGAAATACAACCTGAAATGTTTTTTTTTTCAGTTTCTCGACTTTTCTCTTACTGATTATACCTTGCGTACAAAGCGTAAACCTATATAAGATTTAATATCCAACAAGCCTCATTGGTAACAGTTCATATTTTCAGAAGAAGTTAATCATGGGTGCACTAAGTATTTAATATAGTATTTTAAATATTGCCCGCATCCCCGACTAACTTCTTTTTTTTTGCAATAACTAATACTCGCATGGATTCGGTAACCTGTAATATAAACTAAACAACGTAAGTTTATTATAAAATGTCATTTAAGTACATTATTGAATGAACTGAATATTTAAGAAAGCTTTTGTGATTTTCGACCTCATTTATCGATAGAAAAACCCACAGTAAATATTCGAAAATGACACACACCCCTTTAATATATAAAATATAGTTACCACAATCCACAACTTTATCATTTCAAAATTCATCTACGTTCCTAGTGATTTCAAGTTACAAAAGGTCTCTTGAGGGCATATAGAAATGAACCGATGAAATAATCTACGATTAGATGACCAGTACCGTTATTGTTAAAAAATAGAAACTGTTAAATAAGTCCAAATCATATATTTTTAATTGAATGATAACTTCATCACAAAAGAAATTATAAAATATATTAAAAAGGAAGGAGATGGTCCGGGGTGCCATTCATAGATAGGCTAAATAGTGCCAAAACTATTACAACGATCAAAAGAATTTGTTTTTCTTTTTAGTGGATTTTTGTGTATGTATTTATTTAGTTAGTCATATTCATCCATTAATCTAACTAAATAATAACAATTTATTAACAAGCCTCGGCTTAGAACATTGACGGATATCTACATAGTATTTTTTTATATACTTAATATGTATTAGGATGTACCATATATTATATTTAAAAACAGTTGGTAAATTATTCAACTGATCATCAGAAAGGTTAAACACGATGAAATAAATAAGTATACATAATCGAACAAAAATTTTTATTTGGATATTTTTTTTTTTTTTTTTTTGGCAGGTTGACAACAATATTCAGTTTTAGTCGTAAATTTAATATTAAAGGGGAAAATTATCCCCGGGGCTCTTGGTTTTTCGTGCAGAAAATCTTCCTACCACAACAGCGATTTTCGCTTCCTCACTACCGAAGATAGCAAAGCATCGTGGTCGTTAGAGAAGTTAACAAAAAATGTTTGGTGAGAAAAGAAAATTTCGACGTTTTATGTTTCAGGCATCAAGGATCACATTTGGTTCGGTGTCTGTCTGTCTGTCTGTAATCAAATCGAAGTAACGGGCATTTCACCAAGTACTGTTTATCCAATTTTCATTATATTTTCATAAACTCTGCGGGTTGGTGTCTAGATGGTCCCATATCAATTTTATTAAATTCTAACCAGCACTTCCAACGCGCAAACGTGCTTTCCTGGATACGTCTACATCTCTAAAACTGCAAGTTTGATTTGGCTCAAATTTGGAGGAAATTTATGGATCAGTAAATGTAAAATGAAATAGGCATCAATATTATAAAATTTCATTGAATTTCATTTAATAATTAAAGTTAATATAAATAAATGTTAACAATATAATGCCTGTGAAATGAGGAAGGCACTGGTCATATAGAGTGGGAGTTAGGTTATTACAATATTGTTATGGGGTTATGAAATTTTGGTTTTATTAAAAAAACTAATTTATACTGTATTGTTTGGTCGATTCCAAACGTTACTGGCATGGCACTTATTGCTGTTACTTAGATTCGGTGTAATTTTTAGTATATTTAAAGTAATATTTACTCCGAATTAGTAAAAATATAAAGTCTTATTTGCGATTGTTTGTATTTCTATTGAACATCAATCAGTCCGTCTTGGTCTCGATTTCCTCCTTAAATATCGAAGTTGTGTGAGCTTCGCTCATATTTTTATATTCCATCTTAATTAGTTTTTTTTTCTGACTGAAGAAAAGTATTGATCTCCGTAACTTCGAACAAACAAGTTGAATTTTTCTTTTGGATTTTCTAGTTCCATCCATTTTACGAAGTGAAAACGTACCTATTAAGTATATACACTACTATAATGCAATTATTATTTATTTTATGGTTAAAATTATTTTAACCCTTTATTGTTTTGCCTTGCAATTAATCCTTTAAGCTCTATTTTAAATAAATCTGGAAAACGATATTTCCTGAATTAGGAAACAATAATTTCTTACTCTTTTTATATGGATGACTTAAAATTCTAAGCAAAGAACGGGAGAGTTGGTAAGTTCATTCACTGAAGATATTGGGATGTAGTTAGGAACAAACAAATTTCCAACGCTTAAGGCTTATACACACAGAACGCGATCCGACGTTACGTTACAATAACGCGCGATACTCACGGCGATATCTAATCCGGGGCAGTCACACAGAGGGCGTTACTTTGAAAGCGATACAGCAGCCCTGTCGCTCTGCCTGGCCTAGTCAGCTAGGGTACCTGCTATCCGCAACTTGTATATTAATAATTTGTTTTCGATATTTTTCTTATTCATTTTTTTTTAATAGAAAATAAGTGATTCTGACGAAGAGGCTCATTAGTTCAGCTCTTCAGCATAAGGTAAAAAAGAAAAGAAAAAGGATTCATGAAATCAAAAAGCACAGAGACTGATTGGTAGAATACCATCGCCTCGGCCGTCTGCTACATCTTACGAAGATAGATTTTTTCAATATTTCCGAATTTTATTTTTGCTTTCTTTACATTTATGTTCTTTTTTAAACATAGATTATTTTATTATGAAATTATGATTGAATGTTTTGTATATCGCAAGATTATTTCATGTTTTCAGTGTTTTTATAATCTAATTACATTAAATGTATTTGATTTAATGACTTATTTATTCTATATATATTATTTTCTGTATAATTTATTTTATTTATTGTATTTATCTCTGAACACTATTATAAATGTCCTTTGAAACAGATTGTAATATTTTTCAATAAATAAGTTAAATAGAATAAAAAAATTAATGAAATTAAATACCAAGCATTTTGGCCAAAATTAAGTTGTTTCTTTTGTACTATTTTGTTATTCTAAAGGGACTTCGTTCCACAATAAAGTTATTTTTCTATTCTATTCAAGTGGGTTTAACAATCGTGATTTTATTCATATGATTTAAATAATCAGGAACTCTAATTTTAAATATATGTTGATTTCTATTGTCTTGATCGTTAAATAATAAATATTTGGGTCTTTTTACATAAGTATCGCCAGTAACTTTTAGTAGGAAAACAGTTATAATCTCATATGTCATAAATGAATAATTTTTTTTTAAACATTAATATTAGAAAAGCAGATAAACACTAAACTGGTTAACTTTATGGAAAACAAATATCGAAAATTTAACTTAATTTACACCTCTACATAGTTTTACCATTTTTAGAAAGGTAAAATTTCACATCATGTACTCGGAAACATTTCATTTTCTGAGTAATATTCGTTTCTCCTGCATCATTTTGTTACCCTTTAATTGTGATGAAAGAATGTTACTTAATTTTAAGAAGTGTGTTAAAATTTCAAACGCTCAATAAAATAATATGTTCATAATTCAGGTTATAACTTCATTTAGGTTTAACTGAAGTTCCTACATGATGAAAGTCTTATAAAAAATATATGGTGTTTATGACTAATGATCCTTTGCAGAACTTTTATTTTATATTTTATTATTATTATTTTTTTCATTTTTAAAGTTCATTTATTTATTTTATTATTATTATTTTTTTAAAGTTTATTTATTTTATCTTATTATTAATATTTTTAAGTGTATTTATTTTATTTTAATTATTTATTTAGTCTTTTTGGTTTATTATTTTCAATAATGAACCATTGTGATCGACCAAAAAATTCAAAACTTATCACCCTCTTAAAATTTGAGGTTTTACGTATCAGGATACGTAGATTCGAAAAAGGAATTCTATTTTTTTGTCCGTCCGCCGTCCGCCGTACGCCATCCTCCTTCCGCTCATTCTTCGAAACTACTGGACCGATTTTTTTTCAAATTTGGATATAAAATCAGAAGTCGCCCGAGGATGATCTTCCTTCACCGACATTGCCATCCGCCTTTTACTTTCAAGATGGCGGCCGAAAAACCTAGGTTGCTATAGCGCCTAAACGAACTAGCGATTTCAATGAAAATTCTTTAAAGTCATTTTCCAGAGGCCCTTTAAATTTATCTATACAACATATTTCAACGTAAAGAAGCTGGGAAGAAAGTTACGGGGGATGGTAAAATTAAATTTCGAATAACTCAAAAAGTATACACATTTTTGTCGATGTTGTGACAAGATGTTTGAAAGGTACTTAAATTTCCTAAAAAATGAATGAAGTTTCATAGAAATCAAAGCACTATTAGTAGAGATATCGCGATTTTAATATATTTTTGGTTTATTATTTTCAATGATGAACCATTGAGATCGACCAAAAGATTCAAAAACTTAAACCCCTTTTAAAATTTGAGGTTTTACGTTTCAGGATACATAGAATACGAAAAACGAATAAAAACTTTTTTGTCAGTCCTCCGTCCGCCATTCGCCTTATGGCTATAATGATTTTTAAAGGTTTAAGGGATTTCCTAAAAAAAAATAATTCATTAAAACCGGATAATTAGGAGCAAAGATATGGTCTCTAGTTTTTTTCTACTGCAAAGGTTTTATATATATATTTTGTTTTGGGTTTTAAATTATTTTTTTAGCATATTACTAATGATTAAAAAAAAAAGTTTAATCCAATAATTGAAATCACCTTTTTTCTTAATAACTAGGAAGGTAATGTTACTTTAAATGTATAATTGTTTGGAAATTGTGCAATAATTTGAAGCGGTTTTTTTTTTCAAATTAATTATCGTTGTGTATATGAAAAAAAATCTTACAGGCTGAAGCCCTCCCCCCCAAAATTAAATCTGGGTCCGCTACTGTATATTACTACTATTAGTGCAAAAAGTCGTATGTAAAATTTTTCAAATTGTATTCCATTTGTATTAAAGGTAACATTTTGTAGTCTGCAACTGATATAAGTAGTCTGCTACTATGGATAGTAGCAGATCACAATAAAATATGAAATTATACTAATAAATCATAAAGAAATAATGAGTTTTATCCACTTTTGTAAAACAATAAATTTTTACATAAGACCTTTTACACTAACAGTATTGAAAATCATGTTCAGGGTGCATTTTATTTACTTTTTTTTTATTAAGGATAATCAAATATGGGATCTTCAAATACAGCACTCTTCTGTTGAATGTTGAAGGGTAACTATATTTCCGAATCGGCTTCTCTCAGAGATTTTATTCTCATACAAAAAATGGTATACATTGTAATATACAATGACAACGGTGAGGAAGCTATACTGACCTTACTTGGCAGACGTTTTTTTATTTTGAAACTACAACCTGATTAGTTTAAAAGTAGTGTTATTTAATTGATCGGGCATTGATTGATAACCTGGATGTTCTTTATCCAGAGAGACAATCCACCAACCAACTTCATTTAGGTCAGTAAAATCTAAATAATTTATTAAATCATGTTTATTTCTCAAATCTATAACAGCTTTAAACAAGTAACAAAAAAAAAATCTGGTGCGGGTAACACATAACTTTCACTTACCCCACTACTTTTAATAGAAATAATTTTGTGGCAATGTTGGGTTATTTAAAAAAATTTGAAGTGCATTTTAAACGGAGCTAAAGTTTAAAGCTTAGAGATAACAAATCTTCAAGACCAGTAAAATTAAAAAAAGTCTATTTATTATATCGACGGTAGCCAATGAAAATCTAGTTTTATAAATCACATAACTTCAGTCTCTGAGGCCTTTCAGTTGACATAATGAATAACTATAATTTCAAGATTTTTGAGTAATGTCATTTTAGTGATATTTCTAGTTGGAAAAGTTGTATCTATACAGACAGTGAGCAAGTTGATCCCAGAGTAGGTGATTTCAACGTTGAAATATAGAACTGCGAATAAAGGCATAAAGTTCGCCAATAGAAACATCACTAAAATTAATAATGAAGAATGTTGAAATTGAAGTTAGTTTTTCTGACAACCAAAAGGTTCATATATGCCTAAAGAGATTTGAAACTACATCTAAATATTTAACATATAAATGATTATGGATTGTAGGACTATAAGTTATTAAACTGTTATGTTCCATTATAAAATTTACTAAAATGAAATTACGAGATTTTCGTTGCCTGCCATGGATAGGTTGAAAATTTTCACACTAATTGGAAGTCGACAATGTTGGTGCTTCACAAAGGGAAAATTCATAAAATTATTCACTCATTTAATTTCCTAAAAGGTTACTTGAAGATTTTAAGAAAGGGCCAATAAATACCCAATAATTTAAATATAATATCATATCTAGAGTTATAGAACCACATCAAAAGTATTTATGGTTATAAATACATACATGAAATATTTTTATATTTCACTTCTTTCACACAAGTACAATTAAATAGTATTTTAAACAATGACATTGGCATGATTCGGTGGATTTTAAATACTTTTTTTCAAACTTAGAAAAATACTTTAAAAGTTTACATTTAGTAAGGGAATTTCGCATAATTTCATTGGAAACATGTGATTTACGTTAAGTAATGTTAGTTCTCCGAAATTATTATTTCTATTTTTTTTTTTTGTCACTCTGTGTTACCTTCTATTTATTTATTACATTTATTTATTTAATTTTATTTTTTTCTGAAATTCTTCGCTTTCTAACGATATATTATACGTATACCTTCTGACTGTTATTTCCGGAGATTCATTTTTAACAGGATAAGCATTTTTCTTTTTTCTTCAGTTTCCAGTTATCATACTCTTTTAAACTTCATATTTAGCCATTTTTTATAGTTACTGTCAATATAAGAGAGTTGATTTTTTCAAATAATCCATATTAAAGGTGCTTTAGAGAAAGATGTATATAAACATTGTACATTTAAACTCTGTATAGTGAGATTAATGGGGAAAAGACCTAAATGATATTAAAGACCACTTAATCATGCAATGATACACCGAGTTTAATCATAATCGTTAGAGCAGTTTTTGGGAAAACTGTAAATATGTGTTTCGCTGTTGATATAAAGTGATACTTCCGATTAGCTGATTTTATATATAAAAACCTTAAATACGCTATTTAAGTTTCGTGCGAGTTTTCGTTTTTGAGCTAGGCTGTTCACTTGCACACATACACAGACTAACAGACACACAGACCTTTTAGCAGGACGTGGTTATTTGGGCTTAGGAACCTCAAAACGTGTATTTCCGTTGAAAACTCAGATTCGAAAATTTTAGCGATAGGAATACTTTCCCTTTGTTATATATTACATACATAGGTAAGCGAAAGTCAAAATACCAATATATTTTCTTATAGTTTTGAGGTTAAGCCAATTAATTAACAACTGTTTTGGTGACATTTCAAAATTTAATTTTTCTCTTAATAAATATGAGAGGACGATTGGTTTGATTATTTTTGTTGAGATGACAATTGACGTGAACCACTAGTCAAAAATTACGAATCACTCCATTCAACACTAAATAAATGGGGAGTTGACAATCTACAATCGAAAAACCATCTATTTTTTAATAATATAATAAAAAAATTAAATTGACAATAAGGCCATAACTTTATAGATAAATAAACTATGTTTCAATTTAATTTGCTTTTATTAAGAAATTGTTTGCTTTATATTTATTAGGTTTTCCAACAATTTTTTGCTAGTGTTTGAGTTTTTGCTACACGTTTTTCGAATATTTACTGCCGGTTTCTAGTGATGAAGCTTGTTTCTCTATTGTTATACAACAAAATTGTATTACATTCCAATTCTTAAAAATTGTGCTAATGAACATAAAATAATAAAAAGATATGTTATTTGGTTATTCCTGTATTTCTTGCTTTGAAATATTCAAAAAATTAAATATATATATAAATAATTTTTTAATATATTCCAGAAGGGATTTTAATAATGAACTTTCGTTCTACCTTTTCTTATGTAAAACTTCAGATTTATTTCAAATTATTATTTACTTCAAATGACATATCTATCTATTTAATATTAAATTCGTAGTAACGAATTTCTTTTATTGCCATATATACCTTGGATAGTTATTATCTGTTCCTCAACCGTTTCAAATATGCAATATACACAGATTTTTTTAAAATTATTTATGTCTTTAGTATAGGCAAAATTAAAATTAGCAAAAGAACGTAAGTATAATATTTAAATGATTTCAAGATAAAAAAGAATATAACATATAATTATTATAATGTTCAATAATTATAATAATAATATCAATTAATACATTACTTGTGATATTTAGCTCGTCCACAATTTTTTTCCATGTAACCTCCTTTTTAATAATTTTTTTAATATTTGCTTGAGGTGTCATATCAAATAAAAATGGACAATTCCTCACTTTTTATATAAATAATTCGGTGTTTTACATATCTATATGAATACTACCACTAAATAATTTCAACTGTAATTTGTTTCTATAATATTTTTCAAACATAACGCCGGCCCCGGCGATACACCTGTAATATTTTTCAAACGTAACGCCGTCCCCGGCTCTACAGAATGTATCGCTGAGGTGTAACGCCCTCTATGTGACTGCCATAGTGGAAAAGATAGTAATACAACTGTAGCGCTGTAGCGCCGCGCTAAATAACGCCTTCTGTGTGAACACGCCGTTATAATCCTGCAATAATCCTATTAACTTGGGTATTAGCTAACTTTTCTGCCTACATTAGGTAGAGAATAACGTCGAAGGAGGGCGGTATTTTTGTAATTTGTATCAATTTATCGCCGGCCCCGGCGCTACAGCATGTATCGCTGTAGCGTAACGCTCTCTATGTGACTGTTATAGTAGAATAGATGGTAATACAACTGTGGCACTATATCGCGGCGCTAAATATCGCGTTCTGTGTGTATGAGCCTTAAGGGTTGGAAATTTGTTTGTTCCTAACTACATCCCAATATCTTCAGTGAATGAACTTACCAACTCTCCCGTTCTTTGCTTAGAATTTTAAGTCATCCATATAAAAAGAGTAAGAAATTATTGTTTCCTAATTCAGGAAATATCGTTTTCCAGATTTATTTAAAATAGAGCTTAAAGGATTAATTGCAAGGCAAAACAATAAAGGGTTAAAATAATTTTAACCATAAAATAAATAATAATTGCATTATAGTAGTGTATATACTTAATAGGTACGTTTTCACTTCGTAAAATGGATGGAACTAGAAAATCCAAAAGAAAAATTCAACTTGTTTGTTCGAAGTTACGAAGATCAATACTTTTCTTCAGTCAGAAAAAAAAAATAATTAAGATGGAATATAAAAATATGAGCGAAGCTCACACAACTTCGATATTTAAGGAGGAAATCGAGACCAAGACGAACTGATTGATGTTCAATAGAAATACAAACAATCGCAAATAAGACTTTTTATTTTTACTAATTCGGAGTAAATATTACTTTAAATATACTAAAAATTACACCGAATCTAAGTAACAGCAATAAGTGCCATGCCAGTAACGTTTGGAATCGACCAAACAATACAGTATAAATTAGTTTTTTTAATAAAACCAAAATCTCATAACCCCATAACAATATTGTAATAACCTAACTCCCACTCTATATGATCAGTGCCTTCCTCATTTCACAGGCATTATATTGTTAACATTTATTTATATTAACTTTAATTATTAAATGAAATTCAATGAAATTTGATAATATTGATGCCTATTTCATTTTACATTTACTGATCCCTAAATTTCCTCCAAATTTGAGCCAAATCAAACTTGCAGTTTTAGAGATATAGACGTATCGAGGAAAGCACGTTTGCGCGTTGGAAGTGCTGGTTAGAATTTAATAAAATTGATATAGGACCATCTAGACACCAACCCGCAGAGTTTCTGAAAATATATCGAAAATTGGATAAACAGTACTTGGTGAAATGCCCGTTACTTCGATTTGATTACAGACAGACAGACAGACACCGAACCAAATGTGATCCTTGATGCCTGAAACATAAAACGTCGAAATTTTCTTTTCTCAGCAAACATTTTTTGTTAACTTCTCTAACGACCACAATGCTTTGCTATCTTCGGTAGTGAGGAAGCAAAAATCGCTGTTGTGGTAGGAAGATTTTCTGCACGAAAAACCAAGAGCCCCGGCGATAATTTTCCCCTTTAATATTAAATTTACGACTAAAACTAAATATTGTTGTCAACTGGCCAGAAAAAAAAAAAAAGAAAAATATCCAAATAAAAATTTTTGTTCGATTATGTATACCTATTTCTTTCATCGTGTTTATCGTTTCTGATGATGAGTTGAATAATTTACCAACTGTTTTTAAATATAATATATGGTACATCCTAATACATATTGAGTATATAAAAAAAATACTATATAGAAATCCGTCAATGTTCTAAGCTGAGGCTTGTTAATAAATTGTTATTATTTAGTTAGATTAATTGATGAATATGACTAACTAAATAAATACACACACAAAAATCCACTAAAAGTAAAAAAATATTCTTTTGATTGTTGTAATAGTTTTGCCACTATTTAGCCTATGACATTTTATAATAAACTTACGTTGTTTAGTTTATATTACAGGTTACCGAATCCATGCGAGTATTAGTTATTGCAAAAAAAAAAAAAAAGCAACATATCTATAACATTCAGCTTACGATTTGTTTATGATATGTTACAAATAAAGGGAAAAAGGAAAGTTTTTGCTATACTTACGGGAATATTGTCCGACACCAGGTTCGGGCAGGTAGAAGAACATGGGTTTCAAATAGTGCAATAAATAAAATAAGACCAGCCTAGGTTTCCAGTCGCCTTACTTTATGGAAATGTTGTAAAATTTTCTGCAGGAAACTTTCCCCTAGGAGGGACCCTTTGAAATTTTGCCGAGAACCAGACAAATAACTCAAGAACGGCTTCCCTGTTCCACAGAAAAATTGTTAGGGATTTATGTCTCCATGTGCTGCTACACGAACAGGTTCAAACCCGACGTCAGTAAATAAATTAGATCCAAAAAAATAAAATACAAAGTTATTAAGAAGTATTTCTTCATTCCTAGATTAAAAAGGAATGAAATCTAAAAGTTATCGATATGGATCCGATTTGGAGAAATTAGTGAAAACATATAAATTTGGAATTTTCATTATATATAAGATGATTGGAATTGTGGTTTTGATTGTGGTATTGATTTGGAAGATGATTTTAGATGGTGGTATTTGTGTAGAGAAAAATTGTAAAATTAAATATCTGGTTTTTGCGGATGATGTTCTTCTGCTATCTTCACATCCAGCGACATTACAGAGTAATATAAATTCTCTAGACGAATACTGTAAAAAACGGAATGTGAGAATAAATCTCCAAAAATCTAAAATAATGGTCTTTCGCAATGGCGGTAAGCCATTACGTTAAGAAAAATGGTTCATGGGCTACAAAAGTATAGACGTAGTACAACAGTGCAAATACTTAGGAATAATTCTCACGCCTACTCTCTCAAGTATAAACATCTGGCAGAAAAACTGGAGAAAGCTAAGGTGGGTTTGAATTTGATTTGGAATCAGTTTATCGAAAACAAAGACATAGCTCCATCCAAAAAATTACAAGTATTTAATTCCGTTAGTAGGGCAGTGATGTGCTATGGAGTACAAATCTGGGGCGGGGTAAGTTATGAAGCCTTGGAAAGACTACTAAGATTCTTTCTAAAAAAAATATTTTAATTACCAAAGCATACTCCAACACACTTTATTCACTTTGAGATTAAAATAGATCCGTTATTTATCTTCACAATTAAACTCCATTTTGATTATATTGTAAACATTTTGAATCTTCCACCACATAGATATCCTAAAATATTAGCACTACAGGTAATTAAAAAATTTCGACACAAGTTTCCAGGTCTTCTTCAGGGCTGAAACGAACAAGATACAAAAGGATATAGAAAAATGGTGAAGTTGATATTTAGATAAAAATTATACACACAGTGTAAACAAAATTATTAAAATAATTAGTTATACTTGTTATAATTACTTAGGTAACCAGACCCAAAACTGAAGTAAATGGCTGGTTTAGGATCTAGTTACTAAGTGTGTTTACCTTATATCTGTTAATATAGCTTATTGTTCTTAATATTTCGATGTAATTTTTATTCACACTATTTATAATTTTTATTTTAATATAATGTAACCTCAATATTTTTTTTATCCTTTTGTATCTTGTTCTTGTATCTCTAAATCAACCGCCATTTTTTAAAGCAGCGGCTTTGGAACGGCCCACAAGCTTATTTTTTTCAGACTAACATACAATTACAATCAAACCTTCGCTTGCTATGCACTGGAAGATTAGGATATGGTTTTTCTAAATTTGCCCTTTTTAGATACTTTTTATGTCATGTATTATTGAATGCTTCCTGATGGCTCCAGTTAAACCAAAACAAGCTCAATAGGAGTTTATTATTTACTCTTGACCTTTCTTTATTTTCTTCCAAATCATTTATTTTTTAAAAGTAGTCCGATGAATTTTTTTTAAGTATATTATTTTCGTATATTGAAGATGCAAATGTATAAATCGTATACAAATGTTTTTATACGATTTAGATTTTTTCCGCAATGGATTTCCCGTTCCGATCCTCAAATTATTGGCCTAATATTCTTTAAATCAGCCGGCATTTTTTAAAACAGCGACTCTGGAATGACAGACAATGTTCTTTTTACTCAGAATAACATGCACTTTTGTAATTTACAATAGAACCTTCTTCTTCGAGGAGGTCGATTTTTGGGCCCTGGCTTCAGGGTCAGTTAATCACAGTAAAATCATTTTTAGCCCTACTAATTGGTAGAAATGTGTCAAAATTTCATAAAATCTGACAAGGAGAGGTTATAACCTGTCATAGGAACAGGAGGTAAAACTGTCATGAGATTACCAAAATTTATTGCTGGTAATTACCCTTCCAGGTAACTGTACAAAGTTCATATTTGGGAATAAGATATCTCTAGGAAATATCCAAGAAACGCATTTAAATAAATTCTTTCTTGTTATGTTAAGTTAATTAAATAAATCATTTCTATGAAAGATTATTTTTACCAAAGAATTCCAGAAGAAACAATTATATTAAATGGAAATATATTTAAGATTTAGGGATGGGTAAATAGGTGACTGATCAATCATAAGGATGAAAAAATTTTGACAGGAATTCTAGTCAAGATATTTTATTAGGTTTTTGCGAGTCGAAAAGTCGGCTAATGTGATAAAAATATATTGACAGAAATTCCTGTCAAATTTGGTTTCATTCCTACTTAAGATTTAATATTCCACAAGCCTCAAAAATTAAAGTTTATAGGTTTACTATAGATAGTTCTTAAATAAAGATATTTAAATATAATATCTAGTTAAGGTTTCAAAAAAAAAAAAAAATAATAATACAATGTTCCATTGCCGGTTAAAATATAATTTAAGATTTTCTTCTGAAAACCTGAGAGTAGTATTCTGATGAATTAAAACAGTTACAAATATCCTACTAAAATATTTATTATTTCAGTAAAAATCATTCATTGCTTTGTCCAAAAAAATAAATAAAAAACAATAATAATAATAAAAAACTGAAGTTAATAGTTTATTATTGTATTTATTTTTTATCCCTCTAAGATCGATGGCGCAAGAACCTACCCTGCTTCTGAACTTTTGGACATACCTGCTACTAAAGTGTTTATTATTTCAGAGCAAAACCATTCATTATTTTGTGCAAATAATAATAATAATAAATAACGGAAATCGATAATTAATTTTACCATATTTTTATGTACCGACTAATTTTGTATATTATATTAATATTACAACTAGAAAAACATTCCTTATAATATTCTGAGGAGTAGGGATATGAAAGGATCTGATTGGTCACTAGAAGAAGTGGTGGGGGTAAGAGGGTATTTAAGCCCTCATTTTCTTTTTTTCTCAGTCAGTTATGGAGTTCCCACAACAACCTTCCGAATGTTCTTCTCAACAGACGTGCGATATGTCCTCCAGTTCGACCATCTCCGGCAGAAGTGACTTCGCTTGCGCTGCCTCCGTTGTCAACGTTGACAGCGTCACTAAGCGGAGAGTTATTTGTTACGACTGTTGGGATGTGTTCTACACCTACGATGCCTGGCGTCCTCTTGAAACTTGCGGCAATTGCAAACATGGGTTGTCATTATATTTTACGATCCCGGTTGAGTTCAAAACGCCGAAACCGGAACATATTAGTAATGGCGAAAAATTGGGATTAAACGAAAAGTCAGATTCTCCTCCAGACCAAGGTTCATCCATCGAGGAAAACAAGATAAACATCGAGAGCTCGAGTCCGCGCAGCTTCGACTAAAATCACGTTGAGGGCGATTCCTTGGTGTGTAATGCGTATTAGTGTGTAGGGCGATTGCTTGGTGTGTAATGCGTATTAGTGCGTATTTGGTGTGTAAAAGGTATTAGTATCCGAAGAAAAAGAGTGAAATGAAGGTTTCCACATCCCATGTGTGATTCTTATTCTATTTGCAGAAAGGGTTGTTTTTAACTTCAGTTATTTTCCTCAAAAGATAAGGCCATATAATTTTCAATGTTTGAATTGTATTCAAAGAAGTACTTATGATTTGATAATTTTCAATTAACTTAAAATCACATATTTTAAAATATTTTGAGTATTTAAAAAAAACTATTATTTTTACTATTATTCAGTTTTTATCATTAATACATGTGCTTGTTAATATGTAAAAAAAAAAATTAATTTATTATATTGTTTCTTCTACTTATATACTTGTATTTTTCTAAATTATTACATTTAAAATTAATACACTTTTTCTACGAACTGTTATTACTTTTTCTAAATACTGCTGTTAGTATTAAATTAGAATAAAAAGAAAATCTGATTGTATTTTAATATTTTCATTATAAATATTTGTTGAATCCAGTGTACAATTATTAATCAATTTTTATTTACAATATACACCAACAGTTGTAAAAGCCATTTATTTGTTTCTTTTGAATAAAAATCTATAAAATAAATATTGAGGTATTTAATTTATATTATAAATCCTGAAAATCCTGTTATGTTTTATATTTCACCCGTCAGCAGTCTCATATTAATCATTCAATATAATAAAATAAGTGAACTTATTTTATTATATTGAACGATTAATATGGGACTGCTGACTGGTGAAATCACTTATCAGCAGTTATAAAAAATTAAATGTCATGAATTATCTGATCACTATAACATCTATTTTCTAATGAGTTATAAGTTTTGTTGGTTTTAATAATATCAGTAATAGAGTAGAGCCGTGGAACTGAAAAAAATATACTAATTATTGATCTAATTTCATTAACAATATTTATCAAAAATTTAAAAAAAAAAATCTAGAATCTAATTTCAAAGGAAGTTAGTCGGGGATGCGGGCAATATTTAAAATACTATATTACATAATGCTATATTAAATACTTAGTGCACCCATGATTAACTTCTTCTGAAAATATGAACTGTTACCAATAAGGCTTGTTGGATATTAAATCTTATATAGGTTTACGCTTTGTACGCAAGGTATAATCAGTAAGAGAAAAGTCGAGAAACTGAAAAAAAACATTTCACGTTGTATTTCAATATGCTCCCAAGGGACATAAAAACTTCGATTGTTTTAAGATTTTTAATTTCTTTCTAAATTGTCCAACCTACCCCTCCTCTCCCCCCCACTGTAAAACAGTTTTTTAATAAATACAAGGTATTATTCCTTAATAATTGTTATGTCGATCAACTTGATTCTGTTCTTATTGCAAAAATAAATTGTTATGCAAAAATAAAAAAATGTTATGCGAAAAAAATTCATAAATCATTAAAATTTTAATGAAACATTTTAGCGTAATTTAAAACTTTTAAGAATGAAAAGGATAATTCCGTTGGGATGTTTTGATCAGATTAGGAGGGAGGAATGAGGATAAATTTTACCATTTTTGTTTATATACAAATACAATACCATCAATCAATAAAAAGAATTTTATCTTAAACACTGCTACTTTTAACACCATAAAACTTCTGACTGATAGAAAATTAGGTCAAATAATAAAATGAATCTATTAATTTTTTGTAATAATATTAAATTTTTGCTCATTAATTGACGTATCTCCCTATGATAAAACTTTATTATTTTTTACTTTTTTATTACACTGACCTCCGTCTACTTTTTAATATTGACTGTACTACGAACTCTTTAGGGAGGTATCTTCTGATAAGAATTAACTAAATGATTGAATGGAATATAGTTCGTTTAATGTTTATTATTTTCCAATGCCCTATCTAATTAAAAACTGGTCTCATTCAATACATGGACATAATGTTGGCTCATGGTTTATATTTTTAACGTCAGGTTTATAATTGACTGAGTTATATATGTTTTTAGTTATATAAATTTAATAAGATATTTGGGTCTCAACTTGGACAAACGACTGACATGGACATACCATAATAAACAAAAAGGAAAAGAACTTAATCAACGATGCGGACTTCTTTCTAGGCTACTTGACAGACTTTCTAAATTATCTGTGAATAATAAATTAGCTATTTACAAAGTCCTCATTAAACCACTATGGACATATGGGATCGAACTATGGGGAACAGGAAAGACATCAAATATATAAAAATCATCTAGTCATTTCAGTGAAAAATCCTCCGGACAATTGTAGACGCACCATTTTATGTTTCAAACCTCACGTTACACACTGACCTTAATACTCTTTTCATCACGGCAACTGCCACAGACCGCTTTAATAATTTACATGACAGACTGACTCTAAATTCCAATCCACTTACTCAAGCTCTATCTACTGCTACAACTCCATATAATCCGGCCAGAAGACTGCTGAGGCGCTGGCCAAGAGACTTATTGGATTGAGCTACTTGTGTATTATCTTTTCTTTTTTTTGTGTGTTATTACGTTATCATATATTTATTTTATTACTTTTTCCTCATTTTTTGTTTTGTTTTTGTCTTTTTTTTATTCTCATTTTTTTCTATACTATTCTTATTTTTTTATGCTATCATTTGTTCTCCTTGATATCGTATTTGCTGAATACCGAGGTAGATGGCAAATTTATTGTGAACCAGGAATATGTGTAACTACTAAATCAATGAAGTAATATAAATTGATTCTAAGGTTTTTCTAATTTAATTGTTTTGTGCCGTGTTTAAAATGTTTGTATTGTTGAAATAATATATGTGTTTGTTTAATATGCTGTGATTGGATAAAGCTGTGGATTTTACGTTTTTAGGATTTTTTATGTTCGTTTTATCCTATTTCTCAAATTTTGCGATGTTTCATCAATATAATGTTTGAGACATTGTATAGAAGGAATTTTATTCATCATGTCTTTTTATCTATTGCATTGATTCTGTCTTTCATATTGGATATGTATCTTTCAAGTTTGTTATCGTTGTATAGTCCGAATTTGAGTTCGTAATGATCATATTTTTTAAAACTATTTTTTTTTTGTCATTCTGAAATTAACAGAAAAAAAAATAGTTAATTTCAGAATGTATTTATATTTTTGGTGTATATTATATTCACTGTATTGTTTTTTTGTATGCTTTTGATTTTCATGCTTTGCTTTTTCCTCGACGTCCAACACTTTAAAATAATCTCTTATATGATTTTCATTTATCTTATTCATATTATTTTTTTTTACCCTAAAATTATTTTGAGGCATTTTATCTCGTTTCTTTTCGTAGTATCATTATTTATATATTTATACCATAGTTTATTAACAAAATTTATATGGCTAAAAATTACTCACCAAAATATTGTATAAATTGTTAATTAACATTCTTCATATATTTGGTGTCCATAATTTTTTTCGCTTTACTAATCATATCAATAGTAGTATTTTTAATCTGATATTTAGCTGGTTCGAGTAATAATTTAATATGAGGTCATTGCATTTTTCTTTCCTGATCTTCTGATGTTTCTATTTGATTTTTATTTATTACGAAATTAATATCCAAATATCTTATGGTATTATTTATTGCTATTTCTATTGTAAATTTGATCTTTTTGTTGGCATTATTTAATAATTCAAATAAATATGTCGTGCTATTATTTTTGGGATAATGAGTAAGTCATCAATATATTTCCGCCACATAATTGGTTTACCTTCCATTTTATTATTATTTTTTCAATTCTCAGCTTTATGCCGGATCAATCCACTGATCCGGACTGAGGTCAAGAAAATCCAAAAGAAAAATTCAACTTATTTGTTCGAAGTTACGGAGATCAATACTTTTCTTCAGTCAGAAAAAAAAACTAATTAAGATGGAATATAAAAATATGAGCGAAGCTCACACAACTTCGATATTTAAGGAGGAAATCGAGACCAAGACGAACTGATTGATGTTCAATAGAAATACAAACAATCGCAAATAAGACTTTTTATTTTTACTAATTCGGAGTAAATATTACTTTAAATATACTAAAAATTACACCGAATCTAAGTAACAGCAATAAGTGCCATGCCAGTAACGTTTGGAATCGACCAAACAATACAGTATAAATTAGTTTTTTTAATAAAACCAAAATTTCATAACCCCATAACAATATTGTAATAACCTAACTCCCACTCTATATGATCAGTGCCTTCCTCATTTCACAGGCATTATATTGTTAACATTTATTTATATTAACTTTAATTATTAAATGAAATTCAATGAAATTTGATAATATTGATGCCTATTTCATTTTACATTTACTGATCCCTAAATTTCCTCCAAATTTGAGCCAAATCAAACTTGCAGTTTTAGAGATGTAGACGTATCCAGGAAAGCACGTTTGCGCGTTGGAAGTGCTGGTTAGAATTTAATAAAATTGATATGGGACCATCTAGACACCAACCCGCAGAGTTTATGAAAATATAATGAAAATTGGATAAACAGTACTAGGTGAAATGCCCGTTACTTCGATTTGATTACAGACAGACAGACAGACACCGAACCAAATGTGATCCTTGATGCCTGAAACATAAAACGTCGAAATTTTCTTTTCTCAGCAAAAATGTTTGTTAACTTCTCTACCGACCACGATGCTTTGCTATCTTCGGTAGTGAGGAAGCAAAAATCGCTGTTGTGGTAGGAAGATTTTCTGCACGAAAAACCAAGAGCCCCGGCGATAATTTTCCCCTTTAATATTAAATTTACGACTAAAAATAAATATTGTTGTCAACCGGCCCAAAAAAAAAAAAAAAAAAAATATCCAAATAAAAATTTTTGTTCGATTATGTATACCTATTTCTTTCATCGTGTTTAACGTTTCTGATGATCAGTTGAATAATTTACCAACTGTTTTTAAATATAATATATGGTACATCCTAAAACATATTAAGTATATAAAAAAAATACTATACAGAAATCCGTCAATGTTCTAAGCTGAGGCTTGTTAATAAATTGTTATTATTTAGTTAGATTAATGGATGAATATGACTAACTAAATAAATACACACACAAAAATCCACTAAAAACAAAAACAAATTCTTTTGATTGTTGTAATAGTTTTGCCACTATTTAGCCTATCTATGAATGGCACCCCGGACCATCTCCTTCCTTTTTAATATTATTTTATAATTTCTTTTGTGATGAAGTTATCATTCAATTAAAAATATATGGTTTTGACTTATTTCAACAGTTTCTGGCTTTTATCAATAACGGTTCTGGTCAACTAATCGTAGATTATTTCATCGGTTCATTTCTTTATGTCCTCAAGAGACATTTTGAAACTTGAAATGGCTAGGAACTTAGATGAATTTTGAAATGATAAAGTTGTTGATTGCGGTAACTATATTTTATATATTAAAGGGGTGTGTAACATTTTCGTACATTTACTGTGGTTTTTTCTATCGATAAATGAAGTCGAAAATCACAAAAGCTTTCATAAATGTTAAGTTCATTCAATAATACACTTAATTGACATTTTATAAGAAACTGACGTTGTTTAGTTTATATTACAGGTTACCGTATTGATGCGAGTATTAGTTAATTCAAAACAAGAAAAAAAGAAACAATCCATATTATTAAGCTTACAATTTGTTTATGATATGTTACAAATAAAGGAAAAAGGAAAGTTTTTGCTATACTTACGGGAATATTGTCCGACACCAGGTTCGGGCAGGTAGAAGAACATGGGTTTCAAATAGTGCAATAAATAAAATAAGACCGGCCTAGGTTTCCTGTCGCCTTACTTTATCTAAATGTTCCCTCTAGGAGGGACCCTTTGAAATTTTGGCGAGAACCAGACAAATAACTCAAGAACGGCTTCTCTGTTCCACAGAAAGATAGTTAGGGATTTATGGCACTATGTGCTACACGAACAGGTCAGTTAACAAATTAGAACCAAACCAATAAAATAAAAATTATTAAGAAGTATTTGTTCATTTCTAGTTTTAAAAGGAATGAAATCTAAAAGTTATTGATATGGATGGGATTTGGAGAAATTACTGAAAACATATAAATTTGAATTATGGCAGGAAAACAATCCTCTAAGAAATCAAGTATCAAATTTTTAAATTTCGAAACAAATCTTTACTCAGCGTACTTTACTAAAATTGCATTTCGGTTTTTTCTAATATATCATTGATTATAACTGATTTAATACAATACTCAATATTTTCTTCTTATTCCACACAAAAAATGAGATCGATTCATATATAATAACGTGAAACTTATATAAATAACAAAGAAAAAATAAATAACAGTTTTTCATTGCATCTTCAAAATATTCATCGACATATATTAATAATAAAATTAATAATATCCAGGAAACACTTTATTTCACCCGTACACATTTATTCCATACTTTAATTTATTTAAATTTCGGGACGATGTTTTGGGCAATTCCGCCCATTTTCTAGTCGAATATTTATATCTATAATGTAATTACACAATAATTATAAGTATACATTAAAAAATATATAACAGCAATTAAAAGAATAATAAACGAAAATTCTATAATATCATATCAATAAATGATATCTCTACTTACATCATTATTATTTCATAATCCATATAATCATACTTTTTCATATAGTTATTGTATTATTTATTTCCTCAAAATCCTTCAAATTATAAAATTCAGAAAAGCGATTTTCTCGATATCATTAATTTTTGTTACAAATAACTTACATCTTTGAGAAACGAGATGGTGGTAATAAAGAGACTTAAATAGAGTTTTTTTTTTTTTCTATATATCTGTATATATTTAAATGCCAGACTGATGTATATATGTTTTGAACTCGGCTATTATTCTGAAGGAAATTCAGCCCAAGAATAAAATTACTTTTCATTCATTCATTCATTCCCAGAATTTGTTCCAATGGGATCTAGTAATGAAGAAAAAAATATTTTATATAATTTAAAATAAATTTTATGCTTTATCGAATACTTTATATTTTTGAGGAAGGAGATGATCTGGGGTGGCGGTCAAAAATGATATGTCTTCTTCAGGGCTGAAACGAAAAAGATACAAAAGGACATAGAAAAATTTGGAAGTTGATATTTAGATAAAAATTATAAACAGTAAACAAAATTATTTAAATAACTAGTTATACTTGTTATAATTAGTTAGGTAGACCCTAAACTGAAGTAAATGGCTGGTTTAGGAACTGGTTACTAAGTTTGTTTACCTTATTTCTGTTAATATAGTTTATTGTTCTTAATATTTCGATGTAATTTTTATTCACACTATTTATAATTTTTATCTTAGTATTATGTAACCTCCATATTTTTTTTTTATCCTTTTGTATCTAGTTCTTCTATCTCTAAATCAACCGCCATTTTTTAAAGCAGCGGCTTTAAACTGACTTGGAACAGCAGACAAGGTTATTTTTTCTCAGAATAACATACAATTTCGTAATTTGCAATCGAACCATCGCTTGCGATGAAATCGGTTTTTGGCCTCTGGCTCCAGGACTATAAGGCCATTGATGCACTGGAAGATTAGGATATGGTTTTTCTAAATTTCCCCTTTTTAGATTATTTTTTATGTCATGTATTTTTCAATGATTGCTGATGGCTCCAGTTATACCAAAACAAGCTCAATGGGAGTTTAATTTTTTACTCTGACCCTTTTTTTATTTTATTTTAAATCATTTATTTTGAAAATTAGTCCGATGAATTTTTTAAAAATATATTATTTTCGCATATTACAATGTTTTTTATACGATTTGGATTTTTTCCGCAATGGATTTGTTCCGATCCTCAAGTTACTGGCCTAATATTCTTTAAATCAGCCGGCATTTTTTAAAGCAGCGACTATGGTACGGCAGACAATGTTCTTTTTACTCAGAGTAGCATGCAATTTTGTAATTTACAATCGAACCTTCTTCTGCGATGAGGTCGATCTTTTGGCCCTATCTCCAGGGTCGGTTAATCTCAGTCATTTTTTTTTTTGTCCCAGCAAATTAGTACAACTGTGTCAAAGTTCCAGAAAATCTGAGAAGGTGAACTTATGACCCTGTGTTAAACTGTCATGAGATTACCAAAATTTATTGCTGGTAATTTACCCTTTCAGGTAACTGTACTAAGTGCATATTTGAAAATAAGATATCTCTAGGAAATATCCAAGAAACGCATTTAAATAAAGCAGTTCTATGAAAGATTATTTTCACCAATGAATTTCTGAAGAAACAATCATATTAAATGCAAATATATTTAAGATATAGAGATGGGTAAGTAGGCGACTGATCAATCATAAGGATGAATTAATTTTGACAGGAATTCCAGTCAAGATATTTTGTAAGGTTTTTTCGGATCGAAAAGTCGGCTAACCTAGTAAAAATATATTGACAGAAATTCTGTCAAATTTTTATTTCATTCCTATTTCAGATTTAATATTCCACAAGCCTCAAAAATTAAAGTTTATAGGTTTACTATAGATAGTTGTTAACTAAAGATTTTTAAATATAATATCTAGTTAAGGTTTAAAAAAAAAATAAATAAAGCAATATTCCATTGCCGGTGAAAATATAATTTAAGATTTTTTTCTGGAAACCTGAGAGTAGTATTCCGATGAATTAATAGAGTAACAAATATCTTACTAAGGTATTTATTATTTCAGTAAAAATCATTCATTGCTTTGTCCAAAAAAAAAAAAAAGTTATAATAATAATAAAAAATGAAGTTAATAGTTTATTATTGTATTTATTTTGTATCCCATCTAATTTCAATGGCGCAAGAACCTACCCTTTTTCTGAACTTCTGGACATCCTTGCTACTAAAGTATTTATTATTTCAGAGCAAAACCATTCATTATTTTGTTCAAATAATAATAATAATAATTTTAGTTGTTTGGCAATAATAACTTCCAGTTGTTAACAATTGAGTATATTTTACTATCAACGTTACATGTTAACAAGTTAGTTGATGTTTCAGGACATTTATTCCCATCTTCAGAACTGCAATTCCGATACTCTTGTGGATGCAAGGCTAAAAATTTTTTAAGTCATAATATTGTGCTTGTTACATTACATATTTGAATTTTGTTTGTTACAATAAATTTGTAATTACCTTAAATTTAATAATAATGTGCTCCATCGTCAAATTTCTAATTCATGTTCTAAAATGTATCATCTAGAGCGATATCCTCCTTTTGACCAATAATTGGGTTTCTGCCATAGTGAAAAAAATTGACCTTTGGATCTGACTGTTTTATCTGACTATTTTTATTGTTGTTGTTAATGTTTATTTTATGTGTCTGTGATTTCACTTCTATTAAATTTTAATTTTGTTCAATATGTCCGTATAATGGGTTCCTAAATGTTTAGTGTCTGTTTTTTAGTTGACTGTTGTTCTGTTGTTTTTTGTAATGTGTATTGCTTCAAGTAATTTTCTATTGGTGTTTTTTGGTTCTGTGCCTATTATCTGTGGTTTGTTAAAATTAAATTTATGCTGTATTTTTACACCGTGTTGTGCTAAGGCTGTTGTGTTTATATTTTTCCTTCATTTTCTTTTTTTTTTCAGTTAGCTATGGAGTCCCCACAACAACCTTCCGAAAGTTCTTCTCAACAGACGTGCGATATGTGCTCCAGTTCGGCCATCTCCGGCAAAAGTGACTTCCCTTGCGCTGCCTCCGTTTTCAACGTTGACAGTGTCACAAAGCGTGAGGTGGTGTGCTACGATTGTTGGAAGGTGTTCTACACCTACAGTCTCAGGCATCCTTATGAAACTTGCGACGATTGCAAAAATGGGGTGTCATCAATTTTTTTGGACCCGGTTGAGGCCAAAACGCCGGAACCGGAAAATATTAGTAATGGCGAACATTGGGATTAAACGAAAAGTCGGACTCTTCTCCAGACCAAGATTCATCCATCGAGGAGAAAGAAATAAACATCGAGAGCTCGAGACCGCATTTCAATTTGTTAGACATACTTTTTAAAGTAATTTCATTTACTAATTATGATGTACCTAATACATCTTTAACGATGAGTAACTGACAGATATATGGTAGTTAGGTTTAGTGGTTGAGAAGCAATACCCTGATGACTGTGATAAAGAACTTATTTTATTATATTGAATGAACAATCTGGGATTGCTGACTGGTGAAATCACTTATCAGTAGTTATAAAAAATTAAATATCATGAATTATCTGATCACTAAAACATCTATTTTCTAATGCGTTATAAATTTTGGTGGTTTTATTAATATCAGCAACAGAGTAGAGCTGCGGAACTGAAAAAATAAAATAATACTAATTATTGATCTAATTTCATTGACAATATTTATCAAAAATTATTAAAAAAAATATATATGTTTTTTGAAATAACTGTCTATAAAAAAAAGGCACTGAAACGTTACTTCTTAATTTTAAAATTTAACCTGTTAATCTTGTATTTTCAAAATAAAATATATTATTCATAGTAGGTTTTATTTAAATTTGTAGGTGTCCTTCCTCAATTCAGTCAACATTTTATAATTTTTTAAGTAAGAAGACGTAGAATAATGTATGTTATCCATTCTATGTTGTTTGAATACTATTCTGAAATTTTTCAGAAAGAATCATAATTTATTTGCCCATCAGCAAAGGAATAAGAATATATTTTTTTAGCCTCTAATAGATATTATATTTAAAATCTTTTATTTAAAAATTATCTTTAACAGATCTATGAAATTTAACAATGGTGTGGGTATGGTCGAACATAGAATCTAATTTCAAAGGAAGTTAGTCGGGGATGCGGGCAATATTTAAAATACTATATTACATAATATTATATTAAATACTTAGTGCACCCCTGATTAACTTCTTCTAAAAATATGAACTTTTACCGATAAGGCCTGTTTGATATTAAATCTTATATAGGTTTGCACTTTATATGCAAGGTATTATCAGTAAGAGAAAAATCAAGAAACTGAAAAAAACATTGTTGTATTTCAATATGCTCTCAAGGGACATAAAAACATGGATTGTTTTAAGATTTTTAATTTCTTTCTAAATTGTCCTACCTATCCCCTTCCCCCACCCCCAAGCTGTAAAATAGTTTTTTAATAAATACAAGGTATTATTCCTTAATAATTGTTATGTCGATTAACTTAATTTTGTTCTAATTGCAACAATAAATTGTTATGCAAAAATAAAAAAATATGCGAAAAAAAAATAAATCATTAAAATTTTAATGAAACGTTTTAGCCGTAATCTAAAACTTTTAAGAAGAGAAAGGACAAATTTTCATTTGGATGTTTTGAGCATATCGGGAGGGTGGAATGCGGATAAAGTTTACCAATTTTGTTTTTGAACAAATACAATACTATCATTCTTGTGAACAACTTTTTTTTTCAACATAAAGAATTTTATCATAAACAGTGCTACTTTTAACTCCATAAAACTTCTGATCGATTGATAATTAAATCTAAGCCATATTCCTAACTGTAAAAACACTAAATAAAAATCAAACTTCTATGAATCAGATAACTATAGATGGGGAACATCATTGCTCCTATCTTTTCAGCACCACAATCAAGATTAACAAAAACTTTCTCATTCCTGTTAGAACAAGAATCACTCCTCTTCCTACATTACTAGGAATGCAGAACTTTTTAAATTGGTGAATTTTTTTTTTTAAATTCTGGCCTGAAAATCATCTGATATATCTAAGTGTAAAAATATTAGGTTACAAATGTCTGAAAAATGGTTTAGCCTGTTAGAATTGAAGCTATGTAATTGGAGTTTTACATTCATCTGGCATCTAATTTATATTTGTTTTTTAATTTTTTTGTCAATATTGATTGTAATAAAAATAATAATAACATAATGTCTCAACTCAAATTCAACATCAATTTGATTAAAAAATAAATATATGTTGTAGACCAAATATTAACCTGTCATCTCTTTAACTGCTGAGCATTCGCAATGAGCTGGTTGTTGTTTTAATAAACGGCGATCCGCAATATCTGCTGTCTTCTTCTCAGAGAATTGATCAATTTCAATTACTTGGTTTAGAAGTTAGTCACATTCAGTATATACCATTTAAGAGAAGGGTGTCAATTCACATTTCATATGCTTTTAGTAAAGTTAAGCTTTCAAATAACTAGATTTAATTTCTTCTTGTCGCAAATCTAATTTTATTCAGCATGTTATCCATCCAGGGTATTCAGAAGGGGGTATCATGGAAAAAGTTGTGCCATCAAAATTTTTGAGGGGACATATTTTGAGGGGACATATTTTGAAGGGTTTTTTAAATTTTTCAGGGAGCAAATTTCAACGGGGTTATGAATTTTTGGATTAAGGGACAAGAGAAAAACATGGAACAGACCACTTGTATATGATCTACGATTTTTCTATTTCTACCTTAGCTTGCTCTATTTTTAAGAAAAGGTGAGCAGAAAATATCTTCGGAGGAGGGAGGGTAGGTTCTGGCGCCATCGACCTTGGGGAAGATGGGCAGCCCCGTATCCATCCAAAAATATTTCATAGTCATAGGCTACTTAGGAAATGTTAGACTGGTAGAGATTAGTGTAACATGATTGAACAGTGTTCAATGTAGGTGTGTAAATAGAAAACCATACAGGAAGGGGTAGCTCAAATATCAGTTGATTATCTTTAATATTACACAATTATTATAACTATAATATATATCACGAACTTTTAGGGAATTATTTTTAGTTAATGATTACAAAACATAGCAGGAGCTGGCTGGCTCTTTCAAAAATATTAAAGAAAGGAAATCAGCAAGTTGCTTGCCCTTTCCCGTCCCTTTATATGAATATGTTTTTCTCTTTATATAGTATGCATTACTTTTATGTAAACCACCCCAACACTTTTTTGGAATGGGACTCTTCTGTCTCTAGTATATACCCAAACTAAAAATGAAAGATAAAAATAGAAAAGTCATTTTTTTCGATTGGTGAATTTTTATTTCTTTGAGTGATCTGAGCCAAATATTGATTATTAGTTAGAGAGCCTGTGGAAAAAAATTATTTGATCTATTTATATTCTTGAATATTCATAACATTTATATTTAAAAAATGAGAATTTTCCAGTGAAAACAATAGTGACTGATAAACAAGCATGAGGCCAGTAACTTGAAAATCGAATCGGGAAATTTATTGCGAAAAATGTGAGAACTGTTTTTAATATTTAAAAAATAAACAAGATAAGTAGAAGACAAAATCGGTAACCCGGGTCTCTAAATATACATATATATTTAGAACCAGTGTACTTACTATACGTCTATAAATTTTTAGTTTAGTTTCAAATTATTTTTGAGCTCATAACTGCTTTTTCCGGCGGTGCAGCAATTACTTTTATTAACGATATAGAATGTTAATAGTTCTAATAGTGCAAAATAAACATCTATATTCGTATCAGTTGGTCCCTCTATTCGGTAGTATTTAAAATATAATAACCTACATTACCACATTAAAAACATCCCAAAAAAATAGGGTTTTAATAATTTAAGCTAGAGTTCATTGCGCAATCTCTCTAAAAACCTTGTGTTCTATACTCGCGAAGAACCGTGGTGGTAGTTGGCGCTTGAGCGTGCTGACATTGCTGGTGAAATGTCATCCGCTTTATCAGTTTATGTACACTAGATTGTATAACATAATCAACAAAGAAACAACCGAGATGACTTTCATATTAACTAACACGACCTTAACATTTCTATCACCTTACCAATTTATTATAAATTCGCTTATAAAAATTATTAGAAGAAATGTGAAAAATAACTAAGTTGTCCTCGTCATCTGCGGAATCATAGTCTGTTTCTTATTTAATGTCATATTCAGTTTCATCTTCAGTTTTTATTTCATCGAAATTGTTATTTATACTGGCAATAGAAACTCATGAAACCAGATTGAAGCGTGATTATTTTCACAAATTATCCATCCACTGCTTAAATAGAAAAAAATAATGAACACTATATATTAAATACAATTTAGTACACTAACACGTTAAATATAGGATATAAGTTATCTGTTGTTCTAGCTATATTTATATTTGTGCAACCTTGTTGTCCGTACTGCAGGCAGGTATATTCTTCTAGTTCCAAGATATTTTATTCTGGAATCCTCTGAAATTAGTCAAGTTTTGAAAATATTTCTATTAATCTTTTTTTTTCCAATTAAAAAGTAAAAGTAAAAAGATTGCGGAAGAAAATATCTTGTCTGCAAAAAAAGTCTACAAAATATCCAATGCACAAATATGGCCAAAGTCAGGGCATTATTTCTTTCATGAAGAGATATCTTAGATCGTATATTTAACATGTTAATGTAGTAAATTGTATTGAATTTATAGTATTCATTACTTGTTCCTATTGAGGTACGATTGCAGAGATTATTTTTTATAAACGAATTTATAATAAATTGGAAATGTGATAGAAATGTTAAGTGTCGCTTTTGTTGATATAAACGTCATCTCTGTTATTTTTTTATTGAAGATTTTATACACCATGGAGTACGTAATGTATAAGTAAATTACAGACATGATTGCGTATGTATACACTCATTTCTTTAAATCCTTCTTATGAATCGATAGGTAACTATTTCATATATATATATAAATAGATAACTAGTATTTTATGAAATGTAAAAACAAATTTCATTGTCTTAGCACATAAAATGGTTAATGGACAAATAATGACATTATTTTGTGTATCCTTTACACGATTTTGGGTTATTTGCACTTTTTTTTTATCAGATTAACCAATTTTTTAGGTGAACTTAATAGATAGACTGAAATAGGTAGCAGGAAAAACTCTTGGACCAACGGATTCCAATGTTTTGTCATGTAATAAGTGCTACCATCTCAAAAAAGTTTTCAAATATCGGGCAGATTTTATTAAAACAGATTCCTACAAAGTAGTCTGAAACTATTTGCTTCTCAAATTCGTAAAAATTTTTCATAATATTTTCAGATTTTATCAAATTAATTACCTACTAAGTGGTATAAACTCTTCATAGCGATTTGGCCTGATGATGATCGCATATTTTTTTATTAAATTTTAAATTTGCATGCCAGATTCGTGAAAAGTTTCCAAAAAAACAATAATCAGATTTTATAAAATATAACTTATAAAATTACGGTGCTCTGAAAATATCGTAAAGGATTTTTTCCTGTTGCTGACCACGTGATTACTGGAGCTTTTTTAAAGCTGTCGGATTCGTACAAAGCTTCCAAAATTTTGTCTGAATTTTTTTAATCTGTCATCTACTGGATTGTCTGAAACTATTCCAATTCTTTTTTCAGTTTTTCTCTCGTAATTTTTGGCAGTTTTTGAAATTATAGCCGTCTGTCTAGAGTGGTTTTGGCATTAGATTATTTTGGCTCGTAAAGTGTTTATGAAGCAAGATTTTAAACAAAAATTATTTTTTTCGTCATAGGTAATTTGTTTTAAATATCAATTAATCATGTGAGATTGTTCAGAATTCTTCTTGAAAACATAGTATATATAGAAGAGTAAACAGAACAACTGTATTTTCACTTGGACATTTTCTAAAACTGTTAAAGCTTTGTCGGAATTCGCAATGTCTGATTACAGAAATATTAAAAATTTTTAGATATTATTGGATTTTTTAAGGTAAATTAAAAAAAATACATATATAATAACATCATAAGATTAAATCAAAATAAACCATTATTTCAATATGAAGAAAATAATTTACACAGTAAATTAAGCGCGAAAGAATAAACCAATCCAAATAGACATTAGAAATGTACTGTTAAATGTAGTCCTTAACATTTTAATATTAAATCAAGCCATTACCAATTGAAGCATGCCGGGAATCAAGAGCGTAGGCAGCTTTCATATTAGGGCGGGCAATAGAGATATTTTTTTTCGGAAAAGTTTATTATTAGAATTTATAAATATTTTTAAATGAAATGCAATAAATAAATAGATCAATTTTTCAAAATTAATTTGTTGAAACATTCTTGAATTTTTGGCAAACCTTTTGTAATATATTATGTTTTATTTGCTTTCAAATTATTTGGAGGGCCCCTGCCTTCCTCTGCGTACGCCAATGCCGGAATTATTATTTTCATTATTATTATTTTTTTAAATATTTCATTTGAAATTATTGCAAGAGCGTTGTCGAAAGGGGGTACATTTTTTTTGTAATACGGAAGGATGGCAATTTATTTGAGGATAGGGAAAGTATGTTGAAATACTTTCAATCGATCTGTTACTGACGATAATTTTTTTTTGTTGCTTTTGTATTTTAAATTTTTTCGGTGTTTCATAACCAGAAACAAGGCATTAGTTTTATTTATTATATACACACAATAAACATGTCGCATACCAATATTTCAAACAAGCGGTGCTCTTTGAGTCTATGCTGAAACTGGAAATAATGAGGTCAACGCTCGGCTTGTGTTGAGTACCTGTAATAAAGTCATTTGCGCCGCTCTTTCAAGTATGCGGAGCTCTTAAATCTGTTTTCATAAACACGTGAACCTAAGAGTGCCCTTCTTTTCTTTATTTTCTGTTTTAAAAGTTCTATTAAAATTTAAAACTTAATGTCCCCTCTCTCCCCCCAAAAAAAAAAAAATTCTGATGGCACAAGATGCGCCATAAAATCACCTTCTGGACACCAGAGCAGCTTGGAAATAAGTTTCATAAGAGAAAAATCATACAGAATAAAAATTGAAGAATATCAAATTCCCTGTCAAATGAGTACAAACAGTTTAATTACAGGTCTCTTACTCCGCACGAAATCGGTAATTTCCCGATGGCTTTAAAATGGTATTGAAGGTATCTGTGATTTTAAATATTTCAACAGTATGGGTGTCTATTCTACTGAATTATTCTTGTTTAGAGTCTGCTATATACGGCATAGGACTATTTTTCACTTTTCAGTAGATTTTGAGAAATAAGGTATAAAAAAAAAAATCGAATTTCATCGAATCTCGAAAATCGAGTTCGCGTCCCGGTGCCGGAGGGGATTTTAAATTTCCCCGCCCTCACCCCCCGGCCGGGGAAAATCCCGTATAGCCTAAAAGGCGAGGTAGGGAAGAACAAAAAAAAAATCATTATATTTAATATATTTCATTTTATAATTCACATATGTTCCATTTTTTCAAATTTAAGATTAAATTGGCCGGATTTAAGGAAATTATATAACTTTTATAGGAAAACAAATTGATAAATTTGAAGTATTTTACTTAAACCTTGAAATATTTTTATAAAATATACTTTAAATTTTTGAATTTTTTGTTTGATCACAATGGTTCATTATTGAAAATAATAAACCGATATGTGATTTCATATCCTCTTACCTAAAAATATCGGTGTTTTCGCAAAAATGATTAAAATGTATTAACACAAGCTTTGATTTCTTGTTTAAAAAAACAGGTGATTGTAAAATGAACCCTTTCGTAAATTTTTTGGCGATTGTTAATAATTTGATAAAATGGTGTCTGTATTGCGGACTGTGGTATTGCCAGAACTTTAATAAGTTTAATATATTATAGAATGTATTTCCAGTAACAATTGAATATTTATTGTTTGTTGTTGAATACCATATTAAACCCAGTTAATCTAACTAAGATTTTAAATAGGCACGGGTACCACAACAGCAATTCAATGGTAACCTCATAACAAATGAAATTATTAAAAAAATTAACTCAAATTCAAAAAACTTCTTTTTTATTTTTGTATTCAATAGATTTTTTCTGTGTTGATTTATTTTATAAATCGTATTAATATACTATAACTAAAGAATAACAATTTATTAACTATCCTCAGTTTAGAACATTAAAGAATTTAAATAAATTATTTATAAAGTTTGCAGGTTTTCAAGGGTGCCATATATGATGGATGATATTTATATACAGCTCATAAATTATTCACCTGATCATTAGAAATAGTAAACATAATGAAGCAATCTTTTTTTTTATCTGAAGTTAAATTTTTTGGTTGAATTCCCAAAAAGAAACCCGCCTTGAGCCCCACACTAGGGAATTTTTATATTTTCTTTATGGCCGTGGTGGAGGGAGGGAAAGCACAAGATTTTATTATTTAAGTTCTAAATCTACAATAAAATTAGATGTAGATAACACTATACTTTATATATTTTCTTACTTACAATTTAACAAAATATTTTTGCTATATTTATTATAAAAACGGTTGAAGAATAAGCCTCCAACTGGTAAGTCCAATGCTATATTTAATATATTGAATAACAGGATCAATTAGATATGAAAAAAGGCTTATATTAATCTATTCAATATTTAAATAACAAGAAAGTTCATTTAAAATTATGTGCAATGACATCAGTACCGCACCTGTTGATAAATTACGTAGATTCCACGACTATTTTTGATCTTTTTATTTTCTGTTTTTGCTTTCTTTTATGACTTAAAAAAAATCTACTTTAAATCGGTATGGATTTACGTCAGTAAAATTTCACATTTTTCTAAGTCCCTACAAATAGTACAGGTGTGTCAAAGTTCTAGAATATCTTCGAAGGTGAGATTCTGTCGTTGTGTTAAAGTGTCTAGGAATGACCCAGAGATATTAAAATTTATTGCTACCTCACCCGCCCAGGTAGCTGTACAAAGTTCATATCTGAAAATAGACATCTCTAGGGAATATGCGAGAAGCATATTTAAAAAAATTAAAAAAGAGTTTGAATCAATGGAGAAAACATTAAATTATCAAAGGGGAATTTTTAATTTAATAATTTATGGAGAAGAATTAATATAGTGTTCGTTATGCATTCGCAAAGAAGGCCTATGGAAGAATTCAAACTTCTTTGTTGATTTTAAATATTTTAAGGATAAATTAATTTCATTAAATCACATTAACCAAACTCGCAAGATGTCGGAATATTGCCGCGATTCTGCACGCACCACATTAATGATTAATATTCAAGTATAGCTGAGGGCTTAGCGAGGAAAATATAGTGTCAAGACCGGTATATTTGTATAATATTAATTATTATACTGTTTATCAAATGAAAATACAAAATTGTAAAATCGGATAATAATCCGATAAGATGTTGGTAAATAATTTTATATACTATTGGATTTTAAATTATGTATCTTAATATATAACAAAAGTATTGATTATTTAAAATTATTACACTGATACGACACCGAAACGTACCGATATTTTTCTTATGTTAATTAATTAAATATATAAGTCATATGTAAGATTATTTTCACTAAAGAATTTTTGAAGAAAAATTATATTAAATGCATATATTTAATAAATATGTTTAAGATTATATATTCTACAAGCCTAAGTGGTATATGTTCATGGGATAATTAAAGATAGAACTTTAATAAAGATTTGTAAATATAATATCTAGCTAAGGTTTAAAAAAAAATCTATATATATATATATATATATATATATATATACACATATATATATATATATATATATATATATATATATACATAAATAATACATATACATATATTCTTTTGTTGGTGGAAATATAATTTAGGATGTTTTTTTTTTAAAACCTAGGGTAGTATTCCAATTAATTAACAAATATCCTACCGAAGCATTCATTATTTCAGGCATAACCATTCATTGTTTTAAATAATAAACTGAATAATAATTAATTAATTATCTTAATATTAAAACTAGAAAAACATTCTTTATAATATTCTGAGGAGTAGGGGATGTGAAAATATCTGATTGGTCCCTAGAAAAAGTGGTAGGGGGAAGAGGGTATTTAAGGCTTCAGGTACGAACTGTTTCACCAGTCAGCCATGGAGCCCCTAGGACTATTTCCTATCCATTCCTGCTGGAGCATTAGATCATCGGTGGGCCGGGAGAGAGGGTCATCATGTCGTCCTAACAGAAGTAAAGTCCTGAAGTCAGCAATATGGCACAAGAACAAACACTTCGAATACGAGGCAGATCCTGCTGCGTCTATAAAGATCGCAACAAACGACGAACTCTTTAAGGAACAACCTGAAACAATACAATGTATGTCCTGCAAAACAGTTTACAAGACATATTTAAAGAAATATATGAATGACATAGAAATCTTTTACCATAAATGCTTTGACTGCCACCTCAAGGAAGAATTAATAAAAAGAATGTTAATTTCGGATTATGGATTGGACTTATCTAGACCCGATGAAAATGTACAGGAAACCAAGATCTGGATGTGGAACGCCCTGTGCGAGGCGAGGTGTAGTACGCCCGGCTACGAAGGAATAAATAGTGCGTGCGCTGCGTCGGGATGTAAAGGTGACGATTTACCTAACTTTAAGGTGCAGTGCTTCATTTGCTCGAGGCGGTTTCACACCCACTGTGTCGGCCTTCCATATCACGATTTCCGAAAATTTCAATGCGAAGATTGCAAGCAAAACTCATCATCATCGTCGCCGTCGTCATCATCGTCATGGTCATCATCATCGAGTTCTTCGGAACCGGAAGTGGACTCATTTTCTCAGTCCAGTACTTCAGGCGCCTCAGACAACTCATCCATAAATGTAAACGAAAGAAAAAGGAGCTCGGGTTTGCCCAATATCATAGAAATGTACTGCTTTTGCGAATCCCCATTATGTGACGGTGACGGTATCCAAAAATATAGGTTGAAGTGCAATGTTTGCTCGAAGAGGGTTAACAGCAACTGTGTCAGCCTCCCATATGTCGATTACAGAAAATTCCGATGCATCGATTGCATAAAAAACCCATCATCATCATCATCAGCATCGAGTTCTTCGGAACCGGAAGTGGACTCATTTTCTCAGTCCAGTACTTCACACGCATCAGACGCCTCATCTATAAATGTGCACGAAAGAAACATCAGGAGCTCGAGTTTGCCCAATATCATAAAGATTTACTGCTTTTGCGAATCTCCATTATGTGACGGTGACGGTATCCAAAAATATAGGTTGAAGTGCAATGTTTGCTCGAAGAGGGTTAACAGCAACTGTGTCAGCCTCCCATATCTCGATTACAGAAAATTCCGATGCATCGATTGCATAAAAAACCCATCATCATCATCATCAGCATCGAGTTCTTCGGAACCGGAAGTGGACTCATTTTCTCAGTCCAGTAATTCATACGCATCAGACGCCTCATCTATAAATGTGCACGAAAGAAACATCAGGAGCTCGAGTTTGCCTAATATCATAAAAATTTACTGCTTTTGCGAATCTTCATTATGTGACGGTGACGGTATCCAAAAATATAGGTTGAAGTGCAATGTTTGCTCGAAGAGGGTTAACAGCAACTGTGTCAGCCTCCCATATTTCGATTATATAAAATTCCGATGCATCGATTGCATACAAAACCCATCATCATCATTATCGAGTTCTTCGGAACCGGAAGTGGACTCATTTTCTCAGTCCAGTACTTCATACGCATCAGACGCCTCATCTATAAATGTGAACGAAAGAAACATCAGTAGCTCGAGTTTGCCCAATATCATAGAAATTTACTGCTTTTGCGAATCTTCATTATGTGACGATGACGGTATCCAAAAATATAGGTTGAACTGCAATGTTTGCTCGAAGAGGGTTAACAGCAACTGTGTCAGCCTCCCGTATCTCGATTACAGAAAATTCCGATGCATCGATTGCATACAAAACCCATCATCATCATCGAGTTCTTCGGAATCGTAAGTGGACTCATTTTCTTAGTCCAGTACCGTCACCTTCATACGCATCATACGCCTCATCCATAAATGTGTACGAAAGTTTGCCCAATATGCGTTATTTCCGATGCAAGGAATGCAGAGAAGAGGCGAAGAGAATTATGGAAAAAGGATGATAGTGTACTTCAATATTGTTTTCCCAAAAGTCTAACCATGTAATTTTCGAAGTTTGGATTGTATTCATAGAAGTAAACTCATGATCTTTTATTTTCTTAAAATCGTGTAGTTAAAAATGTTTTGTTAATTAAAAAAAAAAGAAAAATAAATTAAAGTGTTTGGTACTATGATTCAGCAATTATCATATACTTATAAATAAGTACCAATTTAAACACTTAATTATTTTGTTTATTATATTTATATATTTGTTTTTGTTTAAATATTTCAATTGAAAACTACTGTTCTTTGTATAATTTTAAATAAAATAAAATTTTATTTTAATATTTGTCATTTTGTTTCTTTCTAAATTTGTGTTGAATGCAATGTAAAATTATTGATCCAATTTTATTTAGAATGTACACCAACAGTTGTAAAAACCATTTCTTTCTTATTAATAAAGTTCTATCAAATAAATATTGAGGTATTTATTTAATTTTATAAACCCTGAAAACCCTTTCATTTATTGATAAAGATGTACCTGGAACATCTTTCATGATGAATAACTGACTGATATATGGCACTTATGTTTAGTGGTTGAGAAGTCATACACTGATGACTGCTTTGTGACTGTATCACTGATATACTGATGTTTTGTTGATACTACAATGTTAGCAGTAGTTTTAAATTTTAACGTGTAAGCTTTTTGTTTTTTAAATCAAATATTGAAAGTCACACTGCTAAATAAAATGTACAATTTAATTGGAATATGCAATTTTGACATTTAGTGGTTAATCTTGAATTCAGTCTTATTCATTAAAACAAACTAAAAGCTTTATTAACAACATTCCATCTGTGACTTCAGGATGCAATAAAAATTGAACGGTAAATGCACCTCGTGAAATAAGAAATACTCAGTCTGTTTAGTCTTATTAACAATTTTATGTTTTGCATTTAAATCTTTTGCAGTGTAGCTGTCGATTTATTATTAATATCTCTAAATTCTGTGTAAATTTTATCATTTTATGTAGAAAAACACATTAAAATAATGGTATTAAACCGTTTGAAGTCATTTGATTACTATTTTGGTTTTTCAAAAAGACAATAAGCAAATTTTACAGAATCAATTCACGTTTCAAATATTTTTTATAAAGTTTAAATTAAATAGTCTTGAAAATCTGAAGGATTTCAAATAACTAGATTTAATTTATGAAGGAAGTTATTCGACTGTTCTACACATCACGGGTGATAAATATTCAGGACGCAGTCTTTTTTAAAATTTTTTTTATTTTTGCTTACCTACCTGCAGCAACGTTTTTACTTACCTACCAAACACATGTCAGTACATGAACAACCTCAGTGCTCAAACCACGGTTAGTAAGAGAAAATATTACAAATTAATATAAATGGATTATATACATTATTTTTTATTATTAGTTTGTATAACTATTTTAATATGTGTATTACAATATTAGTTAAGATTCATGTGCCATCAATCACTATAGTTTATTATTTATAATTAGTGGTCGTATACTATTATATCTCTGATGTAATTTAAAAAAAAAACATTTTCAGCCCTGAAGGTGACCCACATGTTTGGGTTGAAACGTTGGCAAAAATAAAAATTTTTTTAAAAAAGACTGCGTCCAGAATATTTATCACCCTAGATTTAATTTATTGTTTTAAACCTAATTTTATTGTGCATTTTGTTTATTCCAAAATATTTCTTAAGTCATAATCCACTTAGGAAATTAGTGTAAAATGATAACAGTGTTCAATGTAAAGGTGTAAATAGAACACCATACAGGAAGGGATAGCTCAAATATCATATGAATAACGTTTATATTTTTCTCCTTTATAAGTATTAAATCAAGGAAAAGTTCCTAAACGATTTTTTTTTTTCTCCAAGCTTAATTTATTTGCGGTATCTTGTTTGTATGTACTAAAGGACCCTAGATTCACGCTATTTTTTGTATAGATAACTGTAGCCATACCGAAGTTATCACAACTTTTATGATTTTCAGAAAAAAAATCGAAGACTTCAGAAAACTTCTCAATATTATATTCAATACTAAAAAATACTCACAATTTTAGCCTGCAGTCATAGGGTCACCGATTATATCTAATTTTTTTATTTATTTTTTTTTTTGGTGAAACTACATAAAAAAATATTGGACACATGTCCCGGCGTTTGTAGCAATATACCCTAGGAACCAATAAAAAATATATTTTCAAACAAAAATCGTATTATTTATTTTTGCCTTTGCTTTTCCTTGATTTTTTGGGATGTTATATATCAATCGATTTCTTTTTTCTCCAGAATAAGAAAAAATATTGATTATTTTATTAAATAGATTATAATGTATTATAAATTACCCGAAGGAATTTCCATTAATGTAGATCAAATATTTTTTTGATGAAAAATCAAGAAAGGTTCGTTTTTTGTGTTCTTTGATTATAGTTATCGATAAAATAAGAATCGGTTCTTCCATCCTATTTTACGTTGCGTCATTTTATCTCGTTATTGTTTTTTCATTTGTTCACTGACCAATATACTTAGCGACTTATTCGATTCGATAGTAATTTTCAAAACATAAATTTTATAGAAAAAAATTTATCCTTTTACTTAATGGTACGAGAGATTTTTCCTTGCAAACAATTCATGTCAAGTTAAGAAATTGTTAGCTGCAAAATTCAACCAATCACATTATCACCTTAATTCACATTTTTTATGTACTTTTTATCTTGGCAGTAATTTAATCACATTTATATGAATAAGAGAAGATCTATTATAGACAGTAGCAGTCATTATTAGCCCTACTCGAGTGGAACATTATAAGTTTATCCGAAATGTTATGTTGGATTTTGATGAGCTAGAAATCTTTTCTAATGCAATTTTATAGACAAAAAAAGTATTTCACTCTGTAAAAAATAGAAATCAATCATGATTAAATCCATCAAAAAGCTGTTTTTTTTTTTTACAATTTTTACAAATATTCAAAACATTTAAATTTCCGAACAATTATGTTTAAGTGGTCTAGTGTGAATCGAATTCAAATACACTTTATTAGTAAAATTTATTTTTTTTTTTAGACAAAAAGTTAATTTATTTAGTATTTAAAATGTTTTATCTTAATTTTTACAGTTTGAAATAGGTTCTCAATTGTTATTACTGTTTGCGTTTTAAAGTTATTGCGTAAAGTTAAACCTTCTACAACCCATCCACAACCGCCTTAGTCCTCAATCTAAATTTTATGGAAATTTAACAGAAAATAAATAAAAAAATAATATGGTATAAATAAAAAATAAATATGGGAATAATTAAGATTAAACCACAATTCTCAACTGAGCTTAAACCTTTTTTGTTTGTTTATAATAATAATTTCCAGTAGCTAGTTAGGTGAAAATATAAAATACAACAATATTAACAATATAAAAATTAAGTTACTCTTTCGATGAATGCAATCGATTTTTTAAAATAAATAATATTTACGCTTGAACCTTTAGTACTATATTATATAATTATTATAAATCTATATATTTAAACATTTATAAGTAAGTTCGTTATTTCAATCTTTCTAATTTTCAAAACTTTTACCCAATAATATCCAGTTGAATCATCAAATTAATTTTTATTTAGAATTTATCAAAGTTTAAAATATAATAGTGTTAAAATAAAAAAGATGCGTAAAGCTATCGATTTTTTTATTGTTTCATTTGATTCAGAATAAGAAAATACATATTACATGACCGTCTCGTATGTCTCAGATGGGCGAAGTTTTTCCCCCCAAAAATAAGGTATTTAGCATCACTGTGCTACCTAGCAATGTAGGAGTAAATATTTTTTTAAGATGGAAAGTTAATATTCGTTTTTCAAACCTCAAAACAACCCTTAAATACAAATTTTTCTACCAATCGAAAAACTACGATTTTTTTTAGTATCCTTAAAATTTTTGTTGATAGCCAAGAAATCTGTGACAAGCTTAGAATGGCTTCACCGACCCACATAAAAATCGTTAGAAATTCAGTCCTGTGTTTGCTAAACGAAATTATATACAGCTGACTTTCGTAAAAAAATTAGAACTAAAGATAAAAAAATAAGAAAAAAAGTACTAGTCAAAACATTCAACTTGCAATTTGTTTATATGTTATGAATAACGAGAGAAAAGAGAAGTTTTGCTATTCTTCATGGAATGTCCTTCAAGACAAGGTTCGGGCAGGTAGAAGGACATGGGCTACACGGAGTGCAATAAAATTAGTAAGATTAGTCTAGTTTGCTGCTACCTTTCCCCTCCAGGTAACTGGCCAGAGTTCATGTCCGAATATTGTTCTCGGAATATTGGTAAATTCAAAGATATTTTTGTGTTTTACACATTATAATATAAATCGGTTTGGGGAACAAACTAATAATATATCGATGGTATTTTATGAAAATATATTAAAGCGAAAATCACTTGTGTATACACTCAAGTGTATGTGGTTAGAGCTATATATATATATTATAAAATTATGAAATACAAAAGAATTTTTATTCGGACTCAATTAATTTAAAAGAAATAAATATCGAATAACTGAAGGCAGTCAATGCTATTTTATTACGTATTGAGTATATAGAAACTGATTTTAAAATATTTTTGCAAATTCATTTGGTTAATTCCTTTTTTTCCCACATTTCTTGACGCACCAAAATTTTTTTTACTGATTATTTGTTTATTGATAAATATTACATTCTGACTCAATAAAGGACATTTATAATAGAGTTCTGAGAGCACATTCACACCATATTTACAAATAAAAAAAATAAGCTAACTTCAAATAATATAAATCTACAAAAGAGCAAAATAAAATATCATAGTGAAGGAAGAAAATATAAATAATAGTAATAATAGAATGAAAATAAATGAATAAAATAGAATTAAAATTATCTTAAAAAAAAAAAAGTAATGAAAATAAACATCTTAGACGCAGGCATACCTATTTACAGTCGACCATGGGAACTCCGAACCAGACTTATCCTCCACATGTGGAGGGAAAGCAAGGCTTCAGGAGATCCCTGCGCTTCTTCCTCAACATTTCACTAATATTAAAATTTAATGCCGCACCAAAATAAAATTTTAATTTACTTTTTTAAGAATCTTACCATAATTTGTTTTCCTCAACTCAAGCAACAGCAACAATATATTAAGTATATCAATTTCATAACTGATCAATTGCTTTTCCTCCATTTTTCAGGAATTTGTTTTTAAAAATATTAGTCTAAAATTACTAAAATAAGATTCGAGTACGTTTTTAGTGAAAATTATACAATGTTAGAAGTAAAAAAAAAAAGACGGTGTTCTTTAGTCCACACGATAGAAGTGAAAATATCAAAGCGATATTAATTATATGAAATAATTACAAAATAATATCTTTTACATTATATACCATTATAACTATTGTTTTTTCTATATTCACAAAGTATGAATATTAACAATATATACAATTATGATTGTGTATAAATTACACTAGTAAACTTTGATAGATCGTCATTTCTATCATGCTCTAAAAATGATACAATAGATTAACTAAAACATACGATGAATAAATTTTAATTTAAATCTACTTGCTAAATGGAAATATTCCCTTTTGGAGTTTCCTGCAAGGGCTTGCTCTCAATAAATTTAACTAGTCATTATTGCCTCCAAAACTTATGACAGGTATACCATGTCTGGCCCCATCCGTCTCCAGGTAATTACCTTTGTCGGACAAATAATTATTTGTTTTAAAATAATGTTTCAAATTTGGATGGTGAAACAAATACACCGTTGGTCTCAATCTGAGAGCGCGATAGTATCAAGTTGAAAGTAACCGCGCCTATGTTTTGCTAACCTAAAGCTTAATCAAATTAAACAACTTTTAAATAAAAGAGATGGTCCGGGGTGGCGTTCATAAAAAGACTAAATAGTGGAAAAACTATCTCATTAAAAGTCGACGTTTCCACCCGACAGTTTTGTTATCTATGATCTCCTATTATACTTTAAAATAGCTTAAATAGTTCAATTGCAGTATTTACAGATGTTAGGCTATCCTCAGACCAAATTTGTATTTCAGGATATAACACTGTGGATGATGGAAACAGAGAAAGGTTCGGCGGTGTTATTATAGCGATCCGCCACGGAATTGCCTGGAAAAAGCTACCGCCACCAACGATTCTTAACGATTCCAAGATTAACCACATTACTATTCAGGTACACCTCGGGCACCTGGTTACAATAACTGGACTTTACAGAAGACCTAGAAGCTCCCTTACAGAATTTCGTCATTTCTTAATAAAATGTAGTAAAAAGACGACCCATTGGCACACTCAGCGGTACAACACTAACAACAACAAAGCAAGGTAATCACCTCCTTAAATTGCCATTTGCTGTAATCCATCCTTCGACGCATACTTCGAAACTCTGGGAATTCGAATAAAGTATCAACTATCGACCTACTTTTAACTCGTCAGCCGCATAAATTCAGAGATTGTTATGCTTTAGACTTTTTCTCTTCAGATCATCTCGTCCGGTTATTTATTAGTTAGCAGAAAAGATCGATCGACCGGTTCCAACCAAATATGACTACTGCAGAGGTGACTGGAATCTCTATCGATCCCTAGTCTCTACTAGGCCAGACTCACATCGCTTCCACAGATTACATACCACCATAAGTTACATACCACATATTTTTATTTTATTTATTTTATTTTCCTCCCTACCCTGCCTTTAAGACAATATGGGAGCTTGCAGCAGTGACTTGATACACATTGTATAACAAATCACTGTTGCAAGTTTATCTTTTTACATTTTTAAATTGCTGTGCACGAAGCCTGCTTGATAATTTTGTCTCTTAGTTTATCGTCCTCCATCTTCTTCTCCTGTCCTAATCAGCAGCCTTCCAGGTTCTGCTTCTTCACGCCTTCCCAGGGAGAAGTGGGTTGGGCCCACAGTTTATTTCCACCCGCATACAAAATTTTTAAAGTGTGGGTAGTTTTGTTCAGACATCAGTTGGGGTAATTGTCTTTCTGTTAGAACGAAAAGCACTGTATCCCTCATTAATTTGGCTCTCAATGCCTCATAGCTAGTGCAGGCTACAAGGATGTGCTCAGCGGTTTCAGGTACTCCACAAGTGGGGCATAAGGGATCGATATTTTTACCGTGTTAAAAAGTTTCGCTCTGAAACCCCCATGCCCCGTGAGGATCTGGGAGACCCAGTAGTCCGGGAGGACCCATTTCTTTACTAAGCGCGATTTAATGGTGGGAAAGAATTTTCTTAGTGTGGACACGTTTGGGGTTGTCACCCATAGCCGATTCTATTGTTCCAATGTATCCTCCCGGAGGATCATCTTCCATCTTCTGGGGTCATCACAAATGCTCTCCCGAATGTTTGGTGGTAAATCCGCCAAGCCATCCCTCCTAATGTTGTTCCGATAAAGGTGTTCCCGCAAGAGGAGGTCGAAAGGAATACCTCCCCCTACGACCTGCACTGCCTCATGGGACACAGTTCTGTATGACCTGGTTACTCTAAGCAGGGCCATCCGCGGGATTGTTGCCAACCTGCGCTTCTGACGATACGAGAGATTCCGGTTCCATGAGTGGAACGCGTATCTCAGGATACCAACAACTACTCCTTTATAAATGGACATAGTTTCTGGATATCTAAGGCCCCAAAAGGCTCCCCCTATGCGACTGAGACCAATAAGGGCTAAGGTTATCCTATTTCTTAAATAATACAAGTGAGGAGTCACGTTGAATTTTTTCCCAATCCCGATCCTCAGATTGGTGGCTATCTCACTTGGACATATTATTGAATCTTGTTATGTCACCAAGGTTATGGGGTGTGCCCTATCAGTCGAACCTCTAAAGAGGATGGCCTGAGTCTTGGAACCCGCCATCCTTAACTTCTTGCTCTCGCACCCTTCTTCTACAAGGTTAGCACAACGTTCAGCTTCATATTTTAATCTGGCCTTACTATTTGAGGCCACTACAACGGCCAGGTCATCTGCATATGCAGTGGCGGGGAACCGCTCCTGTTCTAGCACTCCCAGCAACTCGTCAAAGACCAGTTTCCATAGGGCAGGGCCAAGGGCAGAGCCCTGTGGACAACCCCCTTCCACTGTATCTTCTACTTCATAGAAGTTACCTTTAATCTTCAATGTCCTATTGTGGAGATAGCTTCTGATCAAGCCATACAAGTTGCTGGGGGCTTCATGCCTTTCCAACTGCTGGAGTACGCTCGGCCACCAGACGCTATTGAAGGCGGATGATATGTCAAACAGGGGGATCATAACATACATACCGCCTTCTCTTCGACATCACGGCGTACTCTCAGCAGTTCATCTGAGGTTCCCTTGCCTTTAGAGGATCCGTACTGCCGTGGATGGCTCGCTCTCGAGAAGACTGGCCGTAGGCTGGTTTTCTCAGGTTTTCTAACACCTTGCTCATGACTGGGAGGAGACATATAGGCCTATAAGATTTGGCTAATTGCTTATCTTTGTCTGGTCCTTTGTAATGAGCTTGACGTTAGCGATTTTCCAGATTCTTGGGAAGTAATCTCAGATCTGAGGGTCCACTCAATAAGGCGATTAGACAGCGCAGGCAAAGCCATCGTGACATCTATCCAACTCTGCCCTCTTCCTCCTGAGAAGGTAGGTGTGGCAGAAGGATCGTTTAGTACTACAAGCTGGCTTCTAGCGATAAAATCATCCAGTTTAGCGCCTCTTCTATTCGTTCGATTTGATCCCCAGACCGTGTTCCAGGAATTTGTATTTGAGCATATAATGACGTTTCTTGTGTAAGCTGAGATTACCGTAAAGTCTGGAAGCTCTTACAGTCAACCATCAAAAAGAAAAATCGGTCAGAATACGCCATGGTGATAGGCTGATGTCGACAATGGAACAAGCAGATACGTTGGCTAAATATTACCACAGGGAAATCTTGGAACGCACCATGATATCAAATCAAAATGATTTCATCACCCAAAGGGAAAATTTCATGTTTGTTTCTCCTAAAACATTGAAAAGTATTCTCCAAAGAACCAAAGGGAACAAAGCTCCAGGATCAGATAAAATTCAAACAATCCTACTGAAACAACTTCCGAAGAAAGGTTTGATGTACCTATGTCACTTATTCAACAGTTGTATTAGGCTCAAATATTTTCCTTCATCTTGGAAACATTCTATATTATATCCGTTGCTAAAACCTGGAAAACAAGGAGCATTACCGTCCAATACGTTTGTTGCCACATATTTCCAAAGTTTTCGAAAAAATAATCTTAAAATATCTCCAAGACTTTTGCCAGGAACATTCCGTAATACCTGACCAACAAATTGGATTTTGACCTCAGCTATGCACGGAGCATCCTTTAGCAAAAGTGCAATACCAAATTACCCAAAAACTGGAACGTAACGCTGCCACTGCGATGATCTCAATTGACTGCTCAAAGGCATTCGATTCCGTTTCCCACTCCATTCTAATTGGTAAACTGAAATGCTTACAATGCCACAAACAGTTGTATTCAATTTTGAAATCTTTCCCCAATGGCCGAAGTCTGACAGTAAATGTTGGTGATAATTACTCGAATGCAATACCTTTGACATGTGGAGTACCTCAAGGTGCAGTCCTTTCACCAACTCTGTTCAACATTTACACTGCTGACATTATTGTCAAAAATTATATGAAGGCATCTGTAATGGCATATGCAGACGACATTGCTATATTCAGTAGCAGCATGAACGCTTCAAAAGCATTAAAACAAGCGGAAGAAACCTGCAATGTCATACAAAATGAACTTAAATTGTTAAATATCCAAGTAAATTCTACAAAAACCGAATGTATAACTTTTTCGTTTAAAAAAAATAAGAAAAAAATTACCTAAAAAATTTTGAGTTGGTGATTCATACAACAAAATATCAAATAATTTGGTCTATCTAGGAATAAAATTTGACAGACATCTAAAACTATCCGCTCATTTCACTTCAAAACTATCAAAAGTTTGACAAAGATCCTACAAATTCAGTCACCTCCCCACAACCTCAAACCTCAGTATCAGGTTAAAACTACTCATCTACAAAAGTATCCTTCGTCCTTCCCTTCTCTATGGTGCTCCTTTATTGTCCCACATTTCCGTAAACACAAGCAAGAGACTTCAGCGATTTCAAAATGGAATTTTAATCAGAATAGTGGAAAATACATCTTTAGAAAAACAAAAATCAGATAAACTTCACGCCTTCTTAAATTTACCCACCGTATCTGAATTCATAAACAAAATAATAATAAAATTCTACGATTCTTTAAAATATTTAACAAATGCAGAATTCAATACCATAACATTTCCACCATCTCCTCGGCGATGGCAAAATATAGTTGTAAGTTAGATTATAAGGTAGTCCTAAGAAAATTATCAAGATAGAGATGAGCCCCATCACCCAGATTGAAACTTCAGAAATAAATATAAACAAAACTAAGAAAGGCTCAGCAAGACCTTAAAATGTATCTTAGATACAGTTCAAGGAATATGTTAACCATATGTAAGAAACAAACCTTTAAGAAACTGGGAAAAAAAATGAAAAAAATAGTTAGCAAAGATTTATTTTTTATTTTTTAGACATATAATATTCTGTCATGGGGACAATAATTATATTGATATGTGAACACATTCACACAGTATATACGAAAACAAAAGTAAAATAATAACTAAATAATAATAAATAAAAACTATATGCAATAAAAAAATAAAATAACCTAAATATAAGTAAATTAGAAACATAAAAATACTCATACCTATATACAATATATACAATCAGGCGGGGAACCCAAGATCTTTAAAATTGGAAAAACAAATCAACCAACTCCTCGCTCCATCGTCTATCTTGGCATTAAGCTAGATCGGCACATGAAACTTTCGACTCACATTTATAATAAAATCAAATCTGTAAGATAAACTCCAACATCTTCTAATTTCCCCAACACTGTCACTTAGACTTAAATTTCTAATATATAAAAGCATTTTACGACCTACCTTGATGTACGGCGTAGTTTTTTTTCTATTTACAGGTAAAGGAGAGAATATATGGGACAGATTAACCCACACGAATCCTCCCGCTATAGCCGACAACGCCACAGGAGATATCGCCTGCGACTCTTATCACAAGTATAAAGAAGATGTACAAAACATAAAAACGATCGGGGTATGATAAGATTATTGTTGACAAATTTTGGTTGAAAAAATTACATCGTTACCTGAATTTTAATTGAATGAAGATTGTTTTATTTTATTTTTTAGTTCAAAATGTATAGGTTCTCTTTATCGTGGAGCAGACTTTTTCCAGATGGGTTCATTACCGAACCTAATTTAGAAGGTGTCCAATACTATAGAAATCTCATTGATGAACTTCTAGCCAACGGTATAGAGCCAATGGTAATTTTAAATCTTCTCATTTGCTATAGTAGAAATCAGAATAAGAGGCAAGTGACCTCGAAGATTTCTCTGGCATAAGGAGTGAATATTTTCTCCTATATACGGAATATACGGTTTTTTAATTCTAACAAGTATTAAGCGCCCATAAAGATTAGTTTTGCCAAAATGCAAGACCAAGGTGCCTTGGTCTTGGTCTTGCGCAAGAGTCTTGCATTTAGTTGCCTATTAGCTTATTGTTAATTATTCCAAGGCAACTGTTTTTCTCTTTACATTAACGAATCACCCATACCTTTAATGGGCACCAGCTGCTATTTCCTCTACTTTACTTCAATAACCATCCCATCCATTTTTTCCCTACAGTCAAAAACCTAGGAGTAACCTTTGACCAGAACCTCTCCTGGGATAATCATATCTCCCAGATTACCCGCAAATCCATAACTGCCCTTAAACAACTCCTAAGGTAAAGTGATTGTATTCCTCTGAAAACCAGACAGCTCCTTGTAACCTCCCTTGTATTCCCCCACTTCTACTACGGCTGCTACTATACTACTATAGCGCCTAAACGAACTAGCGATTTCAATGAAAATTCTTTAAAATCATTTTCCAGAGGCCCTTTAAATTTATCTATACAACATATTTCAACGAAAAGAAGCTGGGAAGAAAGTTACGGGGGATGGTAAAATTAAATTTCGAATAACTCAAAAGGTATACACATTTGTGTCGATGTTGTGACAAGATGTTTGAATGTTATTTAAATTTCCTAAAAAATGAATGAAGTTTCATAGAAATCAAAGCACTATTAGTAGAGATATCGCGATTTTACTATATTTTTGGTTTATTATTTTCAATGATGAACCATTGTGATCGACCAAAAGATTCAAAAACTTAAACTCCTTTTAAAATTTGAGGTTTTACGTTTCAGGATACATAGAATACGAAAAACGAATAAAAACTTTTTTGTTAGTCCGCCGTCCGCCATTCGCCTTATGGCTATAATGATTTTTAAAGGTTTAAGGGATATCCTAAAAAAAAATAATTCATTAAAACCGGATAATTAGGAGCAAAGATATGGTCTCTAGTTTTTTCTACTGCAAAGGTTTTATATATATATATATATATATATATATATATATATATATATATATATATATGTATCTTTTGTTTTTGGTTTTAAATTATTTTTTTAGCTTATTACTAATGATTAAAAAAAAAGTTTAATCCAATAATTGAAATCACCTTTTTTCTTAATAACTAGGAAGGTAATGTTACTTTAAATGCATAATTGTTTGGAAATTGTGCAATAATTTGCAGCGGTTTTTTTTTCAAATTAATTATCGTTGTGTATATGAAAAAAAATCTTACAGGCTGAAGCCCTCCCCCCAAAATTAAATCTGGGTCCGCTACTGTATATTACTACTATTAGTGCAAAAAGTCGTATGTAAAATTTTTCAAATTGTATTCCATTTGTATTAAAGGTAACATTTTGTAGTCTGCAACTGACATAAGTAGTCTGCTACTATGGATAGTAGCAGATGACAATAAAATATGAAATTATACTAATAAAACATAAAGAAATAATGAGTTTTATGCACTCTTGTAAAACAATAAATTATTACATAAGACCTTTCACACTAACAGTATTGAAATTCATGTTCAGGGTGCATTTTATTTATTTATTTTTTATTAAGGATAATCAAATATGGGATCTTCAAATACAGCACTCTTTTGTTGAATGTTGAAGGGTAACTATATTTCCGAATCGGCTTCTCCCAGAGATTTTATTCTCATACAAAAAATGGTATACATTGTAATATACAAGGACAACGGTGAGGAAGCTGTACTAGCCTTACTTGACAGACTTTTTTTATTTTGAAACTACAACCTGATTAGTTTAAAAGTAGTGTTATTTAATTGATCGGGCATTGATTGATAACCTGGATGTTCTTTATCCAGAGAGACAATCCACCAACCAACTTCATTTAGGTCAGTAAAATCTAAATAATTTATTAAATCATGTTTATTTCTCAAAATTATAACAGCTTTAAACAAGTAACAAAAAAAAATCTGGTGCGGGTAACACATAACTTTCACTTACCCCACTACTTTTAGTAGAAATAATTTTGTGGCAATGTTGGGTTATTTAAAAAAATTTGAAGTGCATTTTAAACGGAGCTAAAGTTTAAAGCTTAGAGATAACAAATCTTTAAGACCAGTAAAATTACTAAAAATCTATTTATTATATCGACGGTAGCCAATGAAAATCTAGTTTTATAACTCACATAACTTCAGTCTCTGAGGCCTTTCATTTGACATAATGAATAACCATAATTTCAAGATTTTTGAGTAATGTCATTTTAGTGATATTTCTAGTTGGAAAAGTTGTATCTATACAGACAGTGAGCAAGTTGATCCCAGAGTAGGTCATTTCAACGTTGAAATATAGAACTGCGAATAAAGGCATAAAGTTCGCCAATAGAAACATCACTAAAATTAATAATGAAGAATGTTGAAATTGAAGTTAGTTTTTCTGACAACCAAAAGGTTCATATATGCCTAAAGAGATTTGAAACTACATCTAAGTATTTAACATATAAATGATTATGGATTGTAGGACTATAAGTTATTAAACTGTCATTTTCCATTATAAAATTTACTAAAATGAAATTACGAGATTTTCGTTGCCTGCCATGGATAGGTTGAAAATTTTCACACTAATTGGAAGTCGACAATGTTGGTGCTTCACAAAGGGAAAATTATTCACTCATTTAATTTCCTAAAAGGTTACTTGACGATTTTAAGAAAGGGCCAATAAATACCCAATAATTTAAATATAATATCATATCTAGAGTTATAGAACCACATCAAAAGTATTTATGGTTATAAATACATACATGAAATATTTTTATATTTCACTTCTTTCACACAAGTACAATTAAATAGTATTTTAAACAATGACATTGGCATGATTCGGTGGATTTTAAATACTTTTTTTCAAACTTAGCAAAGTACTTTAAAAGTTTACATTTAGTAAGGAAATTTCGCTTAATTTCATTGGAAACATGTGATTTACGTTAAGTAATGTTAGTTTTCCGAAATTATTATTTCTATTTTTTTTTTTTTGTCACTCTGCGTTACCTTCTATTTATTTAGGCTGTTCACTTGCACACATACACAGATTAACAGACACACAGACCCTTTAGCAGGACTTGGTTATTTGGGCTTAGGGGACCTCAAAACGTGTATTTCAGTTGAAAACTCAGATTCGAAAATTTTAGCGATAGGAATACTTTCCCTTTGTTATATATTACATACATAGGTAAGCGAAAGTCAAAATACCAATATATTTGCTTATAGTTTTGAGGTTAAGCCAATTAATTAACAACTGTTTTGGTGACATTTCAAAATTTAATTTTTCTCTTAATAAATATGAGAGGACGATTGGTTTGATTATTTTTGTTGAGATGACTATTGACGTGAACCACTAGTCAAAAATTACGAATCACTCCATTCAACAATAAATAAATGGGGACTTGACAATCTACAATCGAAAAACCATCTATTTTTTAATAATATAATAAAAAAATTAAATTGACAATAAGGCCATAACCTTATATATAAATAAACTATGTTTCAATTTAATTTGCTTTTATTAAGAAATTGTTTGCTTTATATTTATTAGGTTTTCCAACAATTTTTTGCTATTGTTTGAGTTTTTGCTACACGTTTTTCGAATATTTACTGCCGGTTTCTAGCGATGAAGCTTGTTTCTCTATTGTTATACAACAAAATTGTATTATATTCCAATTCTTAAAAATTGTGCTAATGAACATAAAATAATAAAAAGATATGTTATTTGGTTATTCCTGTATTTCTTGCTTTGAAATATTCAAAAAATTAAATATATATATAAATAATTTTTTAATATATTCCAGAAGAGATTTTAATAATGAACTTTCGTTCTACTTTTTCTTATGTAAAACTTCAGATTTATTTCAAATTATTATTTACTTCAAATGACATATCTATCTATTTAATATTAAATTCGTAGTAACGAATTTCTTTTATTGCCATATATATCTTGGATAGTTATTATCTGTTCCTCGACCGATTCAAATATGCAATATACACAGATTTTTTTTTATTATTTATGTCTTTAGTATAGGCAAAATTAAAATTAGCAAAAGAACGTAAGTATAATATTTAAATGATTTCAAGATAAAAAAGAATATAACATATAATTATTATAATGTTCAATAATTATAATAATAATATCAATTAATACATTACTTGTGATATTTAGCTCTTCCACAATTTTTTTCCATGTAACCTCCTTTTTAATAATTTTTTTTAATATTTGCTTGAGGTGTCATATCAAATAAAAATGGACAATTCCTCACTTTTTATATAAATAATTCGGTGTTTTACATATCTATATGAATACTACCACTAAATAATTTAAACTGTAAGTTGTATCTATAATATTTTTCAAAGGTAACGCCGGCCCCGGCGCTACAGAATGTATCGCCGACGTGTAACGCCCTCTATGTGACTGCTATAGTGGAAAAGATAGTAATACAACTGTAGCGCTGTAGCGCGGCGCTAAATAACGCCTTCTGTGTGAACACGCCGTTATAATCCTGCAATAATCCTATTAACTTGGGTATTAGCTAACTTTTCTGCCTACATTAGGTAGAGAATAACGTCGAAGGAGGGCGATATTTTTGTAATTTGTATCAATTTATCGCTGGCCCCGGCGCTACAGCATGTATCGCTGTGGCGTAACGCTCTCTATGTGACTGTTATAGTAAAATAGATAGTAATACAACTGTGGCGCTATATCGTGGCGCTAAATATCGCATTCTGTGTGTATGAGCCTTTAATGTCCACAGGTGTTAGGATTCAGCTAATATTGAACTTAATAATAGTGATATCATTAAGCAACTTCAGTTAACTGACTCCTACAAGTATCATGGTTTCTCACAGCTGCTTAATACAATTCACTGAAAACACCTGGCATAAATTTAGAAGCCTCAGTCCATTAGTCGACTACCGGAAAAACGTTCCCATAGACAGAGGGATTCCTTCTGGCAATACAAGAACAGGTAATGGCAACATTCTCCTACAGGAAGTATATTATACATGAAGCAGTCGATGACAAAACCGCCAGCATTGTTCGAAATTTTTTTAATATTTCAAATTAAATAGCTAATAAACTGTACCCTTGACCTCGGTCCGGGTCAGTGGATTGATCCGGCATACAGCTGAGAATTGAAAAAATAATAATAAAATGGAAGGTAAACCAATTATGGGGCGGAAATATATTGATGACTTACTCATTATCTCAAAAATAATAGCACGACATATTTATTTGAATTATTAAATAATGCCAACAAAAAGATCAAATTTACAATAAAAATAGCAATAAATAATACTATAAGATATTTGGATATTAATTTCGTAATAAATAAAAATCAAATAGAAACATCAGAAGATCAGGAAAGAAAAATGCAATGACCTCATATTAAATTATTACTCGAACCAGCTAAATATCAGATTAAAAATACTATCATTGATATGATTAGTAAAGCGAAAAAAATTATGGACACCAAATATATGAAGAATGTTAATTAACAATTTATACAATATTTTGGTGGGTAATTTTTAGCCATATAAATTTGTTAATAAACAATGGTATGAATATATAAATAATGATACTACGAAAAGAGACGAGATAAAATGCCTAAAAATAATTTTAGGGTAAAAAAAAATAATATGAATAAGATAAATGAAAATCATATAACAGATTATTTTAAAGTGTTGGACGTCGAGGAAAAAGCAAAGCATGAAAATCAAAAGGATACAGAAAAACAATACAGTGAATATAATATATACCAAAAATATAAATACATTCTGAAATTAACATAAAAAAAAATAGTTTTAAAAAATATGATCATTACGAACTCAAATTCGGACTATACAACGATAACAAACTTGAAAGATACATATCCAATATGAAAGACAGAATCAATGCAATAGATAAAAAGACATGATGAATAAAATTCCTTCTATACAATGTCCCAAACATTATATTGATGGAACATCGCAAAATTTAAGAAACAGGATAAAACAAAATAAAACGAACATAAAAAATCCTAAGAACGTAAAATCCACAGCTTTATCCAATCACAGTATATTAAACAAACACATATATCATTTCAACAACACAAACATTTTAAACACGGCACAAAACAATTAAATTAGAAAAACCTTAGAATCAATTAATATTTCTTCATTGATTTAGTAGTTACACATATTCCTGGTTCACAATAAATTTGCCATCTACCTCGGTATTCAGCAAATACGATATCAAGGAGAACAAATGATTGCATAAAAAAATAAGAATAGTATAGAAAAAATAAGAATAAAAAAAAAGAAAAAAACAAAACAAAAAATGGGGAAAAGAGTAATAAAATGAAAATAAGATAACGTAATAACACAAACACACACAAAAAATGATAATACAGCAAGTAGCTCAATCCAATAAGTCTCTTGGCCAGCGCCTCAGCAGTCTTCTGGCCGGATTATATGGAGTTGTAGCAGTAGATAGAGCTTGAGTAAGTGGATTGGAATTTAGAGTCAGTCTGTCATGTAAATTATTAAAGCGGTCTGTGGCAGTTGCCGTGATGAAAAGAGTATTAAGGTCAGTGTGTAACGTGAGGTTTGAAACATAAAACGGTGCGTCTACAATTGTCCGGAGGATTTTTCACTGAAATGACTAGATGATTTTTATATATTTGATGTCTTTCCTGTTCCCCATAGTTCGATCCCATATGTCCATAGTGGTTTAATGAGGACTTTGTAAATAGCTAATTTATTAGTCACAGATAATTTAGAAAGTCTGTCAAGTAGCCTAGAAAGAAGTCCGCATCGTTGATTATGTTCTTTTCCTTTTTGTTTTATATGGTATGTCCATGTCAGTCGTTTGTCCAAGTGGAGACCCAAATATCTTATTAAATTTATATAACTAAAAACATATATAACTCAGTCAATTATAAACCTGACGTTAAAAATATAAACCATGAGCCAACATTATGTCCATGTATTGAATGAGATCAATTTTTAATTAGATAGGGCATTGGAAAATAATAAACATTAATAGAACTACAAAGCTATTCAATCATTCAGTTAGTTCTTATCAGGAGATACCTCCCTTAAGAGTTCGTAGTACAGTCAATATTAAAAAGTAGACGGAGGAGATAGTACCATATGGAGTGAGCACACAGTTTAAATAAAACAATAGTAATCAATAATAGAAATCTTGTAACTTTCGTAAATCTTGTAACTCGTAAATCTTGTAATTCGTAAATCTTGTAACTCGTAAACATAAATAAATATTTATCATAGGGAGATACGTCAATTAATGAGCAAAAATTTAATATTATTACAAAAAATTAATTGATTCATTGAAGGTTGATTTTTATTCAGTGTTTTTATTGTTGGAAATTTATCATAGACCTAATTTTCTATCAGTCAGAAGTTTTATGGTGTTAAAAGTAGCGCTGTTTAAGATAAAATTCTTTTTGTTGATTGATGGTATTGTATTTGTATATAAACAAAAATGGTAAAATTTATCCTCACTCCTCCCTCCTAATCTGATCAAAACATCCCAATGGAATTATCCTTTCCATTCTTAAAAGTTTTAAATTACGCTAAAATGTTTCATTAAAATTTTAATGATTTATGAATTTTTTTCGCATAACATTTTTTTATTTTTGCATAACAATTTATTGTTGCAATAAGAACAGAATCAAGTTGATCGACATAACAATTATTAAGGAATAATACCTTGTATTTATTAAAAAACTGTTTTACAGTGGGGGGAGGGTTGGACAATTTAGAAAGAAATTAAAAATCTTAAAACAATCCAAGTTTTTATGTCCCTTGGGAGCATATTGAAATACAACGTGAAATGTTTTTTTTCAGTTTCTCGACTTTTCTCTTACTGATTATACCTTGCGTACAAAGCGTAAACCTATATAAGATTTAATATCCAACAAGCCTTATTGGTAACAGTTCATATTTTCAGAAGAAGTTAATCATGGGTGCAATAAGTATTTAATATAGTATTTTAAATATTGCCCGCATCCCCGACTAACTTCCTTTGAAATTAGATTCTAGATTTTTTTTTTTTAATTTTTGATAAATATTGTTAATGAAATTAGATCAATAATTAGTATATTTTTTTCAGTTCCACGGCTCTACTCTATTACTGATATTATTAAAACCAACAAAACTTATAACTCATTAGAAAATAGATGTTATAGTGATCAGATAATTCATGACATTTAATTTTTTATAACTGCTGATAAGTGATTTCACCAGTCAGCAGTCCCATATTAATCGTTCAATATAATAAAATAAGTTCTTTATCACAGTCATCAATACCCTGATGACTGTGATAAAGAACTTATTTTATTATATTGAATGATTAATATGAGACTGCTGACGGGTGAAATATAAAACATAACAGGATTTTCATTGTTTATAATATAAATTAAATACCTCAATATTTATTTTATAGATTTTTATTCAAAAGAAACAAATAAATGACTTTTACAACTGTTGGTGTATATTGTAAATAAAAATTGATTAATAATTGTACACTGGATTCAACAAATATTTATGAGAAGGAGTTAGTCGAGGGTGCGGTCAAATAAATAAAAAAAATTAAAATATATAAATAATTTTAATTTTTGCCGACGTTTCGACCCACTTTGCAGGTCGTCTTCAGGGCGTAATTTGTGGTACTGCGGGAGGCAGTTGAAACACTGGCAGTCTTTCAACTGCCTCCCGCAGTACCACAAATTACGCCCTGAAGACGACCTGCAAAGTGGGTCGAAACGTCGGCAAAAATTAAAATTATTTATATATTTTAATTTTTTTTATTTATTTGACCGCACCCTCGACTAACTCCTTCTCATATCATATCAACGGTCAACCATCTCTACATCATTATGAACAAATATTTATAATGAAAATATTAAAATACAATCAGATTTTCTTTTTATTCTAATTTAATATTAACAGCAGTATTTAGAAAAAGTAATAACAGTTCGTAGAAAAAGTATATTAATTTTAAATGTAATAATTTAGAAAAATACAAGTATATAAGTAGAAGAAACAAAATAATAAATTAAATTTTTTTTTACATATTAACAAGCACATGTGTTAATGATAAAAACTGAATAATAGTAAAAATAATAGTTTTTTTTAAATACTCAAAATATTTTAAAATATGTGATTTGAAGTTAATTGAAAATTATCAAATCATAAGTACTTCTTTGAATACAATTCTGTTGAGAAGAACATTCGGAAGGTTGTTGTGGGGACTCCATAGCTGATTGAGAAAAAAAGAAAATGAGGGCTTAAATACCCTCTTACCCCCACCACTTCTTCTAGTGACCAATCAGATCCTTTCACATCCCTACTCCTCAGAATATTATAAGGAATGTTTTTCTAGTTGTAATATTAATATAATATACAAAATTAGTCGGTACATAAAAACATGGGAAAATTAATTATCAATTTCCGTTATTTATTATCATTATTATTTGCACAAAATAATGAATGGTTTTGATCTGAAATAATAAACACTTTAGTAGCAGGTATGTCCAGAAGTTCAGAAGCAGGGTAGGTTCTTGCGCCATCGATCTTAGAGGGATAAAAAATAATGCCAACATAATGATAAGCCAACATAATGTTGGCTCATGTCTTATATTTTTAACGTCAGGTTTAAAATTGACTGAGTTATTTATATTTTAAGCAATATAGATTATATGAGATATTTGGGTCTCCACTTGGACAAACGACTGACATGGACATACCACATAAAACCAAAAGGAAAAGAACTTAATCAACGATACGAACTTCTTTTTAGGCTACTTGACAGACTTTCTAAATTATCTGTGCCTAATAAATTAACTATTTACACAGTCCTCATTAAACCACTTTGGACATATGGGATCGAACTATGGTGAACAGCAAAGACATCAAATATATAAAAATCATCTAGTCATTTCAGTCAAAAGTCCTCCGGAAAATTGTAGAATCACCTTTTTATGTTCCAAACCTTACATTACACACTGATTTTAACACTTCATTCATCTAATATTAAAAAAAAATAATTCTATTGTTTATACCATCGAAAATACCACTCAAAGTAACGAAAAACTTTGACGAAGTTTAATAGTTTGATGAAAACTTTGATGTTAGAATCTACCTCCAGGACAGGCATGTCAAGATTAGAGGAAATCACTAAGAGGTAGAAGCTTCCATAGAGAGGGATCAGTCTTTGGCTCTTCTCTGTGGAAGCTTGTCTTCGATGAATTTCTGGGAGTGTTAGAGGAAGCCTATCACTGCCTTTGTTGATGAACTAGCTGCTGTGGTGGCCTCCAACAGCAGAGCTAGAGTCAAGAGAGAAGCAGAGTGATACGCTGGCCTGGTCGCGAGGTGGTGTGAGAGGAAGAAGATGAAGATGGCTGCTGCCAAGACTCAAGCCATTCTCCTCAAGGGCAAGACTGACAGGACACACCCTATAACAATGAACATAGAAGACCAGAGGATAGGTCCAAGTGAGGTGGTAATCTACCTAGGAGTTAGGTTAGATTTAGACCTAAATGTAACTTGGAATATCTGGTAGGCAGGGTGAATCAATGTCCTCACTGAAAATGAGTTTCCTCGGTTAATGAGGAAAATTTGCCACAGTTTAAGGATTTCATAAATGGATGAAAGACAGCGGTGGGACCAGCTCACTTCTGTATTGGTGCCCGCAGAAGATAAGTACAAGGGCCAGGAAGACCTCCAGATTCTGGAACCTAGGCTGAAAACGATAAACAAGAATGAAGAAGAAATAATGTCATGGAGCACATTTTTGCTCATGTTGGTTGTTTTGATTATATAGGATAATATCATAACATCTACGTCATCAGTGCCTTATCCATAAGATATTATTATTAAAATATTTAGTTGGCAGGTTCAATGAAAAAAATAATAATACAAAAAAGCAATAATAAAAAAACAATAATAATAAAATATTACAATAAATTTGTAATAAAACTAATGATTGCAAAGATCCTCCCTGGAACAGAAGAATTAAAAAAAAGATCGAAAATATACGGTGTAAAATCGGAATTATTACTAATTACCTTCGGAACCCAGAAAATGCTTCTTTAAAAATAAAGAAAAAAATTGATGAAATTATTGTATTAAATATTGGAGGAGTAGTAAGAAGTGAGTTAAATAAAAAAGTTGGTGTTTATATGGAAACGCTCAAGCAGAAATTATCAGTGTTAGCAAATAGAATTAGGAGGTATACAGAAGCTCATGATCGAAGGAGACAAAATTCAATATTTAATAAAAGAGAAAAATATTTTTATAATTCTTTAAAACCTAAAAAGGAAGATAATAACGATGTCTATCCAGATCCTATTGAAATATCAGAGTATTACAAAGGTATTTGGGAAAGTAAAAAATGTTTTAATAATGAAGCAAATTGGTTGGAAAATATTCGCCGTGGCTTATCAGATCTCCAACCAATGGAAGCAACCAGTATCACTGTGGAAGATGTGACTAAGGCACTCAAGCAAATGAAAAACTGGAAAGCTTCTGGTCCAGATAAAATACAAAATTACTGGCTAAAGTCCTTTAGCAGTGTTCATAGCCACCTAGCTGTGTGGTATTAGAAACTATTGTCTGAAGAGATTGACTTACCAGCGAAGTTCTGTACCGGTACGACTCACTTAATAAAGAAAGGAAGCAAAAACAGGCTGGAGCCACAGGATTTGAGACCCATAACTTGTCTTAATGGTGTGTACTAATTACTTTTTTTTTTTTTTTTTTTTTATTTGTTTATTTAGAAATATTACATTCTGTCACATCAAGGACATTTATAATAGTGTTCAGAGAAAGCACACTCACACTCTATTTACAATAAAAAAAAAATAAAATAATACAGAAACTTAATAATAATAAATACAATGAATAAAATAAAAATAAATACAATAAAATAAAATAAATGTATATAAACAAAAGAACTAACCTAATCATACACACTCGGGCTTGAGTGGAGGATCTGGCCATTGCCAAAACTCCAATAGATGCTTATTTACAAAAGGTCTCTGGGCCACTGCCGCTTCAACCTTCGAGGAGGATTGTAAGGATGGGGGGTGCTGGATAGAGATTGTGCAAGGGGATTTGGATGATAGGTAAGGTTCTGGTGAAATTTGGAGAATTTTTCTGGAATAAGGTCTAGGACAAATGGGATATTAAGGTCATGGTGTAGGATTTTGTTATTTACATAGAACGGAGCATCAACTATTGTTCGAAGGACTTTAGATTGAAAGGATTGAATACGTTTGATGTTAGAAGCTTTTGCTGTACCCCACAGTTCAAGTCCGTATGTCCATATAGGTTTCAGTATTGTCTTGTAGATAAGTAATTTGTTTTCAATAGAAAGTTTGGATTTTCTGTTTAGTAGTCTGTATAGCTGGCCGTATCGTCGGTTGAGTTCTTGTCTTTTGAGTCTAGTATGTGGGTTCCACGTCAGTCTTCGGTCTAAATGAAAGCCAAGATACCGGACTGTGTCTGAGTAAGGAAGCTGGATGGAATTAAAGTGTACTGGTGGACAGGAACTGCGTCGGAGTGTAAAGGTAATGTGTTGGCATTTAGATTCATTAACTTTAATGCGCCAGTTATTACACCAGTGCTCAATCAAGGTGAGGTGGTTTTGGAGATTTAAGGATGCTATGTTGGGATCTGAGTCGGATGATAGAATAGCGGTGTCATCAGCAAAAGTTGCCAGGAAGGTATCGGGATGGACAGGGATATCGGCGGTAAAGAGGATGTAAAGGACGGGACCCAATACGCTACCTTGAGGAACACCTGCCTCAATTGGATAGCAATGCGAAAATTCAGTACCGCAACGAACTCGGAAGGTACGATCTGAGAGGTAGGAACGGAGAACAAGGTACAAGGACTGAGGAAGATAGTTTTTCAGCTTGGAAAGAAGCCCGGCGTGCCATACCCGGTCGAAAGCTTGAGCTATGTCCAGAAATGCACCCGAGCAATATTGCTTGCTTTCCAATGCTGCGGAAATATGATCAACCACTCGGAGTCCTTGTTGGACTGTAGAGTGTTGTGAACGAAATCCGAACTGATGGGAAGGAAGAGTTTGGGATTCTATAAAGGGTAGGATGCGTTTTAGGAGGATCTTTTCAAAGATTTTTGAGAGAATAGGAAGAAGGCTAATTGGTCTGTAGGACGTTGAGGTGTTGGGAGGTTTGCCTGGTTTCGGAAACAGGATAATAGTGGAATGTTTCCACAAAAGAGGAAAGTGGGTGGTTCGTAGGATGCTATTGTATATGTATGTAAGGAATATGACAGCTTTAGGAGGGAGTTGTCTAAGGATCTGAGAGGTAAGCAGGTCGTATCCAGGTGATTTACGGGTAGGTAGTTTTTGTAAAAGGAATTTGACCTCAGAAGGATTAACTGCTTTAGGCGGTAAGGAGAGTGGGATGGGTGAATTAAGGAATTCCTCTACTGCTGACGTGTGGGTGGGATTGGATTCTGGATGAGAGGTGAATGTAAGGGAAAGGTTTTTGGCGAATTCTTCGGCTCTATCTTCGTCAGATGCTGCCCAAGAGCCATCACCTCGACGGAGAGGATGTGATATGTGATGGGGTTTTAGGATATGTTTGGTGGTCTTCCATAGGGAATTGTCATGAGAAGAGAGGGAAGTGAGGTAGGAGTTGAAGGATTGGGATCTGAAGGTGGCCAATTCTATCTTTAGTTTTTTGCAAAAATAATTATAGGATTGACGATCGGTGGGGTGTCTAGTACGTTGCCATAATAATCTGGCACGGCGTTTGGTATGGATTAGGTCTATGAGGTGTTGAGGTAACTTATTTTTCTTAGGAGTTCTTGAGGAGTGGTTTGGAAAGGAAGCAGTCCAGATTGCTTGTTGGATAGTGGTGGTAAAAAAGTGTACGGTATTGTCAAGGTCATCTGGGGTTTTCAGGGTCATTCTGAGGTCAATTTTATCGGTAAGGATTTGGTGAAAGAGTTTCCAGTTAACTGGGCCTCTGATGAAGGACGGTGGAGAAGACTTAGGAATAGGAGCTAGAGATAATTGGAGTAATAATGGACTATGATCTGAGGATAGTTCGCCAAGAGGGGTAAGGGAATGATTGAGGGGACCTAAGCCACTGTGGATGAAAAAATCAAGGATATCGGGATTGCGGTTAGGATCTGTGGGCCAGTAGGTAGGTGAGTTGGGTGGAAGGAGACTGAAACGTTGGGTATTGAGTGCAGACAGAAATGTTCTGCCACGAGAATTCGTGGTTCTTGAACCCCAAACTTGATGCTTGGCATTTAAGTCTGCACCCAGGATGAAATGATGACCTAAGGAGTTGAGGAGAGAACTGAACTGGACTTTGGATATGGATCTGTTAGGAGGGCAATATGCTGATGCAAGGGTGACTGGAAAGGAGAAGGCTTTGATTACAATAGCGGTTGACTGTAGGAAATCTTGAGTAGGTAATGGGAGTAAGTGATGGGAGAGGGATTGGTGTACGATGACAGCAGTGCCGGCATGTGCTCTGCCATCAGGGTGGTCAGTACGGTATGTTAAATACTGTGGGATTTTTAAATGCTGTTTTATGGTCAGTCGAGTTTCTGTAATTAGGGCTACGTCAATGTTCTTGTCTTGTAGTAAAGCTGTTAGTTCGTCAACGTGATTTCTAACACCATTCGCATTCCAAAGGAGAATGGACATGGGTTTTGGTATGTGGGTCATTAAGGATTTTTCAAAGGAGGGATGAGGTGAGATACGAGATTTGTAAGGAGTGATATGAGTGGAGTGACTAGGGATTTGAAATCGGTTAGGAAAGATGCTAACAAACTAGTGAGATCTGTTGCATTTGAAGGAGGAGGAATATGAGGAATTTGAGGTTGTTGATGATTATGTGTGTTAGGATGAACAGAATATTGAGATTGGGGCTGAGGTAGTTGCTGCGGCAGGGCTTCACATGTATTATTGGGGTTCTTACCTCCAAGTAGTTCGGAGTATGATAAATTATTGTTAACAATTCTAGAAGGTTCTCTTCTTGGTCTGGTTGTCTCATCTTGAATCCGGTTCTTCTGGTATCTGGATTTGAGGCTCTTATAGGTTTGGCAGCCTTTGTAGTTGGCCGGGTGTCCCTCCTGGCATAGTGCACACACTGCAGGATCTTGTGTTGGTTTGGTGCACTCCACAGATTTGTGCTGTTCACCGCATTTCACGCAACGCGGCAGATGGTGACAATAAGTTTTCGTGTGGCCATACGCCTGGCAATTGTGGCACTGCACAATTTCCTTCTTGGGGTATGGCTTCTCTATCTTCACGATAGTGTAGTACAATCTCTTGATATCATATATTTTTTCAATGCCAGGTGATGGCTCTAGATCCACGAAAAATAAAGGTAGTGGAACTTTATTACTCACTCCTGGCTGCTCCTTATTCTCCTTCAGAACGTTGGTTACCTGACGCACTTTGAAACCAAGCGTCGCTAGTTCTTCTTTTATCACTTCAGTTGGGGTTGAGGAGTGTAAATTTCTAACCACCACTCGTAGCGATCTCTCCTGTTTCAGCTGGTACGTGTGGAAATTTGCATTAGTTTCTGACAGGTACTTCACAATTTTTCGGTAGGCTTCTGCAGTATCAGGTGTTATTTTTGTGTCGTTAGTCCTGTTGAGGCAAGAATAACTGCCGGAGCAGATTTCGTTTAGCTGTGTACACAGAAGTTGAAAATTTTTGATGTTTTTAACAAATATCGGAGGAGGCCTTGGTTCCCTGGGTACTGCTGCTGACTCCATTACTTCTCTGTCATTATGAAGCACTTGGAACGGGTTTGGAGTGAAGAAAGGAGATTCTTCAACCATTTCTTGCGAAGAAGTACCTGGTTGAGGCTGAGGTTCTGTATCTGAAGTTTTCACTGTGGTTATTGGAGCTATTTCTCGCAGGCAGCGACGAGTTCTTTGTTTCACTGGTGAATCACGAGGGGTACTAACTCCGTCTGACCGAGTCCTCTTAGTGGGCACCTTACTGGACATCACTGGCTGACAATGCCGCATATCATAAGAGAAGAAAAAAAAATTAAAAAAAAAAAAAAAAAAAAAAAAATATTAAAAAAAAAAATGTAGCAAACTGTAAATAACAACTGCTCTGGTGTACAGTTTTAACTATATTCAGTAAATAATCAAAGAGATTCAGCTGAAAAAATAGGCAACAACTGAGAGAAGATTTCAGAACACGTCCTTCGCATCAGCTGATCCACTGCCTTGGACTAATTACTAACGGCTGTAATCAGGAATAAGTTGACAGATTACATTGAGGAAAAGGGTATTATGGCAGCGGAACAGTTAGGTATTAAGGCAGGTTCAAAAGGTTGAAAAGAACTTCTGATTATCGATTCTTTTATTGCTGCTCAATTTACAAAAAAATCTCGTAATATTACATTGTCTTGGATCGACTACCGTAAAGCCTTCGATTCGGTTCCCCATGATTGGCTTCTGGAAGTGTTGAAAATCTATAAAGTAAACCAGGCAATAATAGATCTATTAGAACGACTGATGAAAATTTGGAGGGTCTCAATCAGCACACCAACTTTGAATGGAATGAGTTCCAATGAATACATATCTATAAAGAGAGGTATTTTTCAAGGGGACTCCCTTAGTCCTCTGTGGTTTTGTTTGGCGCTTAATCCACTTAGCAAATTATTGGCTGATATAGATAAAGGATACCTACTTAACTCTGAAATGAAGAAAAGTATGAGTTCGCATCCCGGTGCCAGAGGGGATTTTAAATTCCCCGCCCCCACCCTCCGGCCCGGGAAAATCCCGTATAGCCTAAACGGCGAGGTAGAGAAGAACAAGAAAAAAAAAAAAAACTCTGAAATGAAGCTTTCTCATTCATTCTATATGGATGACCTCAAGCTTTACGCTAGGAATGAAGACGAAATGCAATCTCTTCTGAAGACAGTAAGAACGTTCAGTAATGATATAAAAATGGATCTAGGAATAGATAAATGTGCAATAGTACACGTGAAAAGAGGAAGAATTATTAAGGGGAGTAATATTGAGATATCGGAAAATGTAATAATGAATCAATTGAGGGAATCTGATTCTTACAAGTACCTTGGACTACACCAACTTCTGAAATTCAATGCTAATTCAAAGAAAAACTTTGATGAAGAATTTAAATACCGTGTTAAATTAGTACTTAAATCACATTTAAGTGGAAGAAATTTGATACGGGCATTGAATACCTGGGCAATACCTGCTTTAGCCTACTCATTTGGGGTACTGAAGTGGACTAAAACCGATTTAGAAAGGTTGGATCGTTTTCTTAGAGTACAGATGGTGCTTTCAAGGAAGAGGCATCCAAAGTCATCTGTAGTGAGATTGTATCTTTCTAGGAAGTCGGGAGGGCGTGGTCTAATCAGCCTCTTGAATTTATGCCGAAAGGAAGAAAATAATCTTCGCAACTACATTATAAACCATACTTCCAATATCCTTTCAACTATCGCATCATTAGATATAAATTATACAGCTTTGAATTTACGAAGCCCTGGAATCCCGATTAGTGAAGCAGATGATGGCACTCGATCAGAAATATGGAAAAATAAACCTTTACACGGACGATTTTATCACTCATTAATGGATGTAGGAGTGGACGCTGAGGCGTCATTGACATGGCTGAAGAGTGGAAGTATCTTTCCGGAAACAGAAGGATTCTTGTTTGCCATTCAAGAACAGGTAATAGCCACAAAAGCATACAGAAAACATACATATGGGGAGGGCATGTCGCTTATGCAAAAAGGCAGTTGACTTATGTCGCTTATGCAAAAAGGCAGTTGAATCAATTCAACATGTAACATCGGGATGCACAATACTTGCGGGTAAGGAATACTCGCAGAGACACAACAATGCAGCTAAGGTAGTGCATCAAGCTATGGCTCAGAAAATGGAACTCGTCGATAAGTATTGCCCGTATTATAAATACCATCCAGAACCAATTAACTCCATGCGCAATGTCAAGGTGTTCTGGGATCAACCGATCCTGACGGATCACACCATCCCCCACAATAGACCAGACATTCTTATAATAGATAAAGGTAAGCAATCTGCGTTTATCATAGAGATTGGAGTTCCTTCTGATGATAACCTGCACAAGGTAGTAGCGGAAAAAAAGAAAAGTACGTAGAATTGGCTGAAGAGAACAAACAATTATATCATTTAAAGGAAACCCGAATTCTGCCAATTGTAATCTCGTGCAACGGACTGATACCGGAAGAAACTGTATCTTCTCTGAGACAACTAGAACTACCATCTCAGACGATCGAAAGAATGCAACAAGCGGTGTTGTTGGGAACAGCAAATATTGTCAGGAAGTTCACAAATATCAAATAATTAAGAAAATATACAAATGTAATTTTTGGCTGACCTAATAGGTCCCCAACTATTACATAACTTAAACACCATTGTATATGTGGAAAAAAAAAAAAAATAATAAAATAAAATAAAATATATACATAAAAATAAATAAATAAGCAAATAATAGGTAAAAAATATATACATATAAAAAAAAATAAAAGAGTAATGATAATAACAAATAAATAAATAAAATAAGGGAAAAAATAGTAATATATATATATATATTCTATTTTTAAATGCTCTGTACATAGTTTTACCTGTTTGTATATAGCTTGTGCACCTAAGGTTTTCTTTACTTTTTATTTTATTTTATCAATTTTATTTATTGTTTCAACGTTCATGCCAGTAATATTCTATAATTTTGTACATTTTTGTTATTCTGAAGGGACTTAGTCCCAGAATAAAGTTTTTTTTTTCTATTCTATTCTATTCTATATATATATATATATATCAAGGAAAACAAATTGAATAAAAGAAAAAGATAAATAGAAATTATTATTATAGCTCTTTCATTAAATTTATCCTTGTTAGAAATGTTATTATTTTGTCAGTTCTATTGCTACAGTATCCTTTAATAATACCCCACTTATCCCTGTTGAACAAATTCGATACCTTGGACTCCACTTAGACAAACGTCTAACTTGGAATCCTCATACCAGACTGAAACGACAAGAAAGAGCTCGACGTTTCCGACTACTCCAGCACTTACTAGACAAACGTTCTAGCCTCCCAGTCAATTACAAAAGACTCATATACATGACTACAATAAGACCTATTTGGACTTACGGAGTTGAGCTCTGGGGATCCACTAAGCCATCGAATTCCTCTTGTATCCAATCCTTACAATCCAAAACCCTTCACAAAATCTTCACTGCTCCTTACTTTGTCACAAACAAAATCATCCATAACGACCTTAATGTTCCTTATGTTTCTGACCTGGCCCAATCCAGATACTTATCCTTCCATAACAAACTTCAGAACCATCCAAACCCTCTGGTTTCTAACCTTGCTTCATCTTCGATCCCTGACAACCCTCAGAGGTGTCTGAAAAGAAGATGGCCTCGAGATCTCCTTTTGTAAATACATTTTTAGAATGCTACCAATGGGTAGTTTCTCAACATATGATTTCATGCTATTTTATTCCTTTGTTCACATTTACTGAATGTATTTTTACTTGTAATACAGTTGTAAATATCATCAATAAAAAAAAAATAAAGAAATATTCTATTGCTGTCGTTTCCTAAGGCTAGTGATGTATTTTTTTGCTCATGTTAACTAGGAGTAGTGTGTTATTTAGCATTTGTGCCTAATATCACCTATTGCAAACACCTATATTCTCATGGAGGGTGGAATATATAAATAAATAATGTTTGGAAATTTTTTTTTCAAATATTGGTAAACTTAAAAATATTTTTCTGTCCCACACTTTATAATATAAATCAGTTCAGGAAACAAATTATTATTTAACAATGGCGATTTTTTTTTATAATGAATGAAATTGAAATAGCTGTCCTTGGAAGTAATCGAAAAGACATTGAGAAAATTGATAAGACTCTCATAAGATAGTCAGAGCATATCGGCCTACAAGTAATTGAAGACAAAACAAAATATATGATAATAAGCCAAAAATTCCAAACCAATGACAGGCTCTGCGTAGAAGGAAAATCATTCCCGACAGTAGAAAAATTCAAATATCTTGGCCACACAATAACCTCAATGAATGAACAACAGGCAGAAATAGACCAGTATATAAGAGTAAACCCTTCTACTACGATCGAGTATTAGTGTCAGTGCAAAAAAAGTACATGTTGGAGTCATAATAAGTATTCTGCATTGTTATTTCCTTGAACTTTTTTTTTCCTTTCAGCTATAATTTAATATAAATCATTATCACATTTCATTCAAATTTATTCTCCCAATAACACTAACTTAGGAATTAAATTTTATCCTGAGAAACATTTTTAAAATAATCATTCATTTTACTTTTGATATCACCAGCTATCTGGATTACATAATATATAAAACTTTTCGAGAAAATAAAATACATGAAAATTAGTATTTCATCTCTCATTTTAGAATTTCGTTCCACTGTTTGTTGTATAACTAGCACAAATATAGCTTTCTTCTACTTTTCGAAGGTATTGAAATCTCAAAAAATCTCAAATTTAGAGTGTACAATGCTACAATAAAGCCAGTTCTAATATATGGCTGTGAGACCTGGACACTAACTAGTACCCTAGAAAAAAGTGTTGAAAGATTTAAGAGAAAAATCCTTCGCACAATAACTGGAGTGATCTGGAATCAGAGTACTAACACATGGGAAAGAAAGACTTATAAAGAACTGCTTACAGATACTGGTCAATCAATATCCCATGGTATCAAGGCATGAAGGTTAAGATGGGCAGAGTATGTAGCTCATAGCAATCCATCTGAAGGCCTCTATGTAACAATGAATACCTCATTAGAAGGCAAAAGACAACGTGGAAGGCCCACAAAGCAGATGGAAAGATAAAATCAACAAAGATGTAGTAGAGCTGCGTGCAGATAAATGGAAAGGAATAGCCCAAGACAGGCTGAGATGGAGCAGGCTTGTTAAGGCAGCAAAAGATCCACATAGTCTGTAATGACAACAGGAAAAAAAAAAAAGGAAATTTAAAATCACTTGACCAAAAGTATATAAATAAATTTTGGTTAGAATTATATAAATATATAATAAAATTGAAGTATAGAAAGAATTTCCAGTGAATTCGGTCTCATTTTATTTAAAGCAATTAAATTTTGAATAATTACAGGCAGCCAATTCTATTGTATGAAGGTATTGAGTAAACAGATACTGATTCTGTGTGATTTTCATAATTTTATTTGTTTAATTCTCTTTATTTTTAATATACATTTCTTGACAAGATATTTTACCAAAATATATACTAAATCACTTTCTTTAAAGTCTTATCATAATTTATTTTACAGAATTCTATATTTTTTTAAAAGACAGATTCAATTTCAAAAGCCTGATTATGACTTGGTAAAAATATATTAAGTTTATCAATTATAATGATCTATTGCTTTTCCACCATTTTTCAGGTTTTAATTTTAAAATATTGAAACAAAATTATTGAAATGAATTTTAATAACTTATTTGTGTCTTATGAATAAACAGTCTGGTATGAGGAATCCAAGTTAGACGTTTGTCTAAGTGGAGTCCAAGGTATCGGATTTGTTCAACAGGGATAGATGAAGTATTATTAAAGGATACTGTAAGATAGGAGGACATAGGTTTTTCAACATCGACGAAGGGTAAAGGTGATTTGATGGGATTTATTTTAATCCTCCAGTTTTGACATCATAAATGATTAAATTTAGAATTTAATCCAAACTGTTGATGTATGATTAATTAATCATACAAGTGTTAACCAAGGTACTGAAATTAGAAATTGAACACTGTTATAATGTTACACTAATTTTTATTTATCAGGATCCCAGTTAACTGGGATCTTTTTTGCCAAATCCTCTCCAAAAAAATTGATCTGAATATATCCCTAAGACCTAGATAGTGCCGTCAATTCCTTTACTACCACAATCCAGCAAAGCTGTCCGAACTGCCTCCTCTCCAAGAATTCTTAAAAATACCAACCTATCCCAACCTCTCCTTGACCTAATCCACATCAAATGGCTTACCACATTATTATGGCAACATACTAGTCATCCCACCAACTGCAGCTCTTACAGTTATTGTAGTAAGAAATTAAAACTGCAATTAGCCCTCTTCAGATCATAATATTTTAACTCCTACCTATTCTCCCCCTCTACTCATGACAATTCCCTTTGGCAAACCACTACAAATTTCCCATCTTCTCTAATGAGATGATGACTCCTGGGCAGCATTTCCTAAGTGCCCTATGATTATGAAATATTTTGAAATGGATAAAATGCAGAATAGAATTAAGTTTATAACAAGAATTTTTTTTATTATTATTTATGAAATTTACAACTGTACATTTAATATACATTCAGCAAATGTGATACAGATAAATACATGACATGAAAAGTCTAGTAGAGAAACTACCCATTGGCAGCACTCTTATATAACAAGAAATTAAATCTATTATTTTAAAATCTTCCAGAGTTTCAAGGTTATTTAACTTAATTCAAAACAAGTACAGTATGTATTGATACCATTCTGTAAAATGTCATCAACTTAATGTGACTAACTTCTCAATCAACTCATTAAAATTGATCGATTAGATCAGAAGAATAAAGTGGATACCTGGGTTCGGGTTTTATTAAAAGCCCAACCAGGTCAGCAGTTGAAGAGGTAGCGGTTGTTTGGTCCACAACTTTTGTTTATGTCTTAATCAATATCTTAAGTGGAATTTTAATATCAAGATAACCTATTGCTGTTGACTTTATATTATTATTATTTTTACAATTAATATTAACAAAACTCAAAAGATACAGATAGAAATTAGATGAAAGTTGATAAATGTAAAAGTTCAACTATCTTTATGTCTCAATAAAGCATGTTCACAGTCTTGTGTGGTGAGACTTTTTCAATTATAACTTAATAGTTTTAATATTTGATATGTCAATTGGATCAAATTTTTTTATTTTCTCAAATATTAAATGTCCTGCAATCCTAGTATGCTATCAGTCTTAGCAAAGGGCTGTATTAAACAAATATTTTAATCAGTAGCAACAAATACATATTTCTCAAAATATACATTAGCATTTTTTTTCATGACAAATGATGACATCATAATTTTCACCACATTTCAATGTTTCTTTTTTTTTATTTTTGCCAAAAGAACAGAATTATGTTGAATTTTGGAATGTATAAAATGCAGAATAGAATTAGGTTTATAACAAGAATTAATAAATAAGTAAATGATTAAGGAGTAATACGTTGTATCTAAAAAAAAAATATTTTACAGTGGCAGAGAGAAGAGGGTAGGACAATTTAAAAAGAAATTAAAAATCTTAAAATAATCTATGTTTTTATGGCCCTTAGAGAGCACTTCCAAATACAACAATGTTATTTATTTTCTTAACTTCTCTATTGCTAATAACACCTTGAATACAAAGTGCAAACATACTTAAGATTTAATATTCCACAATCCTTATTGGTAAAAGTTCATAGGCCTGTTAAAAATAATTTTTAAATAAAGGTTTTTAAATATAATATCTAGTTGAGTTTAAAAAAATATATATTATTCCTTTGCTTGTGGTCTTTAAATTGTTTATTCTTTCTGAAAAACCTGAAAACAGTAATCCAATGACATCAAACAATTTACTACCATTATTTTAACGTGTTTTCCTACTTAACAAATGATAAAATTAAGACAGAATTTAGGGAAAAATATTTTTAAAAATTAAATTAAACCTACTATTAATAATATATAGACAGCTACACTGCAAAAGCCTGTAAGTGCAAAACATAAAATTTTCTATAGGCTTAAATAGACTGAGTATTTCTTATGTCATGAGGAAGATTTTCCGATCAATTTCTATTGCATACTTAAGTCAAAGATATGATGTTCTAAATAAAGTTTTTAGTTTGTTTTAAAGTAAAACTTTTAATGAATATGTATGAATTCAAGGTTAACATGGAAAGCTCAAAATTACATATTTTTATTAAAATGCACTTTTTCTTTTGCAGTGTGGCTTTTGATATTTTAATTTAGAAACAAAAAATTAACACCTTAAATTTTAAAGTTAACAGCTAAAGCTGCAGTATCAACAAAACATATTTTGTAATAAATTGATAATTCTCCATTTCAGATAGTTTAATCTAACTAAAGTTCTCATAAGAACAAAAAACAAAAAAAAATTAATAAAAAATCTAATTTCAATCTGATTGAGATATGTTTTTAAAATATATTGGAATGAGTACTATTGTACAATCAAGCAAAAATTATTAGAACTAATTGTTTTCACGAAATTTAGGCATAAACAAAATAACTCAATCAAAACGTTTTGTGCTCATGAGGTTTCACATTGAGAATGACCATATTTTTCTGCTATATGTTCTCTCTTGGGCCTCATATGGCAGAATAATAATAAAACAAAAGAGAAAAATAAAACTAATTTACATTATTACACATTAAAAGAGTGAAGTTGTTTCATAACACACTTTTATATAATTTCAGGAAAACTCAGTTATTATATTCAATTGATCAGGTACTACCTACCGTTGACACTATATTAAAGTAACGAATGTGAACCCGTTTAATGTTGCACATTCGTTACTATAACATAGTGTCGATGATATCATGATACCCTATTTATCAAACATATTGAACTCCCCTACAGATAAGAATTCTCACCAAACCAATGTACTCTTTATCTAAGTTATCATTGTATTATTTCTTGACCATTGATAAGTTTCTATCAATTACTCTACATGAAAAATGTATTAGTAATAATAATAATAATAATTACATTTTATTTATTCTGGGACGAGTCCCTTTAGAATAATACAGAAGGACATAAATATGGGCTGAGGAGCCTCAGAGATACATAAATAAAGATACAGAGTAATTAAACAGTCATAGAAATAAAATTAAAAATTATAAGTTACTTTCTAATTTTAATCAGTAAATAATTAAAATTAAAAAATTAAATAAAAATAACGAAGTAAAAATAATGAATAACGAGATAATAATTTATACACATATTTACATTCGTATCTATTTACAATTTCATGGGGACTGGATGGATAAGAAATGATTGAACAGACGGGATTTAAAGGTAGGAAGGGTATTAGATTGTCGAATGTGAGAAGGGATGGAGTTCCAAAGGGATAAGGATCGGATAATGAAAGATCTGTCGAAAGCAGCGGTTCGGTGGGCCCTTATGTATAAGTCAGAAGACCGGGAACGAGTATTACAGGAACAAACAGTGGATTTGAATTGAAGGAGCTCAGAGATGTATGAAGGGCGGTGTGATTAGATAACTTGAAAGAAGAAGGATTCCAGGAAATATTTACGACGGTAGGAAGGATAAAGCCACTTCAAATCTGCATAAAAATGTGAAACAGAGGCATCCCCTGGTATCCCGAAGATGAATCTTACAAAGCAATTTATTAAGTTATTAGCAATATTAGTTTGTTCTAAGAAATGAAAATAGATATGGCTAACTCAAATGATCATTTTATGTGTCTTATTTGCAAATAATAAGAAGTCCATATGAATTTAAATTTGATAAATAATATATTATAGTAAATTTGAAATATAACAGGTTTTTCAGGTTATGTAAAAATAATCAATTAACTCAATATTTATCTTGTAGAGTTATTTTTAAAAAGAGAAGGTTTTCTACAATTTTTGATAAATATTGTCAATATAATTAGATAACCATAAAAACTTATAATGCATTAGAAAATAGATAGTGATCGGATAATTCATAACATTTAATTTTTAACAGCTGTCGATTTCACCAGCAGATAAATTGTTTCACCAATCAGAATACTCTGATATTAATCATTCAATATATTAAAATAAGTTCTTTATCGCAGTCATCAGGGTACCACTTCTCAACCATTGAACATAAGTAGCATATATCGAACGTTTACTCATCATAAAAGATGTTCTAGGTTCATCTTTATCAATCAATAAAAATATATTAAAAACTACCTCTCACTACATGAAATGGTCATCTTATGTTTCTAATTTGTGTGTAATAAGAAATCTAAATAAATATAATTGGAACAAAAATATATCACAGTAAATATAAAATATACCAGGATTTTCAGAGCTTGTAAAATTAATTAAATATCTCAGTATTTGTTTTATAGACATTTATTGAAAAGAAAAAAATGCTTTTTACAACTATTGGTATACATTGTTAATAAAATTGGATCAATAATTGTACATTGCATTTAACAATTATTTATAATTAAATGAAATGTAAAATATAAATATACAAGGTGATTTTTATAAAATTATAATTTATTACTAACAGTACTTTTGATAAACAATATAAACTATCGAGTTTATTAATGAGTAAACTAGCATATGTATTTATGTTAAGCATATGTAGTTAATGATAAGAACTAATATCATATTAAAAACATATTAATTCTTTTTTTTTTTAACAACACAAAAGATAGATGAACTTTAGTTTAGAAGATACTCCTGAGGACTCCATGGCTAAATGGTGAAGAACTTTGTATCTGAGGGTTTAAAAAACCTCTCATCCCTACTACCTTGTCCAGGGACCAATTAGATATTTTCACATCCCCTAATCCTCAGAATATTATAAAGAATGTTTTTCTGGTTGTAATATTAAAATAATTCCTGATAGTTCCTCCAGAAATGACGTAGGTGAAACCTCTAAGACCATGACAATTTAATGTTCATTGAACATATTATTTGCTACATTAATGATGAATATATAACGGAGGACTCATCAAGACTTGAAAATGACCCTTAATATGGTTGAAACGTCAAATTAAATAGCGTATCAATAAAATGTTTGGTGATAATTGGCCTAATTTTTGTAAAAAATAAAATATTAAAATAATTTTAAAAGAAGTCGGTACATAAAAATGCGGGTACTTATTTTTGTTTCAGGTCTGATTACACCCCCAATCATCTTAAAAAAATATATATAAATAAATAAAATACAAAAATAAATTATCAACTTCCGTTTTTTTTTTTTATTATTACTATTTATTTTTTTCTTTATAGAAAATAATCAATCATTTTGCATTATACAATAAATACATTAATAGGATATTAAGAATTATATTTTTACCAGCAAAGAAATATTGGATCTTTTTTATTTTATTTTTCAAATCTTAACTAGATATATTTAAAAATCTTTATTTAAGAACTTTCTTTAGTAAATCTATAAACTTTTACCACTGAGGTATGTGGAATATTAAATCTTAAATAGGAATGAAACAAAATTTGACTGGAATTTCAGTCAATATATTTTTATTTGATTAGCCGACTTTTTGAGCCCAAAAAATTTAATAGAATATCTTGAATGATTAAATATTAGTTTGTTACCTGTTCGTATATTGAACAAAATATCGCTGCTGATAATGGCGGCAAGATCCCGATACATCGCCTGTTTCGTTAATGCAATCTCATGAAATTAATTTACCTTTAAAATGTCTAATGTCACCAAAGAATTTTGATTTGTTCGTTAGGCCTTTCTTGCTTATGTATAACAAACACTATATTATTACTCCTCCAGAAATTTTAAAATTGAAAATCCCCTTTGATAAATTAATCTTTTCTCTATTGATTAAATCTCTATTTTAAAACGTATTTAAATACATTTCTTGAATATTCCTAGAGATAACTCATTTCCAGATATGAACTTTGTAGTTACCTGGGTGGGTAAGGTAGCAATAAATTATGGTAAACCCAAGTCATTCCAAATAATTTTTTACCGACAAACAATACTGTCAAAATGTAAGAGTAATAAGTGTAAATATAAATAATTAAAAAAACTAATAAGAAAATAATAATAATAATGACTTTTTATTAAAAATATTTTAGATATTTATTGACACTAATTGAATGATTTTCTTTTTAGAAAAAAAAAAATTATGGATAAAGATTGCCATACAATATATGCTACTGACATACAATATTGTCAGAAAGGCAAGAGGAATAAGTTCTAAGTATGTATACTTGAGTGAAATTAAATAATTTATCCTGGAAATACTGGGGTGACAGAATATAAATTCACATAATTTTTAACACAACCCGAGGATAAAACTCTATTCTACAACAAACACCAACTAAGTTGATATGCAATTAAAGCTTATTAAACAAGGAAGTTTTTATAAAAGTTGGGTGTCAGTAGGATAAAAAAACATCACCTATTATCCATGATTTAATGAAAAACTCAACTGAACGTTTGGCCGATCAAAAGTCCCCACTGAATGGTTTTAAGAAACACAAACTGTTTTTGTATTTGAAGGAAATTGTGGCTAGTTTACTATAATGCAATTTTTAATTACCTGATTTAAAAAATGTTTGTATTATCACTTATATACATTAAAGGAATTTTTTTGGTGGAAATTCTGCCTGAAATAATGTAAATATTCAGTGTTTTTTTAATATGTTAACAAATAAAAATATTATTTTTATAATAATGCTATTTAGAATAAAATAGTTTATTTTATTTGTCTAAGGAAATCTCTTAACAAAAAAATATAATGGTATAATTAACAATATTAGATCTTGAGTATAGTACAGCATTCTAATATAACATTAACAACGTCCACAGCATTAATTATGACTAATATGATAACAGATTAGTAAACGATATATATATATATATATATAAACAATTAGTAAAACATTTTTTTTCAATAATAATTTTTTTTAAAAATTTCCTAGAGTTATAAAACAAATAACAATATAAATAAGCATTAATATATGTTTATATGATTAACTATAACACTTAACAGTTCAATGAACAGCCTTGTATGAAATAATAAAGTTGATTTAATTTTTTCATAGTGACTATTTTCAGTATCTCCTCCACACTAACATCTTTCCTGGATTCAGTGGTAAATGTCTTCAAGTGTTTATTTCTTATTTCCTTAAATTTGATACATTGAATCGAAAAATGAGTCACCAGGTCAGTTACAACGCAGTTGCATGCACCACATTAAAGTATATATTCATATCTTTTAAGTATATATTCATAAAATCTTTACTTGCTACTCTGAGACGACTAACAGCTCTTAACGGAATATTACAGAAAAATAATAAATTGTGAAAATACTTACACGTAATATTTACGAGTACATGTAGATGATGATAAAAACTGAACAATAGTAAAAACGTATTAATTAATTTTTTTTTTAAATACTCAAAATATATTAAATAATGTGATTATAAGGAAATTAAAAAATATTAAGAGTACGCATCTATAAATACAATCCAAACATCAAAAATTATTCGTCTCTGGGTTTAGAGGAACATAATTGAAGTTAAAAAAACCGTCTTTTTGCAAATACAATAATGTATGCTTGTCTATTCTGAAATTGTTTTGTCTCAATTTTTGTAAATTATAATCGGGGGCACAGACACATCGGGTGTCTGTCCCATTGGAACAAACACTGCACTGAGGAATCTCACACTCAGTTCTTTCTGTTGTTGATGGATGAATTGGAGTTCTTCTTTTTCGATTTCTTCCCCTGGATGGATGAGCCTTGGCCTGAATTAGACTCTGCCTTCTTCTTTATTATTGATTCCTTTACTTTGGAATTTTCACCGGTACCAACATTTCTCGTTTCCAGCCTTCTGGGCTGGGGGGAGGCGCCTGTCTCCGGTTCTGAAAAAATTGGTGACACTCTTTTTCTGCAATCTCGGCATCGGAAAATTTGTAAAGGGAGGCGGACACAATGGGTATGAAACCGCTTCCAACAAACGTAGCACTGCACCTCACACTTGGTGATACTGTTAACTCTAAACGCGGAGGCAGCGCGTGCAAAGTCACTTTCGTCGTTGGAGTTCGGTTCGCGTGGCGGGTCCGAACCCTGGTCGAAAGAGCGTCCAGAAGACCCGCCTGAGGGATTCATGGTTAACTGGAGAATAAGTTCGTACCTGAGGCCTTAAAAATCCTCTTACCCCTACCACGTCGTCTAGGGACCAATCAGATATTTTCACATCCCAGAATATTATAAAGAATGTTTTTCTAGTTGTAACAGTAACAATTAAAAAAAAAAAATCGGTACATAATTATATCTTGTTTGTTTTCTTTCATGTCTGACTTCACTTCGAATCAACTCTTACAAAAAAAAAAAAAAAAAATCTGGTGTGTCCACTCACTCGGCTTTCCTACCTATTTCAGAAAAGTTTTTATATCTTTAAATATGTTCATCAAGAAACAAAAACAAAATTGATTTAGATTTATTTTACTGAAAATTTATCAAAGAAAAGATTCGAGTACGATTTATTTTGAAAAACAAAATCAATGTAAACCTGCTTAAAATAGATCAATGTAAACATTTCAATACTCTCCAATATTGCTGATAAAACACTTTTTGCCATAGCCTAATTTTGTCACACAATAATTTATGTTCAAAGTAGAGGAAATAGTGAAGCTTGTGTGGTGCGAGCAACAGATTTTTTTACTTTCACATAGTTATCTTTTTTCTATCATTCACCCCTTTCTGACGCCAAGATATGAATCAGTAATCTTACATTGGAAATTTAATAGCTGTAACTTCGTTAATAGTTGTCCGAAATGAACGATTTTTATATAGTTTTAATTTTATAACTTTTTTTCCTTAATTTTTTCGGGGATTTAGTCCATTTACAAAAATTGAAAGGACCATTATTAGAACATTATAGGAAAGTTTAATCAAAATCGTTAGATCTTTTTTTGCATTACAGTCTATAGAAAAACATGTTTTTATTTTATTGCGCAGCAGCTATTGCGCATTGAGAACCCAATTTGTGTCTCAAGCATCAGTAGCCAAAATCCTACAAAATAAATAAAGAAGCAATAAAATCAGTTCACTAGTTCTCGATAAAATCTTGGCACAGACAGACAGACCAATGGCTAAAACAATGTTTTTCGGACTCAAGAGGCTCTAAAACGTATAGGTCCGTCGAAAACCGAATATCGGAAATTTGACCCGATTGCAATACATTCCTTTCCTAATATAGGTAGGAAATTAAAAAATATTAACTTCAGTTTTTTAAAATTATTATTAGGTTAATCGTACTAGTGATGAACATAGATAAGGAAAATTTGGAAATAAGTTGACTGTGTATTTATAGACAAACGTGAGCAAAAGATTCCATTAAAACAAGATAAAAAAAAAAAAAAATCAATGGACATGTCTCGTAGTTTGGGTGGGCTCAGTAATGGACCCGACTGCATAAGACTATTTAGAGATGTTTTACAGAAAAACTGAGAATACCATGCGGTTTTCCGTTGTTTCTTCACTCAGAAAATTCAAAAATATGATCAATTTTCGTAAAAATGTTGAGAAGTAATAGACATGGGTGTCCATAACTAGATTTGGGCCCATTTTTAAATCAGTGATGGAACGTCATTTTCAATTAAATTAAATGCTATAACCTATTAGCTGAAGTTCTGAAATGGTAAATTGAATATTTTCATAGTGAAACTCTAAAATTTAAACACCGATGAACATTAATGTTCGACTTACTCTTAGAAAAACAGTAAGTAGTAAGATATGAAACAAATCAATCTCAAGATAACTACAGAAACAACAATAACCTTTCTAAAATCTTTTGAGGACTTTGTTCGAGCAGTTGTCAATAAAGGACCATTTAGATAAAACTGAGACCTTTAAATCAACAAGGATTCTCATTATTTAGGAACTTAATGAATTTTCGAAGTTTTAAATGACAAAATTGTTCATTTTTTGTAACTATATTTAATATATCAAATAAAGGGGTCTGTTATTTTAGTGCATTTAATGTGGGTTTTTTTTTATCGATAAATAAAGTCAAAAATCACAAAAAAACTTTCTTAAAAGTTCAGTTCAATCAATATTGTACTTCGAGAATTTTCGCAATAAACTACGTTTTATAATTTATAGTATACCTTAACCGAATTGATGCGAGTATTACTTATTGAAAAATAAGAAAAAAACGCTGCAAATTATTTCACAATGGTTTATTATTTCCAAACAATTATACATCTAAAGAAACGTTACCTTACGAGTTATAATGAAAAATAAATAAAAGGTGGTTCCAACTATTGGACTAAACTTTTTTTTTTAACCATTAGTAATATGCTTAAAAAAAATATCACTACTTCAGTAACACATTCAAAATTTAAAAACCAAAACAAAGGATATAACATTTGTAGTAGAACATATAGAAAAAAAAACTAGAGACCATATCTTTGCTCCTAATTGTCCGATTTTAACGATTTTTTAAAGGAAATTCCGTAAACATTTAAAAAACTATCGGATAGTAATGTCGATGAAAGATGATCATCCTCGGGCGACCTCTAATTTTATATCGAAATTTGAAAAAAAATCGGTCCAGTAGTTTCAGAGAAAATGCTCGGACGGCGGATGGACAAAAAAATGTTTATTAGTTTTTCGAATTATACGTATCCTCAAACGTGAAACATCAATTTTTGAGAGGCGATTAAGTTTTTGAATTTTTTGGTCGATCACAATGGTTCATTATTGAAAATAATAAACCAAAAATATATTAAAATCGTGGTATCTCTACTAATAATGCTTTGATTTCGACGAAACTTCTTTCATTTTTTTAGGAAATTTAAATACATTTGAAACATTTAATGACAATATTAAAAAAAAGTATATACTTTTTGAGTTATTCGGAATTTAATTTTACAATATCTCGTAACTTTTTTTCCAGCTTCTTTTCGTTGAAGTATATTATATAGATAAATTTAAAGAGCTTCGAGAAAATGTTTTTAGCGAAGTTTCATTGAAATCGGTACATTCGTTTAGACGCTACAGTCTTAAGGCAACGCAGGTTTTTCGGCCGCCATTTTGAAAGTAAAAGGCGGATAGTAACATCGATAAAGGAGGATCATCCTCGAGTGACATCGGATTTTATATAAAAATTTGAAAAAAATCGTTCCAGTAGTTTCGGAGAAAATTCGCAGACGGCGGACGGACAAAAAATTGTTTGTTGAATTCTACGTATCCTGAAACGTGAAACATCAAATTTTGAGAACGGGTTAAGTTTTTTAATTTTTTGGTCGATCACAATGGTTCATTATTGAAAATAATAAAACAAAAATAATGTCAATATATATTTTTAAAATTTCAGCTTGCAATTTGTTTGTGATATATTACAAAAAATAAGTTTAGCTATACTTTGTTGAATATTCTCTAAAACAAGATTCGAGTAGGTAGAAGCAAAAATGTAGAAGGTTTCACAGACTGCAGTTGTTACATTATCCACCCCAAGTAACTGTACAGAGTTCATGTTTAAAAGTTGTTTTTGAAATTTTAAAATATTTTTTTATTTTACTCTTTATAATATAAATCAAGCCAGGAAACCAATTATAATTTAAAATAAAATAAATTAAACCGAAAATTACGTGTTAGAATTAATTCACCAAAAATGTATTCAAATTCATTTTAGTAATGTTGGGTCAAAATTTGAAAGTAAAAAGCTGACAAATGGTGGAAAAGCAATAGATTATTATAATTTATTGTACTTAATGCAATGTTACCGAGTAATAATCAGGCTTTTCCAGATTGAATCTGTCCTTTAATAAAATATAGAATTCTGGAAAAAAAATAATGATAAGACTTTTAAAAAAGTGATTAAGTTTCTATTTTGGTAAAATATCTCATCAAGAAATGTATTTAAAAAATAGAAGGGAATTTAACTAATAAAATTGTTATATACCAGATATGGTACACATGTCAGAAATTTTAGATACACTAAGGATTAGTTAAAATTTTGACACCAAAACATCTCGAGTAACTCAAAAAGGAATACTGCCTCTTCAATTTTTTAAAAAGGGTCTTTGAAGGAAAAATTCGTAAACATGAGGGTTTCAGTTGGTAGGCAAATCTTTAGAGTTACAAATGTAATATTATTTAAGCTAAAGATACTGGTTATTATTTAAACAAATGGATTTAAATTATATCCCTAAAATACTCCACACAGACACCTTTTATATATATCAAACATAGCAACAACAAGCGCCCAATTTCCTCATTTTAAAATACGAAAATGCAGCTAACATTAATAGGCTACATTCAGTAGGTCACCAAATTCAACAATTTTTTTTTTCGGTGATATACATCGAAAAATATAGGATACATATCCCAGCATTCGTTCCAATTGGCCCTAGTAATGGAGAAAAAAATATTTTATATAATATAAAGCAAAATTTATGTTATATTGAATACTTAATGGTTGACCGTTGTATTTTTTGAGGAAGGAGACGGTCTGGAATTGTGTTCATAACAATACTAAAATAGTGGGAAAACTATTTTATTTCAAGCTAACGATTCCACCCAACTTTGCAGGTCTTGTTGGATATTATCAACTTGGCACTAAAAAAATTTGATGCTCTACAACTTTGACTCTTAGGGAACTTATTTCCAAGCTACAGGGCAATTTATAGAAATTTGAGTTTTTGACAAATGTGGTAAAAATAGCGTTGGTTGACCGTTGTTTATAACTTACTACGTAACAAAATTATAAAATTATGTACTCGCTCGAAGCACAATTTAATTTTTCTCTGTGATGCACCGTTTACGAGTTATAGGTGAAAAAAAACAAAAACAATATTGAAAAATTTGAATTTTTTTGCCTGTAAAAAGTTTTCCATTGGTGGTCCGGGCTAGCAATTTAATTTTTACATGTCTAAATCCATATATATAATTTTTAAAAAAATAAAGCTTTTCTCACATTTTTTTAATGGATTTCTCGTTTCGATCCTCAAATTACTGGCCTCATATTTTTTAAATCAGCCGTCATTTTCGAAAGCAGCGGCTCTGGAACGACAGACAACGTTCTTTTGACTCAGAATAACATACACTTTCGTAATTTATAATCAAAACTTCGCCTGCAATAAGGTCGATTTTTGGGCACTGGCTCCAGAACTATCAGGGCTACAACGAACAAGATACAAAAAGATATAGACAAATTTGAAAGTTACATGATATTTAGATAAAAATTATAAACAGTGTGACTAAACTTATGAAAATAATAGCAGTGAGAATAGAAACTACATAGAAATTTAAAGAACAATAAACTATATAACTAGAGTAAACTAAGTATAATTATTTTTACTTATTATAATTACTTAGGTAACCAGATCCTGAACTGAAGTAAACAACTGATTGAGGGTCTGGTTACTTAGTTTATTTCATTTACTCTATTCTTATTGTCTATTGTTCATAATATTTTTATGTATTTTTTCTTGACACCGTTAATTATTTTATTCATACTATCTGTAAATTTATCTAAATATCATGAATCTTCTATATCTTTTTGTATGTTCTTCTTTCTAGCCCTCTGAACAAAACCTTCAAAGTTGGCTTGAAACATTGGCTTGAAATAAAATAGTTTTTTTTCGTTATTTTACTCTATTTATGAGCACCACTCCGGACCACCCCCTTCCTCAAAAATTTATGTGATTTATTTTTTCCTTTGCTCTGCCCAAATTTTCAGGTTATAATTTATTAATCATTTTATTTTTTTGTGTAGAGGCAGAAGAAACTATTGACGATGGTATTAAATCGGTTATAATGTATCATAAATCAGAAAAACCGAAAGTCCCTTCTTGTAAAGTAGATTTAGTAAAGATTTTTTGTGAAGAAGCAAGTTAGATTCGGGTTTTTTTTCTTGCCCTTTTAAACTCTTAAATACGAATTTTTATATAAATCCAATATTTCAAATTTATATCTTCTTACGATTTTCTGCAAATCACACCCATATCGATTACTTTTAGATTTTATTCACTTTTAAACTAGAAATTAAGAAATACTTATCTATAATTTTTATTTATTTATTTGGTTCTAATTTGTTTACCGAGGTCGGATTAGTATAAATTCCTAATAATGTTTGTGTGGGACAGTAGAACCGTTCTAAAGATATTAGTATTTTTTTGGTTCTCGACAACATTTCAAAAGGTCCCACATCGGATAGAGCTTTGTGCAAAAATTTTTCCAACCATAATAACGATTTTCGTTTAACTGTAACCTCATTACAAAAGGAACTATAAAAAATTACGTTAGCCAGAAGCGAACTTTTGTTTTTTATATTTAGTGGATTTATTTAATAAATCGTATTTATGTACTCTAACAATTTGTCAACTAACCTCAGCTTAGAACATGGAAGAATTACATATGTTATTTATATTCTTGATATGTTTTCGAGAATATCATATATTATATTTGTATACAGCTGATTAATTATTCAACTGTTTAATATATCAAGTAGCAGAATTTGTTTATTATGTATTATTAGAAATAATCTGGTACGTGCACACACAACTTTCACTTCGAATAGAAATTATTTTTTGGCAATCCTGGGCTATTATAAAGTTTTTTGAAGTCCATTTTAAACGGAGCTAAACCTTATAGATAACAAGTCATTAAGACCATTATAATTACAAAATGTCTATTTAATATATCGGAGGTAGGCAATAAAAATCTAGTCACTCCATCTGCTTTTATAAACCACACAACTTTCTTTGCTTTTATAAACCACAGAATGACTAACTCCAATTTCAACATTTTTGAGTGATATTTTTAGTTGAAAAAGTTATCTATGCAGACAATGAGTAAGTTGATTCCAGAGGTGGCGATTGCATTGTTGAAATACAGAACTGAGAATAAAGGTATAAATTTAGGTACGTATTTCTTATGAAAGATGTTCTTAGGAAAGATACTTTATGAATATTAAATATTAACCATTCAACAATATATATTGTATATAAAAAACGCTGCAAAATATTTCACAATGGTTTATTATTTCCAAACAATTATGCATCTAAAGTAACATTACCTTCCTAGTTAAAAATATAAAAAATAAAAGGTGATTCTAATTAATGGACTAAACTTTTTTTTTAATCATTAGTAATATGCTAAAATAATAAGCATTACCTAAGTAACACATTCAAAATTCAAAAACCAAAACAAAAGATATAACCTTTGCAGCAGAATATATAAAAAAAAAAACTAGATACCATATCTGTCTTCCTAATTGTCCGATTTTAATGATTTTTTTGTTTTGTTTTTTTATGACATTCCGTAAACTTTTAAAAAACCATATACAATTTAGTACAATTACGTAATATCATTTTCCTACGACTTTTCGTTTTTGAGCTAGACAGCTAGCATACAAACACACAGACACACAAACCATTTTTCGGGACTTGGTCATTTTGACTCACGGTGCCTCAAAACGTGTATTTCCCTTAAAAACTCAGATTCAAAAATTTTCTCGATCGCCATAATTACCTATAAGTAAAAATAGATGTATTTTTATTTATATGATTTTAAAGACTTTCGCACTAAGGAAGAAATGCTCGAATTATTCAGAAGAAATATATTAATTTTTTATGATGATGAGGTTGAAAATTGATGTTAAATGCTCAAGAAATTAGAAAAAAATTGTTAAAGTGATACAACTAAAAACATCTAGTAGAGTTTCATTAATGAAAATTACAGTTAATCACAGAAATTATAAAAAATCAATTTTTTCAGTTAAATTATTATTATTATCATCACACGGACATCACAATGGACTTATCAACGACATGATAACATGCTCATCAGGAGGCGACTCAAAAGGAGCTGGACGAGAGATCTCCGTTCCTGATTGATTCTTTGTCATACCATCTTCGTATCATGCCATATCCTACCTAACAACAAATCCGCTAATTTTCACTACCATGACACAGTAGAGGATCCAGGATTTAATTTGGGGGAGGGGGCTTCAGCCCGAAGTATTTTTTTTATAAAAATAACGATAATTACTTTGGAAAAAAAGAAAGAAACTAACTACCTATATAAAATGGTGTTTAAGTGATTCCTAAAGTCCTTTTAAATGTAATTACATGAACAATAATACTTTAAGAGATAATTTTTTCCATAAAACATGGTCATACTTTATCATTTTGGGGAGAGGATTCAGCCCCAAAACCCCTCCCCCCGCAGATCCGCCAGTGCCACGAGAGGTGCGGATGAAGATTTGAAGAAAAAAAAATATTACAAATTAAAATTGATACTTTACTCTAACGAATTAGTAATAACTTAATATAATGAGAGAAGAGAAATTGTGAAATATATTTATTATTGACAAACTAACTGAGTCTACAAATGATTAAACCTAAAGGAAGTAAATAGTTCAAATACCTCTACGTTCGGTAATGCATAATTTAATATTTTAATTTGGCTGGAAGACGCCATGGGTTTTCGGAATTTCACTTAGCTGCATAAACTATTTTTGAAGATTTGCTTCTGATGGTTAGAGAGATAAATAACCGGACACACTCGCTAGCTAGAGGCATATCTGGGACGTGTCTCGCTTCTAGAGGCCGAACTATGTCCATAATGTCAACATGTTGCGTAACATGTCTAATGTTGGATAATGTCTCCCATTGGGAGACTTTAGACATGCAATTTTTGGTCTTGAAACATGCCTGAAGACTAGGATTTGTCTATATACATCTCTAGGTAGACGACCTGAGACATGTAAGAAGGATGGCAACTCTGTGGTAAACATTTTTTTTTTTTTACTTCAATAATTAAATTATTGAATGATAAATTGTTTGAAGAATGGGCATTATTAAAAAGTAATTGAGAAAAGTTTAATTTGGAATTATTATCTATTTTGCCTATTTATTTGTTTCTTTGTTGGTCAATTATAATCTCTTTAACAAATTCGTTTTTGAAAATATATTGATTGAATAAAGTATATTTTCTCAAGTAATTGTTTCAAAAATATATTCATTGGGGCCACTTTTCATTATTGCCTTTCTTACAAAAAAAAAATTAAAATAAATAATTAATAAATCAAATTAAGAAATATTAATTTATAATTTTTTCATAGGAAGCAGTTTTAAAGTGTAACTAGGCACTTTAGACGCAAGTATTTTGTATTTAAAATGCTTTTCCTGATAGTAGTATAAATACTTGGTATTTAAAATACACTGGTTTTTAATAAAAGCAAAATACATGCATCTCAAAATAATAATTAAAATAAATTTTGCCCAGTTCTGAAGTGAACTATTAACGGAAAACCACTTTAATAGGGAAACAATATATTTCACTTCATTTTTTTTTTTTTTTTTTCATCATCTCCTTTCTCGCCTTTTAGGCTATACGGGGTTAAAAGTCCCCATATTTTTGATCAATTATCTGATATATCAGGTAACCATTAGGTATACATTGGGACGAGTAAGGGTAAACTTGCAACATCGGCTAAATCTACTTTTTTTTTTAGAACCCCAAAAACTAGATAAACTGTTTTATTGATACCTTCTGGAATTCGTGAGAATATTTTGAGTTGGCAGAATATACATTTTTCACTGATTTTACAGAATAGTTCAATTTAAAAAAAAAATGTGTGGCAGTGTTGTGCACACGCGTTATCCCGCTCGGCCACCTCGCCCACAATATTATATTTCATTTCAGTTAATTATTATGGGATTTAAATATTTTTTAGTAAATAATTATAGACTTTTCATTATATTTACTTACCTCCTTCATTCCAAGCTCCTTCAATTTGATATGCAGAAGTAGCCGTGCTGAATATGAAGTCTTTTGGAAATTTAAGTGAAGCAACGTCGAATTTTCGTTCTGAGAGCACATATGAAGCAGAAGTGTGTAAAATCGTCAAGAATAACAAAGAACTAAGACCCATTTTGGTGCGCTTCGCGTCTGCAACTAAATCCAATGAAACTACCCTTGATATGTAATTATAATGTTTATATAACAGTTTTGATAAAAATATGTATGTAAATTTATTCCATTCAGGTATACAAAATACACAAAAAGTGTTTTAAATATTAATTTCCTATTCATTGAAACCTCTTGATGTATGTGTATTAATATGTGTGAAGAGTAAGAGGAAAACATTTTTTAAATGTTTACGTTTCGACCATTACTAATTATATAAAACAATTATTTTACAATTGGTTCTAATTTATACTGGATAGTTTTCAACGGACCTTTAGAAGCTTAGTGCCTCTAAAATCTTGCCAATATTTCCTATGAACAAGGAAAAGCAATATTTTATACTATTTCAAATCTTTTCTATCTTTTCTTTTGGTTATAATGTACCAATCGATTTTTTTATGTAGAGCTAGAAAAATAATCAAAAATACGCTTGCTATATAGTAAGGCCAAGAAACATTTTTTTTTATGAAGAATCAAGAAAGACTAGTTTTTAGTATCCTTTGAAGCTCATAAATGTGAATTCGAGTTGAAATAAAAATATACAATTTTTTTACTTGATTTTATAGGATTTTTTTCACTTCCGATTACTAAAGCTTTAATAAATCCTTAGTTTTTTTATTTAATGTTAATGATATTACAACCGTTGGGAAGCTGAATTTATGTTTTTCCAAACTAATGTTGTCCAAATGCGGGACCGAGACGAGTCTTGGTCTTGCAAATTCAGTCTTGGTCATGGTCTTGGTCTTGCACAAGAGTCTCGCATTGGTCTTGCAGTTACTTATTAGTTTATTACTACAGAGATGTTACTGTAATTTTTTAGATAGGAGAAACCTAACTAATCCCGAATGAAAAATTATAGGTGTTAAATGCAAAATTATATTGGTTATGCCAATTCTCTAGTAACAGTAACTAAATTTGTCAAATATTAGTAACTATTTTGCCTTAATTTTTACTCAAAAAAGTCGATTTTTATTATCAGTCCTGGTCTTGGTCTTGCAACAGCTAGGCGGCCTTGGTCTTGGTCTTGCAAAGTGCAATATCAAGACCGATTTTGGGCAACACTATTCCAAACGATACAAATTTTAAGGACTTTATCAGAAAATTAATAAAGAAAAACCTCGTACGTTGTTATTTTATATCTTCATTCTTATTTGTTTACAGAGATGGTGATAAAGCTAATTCATCTAGTTTATTGAGCATTAGATCTCCGCTAAGTTTCAATTTTGTGCCAAATAAGATTTTTTTAAATGTTAGTCGTATCAAAGAAACTTCGTTTGCGCATGCGTACATGAAAGTAGGTACCGCAATTCGATAAAATTGATAATTCATCATTTTTACTCTACCATCTAACTTTCCTCCAAATTACAGCTAAATTGAACCAGATTTAGGTTTTTGGCGTAGAGTCAAACGTGACCTGACGGTCAAAAAAGCTTTATAAGTTCTTATCTTTACATTAGACCCTTTATATCTGAGGTCCCCGTATCCATCTAGGAATAGAATCTATCGTAATTACAGAATAGGGAAGTACCGACAATCAAGATGACGGCTCTATTGCGAGGAACAAAATCTAATAGAATTGTTGCTCTTAAAGTGGTGTAGGTTCTAGTGGGACATGTAACTCTCGACCTCGTCGTGAAATAAGATAAGTCTAAGAATATTCTTAAAAAGGAGGATCAGCTAGTCTTCCAAAAAATCTTTAGAAATGATTGCGGCAGATCCATCTAATTATAAAAGAATTATACGGGAGGTCATCTTTGCATTGGAGAAATGCAATCGATGGTGGGTAACTGCCCACAATGGTTCTACTTTGAGGAAATACTTTCCTATATTCTATTTGAGGATAGAGGCGAAATGGGTCCTCTCTGATCATCGAATGTCACAGTTTCTCACAGAGTATGGGCTGTTTTGCGCCAAGGATCATGCTATTAGAATGGCATTAACTCCTTATGTCCCAGTTGTGGAGTTCCAGAAACTATTGAGTATTTCGTCAAACTTGCACAGCTTTTGAGACAATAAATGCCAAAGTAATGAGGTAAACCGGACTCTATACCATCACGGAGGACGATTTCCCTCAGGTAGGAAGCAAGGATAATAACCCATACAACGAAGCTTTCGTGTACGGTTGGAAGGAATTAGTGGTGGTTGATAAGCTCAACCTACACTTTTTTAAACTTTTATTGAGTATTAATACAGTCTGCCACACTGAAGGGCATTGGTACTAGGGCTATAGTATTCATTCACACAATATGTACATAAGAAAGGAAAAAAAAAAAAAGTATATATATATACAAATAAAAAGATAAAGTAATATACAAGATAATTAAAACAACAGACCAGCCGAGTAATAACAAAACAAATAAAACACATTCACACCTTAAACCTACACTAATGTAGAAGAGTGAAGAAATAGTGAATAAGAGGCAGAACTAATAACCAAAATCTAGGTTGCCGAGAGGAAAGGAAAGGGATATAAATAAAAGAATCTGATAACAATATATATAATATAGGCGTGTCAAAGAAAGTACGTTAGCGCATGCGTACACAAAAGTAGCCCCCAAATTTCTTCCAAATTTGATAAAAATAAAATAAAAATGATAATTAAAAATAATGGATTTGACTAGAGGCAGACCCGGAAGCAAATATCTTTTTGATGTCGAAACGTATGGACATTTTCGACTGTAAGAAAAAAAAATCAGCCTTCAGCATGAAAAAAAAGCTTATCTACTTTTAGTAGCGGGGAAGAAAAATTACTAATTTATTTATTTTTTAAATACCTACAGTCAAGCATTTACTATTAGAGTGCCCCCAATATAAGAAAGAGAGACAAAAACTAAAGCTTTCGACAACATTGAAAGATATTTTGGGAGACAATGAGGCAAATATCGTCATTCTCTTTGAATATTTATTGGAAACAAATCACTATAGTAAAATATAAAAATTAAGAAAAACCACCATGACTCTCTAGGGTAGAGGCGAATACAAATAAAAAAAAATATCTACCCACTTCTGGCCCACACTTCAAGATTAAGAAATAATATGTTAAACAAGCTATTGAAAATACCATACTCACTTTTTTTCAATCCGAATTGAGAATTAGACAACAAATAATACTCTTACCTAATCACATTCATATGGGCAAACGCCTCACGAATATACGGTCTCTGCAAAAAAAGAGGCACTTACGCACACTCATTTCAATCCAAAATTTTAATACTAACAACAGTAGCTCACCACTACGTAAACAACAAAACTGTACATACAGACTTACGGCAATCAAATATCGAAAACTCTACTCTCGATTTCATCTCAAACTTTGGGCATCACAACGGACTTTATTAACGACATGGGCACGGCTAACATGTCCAGCTTGAGGCGAATAAAAAGGAGATCTGGATGAGAGATCTCTTTTACTGAATTAAGAATCTTTGCTCTTGTTCATGATGAAGAAAAAAAACCTAAGATGTGTGCAGTGAAAACATCAAGAGAAAACATCAACAACGCGAGATTAATAATATGAAATGTTAATAAAAGAATAATAGCGCATTATATAGAGATTGAAATGCTGAAAATTTCCCTCGCTTAAATTATGCCGGATCGATTTTTTATTTTCTGCGATATTTTAATCCATATCTTCAATAAAATTCGTTATCATTTGGTTTTCGATAAAATTTTTCCCTTTTCATCTCGCTAACACGGCGTCGCGTTAAGATACAATTTTGAATAATAGGTCATTCATTACAAAAAGGATGAAATGGTGAACGTTTCCCTCGCTAACAATATGAAGGTCTGATTTTTAGTTTTTGAGATATTTTAATCCATATGCAAAAACCCTTCAATCAGTCCACTCCAGGGGAATTTACCCGAGCGTTACACATCGGAGATCTAACGGCTAAATCTAATTTACTCCCCACACAAAAAAAGTGCAAAACGCCCCTTAAGAAGTTTTCACTTCAAAAATATATATCTACATATTATTATGTTCTTATGATTAAACATCTTCCATTCCAAAAAATGTTTTCGAAATAATTTCTATTTTTTTACTGCAGAATTCACTTTGTAATTGTTTTTGTATTAGATTTGTCTCCAATAATTATCGAGATCGTGATGACTGTTACAGAAATTTATAAATTGTGGAAGCAATACAAATATTTGCCTTTAAAATTTATTTCGCGATCCTATTTTATAAATGTCATTTATTCATAGAAATGTGCAAATACTAATTTGAGTACTGAGTATTTTACTCAAATACTGGCCTTTCTTGAGTACCAAAGAATTTACTCAATAGTGATTTAATTTGAGTAAAATATTGGGTTGGCAAATAATACTTTCGGTTTTTCAGGGTGAAATAATACTCAATGTATTACAGACATAACATTTAGTTAAATCTACAATATATTGACCATTATTTAATATGACTTTTTTCCCATTTTTCCACTAACTGCATAATGCCATCCATGTTCGTAGAGTGTCTGGAGTTTATAGTTGAAAAACTGATCCAAGTGATTTTTTATGTCTTCTTTCTTTTATAATTTTTACTTTCACTTACGTATATATGTAACATATAGTAAGTGTAAGTATTGCGATCGAGAAAATTTTTGAATCTGAGTTTTCGACGGATTTATACGTTTTGAGTCGAAATGACCAAGTCCCGACAAATGGTCTGTGTGTTTGTATGTTAGCAGGCTAGCTCAAAAACGAAAAGTCCTATGAAACTGATATCACGTATTTAAGATAGGTATATGCCTTAGTTGTGACAGCAACTTTTTTCTTAAAATCGGCTAACCGGAAGTGCCACTTTATATCAACGCTGAAACACATTTTCACAGTTTTCTCAAAAACGGCTCTAACGATTTTTATTAAACTCGGTGTATCATTGTATAATTAAGTGGTATTTAATATAAGTTAGGTCTTATCCCCATTGATAGCACTTTACAGGGCTTAAATGCCCAATGTTCATATACGTCTTCCTCTAAAGTACCTTTAATATGGTTTATTTTAAAAAGATAATTATTTCCCATTATTCAGAGTTACGAAAAAATGCTAAATATAACTTTTGAAAGAATTTGATAAGTTAATAAAGGAGAAAAGAAAATAAAAATGCAGAAAAACGTAGCTATAGACTGTAGCGCCTAAACGAATGTACCGATTTCATTAAAACTTCGCTAAAGTCATTTTCTAGTGTTTATTATGCTATGTCTATTGTTTAATATGGCTGATTGTTGATAATTTGTAAGAGTATTGTTATGAAGGAGGAGAAAAAAAAAAGAAAAATATAATATAAAATTAATGTCTGTATGGATTGATATGTATGCTGTGTACGAAGCAACCCTATGTAGTAGGGCGGCATTACTTTTAATAAATTATTTCTCTATAAATAATTAGGTATTAAAGTTAATTCCAAAATATTGTCATATAACTTTTTAGAAAACAAAATTAGTGAATAATTCGAAAGATCTTCTCTTTGTGATATTCCTCTACCATTTCATTGTACTTGTGTGAAAAAAGAAGTGAAATACAAACATATTTCATAGATACGTTTATAACCCTAAATATATTTACTGTAGTTTAATAACTCTAGATCTCATAATATATTTAAATATTTAGATATCTATCGTCCGTTTATTCCGAAAAATCATCATGTAACCTTTTAGAAAATTAAATTAGTGAATAATTTGATAACTCTTCTTTTTGCGATATTCCAACAGAATCCACTTACAATTAGTGTGACAACTTTTGACCTGTCTATGACAGACACTGCAAATCTCTTAATTCCGTTTTAATAAACTTTGCAATGGAAAACAACAGTTTAATGACTTATAGTCGTACAATTCATAATCAATGGATCGAACAATCCATAATCAACGAATCGTACAATTCATAATCAACCGGTGATATAATAAATAGGACTTTTGTTATTTTAATACGATTTGTGTTTTTTTAGCTTTAGCTCAGTTTAAAATGTAATTTAAAACATTTTATAATAGCCTAACATGGCCAGAAAATAATTTTTATTCAAAGTTCAAAGAGTAAGTGAAAGTTGTGTGTTGCGCGCACCAGATTTTTTTTTCAATGATGTAGGAACTCAAATATTTAGCCTAGAAACATAACTGAGCTTGTGCAAATGGTTTTCTACGCTTGTGTGCGACACATTTAGGGCCATAGCAATCTCTCGCACTGATTGGATGGTATTTTGATCAACAATGGCCTTAACATTGCTCGTCTCAATTTCATGTGGGCGACCAGACCGTTGAGCATCATTGATGTCAAAATTTTCTGAATGAAATTTGGAAAACAAGAACAGGTGCGTTCGTTTAAGGCATCATCCCTATAAACACTGCAAATTTTTCTATGAGCTTCTGCAGCACGCTTACCTTTTTTAAAATAATACAACAAAATATGCCGATAATGAATGATATTTTCTTTCATATTCAAAGAGCAATAGAAAACATAATACTAAGCTAGTTTCAACAAGAGTTGACAGATATAGTTGTTTACAACAGGATAAACAATCCTCCTTAGGGATTAATTAATTCAGATAAGATATATATATATAAGATATCAGATAAAAAGTGACATAAAATATATAGAAGAACCGAAAGGGCTTATATGTCCACCCAAAGCTTGGTACTCACTGAGTACTACTCAGTACTGAGGATGTAGCATTTGCCCATCTCTAACTATTCGTGTTTGCTATTTCTGGATTCATCATTCCCGTGTTTATTGTCGATGATCTATTCCATGTTTTTAAAGATATTTAATAAATATTTTTATATTAAAAAAGTGTGGGAAGGCAAGCAACGGTGAATATTTTTATTTGCTGTTTTTTAACCTCGCATCGACTGCCAAGGTTATTAGCGATTATCTTTCCTCTTAAATACTATTTATTAATTTTATTTGTTAAATGTACTTCAGCGTTTTTTTCAACTCCATTGTTTGTTTTTTTTTTTTTTTTTACAGTGCTTAGTATTCAATGTTGAAATCTATTCGTTGTTAATGGATTTTTTTCACTGGTATACGTGTTCTACGGTCAGATTAGTATTGCCACATGTCTGACATGTCGATGTTGGGCAAGGAGGTGGAGATGGGTTAGTTTGGAGTGTCCAATTCTGTGCCTGCTTATTACAGAAAATTATTTTTATATTAGGGGTTTTGGAAAATGCCACGCTTGATTTTCTTCTTTGGTCAAAGAAAGGTGATTGAGTGGCAGTAATCTCCACTGTTCTTTCCAACTTTCGTCTCCTTCTCTTAAAGTTTCTTTTGTCCACTCGTAGAGAAATATTGATCCTAAAAAAAGACTTCCTTTGCTTCTTCATCGATTCCTTCGTTACCAGTCTAGTACGCCATTGTGAGAATGAAACCATAACAATGATTGCGATTTAAGTAATTTACTTTACAAATAAAATTTGAAAATTAAATGGCTATGTAATTAATAACATAAAAACTTTTGATTATTTAGCATTTTCGTTAAGGTTATAGGATTACATAAACATTTCCTTATTGTTGTATTATATTTATATTTTTAAAATCGAGATGTTTTAAATTTAATTCCACGTTTATCCGCTTAACTGATTAATTAATTAATTAAATCTTATAATATTTTTAAATAATTCATAAACCATTTGCCAAAGTAGTAAAGGAAATTTCTTTTGTTCTTCCATTTTTCAACCGTTTATCACACATTTCTTTTTCTTTATTCTACTGCTATAAAGAAGCTATTTTATAAACATTTTTTTTTATGGAAAAATAAGTCATTCTCCTTTGCACGGCCCACAGGAGAAGGTGAAGCTGTTCCCCAAAATGGTAAAATATAACCATATTTTACAGAAAAAAATATTAAAAACTATCTCTTAATGTATTTTTGTTCATGTAATTATATTAAATAGACTTCAAGAACTAATTAAACACCATTTCATATTGATAATTTATTTCTTTTTTTTTAAATTAATTATCTTTATATATATATAAATGAAAAAAAAAAAAAAAATTTGGGCTGAAGCCCACCTCTCAAAATTAAATCCTGGATCTGCTAGTGGCACTTGGATCTACGAAGAGGAGAGGAGAGGGGGGCTTTTGGGCTGAGCCTCCCCATCCAAAAATAGTAAAATATAATCATGTTTTATGAAAAAAATTATCTTTAAAAGTTACATCTTTAAAATTATCTTGTTCGTCTAATTACAGTTAATAGGACTTCAACAATCACTTAAAGACCATTTCGTATAGGTAGTTAGTTTCTTTCTTTCTTCCTAAGTCATTATATCATATTTATACATGAAAAAAAATCTTTTGGGCTGAATCCCTCCAAAATTAAATACTGGATCCGTCAGTGCTCCTTGGTGTTTTTCAATAATATTTATAATAGCTGTAAATTGAAAAAGAAATGCATGATTTGAATTTAATAAGACTAGCACTAAATTAAAAATGTAAATGTTTTTTTGTCATGGAAACTTGACATTATCTCCTTTTTCCTCTGGGTAGTTTATAACCTGTATTATTATTTTTTTTATTAAGGACTTTTTCACTGCTGTGGTTATCCTTGACCTATGGACATGGATATGGATAATATATGGAAAATCATATATTAAATTTCAGGGATGTCATATCAAAATATTAGAGAAAATTAAAGATATTATATTAAATACAAATTTTTATTCACACTGTTTATGATTTTAATAAGTTTATTCACATTGTTATCTAAATATCATATAACTTCCATAATTTTCTATATCCATTTGTATCTTGTTCGTTCTGGTCCTCAAAAAGACCTGCAAAGTCGGGTCGAAAAGTTAAGGATTTTGAAACTGATATCATCTTTTTTTGAAATTTACATATTTAATGATAATATGCCATTGCAATTAAAATATCACTGGCCAGAGCTTTAGTTACAGTGGCTTAATAATAATATTATTACAATAATATGTTATAATAATAATATTAAGCAACTGTACTTTAGTGCCGCAGTAATGCGAAGTACCACCAACCATAGGAGCTAACGATTTAAGAGGGGAAACAAGGAAACTGCAAGTTTTATTATCTTCACCAAAGAATATTCTGGGTGATTTATTATTATTTATATAAATGTCTAATATTATAAGAATGTGAATATCAATCAAACTTAAATATTTTTAATAAAAATGTCTGCATAGAGATGCTATGGTAGAACTTCAATAAATAATAATAACAACAAATTGAACTTACAGTTAGGGATATTGTGATATTCAGCAATACCTGTGTCTGCTATGGAATCTTTAACAGACTGGACATCCCAACTAATATTATAAATGAAGCCCAAATAGCTGTGTGGTTGAATACCATCAAAAATCTCAATATTGAATAGAACTGGATTAGAATATACATTAGAGTTTTTTCTTCTCCTCTCTATGTAAATCAAAATAGTTTTTGAAAGTGTTGCCCTAGATCATATAGACAACATGTTCTAAAAGATGGATACATTTTTATTATGCTTAAATCCAACAGATCACAAGCATATGTGGAATGCTAGCTGGTATTGCATAATACAGCTGGTAAGCAATCCATCAGTTCTTAATGATGAAATTAAACTTGTTAAATGAGAAGGTCCAATATTATAACTACCATCCAAACAGGCTACTTTAAGAAGTTCCTCAAGTTTCATTGGGATGAATTAATTATTATGGTGCAAACTGTGCTTTATAATATACCCTCCTTACAGATTTTAGACTAAAAAAAGCAAAACTTTTTAATATTAGGGTCCCCAACAACAATGATATAAGTTCTAAAAAAACGATAATATAAAGGTGGGCTTGTCTTTTGGTTACATTAACCTTGGTTATATTAACCAAAATTGGGAGAAAAACCAGTAGAAAATAGTAATAATAATAAGAATTAATTAATAATTATTTAGGTTACAAAAATAATTAAAATAAAGTTGTAATACCGCGTCCTCCATTTTCTCTGCCTAGCCTTACTGTTGCCTCTAATAATAAAAATGTTCCCTACCAATGTACTATGAAATATATTGGAAGTATTAAGAATATCTGGATACAAATCCTTTAGACGTAATATGTAAATAAGAAAAAAAATTATTGAATTAGGATTAAAAATATAACTTCATTTCATTTATTTTATTAATAGAACAAATTTATTCAGGATCATAATTTTATTAAATATAGACCAACAGAAGATATTAACATCTTTTGTAATAACAGAAGAGATACTGAACAAGCAATGATTGTTTTTCTTGTCTAATAGAAAATGGTATGAAAATAATTATAATAAATACTACTATAATATATATTATTCTTATTATAATAGTATGTGTATATTGATCTCATCCCCCAATCAACTTCTTCTTAAATGGTATCTATTGTTAATAACTTTGTTTCCACTAATAAAATCTTCATTTTATGTCCTATTTATTGCTTGATTCCTTTGGTCCCAAAGCTTCAGTCATTTGGCAAAGTGTCAAATATCCTGATACAGCACTTGTCATAATCTAAAAATAATAATAAAAAATTAAATAATATATAAAATAGAAAAAAAAATAATGATCAAAGAAAAACTTTTTAAAATTTAAAAATGTAATTTACCCCTGCGATTGTCTCCCTGTTTAGAATAAATGATTTTGCTCTGTATCCTGTCACACGGACCGGTTTATTGCACATTATCATTATCATATTTATTGTCCTCCTCATGTTCTTGTCCATTTGGTACCATGGTAATTCATAAGCTACATAGGCCAATTTCTGAGCCTGCCAATAAAATAATGGTAATAACATACATAGATAATACAAAATGCTTAAAAAGACAAAAAATAACTTGTTAGTAACATGCTATGAATAGACTCACAATTTTGGAATTTCCCTATAAATACCAATATTTGGTTTAAATATAAATAATATATTTTATTTATTTCTTAATATAAATTTTTGATATTCTTTTAAAATATTTTTTAATTATTCAAAATTATTAAAATATTTTTTTTATCAGCTTGCATATTATTCCTTGCAAGTAATTAAGTTCTATTTGCAGAATTTTAATACTGCTAACGTTTGGCCTAGAATCATATCTAAGACTGATAAGAATTATATGTAAGCAGCATAAATATATTTTAAATTTGTGTGTTGCTTATAAAAAAATTATCATTGGACAGTATTATTATTATTTTTTTTATGAAGAATTGTACAATTTGATAACAAAACTAGTGCGCTAGGCTAAATTATCGATTAAACATTCGATTATAATAGATTAATAAAACATATGAAATGTACCTCAGTTGTTATCTGATCAGCTGTACTGAATATCACATAGATTTGCCTGACCATTGCAATCACTGCAAGCCCTTCTGCAGCTGTCTGATAAATATTTTCTTCTTTTTTCTGTATAAATTAACAATATAAAAAATTAATAAATAAGAGTTTGATATTTTTAATTAATGAAGGTATATATTAATGGATTAAAGATAATTTGGTATAAATTAAATTTTTCATTAATTATGACTTAGCTCCATCAATAAAATCTAGAAGTAAGTTGTTGAAAAGAAAAGTGAAATGAGACAATCTTAGTATTTTAGAGATTTTCTGGACTTCTTTTTTTTTCCTTCAATAAGTTGTAATAATTAATATTCGATTGGTTTTTGAAATTTTACAAAATAATTTCAGTAAATTCATTTGATCATCAAAATGAAAATAAGTTGACTTACACTACTTTGATTTTAATTGACACATTATATAATCAAATTTGGATAACTTGATATTGAAAGGATCGTACAAAAAGTTTGAATCATTCAAGAATTCAAAGCTATATAAACAGAAAAAACATTGCCAGATAAAAAAAAAAAAAAAAAAGAAATCTACATTTATGGATTTATATGGTTGTTATTTTAAAAAAATAAATAAAAACAATTATGCATCAATGAAATTAAGCATTACCTAAATGTGTTCTGTTTTTATTATTTTGATATGGAATTGAAATAATCTTTATTTAATAACATAATGTAAACTAGTATTAAGTCGTGGTAAAGTTGAAATAGTTATTATCTTCCAAAGGTTTAATAAGAAACCAAATGTTTACAATTTAAATTTAAAATCTGCCTGATGTTCCATTTAGAGGATAATTATATCAACTGAGAGCATTATATTATATTATATTTACTGTAAGGCAGAGGTCATACTGCTTCAAAATGTTAATTATTATTTTACAATATTTCTCCAATTCTTCTTCGGTGCATACTATTTATTTTCAATTTTATTTATTATCAGCCATTTTACACCAATTTTCAAAATTGCGCCAACTTAATGACTACACATCTAATTACGACGTTTCGGTTCGTTGAGCCATTTTAAAGTCTAAAAAATTTTGTTTACAATTTACATTACATACTTCAATATATAGAGATTCTTTTTATATACCTAAATACCAATCATATACCTGTCCTTTTCACTTATGCGAATTGCATGCGTCTACTCATAATAATTATTTTTATATTAAATTTTGAAAATTGGTGTAAAATGGCTGATAATAAATAAACTTGAAAATTATTATTTTATTTACTTCACAATTATTTTTAATGATGAAAAATAATTTTTATTTTTATAAATATTTGAGGATCTTTTATAGAATAATAACAAATGTGATACAAGTGGGGCTCAGAGTCTTAGAGTAAGAGAACAATGAGAAAAACATTAAAATATACAATTAATAAATTAAAAACAAATATATTCCTAATACCAATGATGATGAAAAAAATTGTAATTAACAAAACAATAAAGCAGATACATATTTACAAATTACAGTAAAAATTGGAATACATCTATTTAGAAAGTTTGGGTGAATTTGAAATGGTTGAATAAGCAGAATTTTTTAATGGGAAAGGTACTGGAGAGACAGATTAGAAAAAATCTGTTGAAAGCTGACAAAAGATTGTTCTACAGAAATCTGAAGACCATATCTTCTTTTACATTTAAAAAAAAATTATAAATTTCTACCATCATTTTACAATTTTTATTTATCTAGTTAATTAGTTAGTTATTTTTGTATATGATAATATTTCATTGTGGTTGGACAGTAAGGTAATAAAAATAAAAATTATTTTCTGCCTGTCCTATTAGATGTGAATTGGTTATAGCATTGGAAGATACTCGTTAGAATTTTTAAGTCGTAATCTGGGAATTTGCTGTGATTAAAAACTTCAATTATCAAATATCAGCAAAATTAAATATTTATGTTACAACAATCATTTTAATAAGAGCATATAACACAGAATTTATGTGTTTTAAAAAAAAAAATTCATATAAAATTACCTGCATCTGCATGAATATTGCTGTCATCAAATATAGCAGCAAGTAAATGGAATAGATTATTACTACAGGCGAAAATATCTTCAAAAGTACCTGCAAGTTCCTGAAAAAAAAATTATAGTGTAAGCCCACTAATTATGAACATCTTACATAATTTTAAATTAATGTCTTTGTTCTACTCAATTGTTTTTCCACACTAACTTCTGTTAAAACCTTTTATAAACTATCATTATAACAATGATATTTTTGTTGAAGAAGGGCCATTATAATACTAAAGGGAATATGTTATAAGATTGTGTATAAATTTACACCATATCTATAGAAAACATTATTGCTCATAATATTTGCACTCAGGTGGAGAAACTTTGAACCAAGCTGATGATTTTTGAAGAGAAAAACATTTCTAGGCACTAGGACCATCTGATACGATCCAGAATCTAATTTTTGGGGCTTCAGTTGAAAAGTTATTATAAATATGTATACAACAGTAATTATTTAAGGGAAAATGAAAGAAACAAAATATCTATATTAAATTGTTTTTTTGTTTTTTTTTTTTGGTTCGGTACTACAGACTGTGAAGATTTTTGTCCGCCAGATATAGTCTTCTTACAGAAGTATATTGCTTGCGGTAGCACAGATAGCCTGGAGGGGATTATTCAACCTCACGTTGCTGCGAATCATTGTCTCTCCACATTGCAATGGCAGGCCATAACTGACCCCTTTGGGGCCAATCTGGCAGTGTTCTTACCACCAACTCACTAGGATTCAAGGACAGTGACAATTCTTTCAAGATCAATAGATTATGGCTACTCAGAATCAGCAGGCACATGAAGATGTATATTTCTTTCCCTGAAAAAGATAGTCCATGGACCGGACCACACAAGGGAGGGGGGGAGGCTACTGATAACTTGCTAAACCACATGCAGATTTCCAATCAGAGACAAAAATATAAAGAATAAAATATATTTTCAAAAATCTTATTTCTATCCGCTTCCTACTTTTTGATTCATTTCTTTTCTCTTTGCTTGAATTTTCATGCACGACAAGCAGAATAATTATTTCTTACCTCAGTTCCAATTGCTGTTGTTAGATAAATTACAACAAGCTACCTAGACATTTATCAGCTGTGAATGGAAGAGCAATAGTATATCTTAGTACAATAAAATGTCCTGAGTTTGTTATATTTTTCAATAAACAAGTTTTTAAAAAATACAATAAATATAAATCCTAAATTAGAAAAAATAAATAACTGGCCGTGTTCGAGGGATTTGAGGCAGCGCCTAATATAATTTCGCCCAGACCGCCAAAAACTGGGGATAAATTGATAGTTGAGTGAAGAAGGCAAAGATGAGTGGAGTAGCTAGCCTTTGTGAAAACTCTAATCTATATAAGTATATTTGCAATAGGTATTCTTGCAAAGTAATTTCAATCTTGAAGAAGAATTATAACATGAATGAAGCCAGAAAGGTTCGCTTAGGATAAATTATTGTAAACTTTTAATGGAAAAAGATTTTTACAAATATGGAATATATATTTGAGTTAATATTGGATGGTATTGATTGCTACATATAATGGTTCATTGATTACCCTTTGAGCAGGTTGATTCAACGTTAGGAAATGGTAGGTAAGGCTGGTAAACCGTTCTTTTCGACAGCGGTGCCCAAAAAGGGTTTTATGGCGCAAGTTGCGCAATCAAAATTTATGAGAGGGACACTTTTTGACGAGGTTTCAATTTTTGAGGGGGGACACATTCCGACGGGGTTGTGAATTTTCAAAATGAAAAGTATCAAATTAAAAGACAATTGGAAGCATGGAAATGTGCAATTGTATTTAATCTTCAAATATTTTTAGTGGGCGGGGTGGCCGAACGGGCTAACGTGTGTCTGGCAACCTGAACTATGATACAATGGATTTAAGATAGTTACGAGTTCGTGTCCGGGGGCGGGTGAGTCTTTTAAATCCCCGCCCACACCCCCTGACCTCGGAAAATCCTTTATAGCCTTAAAGGCGAAGAAGAGTAGAACCAAAAAGAAAAATCTTGGAATATTTAAATTCTACTTTCGTTTGCACTGTCCTTAAGAAGAAGGGAGGAATAAAATATCTTTGGAGGGGTGAGGGAAGACTCATGTGCCATCGGCCTTGGAGGAAATGGGCACCCCTGGTTTTCGGCAAAACCATTCGTGTATAATCAATTCACAACATAGGGCCACCATTTAGTGCTCACTGGGTATGGTCCGAAGGGCATCAGTTTAAAAAGTTTGGATGTATTCATTATTAGAGAATTCTAACATCCTACAAATAATAAAAGATATAATTTTAATTTTTTTTTTTAATTTTAACATTAACATACCTGTTTACTTCTTGATGTATCTGTATCCAGACCCTTATTTTCCTCCGGATGGAAGGATCGTTTCGTTCGAAGGATGATGTCTTCTGCATCTCACTCATTGTTATAGAAAGGTAGTGCAAGAAGCTTCTCAAAATATTGAAGAAAGCCAAGAAGATGCAGGTGTTATTGATCTGCTTACCGCTGACCATGGTCAGCGAAAATGCAGTCGCGAACACCAGGAGTTCGTATATCCCTGGCCTCCTTCCGTCGAAAGGAGTGTCGAGAGGAAGCGGGTAGTGACTCCTGTAAGCTCCTTCGAGCCAGTCGATCAGGGGGACCGAACCGAAGTAGATGATGAAGTAGAAGATAGCGAAGTATAACATAGTCCTGCAGTAGTTGACCAAGAACTTTGACCTCTTCGAGTATATCAGAAGGAAGGATTCTGTTAAAAAATATATCATATAAATATGTAAGTTATTATATAACTAAATTATATATATATAATTAAAAGTTTTATTATTAACCACTGTTTTTATTTTTAACACAAGCGGGATTTAGTGTTAGTGAAGATCTCAAACAGTTTGGAGATTTCTATTCTAGTGGTACAACCAAAGTCATACTAACCAGAGTGAGAGATTGCGATTCATGCGTGTGCACTGCACCGCGCGTTTCACAGCAACCTGATAACCGAATTACAGATAAAATAAATACGAGTTAGCGTCTCGGTGCCAGTGGATTTTTTAACTCTGGCTTTAATCCTCCGCCCTCATCCCTTGGCCCGGGAAACCCCCCTTATAGCCTAATAAAAGAACAAACATCAACAAGGCAAGATTAATAATACGGAATATAAATTATAAAGAAAATGAAATGCTCAACATTTCCTTCGCTTATAGTATACAGATTCGATTTTTAGTATCTGAAATATTTTAATCCGTGTGTTCAACAAACCTTACCATTCAGTTTTCAACACTTTTTTTTTCTTTTTCGCTTCCCTAACACGGCGTCGCGTTAAGATCAAATTTCGAATTATAGCCTGTTACAGAGAGGAGGAAATGCTGACCAATTTCCACGCTTACAGTTTGTATTCACGATTTCTGACATATTTTAATCCATATGAGAAAATATTTTAATTAGTCGAATCTAGCCTACTTTACGCGAACGAAATATTATGGATCAATCTAATTCACTCTCTACAAAAAAGTGCAGAACACGCCTAAAGAAGTTTTAACTTCAATAAAAACATACAATTTATTTTTAGTTAGGGAAAAAACAAAAAAAAAATTCATACCGTTGATCAAAATACATACAAAATTCACAAAATAAATTCTGACCCGGAAAACCGGATTCAAATCAGCGTCGCTAGTCTTGAGGAAGCTAAAGTTTAAATTTTAAAACCCGCTGATCCATCATGACCTGCCATTTTTAGTTTAACAGGACTTTTTTTTTTTTTCTTAACCCTTACCCACCAATTATGGCATGCGGGAGGTTGGTTGTTCTAGAGGTACAACCACACCTATTCTAACCAGAGTGGGAGGGTAAAATATCATTCCGTGTATCCGCTAAGAAATAAAAGTCAACCAGGCCCGGATTCGAACCGGCGTCGCTAGGTACAAGGAGGGCAACGCTCCTTCTCACTCGGCCATGATATATATGCCCTCTCTTATTTTTTTTAAAGAAACATATGCTGTGTTTACTTGTTCAGATCTACTAACCTGAGATGAGGAGTTTGGATTCAGCAGATGGGTTTAGATCGGTTGCGAAAGAGATTAATGGGTACAATTGGTATATTGTGGAACTATATGGGATTCGCTGAGTAACGGAAAGCTCGATAAGTTAAGGAAAGTGTTAGGTCATTTTATATGAAATTTTCGTTTTTATTATTTCAGAAATTCAAATTGGGATCACAATACATTCGTTCTATACTATTTTTTTTTTTACTAATTAACAAAAGAGCCGATATTAATCCTCTCCTTTGTTATAATATCTACTATCATTCGAATCGATTCACATTGTTTAGTATGCCATCAGATATGACTATGGAAACACCCGATTTTCGAGGATTTTTTTTATGAGCTAAAACTTGGACACTCGGCAGCCCAATCACATCACAGCGTTCGGAAAAGAGTATTGTAACGAACGGACCATTCGTCAGTGGTTTGAAAAAAATATGCTTAGAAAAACATTATTGGTTTCTGTGGGGTGGTCAAAGGCAAGAATAATTCATTATTCCTTTTTACCCAGAGGTAAAACCATCACATCCACATCGTACTGTAGTGATATTGACATAATGCATACAATTTTATTAAAAAAACAACCTGCATTGGTTAATCGGAAGGGACCTATAATATAAGACGCCAACGCGAGATCTGATGTTTCACGACCGACAGTGAAGAATGTAAACAAGCTGTATTATAAAGTCCTTCCACATCAACCTTATTCATCAAACTTAACTCCAACAAATTTCTGTCTGTTCAGAAATTTGGTCAACTTCCTCAAAGTTGAAATTTTTGAAAATGATCCTCAGGTCTAAAAAGGGTTTTTTCACTTCATTTCTTCAAAAATCCTTGAATTTTTTAGTTCCTGTAACTAAAATTCGATAAGACTGGGGAGAGGGGAATGTAGAGCAGATGAGGGTAGATATTTTGAATAAAAATGTTTTGATTTTATAAAGTTACTTTACTAAATAAACTTTCCTGTGAAAACTGAAATTTCAGATGAAATGAATCTGTGAACTTTTTGGTAGATAGGAAGCGGTGATTATTGATTAGGTACCTGTTTTTAGTTAAGAACATATTGCTATCCGCTTTAAAGGACATAAAAGTCTTTTGGGATATGATATCAGTAACCATATTTTAGGCATGTTAGTTCAAAATCACGTTAATAAACACACATTATTCAACCAAAAAGACTATGATGAAGTCAATTGCGAATTTTATGATAAACTCGAATGGGTTTATGATATACTACCGCGAAATTTTATGAAAACAATATTTTGTTATTATTGTAGTTAGTAGTTGAATTACTTTATTGAACTTATGTCCTACAAAATTCAATTCTGGACAGATCGGTGTTTGTTTCGTGGCGGACCCACGGAATGAAACTCGACCTCCCCACGTTGGTTGAATAGGTTCGGTTGTAGGCCATCTAACTACGAAGTTGTAGAGCGATGAACAGATGGTTGTTTACAGTTCTGATATGTACCATTGGGAAACCTTCCTGCTTTTCTGTGATTAATTTAGAGATTCAGTGGCGTTCAAAACATGAATAGTGATCTATTCATTGTATATTGGAATGATCATAACATAATAATGGCTGGTTTATGGTGTTTTACTCCCTTTGTTGCCAGTCTATATCTATTGTCTGATATAAAGGGTATATTTGGGGTGTGTATAATAAATAAACGAGTCTGATGCTGTAAAACATTATTTTTTGATTCCATACATATTTAATTTTTATCACCTTAAATATACAGCCTTCTCTATCTCTATAACGCTCCATGCGAATTTCTCATGTTTGAAACAATGCTGGAAATCTTTTTCTGTGAGATACTTCAGAATGTGATTGGCTTTCACGTCCAGAAAGAACTTGGATGTAGTAATGTTAGTTAATAGTTTAACATTCACAATCAAGTTGCATAATCCCATGAATATCTTGAAACAATAATCATTTCTTTGAATTTTGATTTGCTCATTCGAGCCAATTTGCTCATTGGCGCTTCGTTTTAGTATCATGAATAAAAAAAAAAAAAAAAGGTTCGTCAATAAACATTAAAAGGAAATATAGTTTTTTTTATTTGTACCTACGTTTTAAATCAAACATGTGGGACATAATCAGAGCTGAAAATTTTAAAATACAATATGAGATATTACACGACCGATAATGGTAAATAATAAACTATAATGATTGATGGTACATGACGTTGGCACAAATAAACAATTTTTATAATGACTGCGTCCTGAATATTTATCACCCATGATATGTAGAATAGTCGAATAGCTTCCTTCAATAATTCATTAAAAGGGACAAGATTTGAGACCGGTGAAGCTGTGAATGCAATATTCCAGACAATAAAAAATTCGCATGTAACGTTATAGAGATAGAAAAGGAGTGTATATTGAAGGTGCTAATAAGTAAATATCTATGAATTCAAAACAAAATGTTTTACGTCAGTCTCGTTATTTAATAGTCACGCCTTGAGTATTTCTTGTAATTGTCTATAATTTTATTATTAAACCTTTAACAGATCCTTCTTGGCCCAGATCGCTTTCGATGATCGTTCTGGCTAGTGCGTCTAGATCGTCCGAGAGCTGCTTCATGCGACCCTTGTCCAAGAACTGGAGTAGAGATATAGCCAGCACACAACATTTGAAACATATAGCAGGTGGAAGAACGTTCACTTCCTAAAATTAAAAATTACATTTACTCTGAAAAGTTACATGTCACACACACATACATACATACATACATACATATATATATATATATATATATATATATATATATATATATATATATATATATATATGTATATATATATATATATATATATATATATATATATATATATATATATATATATTTTATTCCAAGATTCAGTATTAAAAAAATTTAACACGTCAAGCTAATACATTTTGGATTACTTCATAAATACAAGTTCTATAACAATAGACTACAGATATAATATCGCTACTGTTAGTGCAAAAGATCATATTTAACAATTTTACATGTTTATTCTTTTTGAGCTAAAGGTGACATTTTGTAGTCTGCAATTGCTATAAGTAGTCTGCTAAATAGGAAAATAGCAGAGGAAAATAAAATATGAAGTTATAATAATAATTCATTAATAAATAATAGGTTTTCATACTTTTCTGCAAAAAAAACGAATTTTTACATAATACCCTAGAATACTTTTATCATGAGGCCTTAAAAGTTGCATTTAGTGTTGTTCAAATGTAAGAATCCAAGACCAAGACGGGTCTTAGTTAACAATAACGTTGATATTGATGTTAACAATAAAGAATAAAGACTGAAGTGTATAAAAAAGTATTAACAATTAGACAACAATGATTTTTATTAATTGAAAATAATGCTAATTTAAGTATTACATCTACAATGCCTGCAAATTTAAATAAGTTTACAATTAACAAGATAAAAACACTTTTAAATTGAAACTTTTGTCATATTTGAGGAGTTGACAGCGAAAAGGTAGTCAGTACCAAAATTCAAGTTTCACAGGGTACGTCAAAATCACTATTTTATCAATGCGAAATCCTCTTAAGTTAAAACCAGCTCTATCTTTGCTATAAAATAAGGAACTAAACTAAGGTCGACTGGCAGTTACTCTCTTTTCAGTGTCACTGGCGAGGGAACGTAGTTTCATTTTAACAAAAAAAATTTTTTTAGCGTTTTTGGCACTTACAAACTTTTCACTGTCAACGCCTCATTTATAAAAAATTGTTTGTTTTTTAAAGGCTTTTTGACACTACTGTAGATGTAAAGGAGGAGACGGAAGGAACGATGAAAACTCCAGGAATGGATTGCGCAAAGAAAAATAATAAAAAAATAATCATATGTTCTTAACTAATTTTCATTTGTTAGAAATTTATTGGCTGATATATATATATATATATATATATATATATATATATATATATATATATATATATATATATATATATATATATATATATATATGTATATATATGTATATATATGTATATATATATATATATATATGTATATATATATGTATATATATATGTACATATATATGTATATATATATGTACATATATATGTATATATATATGTATATATATATATGTATATATATATATATATATATATATATGTATATATATATGTACATATATATGTATATATATGTATATATATATATGTATATATATATATATATATATATATATATATATATGTATATATATATATGTATATATATATGTACATATATATGTATATATATGTATATATATGTATATATATATATATATATATATATATATATATATATATACATATATATACATATATATGTACATATATATATATATACATATATATATATATGTGTATATATATATATATATATATATACATATATATATATATATATGTGTATATATATATATATACATATATATAAATGAATGTATGTCTATCTGTCTGTCTGTCTGTTTGTCCTTTATGCATTACTAAACCATTCATCCGATCGCCATGAAACTTTGGGAAGTTGACCCGTCCACTCCTGGGAAGGTTTCTGGCATAGTACTTCTGTCTTAAGATAATTTTATATATGTAAAAAAAATAAAAATGTAAATGTTTTTCTGTTCAAAGCTGCAAAAAATGTGTCGCTATAAACTGTAGCGCCAAATCGGCTTTAACGATTTTAACTAAACTTGGCTAAAGTCTTCTCCTTGAAACCCTTTTAATTTATGTGTATAACATACTTTCCCGAAAACAATTTGAAAAATTGTTACGGTGAATTCAAAATCTTATTTACCGATAACTAAAAAAGCACACAATTTTGTTTGATAATAGGCACAATTTATTTTCCTCCCAATGTATTCTGGAAGTAGTATGATGTATTTCAAATATTTGATTTGCTATTATTTAAAAATATTTAACTATTGAGTAATACTTATTACCGTTCATGTTCCTTTTAGAAATCAATTTTTTATTGATTTCAGATTATTTTATTTTTTAATAAATTCTTTTATCTAACATTATGTCGAATTAATGTTGTGCCGTTTTCCGTAGGATTTCTTCATGAGTATGGTTTATTTTTCCACTTTAAATTTTACAGCTCTATATTTAATCAAGTTGTTATTAAGAAGAAGCAAGCAATCAACTATATCATGGGTATGCGAAATCTTTTGTGGAAGGTAGAAGACAGTTCTAATGCACACGAAATGAACAACACAATCAACAACAAACAACTCAACACAAATTTGAACACTAAACAATATATTAAATATAAAAAAAAAATATGAAAATATATGAATGGCTTGATAAGAAAGGACGGATTTCTGTCATTTTCAGAAAGCAAAGATAAAGTCAATTTTAGTTTTATAAGTTCAAATCAGATTGTTTCTGATGATTACGAATGTTCAAGTTAAATAATAATAGAAAAAAAAATCATTAGAATTAATTTTAATTGAAGCCATTTTACAGACAAATTTGTTTCCCAACTTTTTAAAAATGACAGATGTCCTTTGGTATTAATCCACTGATCTGTGCTTTCTATTTTCTTTCTTTTCCATTTTGCCAGGCTAAGCCACAGCAGCGCGTCGCCGGGTAAAGCTATTTATAAATAAACTAAACTTAGCAAATAAACAATAATTCATACATATATAAGCATTTCGGTTGTCAAAGTCTTATTTCAATAAAAAATAGAAATTATCAATGACCTCTAAATCTCTTGATGAATATTTTCCAGAATGGTAACGATAGTCCAGTTAGTTAGGCTCCAGGATCTCCAGACCTCACCTTAGTGGTTTATGGGGCTATTATTGTTGATGAGGCTGGTTCAAAGATAAAGTATACAAAGTAAAAACAGAAACTCGAAATGAATGAATTCAACATATTAAAAATGCCATATTAAAAATTAAAGGAAGATATGAAGCAAACTGGGGGGCAACTGCCACACTTTGAAGATGAAGCCGAAAATATTTAGAGGTCAGTGATGGTATTTTCGAACATTTACTAAAATAAGGCTAAGATAAATACTAATACATTTATGAAATATAGTTTATTTGTGAAATTTTGTTTGTTTTTAACTAGACTAAGTTTCAACAAACGAAAATCGGATAAGAACAAATAATTTTTTTAAAAATAATTGTTGTGTATCGAACCCACATCTGGAGTTTGGTCCATGACTCCCAACTCTCTCTGTATAAATAAGATAATAAAAACATATAAATAAGGTAATAAAAAAAAATAAAACAAAAAAAAAAAATATATATATAATATAATATAAAATAAAAAAAAAATATTTACCTCAAAAGGAACGTTATCCTGAGTCAAAGTGTAAATATAAAGATACAAGACAAAGCATGTCACAGCCACCGTAAAAGAATCGTATGTTATCAGCAAAAGCCAGACATATTTAGATGGCTTTTGTATCCACCAAGGCATTGGCATTCCCCAGTACATTAAGCATTGGATTAGTCCACTAGAACAGATCCAATTAGCGTTTGATATTAAATTTAATAAATTATATATAAATAATAATATTTTTTTTTTATTCATTGTACAACTGCATTATAAAAAGAAAAAAATACATCTATTAAATATGAAATCAGGAATATAATAACATGAAATCGCTTGTTGAGAAATTATCCATTGGTAGCATTCAATTAATAAATTTACACAAGATCACGAGACCACCTTCTTTTCAGACGCCTCGGAGAGTTATCAGAGATCGAGGAGGAAGCAAGATTTGAAATGAGAGGGTTCGAATGGTACTTAAGTTTGTTATGGAAGGATAGGTATCTGGATTGGACCATTAAACATATGAAACATTAAAATCATTATGGATGATTTTATTTGTGACAAAGTAAGGAGCGTTGAGGATTTTGCGAAGGATTTTGGATTGTAAGGATTGGATACGAGAGGAATTCGATAGTTTAGTGGAGCCCTAAAGCCCAATTCCATAAGTCCGAATAGGTTTTATTGTTGTCATATATACGAGTAGTTTGTAATTGATTGAAAGCTTAGGCTTTTGTCTAGTAAGTGCTGGAGTAGTCGGAAACAGATAATAAATAAGTTGCTAACCTTTGATATTAGCTACTATTAAATATTTTTTATATAAACATATAAAAATGAAAATATTTCTTAGGGATCTGATGAATTTATACTAAATTTTTATAATTTAATATTTAATAGTTGGCCGTTACATTCTAAAGGAAGGAGATGGTCCGGGGTGGCGGTCATAAATAGGCTAAATAGTGCTAAAACTATTTTTATTAAAAGCCGACCCGACTTTGCAGGTCTTCTTCAGGGCTAGAACGGACAAGATACAAAAAGATACAGATGCAGTTACATAATATTTAGAAAAAATGTACAAACAATGTGAATAAGCTTATTGACATTATAAACAGTAAGTACATTAAAATATGAACAAAGTAAGCTAAGTAACAAGATCATAAAATGAAGTAAATAGATGTTAACAATTATTGTAATGTGATATATAGTAAATGTAAATGTGAATATACTTCTACAGATTCACATTTATTTACAGATATATTCACATATACATTTACTATATATCATATTACAACAATTGTTAACATCTATTTACTTCATGTTAGGAACTTGTTACTCAGCTTACTTTGTTTATATTTTGATGTACTTACTGTTCATAATTTCAATAGCTTATTCGTATTGTTTATAATGTTTTTCTAAATATTGTGTAACTGTCATAAGTCTGTATCTTTTTGTATCTTGTCCGTTCTAGCCCAGAAGAAAACCTGCAAAGTCGGGTCGAAACGTCGGCTTTTAACAAAAATAGTTTTACCACTATTTAGAATATTTATGACCACCACCCCGGACCATCTTCTTCCTTTAAATTTTTATGATTTCGATTTGAAAATGGTATTCATTTGAATAATAATATCATCAATTCGGAATTCGCACATTTCATTCCACAATACAACAGCTACACTGAGTCAGAGATTTCCTTTCTATGGCACTTAAGCTTAAACAATATGCTTCTGGGACACTTTTAGATGTAACCAAAGTGTTTGATTGTATATGGCAGTAAGCTCTTGTTTTTAAACTGAAATCCTTTCTTATAAAATGCTTACAATTTAATTGTAAAATAATTTCTCTACCACCGTGTCTTCTCTATCTTTCAAGGTTCTATTTTGGCACCACTTCTTTACTTAATATACACATACGACTTACTGACACACGATGGTGTTCTAACTGCGACTTTAGCCGATGATAATGTTATTATTATGAGAAACTCAGCTCCTATGCATGCTTCTCTGACTTTAAAACGCAACCTAGATAAAATAAATGAATGGTGGTGGAAATTCAAAATAAAACTGTATCATGTCAAGTTACAATTACACTACGATGCGAAACCTGTTCTCCAGTTTACATAAATAATCATTTGATATCACCAAGAAATATAGTAATGTACTTGGAACTTACTTTTGAAAAAAGGTTGACATGGGAACCACAAATCAAGACAAAACGTAAAACGCTAAATTTCCGATTGAGACTATTTTATTTTATATTACACAGGGTGTTGTAAGAAACTGACCATTCGCCGTTAGTTTGAAAAAAAATTGCATCTAAAATAATTATTAGTTTCTGCGTAGTGACCAATGGCAGGAATAATTAATTTTACTTTTTTATCCAGAGGTGAAACCATCACATCCATTTCGTACTGCAGTGATATTGATATAATTCATCAAAAAATTGTTTAAAAAAACAACCTGCATTGGTCAATCGAAAGGAAATTATACGACAATGGCATACCTCAAGTTTCACGACAGACAGTGAAAAAATTAAACGAATTCTGTTAATAAGTCGTTCTAAACACACCTTATTTGACAGACTTATCTCCAATAGATTTTCATCTGTTCAGACATGTATACAACTTTCTTAAAAGTAAAATTTTTGAAAATGATTTTCAAGTCAAAAACGTATTGTTTCACAAAACCGTGCATTCTTCAGTTCTGAGAATTGAAAAGTTGATAACACGTTAGAGAAAATGAGGATAAATATTTTAAATGAAAATATTTTGATTTCATAAAGTTGTTTTGCTAAATAACCTCTTCTGTGAAAACTGCATTTCATATAAAACGACCAAATAGAAGAAACAAATTTCATCTCTTGCACTTTTGAATTCTAACTTCAACAAATCAGTTTTTGGTTTTTAATTTTTGGAGACTCATTTTAATGAACCTATAAGTTTAGTTGACATGGATTTAGCAACTTTTGCGTACCATGGGTGTTGTGAATACGCAAATATATGTACAGGTAAAGTACTGTACATTACTTGTATATTATACCTGTGGTAGTCTATGAATCGAGGAGCGTCCATTGTGATATTCTTCAAACTGACTCTGGTTAGAATTACTTCAATGGCTTCTTGTTCTATAATTGATGGCGCCCATAATTGATATGGCACCGCCTACTAATTGAAGGGTAACTTAAAAAATGATGATATCCTGTGCCTTGGCGATAATATAAAATTGATCTGATCGCCTTCACTAATGACAGGTGTTAATATTTGATCAGCTGATAGCTGCTCTCTAGCTCAACCAGTGCTCAATGCTTTCATCGATCTTGTTCGGGATTTCCTTCCTATCTTTATTGTAATGATAGCTTGTCCAGATCTCTTCTGCTGGAATTCATGGAGTGTGAGTCATATTAGACTAGTTGGCCAGTGCGAATAATATGCGTGCTGTATTAGTCAGTGAACAAATTGGAATATGTTATCTTTTTTTTTAATAATTGGTAATTGGTTGACTGTCGTGGATAATGAAGAGAAGAATAGTTGGGGTGCTCAGTCAAAAAGGAAGGCAAAAAATAAATTATAATATTTATTCCTTACATATGCCGACGTTTCGACCTGCTTTTATTTCTTTCTTATTTCAGCTTCCTCAATTTCTTCCCTCCTTCCTTTCATTCCTTTTCTCTTTTTTTAACTCTTTATTATATTATACATTGTCTGTACATCTTGATAGACTTTACAATATCTCAATTTTCTATCTAACTACTCCATTCTCAATGTTTTATTTTTACTATTTATTTTATTTTCATTTCTTATATAACTTTATATTTCTTTTTTATGTTTTTACATTTTATTCTAAGATTCCCAATGTAACACTTTTGTCACCCCTTTTTGATTATGCCTACTTCATCATTCCACACTATGTAACAGTTTTTATTATTTATCTCTTAGTTCTTAGTCATTATTCTAACAATTTCATTTTACTTTATATCTATCTATTTTATTTTTCTAATATTTTTTTATTTATTTTATTTTCTCATTTTTTATTATCTTTTTTACCATCATTACTTATGTTTCTCATACCTTATTATCTGGTTATTTTCTTAGCCCTGATAAAGGCCTGAACTTCAGGTCGAAACGTCGGCATATGTAAGGAATAAATATTATAATTTATTTTTTGCATTCCTTTTTGACTGAGCACCCCAACTATTCTTCTCTTCGTTATCTTTTTTGTTTCTAACAACCTAAAAAGTTTATTTGATTAAATTATATATATATAAGTATAAAAATACAAATATATACAAATAACAAAGTCCTTCCACTGCCCAAGGGCATTTCAAGGATTGGGGCCTAGCTAAGGGTAACATATGTGGCATATGGCCTTGTAACTTTCATTGAACGGGGAGGGACCGTAAGGAATATAACATAATATTTTTAACCCCACAAACAGTTTATTTAATTGAATTACAAATATAAGTATAACAATACTAATATATACAAATAAAAAAGTAGTTCCACTGCTCAAGGAGATTTTAAGGATTGGGGTTATATAATATAATATGGAAAAACTAAATTTAATATACTATAGTTGGAAATTGCTTAAGTGAGAAACAAATACAAATTTTTATAAAATACTAGCTTCACCCGGCCACGCGCTGCTGTGGCTTAGCCTGGCAAAATGAAAAAGAAAGAAAATAGAAATCACATATGAGTAGATTAATAGCAAAGGAAATCTGTCTTAATTAAAAAGTTGGGAAACAAATGTGTCCGTAAAATGGCTTCAATTTAAACTGATTCTAATGATTTTTTTTCTCGTGATTCAAATTGGACATTCATAATCATCTGAGTGAATAAGCCGTCATTCATAATCATCGGAAACAGTCTGAACTTACAAAACTAAAATAAAAAATTAATATAAAGAACGTATAATAGTATTGACCTACATAAGAAGAATCATATAACATCTTCAAATGATAATTTGAATTCTTTTAGTAATTATAAAATTTTCGAATAATCAATAAAAAAAAAAAAAATGCTTGCCTACCTTCGGTAGTGAGGAAGCAAAAGGAAATAGCCTTTTTCCGAAGAGAAAGCAGTAAATGTTTATAACTCTATAACTCTGCAACGAACCGTCCGATTTCGATCGATGTCAAAAATTCTGTACTTTTTCAGTTATCGTCAAATAAAATATTGAATTCATCGTAACATTTTTCAGCTTGTTTTCGGAAAGTATATTATACACATAAATTAAAACGGTTTCAAGCAGAAGACTTCAGCCAAGTTTCGCTATATTCAGTAAAGCCGTTTTGGCGCTACAGTTTATAGCGACACATTTTTTTGAGGCTTTGAACAGAAAAACATTTACATTTTTATTTTTTTACATATATAAAATTATCGTAAGACAGAAGTACTATGCCACAAACCTTCCCAGGAGTGTACGGAACAACTTCCCAAAGTTTCATGGCGATCGGATGAATGGTTTAGTAATGCACTAAGGACAAACAGACAGACAGACATAGATTCATTTATATATATATAGATTTATTTTGTCCCAACGTTTTAGATCTTCATTAATTAATCGATAAAATCAAATCTAACAATCCAATTTAAATCAGGAAGAAAGTTACAAAAGTAATTTTATTTTCACTTACCTATATAGAGTGCCTCAGTTTTTAAAGGCTGAATTCTGGTGGGGGAGAGGGAAGGATGGTGATTATGAACAAATTTCCAACAAAAAGTTTATTCAACATGGGCCGATTTCGAACAGTAAAGGAAATTAAGACCAATTTAGTGTGCACAGCACCTCGAGTTGCCCGGCAACCACGATTAGCCGAAGTTTGAGTGAAAAAAAAGTTCGAGTTCATATTCCGGTTCTGGAGAGGATTTTAGGTTCCCCGGCTTCATCCCCCCGCCCGGGAAAACCCCGTGTAGCCTTAAAGGCGAGGTAGGGAAGAAAAAAAAAAGTTTTTGAATAAAAAGGAATTGCTGAAGAATAGTCAAAGATAATAAAATACTAAGTATACCATCGCAAAGTAGACAAATATTTTTTAACAAAAGAGTTATGAATTTACTAAGGCCAATTATAAAAGGGACTTTTAGGATCTCTAATACGGCCACTATAAAGATATATTCTGCTCGTGTATGATTGTTTGACTGCAGCTGCCTTATTATACCTCCTTAATGTCCCTTTTATAATTGACCTTAGTAAATTTAATCACTTTTATCTCAAAAAAAAAAAATTGTCTATTTTACGATGGTGTACTTAAAATGTTAATATTTTGAACAGTTTTGAGAAATTCCTTCTTATTCAATAAAAATCGTGACCAAATACAATTGGTCTAATTCTTTTTCCGATGGAGAATGTTTGTTTTGAGACACTTTAGTCTAAATAACTGAATCTCGCGAAACGTTTAGGGACGGGTTGGTCGAACAGTTAACGAATCGGAGGCAGTGGAGACTTTATAAATAATGGGTTTATTCATAACGTTACAAATGGCATTTAAAATACAGAATAATATACTATGGATATATGAGTTGACTACATCAGTTCACTCCAGGTCTCCTACAGTGAAGAGTCTGACTCAAGAATGCAACTGTATGAGTGATTTTGGTGTGAGGATCATAGGGGTTATATGCTCAGGAATAGTAGGGGGATGAATCAATTCTGGTCGGTCTAGGAAGCGTGTGAATGAAGTTAAGAATTGATATCCTTATCTTTTAGAATTGATATTAAGTCTGTGAGAAAGTGCTCGTTTGTTGAAAACGGTTATTGTTCCCTAAGTCTTGATAAGTGTCTTCTGTCCAGTCGGTACATTATAGATAACTATTTCTAAGCTATCAGAGATAGCTTGACCTGGCTATTTAGGGCTTTGATAAAGGTTATGAGAAAGGTCAATGAATGATTAGATGATTAAATTAAATAAAAGTTAATATTAATAGTTGTTACATATTAAATCCATTCCGTGTGGGCGGGGTAGCCGAATGGGCTAAAGCGTGTGCACTGCACCGCCGTTGCCTGGCAACCTGACATATGAATACAAAGATATAAAAATAGTCACGAGTTCGCGTCCCGGTGCCGGGGGAGTCTTTTAAATCCCCGCCCACACTCCCTGGCCCGGGAAAATCCCGTATAGCCTTAACGGCGAGGAAGGGAAGGACCCAAAAAAAAAAAAAAAAAAAAAAAAAAAAAAGTCCATTCCGTAACTGAACGAGCTAGTGCGTGTGCAAAATACGCGTTGCCTGGCAAATGCTAAATCGAAGATAACAAGTTCTCAATTCACCTTAGAGGGGGGATAAAAAGTGTTGAAAAAAAGTTCGTGTATACGAGAAAAGTCTAGCACAAAGGCAAAAAGTCGTACGAAACTGAAATTACGTATTTAGGTTATGTTCATAAATGCGATGTTGGAACTACTTTTCCACTAAAATCGAGAAAGTAGTGGCGACATATAAAATGAAGTAGTATATTTATGCTTAAGATGTTGGGACGTTATGATAAAATCTTGAGAGTATAAAAGTAAATATTGTAATACCTATTTAAAGAACATTTAATTTTACCCCAACATTTAGAGTTCATTCAAAATTGTTAGTTTGACGAGAAAATTGAATAAATATTTAAAATTTTTGTCACCAAGTACCATTTTCGGTTCTTCAATATCGAAGAAAGAGTTGTTGTAACATCACAGGCATATGGCTACTTTTGAAACATAATTTCAGTTTCATACATTTATTTTTTTGTTAGACTGTTAATAAACACACACACACACACAAATTTTGCAACAAAAAGAATATGTTTTCTATTTTTAGACTCAGGGATCCTCAAAACTTTTAAGGAGCCTATTGATTTCCAACCCTCGTTTGTAAATTATCGCAATTTTATAAGGAAAATTTTTACTCAATTATAATATCGACTATGATGTTTAAGATATTTTATCATTACAGTCCGTGGTACACACCCCTTTTAATCAAATTATTAACATTTTCCTAAAAATTCGTATATGCCTTTGTCTTACCGTAACGTAAATTTTTTTAATTTATGATAATACTCAGAAACAGTGCGTTTTCTCATTAAATTACTTAATTTGATTAGGTAATAAAAACTCATAAATACGCATTTGCTTTCCACTTGAATCATAAGATAATTTAAAGCGGATTTGGTTGGGTGTTTAGTCCAACAAATAAAGAGTAAACATAAATAAATGATATCTATTTTTATTTTTGCAGTTCAGCTCAAAGTTCAAGTCTTTACCAGGGCTAAAAATTGGGCCTAAGGGTCGGCAAAAAAAATTAATAAATACAATTTATTTATTTATTTTTTTTTTAACTGAAAACCCCAACCAACTTCTCTTCAATTCTCTACATTAAACCGTCAATATACTATATAAGATAATATGATCCCAAAATCGAAAGGAAGTGGCCTACAAAAAATATTGAGCCGTTTAGCGTGACCTCCACCACCCCAACATGTCAAAATAACTTATAAGTTACATAGAACAAACCGCTCGATATTTTTGTGTGCCACTTTTTTTGTTTTTTCGATTTTGTAATCAAATTATCTTGTTATTGGTATGGAAAGTAAATGGGTATTCATGAGTTTTAGTGTCTAATTAAATAGGCAAAGTTTACCAATCTCCAGAATGAAAATACTCCAATTTCGAGATTTTTCGATTCGAGATACAAAAGTTGTAGGCTACGATAAGATGAAACTATTCACGAAGTTTTAGGCGGACAGGGGTGCTCATGCTTTCCCCTCTCCCCAAGATCCAAGACTCATGAACCTATCCCCCCCCCCTCCTCCCAAGATTTTCTTATCTTTTCTTAAAAACAGAGCAAGTTTAGTTGGAATTAAAAAAATCGTTGATCATATACAATTAAACTTGTTGCGGCCTGTTTCAGAAAATTCCTTGCCCCTTACTCCGAAAATTCATTTTCGTTGAAAACTCAGATTCGAAAATTTTCACGATCGCAATACTTTCTTTGCCAAGTAGAGGTAGAAAAGTAAAAACAAAAAAGTAAGTGAAAGTAGAAATATAGTTAATAAGTTATTACTTTTTGACACTGGAAAATATTCCTATGTATCTGTATTAAGCAATAAAATGTATCTGTGCCTTGGCAAACTTAAACGGATTAAGGTTAAATGCTGCAAAAACTCAGGCCATTGTCATTGGTTCCATGCCCCTTCTTAGATCCTATACTGACTTTCCGATACTAAACCTTGGTGACCAGCCAATCTCCTTCTACTCCACTGTCAAAAATTTAGGATTATTTATTGACAAAACCTCTCCTGGAATCACCATATTTTTCACATCTCCTGACGTACAATTTCTACCCTCAAACTATTCCATCGCTTCCGCCATCTCCTACCTCAACATACGCGTAGACTCCTGGTTTCCTCTCTCATCTTCCCCCACTTTGACTACAGCTGTGTGGTGTATGATGGATTCTCGGTGAAGCTCCGTGACAGATTGAAAAGATTAATGAACAGTTGCGTGAGATTTGTAATTGGTGCCACGAGATACTACCATGTTTCTCACCACTACACTGAGTTAGAGTGGCTCTTCCCCTCCATTCGAAGACAGTATTTCCTAGGTACATTCCTAGGATCATCATATCATCATATCATCAACAATCATCGTCCTTCCTACGCCTACAACCTTCTCCAATTCAAGTCCTCAGTCCACTCCCTTTCGAAAAGATCTCGATCTTCCGACCTTTATATTCCTTCTCACAGATCTGCCTCGTTCCAAAACTCCTTCATAGCTCGCTCTGTTAAATTTTGGAATTCCCTTCCTATCAAAATTTGGCATTCTTCATCCCTGTCTACATTCAAAACCCTCCTATTCCAATTCCTGTACCAAAAACAGTCAGATACCCGCTAACCGTGTATGAAAAACTACACATTATTCATAATAATGCATTTACATATAGCTCATTACTGAAATTCTTATTAGCAGATTCGACTTTTTTTTTTTTTCTAAAAGTATATATTTATATTTTACAATTGTACAGTTTTAAATGTCTTGGCAAGGTTCAAGAGTTTTGTATATAGATTTTTTTTTTAAATTTTGTATGTAGTGTGTAAAACTAATATTTTCTTTACTGATTTAGCTTTAATTTTACTTTTTATGTTTCTTTTTATATGGCCAGATACAACATTTTAATTTTGTAATTTTTTTGTTATTCTGAAGGGACTTCGTCCCAGAATAAAATTATTTGCTATTCTATTCTATTCTAAAACACAGATATCCCTCAACATATAGTAAGGCATTACTGAACTCGCTCAAGAAATATTATTGGTACAAAATTGGTCTTGTTTGTAGTTCTTTCTCTTACTAGAAGTATAACGGCATATCTGGATATTATTATGTTTATTCAAAATAACAATAAGTTCCTTACTATATTATCCGACCAGACTATAAGTGCATGAAGTTATTCTCTTCCTTTTATCGTTTCAATAGTTCGTAGAAGGGTATAAAAAAAAAATACAGTGTTTTAATTTTTTTTCTCATTAATGCTTTATTGAGAAATATTACATTCTGCTATTTTCAAAGACACTAGTTATAGTGATAGTGTAGTTCATTCACACTCTATGTACAATAAATAATAGTAAATTAAAGAACAAAATAATAATACTACAAGTAAATGAACATAAACAAAAGGAGAAAGTACGGCAATACTCTACCAAATATACAAAAGGACCTTTTTGGGGTGAAAACCTGGATTAGTAGTACTTCGTGACGATTCTTTTGGAGAGAATCACTACCTTTTGCGTTTTGGATTATAATATAGGACCCAGGGGCGCCTAACCCTCTCAAGATCGATGACGCATGGTTCATCTCCCCTCCTAAGATATTTAATTTCTCTTCTCTTTTTAAAAACAGTGCAAGCTAAAGTAAAATTTTAAAAATCATATGTCATACAATTACACTTTCAGTGGTATGCACTATGTACTTTTCCCTAGTTTGTGTGATGTGAGCAACAGATTTTCTTACTTTCACTTAGTTATATTTTTTCTCTCATTCGCCCCTTTCTAACACTACGATATGAACCCGTAATCTTAAATTGGAAATTGAATAGCTGTAACTTCGTTAATAGTTGTCAGAAATGAACGATTTTTATACAGTTTTGTATGGAATTTCATTACCCCATACTTAGTGATTTAGGCCCCAAAACATTTCTGTTTTTTAATAACTTTTTTTTCCAGTATTTTTTAGGCATTTTAGTCTATATACGAAAATTAAAAGGACAATTATTAGAACATTATAGGAAAGTTTCATCAAAATCTTTAAAGCCGTTTTTGCGCTTTAGCGTTTTTCATTTATTGCGCAAAAGCTATTGCGCATGGAGCATCCAATTTGTGTCATAAGCTTCAGTAGTCAAAACCCTACAAAATAAAAAAAGAAGCAACAAAATCGGTTCAATAGTTCTCGAGAAAGTCTTGGCACAGACAGACAGATAGACAGACCAATGGCTAAAAATGTGTTTTTCGGACTCAGGAGGCTATGAAACGTATAGATCCGTAAAAACCCGCATATCGGAAATTTGACTCGATAGCAATGCTTTCCTTACCAAATATAGGTAGGAAAGTAAAAAAAAAAATAGCGATAAACCTAAGTTTTGATCAATTTATTTATACAAGAGCAATTGATAGGAACGTCAATTAAACACAACAAAGTTTATTAAAATCTACCTGATAAAGGTGAGATAAAATTGTTATCTATAGCGGGTCCATTAACTGTGAGTGAGTTTAAAACACCTTGGAACAGTCGATAACCTGTCTTACGACGTCATCCAAGACGTTCTGGACTGTTTCAGAAGTTGATGCCATGGATTTGCACCCTGGAAGCCGTATCTGTGCTGGAGGCGTGAAGATACCTTTCCTCAACATTGGTACCTGGAAGGTGAGTCACAATAACCGTTGTAGGATTCTCTACGAAGTTTAAAATGAAGTGTTAACTTTCATTTTTTGGTATTCAAATATATTTAATTTTAAATTTTCAATTTTGGTATGAATTTGTTTTCATTTTTTGCTTCCTCACTACCGAAGGTAGGGGAGTTTTTATTCATGTGGGAGATTAAAATATAAATTGCACTCTAAATCAAAATATTCCACTCGCGTTTTAAGTTTCAGATATCAAGGATCAATTTTGATCCGGTTTCTATCTGTCGCTGCCTGTAGTGAAATCGATGTAAACTGTTTATCCGATTTTCATGAAATGTTGAAGGATTGTGTAGGTTGGTGTTTAGATGGTTCCATAAAATCCTATCCAACACTTACGCTTATGCACGCGCAAATTTATTTTCTTAGATATGTCCATATTTCAGAAACGACTTATTCGATTTAGCTATAAATTGTTTGTTCAATTCCATCAACTACTGTCTCTTAAATATGCGCAAAAGTATTTTATCCGATAAGCTAATATCTCTTAATACTCCACTTTCTATTTGGGCCAAAATTAGAGAGAAGTTAAGGATTGATAAATTATTGATCAAGTAGGTACCAATTTTAATCATATTTTATCCACAACTGTCAGTTTTGCTTTCGGATCTACAAATATATCGTTTTTTATTCGCCCTTAGTTTAAAAACGGCTCGTTCACGATTTGATCCACAACTGGAGGAAATTTGGAGAATGGTGTAAAAATTGCATACTATCAATTTCATTAAATATAAGAAAATATATGGTACATTAAGGTCGTTATGGATGATTGTATTAGTGACAAAGTAAGTAGTATTGAGTCTTTTGTAAATGACTGAGAGCTTAGAGCGTTTGTCTAGTAAGTGCTGGAGTAGTCAGAGACGTCGAGCGGTTTCTTGTCATTTCAATCTGGTATGAGGATTTAAAGTTATACGTTTTCCCAGATGAAACGGTTCCTCATTATATATGTTAATTAATTGTTTTAAATGAATTTATTATACCGTTTACAAATTTTATTTTATACCACTTCGATTGAAAGCAGTGAAAGTCGTGTGAAGCATGCACTGCAAAAGACTTTTTAGCTAATCATGGAATAAAAATGATCTCAAAACAAATACGAATACGATTTTATTCAATTACTCATTTTGAATGAAAACTATTTTTTTTATTTTATTTTTAACGGTTTATAAGAAAGAACTGTTGTTTATTGTTACAAGCAGGTTGAAGGACTCTGAACGAGCCAATGTTTGCTCGAGTCAAATAATTTTTACATTTGGTTTAAAATATCTCGGAAAATAATAATTGGACTGTTAATAAGAGGAATTTCCAGTATTTTCATTCTCTTTGTAATGAGTTGTTATACAAAATTATACGTCTACCCGGCGACGTGTCAGAGATTCAAGGAAACAAACAAATGATAACGATTTTTTTTTTACGTTTGGATTGAGATATCTTAAAATTAAATACTATTGAGAATTCAGAAGTCAGAGAAATATTTACCAGAATAATTTATATACAATTATAATCCTATATATTATTTCTAAAAGGTGTTCTTTTGTCGATTTACCATAATTTTGCCAATTCTTCATCAAATCTAATGATTGACCACTCATTTTGAAGATATTCTTCTCCTTCACATTCGAAAAATAGTTCTGAATCCCCCCGAGATTTCTAGGGAAAAAGTTGAGAAGGAAAAGAAACTTTATTTGAGAATAACTCAAAAAGTGTGCAATTTTGTACCCTTAATAATAAGAAATATTAATAAATTACCTGCAGAAAAAAAATCGGACAATTATTAGCAAACTCTTTAAAGATATTGCATTTAGGAGTAGAATAGTCTACCACACTTTTTTTTCTGGCATATATATTATCTTTATTATTTCTTAAAGGCATTTGTTTGTTCTTATATTTTATTTTTTTTTAATAATTTAGAAATCCCATGATCGGAGCATGATTTTGTCTTTATTAGCAAAGCAATTTGTACAAATATTATGGTCTATTATGTTAAATGGAATATTGTAATCAATCAAGGAAATATATTAATTTCCTTCCTTACATAAAACATAGAAACTAACTATTTCCATATTGTTTTGCCATTTCTTCACTAAACGAAATTGTCTACGAATTTTTCCCACGGGCCAAATAATGGTATATATTATAAATGTCACTCCTTAGAAAACACAGAACAAAAGACAATATTTATATTTCATGTTATTAAAACGCCTTGTTGATGTTTTAAGTTTCATCGTTTGGTCTTAAGCAAACACCGTAGTTTTTTTTCTTGTTCTACACAAAACAATTAATCAGATGGTATAATAATAACCTAAAAATGAATAACATATATTTTGTTTGAAATTATAACATATGTAAAATATTTTTCTCTCGGCTCATATGGCCCATTGGAACGAACGAACCGGACATGTGTCTAATATTTTTAGATGTAGTATATTTTATATTTGTTTGAAAGCGGGGAATTTAATCTCATTATGACAGCATATCAAGTTTTCATAATATATGGGGGCGGGGTGGCCGAGCCTGGCAAATGCGTGTGCACAGCACCGCCCGTTGCCCGGCAACTCGGATCAAATATAATTAGATAAATAATTACAAGTTCGCGTACCGGTGCCCCTGGGGCTTTTAACTCTAGCATTAATTCCCCAACCTCTTTTCCTGGTCTGGGAAAACACAGTGTAGAATAAAAGGCGAGGATGAGGAGAACCACCCCCCCCAAACACACACACACACACACACATATATATATATATATATATATATATATATATATATATATATATATATATATATATATATATATATATATATATATTTATCATATTTAATGATATTGCTTCAATAATAATTACCGTGTTAATTAATTTATTTAAGTTTTCATAATATATAACAATTATTAACTTGAGGCGTCGATTAACTTGAATATCATATGGTTTCATAATAAATAAAGTGAAGGTTAGATAAGGATATTATCAACGGCACTCACAGTCCCGTCCAACCTGAATTATCTAATGCTACGTCACTACGAGCTATTATTGTCACTCTGAATGGATCTGAGAATTCCTTGTTTGGATAAAATTTATCTTAAACGTTTGAAATAGGGTCAAAGACCTATAATGGTTTACCAAAGAAAAAAATCTTCTTTGCTTTTGGCAATGATGACTATACAACAATATAATTCCAATTATACAACAACTGAATTTATTTGTTCTATTTCTAAATTACATGTTTACATGTTAACGTTTCGGGGTATTTACTCCGATCTCCAGAACTTGAATCCCAATGTTTTTTTGTTGATTCATAGCTAAAAAATTGAGTTAAAATATAGTGAATGTTACAATAAATGTCAGAATTAGGTTGTTACATTAAATTTGTAATTACCTTCATTTTTTAAATTCATGTTATAATAAATTAAAGTATATAATATCCAGAGAATCATCGTGCTTTTGGACCAATTATTGGGTATCTACCATGTTGATTAAAATTGACCTTTGGATATGACTGTTTATTTTTATACTATTGTTGTTAAATGTTTATTGTTTATGTAGCAACAATTTCATTTTCATTAAATTTTAATTTTGTTTAATATGTCAGCATAATGTGTTCATAAATGTTTGGTGTCTGTTTTATAATTTACTGTTGTTCTATTGTTTTTTGTGCTGTGTATGGCTTCAAGTAATTTTCTATTATTGTTTTTGGTTCTGTGCCTGATATCTGTGGTTTATTGAATTTATGCTGTAATCTTATGCTGTGATGTGCTAAAGCTGTTGTGTTTAGGTTTTTTGTATTTTTACAGTTAGTAATGTGTTGTGAAATTATGGTCCTTAATTGTTTGGATGTTTCACCAATGTAGATTTTGGATCAGTTTTGACGATTTAATTTATAAATTTATAATTTATATATTTATTAAAAAAGGGGAAAAAAATCTCATGTAGTAAACAAAATTATCTGGTTTTTATACGTACACAACTTTCCTATCTACTTCAAATAAATTTAAATATTCTAAACATTTTAATAATTAATAATTAAAGAATAATATTTTCGTTCATACTAATCGATAACGGCGAAGCCACACAAAGACCAACGTGTTTGGATTGCCCACTAAACGGTATGTAACGATTTTTTGAATAGATAGACTGCTTTTCATGTTTGATGACACAAATATTTCAGTGAGATCTCGTGAGTGCTTTGAAACAATTTGGACTCAAAGCATATGTTGCAATTTAGCAAAAAAAATGTATAAAATTTAATTAAAAGTGTACGTTAAAATTTATGAATGACTCATTAGCGAATAAATCTTGAGTTTCGTTTGGGAACTGAAAGGCACCTTAGACTTACTATGCCAAGTAATGAAAACTCCATCGTTGGATATCCGAGGCCTTTATCCGAGACTACTATTCTGATTTATTTGAGATTTGTTATCAAAGTCAGTGATAACCAGGATGATCCTCACAATAAATTTCTCGACTTTACATATTTAAGAAGTTTATAATACTTAGCACTGGTTGCAGAAATATTCCTAGCGTTTCTGATAACTAGAAAACTTTACATCAACAAAAGCACTCCAGATTGTTATTAAAATAATAATTCAAATCCCTATTTATTTTGAACAAAAGTTGAAAAAAAAGCCTTATTTGGTCAATTTGTATATTTAACTTTTCACCGAAGAGATAAGGATAGTAAACTGATAAGCTACACATTTTCGAATTTGGAACTTCTTTAGGCAGGTTTTGTATTTTATTTGTGAAGCGTGACTTAGATTGACCAGTCAGATCTCCGGTTCGTAACGCTAGGGTAAAGTGGAATGGACTAATTAAAGTGTTTTTGCATATGGATTAAATTATCTCAAAAACCAAAAATCGGACCTGCAGATTATTAGAAAAAGAAATGTTGATCATTTCATCCTCTTTGTAATGAGCTACTATTCAAAATTGTGTCTTAACGTGACGTCTTGTTAGGGAGGAATAGAGGAAAAAAATGGTGTCGAAAACCAAATGATAACGAGTTTTATTGAAGGTATGGATTAAAATATCTCAGAAACTAAAAATCGGATCTTCATACTATAAGCGAAAGAAATGCTCAGTATTTCAACCTCTTTATAATCAGATATTATTTATAATTTATATTTCATATTATTAATTCCACCTTTTTGATGTTTTCATTATTCATTTATTGATATCTACAACTGTATACATAAATAAATACAAGTAAAGTGATAAGCGATTTGAAATTATTTTTATTATAATTTATGAATTTTTGTAACTATTTATTAAACTATTGTCTCTCATACTACAATAATTTAATAATTAGTGATCAAAAATTATAATAATGTTAGCAACCTTAACAAATTATGGAAAAAAAAAAATTAAACAGTAAATGATCATCTTATTATCTGATAGCGACAACAGTCACAAACGCCAACCTAGTGTTGCCCAAAATCGGTCTTGGTCTTGTACTTTGCACTTCGCAAGACCAAGCCAAGGGCTTAAAAAAAAAATCGATTTTTTAAATAACAATTAAGGCAAAATAGTTACTAATATTTGACAATCTTAGTTACTAAATGTTAATAATTGGTAAAACAATATACTTTTGCATTTAACTCCTACAATTTTTCATTCGGAGTTTAGTTAGATTCTCCTATCTAAAGAATTACAGTAATATCTTTATAGTAATAGCTAATAAGTAACCGCAAGACTCTTGCGAGAGTCTTGCGCAAGACCAAGACCATGACCAAGACGGGGTTATAAGACCAAGACTTGTCTCGGTCTCGCATTTGGGCAACACTACGCCAAGCTAATGTTAAAAGATAATTTAAAAACTTTGTCAATTCTTTCTGCAGAAAATTGTTAAAAGTTTCTTTCTTCCATAACTTTTTTCCTGAAAGAATGTGCTTATTTTTCGGCAATGAAGGATAATGTTATCTTCAAAATGATGGCTAAATCACTGGATTTGATTAAATATTAAAGATGATAATGTATACCTACAAAACAGCACCTTTGCGAATTAATTTATAGGGATTAAACAAGAATTAACGATCATAAAAAAAAGAGAGAGAAAAGAAGATTACATGAGTAAGTGATAACATATAAAGTTGTTGCAAGAAATGAATATTGTTTTTTACTCTTAAAAAATTAATAGCAGAATAACAAGTAACAATAACAATTTGTAAATTCAGTGGGCATATTATTATTTTTAATTTATTTAAACTATAAAAACTTATTTTTACTTCCACTTATACAGGTTGTCTTAGTTCTTGATGGCCAAACTTTGGAGTGTAATTCAAGATAATATGTCGAACGAAAAAGTTCATTTAATGCATGGAAAAGGAGTTCAGACCAATTTCGTGTTGTTGTTTTCAAGATTGTTCACGGTTTTTATTGAATAAGAAGGAATTGCTCAAAAACTGTTCAAGATAATTAAATTCTAAGTACACCATCGTAAAGTAGATATTTTTTTGAGAAAACAATGATTACATTTACTAATATCAATGATAAAATGGAGGAGGGACGAGGGGCGTGGTGAACTCTCGCCAATAAAAATGGTGAGAGGGCGAGAATATTGTTTCATTTCAAACATATTCTTAATAATTTGGAGTAAAAATATAAACATTAAAATTGATAACAAATAAGCTGCATGAATGAATAAAATATGTAAATTAAAATCGATTAAGAAAATAAGAAAAGTCGAAAAGCTGGCTAAGTTAATAAAAAAATAAGCTAAGCCATATAAGTAGCTAAGTAACTATACTATCAACATCAAATATTCCTATTTTATAAATTTTCATTTATATTGAAGAATAATGATATAGAAACATATACTTGCATTTTATGATTCATTCACCTTTCAAGTGCACACCTCCATTCCAGGTGATTTTTTTTTTCTGCAATAAATTAGGAAACAATTTTTTGTTCGAAATTTTGTCTAGGATCAACTCCTAGAGTTCGGGCATTAAGAATTGAGAAACTCTATATATATTTATTGACATCCCCAATATTTTTGTAGAGCACCTTTTTTCGCGATTTTCGATCAAATTATCTCTTATACTTCATATGAAAAAAACAAATGAGTATTAGTAAGGATTTAGTACCTCATTAAATTGAATAATTTAATGAGAAAACGCTCCACATTGGAGATTTTCGTACATAAAAAAAGTTTTTAGGTTGCGATATGAAGAAGACATTCCCGAAGTTTTAGAGGGGTGCTAATAATTTGGTAAAAAGGTGACTATACCAAACTATTGTTTGCAATACATTTATTATTACTATATATACTATTACAATATACTTTATATAATATTACTATGCAATATATATTTACTATCCTAATTCTGTCATAAATATTGTTACAAGGAAATACATACAAATTTAAACAGACAAATTATTTGTTTCAAAAACTTTATTAGCAAATAAAATGTATATAGAGAGTAAAACATGAAAGAAATTACTGAAAACGCCTCCCTTTAACCTTGAAACAGGCATCTCTGTGGCCAATCAATAGCAGCACGCAGCACTTCTTGAGGAAAGCGCTCAACTGCTCGGACCAGAGATTGTTTGAGGCTTTCCAAGTTATGGAGTGCTCTGTGGCATGCCATCATCTACACTTTGGATCAAACCTGATAATCTAGTAGTTTGAGATCAGGGCTTCCTGAGGGCCAATCCGAGGCAGAGATAACTCTGGAATGTTCTTTTGCAGTCTCTGCTGGGTTGACCAGGCCTTGTAAGCTGGAACCAAAAAGCTTCTGAAAAACCTTATGACTTCCAGCAAACAGAGTATCATTTAGAGGCTTGACAACAGGTTCCAAAATATCGTCCTGATATTTTTAGCAGCTGCTATCAAAGCAAACGCCCCACCAAACCATCACTGAGGAAGGGTGATGACCACTTTCCACTCTTCCGATGACTTCCTGGGCTTCTTTAGAGCTGTGTGCGTACACACAATCATTTTGGCGATTAAATTTTTCTTCAATTGTAATAATTTTCTCATCGCTAAACAAATCGTTGAAGACGATTGGTGTAACAGCCAAGGAGCACTTTGCATCTATCCACTCTATTTTTTTTAGGGCAGTGGTTAGCCTTTGTCCTGTCATTTTTCGAAATGCACCCCTCCTAAGGCCCCTTTTTATTATGCGAGACATTGATCCGATAGAGATTCCCATTGCCCGAGACATGATTTGTTTTTTCGAATGGGATTTCTTTCGATTCGAGCAACCACTGCTCTCACTGCATTTGCCTTTCTAACAGTGCGGGGACGGCCCGGTCGAGGTCTGTCACATACAGACAGGGTTTCACTATATTTATTTATATTGAGGTACACGAACTTACGGCTGATACCCAAAGGTTTCAAAGTTTTAAAAATCTCAGTCCTACATTTCCCAATTTTGTATAAGACGATCACAGCTATTCGGTTTTCTTTATCACCCCAGTCCATGTCAACTGATCGAAAGAAAAAAACAAAACAAATTAACAGAGATTATTATCCTGACATGTAAAGAAAATAACCTCATACATGTAAGGATTATCTAAATAATACCCAAGGATGTAAACAAAGTTCAACTTTTGTAACAGTAAGGGCGGGGTGGCTGAATGGGTTAACGCGCGTGCATAGCACCGCGAGTTACCCGTCAACCAGATGACCTGAATATGAAATTGAAAAAAGTACGAGTTCGCTCCCTGGTGTCAAAGGAAATTTTAAATTCCCACCCTCACCCTCCGGCCCAGGAAAATCCCGTATAGCCTATAAGGTAGGGAAGAACAGAAAAAAAACTTTAATAACAGTATTTATGGCAGAACTATGTATATACAGATTTTACTCGACTGGTCAGGCTTAAACACCAAATTTTCAAAATGGCTTCTTCTAAACTAAATTTATATAGTTCATTTAAAATATTATGTGATCATCTATCACTTGTAATTAATTTAATTAAAATTCATACTTTGTAAGGCGACCTCAGAAGACCACCGAAATTCCCTTAACGTTGCTTTTGACTTGGGCTACAGGAGCATCAGGACCTGGTCTGGAGAATGTAAAACAATCGGACCTATCCTCAGAGAAATGTTCGATACCAACAAAATCAGGAGAGAAGATATTTTTATTTCAGCCAAGGTAAAGTTTATTTAGAGTTTATTTACTTAATCACATTTTTATTTTTATTTACAATTCAATATGTCAATATATCTAAATATACCTGTTCTTACCTGCTTCTGCTTTATCAAAAAAAAAAAAAAAAAAAAAAAAAACGCAGACGCTAACCAGTTGAAGTTGAATGTAGAAAAGACGAAGGCAATCTTAATAGGCTCCAATCACCTCCTTAAAACTGTTTCTAATGTTTCAACCCTTTCCATAAATGATTATCCCATCCTTAAATAACTTGAGATTTGATCATACTCTTTTATGAAAAAAACATGTATCCAATACCTACCGTGCCTTTTTCACATTAAAGTTAAATTAACTCCATTATCTATTTGTATTAGAAAGCTGCAGAAACCAGGAGATCACTCATAATATTTCTTCACTTAGACTACGGTTGTGCGATATGTGGCAGTGTCTCTGGGGGTCTCAAGGCATAACTAAAACGTTAGATAAATTGTTTTCTACGTTTCATTTTTGATATCCGAAAGGAAACCTTTGTTTCCGTTTTTATGAAGAGTTGAAGAGACTTTATCCTTCCTACCGTCGTATTTTATTTTATCCTTCCTCTTCCAAGTCATCAACTCCCGCCGTCCCTCATACATCTCCAAGCTTCCTTAATTCAAATATCCTGGAGACTGTCGAGCACGTGATCGTGACCAGCACTGCATTCGAAGAAATAAGGGCAACAATGATGAGAGCCACGGGAATTTACGTCATAACAGAGGATGAATTTCCTTCGGTTGATAAGTAAGGAGAACTTATCGCGGTTCAAGAAATTCATTTATGGCTGGAATGAGGAAGTGGGTTCAACCCTCTTCAACATTGGAGTACGGAGAAGATAACCAGCACTAAGAAGTCTTGTAACTTGTAAACTGTTTCACTTGCAGTAATGTGTTGTTATGCAGTCATACATAACTTGCCATTAATGCAAACATCCGTATGGTGTAATAGACAATGGAGTATAGCGATTAAATAAATAAATTCAAATACTGTGTTTACTCCCGCAATATCCGTTTCCAGTCTTCAGATTTATATACAACGATTTTCGAAAGATAATAGTTAAAGTTGTCAATGAGAAATCAAACACTGTCGATCTCACCTGTGGGGTACCCCAAGGAGCTGTTTTATCTCCCGTTGTTTTCCTATTATATACTGCGGAAATAGTGGCAACTAAACACCAAAATGCTTCTTTGACAGCATTTGCTGATGACATTGCTGTCTCAAGTAGCAGTGTGAATGCCAAAAAGCTATGCAGCAGGCTGAAATAGCTTGTGAAAAAATTGCAGAACAGCTAAAAATCCTAAACATAGATATTAATTCTGAAAAGACGAAAGGAATTATATTTTCATAACAAAAAAGAAAAAACAAAATGCCAAATGAATTCAAAATTAACAACAGTATTAAATTATTGACTAACTTAACATATCTCGGTATTCACTTCGACAGACATTTAAAATTCACTCGAAATTTCGACAAAAAAAAATTTAAAAAATAAGATCTAAGACGTATAGACTCCAAAATTTTATTCAGACAACAAACCTATCTTTATGCCTAAAGCTTCTAGTCTATACTAGGCTCTGTTGTATGGTGCACCTCTGTTCGAACATATCAGTAAATCAACGGTAAGAAGATTACAATATTTCCAGAATGGAATAATTAGAAAAATTGTAAGAGGAACCACGCTGCAGAGAAAGAAGACATTGGATATACACTGAATTTATCAACAATAAAAGAATTTCTAGCAAAAACGAAAAAAATCATTTTTCGAAAAATCCCAACAATTGACAAAAACTCATTTCAACAACTTATTACCAGCCAAAATTTCGAAACGTTGGCAACAAATCACATGAGATAGATGTTTTATTAATTTAGTTGTAAGCTCTAGAGGATAAGGTCAACTCAAGCCTGAGGTGAGCCCCATCACCTTTTGTATTACAGATGGAGAACAAAATACTCAGAAACAACAAAACAATAAAAAATACACTTTACAATGTTCAAGCAGTAAAAGAACTATTATGAAGACAATGAAAATTCAAGGAATCAAGACAAAAATAAATAAAAAGGGCTGTGGAAAAAAAAATAATACTGTCCCACATTTAAGAAAATACAAACAAGAGACTTCAGCGATTCCAAAATGGAATTTCAATCATAATAGCTAAAAATACATCATTTGAAAAAGAAAAATCAGATAAACTTGACGTGTTCTTAAATTTTTCCAGCGTATCTGAATTCATATAGAAAAGAATAATAAAATTCAATGTTTTTTTTAAATATTTAACCAATGGAGAATTAAATACGATAACATTTCCGCCGGCTCCTTGGCGATGGCAAAATATAGATGTAAGTTAGATTATAAGATAGTCCTAAGAAAATTATGAAGATAGAGGTGAGCCACATTAAGCAGATTGAAAGTCAAGAAATTAAGATAAACAGAACCAAGAAAGGCTCAGTAAGACCTTAAGATGTCTCTGAGATACAGCATAAGGAACATCTTAAACATATGTAATAAACGAAACCATGTATGAAACTGGGGATAAGAAAAATAATAAATAAATAAAAAAAATTAAAATAAAGATCTTGTTGTAATATACTAAAATAAAGATTTTTCGATCATCATCTATATATAACTCAATCCCTTTCTACATTCGTCGCTCCAATTCTCAACTCTTAAATACCGCCTATTCAATCACTTCCTATTCATCCCAATAAATTATAAATTGATGCTTCTGTAAATATTTGTATGCAAATTATTAGTTCCTTCTTAATTATTATTATTTCACGTTTCTTTCATTTTTTATTGATTAAAGTTATAATTTTTATTATTTATATTTATTTATTTTTATATAGCTTTGAGGCTCAAAAAAGCTATCTTATTTTATTCTAAAGGGACTTGTCCCAAAATAAATAAGGCATATCATCATTATTATTTTTGATTGATTATTCTAAATCTTTTGTTCAAGCTCCCTTCGGTTGGTAATAGATATGAAGATGTGGAAGATTTTATGAGAAGATCTCTCGATTCGCTACAACAAGATTATGTAGATTTGTACGAAATTGGTTCACCGATAGGCATGATTAGAAAAGGAGATTCATTTGTCCCTCTTGATGAAAATGGAGATATTCTATTGGATATGAAAACAGATTTTGTGAATACCTGGAAAGTAATGTAATTTCTTTATTTTTTTAACTAAGTCCATTTCTGTCCCATAATTTAGAAAGGTCTATCTCCAACTTTTTTTTATCAAAAAATGGGATACAAATTTTTTACCCTACATCAAAATTTTAATGTTTGCAGATGTAATATTTGTCATAAATAGTTAATAAAATTGCGGTGGTTGTGATTTTTTGATACAATTGGTTGGTGCAATTTTAAAAATCCATTTTGTTTTCAAAAATCCCATTATATTTAGAAAACTGTTGGAGTGAAGGCCTTTTTATTTATGAGGGCAGATTATTATCATAATTTGTTTATTAATTAATTGTTTTATAATGAATGAGAATGTTATTTGTATATGTATTAGAAGAGGACCAATCTGATTACAAAGGTTTCACTATTGGAATAAATTATTTCAAATAATATTAATATTCAATCACACTCACATAAATATCCAGAATACATACATACATGTAGTGTTTTGGTTTCTATTAACATTTAACTCCATTAGCCTCTGTTTATGCAATAAACTAAGTTTTAGGGGGAAAAAAACTTTGTTAAATTAAAAAACGAATGAAGCATATTTATAGTAAAACGAAGTCATTCATTCACCTTTTCTGTTAGCATAAGAAAATTTATTACATTCAGTGATAGGTACCCCTTCACTTTAGTGTCTCTCCTTCAGTGAATCAAGCTGTAGTAGTCGGTAGTACATTCTTTTGATACATTTAGCTTTATTTTGCACGTTTCGTGGTCACTGCACGAGTTTGGAAAATTTAAGAATTTTTTACTCAAAATTATATTTTAATTGATTTTTAAAGTAGTAAATATAAAATAACAGTTTTTACAAAATCCCCAGGTAGTAAATAAAAAGTTATTAATTATCCTTTATTCGTCTCTAAAGCAGTAATAAACTGTGAATGAGGATAAGATTCTCTATGGCTGCGCTGTATATTCAACAAATTTGAATAAATTTATAGAATTAATAATGATGATGTAGGGATGGTTGACCGTGATATAATACGAGAAAGAGTTGATCGGGGTTTGCGGTAAAATAAATAATAAATTATAGAAATCGTATTATTTAATTATTTTGCCAACGCTTCGACCCACATTTCAGGTCTTCATCAGGGCTACAAAAGATACAAAAAAAGTGAAAATAAAATAAATGAATATAAGTAGATATAAAATAAGAAGAAGTTGTCTGATAAAGAAGTAAAAATATGATATCATAAATATATAGTGGGTGACAATATAGTTAAAATATCAAGTATTATACACTGACAGGCAAAAAATTCCACCCAATTGTTACCCATTAAGGAACCACGTTGGAAAGGTTGGCTCTGGGAAAAATTACAGGCTGCATATCTTTCGTTTCTTCTTCTCCACACCCTTTCACGCACGTCTGGAGATCGAAGAGCGAATCTTGACTCATCTGTAAAAAGTACAGCACTCCATTCGTCCATAGTCCAATGGCTGTGTTCTCGAGCAAAAGCCAGCCGTGTTACTCTGTGAGTTCTGGTCAACTCTGGTCCTCTTACTGGACGAAAAGCCATTAATCCATACTCATTTAATCTTCTCCGAGCGGTACGTTCAGAAATTTGCACACCTCGAACTTCTTCGAGCCGATGAATCGGTTGAACAACGGTAAGTTGCCGGTTTCGTAAAATTCTCAAAGTCAAAAACCGGTCATCCCCTGGTTCTGTTACCCTAGGCCATCCAGAACCGGGCCTTCTATTGTAGGAACCAGTTTCCTGAAAACGCCTGACGGCATCTCGTAAAGTTTCATATGGAACTCCGATGGCATTAGCTGCATATCTAATGGAAAGTCCATCATCAATAAGTGCCACACCACGCGCAACATCCTCAGCACAAAGAGGCATTTTTAAACTTAATATTGAAACAATTAAAAGCCGGAGACTAAGAAATGTGCTGCAAGAAACGGCACTGAACTAATGATACTGAATAAACATTTGGATTCCATAGAAAGTAAACATTGGAATCTAGAATCATTTCATTGAATTAAGGATTAAGGGTTATTGTCCTCTATATTAATATGCCTAATTGAAAACAAACAAAAAGATTACCTATTTATTCATTGAAAACAATAGACCAATCCAAAACAGAAATATTTTTAGATGAAAACATGAAAAAATCAAGTGGGTGGAATTGTTTGCCTTTCAGTGTATATATAGAAGATACAAACAAAAATGAAAAATAAGTATGAATAAAAATAGAAAACAAAAGAGAATATAGCATGTAAGTTAAAAGTAAACAGATTGCGATAAAAGATAAGGAGTGAGTGTATAACAAACTAATAAAGATTACATTTGATAACTGTAGGTTAACAGATAAAGAAAATGAAATAGTACAATATCAAAACTTATTCAATTTTCAATCTCTTTATTCGTTAACATTCATTTTCTTTATCTGTTAACCTATATAATTAATACTTGATATTTTAACTACATTGTCACCTATCATATCTCTGATATCATCTTTTTATTTCTTTATCAGAAAACTTTTTCTTATTTTATATCTACTTATATTCATTAAATTTATTTTCACTTGTTTTGTATCTTTTGTAGCCCTGATGAAGACCTGCAAAGTGGGTTGAAACGTCGGCAAAATAATTAAATAATACGGTTGGTATAATTTAGTATTTATTTGACCCAAACCCCCGATCAACTCTTTCTCATATAGAATTATTCTCATTAGAGACTTTTGAGATGGAAAAATGGAAATGCTTGCTAAAAAACAAAAGTAAAGAATTAGAAAAAGACTTTTAACAAATTAAATAAAAACAATTTTAGTTATAAAATTACATTTTAAATGGAAAACAAATCTAATGTTGATGCTGTACCCAATATTTAACGCTCATATTAATAATTCCAAAGTAGATGTAGAAAGGGAATTTTATTTTTTAAAACATTGAGGATAGATCATTAGAAATAGATATATCTCTAAACTTTAATAAAAACAATTCATTTTATTGTTTCTAGGAGTGTTAAAACAATTTTTCATCTTTTCTTATTTTATTAAGTATTTATAAATTAAAAATTATTAGTTTACGAGCGTTTTATTTTTCAATACATCATGTTAATAAAAAGTATCAAGTTGTTATCCTTTATTAGATCTTTTTGCACTTTTATTAGTACTTAATACACGTTTTTGCATGTTTTAAGTTTTTTATTTCACGTTTTAAAGGATTTTACAGCACAAAAATCCGGTCTATGGTTATATTTGTTTATTATTTTCAATAATGAACCATTGTGACCTACCAAAAAATTCAAAATCTTAACCTCCCCTCCCAAAATTTGAGGTTTTACGTTTCAGGATACATAGAATTTGAAAAACGAATATAAATTTGTTTGTGCGTCCGCCATCCGCGCATTTATTCGAAACTACTGGACAGATTTTTTTCAAATTTGGATATAAAATCAGAGGTCACTCAAGGACGATGCTCATTCATCGACATTACTATCCGCCTTTTACTTTCAAAACGGAGGCCGAAAAACTTGCGTTTCTATAGACTGTAGCGCCTAAACGAATGTACCATTTTCAATGAAACTTCGCTAAAGTCATATTCTCAACATCGTTTAAATTTATCTCTTTAACATAATTCAACGAAAATAAGCTGGAAAAAAAGTTACGAGGGATGGTAAAATTAAATTCCGTATAACTCAACAAGTATACATTTTTTTGTGGTTATTGTGATAAAATGTTTCGAAGGTATTTAAATTACCTAAAAAATTAAGGTTTCTTCGAAATCAAACCACTATTAGTAAATATATCGCGATTTTTTAATATTTTTGGTTTATTACCCCCTCCCAAAATTTGAGGTTTTACTTTTCAGGATACGTAGAATTCGAAAAACGAATAAAAACTATTTTGTCCGTCCGTCGTCCGCGCATTTTCTCCAAAACTATTGGACCGATTTCTTTCAAATTTGGATTTTAAATTAGAGCTCACCCGAGGATGATCCTCCTTCAACAACATGGTTATTTAAAAGTTTACGGAATTTCCTAAAAAATCGTTAAAATCGGACAATTAGAAGCAAAGATATGGTCTCTAGATGTTCTTTATATGTTATACTTCTAAGGTTATATCCTTTGTTTTGGTTTTTGTTTTTGAAAGTGTTTCTGAAGTAATGCTATTTTTTTTAGCATATTACTAATGATTAAAAAAAAAAGTTCAGTCCAATAATTGGAATCACCTTTTATTTATTTTTCTTTGTAACTAGGAAGGTTACTTCAGATGTATAATTGTTTGGAAATAATGAACCATTGTGAAATGATTTGCAGCGTTTTTTAAATAAATATATGTTTTTAATAATTACTGAAATTTCTTATACTATTTTGTCGAGTTTGAATAATTATAAACTATTTTTAGAGAATTATCTACTAACATAAATATAAGAAGAATTAATCATTTCAGGGAATGGAAGAACAGGTTATTGCTGGTCGTGCTAAGAGTATCGGCCTGGCATGTTTTAATCAGAGGCAAATCCAACGGATTCTGGACCATTGTACCATCAAACCTGCAAATCTTAGTCTAGAGCTTCATGTTTACTGCCAACAGAAAGAACTTGTCTCATTCTGCAAAAATAATGGAATGTCAGTGACAGCGGAATTCCCTTTTGGATCCCCAGGATTGCAACAAGTCTTAGGCGGATTTGAGGGAGATAAGTTAGTAAAATTACTAATTGTTTGGTTCGCTATAATAATACATAGTTAACGGCAATTTAATAACCGTGGAAACAAGATCACTAATAAAAATATGTGCAAAATTATTGTGTGAAAAACTAATATCTCGAAAATGAACATTGAAGATAAAGTCCTAACACTTTAAAACTTGATTGCCTATTAGCATAATTTATTGTTATGGTTAGATGGTTGACTGTATTGAATAATTGAATAAAAGATTGATTGTAATCTTCGGTAAAAAAAAAATGTAAAAATAAATAATAATAAAAGGTTTAATGAACCCGAAGGTTCGATGCCGACATCAGCAATCGCTTATTACACACCTCCCTCCATCGTTCGCCGTCCAAACCTAGTCCCTTCAGATCGGCTTTAATGCAATCTTCCCACTTTCGTTTCGGTCTATCCCTCGGACGTTTACCATTCGGTACAGCAAATATTAACCTTTTAGGAATTCTCTCGTTACTAAGCCCAACAACTTTACAAGAGTTCTTCTTCTCAACAACTTACACCTTCAATCATATTACCCGGATACAGTTCACGCAATTCGGCGTTGTGCAACCGTATGAATTCTGCAGTTAATTCATCCTTCTTCGGTCCGAATATTCTACGCAATACTTTATTTTCAAAAACCGTAAGCCGTTGCTCATCCCTTAATGTAAGCGTTGCATAAAGAACTGTAGGTAAGACAATGGTTTTATAGATTTTAATTTTTAAGTTGCGGGACAAGAGGCGCGAGCTAAGTAATTAATCACAGAAAAATAACAAGCATTTCCCGCCTTCAGCCTAACCTTAATCTGTTCTTCAATTTCGTTTTTTCAAGCTAACGTAGACCCTAGATACCTAAACTTCTCTACATGTTCAAACTTATTGCCATCTATATCAATATCACCAGTAATATTATAATTTTCATAAAATAAAATAAACATAATTATAATAATATAATAAATAAATATAATATAATATAAATATAAATAAATAATTATTTTTTTGTAAAAATGAAATAAATTATATTTATTTTCATTTTTGCCGATGTTTCGGTCTAAAGTTCAAGCCTTCATCAGGGCTAAGAATATATAATAAATAGTGTTGCCCAAATGCGAGACCGAGACGAATCTTGGTCTTGCAAACTCAGTCTTGGTCATGGTCTTGGTCTTGCGCAAGAGTCTCCCAACACTTGTAGTTACTTATTAGCTTATTATTATAGAGATATTACTGTGATATTTTAGATAGGAGAAACCTAACTAAGACCGAACGAAAAATTAGAGGAGTTAAATGCAATAGTATATTGGTTATATCAATTATTAACATATAATAACTAAAATTGTGGAGTATTAGTAACTATTTTGCCTTAATTTTTATTTAAAAGATAATTTTTTTTACCAGTCCTGTTCTTGGTCTTGCAACAGTTAGGCGGCTTTGGTATCGATCTTGCAAAGTGCAAGACCAAGACCAATTTTGGGCAACACTAATAACAAAGGCCTATAAAAAAATATATGAGAAACTATTGACATTAAAAAAAAAAATATTTAGGTGAAAGGTATAGTTTAAAAAATGTAGATAAAATAAACTTAAAGTAATATAAATTAGGTGGAATAAGAAATATAGACCAATGGAAAAAAAAAATTATATGACGGGGGAGAGAGGTGCTTTAGCCCAAAATCCACCTTCTTATAAATCCGCCAGCGCAATGTCTTATTTGTTTAACTTACTTTATTAATAAACGTTAAAGAAGATAATTTTTATAAGTTAATCTTCGAGGTACAATCAGTTTGTATCGGGAAGTCCACTATAATACTTATTTAATAATATTTATTTATGTTTGAATATTTCAACTTAAAACTTACTTTGGTTTATTTTAGAAAGTTTGTTCCTTCCGCGTTGAAGGATCCCGTCATCAAAGATATTGCTAGAAAGCACAATAAAAGGCCTTCACAGATAATTTTAAGATATCTGATCGAGTATGGTGTCGCAGTTGTGATAAAATCTGTTAAACCAAGAAGGTTACGAGAATGTTTTGATGTAAGTTATCCATCTATATTATATTTTTATTACTTATTTATATGCGTGATGTATATTTAAATTTTCTTTAAATTTTGCAAAGATATTCGACTTCCAATTGACTCGAGAGGACTTCGATCGAATCAGTGAGCTGGATCGTGGCGAAGAAGGGAGGAATATTGGTGGCAGTACATGTACAGGTGTTTTGAATCAACTCGAAAGACATCCAGAATTCCCTTGGAAATCATAAATCGAATTTAACATTGTGATATTTTAATAATTATATTTTTAAAATCCTAAAAGGGTGGAGTTTATCGAAAATTATAATTTACTTGTCTAATAAGTTCGATTAATTCTTAGTTCGATCAGTGTCGGTACAATGATACCTGCCAGGAGGGAAAAGCTTAATTTTGGATTGCGATTTCACCTCCAGAAGCCCTCCCATCAGTTTTATATCAATATACAAAATAATGCATTTCACAAAAAATGTCTGATGCTAATATCACTAATATATTGATATCGGATAAAATTGCTCATGTCATTGAATGAAGGCAGAACAGAGCATCATTCATAATTTATAATTGAAAAATGCCTTTTTAAAGAAAACATTGGAGTTTTACTTTTTCTAGTTTATTATGCCAAAACGTCCTTTTTTGTTAATATTTTAACCGATTTTTTAAAAAATGTTTGTCTATTTACGAATTTTGGACAATAAGCTTATAATGCATAGAAGTAGCGTCTCGCTTAAGATGTATTATTTTATACACTGCATAGTTTTAAATTGTCACGGCTCTTACGTCCTAGTAAAATTAAAATTATCCAAAATAAAAATATCGATTTTAAACTGGTTCGAGTTTATAAGCCCGAAATTTCTTTTTTGTCAGTATTTCAACTTATTGTCCCATTTTCGAATCACAGGCGTTACGTCCCATAATGATATTAAGAATATTCAAAGCGATACTGTAGTGTATTAATCGCTCGAAATTAAAAATTTTAAATTAACTTAATAGAAAACATTACTTGTTTGAGTTTTTAAGCCCAAAATTTCTTTTTTTTTCAATATTTTAACTTATTGTCCCGCTTTCGAATCACAGATGTTACGTCCGATAGTGCTACTAAAAATATTTAAAGCGATACTGTAGTGCATTAATCGCTCTAAATAAAAAAATTAAAATTAACTTAATAGAAAACATCGGATTTTTACTTGTTCGAGTTTTTAAGTTTAAAATTTCTTTTTTGTCAATAACTTAATTTATTGTCCCTTTTTCGAATCACAAGTGTTACGTCCCATAGTGCTATTACAAATATTCAAAGGGAAACTTAGTGTATTAATCGCTCGAAATTTAAATTTAACTTAATAGAAAACACCGGATTTTTAATTGTTCGAGTAATTAAGCCCAAAATTCCTTTTTGTCAATATTTTAACTAATTGTCCCCCTTTCAAATCACTAGTGCTATGTTATGACTGAACTATGTGAACATTGATAAAATTATTTTTTTCTCTCAAGAATGAAAAAAATGCAAACAGTTCTGTGTCACACTATGTTAAATTTAAAATGCTAAAAGTGTTACCTGTTTCTACTACGAACTATGTTTTATCAATAATTCTCTCCTTTTTTTTGCCAGTTTACATATTAAATATTTTATATCGTATTTTAAAAAATGAAATAGTTTATAATATTAGAATATGATTATTTATTCCATTTATAATGAGTTTCATTATCAACATATTCAGTTGTCATAATGAACAAAGCTGGGTTTTTAATAATAATTAAAGTTCATCTCTAGTTATTAGCTCAACCTCAAGTTTTCAAAACCAAAAAAAAAAAAGTAAAGAAAAAAAATAATCTGAGAGGTTTTTTCTTATATCTCAAATACTCAAAAATAATTATATTAATTAATAATAATATGAACAATATTACAAAAGTTAGTCATTCACATGATATATTTTTTATGGTAACATCTGTGACAGCAAATTTAGATTTCTTTGTAATATGGAAAAAAATAAAAAGTTGGAAAACCTGACGTCTATGTATGATTCTTCTACTCCTTCGTCCTTCCCATTTAGGGAAGTAATACGTGATGTCCAGTTTTTCTTGACCATCGTACAAGATGTCAGGGAGCTGTGTGACCAACATCTCCGACTTCTGCGTCATTCGTCAAAAAAAAAAAAAAAAAAAAAAAAAATAGTGCTATATATATCCCTCAAGTAAAATTTAAATAAATAAAATGATAATAATAAAATAAAATAGCAACAGAAGTTTTGACTTCAGATCATGATGTATGAAGTAATCATTTGATTAACTGATTACGTAAAAGAAAAGTAATATTGACACATAGCGTTGTGTCTGTTTAAGTTTTAACATAAAACAGCAATGATCTTTGTCACCTAGTTTGATTATTATTTTTACAATTTTTTTTTTCTCTTCTCCTCAGGTTGTGCTTTTTCTTTCGGGTATATATGTTTATATTTTATATTTTTGTCTTTCTGTTTGCCAATATGGAAATGTACGTATAAATAGTTCCTTTTATTTATTTATTTTTTTCCATTACACCACAAGTAATCCTAAGATTTTATTTTATCTTAGTGTCTGCATATTATTATATAAATCACTGTAGATATTATTACATTTTGTATTCATTTAGTTTTCTATTAGATAGCTTATTGTTTATAAATTGTGTAGTCATGTATATCTAAATATGTAATTTCTCTTCTTTTTTTTTTTCATCACAATTAAGTAATTTTGAGATTTTATTTTCATTTGTATATATATTTTATTTTTTATTTTTTACTGGTTACATAATTTTTAAATAATGTATATAATATAAAAATTTTTAGAAGTTAGTTTTTGGCCAGATTTGTATTTTACTTTGTATTAACTCATCATTGTTATTCTAAAGGGACTTATTCCCAGAATAAAGTTTAATTTTCTATTCTATTCTATTCTATTTTAATTATAAATGTAATCTAATAATAACAAAAATTTCCAGACTTGAAAATGGCCGTAGTGTTGGCCGAAATATTGTCGAGATAATATAAAAGAAATAAAATTGTGTAATATTGTCTTAGTTTATAAAAATGAAATAAAAAATAAAATAGCTACAGAAGTTATGACTTCAGATATTTTTATTATCAGTTAATTTCAAGTTAATTATCATCGATGAACCCCACCCATAAATATAATCGTATTTTTATATTATGTGATAACAAATAAAAATTTTATTATTTATTTTTCATAAACATTCTGATATTATTTACTCCTAAAATCTTACAGGAAATACAATTAAGTGAAAATATCAAAGGAAAAGAAGACTTGGTATTTTACAATTGACATAAACACCGAATTCTCCATAGAAAGACGTAGACAGTGATAAAAATAAATGATTGTTTATATATTTCATTGTCAATTTAATGAAAGTGGAATATTTCGCTGTGTGATGGGCTTGTATTGATAAGCGTGTTTTAATGAATCATTTATCAATGATAACAGTATTGGAAAACACATTAAATATTATTAAATATTGATTTGTGAATTATCTTCTTTATTATTTATCAATTAACTTTTGAAATATACTTTCTTATCGAAAAAATGTTTACTTTATAAAGGAATTTTTTCTTATTATGAAATGAAAGGTTAGAGTAAAGCTATCTTAATTATTATATCAGAAAATGTATAATACAACATTACTATTATTATTGTACCCACCGCGAGACAGAAAATCAAATTTTTTTTTTTTTTATCAACCTGTTTAATTGAAAAAATTCAACCACATAGTCTTGTGTTTCTGAAATGCAGTCGAAGAATAAAATAATTCGACATAGTTTCGCAACAAAAAATGATCGAAACAATATTGCTTTTTCAACTGTAAAACGTTTTCCCTTGGCTGCTCGAGTTATAAATTAAGAATTTTACATGTTTAAACTCATATACACAAGTTAAAAAGATAATAATTTTCCCCACATTTTTCGTAATATATATCCTGTTTCAATTCAAAATTTACTGGCCTAATATTCGTGAAATCAGACGCCATTTTTTAAAGCAGCGGCTCTAGTTTGTAATTTATATTCAAACCTTCGCCTTCGATCAAGTCAATTTTCTTGCTCTGGTTCCAGGGCTATTAATATAAGTTCTCGCTATGATATGCCAGTGGTATAGTAACAACAAATATATGGATTTAGACTTATAATTAAAAAACAACAACATTTTAATGTAAAATACATTATGAGAAAAAAATGGCATTAATTGTCAAGTAATCTGGATTGAGTAAACACTCGAATGTTTGAAATATTTTAAAATTAATCGAGATATCGCCATTAACGATAAAATTTTAAAGAGTAATTCTAGAATGAGTTACTGTTATTCAAGTATCGTTAAAGAAGTTATGTTTAACAATTGTTTTTTTTTTAAATCGTCATTAACAGATCTTTTAATCTTTTTCTCGACCATTCAAACAAATTTAAAATAGACTGGTAGACCTAATTACACACTTAGTAATTAGTTCTACTTCGATGGAACCGCTGATCAAACGCGTTTTTTACTTTCACTTAAATATATGCTTGATAGTTAAGGAAAATATTGGAATCGTGGAAATTTTCGAATCCAACCTTCAACAGAAATACTTTATTTTTATTTATCCCGATAATCATTAGTATTGTTTGGTACTATACACAGTACTAAAAGGAAATGTAAAGTGATAGAAACGTATAAATTTATCATTTCGGTGTGCGATAAAAACATGGTAACTAATTGTTTTAAATGAAGTTATACCATAATGTTCGCTTTGACTTTTCTATATATGAAAATACTTATCTACTGCAAGGTTACTAAGTGAAGGTTGTGTGATGCCCGCACCGCAACCAGAATTTTTTTTTAGTTTACTGCAGTAACTATGTGATAAAATACTTAAGGTTTTTAAAATCGATTTAACTAATAAAGATGTTTAATAGTTAATCACATACACTACTACGATTCAGAATTTATTTATTAATTAATGGTCTAATATTTTTTAAATTCGGAATTCGCTAAACACGGGTATTAGCTGATATCACTCACATCATTTATGACGAACTGATTAGGTTAATCAGGTCTTAAATACACAGCAGCTGCTTGGTATAAAAATGAATCAAGGATAATTTAATTTTTTTCGTTAATATTTATTTATTATCTTTATTGAAGTGATTTAAAACGAACAACAATGTCGAAAATAAAAAAAAAAATTGAGATTAAAAAGCTTTTACCTTAAAATTATATAATAAAATTTCTATTAATATAAGCTTTCAACAAATTTTGTTATTTTATTTTGCAATAGAGCTATCTAAAAGATTTTTTAATATATTTCCTCCTACATCGAAGATTTCAAAGCTTGAGGGAGGATATTTGGCGAAGAAAACTTAAAAATCAGTAGTATTTTTAAAATCTTCAAATTAATATGAATGAACCAGTGTTGCCGCTTGTACGAGGAACCTCGTTATGTACGAGGTTATGACGTAATGTACGAGGTACCAGAATCGGCCAGCCTCGTACCTCGTACATAATTTTTTCTGACGTATTGAAGGTTATACTTTTAAGAATAAAGTTTAGAATTGTTTTACAATTATTTTGTATGCTGACAAGATATGCTGACATAATTGTATTTCCCAGGACATCAGGGACGGCGCTGATCTTGGACCCTACTGTCCGCTTTGAGAGCAATGACCTCAATCAGGCGGGTTAAGAGGAAAGGGAAAAGAGGAACGTCTATGATAAATGTATCCCTTTCCTGAAAGAGAAATTCCGCGAGACCTTCGGAGAGAGAGCTCACCGTGAGAGGTCGCTGGTTTGGGTCTCGCGGAACGATTCCAGAAAGAACAAGGAGCTGCCTCGAGGAGAACTAGGTGTTGATGTTGGGGAGCTACCGATATAGGCCGAGAATATTATCCTGGACTCCCTGGGAATCATTCACCATCACCTATATAGTGATTTAGCACAAATTGAGGATGTTTTTATCATTTATTTATTATGTTTTAAATTGTTAGAATTGTCTTGTCTTTTTGTCTATAGTGGTCTGGAAAGTCTGGAAAATTGTAATATCATTATTAGTTAACATATACATTTACAAAAAGAATTTCTTATTACATATAATTGAATTGTCTAACGATCTGTGTCATATTATTTTCGATATACATAGATTTATCCAAATCTATACAATAAAAGTATACAACCTTTACATGTACATAACTTTATACTTTAAACCTAATATTAAAAACAATTGAATATTACCTTGAATCCTCCAAGAAAATTAAAAAGAAATTTTTATCGAGCATAAAATAAAAAACGAGAAAGTATATCCATTATTTTCTTCGTAATTATTATTTCCTTCATAAAACTGTAATTGTAAATATACTCTAGTTAAATTAAGTTTTTTTAAATTACCATAATTTTAAAAAAATATTTTCGATTTTTAATCCAGTAAAGTAATTAATTGAAAACTTAACTGGTACTCATAATCAACCGATTTTAAATAATGAAAAAACAACATTTTTTTTTTTGGTTCACATTAAAAGCAGTGGTTCACATTTGTTTTGTGCGAGAGCTAATGGTAAGCTAAATACTGAAACAATCATAAACTATTCATTTTGGTTTATTATTTTCAATAATGAAACATTTTGATCGACCAAAAAATTCAAAAACATAACCCCCTCTCAAAATTTGAGGTTTCACTTTTCAAGACGCGTAGAATTCGAAAAACGAATAAAATTTTTTTGTCCGTCCGCCGTCCGCGCCTATTCTGCGAAACTACTGAACAGATTTTTTTCAAATTTTGATATAATATCAGAGGTCACCCGAGGAAGATCCTCCTTCATCGACATTACTCTCCGCCTTTAACTTTCAAAATGGCGGCCGAAAAGCCTGCGTTGCTATAGACTGTAGCTCCTAAACGAATGTACAGATTTCAATGAAACTTCGCTAACGTCATTTTCTCGACGCCCTTTAAATTTATCTATATAACATACTTCAACGAAAAGAAGCTGGAAAAAAGTTACGACGGATGGTAATATTAAATTCCGAATAACTCGAAAAGTTTTTACTTTTTTGTGGATATTGTATATGGTTTTTTATATATGTTCATTATTGTATATGGTTCTGTTTATGGTGGATAGTGGATATGGTTTTTTAAGAGTTTACGAAATTTCCTAAAAAAAGTCGTAAAAATCGGACAATTAGGAGCAAAGATATGGTCTCCGGTTTTTTTTTTATGTGTTCTACTCCAAATGTTATATCCTTGGTTTGGTTTTTAAATTTTAAATGTGTTACTGAACTAATGCTATTTTTTTTTTAGCATATTACTAATGATTAAAGAAAAACAGTTTCGTCCAATAATTGGAATCACCTTTTGTTTTTTTTTTCTTTGTAACTCGGAAGGTAATGTTACTTTAGATGGATAATTGTTTGGAAATAATAAACCATTGTGAAATAATTTGTAGCGTTTTTTATATTATAATGGATATCTCTAAAAGCATTAATGCCCCAATAATTACTTATGACTCCACACCCCAACCAACTCTTCTTCAATAAATCCATTCACTATACTTGCTTACACAGGCATAAATGTGTATTATTTTGAAATTACAAAAACATTTCATTTTATTTGAGTCAAAATTGAAAGATTGTTGGGGATTAGTCAAAATTGGGGATGTATCATTTTTATTCAATTCCATTTAATAATTGCTTTTACATAAACGCAAATGTATTTTCCTTGTTACACCTCTCTCACAAGTTGTGATTTTCGGTTCGTCCAAAGTCCAAAGGAGAAAAGTTAGTGATTGGTGAAGAAATAATCACGTAGGTATAAGTATAAAATTCCATCTACTACTTTTAAAAAATTCTTTAACAATAGATGAACAATTGTAAAATTCTTGATACGTTTATATTTCATTAAGGCCAGTTCAATTCAGCCGAAAGTCGGAAGAAATTTGGGGAATAATTCACGAATGGTCTTGGAACAAAGTAAAAAAAAATAAAAAATATTGTACTTAATTATCAACGGTCAAAAATTGACTAGCGTAAAACAAGCGGAAACGGGACTTTGTCATCTCTTCCAAATGTATTGAAATACCAAAAAATAATTGTGTGACTCCGGTCCCAACTAGTACCCTATAAGAAGTTTTGAGGGAAAAATCCTACCATTGATAACTTGTCATCAGAGTAATAATTAGTGTAGCCCAAAATCGGTCTTGGCCTGGCAAAGTGCAAACGAGGACTTTAAAAAAAAAATCGTTTTTTAAAAATAAAAATTAAGGCAAAATAGGTACCAATACTTGATAATCTTAGTTAATATATGTCAATAATTGATGTAACCAATATACTTACGCATTTAACTCCTCTAATTTTTCATTAGGGCTTACTTAGGTTTCTCCTATCTAAAAAATTACAGTAATATCTCTATAGAAATAAGCTAATAAGTAACTGCAAGACTGTTGCGAGACTCTTGCGCAAGACCAAGAACATGACCAAGGCTGAGTTTGCAAGACCAAGAATCGTCTCGGTCTCACATTTGGGCAACAATAGCAATAATGTATGGAGTAGAAAGGAACAATACGAAATTGCTTACAAAAACTGGTTAATCATGATATCTCATGATATGAAGGCAAAAAACGGAACTTCGTTTCCATGTTTCCTACTGAAAATAATCAATCAAATTTAGAAAAAAAAATTAAAAGAATAATATGGATATGAATTAACAATTTTTCTGTCACGGAACTCTTTTTGGAAACCGATATAATATTCAAAATTAATCCTGATACAAAAGTACAAATGTTATCGTAAATAAATAAAATCTTAACAAAAATAACTTTATTTTATAATAAAAAAATAATAATTAAAAAGAAAAGAAAATTGAATTTATTTTTTCCAAGGAAATTCGGGATGCCTTTCTAAAGTTTTCAAAATGCCAGTTCCACAGCTTCCTCCAATGAGCCTTCCTTCCTCACCGCAGTCTAGATCGATTAGTCGATCGTACTCTTCTCGAGTCAGTTGGAAATCGAATATCTTTAAACAAAAAGAAAATAATAATAAATAAATAAATAGAAAAAAAAATTTACAATTGTAAAGAGATTGGATGAAGGCACCAGTTATGGACACAGAGCCCAGTGATGAACACGTTGGACTTTAAATATAAATAATAAGCTTCCTTGTTGATTTAAAGGTTCCGGTTTTTTCTAGATTGAAAAAAAATGCCCTCTATTAACAACTGTATGAACAAAGTTTCCAAAATTTCAAAATGCCTATCATTGTTGTTTATATAGTGCTCTTGAGATAAGGGTGTTCCATACCTTCCTACTAACAGTTTTGCTAAGAGTAAGTTGAACATTTATCTTATCTTTATCGTTATCTTTATAGGTAAATAAAAATTTAGAATTTTTCTGAGGAATGTCCATTACTAGAACAATTGAAGTACGGGATGTCCATCAGTAGTAAAAAAGGTGTTTTGATAATACCTGTATAACTGAATATTTTTTCCAATTTTAAAGTGTTAAAAAGAAAAAGGAGACCCTAAAGACTCTATTTGTCCAACGGAAAAAAATTATAACTATAATAATTACGGTGGCATAAGCCAAAAAAGACAAACATAACTGGTGCGCTTACCATAATTGAACAAAAAAAGAATTTAGAATACTTACATCGAAACATTCTTTCAACCTCTTTGGATTGACTGATTTGAATGCTATGGTAACACCATACTCGATCAGGAACCTAAGCACAACCTGCATTGGCCGTTTGTTGTACTTTTTCGCAATTTCTTTTACAACGGGGTCCTTCATCGGGGAACGAACAATCTTTCTGGAAATAAAAAATAGAAATTAATTATTGGATTTTTATAAGTAAAAATAAAACATTTTTTTACAACCTCACAATCCAGTGAATTAGTTTTTCAATTATTGTATATAGGTGTGAATGTGTTTTATATATTTCAATTTCATTTAGGTTTTTTTTTTTATTTTTTTTTTTTTTTACCTATGTATGTTAAACTCTTTTTCTTTTATCTCTATTTTAGTTATCATTTGTATGTATATATTTTGTGAATGTTTAATGTAGCCCTAATATTAATGCCCTCCAATGCGGCAGAATGTATTAATTTTCAAATAAAAAAAAATAAATTACAAATAAAAAACAAATAGAAAAGTTAGAATATAGGTAGGGGCTTAGTTCTTAATGGCCAAACTGTGAGGGTGAACGGAAAATGATTTAAGACCAATCTTGTGTGGTCACATATTTTATTGAATAAGAAGGAACTGCTCAAAAACTGTACAAGATAATAAAAAAAAAAAAAAAAAACCTGTACCACTACAACCCATAAAGGGTCTGGGGTTCAGTACTATTTAGGGAAAGCACTGTTTCTAGGTCAACGGTTGTGCAAGGAGGGGATTTGACCGAGATCACACTCAACCGCCAGGTTTTCCCCCTTAATTAATTATTTAATTAAGGGTACCCACTTTATAGAGGCTGGGTGTGCCCCAGGAGGATCTCTCAACCCAGGGTCGCCCCACGGCCAATGAAACAGACAAGATAATAAAAGATAATAAAATTCTACAAGATAATAAAATTCTAAAAGCACAACATCGTGAAATAGACAAAATTTTGTTGAAAAAAATTACTAAGGCCAACAATAAATGAGACTTTCAGGAGGTTAATATATACAGGCAGTACATCTCAGTACAGCGGACGTATTAGACCTCCTAAATCCCTTTTATCATTGACCTTAGAAAATTTAATCACTGTTTTTTTTTCAAAATTTTGTCTTCTTTACGATGGTGTACTTAGAACTTTTTTATCTTGAAAATATTTTCCTTATAAGCAATTCCTTGTTATTTAATAAAAAAAACGCTGCAAATTATTTCACAGTGGTTTATTATTTCCAAACAACTATGCATCTAAAGTAACATTACCTTCCTAGTTACAAAGAAAAATAAATAAAAGGTGATTCCAATTATTAGACTAAACTTTTATTTTTAATCATTAGTAATATACTAAAATTAAAAATTACTTCAGGAACACATTCAAAATTTAAAAATCAAAGGATATAACATTTGGAATAGAACATATACAAAAAAAACTGGAGACCATACTTTACTCCTAATTGTCCGATTTTAAAGATTTTTTTTTTAGGAAATTCCGTAAACTTTTAAAAAACTATAATACAACTTCAACCAAATAGTGTATACTTTTTGAGTTATTCGGAATTTAATTTTACCATCAGTCGTAAGTGTCATGGCCGAAACTGAGGTTCTATATTCGTATCGTTCCGTCTTTGATAGTTTGTTATGTGCTTATTATCTCAAATCCTGTTCTCAGACTTTGTAAACAGTGAGTTTATAAACAATTTAACATTTTTACATTACAATCAGTGAGGTGAGTGACTTTTATTAACAATTAGCAACATTAAATTGGTACTCGATTGCTAGAGACAGTTTACGTGGCAGATAATTCCCCTCAGCGGGTCTTATCTTTCAAATTCAAGGTCACGGCGCTTTATTTTACGTTCAGAATATCTTGAGTTCGTACCTAAGACAGTATATATATTTTTTTTTTCTCTGTTTTTATTTCTTAATTGATTATTTTATTTTAATATTTTTTTTCTACTGAGACTCTATTTTATTTATTTATAAAAATGTTTTTTTTAATATTTGTATATATATTTGTAAATAGATTAGTTATTAAGTATTTGTTTTGTAAATTTTCTTATTAGTGATACTTTTTTTTTTTTCTCTCTTCTTTTTGTATATATTATTATTTAGAGGTATGGATTCTGATAAGAACATTTCTTTTGACGAATCAGATGAAGAGACTCCTTTCTCCGAAATCAGTGAGACTGATTCTCAATATTTAACAAGGCGAACTCTCCAAAAGCGCCATAGAAACTCTGCCCCCGGTTCGGCGGGCAACTCACCTAATAAAAAAAAAAACAAATCCGCTAAAACAAAGCAAGCTCTCAAAGTAAATAAAGAATCAAAAACTAGTAATAATTCAGCTATGAAACCTGACACTAAACCATCAACTAACACATCCAGTAACAATTCTGTTACAGCCAATAATAAAATTAACGAAATCACTGAACCTAGAACTTTCACTGAACCAGTGCCACCTCCGATTTATGTAAGCAAGATTGACAATTTCATTCAGTTCGGTCAAGAAATAGCTAATCTGATCGGACCGACCAACTTTCGGTGTTTTTCTCGAGTCAACGATATAAAGATTAACACCAATACTAAAGATGATTATAAAAAACTTATAAATCATTTGACAGCACTCAATCACGACTTCCACTGCTATCAACTAAAAGAAGACAAAACATATAGAGTGGTTTTGAGAGGTCTTCACTCTACCACACCCACTACCGCTATAAAAAAAGATTTGGAAGATATCGGCCATTCGGTAAGACATATATCTTCTATCTTACATCCTATTGATAAATATCCACTGCCATTATTTTTCATCGATCTAGAACCAGCCCGGAATAATGCAGAAATCTTCGAAGTTAAAAGACTGCTGTATTCTGTTGTAAAATTTGAAGAGCCGAGGCAGAAACCAATAGTCGTTCAATGCACCAAGTGCCAAAACTTAGGGCATACAAAGGCTTACTGCCATCACTCGGTGCGTTGCGTTAAATGCGCCGGGCCTCACGCCTCTAACACCTGCCCGAAACCGTTAAATGAACCACCAAAATGTGCCCTTTGTGGTGAGGACCACCCTGCAACCTATCGGGGCTGCATTATCTATAAGAAGCTATATAAGCAAAGAACTTATAATTTATCATTAAAAGAAGAACAGAAGAATTCTACCCAGGCACAGGTACAGGCACCTGAACTCCTAAATTTGGCAGCGTTTCCTCAACTGCCGAACGAAATAATACCACAATTGACGCACAACCCTTCTACATCAACAGATCATCCCCATCAAGACTCTAGGCATCTATATTCAGACACTACGGTGAAGAATCAACAGCCGCGACGTCAGACGCCTCAGATTTCCAAAACTAAGACTCAGGCTTCCAAACCTAAGATCCAGACCTCCCAATCCAAGACTCAAATCTCCCACATTCATTCAAAATCTCCACGTCAGCAAATGCCTCCTCACCAGATACCTATACGTGTAAAATTACCGCCCGAACATCCAACTCCTGTTTATTCCCACCCTACTGCTCATATTTACTCTCCTTCCCAAGTTCCAAGGGTACATCCTTCATCAGACACTCCTTATCATAAGATCTTTCCCTCACGAACTCCTAATCAAAACCAACCTGACCAACAAAACCCGATCGATTTAATAAACTCCACTCTTGCTTCCTTCCTGAAAGATCTCCAAGAGACTATCAAGCCACTAATTACCCTCCTCACAAGAATCCTTACCGAAATTCCCTTCAATCTCTCACGATGAGCACTAAGCCCCTAGCTGTTCTTTTATGGAATGCTAACGGACTACAAAACCACCGAGACGAACTCGACATTTTTCTTCATGACTATCACATTGATATTGCTCTACTGACAGAAACTCACTTCACTCGACGTTCATATTTCTACATACGTGACTATATCACTTATAGATCAGACCACCCCGACAACACTTCCCATGCCGGTTCTTGCATCCTTATCCATAAATCCTTATCCCATTCTCTCATTCCTTCTACTCCAACGGAGGCTATTCAAGCAACCTCGGTTATCATTTCAACTCGTCCTTTCCATTTAACATTCTCAGCTGTATACTGTCCTCCCGGTCATACTCTTACCTATAACTTACTTGAATCCTTATTTCAATCCTTCGGATCGCGCTTTATTGCTGGAGGAGACTACAATGCTAAACACCAACGATGGGGTTGTCGATCATCCAACTCCCGTGGTAACATACTATCTTCTGTCTCAACTTCCAATAGTTACTCTGTCCTCTCTCCTATGAATCCTACCTATTGGCCAACATCCCTCAAAAAACGCCCTGATATCCTCGACATATTTGTCACCTCCCAAATTTCCTCTTCCCATGTCACAATAAAATCCCTGGATGACCTCTCCTCAGATCATTCTCCAGTTCTGCTTTCATTACACACAACCTTCGCTCCTAAGCCCTCGTCCTCTCCTACACTGATTACAGGACGAGTAAACTGGGACAATTTTCGTAAAGACCTGGAAAATAAATTGGACCTAAATATTCCACTTAAGACGAAACGTGATATTGACACAGCCATAAAAGAACTTACTACATCTATAAGTGACAAAATAAAGAATAATACATCTACCAATAAAACTGACAACTCCCAACAGACAAATTTGCCGCAGCATATTCGTATCTTATTAAGGGAAAAACGCAGAGCAAGATCGAAGTGGCACAGGACTAGATATCCATCAGATAAGACATATTACAACAAATTAACTAACCAACTAAAAGCTGAAATTAGAAAATACAAAGCTCAAAATTTACATAACATGACAGAAAAACTTACTACTTGTGACAAATCACTATGGTTGACTACTAAAAAACTCCTTAAATTCAAAGATTTTAACCACCCACTTATTACTGAAACCCAAACCTGGTCCAGATCTGATGATGAAAAATCTCAAATATTTGCTCAACACCTCTCAAAAACATTTAATCCACACCCAGACATCCTTAATCCAACCCACCTTGAGTTTATTGAAGCAGAATTGGATACCCCACTCCAATTGACTCCTCCACCTAAAGCATTTCATCCTTCAGAAATATCCAATATCATTAATAGATTACCTTCTCGCAAAGCTCCTGGCCATGACCTAATCACCTCCCAGATCCTAAAATGTCTTCCTAAAAAAGCCATACTGTTCCTAACCTATATATTTAATGCTGTACTCCGCACCACATATTTTCCTGACTCTTGGAAACTATCCAATGTCAAAATGATACCTATACCCACATAGCCGCCAGAACACCCATCCTCTTACCGTCCTATCTCCCTTTTCCCCATTATGGGCAAAATCCTGGAAAAACTCATTTTAAAACGCCTGTATCCCATCCTAGACTCTAAACACATTATCCCAGATCACCAATTTGGATTCCGCACATCCCACTCCACTATTCAGCAATGCCATCGTGTGGTAGATGTAGTCTCCTCTGCATTGGAGCGCGGAATGTACTGCACGGGAGTCTTTCTCGACGTTGAACAGGCGTTTGATAGAGTCTGGCATCCGGGACTGATGTACAAACTCCGTGAATTCCTACCACCTACATACTTCCTCATTATACGTTCCTACCTTACTGACAGATACTTCAAAGTCAATCATAACAATGCTTATTCATCTCTTTTTACTCAGTCTGCCGGTGTTCCTCAAGGTAGTATCCTAGGTCCTATCCTTTACACAGTTTATACAGCTGACATCCCAACCCAATCCAACACTGTCATCACCACCTATGCCGATGACACGTGTATCCTATCAGTTAATAACGATCCTTTAATTGCATCCCAAACTCTTCAATCACATATCACAAGCCTTGAAGAATGGTGTAAAAATTGGAGAATAAAAATAAATTCCAACAAATCCCATCAAATCACTTTTACCCTCCGTCGTAAACCTATGACCTCTTGTCCTACAGTATCCTTCAATAATACTCCACTTATTCCTGTTGAGCAAATCCGCTACTTAGGACTCCACCTTGACAAACGACTCACTTGGAACCCCCATACCAGACTGAAACGACTAGAAACCGCCCGACGTTTTCGACTACTGCAGCACTTACTAGACAAACGATCTAAGCTTTCAATCAATTATAAACGACTCGTATATATGACAATAATAAGACCTATTTGGACTTACGGAATTGAGCTTTGGGGCTCCACTAAACCATCGAATTCCTCTCGTATCCATTCCTTACAATCCAAAATCCTTCGTAAAATCCTCAACGCTCCTTACTTTGTCACAAATAAAATCATCCATAAAGACCTTAATGTTCCATATGTTTCCGATCTGGCCCAATCCAGATACCTTTCCTTCCATAACAAACTGCAGAATCATCCGAATCCTCTCGTTTCAAACCTTGCTTCCTCCTCGATCCCTGATAACCCTCCGAGGCGTCTGAAAAGAAGATGGCCTCGGGATCTTCTAATATAGAACTTTAATTTGAGTTCTACCAATGGGTAGTTTCTCTTCATGTTGTACATGCCATGTTACAAATTTCTCATTTACTTATTGTATTCTCTATGTAATACAGTTGTAAATTCCATTGAAATAAAAAAAAAAAAATAAAAAAAAAAAAAAAAAAAAAAAATTTTACCATCACTCGTAACTTTTTTTCCAGCTTCTTTTCATTGAAGTATGTTATATAGATAAATTTAAAGGGCGTCAAGAAAATGACTTTAGCGAAGTTTCATTGAAATTGGTACATTCGTTTAGGAGTTACAGTCTATACCAACGCAGGTTTTTCGTCTTCATTTTGAAAGTAAAAGGCGGATAGTAATGTCGATGAAGGAGGATCATCCTCGAGTGACCTCTGATTTTATATCCAAATTTGAAAAAAATCGGTTCAGTAGTTTCAGAGAAAATGCGCGGACTGCGGACGGCGGACGGACAAAACATTTGTATTCGTTTTTCGAATTCTACGTATCCTGAAACGTGAAACCTCAAATTTTGAGAGGAGGTTAAGTTTTTGAATTTTTTGGTCGATCACAATGGTTGATTATTGAAAATAATAAAAACAAAATGTGACCATACAAAATTGGTCTTAACTACTTATTCGTTCGGAATCGGCCTATGCATCAACAGAATGTTTATGTTCGATATTTTGTGTAAAATTGATACCAAGAGTTTAGCCATTAAGAAATGAAACATCCTAAATAGGATAACGGTAACAAAGTGATGAAGTTAACAATAATAAAATAACAGTAACATTTTATTTTATAGCTTTCCAAAGTTTGTTAAATTATTTCATAAGTCACTACCTTTGTAACCATTATGCTTTATATCCTAACTTTGCTACCGCTATTTTATCAGTGACTGCTTCATTGACGTTACTTTATAGTCGTTAATTTATGTCATTTTTATCGATCTATTTTTATGTCATTTCTCAATCTTTATATTTTAGGTTGTCTTGTCTTTGCTTAGCGCTTATGAAGCTGAAACTGAGACAGAAACGTCGGCACAGAGAGCAAAAATAAATATATATTTTTTTCATTGACTGAGCGCCCCAACCAACTTCTCTGCTGATATTTTCTACAGTCAACTATTATCCACTATCAAGTTTTGTGATAGCTGTGTCTAATTGCCTAATTATAAAACTGCTGAAATATTTTTCAGTGGAACCACCTAATCATATAGTAAATAGTTATTTTAATAGTCGAATAGAAGTTTCAGCCATTGGATATGCTGAATGGATTAGCTTGATAATATTGACCAAACTGTCTGGTGGAGTGGAATCCATCTGAAGTAAGTTATGGATTTTAAATACCTTTATGCTCATTTCAAAGGATGCTGATGAGTTGTTGGAGACATCAAGGAGAGAATCAAGACGGCTGGAGTATGCTTTCATAGATAGAATGGACAGACTCCTCGGACAATAAGGAAGTCTCAAATGCCACTAAGAAGGTTGTCTTCAAAAATACTTTTCCCCCTATATTAATCAATGCAGGTGAGTCTTGGACCATTACTTCCAAGCACAAAAGCCAAATCCAAGCCATGTAATATATTTAAGAAAAGAGGTCAAATAGAGGGCAAAACCAGAAGGGGTCGCGTAAGGAACGCTATCATAAGAGAAAACCTAGAACTGAGGCCTGTAGAAGAAATAGTCCAAGAGAACCAGTTCAGATGGTTTGTACGATTCTCGCGAATGGCTAAATACATCATTGCCAGGTCTGTTAGATGTCAGAGTGGAGGAAAAGCGGCATCAGAGAATTCCAAGAAGACCTGGGAAGTAGGAATGAGAAGGGGGTTTTATCGCGCCATAAGGTGCGCCATAAAAATTTTTTAGGGGACATATTTCGTCGAGCTTTTGAATTTTCTAGAATGGCACAACAGGGTTATGAATTTTCGTAATGAAAAGTTTCACAATAAGGGACAAGGACATCTACGATTTCTTTAATCCTACATTCCCTTGCTCTGTTTTTAAGAGAAGGTGTGCACTAAAATATCTTCTTAGAGAGAAGGGGTCGTTTTTTGCGCCGTAGACCTTCTCGTATATTGTAGAGGATGTTGGAGAGTATCTTATATGTGCACTGCAGTAACGAAATCTCTCGTTAGTTGGTACATTGCAATAGTTCTGACTTCTTTTGTACAGGACATACGACCACATATTTCCATTGAAGAGGCATTATTTTCTGTGTCCAGATGGAGAATATCATATATAAATGAGCTTATGCAGCTCATCGCGCTATTAAATAGCTAGATGTAGTATGTAGTCAAGTATGTACATACACATGTTACGCCGATGTCGGTTATGCGTCGACTGCAGTAGAGTGAAGGATAACTAATAAATATTACAATTTAATCTAAAAGTTCTCACAGGAGTATACTTACAAATAAATGATAAGCTAATCCGATTAACTTACTCACTTTTTCCCACAAAATCCACCTAAGATCTCTTGCAGCCCCGGACAGCCGAGGGGAGCCACGGCAGTTACAGCTATCCCATTCTTCTTGCAAAAAGAGACCACTTCCTTCATCTGGAGGTAGAGGTGGAGCTCGATGGACAGGCTGACGGGCCTGATGGTACAGCTGTCGAGGATCCTCGCCACCTGGCTCAGGTTACAGCAGCCCAAGCCGATGCTCCTCGTGCGGCCAGCAACCACTTGTTCCTCCAATCCCTAAGGCAGCAATGATTTTAAATTATTAGGGAATCATAAATAAGTATCAATTGATATGTATAACATATTTTTTTTACTTTCGCTATATATATAATAATAATACTTTATTTCTGCCGAGTCCGTTAGAATTATACAGAAGGGCAGAACTGTGTGCTAAAGAGCTTCAGAGATACATAAACAAAACTACAGAGTAATTAAATAGTCATAATAAAAAAATTATAAGTTACTTTCTAACTTAAATCAGATTTTTTTTTTCTATTTATTCAGAAATATTACAATCAGTCACAATTAAAGACATTTATAATAGTATTCAGAGAGCACGTTCGCACTCTATTTACAATAAATAATACAGAAACTAATAATAATAAAAGTCAATGTGTATAAACAAAGGAACAAAGCTTATCAAAATAATAACTAAAACACATGCATTAAATCAGTTAATAATAAAAAATTGAAAATAAAGTAAAACGGGATTTAAAGGTAGGAAGACCATTGGGTAGTTACTCAGCAAGTGTATTCATGTCATTATATCAATTATGTCCAAATTTACTTGATGTATTTATGTAATACAGTTGTAAATGTCATAAAGAAATAAAAAAAAAAAAGGTAGGAAGGGTATTGGATTGACGGATGTGGGAAGGGATAGAGTTCCATAGGAATGATGATCGGATAATGAAAGATCTGTCGCAAGCAGGGGTTCGGTGGGTATGATATTTATAAATCAGATGACCTGGAACGAGTATTGCGGGAACGAACGAAGGATTTGAATTGGAAGAGCTTGGAGTTGTATGAAGGTCGATGGGATTGCATGACTTGAAAGAGGAAGAATTCCAGGAAATACTTACGACAGTAGGAAGGATAAAACCACTTCAACTCTACATATAAATATATATATATATATATATATATATATATATATATATATATATATATATATATTTTTTTTTTTTTTTTTTTTTGTTGGTTGGCGCTACAGACTATGATGATCTTTGACCGCGAGATGTGGTCTCCTTACAGACTATGTTGCTTGCGGGAGCACAGATAGCCTGGAGTGTGTCACCCAACCTCACGCTGCTAGAAACAATGTTCTCCATGGTGCAGCAGACCGTACAGACCATCCATCGACCGAACCATCCTGGTAAACCATATCCCGATTCCCAATTTAAGTTCACAGGGTAGGGTCATCAGTCCTACGCCCAGTCACTATGAGTTGACTCCAGTAGTATGACGGGCCTAACTTACCTGGAGGAGGGGAAGACTCGGACAGCATGGCTTTCTCTGGTGGACGGTCACTTAAATCTGACAGTCACCCATCCAAGTAAAAACCACGCTCGATCTTCCTTAACTATGATTACCTATTGCAAGCGCCTTAGCCCGTACGGCTACTCCGGCCCCCCATATATATATATATATATATATATATATATATATATATATATATATATATATATATATATATATCTTCCGGTTGGCGCTACAGACCATGAAGATCTTTGACCGCGAGTGTGGTCTCCTACACCACATCTCGATTCCCGCTTTAGAGTACGGGGTAGGGTCATCAATCCTACGCCTTATATATATATATATATCTAATACACGTTTTGAGGTCTCCGGTGTCCAAGTAACACAAGATGATCTGGGTGTGTGTATGTCCTTGTGTGTTAAGAGTATAGCTCAAAAACGATTATTCTTATGAGAGTAAAATTACATATTTAAGGTTTTTATATGTTTGGGATATTACTATTAATATATGCTATGTAATATATAGCTTAAATTACCTTCCACGTTCCTATAATATCTGTTTTCAAATCCAATAAAATTTCGCCATCATCATCAAGAGGAACAAGCGTATCTCCTTGCTTGACGAATCCCATCGGCGAACCAAGTTCGTACAGATCTAGATAATCCAGTTGCAGTTCATCCAAGGCTTTTTTAAGGAAATACTCCACATCTTCGTATCTATTGCCAACTGAAGGAAGCTAAAAACGAAAAAAAAAAAATTGAAAAATAAAATATTTTGATAGTTAAAATATAAAAGACTAACGAGAGAATACCTTGGCTGAAATGAAAATATCTTCTCTCCTGAATTTGTTGCTAGCAAACATTTCTTTGAGAATAGACCCTAATGCTTTGTATTCTGCATAGGAGGTCCTGATGCGCCTATAACCCAGTTCCAGGGCAGTATTCAATGCGTTCTCCATGTCTTCATCATTTGTCTGATAAAATGAAACATTTTAACAATTCTGCAGCTAATTACATTAAATATAACTTTTATCTAGTCACAAATATTGTATTTAAAACACATCTAAATTAGAAAAAAATGTGTTGGAAGCAAAATACACTTATCGTTCTATGTTCAATAGAAATTATGTTCTAGCAATGTTGAGCAATTATAAAATTTGTTGAAGTGCTTAAACAGCTGACAAATTATTAACACCATTAAAAAAAAACAGTGTTGCCGTTTGTACGAGGATCCTCGTATTTGTACGAGGTTATGACGTTATGTACGAGGTACGAGTATAGACCAGCCTCGTACCTCGTACATAAATTTTGCTGACGTTTGCAATGCAAGGTTATATTTTTATGAATGAAGTTTAGAATTGTTTTACGGTTACTTTGACTGTATTATTATTTATGTTGATATGAAAGACTGAACTTCTGTTGCTTTATAGACAAATAAATTGCAATTATATCTTCTTTAATTAGAGTATGATTAATATTTCCTTCATAAAACCATGATTGTATATATATGGTTTTTTTTTTAGTTTTTATTCAGTATAACATAAAATATAAGAAACCACATCCATTATTACCTTCATAAAACTTTTTTTATAAATATGTATTTTTTAAAATGTTTTGTAAAAGAAAATTAAAAAGAAATTTTTACCGTCATTTTTATCGAGCATAAAATAAAATACGAGAAAGTATATCCATTATTTCCTTCGTAATTATTATTTCCTTCATAAAACTGCAATTGTAAATATATTCTAGATAAATTGAATTTTTTTTAAAATTATTACCGTAATTTAAAAAAATTATTTTCGATTTTTAATCGAGCAAAGTAATTGATTGAAAAATTAACTAGTTTCATAATGAACCCATCTTAAATAATAAAAAAAAAAATATTTTTTTAGTGGTCCACATTTATTTTGTGCGTAATATAATTGTAAGCTAAATACTAAAACAATCACAATCTATTATTTTTTTATATTATAATGGATATCTCTAAAAGCATCAATGCCCCAATAATTAAGTTTTATTAGCCTTCCAGAACCACTAACATCCTTTCATAAAAGCAGTTGTTTTGTTTTTAGAAAAAAGAAAAAAAATTAGTCCTTCCCCCAAACTAAATCTTGGATCTACTAATGAATACTTATGAAGAGTACTTTAAGAAATTTATTTAGCTATTTTAATTTTTATATAATGTGTTCAGTAGTTTATAAAAATATATAAACTTTTTTATATATTTTATTAACCTAATTTTACTTCTTGACCCATTAACTTAAAAAAAAAGTAATGTAAAAAGGCTTTAAAATATATGAATGGAGGTAAAAATAAAAAATTCTGATCTAATTTTACTATAAAAAAAAACAATAACACTGGGCTTATAATAGTACAAGTCATGAATGAACAAGCGTACGAGGATGTACGAGGTTTGAGTAGGAGGTTTTGTCACAGAGCGCGCGGTAACACTGCTCGGTACTCCATCTGTTTATGTTTACCACATAACTCCAGTCTCTGAGCAATATACAGAGCTTTTCAGGGTTAAGTGATAAAACTGAAAATATGAATTAAGGACCTAAAAACCAGGGGAAAAAAATCCTACGAAGGTATGTCCGCAAACGCTTTGTTTAGGAGATATTCACAGCTAAAGATTTTCATTGTTATGCATTATTTAAGTTATATTAAGTAAATAAAACTTATTTATTTGTTCTAAGTACTTTATTAATTAAACGTAAACATTAAATTCATATAAAATGTTGTTAAAAGTGATTTTTTAAGAGCATTAAGACAGGCTCGGCATCTTTCTTCAACAGCAGCAGTTTCAGAACGACACTGGATATATGTTATTATTTCACAAGATTCAATTATCCTTCTTCGTAAGGAATGAAGGTCATTGACCGGACTTGCATAAACTTTTTGTTTAACCTCAATGTGCAGGACAACCATCTAATTGAAGCCACATATCCCTTCACAGTTGTAGTGAAATAGTGGGCGGGGTGGCCGAACGGGATAACTCGTGTGTACAACTCCGCCGTTACTCGGCAATCTGATTCGTGAAACAAATGATAAAAAATAGTCACGAGTTCGAATCCCGGTGATGCAGAAGGCTTTTAAATCCCTGCCCACATCCCCTTAAGCTTTAAGGGCGAGGAAGGGCAGGACCCCAAAAAAAAAAAAAGTTGTAGGATATGAGATACAGGTTGGAATTTTTTCTTCCTCATTTTTGGCATAACTTTCTTGACTGGATTTGCCAGATAATTACCAAAATATCAAATTATCGCAGTTGCCTTTTGTATTCATAATTAGCAGAGGGTTCAAAAAATGTTTTGAATGTCCGATGGAAAAAGGAAATTCCATGATCCGTTGAGTGATAACTTATCCTATGAAAATAAGATTTTTTAAAATGTATTCAGAAATAACTTATTTAATATTTGACTCATTTCCAAACAGTACATAACAAAAAATTATTTTCAGGTCAGCAAAAACGCCTAAAATACTTTTAATGATTTATACCAAGTTGGATAATTAATGTGTTAAACCAGGCATCTTACTTATATTTTATTGAATATCTTTGAAACTGGCCTCTTTATTCGTGCCTAAACTTTAAGAATATATGAGTTAACTATGTCAGACAATAAAAAAATAGAAATTTTAATTTTATGCCGCACTCAGATCACTGACGTTAAAATTCAGTATGTATGTCCGATTTTTTGTTTCAGAGATATTTTAAATCGGAATCCAAAAATTAGTTGACTAGAGCCGACTTTGTCCGAATGAGTGTAACAAAGCTGAGCAGTGCCATTCAGCACCTACAATATAAAGCGCTAAACTCGCCTAAAAATGTTTTCACTTAATTAGCAAAGTATTTCAACATTAACTTATCTCACAAAGACTCACCTTCCAAGTAGCGATGCTTATAACTGGTATTTTTATTTCTCCAGCAGTAATACAACTTCCAGGATGGTAATCCATATTTCCAAGCTCTAAAAAAACGCCAGCACTTTCTAGATCTGTCGGGCGATGTCACAAATTACTACTCCAAAACTAAAATAAATTAATGGACTATGTATAGATAACATTATCTATGTTTATCAGGTAGGAGCTTTTATTCGCTTTGTTTAGAAAACGAATTTGTATCTCAAACACAGAATCTTTTAAAACCATTTTTTTTTTTACTTTTACACAACACAGAAGATATCTTAGAATATAATTTGGTATCTTGACAACCTAATACAAATAGAAGTGTGTTCTTTCATGATCTTAAGAGATAATTATTCCATTTTAACTTCTCAGTTTTTAATTTTCAGTCAACAATCAAGATAATTATATGATTTTCACAATAATTTACGTTTTCTCTATTTTATATATTACGCGCTGCTGTGGCTTAGCCTGGCAAAATGAAAAAGAAAGAAAATAGGAAGCACATATAAGTAGATTAATAGCAAAAGCCATCTGTCATTTTTAAAAAGTTGGGAAACAAATTTGTCTGTAAAATGGCTTCAATTTATACTAATTCTAATGATTTTGTTTCTCATGATTCAAATTGGACATTCATAATCATCTGAGTGAATGCGCCGTCATTCATAATCATCAGAAACAGTCTGAGTTGAAGTTATAAAACTAAAATAAAAAATTAATATAAAGAACGTATAATAGTATCGACCTACATAAGGAGAATCATATAACTTCTTCAAATGATAATTTCAATTACTGTTGTAATTATAAAATTTTCGATTAATCAATTAAAAAAAAAAAAAATGCTTGACTACCTTCGGTAGTGAGGAAGCAAAAGAAAATGGCCTTTTCTGAAGAGAAAACAGTAAATGTTTAAAACTCTATAACTCTGCAACGAACTGTCCGAGTAGATCATAGAAAATTTCGATGAATTTTTTTTTATTTTGTCGGCAAATCAGGAATCTTTCATAAATGTGAGTATTATTATAATAAAAAATTCTGTTCTTTTTTAGTTATCCTCAAATAAAATATTGAATTCATTGTAATATTTTTCAGCTTGTTTTCGGGAAAGTATGTTATACACATAAATTAAAAGGATTTTAAGGGGAAAACTTAAGCCAAGTATCGTTAAAATCGGTAAAGCCGTTTTGGAGCTACAGTTTACAGCGAAACATTTTTTTGCGGCTTTGAACAAAAAAACATTTACATTTTTCTTTTTTTTTACATATATAAAATTATCGTAAGACAGAAGTACTATGCCAGAAATGGAACAACTTCCCAAAGTTTCATGGCGATCGGATGAATGGTTCAGTAATACAAAAAAGACAAACAGACCGACAGACAGACAGGCATACATTCATTTTTATATATATAGATAAAATATATTATAAGTATAAGTATAAGTATAAGTGTGATAGAATTTCAAAATGATTTTACAAGTTTTTTTCCCAAAGGAAGCTAATTTGTTAAGGCCATGCCAGTTCATATATGATTTTGATGAAATTGGACATTTATTTCTGGATGTAACCATACCAATTATGTTTTCTATATTTTTAATTGATGTTTAGCAGCTTCTTATATTTTTATCGCTCAGTTACAAAAAGTTTAATTTATTTTAAGTTTACTTAACTATAAATGTACCAGGTAGTAAGTGAAAGTATTGCGATGGTGAAAAATTTCTGATCCAATCGATTTCAATGGAAATACATTTTTCAACATCTCCTAAGTAAAATTTGAACGAAACTGTGATAATTTATTCATGACACGTCTTTATTTAGGGCTGTATTGCGTCAGCAAATTGTTGATAAATAATAGAGTGTATAAAAAAACAAATGACTGTTTTTCAACCAAATATTTGTATTATTATTTCTTTGATATGAAATACAATTAACACTCAAACTATATTGCTATAGTATTATTTATACAACATTGTTATCTACCGTCGTTAGTCTTATGCTAAACAATTGCTCCCAGGCTGATACCATCGTTTGGAATGACTTTCGAAGAACTCTTGGACCGCATTTCAACTTCCGCAAAATTATCAATTTTTTTCTCTTGAAGATAATGGGCCATGGATCTAAATAAGTTGTAATCCGATGGTGCGAGGTGTGGACTGTATGGTGGATGAGGCAGAAGTTTTTCAAGCAAGGGTTTTTCAATAAATTTTCATAAATTTCTAACCTCTTAGAACCTAACCTCTTTTCGTGAGGGACCAGTCTACTGCTCTTTTTTACCTTCTCCATGGAAAGTAGATGGTGACTAACAAAATCTTTCAACACAACACACTCTCTGGCAAGTTAGTGAGTAATCGTGGACGGATTTGACTCAACAGCTTCCTGCAGAACTTCATCAATATCATTAAAAAAAATTCGATATTAAAACAGAGGTCACCCGAGGATGATCCTCCTTCAACGACACTACTATTCGCGTTCTACTTTCAAAATGGCGACCGAGAAACCTGCGTTGCTATGGACTGTGGCGCCTAAACGAATGTACCGATTTCAATGAAACTTCCCTAAAGTCATTTTCTCTAAGCCCTTTACATTTATTTATATGACTTAGTTCAACGAAAAAAAGGTGTAAAAAAAGTTACGAGGGATGGTAAAATTAGATTCCGAATAACTCAAAAAGTACACACTTTGTTGTGGCTATTGTGATAAGATGCTTCAAAGGTATTTAAATTTCCTAAAAATTGAAGAAGATTTCATCGAAATCAAAGCACTATTAGTAAAGATATCGCGAGTTTTAAGTATTTTTGTTTTATTATTTTCAGTAATGAACCATTGTGACCGAACGAAAAATTTAAAAACTTAACCCCCTTTCAAAATTTGAGGTTTTCTGTTTCAGGATACGTAGAAATCGAAAAACGAATAGAAATTATGTTGTCCGTCGGCCGTCCGCTCATTTTCTCCGAAACTACTGGACCGATTTTTTTCGAATTTGGATATAAAATTAGAGGTCACACTAGGATGATCCTCCTTCATCGAATGGTTATTTAAAAGCTTGTGGAATTTCCTAAAAAATCGTTAAAATCGGACAATTAGGAGCAAATATGTGGTCTCTAGATGTTTTTTATATGTTATACTTCAAAGGTTATATCCTTTGTTTTGGTTTTTGGTTTTTGAATGTATTGCTGTTGAATTGCTAATTTTTTTAGTATATTACTGATTATTACAAAAAAAAAAGTTTAGTCTAATAATTGGAATCATCTTTTATTTCTTTTTCTTTGCCGCTAGGAAGGTAATGTTACTTTAGATGTATAATTGTTTGGAAATAATAAACCACTGTAAAATAATTTGCAGCGTTTTTTTTTTTTTCTATATTCACAAAGTAATAACATTTACAATATATAAAATTATAATTGTGTATAAATTACTGTAGTAAACTTTGCTCTGACTAATCGTTATTTTTATTATACTATAAAAATGATATAATGGGTTTATGATAACTAAAATGTGTGATTAATACATTTTATTGAAATCTATTTCCTTCCCACTAAAAAAAAAACACCGTCATTTTTTTAATATAGCTTTTGTAACGTGTGACAGTAATTTATCGAAACTCGATTCAACAAAAAATCGATCAGAAGCACATTTCTTATTTCTTATTTTTATGGCTAATTAAAAAATTATTTATATTGACTTCCGCAAATCAGTTACTGAATTCTACATGGTATTCAAATTTTAAGATATTTTAATCCATACCTTCAATAAAACTCGTAACCATTCCCTTTTCGCCTCTCTAACACGGCGGTGCGTTAAGATAAAGGGGATGAAATTATGAACATTTTACTCGCTTACAATATGCAAATCTGATTTTTAGTTTCTGAGATATTTTAATCCAAATGCTAAAACACTCAAGCCGACTTTACCCAAATGAGCGTTACACATCCGTGCCTGACGGCTCTGTCTCATTCACTCCTCACAAAAAAAAGTGCAAAACGTGCCTAAAGAAGTTTTCATTTCATTAATAACATGTATTCAAATATAACTGATACTTTTAAATAACAGATACTTTTCCTGTATAAAAATAACTGGCTGAGCAAATTGGCATAATATCTTGAGATTTTATGTATAATAAGTTATATCCGTAAAGTTAATTATCTGCTGATTGTAGAATGGTAGACTAAGATTGTGAGATGTAACTGGTGTAGACTGTGTCACTTAAATTAAAGAAACAGTATTTTAAAATTTATTTTCTTGTGTTTATTTGAGTAATAGCTTTTTTTTTTTTTTTTACCTTTCTTTATTGAATATTAATACATTCTGCCACATTGAAGGGCATTAATATTAAGGCTACATGATTCATTCATACAATATGTACATACAATTAATATCAATAATAAAGAAAAAGAAATATAAAAAATAAATAAAATAAGTAAATTGGTATGCCTATATACAAAAAAAATAATGAAATAATAGATAAAAGCTAGATGAAATTAAAGTAAATAAATCACATTCACACCTATGTACAATATTTACATTCACCCAGGGGACTCTGAGTCATGCCTTATTCCCCGACGTGGAAGCCAAGGCAGGACTCCAGGACATCCCAGTGCTTCTCTCTCAGCCCCGTCACTGTTATTTGAAACCTATAGCAACAGACGCTCATGTCTTGAGTGGAGAATCTGGCCATTGCCAGTTCTCAAATATATACATATTTACAAAAGGTCGCGGGGCACTGCCGTTTTAACCTTCGGGGAGGATTGTAGGGATGACTGGAGCTAGATAGGGACTGTGCTATAGGATATGGATGATGAGTGAGTTTCTGGTGAAATTTGGAAAAATTTTCTGGGGTTAGGTCAATAACAAATGGGATATGAAGGTCATTATGGAGGTTTTTGTTGGATACATAGAAGGGAGCATCGACTATTGTTCGGAGGATTTTTGACTGGAAGGATTGAATGCGTTTGATGTTAGAAAGTTTTGCTGTCCCCCACAGTTCTATTCCGTAGGTCCAAATAGGTTTCAGGATTGTCTTGTAGATTAATAGTTTGTTGTCGACTGAAAGTTGAGATTTTCTATTCAATAGTATATATAGTTGTCCGTATCGTCTGTTAAGTTGTTGTCTTTTAAGTCTGGTGTGTGGGTTCCATGTTAGTCTTTTGTCTAGAATAAGGCAAGATACCGGACTGTGTTTGACAGAGGAAGTGGTATGGAGTTGAAGTAGACTGGTGGACAGGAATTGTTTCGAAGGGTAAAAGTAATATGTTTGGATTTGGATTCATATACTTGGATTCGCCACTTATTACACCAGTGTTCAATAAGAGAGAGGTGACTTTGTAGGTTTAAGGATGCTATTTCAGGATCTGGATTGGAAGATAAGATGGCTATGTCATCGGCGAATGTTGCCAGGAGTGTTTCAGAATGTGTAGGAATATCAGCGGTAAGCAGAATGTAGAGGAAGGGACCCAAGACGCTGCCTTGAGGAACTCCCGCCTTGATTGAATGACAGTTGGAGGATTCTGTACCATATCGAACTTGAAAGGAGCGGTCAGAGAGGTAGGATCGGAGGATAAGATATAAGGAATGGGGTAGATGGGCTTTGAGCTTGAAGAGCAGTCCAGCGTGTGATTAATAGCTAACTATATGTTATTCTACGTGTATTTACATTCTCACGCTATAAAGTGACTTAGTTTTTAAGACTGGCTGTTTTTAAAATAAAACTAATAAAAATAAAATAAAAAAATAAAAATAAAAAACTCACCTGTCCCTTATAATAAATTTCGATAGGAACAGAATGACACCAGATAGAGCTCAACTCGACATGCCAAATGAAGAAATGCAAATGCATGAGAACATTCAATATGAACGTAATAAAACAGCTAATTAGTATTTGTTTATGTTTGTTTTTTAGGAAGACAGTATGCAAATTGAGTCTCTAATTAGACAAATAATCAGGAACAAACATATACGTTTTCTTCCCCACTACTAAAAGTAGAATAGATTAATTTATGCAGGAAGTGCTTTCAACAATTCCATTCTTCAGAATCGAATCTTTTCATTCGAATTTTACGTTATAGACTCTGTGTTCCAGCAAAAAATGTTCTGATTGTTAAATAATGGATGCTTACCTACGATTATTAATTCGTTCCATGAATTTGGAGGAAATAATTCATCGAAAAACTATAATATGTTATAACTTTGTCGACAAATTAAATGCAGCAATTTTCAAACGTCATTGCAATAGAAACGGCTGTTTAAATTAATAAAATAACTCATCATTCTGCTTTCAAAATCCTTTAATATCATGATATGATAATATGATCTCATCATTATCTATAATGTTATTTTTATTTTATTTTTTTTATTGATGATATTTACAACTGTATTACAAATAAAAATACATTCAGTAAATGTAAGTAAATCTGATCCTTTAATGTTACCAGACCAGAGGATTATCTTCAGTTTTAAACAAATTAAGAGCCTTTAGTAGTCTCAGAGTAGCAAGTAAAGATTTTATGAAAATATACTTAAAAGATGCTACTTTGACTATTAAATCTAGTGAGATATGTGGTGCATGCAACCGCCTTGTAACTGACCACGTAACTCATTTCAGATCCAATGTATCAAGTTCAACGAGCCGAGAAATACGAAAAAAATAAACCAACTGTATTATTTCATACAGGGCTGTTCATTGAACTGTTAAGTGGTACAGTTAATCATATAACATATATTAATGCTTATTTATATTGTCATTTGTCTTATACCTCTCGAATATTAAAAAAAAAAATATTTAACTAATTGTTATGTATATGTATATATATATATATATATATATATATATATATATATATATATATATATATATATATATATATATCGTTTACTAATCTGTTATTATATTAGTCATACTTAATGCTGTGGACATTGTTAATGTTATGTTTGAATGCAGTACTAGACTCAAGATGTAACATTGTTAATTATACCATGATATTTATTTGTACAGGAATTTTCTTAGACAAATAAAATAAACTATAACTAACATTCAGTAAGTGTGAACTAAAGAATACAATAGCATGAAACCAATTGTTGAGAAACTACCCACTGGTAGCACTCTAAAAATGTATTTACAAAAGGAGATCTCGAGGTCATCTTCTTTTCAGACGCCTCGGAGTGTTGCCAGGGATCGAAGAGGAAGCAAGGTTAGAAACGAGAGGGTATGGATGGTTCTGAAGTTTGCTATGGAAGGATTGGTACCTGGATTGGGCCAGGTCAGAAACATAAGGAACATTAAGATCTTTATGGATGATTTTATTTGTGAAGTTAGGAGCGTTGAGGATTTTACGAAGGATTTTGGATTGTAAGGATTGGATACGAGAGAAATTCGATGGTTTAGTAAAGCACCAAAGCTCAACTCGGAAAGTCCGAATAGGTCTTATTGTAGTCTTGTATATGAGTATTTTGTAATTGACTGGGAGCTTAGAGCGTTTGTCTAGTAAGTGCTAGAGTAGTGGGAAACGTCGAGCGTATAATGTTCCGACACCAAAGCTCTTAAGAAAATTTCAGGATAGGACCTCAATTCAATCCTACAGAACTTATCAATTCTAATCACTAAACATCGTTTCAATGTGGCTCGTGAGTCCAAATGTTTGGAGATCTCTCAGCTAGAGTCCTCAGGCGCTCTCGCGTCTCCGATTGGTATATCGACTTGAAGAGACTCTAAGAGTTTTTCAACAGCAATATTTCCATTTAAAAACTTTTACAATAAAAAATGTTTCTTATCTTTTTGATTTTTTCACTCTTTGTTTCTCTATTTATTTTCTAAACACGAAATTCACGCCTACAAACATATATATTTCTTCTCATAAAACTGCTACTTTTATAAAAACAAAATATTTAAAAATCCTTTATAACACATCCTACCTTGTTTTGGAATTCCTTACATAAAACCTCATCTTTAATTTAATTTAAAAATCAATTATTTTTCCATCTCCTCAAAGCAATCAAACTTCCGAATATATTAAGAATTAAGTTTTTAGAATTTTTATGCAGCTAGCATCATTTTACTGTTATTTCACAGTTATTTATATATTATCTATATTTAAAGTATATGTATAGACTGAAACGACAAGAAACTGCTCAACGTTTCCGATTGATTCAGCACTTACTAGACAAACGTTCTAAACTTCCAATTAATTACAAAAGATTCATATACATGACTATAATAAGGCCTATTTGGACTTATGGAGTTGAGCTATGGGACTCCACCAAACCATCCAATTCCTCTCGTATCCAATCCTTACAATCTGAAATCCTTCGTAAAATCCTCAATGATCCCTACTTTGTTACAAATAAAACCATCCATAATGAACTTAATGTTTCTTTTGTTTCAGATCTGACCCAATCCAGATAACTATCCTTCCATAATGAAGTTCAGAATCATCCCAACCCTCTCGTTTCTGACATTGCTTCCTCTTCAATTCCTGATAATCCTCGGAAGCTTCTGAAAAGAAGATGGCCCTGTGATCTCTTAATGAAGACATATCATTAGAGTGCTACCATTGGGTAGTTTCTCAGCAAGTGTTTTCATGTTGTTATATCCATATGTTTAAATTTACTAGATGTATTTATTTAATACAGTTACAAATATCATTAAGAAATAATAAAATAAAATAAAGTATATGTAAAGGTACTAATATACGTGTATCTATAATTTCATTTACTTACTTGTGTGTTTCCTATATTTTAATTTTAAAGTCACATAACTCCGTAAACCAATGACTTCCTGTCCTTCAGTATCCTTTAACAACACCTCACTTATTCCTGTTGAACAAATCCGTTACCTAGGACTCCATCTGGACAAACGTCTAACTTGGAATCCTCATACCAGACTGAAACGACAAGAAACCGCTAGACGTTTCCGATTACTTCAGCACTTACTAGACAAACGCTCTAAACTTCCAATTAATTACAAAAGACTCATATACATGACTATAATAAGGCCTATTTGGACTTACGGAGTTGAGCTATGGGGCTCCACCAAACCATCGAATTCCTCTCGCATACAATCCTTACAATCCAAAATCCTTCGTAAAATCCTCAATGCTCCTTACTTTGTTACAAATAAAATTATCCATAATGACCTTAATGTTTCTTTTGTTTCAGATCTGGCCCAATCCAGATAACTATCCTTCCATAATAAAGTTCAGAATCATCCCAACCCTCTCGTTTCTAACCATTGCTTCCTCTTCAATTCCTCGGAGGCTTCTGAAAAGAAGATGGCCCTGTGATCTCGTAATGTAGATATATCATTAGAGTGCTACCATTGGGTAGTTACTCAGCAAGTGTTTTCATGTCGTTATATCCATATGTTTAAATTTACTAGATGTATTTATTTAATACAGTTACAAATATCATTAAGAAATAATAAAATAAAATAAAGTATATGTAAAGGTACTGATATATGTGTATATATAATTTCATTTACTTACTTGTGTGTTTCTTATATTTTAATTTTAAAGTCACATAACTCAATAATTTAACAATGTTATTTTTCAACAAAAAAAAATTACATTTTCTTTGTTCAATATTGTTATAGTCAGGAGATTAAGTGTCTCAAAATATCATTTACTTTTCTTCTTCTACATTCAAAAATGTATATGTTTGTATTTGTGTTTTGTGGAAGTGGACCATGAATCATCAATAAGTAATATCTATTATTTTTGTATATTACTATTCACCCATAACAAGAGTGCTAAAGCATTAGTTTAGCCCTAGGCAGCTATCACATTACTTTCAACAAAAGAATCATACCTGTCATTAGTGAAGGTGATCAAATCAATTATACATATGATTATCAAGGCACAGGATATGATTAATATACAATGTGACCAAAGCAGACCTCTCATTTGGTAGGCAGTGCTTCATCAATTATTAGCAATCTCAGGTAAGGTTGCCATTAATAGTTGATATGGGGAAGCTGTATCCATATCATAGTATTTTAAAGTTTATATTTTTTTTTATATCATACACCCAAGGGGAATATCCCCCATAAAGGCAATGAAAATTTTATTTTTTGTAATAATTTTATAATATATCCTCCATATGTTATGCTTAACAAGACAAGTTGTAAATAAAGATGATACTTGGAAAGAGACTTTAATAAGTATCAATAGGAAAAAGGCCTTTTTAGTTTCAATAATTAAAATACTTTAATGAAGAGAAGAATAGTAGGGGGGTTCAGTCAAAAAGGAAGGCAAAAATAAATTATAATATTTATTTCTTACATATGCCGACGTTTCGACCTGAAGTTCAGGCCTTCATCAGGGCTAAGAAAATAACCAGATAACAAGGTATGAGAAAAATAAGTAATGATGGTAAAAAAGATAATAAAAAATAAAAAAAAATAAATAAAAAATTATTAGAAAAATAAAATAGATAAATATAAAGTAAAATGAAATTGTTAGAATAACGACTAAGAACTAAGAGATAAATAATAAAAACTGTTACAAAGTGTGGAATGATAAAGTAGGCATAATCAAAAAGGGGTGAGAAAAGTATTACAATGGGAATCTTAGAATAAAATGTAAAATATAAAAAAAGAAATATAAAGTTATATAAGAAATGAAAATAAATACTAAAATTAAAACATTGAGAATGGAGTAGTTAGATAGAAAATTGAGATATTGTAAAGTCTATCAAGATGTACAGACAATGTAAAATATAATAAAGAGTTAAAAACAGAGAAAAGGAATGAAAGGAAGGAGGGAAGAACTATTTATTTTAATTTCTTATATAACTTTATATTTCTTTTTTATGTTTTACATTTTATTCTAAGATTCCCATTGTAATACTTTTGTCACCCCTTTTTGATTATGACTACTTCATCATTCCACACTTTGTAACAGTTTTTATTATTTATCTCTTAGTTCTTAGTCATTATTCTAACAATTTCATTTTACTTTATATTTATCTATTTTATTTTTCTAATAATTTTTTTTTTATTTATTTATTTTTTTTTATTATCTTTTTTACCATCATTACTTATGTTTCTCATACCTTGTTATCTGGTTATTTTCTTAGCCCTGATGAAGGCCTGAACTTCAGGTCGAAACGTCGGCATATGTAAAAAATAAATATTATAATTTATTTTTGCCTTCCTTTTTGAATATTCTTCTCATTCTTGAATATTATTCAACTATTCTTCTCTTCATTATCCATGACAGTCAACCAATTACCAGTTATAAAATACTTTAACTTAAATTTATCCAAATTTCTTCCACTTCAGGTATTTTCAAGGATAAAATCTAATTTTACAATATATTTTGAATTTTTGTCAGAAAAAAAAACAAAAACAAAATTCTTTCAGAGGATTTCTTTTTTGTTCTTTCAGAGGACCTGTGGTTTAAAACCTATTAAATAATGACATAATAAAATAGCACTTAACCTAACAAATATGGCAAAAAAAATAATTTACTGCTGCTGTAGGATTTATTGCTGTAGGATGAAATATATATATTTTTTTTTTCTACTGCTACCAGTAACGGATCCAGGATATAATTTTGGGGAAGAAGCCCGAATGCCCCTATCCCTATAGATCCCTATTCGTATACTTTGACCCATTTATAAAACTTATAATAACATTAAAAACAAATATAAACGAGTCAACAATATGTCATAAAATAAAAAAAATAATGTTTAAACTTACTTATAACAGTGCACCATCTTGCATACCTAGTCATAGTACACAACAGAATGAGACCAATCCTTCACGGAAGGAGAGATGTTGTCAACTTTAAAATATTTAAACACTACATAAATAAGAATAAAATGAAATTTTAAAATAAATTATTCAAATATATTAATTATCAATCATTAATTTATTTACAATATATATATTATTTTCCCAACGATACATATATTTTTAATATTATATTGATTTTAAACTATGTAACAGTAAAAATTTGTTTTATTGGCGCATATATAACAACATCTTTCCTTTCCTGAAGGATTAGTGTTATTCTGTGGTGTACTATGATTACCAGGTGTGCGATATGGCGCAGTGCTATAAGCAAGTAATTTTCAAATATTGTCGTCTGGTTAATATTGTTTTTAATGCTATTTTGAGTTTTAAATGGGCTAAAGTATATCAGTAAATCCTCTGAAAGAATTTTGTATATTTTTTTCAGATAAAATTCACACAATTTTGTAAAATCAGATTTTATCCCTGAAGATGACTGCCTGAAGAGGCGAAAATTTGGATAAATTTAAAATAAAGTATTTTAATAGTTGAGGCTAAACAGGTCTTTTTTCTACTGGAATAAATAAAATCCTGGATCCAACTACTGCAAACATGCAATAAATTTTAAAACAGATATCAAAAGTTAAATATTCATTATAATGATATTATCAACGTACCAAGTAGACAAAAACAATTTTGAAATAATAACCTATTATCAAATACAAACATTGTTGATTATTAAAAGGTGATAGCTAATAAAAATAAAATTAAACAGGTTAATGAGCTAAATATGTAGGAGGTAAACATATGGAAGATAATAAACTAGCATTAGCAGTAACAAGGGGCAAATATTTGTTTTGAAATATGTCTGCGTGACAAGGAAGAGAAAGCTGTTCAGATACTCCTATAACTAATGTGTTAACATTTTATTAAATTAAAATTGAGAAAATGAGTGACAAATATGAATAAATAATGTAGGCAAAAATAATAAAATTTGTGTGATTATAATTGTATAATTACAACAGAATAATTTTCATATTGTTATGAGGAAAAATGTTATAAATAAATAGTTGATTTTATATTTTATGACCTGTGCAGTATTTCAGAAAAAAATGTGGTCTGAATACTCAGCATTTACAAAACATAAGATTAAAATCATATGTTAAGGTTATATTGCTAAAAGATAATTTAGAAGGATGAGAAGTCCTTAAAAATAACATATTATTTAAGTAACAGTATTAAATAATACCACCCTTCTGATCTCATGAAAGCAGAATTACTAAGTTAGTCATAGATTCCTTCCCTAAATCTATTCAATTTTAAACCTAAATTTTTCTATTATTACACCCCAAGATTTTCCTTATAGAATAATATGGATACGATAAATGATTTTATTTTTAAGTTTATTTATTTTATTTAACATTTTTGTGTTACAGTAATTCAGAATTGGGCAGTATTTCAAACAAATCATTTTAAAATACGAAACAAAATACTTGTTTTTTTTTGTAATTCGCATTTTAAGTAGTAAAGTATAAAATAGATTGTTTGTATCTTTATTTTATTTTTAAAATACAAAAAAGTAATTGTAATTTATTTCCAAGATACTAAAATAATATATATGTATTTTATTTTGTACTTTAAATACACAAAATACATTACCGAGTAGAGTAGGTTTGTAGGTTTCCAGTATTATATGCTGATCCATACACCAGAAAGTATTTTTTTTTTTTAGTAATTTCTCATAAAATAATTTAATTACTTTATAACACCATTTAAATTTTAAAAACACAAAATATATGATATTTTAAATATTGTATCTTGAAAAAATACTTAAAATATATTTTGTCCATATCTGCTTTAATTCAACATATATCATTTAAATTAGTTACAATAATTTAAATATCAGGTAAAATTAATAAATTAATAAACCAGACATGAAAATTCAATAATACAAAAAAGCATTGAAAATGTTTGCTATTCATAAATCCAAATTTACCACTTTACCCATTAGAACACCACAGGGGCATAAAATGCTGGAGGGAACAACTTAAAAAAACAAAATTGTTTAACACTTTAACGACATTGGACTCATACATGATTCAAGAGTCTGTCAGTCTCTTGGTCTTTAAATGATGGGTGCTTAATGATGAATTCTATTTTCAAACTATCTCTTAAAACTACTATTATATTAAAGTTAGATAAAAAATAAATAAATAAAAATGTTTGGATCTATACCCTAAAAAAAGGCATGAGCAGCAGAGTTTCATCACTAAGGTTCTATTTTTCATTTATTTTTAATTTAAAAAAATAGAAAGGGATTAAATTGCTTTATTGGTATTAAATAGAGAAATAAAAGCTTTGAAAATTATAACCCAATTGTTTATTATATTCAATTAGTTATAAGTTCAATATGTACAGTGTATCCCCACGAACAACTTTACCTACCACACTTTAAAACATTTGTATTCAAAGATTAGGAAGTTTAAAAAATCTTTATTTAATAATATTTCTTTTTAAAAAGCTATGTATATAATTATAAAAATCTGGTGCTGTGCGCGTATAACACAACTTTCACTTAACACCCTCTTCTTAGAAGAAATAATTATTTCCAGTCAAAGGGAAAGTGAAACTAAAAATTATAGATGCTACATTTATTTATATTTCATTGTGAGTATTTTTATTTATATAAGGGTTCTTATATAAATAAAAATACTTATATACATTATAAATAAAAATACTTATATAAATAAAAGTACTTATATAAATATATAAGGGTTTATATATACAAATTTTAATATTTATAACGCTGTAATCTATGCAATTAAATACTAAATAATGCCACCAATTTCTTTTATGAATACCACATATGTATTTATATTTACATAATATTGTCAGAGTCCTTATTATATTAAGCTCATGTTACCTATGGAAGCATGTTCTAATCTTTCGGGCTAGCTCATATTCCTTTGGTTCCTTAATTACAGCTATTCTCCTTTACAATCACTTATTTCTCATTTAGTTAATTCTCAAATTCTTTCATATTTTATATTTAATTATCTTCTTTATTAGAGAATAATGTGAAATGGTCAATTGTTTAAAATAAAAAAATTAAAGGAACTTTAGGGGAAGCTAATATTGAAAATTAGCCATTTAAGCCCTGTTAGAGAACATCAATCAGAAAAAAAACTACATTTTATTTAAAATTGCTTAATTTTACACAGATATAATGAATTTAATCAAAATTGAGCCGTTTTCGATAAAACAGATAAAATGTGTTTAATCTATTATATAAAGTGCCACTTCCGGTTAGCTGATTTTGATGAAAAAGGGGATGTGACATCCTAACATATGCCAACCTTAAATATGATATTTCAATTTCGTACGACTTTTCGTTTTTGAGCAAGACTGTTAACACACAGACATATACACACACACACATACAGACCATTTTGCGGGACTTGGTTATTTGGACTCAGGAGACCTCAAAACATGTATTTCCGTTGAAAACTCAGATTCAAAAATTTTCACGATCGCAATACTTTTATTTACTATATATTTCATATATAGGTAAGTGAAAATAAAAATTGTCATTCCAGAAAGACTCCAATGGTAGGTTTGAGATACAAATAAAAAAAAAAGAAAAGGCAATGCCAAAACTGATGAACCAATTTTAAATAAAGATGGCCTTAGTCTTCTCTTCGAAGAAGTTTAAATTTATGATTATAATAATCTTCACCCAAAAGAATCTGGAAAAAATAATTATGACATTAACATTAGAAATCCAAAAAACAGAAAAAGTATTCAATTTTTTGTTGATATTGTTATGGTCATTTGAAAGTATGCTAAATTACCTAAATTGCCTCATCATCGCTAAAAGGTTAAATAACAATGAAAATTAATTAAATTTGTTAAAATAAATTAAATAAAGTCTTAATTTAATCATTTTTTATCAAATTTATTAATTTACATAATTATTAGATTATTGTTTTGGAAAATTGTCTTGATGGTATGAATAAGGCCAGAAAAAACAGAGGTATATGAGCATCCAAACTTTAAATACATCCTAGGCCATTCAGGTTTAATAATTTTATTTGTGAACTTTTTCCAGAACCAATAGTATAACGTAAGACTCTAATGTAAAACTAAAAGATACTTGGCTATAGGAACATCTTTTTATAAGCTTATTACATGGCATGTTTAGTCATTTTCGTAAAAAAATAAATATTCTAACTGATTTTCAAACTAGTTCTTTTTCATTTATTTTACAATGTTTAGTTTCTAATCAGATAAAAATAGTGAACATGCTTAGCAGTAGTCACAGGTGGATCTATAGGGATAGGAGCATTCGGGCTTCTTCTCCAAAATTATATTCTGGATCTGTTACTGGTAGCAGTAGAAAAAAAATATATATATAATTCATCCTACAGCAGCAGTAAATTAAGTTTTTTGTCATGTTTTTTAGGTCAAGTGCCATTTTATCATGTCATTATCTAATAGGTTTTAAGCCACAGGCCACCAATAAGAATCGTTTATATTACATACCTTTATTTTCCAATGTTTCGGCTTATTGAGCCATTTTCAAGAATCTATCATGCACTCAATAAGTGAAATTAGGAAACATTAGATTTAATGTCTGCTAAAAACAAGAAATTACAACAAAATTTCATGAATCAAAGGATGCATAATTAGACAACATAAGTAATAATGATACATTTTTTTATAAATGGTGCTCGATAGACTCTTGAAAATGGCTGAAGAAGCCTAAACGTTGGCAAATAAAGATATATAATAAAAATGTATCTTGTTGGTGACCTGTGGCCTTAAACTTATTAAATAATAAATTAATTTTCTGTTACCATTATGTTAAAAAAAAAATTAAAACTTTTAAAGTACAATTTTAATCAAAAATTGATCCCTGTATCACACACCATCTATGTCCTCCAAACTAATCCATTATCAATTTTTTTTGTTCTAAAACAAGATCTACAGTTTAATGTTATTTAGAAGCAGCTCTCTTTAAGTTTTAATGTGTTTTAATTATTATTAAAATAAGCAATGTTTTTCACAAATATATGCTACAAATAAAGAATTTCTTAATTAATTAAAAAAAATATTGGTTTTGATATTACAATTGGAATAGATACCACAGTTTTTAGCATTTCCTGAAAAATTACCAAAGATGATTGGGGTCACTTTGGAAATATTTCTATTCTAGAAAGATGTCGCACTAATTTCCAAACTTGTTTTTGGGCTGTTTCTGTTGTGTGAAAGAGTGATTTTATTTTCAGTTTGCTATTTCAGAGAAGAAATTCAAAAATTGGTTGGTAAAACATTCACTTAAGCATTTTTGCAATTTAAAGAGTAATATTAATTAGAATGATTGAAATGAGCACTGAAAAGGATCCAAAAATAAAACATATGCTAGGAGTATCAATATACAGGAAAGCTTTGATAAGTTTTGATATTAATGACACTAAATATTAGAGTGAAAATATAACAAATTTATGAATTTTCCATAACCATCTGGTGGTGTAACTAATACTGCATCCTACTTCTGTTCGTTCATCAACCACTTCTAGCTATTATATAATAATTTACAATTTGTCAGTTACTCAGATAATTAATTATTCCTTGAAAACAACAAAAACTTAGTGGTGTAGTAAGTAAGTTGCAAGCCTGTTCCTGAAATTGTTTTAATTCTCCATTTGCTTCTGTCTCTGCACATGTTGATATAGAAACTATGTGTCTAACTTGGGGTGTTCTGGAAACTGCAGAGCATGTAGTCATGATCTGTTCTGTATTTGAAGAATTAAGGTCCACAATGACGAGATCTACAGGAACCCATATTCTCACAGAAAATGAGTTTCCTCAGTTAGTCGAAGAGGAATATTTTCTGTGGTTTAAGGAGTGCCAACATAAGGAGAAGTGCCAGGAAGACCTCCAGATTCTGGAAGACAGTCTAAAGTCTTCAATAACTTAAAAAAAGAGTCTTAAAAAAAGGAAAGAGCTAGAAAAGAAACAGAGATAGCTGTGTGCAAAGTTTCAAATATTGTGCCCTGTTACATTAGCACTAGTGTGCTATTAAAGAATACAATTGTGTAATCTTAAGAATTCATTGTTAATATCACACAAATGTATACACCCATATTGTCATATTGGCATGGGAGAGTGGAAATAACCAAATTGTTATTGATTATTGATCTTGAGTGTGATGGTTGTTTGCCTGAATACATATGATGAATTTTGAGTAATATTTTTCTCTCCACTAAACATACCTCGCTCTCCTGCAACTAAATTTGACCTAAAAATAATTATCATACAAAATAGACATAGGGGTAGGATGCCACCTTACCACCTTATTAAAAAGGTAATCTTAAAGTACGTAAGATTTTTTTTGATTTTTTATTGATAGTTTCTTGAATGATAATATAATCTGCTTCATGAAGGGCAACAAGTATTAGTGCTAGAGGATTAGAATGGTGAATAAGATTCTGGTGAGTACGTAAATCTGGATGGACATATGTGGAAAGTCTTGTTTGTAACATAATAAGGAGCATTGACTATTGTTCTGAGTACTTTGGTTTGGAAGGATTGGATATATTTGATATTAAAAAATTTAGCTGTCCCCCACAGTTCAAGTCTGCAAGTCCAGATAGGTTTCAGTATGATCTTGTAGATTATTAATTTGTTTTCAATTGTAAGATGAAATGTCCTGTTTAATAATCTGTATAACTGGCCCAATTGTAGGTTTAGTTCACATAAAATTAGAAAAATTTACAAAAAAATTATTGAACCAGTCACATGACATTTATTATGGATTAATCCACACACCAACGCAACTTAAATTGCCTTAAACAATTCAATGTCAAAAATATTATTTCTTTAGTTTTCTCTCCGATTTTATATACTTATTATTTATGCATTAAGTATATAATTCACTCATACTTTTTTATAAATTAACAATTAAAATGAAATAGGCATACATTATTTCTATTGCAGAGTGAAGATGTAGGAAATGGCTAGCCTGAAATTGATTTTTCTTGAAATATTCAAAATTAATGAAAAGCTACAAATAATAATTCAGATCAGGAGACGAGTCAAAATACATATTGATTTAGTAGGCTTTATGGATTTTTCTCGAATGACCTTCTCAAATATAAATTCCAATAGCAAAACTTATTGATTAATAAGTTTTAAAACATATCCATTGAAACAAACCATTAAAAAATTCTTTAAAACTTCAGAATATGTGCTTATTGCCAGAGTTCTGTAAAAAGGGTGAATCCAAACATGATAAGACTATAAAAAATCTGGTGCTGGGTATCACCTAACTTTCAGTAGAAATTAATTTTAAATAAATTAATAAACCTTTTTAGTAAACCTAAATTTAGTAAATATAATACTTTAATAATAATATACATACTAAAATAATTAAAGTATGATGATTCGGTGTACTAAATATTTTTCATTTGTCAAGTCAAAAATAAATTTTAAAAGTGTTCAGCTAAACACTTACTTTCCATTCAATAATATAAAAGTTGGACAATTATTAGCCATTGGCTTTCTATCACTTTCTACAAAATTATATGTTTGATATTATTTTTTCTAAAATATTTATTTTTCCAACGATAAACTATACATCTATACTACTATCCTTATAAAAAAATCGTATTTCCACAAATATATTTTCAACATCAAAACATTTTTTTCTTTATTTAATTATCCGATTCTTTCATAGTTTATTTAAGTCCATTTTTTTAAGTTCTACTAATGAGAGACAGATATTTTTTTCAAATACACACAATTAAATGACCAATGAAATGCAATGTTGAAATGTCCTTTTATTTGGATAATAGCCATTGTACCTCTCTTATTAAATTACTTTGACTTACCCAATTTTTTGTGGAGAATATAATGTAAGTTAATTATATTTTTAACAAATATTACAAAATGTTATGTATTTTTAGTTAATAGTGACTGGTTCATGATTGGACATATAATATATTAATTGTATAATTTTATAATGGAAAGAAGGAGACAAGGATTCTCCAAAACGTACTAATTCTCCAATGTAAGGATTCACCAATAAATAACAATTAAAAAATAATTTGATTATTACTAAACTGACCATAAGGCAAATACATGAGGGTGAAAAAAATTAATAGTAAAATAACTTAAACAAAACTTAATTTTTTTAAAAATAGTTATTGATTTTAATTTAATTTTTTTATATTTAGTAAAAAAAAAAAAAAATGTTAATTTTTCTTATTCTTTTGTGTCAATGTTATACTGTTGTAAATGTAAAATTTAGTATCCTTCAAGTTTTTTTTTTTGTAACAGAGCAGCACAGAATATTCATACTTTTACCTAATAAGAGAATTTAACTAGAATAAAATAAATATTCATCTTGAAAAATATAGTAACAGTGCACTGTTTTCAAAAATGTATTCAATTGATAAGAATACTCTTTGTTATATTTTGATAACTGAATAAAATACTTTATTACTGTATATTATCTTTTAATATAAATTGCTTGGTGGACTATCATTAATGTTTTTACTTCAAGGCTGAAAATATATTTTTAATAATTCTATTTAGTTTCAAAACCCGTGATAAACTTTAATTCGTTTCTGAAGTCCGATATACACAAGGTAGTTAGGGGAACATGGGCATAGCAAGAAGCACAGAGACCCAAGGTGAAATCTTGGACAACGTAACATCTCATGGTGTTAGGGCTGCAAATTTTATTTAAGTAATAACCGAAAGTAATAATCAAATGAATAGGAATATTCATTTGACCTAGAAGAGTCTGTAAAATTAAGGTTTTCATCTAAGTAAAGTATTCTACTAACGTAAATTACAATTACAAAATAAATTAGTTTCAATTCAGTAAATGATACTTCATTGCAGACATTGTGATGAACAGATGAACTTTGTGTTTGAAACTTCATCCTGATACTTAAATTTGACCCAAAGAGGAAGGAGTTTTGGAGAATAATATAACAAATGGTGTAGTATCAACTTTATCAAATCCCACTAACAATTGCAATTAATATTACCAATTGATAAGAATATAATGCGTATACAAAGTGGCAGGCAGTTATAGGCAGTGGCAGCATATGGAAAAGGTGTGAAAATTTATATTTTAGTTTAATGAGATTATTGATGTTTCTTAATTTGCTGTATATGTATTTTTTTATGTATTCAATGTATTTATTTTTATTTTAAAAAATTGTAACTTAACATACATCATTGTCACTTTTATTTTGTTTCTGACAATGATTTAACTGTTTTTAGACATTATTTTTTTTTTAGTATAGTATTTTGGTATTTTGTTTGTATGCAGTTTTTAAATTTATGATCAAATATCTTTGCATATTTGATGATAAATGCATATAATTGAATATTTTAGTTATTTCGAATTAAAAAAAATGTAATATTAATAAATTAGAATACAACATTGAAGATAAAATTTCATACTACAACCATAAGTTCGTTTTCAATCAACAAACAACAAAATATGAGAAGGAGTTGATCGGGGGGTGGGGGGAGGAGGAGGGCGAGAGAGGGGGTACGGTCAAATAAATACTAAATTATAGAAATAGTAATATTTAATTATTTTGCCGACGTTTCGACCCACCTTGCAGGTTGTCATCAGAGTGTGGGATGTCGCACTGCGCGAGGCAGTTGAAAACTGACAGTGTGTTTCAACTGCCTCCCGCAGTGCCACATCCCACGCTCTGATGACGACCTGCAAGGTGGGTCGAAACGTCGGCGTAAAAATTAAATAATACTATTTTCATAATTTAGTATTTATTTGACCACACCCCCCGATCAACTCCTTCTCATATTATATCACAGTCAACCATTTCTACATCATTATAACAACAAAATAAGTTCAGTATTAGACTTCTTAGAATACAGATTTTTTATTTCATGGTTTTATTGTAAGCTCTCCTTCTAATTCACTTTCTATTATTTTAAAACTTATTAAACACCACATTCAACTACAATTTTATACTTAATTTATAAGAGGTAAAATTGTTTATTATTTTAAGAAAATCATTTTCATCAAAACAGAAATATCGTATCGATATTTACAATTCCAAAATTGAAATCATTTTTAAAATTCATTGAATAGTGTATTTTTGAACCTAATGTGAAACACAAGTTTTTATTGATAAGTCTATAATTTTAAATTGATATAAAGTTGCTTCCTCCAAGTATATGATTGTAAATAGATCATATCGAAAATATTTTAAATAATAGATTTGTTTTTTGCTGAAACAAATCTAGAAATGTTTTATCTTTCTATTTTATAAAAAAGTTGTTAGGGTCATTCTAATAATATCTGACCATTTGATGTCCCTGGGCTATACATTTCTTTTTCACTTTTTTCAGATTGAAAAAACAAAGGTATTAATTCTTTGTATTCTTTTTAAAGAATGGAAAGGTGACATTAACATAAATCTACCTAAATAACATGAAGAAATATCTAAATGTGAATGTAAACAAACTTAACGAATGTTGATGTCCCCAAGGTGAGGATGCGAAGTTCTTCATGCTTTCATATGACATCTGAATCCATTAATTTTTAACCATGAGGAATTTTACTGTTTCATGATGGTATTTCGAATTATAGGTACCTATTATAGCTGTCTCAAATACTTAGATTGTAAAATAGGAAAATTGGTTTGTCCCAAAAATTTGGAGTAAAACATTGTAATGAATGTCAACAGCTTTTCTTACAACACTGTTCATTTAACATGACTGAAAAGGGTTTAAAAGCATCAGTCTGTTGCGCCAGCTATCAGTCAATGTGTTTAGGACTAAAAGAGCTGGCTGAAGACCATAAATTTTGTCTTCCAAAATATGCTGTCAAAAACATTATGCGTAACGAATGTTACCATAATTTTACTTAACATTGTTAATGGATTATTATATTATATTATATTATTATTAATATATTAGATTATTATACAAAATAAGTAGTTTTGAGGCATTTATTTATTGTTAAGGTTTCATATCTGTCCAATATTTGGTTAAATCAGTAACAGTGATTATATATAAAAATGTTACCATAGCAAATGATATTATTATTCACATCAATTTTATATTAATTATTTTTATTGTTTCTACTGAACCAATTGATCATATCCGTATTATTATACTAAACATTTAGAGAACAGGAGGTTGTCTTGGAGAAAACAAAAGTCTTTTTTTTTTTTTTTCTTATTGACTTGAAAAATATATGGTTTACTTTTATCTTTAATGTTATATATTATTTCTAAGAAGTGTTTTTTTGTCGGTACGCCATAACGTTGTCAATTCTTCACCAAATCCGATGATTGAGCACTCATTTTGAAGATATTCTCCTCCTTCACGTGTGAAAAATATTCCTATCACCCATGCAATTTCTGGGGGAAAAAAAAGTTAAGAAGGAAAATAAATTTGATTTGTGAATAACTCAAAAAATATTCATTTTTTTTCTGGATTGTACCAATCATTATTAGAAAGATTACTAAATTACTTACAAAACAAAAAAAAACAACATAAAAATCGGACAATTATTAAAGATACAGTCCATTAATTTTAGTATACTTAATAATTTCATCATCTTTAAAGATACTGCATTTGTTATTCTCCTACACTTTTTCTGTTGGCTGACATATTAACTTTATTATTTTTAAAGACCTTTTTTTTTGTTCTTACATTTTATATATTAGAAAATTCCATTATTAAGGCTTTTTGTTAGCTTGATTGTCTTCCCAGTTAGTGTTTAAAAATATGCCCAAGCTAAGCAATCTGTACAAATATTTTGGTCTACTATGTTAAATAGAATATTGAAATTGAACAAGAAAAATAATTAATTCCTTCCTCAGATAATACTTAGAATCTACTTATTTCCAAATTGTTTTGCTATTCCTTCACTAAATTTTATGTGATTATTCACACGGGCCAACTAGTGTCGCGCCATTCATAATAGCCAACATATCTTTCCAATATAATAATAAAGTTTGTTATTTTAAACTGTCTGAAGAAAAACATCCTCGTTTAATAAGCTTTAAGTCCATTAGAAATAATTTAAAAAAATAAAACAGAAAACTAATATTAAGAAAACTGACAATTGAAGCTCAAATTAGTTACCTAGGATATTCATATTAATATTTAAGATAAATTTTTCTTCAAAAAGTTGACATTTTTTGTAAAGCGAATCGCTAGATTCAGAATTACTAAATGGTCAAATAGTATAACGTTTACATGCCTTCTCACAGATCTGCCTCATTCCAAAACTCCTTTCTTGCTTGCTCTGTCAATTTCTGGAATTTTTTCCCCCTCAAAATTTGACATTCCCCATCCATATCCGCATTCAAAATCCTCCTATTCCAATTCCTATCCCAAAAAGTCAGATAGTTGCTAACCATGTGACAACATACATTTATTTTATGCCATTCATTGTCAAATAATGCTATTCTTTGATAGAAATATTAATTTTCTTATAGGGTAAAGATTTTCCTACTCTTGATGTCACTGAACTCACCTATTGGTAGTTTATACCTATTATCTTTTATACACCACTAAATTCTTGCCTATTGTTACTTAAGAAATGACGATGATGTATTCATACATTAATCAACATTTAAATGAAAATACATTTATATATTAATCAGACAATTTATATTGTCAGGTTCAGCTTTCTGTTTTCTCAACAGAAACACAAAGCTTATTTTAATGAAGAATTTAATATATTTTTATTTTTTAATTCTTTATTGTTTTCTTAAAAGTGCATACTGGTTTATCAGTGCAAAAAGCTTTAAGTGTCTTGTCATAGTGTTAATTGTTTTGCATATAGAATGCTTATCTTATATTTTCTTTACATTATTTCTTTTTATCTATTGATTTTATTTTGGACAGATGTAATCTTTTAATTTTGTTCTATTTTGTTATTCTCAAGGGACTGTATCCCAGAATAAAGTTATTTTCTATCTATCTATAACAATGCCCCTTTAGTAACTTTCATATTTTATTTTATTTATTTAGTATTAGGAGAGTATGAGATTAAAGGATATTAGAAATAAAATGAAATAAATAAGTACAATTGAATAAACAGTTGTATACTTTGTAAAATTGGGAGCAGGTAGGGAGTTTCGAATTAATAACCACTACTTTTTAATAAAATTTAATACAAATATATATTGCTCTTTTTATTAGTTACTAATTTTAGTTCTTAAAAAGTATTTCTTATTATGTTTTTAACCATTAATAAATATATATTTTTAGTTACCATTTTTTGTTTTTCACATGTTTCAACTACTTTAGTTTTAACAAAAAAAAAAAAAAAAAAAAGAAATACTTTTTTTATTTTCTTTAGTTCAGAACCTTTCATAAGCACATTAGTGTAATTGAATAATTTAGTTGTATGATTGCATATTCGGAGATTATTTAGCTGCATATATTATGTTTTATTACTGATGTTTTTTATTACATATTACGGCATATTTTGTGGATTCAACTGCATACAACTTCACGTTCTGCTATAACAATAAATTTGAATTTATCAATGAATATTAATTTTCAATTTCAACTTTAATAATGATTTGAGTTCTAACAATGGGTAGTTTCTCTTCATGTTGTACATGCCATGTTACTAATGTCACATTTACTTGTTGTATTTTTAATGTGATACAGCTGTAAATTTAATTAAAATAAAAATTAAAAAAAACTTTAATAATGAATATTAAGCTCTACTGATCTAAATGTAGATACTTTTTCAATAACAATACTTAACTAATTTGAAAAATTGAGAAATAATTTTATCAAAAGGAATAGAATTATATAATTTTGAGAACAATAAATAATCAAATATTAAGTTAATTCACAGATCAAAAATATTAAATATTGCCACATTACTGAATTAATTTAAATTTTAAAAAATATATTTAAATTATTTTTATCAATTATAAATATTTCAAAGTTACAATTTTAGGGTAATTAATACTCAGGGCTTTACTTATATAATAACTTATTATTAAAATGTTTAGGTGTATAAAAAAAAATACATTAATTTCAATTTTAAAAATAAAGTTGAAGTTAAAGGAATTAATTTTTTTTTTTATAATTCTAATATATTTTTTAGGAACCTAAAATTTACATCAAAAAAATCTTTCAGTATATCTAATTATATTTTTATATATTAAATAAGAAGTTTTGCTAGTTAAAATTTATATCAGATATTTTAATTAAGAAAATATAGAAACTACGAAGCCCAAACAGAAAATAAAGTTATAAATAAATATTTGATTCATCGTTTTATTATTTTCATTCATCCTAAAATTAAATTAATATGGATTAAATGATGAGGATGACTATGTTTATGTTTTTATACATGAAATCTCTTAATGAACTATAAATACTAACCTATGTACATCATAAGTTGAATTTTGTTTTTGAAACAATAAATAAATTACAGAGCTATTACTGAAATGAATAAAAATATACCAATCTGCAAAAGAAATAATTTAAGCTATTAAGACAGAATATTTGATTAAATAAAAATGATATAAATGTGTGAGTTTTTAGTGTAAAAATTATGATGAACCATATTATCAAAGTTAAATAAAAATATAATAAAATATCAAGCATTTTATCACAGTAAATAAACCATACTAATTATTTTTATGTTGAATGATATTTTGATAATATTAAATATATACATTTAATTCAGGATGAACATTTTTAAATAAATAATATATTTATGAAAAAATCATTAAACTAAACAAATTTTCAGGATTGAATAAAAAAAGAAAGACAGTCCTTTAAATTTCCAATAAATCCTTTAATTTACACTTACATACAAATAACATTGGAATACATGAATTATAAATTAAAAATTAACCTCATAGTTAAATTTATCTCTAGACTAACAGTTACAGTTCGGAAAAAAAAATAATAAGTTTTACCATAAAATATTCTTTGTCTAGATTGACTTTTTACATTAAAACATATATTAAATATTTTATTAAAACTACACAACTTATATAAAATAAAGCATTTCCATTATTATCTTTTTATTTATTTACATAATTCCAATTAAGTAAAAATGCATCAAGAATACCTTTAATATTTTAAATATGTTTTAACGATATGAACAAATTAAAGAAATGTACGTAACCATAAAATAATTTGTATGTACAAATACACGTATTGTTAAATTTCCAACCATTCCATAAGACAAGTAAATACATCATTAAATTTTATAAAACATACCGATTATGCTACAAATTGGTCATTTAAGATAATACATACCAATCATGAATATCAAATTAATATCTTGGTAAAAAATCTATTAAGCTGTAGAAGATACAGCTAATTTCTTCAAGTGATCCATGAAAGTTTGAAGACTTACATCATCGGTGAGTACGGGTGCTCCAGATTCACCACCGTAAGCATACATGTTGTTATGTGTTTGCGAGGGGTTTACTTTAGAAAGGAGGAACCTAGCTTGTGATCCACCCTGTTCAGTATCTATATACCTCGGCATTGGAAATCTTGTATGCAGTATATCCTTAGCGTCGTCTACAGGAGCTTGTAACAGCTGCTTGAAGTTTTCATATTCTGGCATATCTTGATATCTCTGCGCTCTCCATTGTGCTATAGTCTCTCCATGGAATATCAAAATCTGGAAGAATGTGTCCATAAGTAGGATTCTATCTGGCTGAATACTAGAAGTATCCAAGAGTACAGGCTCAGGTGGTCCATTAAAACTGTAACTATACAAAATAGGTTGAATCATAATAAGACTTTGAGATAAGTCTTCCCTCATCAAAATATGCCTGTAATAAGATGTCTCGTCAGGGCTGTTATTGAAAACTTGCAAAAATTGAGATCTTCTAAGATGATACATGAACTGTGGGTAGAGCGAAAAGTTTTCTGGTAAACGGAAACTGTTAGGGTCATCTTTATTGTATTCTCCGAATTTCTGGCAGAGTCTAATTAGCATTCTATCGGCCCAACGCATCACATCTGGGCCATCATCGGATTCGGCACGGTGTACAACCATTCTAGCCATTAGTACAGCTGCAGCTTCTTGATCGAACCCAGCACTTATATGATGGAGGTTAGTGGTAGCATCTGCCCAGTTTCTAGCAATAGTAGTTACTCGAATCCGTCTTTGTCCAGTAGCATGCTGATACTGAGTAATAAATTGAATACATCCCCTACCACCTTGCGGAATCGGCGCACCGTGTTGATTGATCACTTCAAAGAAAAATGCACAGGTCATACTAGGAGTTAGAGAGCAGAATTTCCATTGAGAGGTACCACCTAAACCGATATCACTATCACTTACACAAGGTCCTTTTACGTTTAATGATACACATGACCCGATAGCCCCCATTACTTTGAGCTCACGAGAAGCTTTCACTTCCAAGACCCCATTAAATGCCATTTTAAAATCACCAACCTGGTCACGAGAGAGTACCCTTTGAAAAGACTGTTTGAACAAGGAAGAATTGAATGAATCTCCCATCACCATATGTCCACCTGTAGAGTTGCAGCAAGATTTCATTTCATGGAGACCGGTTTGATCTAAAGCACAAGAATAAATATCAATACTATGTCCGTTAGTAGCAGCTCTGATTGCTAAACTTTCATAATGTTTGATTGCCTTCTTCATGTATCTGGCATTATCTTTATGAATATCATGATGCGAACGAATAGGTTCCCGAAGATCATCATTCACAACAAGACCAGGCCCCTGTGAGCAAGGTCCTCCAACAAAAAGCATTATTCTAGCACCAGTATTAGGGTATGAACATTCGAGCAAACCAACAGCAATAGCTAGAGCTGCACCAGTTGATCTCAATGGTCTTTTTCCAGTACTTACAGGCCAGGGATCCCGTTGCATTTCTCCGAGAAGATCAGTTAGGCTCATATCACAAGACTGAACAGGTTGAATAAATCGATTAGCGGGCAAAGCCTGCTGGCCTGGAGGTTGTCCGGGAACAGCAGGATTAAATGTTGCAGCACTTGGGACTTTTCCGATACCTAACATGTCTTGAACTTGTTTGGCCGTTAGTTCTTTAGTACCTCTAAAAACAAAGCTCCTAGAGCAACCTTCTGTTGACAGCTCATGAACTTGAACCATTCTTCCAAACGTTATTAACCCAATCAAAGCATTCGGAGGGAGTAAAGATAAAGATGTTTGCAATGAATCTTTCAAAGCACCAAGTTCTTCATCGTCTAAACACGTATCAACAACTAGAAGAAAAATAGGTGGCAAAAACTGAGCTCTAGTTATTGTATATTCTATTGTCGAAAAAGAGGGTATAAGTTCAGCTGGCTGATGTTGTTCTGATATACCAGCATATTGAGGTGGGAAAGGATTTCGTTGAAAACAAAAATTACATACCCAAAGTTTAGCTCGATAGTCAACCTGGCAGAGAGGGTTTAGAATTGCTCGACATGTATTTCTAGTGCACTGAACAGGATCGTATTGAATCGGAGGTAAATCAACTCGCTCTCTCAAAGGCTGGAAAAGGCATCCAACAGGAACGACGAGTTTTGTGGCTTCCAGGCGGCTTGATGGCCAAACATTCCATGTAAACCTAATTCCATCTCTCTCCTCACTTTGTTGAATGAATTCCTCATAAGTCGTCATTGTTAAAGTTCACTAATACACAAGGTTCATTTAAATTTTCGTCGATAAAGATTAGTCAAACTTATCTGATAAATGTAACAGATAACAACTAAGTCCTGTCTTCAAAGCATTATTAAAACCATCATAGTATAGAAGCCAACAAACTAATTTACGAATTGGAATACCTAACTTAGAAAAACATTAACAAGACGAGCACAAATACTTAATTGAAAATCATCAAAGCAAATTAACCTACCCGACAGACACGTAGGTTCTAGATAAGGTACACGTAGACATGTCAGAAGGAGTGAACAGCGGTGGTGCTGCTCCCAACGGAGCCAGTTTAAACTTATTTTTATCTTTATAGAGTCGTTTGAACTTCGAGCCCATTTTTCAAAAATTAAAATTAAAAATACTTACTATTTGTTTCTATATTTACATTTACTAGTGTCCACCAAGTTTTCGGAATTCAACCATAATCGTTATTGAACATTTGAGGAAAACATAAATGAATTTGCATTTCCCTATTTTTTTTTTCTACATATATCTATATATATTCACTTTTAAATGTCTGTACAAAAGAAAATAGCGCAGTACCATTTATGTGTTTACATTTTGAGCTATAGGAAAATAAAAATGTAAATCCATCTTACCTTTTTTCAAAACAAGATTTGAACCCACCTTCTTCTTTCCTCTTTCCTCACTCAGTGAAAATTTAAGCCAATATTTTTTAATTTTCCATTACTAAGAAAATTCATAATCGGGGTTGTTTTCCTCAGGTGCTAAATACCAACCTCAATTTTGTTTCTTCTTCTAAAAATATTTCAAACCACTTTACTCCTTCGATCGGTAAAAATTGTTTCAATCAATATTGCGCTTATATTATAGATTACAGCTAAAAGATTACAGCTAACAAATCATAAATACCATTACAACAACAAAAGTCCTATTTATTATATCAACGGGCACAAGTGGATCCAGGATTTAATTTTTGAGGGGGGGGGGCCTTCAGCCCGAAAGGTTTTTTCATATATATATATATATAATGATAATTACTTTGGGAAAACAGCAAGATACTAACTACCTATAAGAAATGGTGTTTAAGTGATTCTTGAACTTCTATTAAATATAATTAAACGAGCAAAAATACTTTAAGACATAATTTTCTAATATTGTTTACCATAAAACATGGTTACAGTTTACCATTTTGGGAGGAGGGGGGGCTTCATTCCGAAAGCCCTCCCCTCTCTCGCAGATCCGCCTGTGATTATGGTTTGTACAACTATTCGCTATTAAACTATTATTTTCCATTGCAAAGTTTACTAAAATGGAATTAAGAGATTTGTATTGTCTGTCATAAACAGGTCAAAAGTTGTCACACTAATTGGAAGTGGGTACCGTTAGAATATCGCACGGAGAAAATTTATCAAATTATTCACTAATTTAATTTTCTAAAATATTTCCTGATGATTTTGCGGAATAAACGGACGATGGATACCTAATTATGTATCCGTATGTAAGAATACGAGTCTAAGCGCTGAATGAGAGAAAACAAAGAAAAGTAAGTGTAAATCTGTTGCCCGCATCAAACAAGTTTTCTCTCGACTTTTAACAGAAATTATTATTTGAAAAAAAATGGGCTAAGTTAAAAAAGTTTTTGATTAGCAATATTAGAGTGTATTGAATTTTTTACGTTGATCTTTCACAAGCCGGCTTACATTGCTTTAGTTAATCTAAGAAATCCTACTTAAATCTTTTCTTAAACCAATTTTCAGAAAAATAAATGTAATTCAATTTTTTTTTTCTTAATTGATATATTTAAAGATATCAAAAGTTTTCTGAAATAGGCAAGAAAGTCGTGTGGATACACCAGATTTTTAAGTTATTAATTATTTCATTTATTTGAAAGTGGCATAAGCCCATTTATAGCTACTAGTTACTATTAAAAAATTTTAATATTTTTTTTTAATTTATCAAAATTCACACTCTTAAATGTATCGATACAAAAATTAATTGAGATAGATCAGGTGGGCACTCATAAAATGAGTGGATCATTTATCAGTTCGAGTACAATGCAAATATTAATCTTATTAGATTATTTGCATCACAAAACCACTACTTTTAAGTTTTTTGTTTTTATTTTTTTAAAACCAGTTTTTAAAAAACGGTTTTCTTCGGAACTATCGGATCCTGTGTTTTAAGCCAACAAACGTACTATTTTCGAGATAATGAAAGGCATAGTGTTCGCATCCACACAACCTTACGTTAATTGTAGTACTGTCATTGAATACATGTCTCATTTTGTCGACTTGAGGCCGCTATGATCGATAGAGGAGGAGTTTATATTATTTATGGATGTTGTTTTTGATCATCGTTAATTCTACACCAAATCTCAAGATTGAGCCACCAACTTCGAAGGCTTCCTTCTCCTTCAGGCTGGCAAAATAGTCCAAACACACCTAAAATTCAGGCAAACAAGTTATGAAAGAAAACAAACTTTATTTGTGAATAACTAAAAAATTACATATTTTCCCCTAGGTTATGCCCTTCGTCGTAAACCAACGACTTTCTGTTCTACAGTTTCCTTTAACAATACTCCACTCATCCCTGTTGAGCAAATCCGATACTTAGGACTCCACCTGGACAAACGACTAACTTGGAATCCTCATACTAGACTGAAACGACAAGAAACCGCTCGACGTTTCCGATTACTTTAGCACTTACTAGACAAACGCTCTAAATTTCCCATTAATTACAACTCAAGACTCATATACAAGACTCATATACTTGACTATAATAAGACCTATTTGGACTTATGGAGTTGAGCTATGGGGCTCCACTAAACCATCGAATTCCTCTCGCATCCAATCCTTACAATCCAAAATCCTTCGTAAAATCCTCAATGCTCCTTACTTTGTCACTAATAAAATTATCCATAAAGATCTTAATGTTCCTTATGTTTCAGATCTGGCCCAAACCAGATATGTCCTTCCATAATAAACTTCAGAATCATCCCAACCCTCTCGTTTCTAACCTTGCTTCCTCTTCAATTCCTGATAACCCTCCGAGGCGTCTGAAAAGAAGATGGCCCCGTGATCTTCTAATGTAGTCATATCAATAGAGTGCTACCATTGGGTAGTTACTCAGCAAGTGTATTCATGTGATTATATCAATTATGTCCAAATTTACTTGATGTATTTATGTAATACAATTGTAAATGTCATAAAGAAATAAAAAAAAAAAAAAAAATGGTTATGCCCATGATTATATAAAATATTACTGAATTCCCTACAAAAGGATACAAAAAAAGTATCGAAATCGGACAATTTTTAGAAAAGATTCAGTTTTTTGAATTTGTAAACATGTTGGTTACAAACATGAATGAAGATTTAAATTAATTTTTGTTTTTATTTGTCGATTATATTTATCGAAAAAGTAACAATTGATTACTTTATATTTTGAAACGTTGTATTATTTTATTTTCTTATTAATTTGGCTTTTGATAACAATATGCTGTGCGAATTTTTCGCACGGGCCTACTAGTAAAAAATATAAAACAATAAATTAAAATTAAAGTAATAGCAAAATAATGATATATTCTTATTATGTATTTGGATGGCTTTGTGAGAGGTCTACAGCAATATATTTTAGTTTAAATGGGATATAAATGGGATGGCCAAAATCAAGATAGTTGTATCCGACAATAGTTAGGGTATTCTTCTCTTGCTTTGAGATTTAGTTTGGGGTATTCTTCAAACATAATTTTAGTAATTCAGTAATAATTGCATTCACTTAAGAATGCAATGAAGAGAGGGGGCTTCGCCTTGTTTGACTCCTTTTTCAAAACAGAATACCAAATTATTGGACATCGTAGTTTTTGGCCAGACTGTTAGCCGTACCAAAAAAGTTAAACATAAACCACCATTATTTTTTAACGAGGAATCGATTTCTGTATTCAGATTTTAATTTTGATATAAAGGGTGGCTCAGAAGATTTTTTTTTTTTTTAAATCCTATGATTTAACTTAGTAAATTGATTCCACACCCTATTTCCAGCAACTTTTACTTGGGTTACTTGTTTTGTTTCGAGCAACCATAAAAAAGGGTTACGGGGTTTTTCGGCGAATCGAAACCCCCGTTTTCCATATAAGATTAGGTACCATTCAATTGACAATAAAAAAACACGAACTAAAAAATTAATTTATCAACAAATTTAGAGCATCAGGTGATAATTCTTGTTTTAAACTGGTCATTTTCGACCGTAAAAAAGAAACCATCATCAGATTTAAATCTTTTTTTCATGGAATATAAAAACATATCATCCGGCGCTTCTCTTAACTCTTGAGTTTTTCTTCGCTTTTGCCTATCAGATAACACATAAAAGAATGAGAACGGGATGGAACGTTAGTAAAAGCTAAGACGATGAAAGTAGATCAAAATTTAATTCATGAAGAACAACAAAATCTAAATTTAACCAATTTTCGTTAGCTTTTAAAAATTCAGATAGATTCCTAATCAATTTTACCCAATACGAACACAAATTATCACAAAAATTGCGAATTTTTTCACGCACACAGACCTCCTATTTCTTAGGAATATTTTCTAGTACAAGATCGTGGATCCACTGTCCATATGCCCGGTCATAATATTTGAAACTTATATGGTTTGTTCTTAAAAAAATAAAAAACATCGCGATTTTTGTTCATATTGTTATTAATGCTATTCTGATACAGAATTTTATTTCTTTATTGACTTTCTAGTTTTTACAATTCATGAGGATTACAGACAATAATACGTTCATAAAGTATAAACAAACATTTAAAAAAAAGAAACTGGAATTTATAGGGGCAACTTCTGAAAAAAATCAAGAGCTAAAAGGAAAACAATTAAAAAAAAAAAATTGTTTTTTCTTGTAAACAGGCACGAACACGTAGATAATTATTAATGCAAAATAAACTATAAGCCTTCTAGTTAATTTCTGTCGAGGTAGATTTCTGAACGATTTTCGTTATGAATGTTTTAAATTTTTTTTATGTTTTTCATTAAAAAAACTTTAAGAGTCTATAAAAGTTCAAGCTGAATAAACTTAAATTATGATAATAAAGTTAAATTATCGTAATAAAGATGATTCATTAATTTCGGTTCATCAAAATAGTTGTGGTACTTTTTTTAAAAAAAGGATATTTTTCATGGATGGTCATTTTAATTAGATATCTTAGGTGGAAATTTTTAATTAAAAGAAAACTGACGATGGACAATCATAATAGAAATTAAGAAGAACAGCTGAACAAAAAAAAAAAGAAATATGAGGAAATTCGAAATTTCAGATATTGGTCCTATGTCCCCCAAATTCATAGGTTCGCCCCACTGTGCAAGGGTGCAGAGGTTTTATGGCGCAAGTCGCTCCATCAGAATTTTTGAGGGGGACATTTTGACGGCGTTTTAAATTTTTGGAATGAAAATTTTCAAATCACAAGACAAGAGGAAAGTAATCTTTTTTAGATTACACTCCTTTAGGAAGAGGAGAACAATAAAATATATTGTTAGGAGTGAATGAGGTTCATGCGCCATCGATGTTGGGTTGAATGGAGTCAGTGGTTTGGATTGTTGTCTGTTTAAATGCACTACTCCTTTAGATTCTTGATATGCTGATTTTATTGCATCCATTAGGTTTGGAGGAATCACTTTCAACTTAGCGCATTCCAAATCTCTTTGTGGGAAGGGTACGCATTCTTCTCTCGGTCCCGAACCACCATAATTTTTATTTATTTTGTTTTATTTATTTATTTATTTATTTTTTTATTCATTGATATTTACAACTATATTATAAAAAAATACGACTAGTAAATGTGCACACAGTAATAATACAATAACATGAAAACGCCTGTTGAGAAACTACCCATTGGTAGCACTCTAATAATATATTTACATAAGTAGATCACGAAGCCATCTTCTTTTCAGGGTTATCAAAGATCAAGGAGGTTTGAAACGAGAGGGTTCGGATGATTCTGGAGTTTTTTATGGAAGAATAGGTATCTGGATTGGGTCGACTCGGAAACATATGGAACATTAAGATCTTTATGGATGATTTTATTTGTGACAAAGTAAAGAGCGTTGAGGATTTTACGAAGGATTGTAAGGATTGGATACGAGAGGAATTCGATGGTTTAGTGGAACCCCAAAGCTCAATTCCGTAAGTCCAAATAGGCCTTATTATTGTCATATATATGAATCGTTTATAATTGATTGAAAGCTTAGAGCGTTTGTCTAGTAATTGTTGGAGTAGTCGGAAACGTCGAGCAGTTTCTTGTCGTTTCAGTCTGGTATGAGGATTCCATGTGAGTCGTTTGTCCAAGTGGAGTCCTAGGTATCGGATTTGTTCTACAGGGATAAGTGGGGTGTTATTAAACGATACTATAGGACAGCAAGTCAATGGTTTCCGAGGAAGGGTAAAGGTGATTTGATGGGATTTATTGGAATTTATTTTAATCCTCCAGTTTTGACATCATTCTTCAAGGTTTGTGATGTGTGATTGAAGAGTTTGGATGCAATTGTTGGATCATTATTAACTGATAGGATACATGTGTCATCAGCATACGTAGTGATGACAGTGTTAGGATGGATTAGAATATCAGCTGTATAAACTGTGTAAACGATAGGACCAAGGAAAGAGGGATGAATAGGTCCATAATTTTTAAAAACATATGTGGTCCATGCTCTGTCTTTTGGAATGGTAAGCAGCTTGTTCTTGTTCCAAATCATCTTCTATTGTTTTGAGGAGTCTTTTTTCTAATATCTTGTATAAAATTAATGTACCTACTACTGAACAAATAAAAAAATAAAATAAGAAAAACATGAACATAGATGTTTAGATAAAATATTTATTTAGGATTTCTTATTCAGGGAAGGGTGTCATTGATCCTCGCTAATATCGTTTCTTAGGGGCATATCGCTCGTCAGGACGGTAACTTCCGAATTGGAAGTGCTGCAGCGGGACTGCTCGATCGAGATCCTGTTCTCCATCAGGCCGGAGAGGTTAGCTGTCACTGACTTGTCTTTGATTTTCTAAACAATAATTATTTACATTAATTATTTACTTGAGATAACAAAAAGCAAAGAGATATAAGAGTCAGAAACTATGATATGAGTAAACAATGCACATTGGGCAAGAAATTAAATCTAGCGAGAAAAAAAGCTGCAAATTATTACATAATACTTTATTAATTCCAAACAGTTATACATGAAATGTAACACTACTTTTCTTGTCGCATAGAGGAAAATAAATAAAAGGTGGTTCCTAATATTACATATATATATACACAATATTACATACATGCATATACAATACATAGATGGACATGGACATGGACCTAGAACTCGTAAATTATATCGGATTAACTTGATATTTAGTACACTTACGTTTTAAAGGCCAAGGAACACGAATAGTATGACAAAATCAGAAAATTTCCACAAAAAAAAATGTTTAAACCTGGAAATTTTTAAATTTGACAATAAACTACAATATATTGCATAGAAGCATTATGTATTATGTATTTATTTCAGTATAGTATGTATTTTAGTTGTTACTTTCATTAGATTAGTTCCTTTTTGTTTAGTTTAGTTTATATACATTTGCTTTTAGTATTATTATTTTTATTTATTGTGAATGTGCTCTTTGAACACTATTATAAATGTCCTTAAAAGTAACAGATTTTAATATCTCTCAATAAATAAGTTTTTAAAAAAAAATTACGATAAACTTCGAAAATGACAGAGACTTCATAAAATGCATAATTTTAGATACCTATTTATAACTACTGTCTGTATCACTACATATAACCGTTATTTAATTTTTTTTTTAAATATTAAAAAGACAATAAATCACAAAATATAATTATAATGAATGTATGTATATATTTTAAGTTATATGTAATAACTTAAAAAGAGTATTGTTTATTAATTATAATTATTCATTTTATAATAATAAAAAAAATATTTTATTCTTATTACAAAAAAAATTAAAAAACCACCTATAATGATATCTTGAACACCATCGATACTTCTTCATTTCATTTACCGATGAAAAAATATGTAATTTTTTCATTAATTTTAAAAATTATATTAACAACAACTGACGTAGATCAAGAAAAAAAAATTCAACCAAATATTCTCAAATTCAATTTATCGTTACGAAATAATATAACATGTAAAAAGAATAAGGGTTTAAGATTACAAATAATTATATTTTATTACTAACAGACAGTAATCTTATTGAAACAAGTAAATAAAAGTTGTTTTTTTTTCCTTGAGGCCATCTTATACCGGTACCCATTGACCCCAATTTTTATTTAATTTTAAACTTTAGTTCATTGAACAGTGTTATATTTGTTTATTTATTTAGATTAGAGCGAAAATAAAGGATGGTTACATAATGTTAAAACAATAATATAAAAGTTTAATTCTTATCTAGGCAGACAAAATTTAAATTTTAAAACAATAAAAACGAAGATTTAATGTTCAATGTAACTTTTTTTTATTGTTATGATTTGAGTTATGTTTCGAAATAAATAACTGCAGAACTTTTTTTCTTTATGTTCAATACAATTATTAAAAATAAATTTGAGAACATGTCTAATTATAGGAGATATTGAATATTTAATGGTTGACCGTTGCATTATAAAGGAAGGAGATGGTCCGGGGTTGCGGTCATAAAAAGGCTAAATAGTGGTAAAACTATTTTATTGAAAGCCTTTCGGCTTTCAATAAAATAGATTTAACCACTATTTAGCCTTTTTTATAACCGCAACCCCGGACCATCTCCTTCCTTTATAGGAGATATTAGTATACATATACAGAAATTTTTCGAACGTTTATTTATACAAAAATAATTTTAAATATATTTTAACTACCTTCGGGTGAAATATGGCGGTTTAAATTAATACATATTTATCTATAACAATAACTGTTAAAAAGTCGTAAGAAATAAATTTTTTTCGGAGGATTTTTTTAAATAGCAGTATTTGTAAAAAATTGATTTAAAACACCTATTTTTGTTAACAAAAAAAGATTCGAAGTAAAACAAGTTTTAAAAATAATTATATATATTTTTTGTAATTAATCAGAATGGCAGTAAAAAGAGTATAAAGTTTCAAGAAAAAAATATCAACCATCAGCTCTAACCAAGCAATTTTATAAATCACGCGAAATTCCTAGGTTTGCAATTGAACTATTTACTAAAAACAGTATAAAATGTTCATTCTGCTAACTAAAAATATTCTCACAAACTGCTTAAGGAATCAATTAAATAGTTTATTTCGTTTTTAGGGTTATAGATAAAACATTTTTTTTATTTTATGTCACAGGTTTTCCATTACTCGGTCCACTGTGCGGCGTAACAACACGTCACCGAGAACAGGATTAGAGAGTCCCACATTACGTTTGGTCGTCCCACCCTCTTTGTCTCTAAGAACTCTTCGGTGGCCATTTTCTTCGGAATCTCGCCATTATCCATTGTGGCTAGATGGTCATCCCATCGAAGTCTTATAACTTTGGAGATCTGGCTATCTTCAAAGAGCTCGTATAATTCTTGGTTCTTTCGTCTTCTCCATGTCTCGCCTACTTTGATGGATCCGTATATCCTCCTTTCGAACACCAAGAGCCGTTTTTCATCCGCCTTCTTAATGGCCCATGTCTCCAATCCATAAATTTGTACTAGACGGACTATAGTTTTGTACAGGCTGATTTTTGTCTTCCTTCAAAGATACCAGCTCCTGAAGTTTTTGCATGAGCTGTGGTAGCAGCACCTCTTAACGCTTATTATCCTATGGTTAATTTATTGAGAGATGTCCGTTCGATTCAAGTTATATTCCAAATATTAGGCTAAATAATATGTTTTATTTTTTTCATCATCACACAAGTAATTTACTAAGAAATAAAAAAACAAAACAATCTCGATTGATTCCAGCAATATATGATTTTCCAAATATAAAAACTCAGAATACCAGCTTAGCAGCAGAACGTGTAAAAAATATTTAGAACATCATATATATTTGCATTTAATCGTTCAATTTCAACGATTCCTGATTTTTCTTTTTTTTTTTTTCGAAATTTCGTAAACTTTTAAATGACCATTCTGTGAAGTATACGAAATAGATAAATTAAAAAAAGCTTCGAAAGAAGAACTTTAAGCAAGTTTACTTTGTATGTTATATACAAAAATTTAAAGGGCTACGAAAAGACTTGCACTTATTTTAATTAAAATCGGCACATTAATACAGGCACTAAAGTCTATAGCGACACAAGATTTTCGTCCGCCATCTTGAAAAGAAAGGACGGATGGTAATATCGAGTTAAAAGGATCATCCTCGGGTGACCTATAACATTGATACCAAATCTCAAAACAATAGGTTCAGTAGTCTCGGAGAAAAGCCGCGGATGGCGGACGGATTTTTACTTTCACTTACCTATATATGAAATATATAGAACGGGACAGTATTGCGATCGTGAAAATTTTTTAATCTGAGTTTTCAACGGAAATACATGTTTTGAGATATCCTGATTCCAAATAACCAAGTCCCGCAATAGTCCAAGACGCAAACCAAGACGCAAATGGTCTGTGTGTGCGTGTGACTGTGTGTATGGATGTGACAGGTCTAGCTCAAAAACGAAAAGCCGCATGAAAGCGACATTGCATATTTAAGTTTTGTATATACCTGCGATGTTACAGCAACTCTTTTGTTAAAATTGGATAACCGTAAGTGGCATTTTATATCATCGATGAAACACATTTTTAGTATTTTCTCAAAAACGGCTTCAACGATTTTGATTAAATTCATTAAGTCAGTGTAAAATTAAGCAGTTTTTAATATTATATAGGTTTTATCCTCGTTGATGTTCTCTAACAGATCTTGAATGGCTAATTTACAATGTTAGCTTCATTTAAAGTACCTTTATTTATTTATTTTTTAACAATTAAAAATTTCACATTGATCTCTAATATAAAAAAAAATAGTTAAATATAAAATATGAAAGAATTAGATAATTAACTAAAGGAGAAATAAGAAATCGTAACGGAGAATAGTTGTAATGAAGGAACCAAAGGGATACGAGCGCGACCGAGCTCACCCGAGCTGACCCGAAGATTAGAACAGGCTTAGTAATATGAGCTTAATATAATACGGACTCCGACAATATTATGTACAAATACATATGCGGTTTTCCTAAATATTTTCGTCGATATTATTTAATATTTAATTGTATAGATTACAGCGATATAAAAATAAAAATATCCACAGTGAAATATAAATCAATATAGCGTTTATAATTTTTACTTTCAGTTACCCTTTATATGAAAATACTTATTTCTGATAAGTTGCATTCTACAAAGGCTGATTATTGAAAATAATAAACGGTTATGGTTTTTATAACCGTAAGTTGTTCAAAATACTTCAAGTTCATGTTTACTTTACCTAGCATTCGTCCAGGCTTATTAATCTGATAGTTCTAATTCCAACTCTTCCTAGAAGGAAATAAATAGTTTAATAGGTTACGATTTAGTGAGCACCTTATTATCCGAAATGTCAAAATAGAAATTTTATCTTAGAGCAGAGGTCTCCAACGTTTTTGGCCAGTGGACCACATTGTGACCTCTACTGAGTCCTACAGGCTACATTGAAACCTTAGATAAAGGGGTGGTTAGGGCCATCACGCGCGGAAAAAAAAAATCATGTTCTATAAATGACACTTGATGTTTCGTTTCTCATAGAAACAAAACAAGTAATAAATGTTGTACTAACCTTTTGTGTGAGTAATTTAATAAATTTCATAATTTTTTAATAGTTTTTAAAATTTTACCATTTAATCGAAGAAACTTTCGCGGGACGAATCCGAAGTGCTCGCGGGCAGGACGTGAGGCCGATGACCGATCTAGGAGGAAAAAATTCATTGACCATAATTTTCGATTGAAAATCATGTATTTGTCACAAATAAATATAAATAAGACTTTAATAGCTTACATTTTTATATATTATAACATTAATTTATGATAAAAAAAAAATCAAAAAAAAATCCATATTTTATTTTAAGAAATAGTGAGAAAAAAATTACTATATATGATGATCATAATTTTCGATTGGAAATCATTTATTCGTCACAAATAAATAAAATACAGACTTTTATGGTTAAAATTTCTTAATATAACATTAATTTATGGTAAAAATACATATATATTTCCTAGAACTTTAAAGAAGTACTAAACAATAATTTTATATAATAAACATAATTTTCGATTGGAAATCATGTATTCGTCAAAAATAAATAAAAAAATAAAACTTTTATGGTTTAAACTACTTAATATCCCCACATATATTATTACAGTAAGGCTCGAAATCGGTTTTGTACCAAATATAAGCTCCTGCCATGCTCAAATACCATGAATGGGGTACCGTTGGATTCAGAATTTCACGGGGGGTTAGGGAATCTTATTCTCCACTTTTGTTTTTCTTTCTAAAATAAATAAAGTCGATACGAACATTTTGCTAGGCTTCAATAATGGAACGGTGGTAGGTATGTAGATCGATGCGGGACAAATTGGACCTTGAAGATTTTGATGCGTACAGTAAGACCTTCGGATAGTTCCTTCGGAAATATCGGATCCAACTGAAGTGGTTTGGCCATGTGTACAGGATAGGTGATAGCCGAACGGCAAAATGGTTACTAGAACCAAAACTAGAGGGAAGCCGACTTAGAGGCAGGTCCAGGCTATTGTATTGAGACTACTTGACGACTCGCCATTGGCGAGCCTGTAGCACCAATGAGAAGGAGGGAGGGCCATCAAGGAGACAGGGATCAGTCGACAAGAAGGGTCGAGGCTTTTCCTCCACGCTGATGGCACTAAGGAGGGGGCAAAAGAAGAAGAAGTGCGTAGCGCAAATCTGAGCAAAATGTGACCTAAATTACTTTAAAGAATATAAAAAGTGCTACAAAACGAAAAGAAAAATTGTTGCGGTGGGATATCGGGAAGGGTATTTCACAGATCATATAACCGTTATTTATGTATTTCAAAGAATTGATTTAAGCCATTTTTTACATGGAATTATAATAAATATCAAACTGGTTGACTCTAAATTAGTCCAGCAGAAGATAAAGATTATAAATTGAATTATCAAAAGCGGTCTTAAGCAATATCGCAATCAGGCTCTCATACTTACACTCAATATATATTTCATGTATAGGTAAGTGAATGTAAAAAAAAATATATATATTCCTTATTCCTTGCCCATTTTTAGAGACATCACAATGTTCTGTAGATAATGTCAATCGACAGATTATTTTTCATTGGTTTAATCAATAAATTAGATAATTAGATAAATAATAGATAAATTCATTCAATATCTTAATTTATTTTTTATTCTAATAAAACGTGCCCAACTGCATATATCCCTTTACCTCCAAAGGCCAATTAACATTACGTTATATAAATATTACGTTGATATTAACATAAGGTAAATAAAAGCAAAACAAAATAAAGAAGTATGGAACAAATTTTATAATTTCCTCTACTAATTTTTTTTTTCAAATATGTTTGAAGAAGAAAAAAAAAACATGATTTCATCAATATTCAAACCGACTCACTTTTATTGCTGCATTGCTTTAAATATGAAATAGACGATCTATTCAGCGTATCGTTTATATAACCATTAAGCACTTTAGTGAGTACTATATTAATAACAAAAATATAAGGGGTAACTAAAAAAATTGAGAAAATATAATAAATTTCCTTGTACTTTATTTTTTTTCGGTTACCTACCTCTCCATTTCTGGCAAATGAATCTATTTTAACCGCAGTGGGTAGGTTAAGATTTATTCCTTGTAATAATCTAGTAATAAAGCCCAAAGTCCATCGAACAATAGTCGATGCCCCTTTCTATGTAACCAACAAAACCCTACATCATGACCTCAACATCCCATTTTTCCTATACCTTATCCCAGAAAATTTCACCAGAACCTCACGTATTATCCTAATCCTCTTGTACAATCCCTATCAAGCACCATCCTTACCATAATCCTTTAAGAAGTTTAAAACGGCAGTGGCTCCGCGTCCTTTTGTAGTCTGCATATATTGGACTGTCTGTCAATGGTCTGATCTTCTGAAGTCCTGTTCAGTTGGAATTAGTTGGGGTTATAGTCCATAGTCCATAGTCTATAGTTTTGGTTAACGGAAACCAAACATAGCAGAGAGATATTAAATTTTTGGATAGCTAGGTTTGGTTTCCTATTAACATATGAATATGGTATATTTATCAAAGAGATGTGAACTATTTTTGAATTTGGCAATTGAAACTGAGATTGTTAATATAAATAAATAATAAAGTGAAACTGCTGAAAAAATAACTAAATGTTTATATTAATTTAATAAAATGTTGTGATCTTTTTATTTAAATTAGGGCATTTAGGCATACTGATTCTTAAAATTATTGCATATATCGCTTATGACATCTTATATGAGGGACTTAAAGGGAACGCATTCAGCTTATTCATAGTTGACAAGTATGTTTCATTTTATTTTAATAGGTCCCGTTTCGTTTCTTATAGGCAGCTTATTCTGAGAATATACATAATTGAGAATAAAAGATATAAAAAATAAGTTGCATAGGGCAAAAGGATAATAGTGTGCTAAATTAATTTTTTTTTTAACAAATGGCTCTTTGGGAGGTCTTTTCGCAATAATTTTAATCTGTTTTTAGTAATGATCTAATAGATAAATCTTGTCTCAGTTTCAATCGAGTAAAACTATTGTTATTAAAAAGATATTAGCTTTTAATAGTTCCATTGCCTATAGGAAAGGGTTAATGTAACTAATTCCTCGGAGTTCTATCGCCTGATTGTAAATGGTGTATATAGGTATATACGTATTTTTTTTTATTTCCTTATTTTTAAGTTATTTTATTTTATTTTTTGATTATATTTGATTTATTATTTAGCTTATGTTTATTTTATATATGTATGTATATGTGCATGTGTATGTGTATATATGACCTCACTATACTTAATGTCCAAGTGACAGAATGTTGCAATATTCAATAAATAAATAAAAAATATATCTTACATGGCCTACGACGATATCAGCAGACGATTCTGGAACGCATCGGTTGAGGACAGTGGTTGTTGCTTCATCAATGGCGTTAGGTTTCACTCCTGGGAGCCATGTGAATCGTTTCTGAAACAAATATTATCAATGATATATTTATTGATTTGTCTGTTCAATTACATGTATCAAGGATGGTGATTTGGAAATTTATTTTTCATAATCCAAAAGTATAACGCCATTTATTTTAGTATAATGGCCTCCGAATATTTTAGGCGGTCTTCAATAATTAAGCGGTATAAGTGATTGAGCCGTTTGAAAGTGGACTCCGTTACAGTGTTACCGCGCGCTCTGTGACAAAACCTCGTACTCAAGCCTCGTACATCCTCGTACGCTTGCTTCATTCATAACTTGCACTGTTATAATGCCAGTGTTATTGTTTTTTTTTAAAGTAAAATTAGATCAGAATTTTCATTTTTACCTCCATTCATATATTTTAAAGCCTTTTTAGATTACTTTTTTTAAAGTTAATTGGTCAAGCAGTAAAATTAGCTTAATAAAATATATAAACAAGTTTATATATTTTTATAAACTACTGAAAACGTTATATAAAAATTAAAATAGCTAAATAAACTTCTTAAAGTACTCTTATAAGTATTCATTAGTAGATCCAAGATTTAATTTGGGAGAAAGGCTAATTTTTTTCTTTTTTCTAAAAACAAAACAACTAATTTTATGAAAGGATGTTAGTGGTTCTAGAAGGACAATAAAAATTAATTATTTGGCATTGATGCTTTTAGACATATTATAATATAAAAAAATAATAGATTGTGATTGTTTCAGTATTTAGCTTACAATTAGATCTCGCACAAAATAAATGTGGACCACTGAAAAAATACTTTTTTTTTCATTATTTAAGATAGGTTCATTATGAATACTAATTAATTTTTCAATTAATTACTTTACTCCATTAAAAATCGAATTTTTTTTTAATTACGCTAATAATTTAAAAAAAAATTTAATTTATCTAGAATATATTTACAATTGCAGTTTTATGAAGGAAATAATAATTACAAAGGAGATAATGGATATACTTTCTCGTATTTTATTTTATGCTCGATAAAAATGACAGTAAAAATTTCTGTTTGATTTTTTATTTACAACACATTTTAAAAAATATATATTTATAAAAAAAATTTTATGAAGGAAATAATGGATATGGTTTCTTATATTTTATTTTATACTGAATAAAATCTAAAATATTTTTTTTTAAATTTTATTTTCAAGAAAATTAAAAAAAAAATATATATATATACAATCATGGTTTTATGAAGGAAATAATAATCATACTCTAATTAAAGAAGAATATAATTGCAATTGATATGTCTAGAAAGCAAAAGAAGTTCAGTATTTCATATCAATATAAATAATAATACAGTCAAAATAACCTTAAAACAATTCTAAACTTCATTCATAAAAATATAACCTTGCATTGTATACGTCAGCAAAACTTATGTACGAGGTACGAGGCTGATCTATCCTCGTACCTCGTACATTACGTCATAACCTCGTACAAATACGAGGATCCGTTTGGCAACACTGTTTGAAAGTGGCCTAATTCCGTTATTCAATTTTTTGCCACTTACCATGGTTACATGTACAACTTCATACTATATATCAGTAAAACATTTCAGGTTGCTTATATTCCGAGCAAATACGAGATAAATCTTTTACACATAAGTTTTCAGAATTATTCAATAATTGAACCGTGTAGTTTGAAAGTGGCCTAACTTCATTTATTTTATACTTACATCAAGATATTTACAATTGATAATGTTGGAAATGAAAATTTTATTTGTTAATTTTATTGTAAATGAAATGAGACAAAAAGATTTTGTATCAACAAAATTATTACAAGAGGCAACTTTTAAAAGGATAAAGAATTCTGATGAAGAATCATTAAACTGGTTACAAATAATTTGGATGCGTTTTATCATAAATGAACCGTATAAAATTTTCTATAAGACAACAACGAATGAGAATGAAAATTTTAAAGCCCTGAATTTATTACCACGTCGGGGTAGATCAAGAAAATTCGAAAATATTGTATTGGCACCACTCTATAAAAATATCAGACAAATTACAACAACAAAATTTAAGGACGTGATTGACCTATTGCGATATATACCACCGTAACATCATGACTACTTCAAAACCCTTTCACACTCGCAAAATGTAGAGGAATAGTAAATTGTTTGTTAATAAAATGTTTGTAATTTTGTATAATCTGTAATTGAAAAGTGTTTTTCGCATAAATTGTGTTTCCGAAGTGTTTTAAAGATATGTAAAATAAATCGAGTACAGTGTTTTTCAATTCGAAGCATCTTAAATTATGTTGAATGGATTTGTATACCTTCAAATTTTATAATGAATCTGGTTGTTAATTTTGAAAGTGGTCTAACACCATTCTTGATAAGAAAACGCACATTATTCACTTAATAATTGCTACTATTTTAATAGGAATCATAAATTTAACACTCTTAGATAAACTTAAGCAGTATGACTCATAAGTATCATATACTTATATTTTTAAATTCATTGAAACGCAAACCCTTAAATATCTCGATTCGAAGATAAATGGAGGTAGGCCACTTTCGAAATAAACGGTTCAATTAGTATTAAATTATTTGAGTTGACAAAATTTGAAAGCTAACAGAATTAAATTAAAGAGCTTTGGACAAGAACGATGAGAGCCACAATCTGAAGCAAATTAACCTACAAAGATGCATTTGCGGAAAATGCTACCTTGTACTATTATACAGTATGTCTCAGTTGTTAATGATCAAACTTTGTGAGGGCGGAGGATTCCAAAATTCCAACAAAATAGTTCATTTGATGCATGGGCCAATACCGAACGGAAAAAGAGTTATGATAAACTTTTTATTGTTGTTTTTTTAAGGTGGTCACGGTTTTTATTAAATAAGAAGGAATTACTCAAAAACTGTTCAAGATAATTAAATTACACGTTCATCATTGTAAAGTAGACCAAATTTCCTTCGAGAACAGTTAACAAATTTACTAAGGACAATGATACTGTTTGACAATTTTATGTACGTTGAGTTTTCTTATGAATTCTTGTATAACTATGTGGAATGAATGAATAAAAATAATTTTATTATTCTAGGACTAGGGTGCCTTTAGAAGAAGTTACAAATACAGAATGTATATTAATATTCTGGTGTGTCCATAAAATACAATTAAATATTTACAGGATGAATAAGAATACAATAATATCATAGATAATAAAAATATATAAAAACGTGTATAAATATAAAATAAACAGATAAAATAAATTAAGTAAACAAAATATTACTGAATCACAAAGTATTTAGGTGTACTTTGAGATTCTTACAAGTTAGGTTTTTAAGTGCATTTTGTGATCAATCGGATTCGGAATGGAGTAGGTGTTCGAAGAGGAGAGATTTGAAAGAGCATACTGATTTTCCAATGATGTGCACCATCATTATCTAGAAATCTAAAAACTGTTCAGTAAAGATTAAGAAGTACAATTTTGTCAATTGAGAATCGGACAAAAGTTGGAAACAATCCAATTTCAGATAATATTTTTAGAAAATGGAGTCAAATCAGTTTTCCTTTTTCGTTTTAACTTGTGTAAAGTATGATTTATACCAGACTGAAACGACAAGAAACTTCTCGACGTTTCCGATTACATGATCACTTACTAGACAAACGCTCTAAACTTCCAATTAATTACAGAAGACTCATAAACATGACTATAATAAGCCCTATTTGGACTTACGGAGTTCAGCTATGGGGCTCGACTAAACCATAAAATTCCTCTCGTATCCAATCCTTACAATCCAAAATCCTTCGTAAAATCCTCAATGCTCCCTACCTTGTTACAAATAAAACCATCCATAATGACCTTAATGTTTCTTATGTTTTAGATCTGGTCCAATCCAGATACGTATCCTTCCATAACAAACTTGAGAATCATCCCAAACCCTGTCGTTTCTAACCTTGCTTCCTCTTCAATTCCTGATAACCCTCCGAGGCTTCTGAAAATTGATATGCTGCTGGGGTATGTGTACTGTAACTGTAGCATTATATCGGCCTTAATACAACTCTTGAAAGTTCCTTTTATCATTGACCTTATTAAATTTAAAGTCCCTATTTTCATTGAAATCGCTAAATTTAATAACTGTTTTCTCATTAAAATTTTCTCTACTTTAAGATGATGAACTTAAAATTTAATTAACTTGAACAGTTCTTGAGAAATTCCTTCTTATTAAATAAAAACCGTGACAAAATTAGTATTTACTCCTTTTTCTTTCTCCCTGCATTAAATCAACTTTTTTGTTCTAAATTTCACTCTGCAGAGTTTGGTTATTAACAATTGGAAATTAAAAAAAAAGAAAAGAATTAAAATAAATTCGCCCAACAATGTTTTCTGTAATTCTTCTCCAGTTATTGATAATCCTGATAAAGATAAACACTATCAAGCGTCCAACCGTGTTTCATCAAATAATAACTGAGTTCAATAAAGAATAATATTTTGTTTTGTCAGACTTCTAACTAAGCAAAACTAATGAAGTAAAATTAAACTATTATCTGTAATAATTAAAAAATAAAAAGGGCTATGACAGGATGTAATATATCTGAGAATAAACTTCATGTTCAAATAACCACCAAGTTCACTGTAATGACTTATTACTATTTAATAACATGGAATGATTTAGGTTATCCATTAATTGAAAAAAAATCGCTTATAGCTTGCTAATCGATGTAGTACGACAATCGAATAAGAAACACCTATTCCCAGTCAAAATTTGACGCAAATCAATTAGTCCATGGTACAGACCACTTTTCATCAAATTACTAACATCCGTCTAATAAATAGCTTCATATCACCATAACCTACAAATATTTTATTTACGAAAACTCTCGCAGTTGGGGCGTTTTCAATCTGGAGATCGCCAAACTTTATCTATTTAATTAGGTATACCTGTTGAATATCCATTTCCTTTGCACTTGAACCTTAACATAATATGATCAAAAACACGATAAAAAAAAAGATGGCCTACAAAAATATTGAGCCGTTTGGCTCAATGACCTCCATCCCCAAATTGTCCAAATAACGATATTATATTGGCGAAAGGCTCAATATTTTACCCGATATTGTGATCATCTTAAGATTCAAGTGAAAAGCGAATGAGTATTCATGAATTTTTAGCACCTAATTAAATAGACACAGTTTTCCGATCTCCAGATTGAAAGCGCCTCAATTCCGAAAATTCTCAAGTGCATGTTGCTATTACTGCGCATGTCAGCTGTGTCTACATAAAGTGTGTGAATCTGGGGTGGCCACCCCTTCCCCCTCAAAGTCAATGGCGCTTATGCGGACTTTACACGGTCATTCGGAATTGCAACCCGAGGCACTAATGACGTTCCGAATGGTCGTGCGAATGAAGTACTGATGGATGTGTCTGGTGGATTTTCGAAAATCCGGAAATCAAAAGATTCATTCACTAGAAGTTGAGGGGAGACTGAGTTAGAAGTAGTGGGGAGACTATACTAATAGATAGGTTAGTTTACCTAGGCCTGACAACCATTCTAAATTCCTGATTTTCATAAAAATTAAATATTTAAATAATTTTCCATATCCCTTGTTTATATTTTATAAACCATTTTTAACTATTTTTTTAAATTGTCAAGTGGGCAACAAATAAAAAAAAAAAGTGAAAACTTCTCAATTTACTTAAGGAAAAAAAAATCTTTAACTGTTTTGTATATTTGTCAGTTCTTTAACAATTTTTCTAAAAAAAAAAATTATTTTTTCGAAATAATAACTTTCCTTAATTTTTAATTAAGTCGTAGACTTATATTTTACTAACTTTTGTAAAACCGATTTTCTATGAGACTAACCTTATTATTAGATAGGTAAGTTTACGTAGACTTCAAAACCATTGTAAATTCCTGATGTTTAAGTAAATAATTTCATAAAAGTAAATAGTTTTTTATATCTCTAATTTATAATATTATAAACCATTTTCAACTATTTTTCTTTAAATAGACGAGTGGGCAATTAATTTAAAAAAAAACTGGAAATTCCACAATTTACTTATAGAAAAAAAATGTTTAACTGTTGTGTTTATTTGTCATTCATTTTTCTTAACAAATTAATTATTTTCTGAATACTTTTCCTAAGGGCTCCACCAAACCTTCAAATTCCTCTCGCATCCAATCCTTACAATCCAAAATCCTTCGTAAAATCCTCAATGCTCCTTACTTTGTTACAAATAAAATTATCCATAATGACCTTAATGTTCCTTATGTATCAGATTTGGCCCAATCCAGATATCTGTCCTTCCATAATAAACTTCATAACCATCCCAACCCTCTTGTTTCTAACCTTGCTTCCTATTCATTCCTGATAACCCTCCGAGGCGTCTGAAAAGAAGATGGCCACGTGATCTTCCAATATAGACATATTATTAGAGTGCTACCAATGGGTAGTTTCTCAACATGTGTTCCATGTCATTATATCCATGTGCGAATTTACCAGATGTATTTTTTGTATACAGTTGAGTAGTTGACTTAATTTTTCTAACTATGGCCTAAGCGATTTTCAGGCACTAGGAAGTGATTATTATATCTCCATTTTTCTCTTGATATCAATACTATAAAGAACAATGTCCAAATAAGCTTTTTGAATTAAACACATTATTATAAGTGGTCAATCAACCAGATACATGATGCCTCTTATCTCAATGTCAACTGACCTAAAATTATCAGTAATGATTGAACATGTAGGGGTTCATCATGAACAAAGCGACCCCGAGAAATTTCTGTCATTCTTGTGACTTCAATGACGAATGATCGTGTATGGATCGCTATACACTCCCTCTCTTCCAAGATATTTTATTGTTCTTCCCTTCTTAAAATCAGTCCAAACTAAAGTAGAATTTTAGAAATCATTGGTCTCATACAATTACACTTTTAGTGGACTGTTAAATCCTTTCCTCTTGTCCCCTGGTTTGAAACTTTTCATTTCGAAAAATAATAACCCATTCGGAAAATACCTCCCCTCACAAATTCAAAATCCTGTCAAAATTGCTTCATGAAAAATTTTGATGACGCAACATGCGCCGTAATACCCCCTTGTAGGCACCCCTGGTGTGAACTAAAGTGGCTTTATTGACTAAGAGAAAATTTGTAAAGGCATGACTTCAAGAATCAAATATCGAATATGGTTTTCAACCATGTAATCTTATATATTATTTCTCAAAAGCATTTTTTTTTTGTACATTTTTTATTAATTTAGAAAATCCCATGATCAACGCTTTGAATTGTTACCTTTCCAGTTTTGAAGAGATGTGCAAGACATTTCACCGGTTCGCTTCAAAGAGATAACTTTGAAGAAGAATTAGCCGGAGAAGAGGACGACTTCTCTAACGATGCCGAGCCACCGGAAGATGAAGATATAGAAGCGGCCACAGCGAAGCTGAAAAACAACAAGGCTCCAGGACTGGATAGAATTCAAGCGGAACTGATAAGCTATGGAGGAGTGCAACTAAGCAAGGAGCTCCATAACCTCATATTGAAGATATGGCAGGAAGAGAAAATGCCTGAGGAGAGGAAAAGAGGAATCATCTACCCACTGCACAAGAAAGGGGACCAATCGGATTGCGACAATTATCGAGGCATAGTGCTCCTCTCATGTGCTTATAAAGTTCTCTCTAACGTACTATTTGGGAAACTAGTTCCTCATGCATAGGGAGATGGACAAATATCAAGCGGGATTTAGGCGATGGAGGTACACATTGGACCAACTGTTCTCACTGAGGTTGATGCTGGAGAAATGCAAAGAGTATAGAACAGTTACCCATCACCTCTTCGTTGATTTTAAAGCCGCTTACGGTAGTGTAACTCGCCCGGAGCTCTATCAGGCCCTGTTGTATATGAACGTCCCAAGTAAACTGATTCTGCTCGTGAAAATGACGATGTCAGGCTCAAAGTGGGAAGTGACTTCTTGGAAGACTTTCATACTAACTGTGGTGTAAGACAGGGAGATGCTCTTGCATGTCTTCTTTTTAACTTCGCTGCAGAGAAAGCAGTGCGTATGTCCGGAATCCAACTCCACGCAACCCTTCTTAACAGTACCGTTCAGCTTCTTGGGTACGCTGACGACTTTGATATTGCCGCCAGATCGGAACGTGCATTAAGAGAGTCGTTCTTGGCCGTAAAAGAGGCAGCAAAGAAACATGGGCTACACATTAATGAAGCTAAGACCAAGTATATGAGGGTCGGATGAGATGGGCCAGGGACCGGTTCTTTTGTGGCTGGAACATATAATTTCGAAAATGCTTTGTTTACCTTGGGTCTGAGATCAAGAAGGATATCAACAGCGAGACGGTGGTACTTTGGCCTTTCGAAGCATTTTGGAAGCGGATTCCGCTCTAACAGGAGCAAGATCACTCTCTACAAAGCCTTGGTCCGCCCTGCTTTAACTTACGGATCAGAAACAAGAAGCAGGATGAAAATAGACTTCTGATCCATGAGAGATCAATCTTGAGAAGGATTTTTGGTCCTGTTAGAGAGGGTGGAATTTGGAGAAGAAGGAAAAAATGCTGGGAGGATTCGGTGACATCGGACGCATGGGCTCTACTGGAGAGCTACTGCAGCTGATCGTATCGACTAGTGAAAGCTATTGGAGGAGGCCCAGTCTAACGAGTATTTAAGAGTTTTTGGTACCTAATTAAATTGAGAAAGTTTGCTTAGTTCCAGATTGAAAATTCCCCAATTCCGAAAATTTACGTAATAAAATAGTTGTAAGTTACGACGAGATGAAGCTATTTACGAAGTTTCAGGCGATTACCAAGAAAAATGGCTGTCCAGAATGGTGCATGGGCAAAAATAATTTAATTGAATTTAATTAACATTCAGATCAATTTTTAGAAATCGCGTCAAATCCTTTTTTTTTCTTTTTAGTGTTATCTTTTTGCCCTAAAAGTACACTTTTATTTAAATTTTAGAAATTTTGTCTATTCGTGTCCCTTTTTTTAGGAATAAATATTTTTTTACCGATATCACACTGCGCTTGCTCTGTGTTGTTAATACTGTTTGACGTTTCTTTGTACGTTGAATTTTCTTATGAATTCTTGTATATATATGTTGTATAACTATCATGATCTAAAGGTTGGCAGGCCAAATGTAAGATGGGAGGACTCAGTGACATCGGACGCACGGGGTCTACTGGGAGTCCGAAACTGGAGAGCTGCTGCAGCTGATCGTATTGACTGGCGAAAGCTTTTGGAGGAGACCCAGTCTCGGTGACGGGATGCAGCGCCATATATGTATGTATGTACCTTTCCAGCCAGGGTCTAAAAGTAGGCCCTAGCAAAGCAATTTGTACAAATATTTTGGTCTATTATATTAAATGGAATATTGTAATTAATTTCTCCCTCACATAATACATAGGATCTATTTATTTCCACACTGTTTGCTATTCCTTCACTAAACAAAATTTTCTTCGAATTATTCACAAGGGCCCAACTAGTTTTCTATTGTTTTTCAAGAGTGGATCCATATTATTATGGCTGGAACAGGTTATGAAAACCTACAGGAAATGTCTCACATCCATTACTGTTGCAATGCATGAGGATTTAAAAGGAAACAAACAAAAAAATAGGAACATTCCAGATTCTGTTCCAAGTGATTAAATAAAATACTTTTATGTGAAGCATGTTATATATTTATCAATCCACGCTTCTTCAAAAGGGATACTATGAGAAAACACTGGCAACAAAATAATAAATATACAAAGGTGCACTAAATATTTAAAGAAGTAATATTTCTTTGAAGCCTACCGACAATCTGTATTCTGTACTGAACTAGGACCAGGTGGGGATAGATCCTTTGCTGTCATTTCTCGCCATAACTTTTCCACTCTACTCTGCAGATTTCGCAAACGGTCGTGGATCTCCCCGATTCTTTCGAGTTCCGGTAAAACCTTACAGAAAAAAAAAAACAAAAGAAGAAAGAAAAAACAAACAAAAGAAAATGGCTTAGATTATGAACTTGACCAATTTTCTTTGTATAAAAATAGAGGGCATGTATGCAGTAGGAAACGAAGTCAACCACGCTCTCGGTCATGTAATTTAGTTTTTACTTTTTCTACTGATTATAAATTTTTCTCGCTTCTCTGACTGAGCTTTTAAAACGTATTCGCGGTTAAACCTCACTTTATTTCGCAATTTCCTGCTTCCACATACTCCAACTGTTTCTTTTCAATTAAAATTAAGATCTTAATTGGCTTTAATACTGTCACTGCTTTCGACTTCAGCTGACCCCACTCGCTCGAAAGGGGTAAACCAAATCCCAAGACAGGGGTCTCCAAACTTGTTTGGCCCGCGGGCCATATTATGAGCTTCACAGGTCACGGCTTGTGATGAAAAAACAAATGTTCTATAAATGCAGTAACCTTCTATATGAGTAATTTATAAATTAAGTAATATTTTTTAAAACAGTTTTTAAAACCATGTAATCAGAAACTTTCGCCATCCGGATTGAAAGGCCGAAATTTGGAGGCCTCTACCCCAATAGATTTTTTAATAGAATAGAAAAATCATCTTTATTCTGGGACTAGGTCTCTTTAGAATAACATTATTGTTCATATAAATTAACCATAAATCTAGCCAAAAGATTTATTACAATGAATAATAACAAAATACTAGTAATAAATTAAGTATAATAGCTCTTAGGATAAATTAACGAGGACAGTTGGGTAATAGGGGTTCAGTACTACAATATTGGAGCTAAAACAATAGCATAATAATCACTGAATGAAATTAGAAAGGAACGCAAAATCAATTTTATAGGCAAAGCATTGTAGTGAGGGATTATAAAAATTTTAAAAAAATAATAATAACTGTTAATATGTAAAGAAAGAAATAGTATAAAAAAAAATTTAAAAAATGATATACAAATGTTCACTAAGATATTTAAGTGATTATGCGCAAAGATTAGGAGAAGAAAAATAAAATAAAGTATATATATGTGTATATATATATATATATATATATATATATATATATATATATAGAGAGAGAGAGAGAGAGAGAGAGAGAGAGAGAGAGAGAGAGAGAGAGAGAGCGATGAGTGTGTTGAAGATAATTAGGAAATAAAATCTCTTGAATAGAAAAATTAGATAGAAATTAAGAAATAAAAATAATGTCTAAAGAAAATTAAAGCTTTATTACATAGTATGTATTTAACCAGAGTCTGATTAGATTGTGAAGAGGAATTGGAATATAAGAGGTTTTTAAAGCTGGATAAGGTAAGCATGATGCATGGAGCATTTTTAGTGGGATGGAATTCAAGAATGCAGTGGAACGGACAACGAAGGAATGTTTAAATGATAGAGATCTGTGGAAATGGGTGTAAAGGTCAGAAGGACGAGATCTTGTGGAGAGGGCGTGGATAGATGATTTGAACTGTAGGAGATTGTATGCGTAGGACGGACGATGACTATTGATTATTTGGAAAAGGAATATGCCTAGGACATATTGTCTTCGGAAGGAAGGGAAGAGCCATCCTAATTCAGCATAGTGGCGCGAAACACGGGAATACCTCAGGGTCCCTGTGACAAATCTTACAAAGGCATTCATAATTCTTTTCAGTCTCAACCCGAGTTCTGAGAAATTCTATTCAACTTAAGTCGAGTTCTTAACGAACGGCTCGTCTACTTTTCGGACACACTCGGTCATACTCAGAATTCCATCTATAGTGTGTTCATGGGGATCTTGGACCACCCATCAAAGTGGAGCAAAATTTGTAAAGTAGTATCCTTATTCTTAATAATGAGGGACTCACCACAGCAGCTGGTTGCTTATGGACGTTCAGCCATTGGTTCTTCCTCAGCGTAATTATCTCTGCCCGTTCTGCTTCTGTCGCCAACATCAGTAACATGAACCTCTTTGCCCTGGAGCTAACGAATGGAGAGTCAGGAAACTGTGGCGGCTTCTTCTTTGCCTGAAATATCGAAAGAATCGATAAATAATTTTTTTTAAAGTAATTTATCGGCTACTAGCCTGCCAAGTAGTTAGCCGAATATTTTCCTCGCTACTTTATATGCTAACAAAATCTAAAGTAACACTCTATGTACACACTACAGTAATATAGGTCCCTTTTTCCACTCTTAGCAGCGATGTATATTGATGAATGAGGTTGTAGCAGATCGCTCCCTGTATTTACTCCTCTATGTGACATTGCATGAGGTAATGAGAAGAAATATATAGGAATGTGAGGTGGCACTGTGAATTGTACTCAATTGTGCAGTGAACAAATTATTCATTGAAAAGTCTCATATCGATGAAGCAGGTACCGAAAGGACGGAGCAGGTAGCAACAGCTGGAGAAGGACGTTGAAGAGAAGAGAAGGCACTCTAGGCCTGGACAGGAAGAAACGAGGTTGTCACAAGAGAGAGGTACTACACTGAAGACTAAGAATATCAACCTACAGTTATAAGACTTTAATAGATTCACTTATTACAGTTGTAAAATAAATTGTTTTGTTAGAAAAGAATGAAAAGTCATTTATTTATTTAGTTGTCCCATAGGCCTCACAATTGAAGAATAACAAACCAGGTGCGTACATTCATTCAAGATGTATTTACTCACGTTGTGTATATATATATATATATATATATATATATATATATATATATATATATATATATATATATATATATATACTTATTGTTTCTTGTCACTCAGTGTCACATAAGTATTAGGTTCCCGGATTCCCAACAATAGTTAAATACCCTCAAAAAGTCTATATCCAGTGCCGGGGTTTTGTTTTAATATTCACGAGTGTTAATAATCTAGTCCCCCAATAAAAGCGGAAGGCTATTCGCTATTTCCCCCAAAAAAGAATATTTAAAATTAACCTTTAACAGGTTATTTACAAGGTATCTAACGAAAGAGAATTTAATGGAATATTGACGAATGGTAACTTCAAAACTTAAAATCGTATTAAAACTATAATAAAGGCACTGAAAAATTAGGAGGTTTAAAAAAAAAGGTTGGATGATTTTTAAAATCGACAGATCGAGATGGGATGTTTTTTAAAGATTGGTGAAGTGGACAAGACCTATTATATATAGTTTCCAAGTAACTTTCAGCTCTTCTTTAAAGATAAATCGTAATTCTATGCGAAAAGCTCTCAGTAGCTATGAATTCTAAGAGATGCTTATCACATGTTTAGGTTTTAAAAATTTAGAGTGCTACTCCCTCCCTCCTCCTCCACATCTGGTCCATCACAGTGGGGACTTTTAGTATGTTTACCTCCTTACTAGTCTCCAAAGAATGTCCCACAGTCAAAAATCCTGTCCTCGCCATTAAATTCTATAATCATTCATTGACTGGACTACATTGTTTTCGAAGAACTAAAAATCTATTGAAAAGGATAATAAGAGCCCTATGATCTCTTGTATAATAACAAACATGTTTCACTGATGTTGCTCACTGTATTCGAAAGTATTAGGAAGAAGCAGAGGTGCCCGAAATGAGGTTTCATAGGTCAAGTTATTATTATTATTAAATGGCACTACATCCCAATTATTTGAGACTTGGCCTGCTCCAGCATGGATCTCCAGTTCTCCCGGTTAGTTGCTGCAGCCTTCCAATTTCTGACACCAAGTAGTCTACATGCATCAGCAGCCACACAGTCTTGCCAGCGCAAACATGGTCTTCCCACTCGTCTGTTTCCAAACACAGGCTCATTCATAGCTCTCTGTGGGGGTGCATTCATATCCATCCGCGCGGCATGTCCCGCCCAGCGTAGTCTTGCCAGTACGATGAATTGGCTCACATCCAGGTCATTAAACAATGTCTTTATTTCTAAATTCGTTCTCCTCCTCCAATTCTGTGGTGTTTCCTGGACCCCTCCAAATATGCGTCGTATAATCCTCCTTTCAAATCTGAGCAGGAATTTCTCAACAGCTTTAGTTAAGGTCCAACTCTCACAGCCATATGTGAGCACTGGTCTAATAAGAGTTTTATATATTCTTGTTTTGGCCTGTCTTGACAATATTCTACTGCGAAGATGTCTCTGGAGGGAGAAATAGCACCGATTAGCCACTGCGATCCTCCTGTCTATCTCACAATCAATGTTATTTTGTGCATTTACAATGAACCAAGATATACAAATTCGTCAACATTCTCGATTCCACGCTGTTCCAGCCATGCTTGGATTTCCCTTGTTAGACGTGAGGATAGGGTGGACATATATTTTGTTTTGGACGTGTTGATAATAAGACCAATTTTGGCTGCCGACTCTTCCAGACTTGTAAAAGCTTCCTGTACTGCCGCAAACGGCATTTTTCCCATTATATCAATGTCGTCCGTACATCAAGTATTTGAGTCATTCGATTTAGGAGGGTTCCTGTAGTCTGGATGCCAGAATCCTTTATGACTTTTTCAAGGGTAAAGTTGAATACCAGACATGCCAGAGCGTTTCCCTGCCTTACACCTGTCGATGTTCTAAACCCCTTTGACAAGTCACCTTGTACACGTACGAAACACTCATTACCCTCCATTGTCATTCTAACAAGCCTTACAAGCTTTTTTGGTACATTCAGTTGTAGGTCAAGTTGCGCCATAAAAATTTTTGAGGAGGGCAAATTTTGACAGAGTTATAAAATTTTCGGACTAATGGACAAGGGTAACACATGGAACATACCGCAGCAAGTTCCATATGTGATCCACGATTTATTTTAATTCTACCTTAGCTTGCTCAGTTTTCGAGAAATGTGAGCAATACAATATCTTGGAAGGAGCGAGGGGGGAGGGAGGTTAGGTTCTTGTGCCATCGACCTCCTGGGGATGGGCAGAAAGGTAGTTGTCCAATCTGAAACTTCTCACTGTGGTGTACTGGTAAAAATAAATTATTAAGCTTGTTATTTCTTCGAGTAAATCTCAACATGTCTCAGGTCTTACACTATTAACTCTCAAGGTTAACATAGCTTATTTTTCTCTCTCTTTAACTATTTATTCGCACCTGTCATGGTATTGACAATCAGCAGATGTGTTGTGATAAATAAGAGTGGACATTATAGGCATGAGGAAGGATAGTACCCAGCAGCACCTCTTCCTGGTCCTTATTTACTTCCTTGATTCAGTTGCAGAGATCTCTCATTCAGCTCCTTCTTAGTCTCCTCGTGATGGGCATGTCAGTAGTGGCCATATCGTTTATATCTTTATTTTGTCCGTGTCAGCCAAGTCTGTGTGTCTGTAGCTTGAGATTTTTCTTTTTTTATTTATTTTTTTTTTATTTTATTTTTTTTTTTGGTCCTCGGCTGTACGGGGTTTTCCCGGGCCAGGGAGTGTAGGCGGGGATTTAAAAGATTCCCTCGGCCCCGGGACGCGAACTCGCGACTATTTTATATCATTTGATTGATATATCAGGTTGCCGGGCAACGGCGGTGCTGTGCACACGCGTTAGTCCATTCGGCTTCCCCGTCCACAAAAAATACTGTGTAGTTTGAGATGAAAACGAGAGTAGAGATTAGAGAGTACGTATGTGTTGGTCTATAGTTGGTTGTCATAAGTCATTATGTAAAGTTTTGTTGTTAAGGAGCTCCTGATATAAGTCGTAAAATTTTGGATTGAAATGACTTTAGTTTTTTTAAGTGTATCTTTTTTGCCGAACCGTAAATTCTCCAGATGTGTTTGATTAGGTAAGTGTATGTATTTAGTTTTTGTTGAACTTTCAATTTCGATTTAGAAAAAAGTGAGTTAGCTTAACATAGCTTGATAGATAAATTATCTGTCACATTAGCAATCTAATCCTATCAGAAATGTACCTTAAATGCTTAACTATCCATACTCCATTTTTACAAAGAGAATGGGATAAGATAAAACACCAGGAGTCCCCAGAAGGGGGTTCTATGGAGCAACAAGAAGAAAAATGGAACAGACCGCAGCAAGTGTATTTGTGTACGATCTACAATTTTTCTAATTCTACTTTTCCTCGCTCTGTTTTTATAAAACATTAAATATCAAGGCATTAAATATCTTTGGAGGGGGAGGAGGATAGGTTCTTGCACCATCGACCTTGGGGGAAGATGGGTACCCCTGTAATATACATTTATAAGTTAAGTAGTCATACTTACAGCTATGAGAGCTTTCATGTTCTGGTGCTTGTAAGGCAAGATCCCGTAGAGCATGGTGAACAGAACCATACCCATGCACCATACGTCCGCGAGGCACGGGTTGTACGGCTTGTTGGCCAGGACTTCTGGAGGAGCGTAGGCGTAGCTGCCGCAGTAGGTCTTGGAGGGCTTGAACCTCCCGCTTGCCAGGGGGTACACGTCTTGCTTAGCGAACCCGAAATCTGTCAGCAGTAGGTTACACTCCCGGTCCAAGAGCAAGTTTTCGCATTTTATATCCCTGAAATCGGAATGGTATCGTAAATAAATAGAAATTTACTAGACACTATTGAACATTTAAAAACCTTAAGGCTCTCAAATAATAAATTTAAGCTCATCAGACAAAAATAAGGTTACATTAAAACAGAGTACAGATAGCACCTGTTTGCTCCTCGAGCAATGTAATTTGTAAGGAATCCTCTTTTTCTTTCCATGATCGATTCTATTCTCCATCTGAAATTATATTGCTCACTCCTTCGCTAAAACGTCCGCCATTTCATTAACGTGTAGTGCACAGTGTCCTGTGATCCAATAGAATACAATCTTCCTCTTCCTCAACTACTGTTTTTTTTTTTTTTTATGAAATCCTGACAGCACGATCTCAAAGATCGCTAGATCTAGAAATTGTATCAGATTTATCAGGAAAACAGTACAAATTTTACATTCGTACATTGTAGCCCATTTCGCAACCACAATCCCTCCTGCAGATCCATCTGAGTGCTTTGATTTGAGCAATTTGTTTCTTATATCTGCCTTTATAGTAGGTTTTCTATGTTGTAATCTGATCGGTATCAGTTTTGCAATACTTTAAAGGGCCAGAGCTCTCTTTGGAAATTTTTGAGTTCTCTGCCATGAAAAATATCTTCTACTTTATCAATGAATGCAGTTTAGGTTTTAAATCTTACTGTAACTATTGAATTAATTGTTCAATAATCGATAGATATTTGATGTAAATTAGTAAGCAACTAACGAAGAGACAAAACATAATTTTAGGTTACATACATACTTAAGTCTCCAAATGCAGGCAAAGAAAAAAAGCATAAATCTGTCAAGGTTTCACCAATAATGGCAACATTAGAACCGAAAAAGAACATCAACCCACGACATTCAATCGCATACTGGAAGGAAGGTAAGGCAACACAGTAAGAGAAGGTTAAATCAAACATCTTATAATAATTATGCAATGTCTAACCAAAAATAATAAATATCTTGTATAAGAAAAAGTAAAAAAAAATAAAATAAAATAAATTTAAAAAAATTAAAAAGTGAAAAGATATAATAACAAGAAAAATAAATAAATAATTATACGTATATAAAAAAGTACATCAAATGGTTATCATAAAAAAACAGCTGAGTTATTCCACCTGAATTAGCGAAACGTTTATGGTTGTTTTTTTTTTTCTTAGCCTCCATTTTGGGAACATAAGTCTGTCTGGTTTGGAATTTTTTAAAATTATTACCTAACATATAGATAGTTATTTAAGTAGTTTGTGGAGATAATATAAATACTAGTCCCTTCAAACAGTTCAAACGCTCAACGGCTCAATGTCATTCTAAATTTTCATGGCTTTAATAGGAGTGGACTTAGGTGTCTCAGTCAAAGTATTTCTTTCTTCGAATTATATCAGATAAAAAAATAAATAAATAAAAACTCTGTTAATGATACACACCTGTGAACGATACCATTCAAGTGACAATATTCTACGACATCAAGAAGTTGACTGTAGAACCTTCTGGCTTGCTGTTCAGGAATGAATTTTTTTCTCTCGATCAGATCGGCAATTGTACCTTTCTCTGCCAGTTCCATGACGATGTACACGCTGAAAAATGCTAATAATGATTAATGACTAAAAATATATATTATATCTTTGTAAAAAAAAAAAATATAATTAATGTAATCTGTAGATTACTTGGGAGAGAATAAATCCTAAATAATACATTTAATTTCTACAATGACAGTGTGTTTTGTGGAAGTGAATCTATATAAAAAAAAATAAAGTTTTGTCTGTATATTGAATAGAATCAACCCGTTTTATGATATCTTTCCGTTTCATACATTGCAGACACCAAATCCAGTTTTAAAAATTTTTTGTTTGTCTGTATGTCCGCATCGCATCAAAATTTTGTCAGGGATAAGGTCGGCAATAGCTTATTGTACACTTTTGAAATTTTGACATTATATTAAGGTTTGCTTGACTTAAAACATAGGCTTTAAATGAAAACAAAATATTGAGTAGAACCAAAGTTATATTCATATATTGAATAGAATCAACCCGTTTCATGATATCTTTTCGTTTAATATTACAGACACCAAATCCACTTTAAAAAAAATTTTTGTCTAACTGGATGTCCATTGTCCAACGAAATTTTGTCAGGGGTAAACTCGGCTAATGGTAGACTTTTGAAATCAAAAATATTATATCTAGGTTATATTATATATTAGGGTTGCTGACTTAAAATATAGGCTTTAAATGAAAACAAAATATTGAGTAGAACGATAGAACCAATTATAACTTCTTGAGTAATTTGTCTAGAGATTCCGCTGGGCAGTTACTTGGATTTGGACCCTCCTCCCCCCATAATACAAAATCCGTCTCAAAAAAAGATTCTCAAATTTTAACTATATACCTGTCAACGACGGGTTCATTAGCTAGTAATAAATGAACTCTGAGTTTTTATCTCAAATATGTTTTATATTCTTAACCCAATATCAAATCTTAGATAGAAAACTTATGTATATGAATGCACTATTGTATTGAAACTAAAATGAGCTATAGGAAAATGCAAAGTGTATTAATGGGAAAATAAATCCATTATACTATGGAATTATTCGCACGGATCAACTACATAGTATAGTAGTATACTATAGTATATTCCATTATTTATTAAATAGAGTCTCACCTGTGCCATGTTTCAATAACTTCGAAAAATCTGATGAGGTTCTTGTGCTTCAGTTTCTGGATGATGGCAAGCTCTCTTGGAAGAAATCTTTCGACGTATTCTGTTGACGCCAGAGGTTTTGCGATGATCTTTATGGCGACGTCTTTCTTCAACCTGAACGATTTAGCTTTCTGAAACGATGGGTTTTAATTAATATTTTTTAAATATACATCTTCTAACTATTGTAACAATTGGCACAGAAATCGGGGGGAGGCGGAAGGAGGGAGGAGAACAATTATTTTACAATAATTGTATTGATTATTTTAATTATCGCTCATAATTTGTATTATGGAGGGAAGGGAGGTGTCTTCGCCCCTTCAACCAGAATGGAAATTCTTCGCCAATGATTGTAACATTTGTGAGAAATGACGATCAAAGGAATCTGTATCAATTAAACAGAAAGATAAAAACAAAAAGGAGATAGGATTGTATATTTTGAGGCCTTTTATTTATTTTTTTAAATCTTCTATCTCATTTGCAACTACGCAAAGTAACACATCTGATAAATTTGATGGAGTGGTTGCCTGGTAGGTCGCACCACATACGCGTATAAATTGTATTAGTTATTAAGGTTAAACGATAGATCGCACCACTTACACATGTAAATCTCATTAGTCACTAAAGTAAATTTAATCAAAATTTATATTTAATCAAAATATTTAAAAAAACATAGGTTAAAGATTTAGTTGTTTCACTGAATTGGCTTATTTTATTCTCGTTTACATATTAAAATGTTTTTTAATAATTTTTAGGCATTGATAAAGGCCGAAACGTTATAAAATAAAATATTTTTATTTTCCTATGTGACTACAACTCCTAACTTCCAAATCACTAAAATGCCTTTGTTTATTTATTTATTTTTTTAGTTGCATATTTTAAAGACCATAAGAATGTAATGATAATTCCATTTCTTAATTATTTAAAAAAAAATAAAATGGTTTTTTTATCTATCTATTATACAGAATAGTGAAAAAAAAATCATTTTATTGGATTTAAGATAGCAACAAAAAAATTAATTTTATAAGAAAATCTTAATTCTCTCTCCCAAATCGTACAGTTCTTAGTACCAACTTTTTAAATACCAAAAGTTGAATTCTTTCCAAAAGCGACCTTTTAAGTTTTCATTCATTTATTAATTAATATTAAAATAAACAATTATTTTCAAAAATAAATAATTAACTCATTTATTTTTTTTAAACATTTTGGTTTTGATATTAAAATTGGAACAAATCAGTATTTTGAAAAAGAAAATTTGACGATAATGATATGAGTTAAGTTTGGAAATAAACGAGTATAATATAACCTTCTGGTTAAACTGTTAATGATAAAGGCTATGATGTTATCAAACTATAAAGTCTCGCCTACTCTGGAAATGAGAAGTTCAATCTATAATTCAAATAGTTGGAATTGACAAAAGGAGATAGATCAAACTTGTATGAAAACTAAAATATACAATTAATACACAATAATTGATAGAGAGAAATATTATACGGATGATGTAATGGGAATAAACAATTCCTCGTACTTCAACGTTTCGGATGATCACATCACATAAAAAAAAAAAAAAAGAAAATTGATCGAAAAATACTCCTGTTGTTTAGGTTATTGTTCTCACAAAGTAGAAAATAACGTTTAATTCGAAAAGCTAATGATGGATTAATAACAATTCACTGATACAACACTTTTTTTTATGGTTGATTAGGAAAGGAGAGTTCAAGTCTTTCATAAGTTGAATAAATTCACTATTATATAATTCCAATCCAGGCAACTGAACATATTTGGAATAATTGTGGAATATTATTTCTCTAATTGATTAAGATATTTACCCAAACTTTTGCGAAGGATCCATGACCAATCTTCTTGATCAACTCGTATCCTGTTTCCTTCAAGACCGAATCGTCGTCGTGAATTGTCCATTGCGGCTGCGTTGCTCTCGACTTCGATTTGGTCTTAACTGACGCGACCAAATGCGTTGTAGACGTCAGGTTTTTTGAGCTTGCCATATCCACTAGTTTCCATTATTCATTCCAACATCCCCGTTCTCATCTTATAATTCTTGAACCCCTCCTGCTGAAACTTCGTAGATCCTAACCTATGTCATTCAAATGGTTGCCATTTGCTTGGCGCCATGGTAACCAAGATCCATTCACAAACGGTAGCTGTTTGCCAGGATATATAAGTGGCTTACACATTTCACGAACGTCATTAAAAGAAACATAAAAACTTATGGAAACGAAAAAAAAATCAACAAATAAGGTTGTTGTGGGGGTATTAGCAAGCATTCAGAGAAATATTTTGGTTTAAAATCATTTTTTTTCAACCAAAAATATAATCAAAACGGTTTAGAAACATTTGGTGCCATGGATCTTATAACTTTTACTTACTACTCTACTTTCAGTAGAAATTAATTTAAAATCTACACTTTATATAATAAGGTAATATACATCTGTTTTCCAGGTCTCAGGAGAATGGATTTTGATGATTAAGGCATCAAACGAAAAGGAATTTCATATAGTAGTGATGAATTTTAATTTCAAAATTTTAAATCTTACTACCAAGCTTGCCAAGAGATTTACTGTATCGAGCTGCTTGTTATCTTATTATTTTTATGCTTTACTTTTTTTGTTGTCCTGTTATTTATTATTGTTTTTATTGTTTACTATTTTATTTGTTTCTTGCTTGTTTTTTTTTTCTTTTTGTTTTGTTGTGTTCTCCATGATATCATATTATATTCCATAATATCATATTTACTCATTACAACCTAGGTAATGAATTAATCATTACATCAATATCATTAAAATCTAAGTAAAATTAAAATAAAATTCATTGAAAAAAATTGGAAGGTTTCAAAGCTCAGATGGTTTAAAAAGTCAACGGATCAAGAAAAGATAAATTTTGTTTTTTTAAAATTTTTATGCAAACATCAAGACTGTGTTTAAAATTACTAAAATGTACCGTTTTGGATATGAACCAGATTTTTCCCCGAAAATCTCTTAGGTGACAAAGGTGTGAGCACTGGAAGGGGGTTCCATCAAAATATTTGAAGGGAAAACATTTTGACAGGGTATTACATTTTTCTGGGGGCCACATTTCTGCGGGGTCATGAATTTTTGGAATGGAATGATTCAAACCGTGGACAAGAGGAAACCTGAGAACAGACCAGAGCAAGTATAATCGAATGTTATTAAGAAGAGAAGAGAAATAAAATATCTTGGAAAGCAGTGGGGGGAGGGTCATGTGCCATCAACCTTGGGGAAGATGGGCACCCCTGTTATGTGATATGGTTGCCATTGAATAGTTATCAAATGATTAATGAAATAAAATTCTTTTGGAAAGGTTAATGGAGGAGAATAGCTATATCCATCCCTTGGGCACAGTCGTGATAAAATATGAAGTTTCACCAATTGTGTGTGTTAAATAGAATATCTTGATAATATTATATTAGTTATAAGAATAAACATATTTCACTGAGATGGCTTAAAATTTGAATGCATTTGGAAGAAGACTAGCTATCTAATGTAAGAGTATGCGGGTACTATATTCTAATATCTCTTATATTTTACAGATAATAATATAATCTCGGAAGATCACTATATACTGTTGGGATACTTCCAAAAGAAATAAGAGTTTGTTAAATAATAAACAAAATTATAAGGGAATTAATATATTAAATAGAAATTTATAATTATTATATCGTAAGATATGGGTTACTGACAGATTGAAAGACTCAGACAGACTAACATTAACTACAATAAACACTGTTTTATTTTAAAATAAAGTCAATTATGAATTAGCAAGCTAAGCTTTTTTCAATCTACAATGTTCTTTCTTTGTGGCACTGAATTCATTTGTCTTCAAAGGCTTTCCAATGTTCTACCAAACACAACTTTCAAAATGGTAATACAATTACAGAGTTTTACTTACTGGAGACAGGATCCCTTCTCCTATCCTCTCCTCCTCCCCCTCCTCAGCCAAACAATAACTTCCAAGATGGTAATACTATTACTGGGTTTTACCCACAGGAGCCAGGATCTCTTCTCCCATCCTCTCCTCAATCCAGCCAACACCAACTCTTTGTCAAAACAAAATTCCTTTGTCCCCTCTCCTCTTTGGGATTTACTTTCCTATGGAAACTACAGAGCAGCCATTTTCTTTTCCCTGAACTAGTAGAACTAGTTTAGCTTGCCTTTCAGCTGTTTAACATTAAGTTATTAAATCCTTTTTACCAACTTCCAATAAAGGTGTACATTAAAATATATAATATAGTATTTTTGGCTCTGAGGAGCATCGGAATTTCATGAATGGTGGGGGGGGGGGCAGTGACAAGAGTCAATTTATAGAACTTAAAACCTTACTACATCAACAATAAAAGTCATTGAAAAAATTGGAAGATGCCAAAACTGAGAAGGTTACAAAAGCTGACAGATTGAGACGGGATAAATTGAGTTTTTAATATTTCAACGTGAACATCAAGACCAAGTTTCAACTGGCCCTGCATTTAAAAGCTGTTAAATGTATGTTTTCAAGGTAAACCATAATTCTTTCCAAAAGCTTTTTAGGTGCTATGGTTGCCATGGGATACTTATCAAATGTAGATTTTAAAATTAAAATGTTTATGATAAACAACCTTCTACAGGTTATTCATATCTTATGTGAGATTATTATCATTATATTTAATCTATATAAGATTATTTTTTATAAAACCCTTATTTAATCTCACAGTCCTTAAAATTTTAAAACATTATTACAATATTTAAAAATCATTATTTTTAAAGTTTGTGCTCCAAGAGCCATTTTCAAAAATTCTTTTTCTTTTTTAAAAAAACAAAACATTAGTCAACATTAAAATAACACTATTACTAAATTTTGTTTTCTTAAAATATATCCGTACATAGAATACTACTCTATGATACTACATGTTTTACTACGTATAAAATACTTTGTTTTTCTTCCAAAAATCCACAAATTTTCTTATTTAATCAAAACCTGTTCCTTAATTTCTTTTCTCTCTATCATCATCATTTTAAGTTCACTGCGCTGTCTAGAATAATCTATAGGATAATCTATTCTAGTCTAGAATACAACACAGTGAAATTAAAATAAGGATAATAGAGAGAAAATAAATTAAGGAGCAAGTTTTGATAAAATAAGAAAAAGAGGAGACAATTTGTGGATTTTTGGAAGAAAAAGGAAAAACAAAAACAAAGTATTTTATATGTAGTAAAACATATACCAGAGAGTAGTATTCTATATACAGATATATTTTAAGAAAAATATAAAACGTTTTTAGTAATAATGTTATTTTAATGTTGACTAATATTTTATTTTTTTAAAAAAGAAAAAGAATTTTTGAAAATGGCTCTTGGAGCTGAAACGTTAAAAGATAATGATTTTTAAATAGTGTAATAATGTTTTAAAATTTTAAGGACTGTGAGATTAAATAAGGATTTTATAGAAAATAATATTATACAGATCAAATACAATAATAATTAAAAAATTATTTATGATAATCTTAATAAAGAAAAATGGGTATGGGTCATTCTTATATTATTTGACCATTTAGCATTTCTGAGTCTAGTTAAAAAAATATATATTATCTCATTTTATATTAATTTATGGACTTAAGGGAGTTGGTCAAACATACTTAAGGAGGTGTAATCAAGAAATGTATAACCTCCTTGATGAACCTGACATTGTGAAGCATAAAAGGATAAGAAGATTGGGGAGGGCTTGGACATGGAGCTTGAACGTCCAATGATGAGATCACCAGAAAAATAATAAGTGAGGCTATTCATAGTACCTGGCGTAGAAGAAGTCATCTTAAATGGATGGAAGGTTTGGCAGAGGATGTCTGTAGGATACTGGAGGTCAGGAACTTAAAAAGTTTTGCACAACAACGTGTAGACTTGCATAAGTTATTAGAGGAGGGCAGGGACCAGTAATAGCCTGTTGAATAAAAGAAGAACATTGATTCCGATAAGTTAAAATAAATCAAAAGTTGAATTTGATTTGGAAAAAGTTTAATTTTTCTCATAAATTGTTAAATATGACTTGGAAATGATACATATAATGATTTTCCAAAAAAAAATAGATTTTTATTATCAGTATTGTGACAAGGGCAAATTAATCCATGTGATTTTATTTTTATATTAAAATAGGTTTCTTCCCTTGAAAATGACCCCAGGGCTGGGGGACTATACTTTGGATGTAGATTAAAAATAAAGTAGGACTATTGTGATCTAATATGTCTTTTTATTATTAGAAATAAATAAATAATATGAATAATTATGTGAAAAAAATATATGTCAAACAATTATTTTTCGATGATAAAATTAATTATGAATTTGTTTAGAAATATTAAAATTTCACTAATATTATTTTTATTAAATGTAAATCTTTAATTAAGGAAATATAAAAAAAGATCTTAATATATAATTTGTATAAAAAAAAGAAATAAAAAAATGTATATTTATTTGAAAATTTTAAATGATTATATAAAATATAAACTGAGTGTTATATAAAACGTTTAATAATGCTGATTATTTTTATTTTATTATATCACTGGCAAACCTTATTTATTTATTAAATTTAAATTATGTATAAATTTAACATAAAGAGACTTTTTTTATTAAATTTAGTTTAATTGCGCTTTTGCAGAATTATGCACCATGTTTGTATGCACCGATTTAAACATTAAATATAGCTTTGCACACTGCATAATTATTTATGTTATCATACGATTTCTTCTGTACTTTAATATTTCTTCTATTCTTGCATTTTTCTGCTATATTACAGCATAATTAAATAAATAATAATTTTTTAAATAGCAATTTAATTTAATTTTTTATCTATCACAAGTTTAATAAGAAACCGTCTCCCTTATCATTAGAGATTATAGTTATGCAATGTGTTGATATATTTCCCTCAAATGGGCAGTTGATAAAATGGCTTGTTTTAATACACTTTCGAGAAACTGTAGGTTACTAGTGAAAAGTTCTAAATGTATATACAGTAATCAAAGATCTTACTCTGTTGATGACACAATATTTGGTTTAAATGATGAGGAAAAACAAGTAAGTGAATTAGTTAATTCTTTAAAATTATCTTGTAGTTAATATTTAATATTTGATTTTTTATTTTATGTTATAATTTTATTCTGTAAAATATATTAATTACAGATTAAAAACATGTTATCCCAAAATGAGAAACTTTTACTTTACAAGTTCCTTATAAATTCCCTATAAATATATAAATGAGAAACTTTATAAGATTCAATAACAATATAATTATGTGATTTTTATTTAGTGATAAAAAATAGCAATTTTTGAAAATTAGTATTGTCATCTTATGGACTTTTAAATAAAGATGAAAATTCTCATAATGAAATTTAGAGTTAGAGGCAAAAATTCAATTACCTCTTTTAAAATCTTTATATTATTTCACAAATTTATGATTATAATTCTGGGAATTCATAAATTAGTGATTTTTTTAAAAATTATGATAAAACTGTTATTATTTAATATTTAATATTATGATTTAAAGAGGAAGTATATAAATTAGATGAGGCTCTTTATTTTAAACTAAACTGTAATTATATAATTATTTTCATTATAAAGAAAAATTCTTATTATAATTCTATAACTTTCAGTTGAGGGAGACTGTTCACAATTTTTGTCAGAAAGAGTTAGCACCATTTGCAGCTCAGATCGACCAAGATGATAATTTTCATAATTTAAGGGTAAGGAATAATAATTCATTCATTTATAATTATTTTTATATCATCGGCATCATATTAAAGTAACAAATGTACAACGTTAAACATGCTCGCATTCAATACTTTGACATAGTGTATGTGTATGATATGATGTGTGTGTGAATTATTTTGACTTTATTTACAAACCTAAGAACTGTGATTGATACCTAACAATAGTAATTTTTTTTATTTCTATTGGCATTGCAGACCATGTAGATCTTTTGCAGGCTTAACAAGCCTGCTCCATCTCTTCCTGTCTTGGGCTATTCCTTTTTATTTATCTGCAACTATTTATGCCTGTCTTTTTCCTTCTATTGAGGCATTCATTGTTACATTGAGACATCCAGTTGTATTGCCACGAGCTACATGTCCCACCTATCTTTACCTCTGTACCTTCATGGGATATTGATTGATAAGTTTCTGTAAGCAGTTCTTTATTGGTCCATCTTCTCCATGTGTTAGTACTGTGATCCCAGATCAGTCCGGTTATTGTGCAGAGAATTTTCCTCTTAAATCTTTCAATACATTTTTCTAGGGTGTTGGTTAGTGTCCAGGTCTCACAGCCATAAATTAGAACTGGGGTTATCATAGCATTTTACACCCTTAATTTGAGATATCTTGAGATTTTTCGGGATTTCAATACTTTTGAAAGAGAGAAGAAAGGTCTGTTTGTGCTAGTTATCCAAGGATTTTATGATTCATTCTGACATGGACCCCTCCATTTTCCTGTGATATTGTTCTTATCACCTTCTCCAGGGCTAAGTTGAACAACATCAGTGATAAGCCTGTTCAAACTTTGAAGGCTTCTGATACATCTCCTTATATTAGGCCTCTTCATTTAGGGTCATTTAATTTAACAATAATCATAAATTGTTAAATTTAGTTGTTTTTGTTCTTAAATCAAAAGTGTGTGAAAGATATTTAATGTAGTATTATTATTCTTTATCTTCATTTCTGAGCCATTGTTGGTTCAGAGGAACCTCCATTTAGCGGAGCCATTCGATCTCATCCTGACATATCCTTTCTAAATGAGAGAATATTTTACTTCTACTTGCTCCTATTCTTTGTACACATTCCTTGCAGAGAGTTTGGATACCTTCTGTTCTCTTTCTAGGTGAGTGGACTTCCGTCCGTGATCTTTTAAGATAGCCTTTCTTCATCCATAAAGCAGACGTCTCCAAACCACTTAGCTTTTAATTTCAGCTGATCCTTTATAATCTTATTATGCATCCCTTCTTCCCTTGTTTTCCAAACCACTCTGCGCAGTCATTTCATTTCTGTTCCCACAACCTCCATTGGAAAAACAGATGTTTAGCGTTATTATTTTCTGACTAATTTGGGTAATGTTTTCATGAATGTTTGTTCAAAAGGATTTCTGGAAAAAGCTGGGAAACCTTGGAGTTCTTGGAATCACTGTGGCACCAACCTATGGAGGAAGTGGGGGCAAATATCTAGATCATGTCATTATTACTGAAGAAATCTCTCGAGCCTCTGCCAGCATAGGCCTTTCTTATGCAGCTCATTCTAACCTTTGCGTTAATCAACTTAATCTGAATGGCAATGAGGAGCAAAAGCAGAAATATCTGCCAAAGGTATTATTACAAAAATTGATATTTTCAAACAATAAATAATAATTCATGATAAAATTGTCAGTGATTTTCGTTTTTAATTTTTACTTTCTCAACACCCTTATATAATGATGTTTCCAAATCATTGTTTCAACAAATTAAGTTAATTTTCATGTTTTAAAGTCTCGCAAACTGTTTCTGATGCTTTTATTTAAAAAAGATCAAGTTAAATTAGAAAATAAATTCGTTATAATTAGTCTAAATTAAAAGTGAGATAATAAAATTGGCCTTTTACAACTTTTTAAAAATAACAGATGTCGGTCTTTGATATGTGGCCACTCAATTATGTATCCAATTAATTACTTAGTTGATATTCCATACAAAATTTAGTGACCAGCAACATCACTTAATTGCATTTACCAGCTATCATAGTGATTACTGTTACAGACAGACACAATTTTTCTGAGGACACACATGATGTCACTTGCACAAAATGATACTCAGAGCACAGAGTTTAGGACTCACTGCTTTTTGATAACATCATGAATAGTACAGGTCTTTCAGTTTTGCTTTAAATTGTAAAATTTGACATGTATTTTTTAAAATCAAGTCTCATAGATTTAAGAACTTATTTTTCCCATTAAAATTGTTAGTCCTGTTTTTCGACACCACTAATTCTCCTGCTCTTCAAAAAAATGACATTATGAGTAAAATGTGCAGTTAGCTCATTTCAATATCATGAAGTTTTATAACATTGTTTAAAAAAAATTGAAAAATCAAAATTCTAGTGTTAGAGCTTTAAAAAAAAAATTGTTTTTATTTTTAAAAGGTATATTTAAAACAATGACCAATGTTGTATTTATTGTAAATAAACATGGGATATCTGGTGTCTAATATTTTTTTATTATTTTCTCTAATCAGCTGTGCTCTGGTGAGCATATTGGTGCTTTAGCAATGTCTGAACCCAATGCAGGATCTGATGTCGTATCTATGAAATTAAAGGCTGAGAAGAAAGGTGACTATTATGTTCTTAATGGTACCAAATTCTGGATTACCAATGGCCCAGACGCTGATGTTCTAATAGTAAGTAGAGATATATCAGCTCTTGTATAATTGTATTTTATATGATAAGTGTTGAAGTACCATCAAAGTGGGTTACTTTGCAGTGTAAGAGATAAAATTGCTCTAATGAATTCAAATGTTTCATGCTGCTGTGTATGACCCACCAGTGGTAGCTTAAGGAGTGAAAGGTCAAATATAGTAAGGAGATATCTTCTGACTGTTGGGTGCAAAGTTCAGTTGGAGAATGAAAGCAGGAAGTAATGTATCTTTCTTTCCCCTTATGTTATTTTCCATTAGAAAACATATCCCAAATTTTCTTTGCTAAGTTGCTTCTTGCTTGAGTTATAAATATGACTATGATTTTGAAGTTGTTCAAATTCTATCTGTTATTAAGAAGCTATAATTAATTTTTGTGATTATTCATAAGAAATACATATTTAATAGAACACTTAAGTATCAGAACAGTGTAAACAAGGATTTTAATTTTTTTTTTTCATTCATACTTACTAAGGGAGCTGAGCTAAAAATTAACTTTTCTGATTACTACAATAAGTAAAAAAAAATTGTACAAAGTAACCCAATTTGACAATAACTATAGTTCTTTATTATTTCTTAACCTTCTTAATATTTTCTGATTCTATATATACATTTGTAATCTAATGTATAAATGTTCAGGTATATGCTAAAACAAACCCCAACTCGGAAAAACCACAACATGGGATTTCAACTTTCATTATCGAAAAAGGAATGGAAGGTTTTAAATGCGCTCAAAAGTTAAACAAAGTTGGGATGCGTGGATCTAATACGGGTGAACTAGTATTTGAAGATGTCAAAGTACCTGGTATGTCATGTTTGTAAATATATCTTAAAAGTATTTTGTTGTAGTAGGATTATTACGAAACAAAATTTTATTTTAGCCAAAAACATGATTGGGAAAGAAAATAAAGGAGTCTATGTCCTCATGTCAGGTTTGGATCTGGAAAGGCTAGTGATCAGCGGCGGCCCTTTAGGGTAATATTTTAAGAAAAACAGTTTTCATAATTTGTTAATTAGTTAAATATATTGGAGGAGACCATTAAGTTTATGTCTCACTTATGGTTCTGGAACCTCATACAGAGGTAGAGGAATGGACTGCTATTAATTTAGATGATGTCTCTACTTCCTGTTGCTAGTGAGTATAGGTCCAATTCGCATGAAGATCCTAGTGCAGACAGTGCTTCTTAATTCTTCCTGCAAGAAGAATTGCCAACAAAAAAAGCATATTTAAAAGAGGGAAGGTTCAATAAGACTTTTGGAGAATCTATGGATGAGAATTGTTGAAAGCTCAAACAAGAAGAAATCTGTGAGGATACTATTGAGGAATGGATTCAAAAATGGATGATAACCCCGAATGGAGTACCCTAAAAAAATTCACCTCCCCTGTTCAAGAGTCCTCTATTCTTGAAAAAACGATCAGCTTTCTCTGGACAAGGTCAAAACCATAAATAAAGCGGTCATAAGACAAAGATGGAGTGCCAAACATCCCTGTAAGATCCCCCTCAAGATCCATATCGTAAACTAAATAGAAAAGAAGAAGTTGCTACATTCATGCTCTAAACTGACTGAAATAGACTAAATCCATACCTGTATAACAAACAGCTGAGCACATCCTTCAGAGTCACATCCTCTTTGAGAAAGTTAGATGGCATACTTGGTTCGAACTAAAATAGCTGGAAACTAAATTCTACTTGACACTGGGAAAGCCTCAGATAAACCATTGACTATATAGTGTGAGAAGGACAAAGAAGAAGACAGATCCTTATGGGGTTTGAGAAGTTTTTTGAGCCATGTTACTTAGCCTTGCACAGAATATAGATCAGTGTAGTGTTTCGGAAGCTTATGAGCATACGGTCATAACTTATTCTGTTCAATAACTCTAAAGGACAAAATCTTTAATAGAAATGTATTCTAAAAGTAACAGGTTTTCAAATTTGCTATTTTCAATCTAATAAAAAAACAATTAGAAGAATGTGTCTGGTGATTTATTCTTCTCTCAATTATATATTATACATGAAGTCCATGAGTCTGATTAAACCATTCTCTCCTTCTCTATAAATCAATAAGATTTCTTCTAAATCAGGCCTTCTATTTGTCGTAAAAATACTTAACAAACATTTTTTTTTCAGTATAATGCAAGCATGTTGCGATGTAGCCTTCGATTATGTTCACAACAGAACTCAGTTCAATCAACCTATTGGAACATTTCAACTGCTACAGGTTAGTGTTATAGCCTAAACAGTTTTAGTTAGGATTTCAGTTTTATAATTTTTTTCTCATTTATAAAGTTTAAAAAGATTAATATTTTGTTCTAGGGAAAAATAGCTGAAATGTATACATCATTAAGTGCATGTAGGAGTTATGTATATAATGTTGCTCGGGCTTGTGATGTTGGGCATAAAAACAGGAAAGACTGTGCTGGAGCTCTGATGTTTTCAGCTGAATCAGCAACCAAGGTAGCCATTGATGCGGTTCAGTGCCTTGGTAAGGAAGAATTGTATTAAAAATATTTTAGAAAAATTAGTTGTAGGGGGAGAGGTGTGGTAAAAAAATTCTATATTTGAGTACATTTTTATGATGTTTCGATCTATGTTGTAGGTCTTCTTCAGGGCTATATAAGATACAAACAATATATATATATTATTTAATTACACATAAACAATACATATTAATTTTAGAAACTTACATTTTATGTAGATGACCATTGACATTCAGTTCAATTTGGAAAGGTAATGGATTATGACCTAATACCTGTATTACCTAATTATCCATTATGTTTCCAAATTAAAATGAATGTCAATGGTCATCTACGTATACTGTAGCGTTCTATAATTAGTATATATAGTTAAATAACTAATATATCTATTGTTTGTATCTTATATAGTCCTGAAGAAGACCTACAATGTTGGAAAATATGTAATAAAATATACTATTATATAATATAATATTTTTTTATAGCAACCCCCGACTAACTTCTTCTAAAGTTAGTATCCAAGGTCTACCATCATGTATTAAAAATATGTTATTATAAATTCCATTACCCATTATAATCATTAAATTGTTAAGTTGTTAAAGAAAAATAATTTTCTTAAGGTCTTAAGTTATTCAAATTAAAAAAAAAAACTTTATTATGATAGAAGTTTTAAAAATATAAGTTCCATAATTCCACAATTACTTTATTTTTATGTTTTGGATTCACATTTTCCTGAATTTAAAATTCAAATTTTTCTGAATCATCATTCATTTTAATTATATCCTATAATCAGTTTTTATTTCTTAAACTATATTATTCAATATTAGAATGTAATAGGAAAATTCTAAATACAAATCTTTGAGTCTCTAAAATTCATGTAAACAAATAATTTGTCCATGTTTTGTCAATTCAGGTATGATTAGGACAAAAAACTAAGATCACGTCGATAGTCTTTTAACAATTCATCAAATAGTAGTGACTGTATATTATTCAAAAAACCTCTGAACATACACTCTACATTCAAATGATTTGGAATACTAATGTTAAATTTTACCTAAGTTAAAATAGGATTTTATGTTGAAAAAAAACTACAAAAAATTTGTAATGAGTTATTATTCAAAATTGTATCTTAACATAACACCATGTTAGGAAGGTGAAAAGGAAAAAATAGTGTCGAAAACCAAGTGATTACAAGTTTAATGGCAGATATGGATTAAAATATCTCAGTAATCAAAAATCGAACCTGCATACTGTAAGCAAGAAAATGGTTCAGCATTTCATCCTCTCTGAAATGGGCTATTATTGCCCATTTACAAAATTGTATCTAAACGCGATACCGCGATTTATAGTTTATATTTCATATTGTAAATCTTTTCTTGTTGATATTTTCACTTCTATCCTGTGGTAGACCGTAGAAAGATAGGTTCTAAAGCACACATTTAAAATTTTTTTTTTTATGTTTGTATTCTTCCAAAGTTTCTTTCATAAGACAAAAATTATTGCTATTATTCAAAGGAATATTCTTTGATTACAGGTGGAAATGGGTATACTAATGACTACCCAACTGGAAGATTCCTCAGAGATGCCAAACTGTATGAAATTGGGGCTGGAACAAGTGAAGTTCGCCGTCTGGTTATTGGTCGAGCAATCAATGAAGAATATTTAAAATAAGTTAACATATTTTATGAATCTCTACATTCTAAAATTCCTATTAAAATTATTTTATTTTTTAAAATATATTACTTTAATGACGTTTCATTCTTCTATTTTTTCTTTTTATATTCATGATTAAATCCCGGAGACAAGCTCCGTTTTCTTACTCCTTCCTTTACAATCCTTGTTGTAACCTTATAGAGAAGTGCAAATAAAGCAGAAATAAATATTTACAATTGCTGCACCACACTTTTTTTTTTTGGTTTGGTTACATTTGGTAAGAAATTACTTATGTTCAGTGACGTTCTTAGGCATTTGGCGCCTCCAGACAAAGACGTCATCTCTCCTCAAAAATTTAATTTATTTCTCAAATTGATTTATATAATGTACTACTTGAATTTTATTTCATTCAATATGTCTCTAATTCAGTTGCTTTACTAATAGGCTAAAATTAATTATTCTCATAAGTTTTATTTTTATTTATTTTAGTTTTATTTTAGTTTTATTCTTAACAAATGACAGGTGTCTCCTTCCAGGTCCCTAAGATCCGGCACTGCATATATTTAATATATTGTTTTGTGCCACAATTTGGACATTGAACAGGTTTTTTTTTTGCATTCAATTTTCTTACTACATCCAATAGTATTTCAGAAACTAAAATCTAAAAAACTTACCACACTCTTCTAAGCAGAAATAAGTATTTTCAGACAAAGGGGAAATAAAAGAAAAATTATTGACACTATATTTATTTACAATTCATTGTGGATATTTTTATTTGTTTAAATACCCATATATATACAAATTGTAATTTTTATATCACTGTATTCTACACAATTAAATATTAAATAATACCAACGTCAGCATTTATGAAAATCTCATATGTATATGAACATAATATTGTCGGAGTCTGTATTATATGAAGCTCATATTACTTATGGAAGCCTATAGTAATCTTTCGGATGATCTTGGGCAAGCTTGTATTCCTTTGATTCCTTTATTACAACTATTATCCGTTATGATCTCATATTTCTCCTTTAGTTAATTATAAAATTCTTTCATATTTTATATTTAAATATTTTTATATCAATGATTAATGTGAAATAGTTAATTATTTAAAATTTAAAAAAAAAGATACTTTAGAGGAAGTCAATATTGAAAATTAGCCATTTAAGTCTTGATAGAGAACATCAATGAGGATAAAACCTACATTATATTAAAAACTGCTAAATAACACACTGATATACTGAATTTAATCAAAATCGTTACAAATTTGTTTGAAAAAAACGTAAAAATGTGCTAAATCGATTATATAAAGTACTATTTCTGGTTTGCCGATTTTGGCGAAAATGTTGCTGTAACATTGAAAGCTTATAAAAATCTTTAATATGCAATTACACTTTCATAGGACTTTTCGTTTTTAAGCTAGACTGATAACATTTGTACACACACACACACATAGACCATTTTGTGGGACTAGGTTATTTGGACTCAGGAAACCTCAAAACATGTATTTCCCTTGAAAACTCAGACTCGAAAATTTTCAAGATCACAGTTATTTTACTTACCTATATATGTAATATATAAAAATGAGCTAAATGTTTTTCCTGCCATTTTTTTATTGATACCTAATTTTGACAATTATTATTAAAAATGATACTATAAAGTAATGAGTCATATCAGGGAACACGGATGAATGATGAAAGTAAATGTTTACTCTCTAGTGTATTGCATCTGAAGAGCATGTAGTGCATAGTCCAGCTTTTATCCTGTCATGGGTAGTAAAAATATTAAATAAATAGTTGTTAAAAATTACAAGAAAAGAAATTTATTTTATTTTATACTAATTATTTTGCTACTAATAATTTCCAATAACATTTGATGCAATGTTGTGACAAGCCTCAAATTATTCTTTATTGAACTGTGGGTCTGTAGATGATAAAGCTGGCTTGAAGGTTGATATTTATACTCATCGTATATACATATACGGCACTACAATTCATTGCTGAATCAGAGCCCTCTCAAAATGTTTCTGCTATTCATCTCCATTCTATGCAACAATAATCCAGTTCATTATTTCAAGCCATCTCGTTTTGGGTTGTCTCACTCTTTTAGCATGATAGAGAGTTTCCATGGATAATTTTTTGACATTTTCATTCTCATCCATGCAAGTGAGGTGTCTCATCCATCAGAGCCTCCTCACATTGACCCATCTAGCAGTATCTGAGGTCTTGAAGAGTGCGTAGATCTCTCGATTTTTTGTTCTCCTCCAGGCATTATCTTCCTTTATCAGACCAAAAGTTCTTCTGAGTAACATTATTTCAAAAACCAACAGTTTATATTCATCGGCCTTATTCCAACCCAAGCTTCAGATCCAAATGCGAGGATCAGATGAATCAGGGCATTGTAAAGCTTCATTTTGGCCTCATTAGTAATATATCTATTTTTAAATAACTTGGCGAGGCCAAGCACTTGCTTTTAGCTGCAATCTGACGTTTACGTCAGATAATAACAACGTCAATATCTGCATTTTCTACTTCTTTTGGCGAATTAATGGTATTTATATTTTCTATTTCTTTTGGTGAATTAATTGTGTTTGTATTTTCAATTTCTTTTGGTGAATTAATTGTGTTTATATTTTCAATTTCTTTTGATGAATCAACAGTACTTATCATTTCTACTTCTTTTGATGAATTAACAATATTTATATTTTCTACTGCAGTATCTGAGGTCTTGAAGAGTGCGTAGATCTCTCAATTTTTTCTTCTCCTCCAGGCATTATCTTCCTTTATCAGACCAAAAGTTCTTCTGAATAACATTATTTCAAAAACCAACAGTATATATTCATTAGGATTACTAATATTTTGAGAAGATTGATTATAATTATCACTGAGAAAATTTATTTTAATAAAATAGTTTTTCTATTATTAATTGTCCTTCAGCTTTGGATATGGTTTATCATGTCTTCATCAAAAAAAATTTTTTTGGAGCAACATTATAATATTTTTTACAGTTCTTCTATATGTTGTGTACACCATATGTAGAGAAGTAGTATTTTGCTAAAATAATTCATTTTCTTCAAAATTGCTATATTCTTTCCTCAAGTTCTTCAAATTAAATTGTGCAATTACTTTGAACTTCTAAGGCGAAGTTCAAAGTAATTATTAATATTGAAGTTAAGAAATTATTAATATGGTGCGAGGATAATAAAAAAAAAACAGAATTTAAATAAATAAGTATATTTTAATCTGAACTCACATTAACGGAAAGATAAAATAAAAGTAAAAGAAAAAAACACTCCCTAAAACAGTCAAAAGAAAATTAAATTCTCATTATATACATTTATTAATGAACACTATGAGTTTTAAAATAAAATTATAGCTACAATTAAATTTAAATTAATCAAACTAAATCATAAGCTGCAGAATAAATTGGTTACTTTTCGAAGGGGAAACTAAGAATTTGTTTCTGAACAACAATGCATCACTCTCTAGGGGATCATAAAAAGGTAAATTTACAGTATTCAATTTTAAAAACCACACAATATAAACCATACATAGTTTACAACATTAAGAGAATTTTTATAAAATTTTCTTGACTAGACAATACACTCTTTTTGATTTCTTAGTAAAAGAATCATAAATAAAAATAAATATCTTAAAACGATTACATTAAATTACATATTTAAATTACATTTTATTTATAATTTAGTAAATAAATTACATTATCATTTGAATTTAAAAAAATTCAAAATGATATAAAACAGTAATATTAAGTTTTGTGGGGATTTCCTTCTTTTTTTTTTTTTTTTCATTAATATCTAATAAACCCCTTCGCTTTGAACCATATGCATGAGCCGTTTGAAAGTGTAGCTTTGTTGAATCTCCTCAGAATGGCCGATTGAGTTCATCTGTTACAAAAAAAATAAAGAAAAAAATTACAAAATATTATTTTAAAATATCAAATCACATTTACATACTCAAATCAGAATTGTAATTAAAACATAAATCTTTATAGTTTATTTCATAAGTTCCTAACTTTTTTACCATTACAATTTATTTTATAAGTTCCTAACTCTTTTACCGTTATTATTTATAAGTTTCTAACTCTGTTACCGTTATTATTTATTTTATAAGTTCCTAACTCTGTTACGTTTATTATTTTTTTCATAACTTTCTAACTTTGTTTATTTTATTTTATATATTCTAACTTTACTTACACTTCTTTATATTCCAAACTTTGTTAACTTTATTTTATATTTCCTTTATTTATATATCATGTATTTTCCATTCCACAAATTTATTAATGTTAAGTTTGTTTTATCTATATTTTATTAAACTATACCTATTACCAACATGTTATTACTTTTACTGTCTACTAGTTTCTCATATTTATGTTATCTTGACTTTTCTCAGCCCTGATAAAGGCCTTGAACCTTGAAATGAAACATCGGCAAAAATAAAAACAAATATAATTTATTTATTTTTACTTTGTTACTTTTTAAATGAACACCCCTACCAACTTCTCTTCAATATATCCAGGACAGTCAATTATTAATCCACTTTACAATTTTTATAAATATGCTTTCTCTAGCATTGTTTTTAAGAAGAAGAGATCAATCAAATTTATTATTCTCTTAAAAAATTTCAATTTTTTTTTCAGTTAAATATTGCTATAAAATCACTGACTACATTTAGAACACTAGAATTTAAATTAATGGGTATAAATAGCGATTATTTTATGTTGATTGTGCATTGCACCTGAAATGCTATATTATGCCTAATAGGTTTTAAATAAATCCATTAAGAGATAATTACAAAAAAAAAAAAAAAAATAGTTCTCATCTAATAAAATAAAAATATTTGTATCTTTTTGTAGTAAAGTTATTTATTTTTTTTTATATATGCCTTGGAGTAGACTGTATTCTGAACCCCCTCCCTCCTTTAGGAATACCTGAAATGAGGTATCATTATGAGATGTGGGTGTACCCAGTTAAATAAGTACAGAACGGTTGATGTCCCCTGCTTAAATTTAAGCTAAATAAATCCTAATTATATTTAAAGCTAAACATTGAATAATAATAAATTGTAAACAATTATTTCGTATTACTTACATGTCCCTGTGGACCTGGTACAGGGTGCGGCGCAGATCTTGGCTGTTAACAATTCAATAATAATATTTAGAACAAGTTTTATAATAACATTATCTCATTTATTAAATTTTAATAATTTACTTACGGAAGCTGACGTGGCAGGTGGTGTCTTCTGCTTAAATAAAGAAAGTTACAATATTAAAATAATTTAAAAATAACAATTTTCTTAATATTAAACAATTATTGAGTCTTTTTTATTAAACAAAACATAAATGATGAAAATTACAAAATTCACTACTTTAAAATGTGAATAAGTCCACTTAACCCGGGAAAGGTAGCGCTGATAAAGGGCCTTAGTAGTATTTAGGTAGGCAGATGAGGTAACCTTATTTCACTTTTAATGAAGGTAAATGACAATTTTAGGGAAATATTTTTTTTATTTATTTATACAATCTGTAGATTTTAAATTTATTTTAAAAAATTCATAAAATTGTCCATATTGGTCTCTTCACTGCTCTTTTCATAAATAATCCTCTTTACATTAAATATTGTTTCATAAATTTATTTCCAATTATTTTCTACAGTTAATGTGCATTATTAATATTTACACATACGAGATGGGGTTATTTAATAACAAGACTGATGCTGTGAAACATTTTATTTTGATTTTATATATATTTACTTATTATCAGATACAGCATATACATCCCTCCTCTATGCAGTGCTCTATGCAAATCTGTCAATTGTCTGAAATGTCTTGTTTTGTAAGCTCCTTTAGGATGAGTGCCGCTTTCTCTTTCACAGCTTAAATGGACTCAAATCTTGTTTTTAATGCAGATTGATAAATTGAGTTTTTTTTTATGATCCCAAAACAAACCACCAATCCATCCATTGAAAGAGCCCAACTTCACCGAAAGCCAAAAAAGCTCGAATGAGCAAATCTAAATTCAAGGCATTCTTATTGTTAATATGATGATTGTTTTTTTGTTTTGTGATATTAATGGAATTTTACATCTTTACTAAGTTCCTGAAGATCAAACTATTTATCAACATTCACATTCTTGCTGAAATAGTCCAGGAGTTGATAGAAGAAGACTTTCTGCACTGTTTCAAACAATGGAAGATTCATATGGACCATTGTTGGAATAGAAGAGGGGTATATATTAAAGTTGATAATATGCAAATATACCAATCAAAACAGCACCAGTTTGATTATTTAATATCCTCATCATGTGTTTTTAGCTAAAAATATCTAAAACACAAGAAGACTCAAATAAAAAAAAATATATTCCAATTCCTCCTCACAATCCAATCAGACGCAGGTTAAATATGTATTATGTAACAAGGATAATTTCTTTTTTATTTCTCTCTTCATACACCATTATTTCATTTTATTTTTGTTTATTACTTATAAATTGGAAAGATTCAGTATAACTTATGGCACAGCACTGCTTAAAAAAAAGAGACTGTTTGTTGTTTTATCCATCTACAAGATAGTGTATAGTTTAGACATATTTCATCTCTTATATTCCTCAATTTGTATACATATATATGTATACAATCTTGTGTATACTATCTTAAACGCTGTTTTTTTTTTTTTTATAGTTTACAATACCATTGCGTATTGTATAACATGTATAAATAATTTATTTTCTTTTAATCAGTTTTTTTTTTGTTGCTATTGTTTTCAAATAAAATTAATTTAATGCCCCTTCCTAATTGTATTTATCTATTTATTCTTATTTTTATGCCGACATAATGCAATATTGTGATTCCGTTGCTCTTCTTCTGTCAGTAATATATCTTTAATCTATGTATATATTGTGTATATTTTAGCTATTTGGGTTTTAACATAACAAGTCAATACTTCTTAATTACGTACTTTTGATATTTTTTCTTTTCTTGAGATTTTGCTTTTTATTTCTATACATGTAATTTTTTTTTTCTTTCCTTTTCTTTTTGTTATTTTTTCCAGTACAATTATAAGTATAGTTGAGATTTTATTTTATTTTTTAGTCGCTTATTTAAGTTGTATATATTTTTTGAATCTTTATTAAGTTAGTTTTTGGCCAGATATGAATTTTTCTTTTGTAACTGTTCATTATTGTTATTCTAGTTAAGGGGACATCGTCCAACAATAAAGTGTATTTCCTATTTCTATAATGCATTCTCAGCCTTCAAGAAATACAAAAATTTTGCTAGATAAGTCGGCACTTTAATTAATATAATGCCCCTTCCTAATTGTATTTATCTATTTATTCTTATTTTTATGCCGAGATAATGCAATATTTGATTTTGTTGCTCATCTTCTGTCATTAATATATCTTTAATCTATGTATATATTGTGTATGTTTTAGCTATTTGGGTTTTAACATAACAAGTCAATACTTTTTACTTACTTACTTTTGATATTTTTTCTTTTCTTGAGATTTTGCTTTTTCTTTCTATACATGTAATTCTTTTTTTTTTCTCTCTCTTCTTTTCTTTTTGTTGTTTTTTCCAGTACAATTATAAGTATAGTTGAGATTTTATTTTATTTTTTAGTCGCTTATTTAAGTTGTATATATTTTTTGAATCTTTATTAAGTTGTTTTTGGCCAGATATGTATTTTTTTTTTTGTAACTGTTCATTATTGTTATTCTAAGGGGATATTGTCCTAGAATAAAGTGTATTTTCTATTTCTATAATGCATTCTCAGCCTTCAAAAAATACAAAAGTTTTGCTAGATAAGTCAGCACTTCATCTCACAAACAATGTTTCTTTGAAAAATAAAAACAAAATAATGAACTTCTATGGAGCTGTTGCCGTTGCTCCTCTGAGATTTGGTGAGGTACTAAATGACGAAAGAACTCCCAAAAATATAGCTAGAAGTTAGGGGTTCTCGGTAACTGACGTAAGAGGTTTTTTAAATATTTATTGAGATAATGAAGGCTACCTTTTCCAGGTTAATAAGTTAGAAAGTTTAAAAAATTGTAAAATTTACCTTGACAGGTGAGAAGACCTTATGGGTTACTGGTGTCGTAACTTCTTGAATGTGATCACCAAGTTCTTGGTCCTGGAGTGCTTTGTAAGTCTCAGACTTTGCTGGGTCGTAAACTACCGTCTTCTTATAGCTACATTATTAAATAAATTAGTCCTATCACAAAGATTAACCTAATCAAAACAAACCACGATGTACTGCTGGCCTTCTCTCGTTCTAATTAGAGCCAGTTTATAATATAAATTGTAGATTTTAAAATCTTAGAAAAAAATAGCACATATAAAAAAATTAGTGAAAAATTACCTAAAAAATAATAGATTATTTGATTAATTAGGTGTGTTTAATAATTTATTTTCAAAAATAAGCAATATAAAAGTATCAATCTAGTTATTTTGAAATAATCTGCTTCACAAAATCAATAAGGTATACACTATCTTTCACAGATAGATAATTAGTGAGTTTGTTTTTAATTAGTATTTTTGTATGATTTATGCTTTATAGGTTAACTCAGCAGTAAAATGAGTAATTGACATTATTCGCAAGATTAAATACAGTTAAAGTAAACTCTATGATGATTTGTGATTTTTAATCAATAATTTATTACGTTTTTTTAAATTTTAAATGCCAGTATTTTAATTTAAATTTTATACAATCATTAGAATATTTTTAATGATGTAACTTTTTTAAAATTTATTTATTGTGATGTTTCAGATAATATTTTCCCATGTTCAAATATTATAACACACACAGTTTAAATTATTCATCGTATTTTGCATATATTTGTATATAATTTACTTGTAATTATAATTCATAATAATTTCCATGAAATCATTATTCTGTATTGCAGAATGATGTATTAATGAAAACTAAATTCATTCTTGAAAAATACACCTTACTTTTAAAAATGTAAATAGTTTCATTTGTTTAATACAATCATTATTTTATTTGCATAAATGCTGTAAAATTATTGCCTTTTCTAATATTTTTATATTTAAAAAAATGTGAAAAATGTGAATGAGCAGCGATTTAATGGAAATTATTATAAATGATAATTACAAGTAAATTATATACAATTATATGCAAAATACAATGAGTAATTTTACTGTTTATAATCATAATGTTTGAAAAAATTAATGGAGATTATTATAAATTATAATTATAAGTAAATTATATTAAAATATAAGAAAAATACAATGAGTAATTTAATTGTGCATAAATCATAATATTTGAAAATGAAAATGATAAAAAAATGGAATAAGTTCCCCTAAATGTTACAATAAGTAAATAAATGGTTGAAATATGAAGATTTATCATTAAAAATATACCAATAAACAATACTTTCTTTAAAATAGTAAATAATATAGATAAATGATAATTTTTAAATAAACTATGAATTAAACCAACACAATCAATTAATTATAATATTTTTCTATTTTTTTAAAATGAAAAATGAGAGTAAAGAAAGATATTTATTTTTTAATAATCGGTCATTTTGAAACAAACTGGATATTTTTAGATATATTTTTTAATAAGGTTGTTTTATGATTCATAAATTGTTCTATTTTCCAACCATTGCTAGTTTTCCTAAGAACTTTATTTTTTACTATTTTATTGCCAATTGATATATTGTGAAAAATTTTTGATACATAGAATTTATGATTCATGGCTGATTTCCGTGAAAAAAAAATAATGTTTTGGGATTAACAATATGTAGTAATTTAGTATTTGCCTAATCACAACTAAAAACTAATAATTAATCTTAAAAGATAATTTACAGATACTGAACAATATTAGTGTGAAAGTATTATTTTAATTGACATAATTAATACAATATATAAACAAAAATAAGCGTATTATGATTACTCATGCAATTCATACATTTATTGCAGTTTAAATTAATGTATTATGATATAATTATAACATGCCTAAAGCTGGTTTTTGTTTTAGTAAATTTGATAAAATTTCTTATTCTTATAGTACAATTAAACATTTATATGCATTTAATAGATATATACATTTTATTTTCTATTAGATATTTAAGGCTTGTGTACTGGTTGAAATATAAAAAGTGAATGAACAAGAAAGTATTAATTAACTAAATGTCCTCAATCTAAAGATTTTAAAGTGTTTTTTTTTTTTTTTAAGTGACATCAACAACGATTAAGTAGTCACTCCCTGAAGTTTTAACTCTCCAGCTAAAGGAAAAATCAACTAAATATAAATTTTTGGCTGCCTCATTTGTCATTAATATGACAGATTTTGTTATACCAGTTTTAACAATACTAGTTGGCACGTCCGAATAAATTGCATAGTATATTGGTCAGTGAATTATTGACAATATAATAACAAAATAAGTTAATGCAATATATTATGAGATGGAGGATTTTATTATTATTTTTTTTTTTCTCGGTTGAATTACATTTGTTCATATACTGTATCTTTGCTTATAATGGTCTGATTTTGATGATTTTTTTGTTTAATAAGGAATTTAGCAATGTTATAAATAATTATGGGCCTAATGCAGAAAAAATCTATAATTTTTGATTTATTTACTAATAAAATTTCCTTTATATCATATATTTTTTTTACTGAAATTTCAGGAAGGTGTGACTATGATCCGTCACTTCTCCATGAAATTCCCTTTTGTTTGATACTTTATTCATCAAAACCAATCGCTCCTAAGAGCTGGAAAAGAGATCTACACTGCAAAATACTACCATATTACATATAAAGATAGATATTGGTCAGGATTATTTTTCTATAATTTTATTAGATACAAGAAATCATTCATAAAGAGATTAATAGAATATATTTTTTGAGAGTTTTTTGATAAGAAGATGCTAATATTATGAGAAATATTATAATATCATGACAAATATTATATTATCATGAGAAATATGGTTTCTAACTCCATTTTTATTATAATCAGGAGTGAGAATATATTGCAGAATATTCTTTGTCTCAGCTATTATTCTCTAAATGTCCTTTTTACAGTTAGTATAGAAAAGGTTGATATTTCACGAAGGCTAAGTAAATTTATTATTTTATCATGAATGTCTAAACCAGAGAAACAACAAAAAATCTGTATTTAATTCAATGTATTTATTAATAATAGATATCATACTTCATTTATTAATTATTGTTAGGTTTTTATTGATTTAGGCACTATCTAACGTTGTTTGATTGTTTGCAAACCGTTAATTATGACGATATGATTGTAAATAGTAAGAGTCTTTCTTTCTTTTTTATCTCCATATCCATTTTATTTATAGCCTTATTCATAAAAAGGTAAAGATGATTTCTAAAAATCTTATAATTTTTTTCTTTCATAAGCTTGGTAATGTGCCATGATATAAACTTTAAGTTTTGTCTGATAGAACTTTTTACTGTAATTGATGTGCCATTTGATTAGCTAGTGTTTAGAGAAAGTAATTTACAAAAGTAATAAAATTATGAATTTAAAATAAAAAAAGTTATAAAAATTAAAACAAACTTGGGCCTTGTAAAATTAATCATAACCTATATATTATTAAATATATAAAATATTATTTTCAGATAGAATCTAAATTTATTTTTAGCTTTCCAGTCTGTTACATTTTGCCTAAGTTGCTGCTTACAGTAGGTAACAAACTGATAGATAAATGACAGTTCATATCTCGTTGTATCTTCAATAGTTTTAACAGTTTCAATAGTTTTAATAGTTTTTGTAAGATATAGCATTTTATTAAATTACTTACAAGATACATAACATAACCTACTCTGAAACTACAGATGATATTGTAATAATAATCAACTTCAAATTAAAATTAATTATTATTCATAAAGAGGAATAACCTCAATGAATAACCAATGGGCAGAAAGAAACCAGCGTATAACTAGCGCAAACAGAGCTTTCTTCTCCCTTTCAAAGGCATCGAAATCCCGAAAAATCTCAATAAATCTCAAATTAAGGGTATACAATGCTATGATAATGTCAGTTCTAATATATGGCTGTGAGACCTGAACAGTGACCAACACCCTAGAAAAACGTGTTGAAATATTTGAGAGAAATATCCTCTGCACGATAACCGGAGCGGTCTTGTATCAGAGTACTCATGGAGAAGGAAGACCAATAAAAGAACTGCTTACAGAAACTGGTCAATCAATATCCCATAATACAATATGAAGCCACAGAGATTTAGATGGGTGGAGCATATAGTTGGGAGCAGACTATCTGGAAAGACCATGTGGAAGGCCAAAATGCAGATGGATAGATATAATCAACAAAGATGCAACAGAGCTGCATGCAGATAAATTGAAAGAAATAGCCCAAGACAGGCAAAGATGGAGCAGGCTTATTAAGGCGGCAAAAGATCTACATGATCTGTAATGCCAACAGAAAAGAAAAAAACACCCTTCTATATTTATTGCCAATTGGTTGGGAAAAGGTTTTATATTTTATTTTAGTTATGTATAAATGTTTTTAATTTTAAAAAAGTAAAAATATTTTGTGTGTCCACTCACACGACTTCCCTAAAATGATAGATAAATTTATGACTTTAAATATGCCTAAAAAAAAAATTTTAAATAGATTAATTTTTCTGTAAACCGATCAAACAAATAATTCAAGTACGATTTCTTTATTGAACTAAAACAATATTGACGAGCACATGAACCATCATTTAAATCAGCATTAAAAATTCTCTATACCTTAACATTGCTAAAACTGGTCCGATTTAAAATGATCATTATTTTATTTTGTTAGAAATTTCATAACCTTCCCAAAAAAATGGCTGAAAATAGAATACGCTTTATCAAAAAGAAGATACAAAATATGTCCACTAATTTCCGAGATAATCTTGGAATAAACAGTAAAATAGCAAAAAATGTTTTTTTCGGACTCAGGGAGCTCTGAATCTTAAAGATTTGTTGAAAACCAGACATTGGAAATTTGACCCAGTCTACATAATTTCCTTACATAGTAGCAGTAGGAAAGTAAACAAAAATATATGATAAATAATTATATTTGTGCCACAATGCCCATTATATATTAATATATTCTTTACCTTAACATTTCATAATTATTTACATTATTCTAATTTCATAAAATAATATTTTTTATTTAATTAATTTCACAGTAAAAGTTATTCAATTGCAACATTAGAAAAAATATTTTTCAGATTTAGGCTATTTCACAGTATATTTTTAGATTTTTGTAAAATAACTTTACTGTTTTCCAAAGCATAAAAACCCAACATCTGGATATAATAAAGTCTGTATAATAGGTTAAAAGATGTTTGATGATAAAAATAGTTTATATCTATGTGATAAAAAATTATTAAAACATGAAATACTTGGTAGGTAGCCAATACTTTATTTTGGCAGCTGGAATTACAAAACAGAAAGATATTTTTACGATGCAATACTTAAAAATAATGAAAAGCAAATGTATATTTTAAATAAACATTTTTTAATAAATACATATTTAATTATAGTGATAAAATTTTATGGATTCAATAATTCATAAATAATGAATTGTTTCTACAAATAAAACCCAGTAAATCAATCGTTTTATGTAATTCTTATGAATGAAACAAATAAATTAAAATTAATAATTTTTACTCTGATTTTATGTTTTTTCTTATATAAATAATAATAAAAAAGAAATTTAGAAGGGTAATATTTTTTTTTTTTTTTTGGTCCTCCCCTTCCTTTTCTTTAAGGGGATATTCCCGGGCCAGGGAGTGAGGGTGGGGATTTATAAGACTCCCCTGGCACCTCAAAGCAAACTCATGATTACGCGAAGCAAACTCATGATTATTTTTGTCTAGTTATCTCATGTATCAGGTTGCTGGGCAATGGCCGTGCTGTGCACACAGGTTAGCCCATTCGGCCACCCCGCCCCCAAATTTTTATATATTTCAGTTGTTATAAAAATTCCTATTTAAGTATTTGAGGTGTGTGTGTGAGTAAGTGAGGTGTGAAAAACAAAAATCAACTTTTTTTCTACCTAAAAGAATATCCCCATGTAAGGTAAATATGTTAATAATAGAGAGTTTTCAGCTCATTGATAAATAATAACCTTTATAAAACCTATAAATAGTGCAAATATGAGTCGATTTGAAGCTGGAACACTTAAGAGGGTGATGCCTAAGTCTCAATATAATGTCACAATAGCCATTTGACAAATGATAAATATAAAGTCATAAATGAAAAATTTAAGTCATAAATTATAAATTGATAAAAGACATATTTAAGATCACAACAATAATTTTTCTTGCATTACTGGACAACACATTCAATTTAAGTCAAGCTGACAAGACTTTGTCATATTAAAATATTAAAATTAGACGCTACAATTACAGGATTCTTTGCTAAAAATAACACAGAATCTATATAATTAATTTATTATAATTAATGACATAGCATGAGGCAATGTTTAATAAATATATGCATATTAAAATATATATGAGTAAGAAAGTGATTAAGTTATCTTGATTGACATAGGCATGCTCAGCGTTCAGTGCCATTCTGTAGCGATTACTGTATTAATGAAAGCTTTGAATCTTATCGATTTTAAGTTGGCATGCTTCAGGCATTGCGAGGTTATCGGCCAGTCAGGGTCGCCTGGGTTCTGTCTTGTACTTGCCTAAGCCTTGGGTTCGGTCGCATCAGAACTGGAGATGGTGTTCCCCTTCATAATGGAAAAAATTAGAAATCAAACAATTAAAAAAAGAAAAAAAAACATTAAACCTGATATTAATAAGCATTTTTAATAAAGTAAGCTTTATAAATTAGTGTCTGCTGCACTCGAAAATCAAATCTTAATGATTTAAGTAACAAATTTTTTCAAATTTTGAACACTTACGGTACACCTGCTCCTGTTTGTTGGTTAATAGAATCAACAATGTTCTGCTCGGAATAGAGGCCGATCGGAGAGTTGAACTGTTTGCTTATCACCTGAAACAGAACAATTCTTTTTCTTTTTAAAGTATACTCATGAAAGATTAGTTCACTTTATTAGGAAGTGACAAAAAACAAAACAAAAAGCTTCACAAGAAAAAAAAATTACATGACTTGCACAAGACAAATAATACTAGTTTACAAAGCTACTGCCCTTGGAATAAATAGTATCTTTCATGACATAATAAATTTATAAGTGGTATAAATAAAATAAAAATCTTGAGAAAAATATTGAATGTCTGTCGATGCTGATCATTCTTTCATTCTTTGTAAAAATCTTGAATAACTTGTATGTTATTAAACTAGCCAGATATTTATCTCTGTATGCACCATAATTGTCTAAGAATTATTTGAAGGTTAAATTTTGTTTTATTTAATCAAAGTAAAAAATGTTCATAGTAAATATTTTATAACTATTATTTTAATAATGAGATAACAGTCAACACAGATAAAACCATTTATCTCAAAATTATTGTGATTTCTTCTTAAAGTTCTCCAATGTAAACAATTATAATCAAAAATTTCTTTGAAAGTCTAAATAAAAACTATTTATAGTTATTTATTCGAAAACTGCACAAAAAGTCAAAGAAGTCAACATTGTTTTTGAATATTACAAAATATTTGTTCACATTCACTAATTTTATTTCATTAAAAGAAAAGCAATATCTTTTTTTTTAATATATTTTAAAAAAATATAAATTATCAGTTTTTACTAATTATTTCTGTCAATACAAGTCATATCAAAATGATTTTTGGTTCTAAAAAAACTGGCATTCTTTTTTGTGTCATGTACCCATGATGAATAAGGTACTAACAGAAAACAATAACAATTTTTTTGTGGGACTATCTATAATTTCAAATTATAAGATAAATTTATTTTCTAAACAAATCTGTAAAATTTATGAAAATAGACTTAGCTGGTTTGTAATTGAATGTATCATATAAATTGGTGGTTAATAAGATATGAAAAATAATATATTTTAAAAACAACTATATTGTATGATAAACAATAAAAATATGACATTTCACACAATTACTAAGATCTGAAACTAAAAAAACTTAAAAAAAAAATTAAATGTTTTAAGAACCATTTAAAGTCAAATTTCAATTCGATTTGAAGTTTAGTTTTCTATTTTTTTTTTTTTTAAATCATTATAAAAACATGACTTCTCGCATTAATTGTTAAATGATCATGCCCAAACACGCTTTAATAGTTAACAGTAATCTCTTTTATTCAGTGCATTGATAGAAGTTCAGAGAAACCGAGCTAAGCAAATTAAATTTGATTGAAATTTAAGTATTTTATATTAAAATGATTAAAAAAGGAATAAAAAGATTTTTGTAAGTAATCATTTTAGTTACAAACAAAATTTCTTTCAAAAGCAAAAAAATAAAAGTCACTTTGTAAACTAATATTGTCACATACATAGTTTAGATTGGCGAAATTAGATAAATTAAAAGTATAAGAACATTTATTATCGTTAAAATATATAAAATTCTTATAGCTATCTGACTTGATGGTAAAAAAGTTAACTTATTTTTTGTATAACAGCTTGTTTTTTATATTCATAACATCACAGGTAACATTGTGAGAGTTCATAAGACTTCATGCAACCATAGTTTCCACAATTCAAATTCCATGCCTTGTAAGAGTGTTTCTATGGTAGTGATAATATAATTGATTTCAATATTTTTATCAAAGAAAAAGAAAAGAACAGATGATAATAATAATGTGTTTCATTATTATTTTTGAATAATGATAAAATAAAAATTATTTCCTATGATATTCTTAGCCATATAATATTTCATGTCTTGGTTATATTAAAAAATCGTTATCTGTAAGTAAAAAATTCAAAAAATGTCTGAACATTAGATTTACAATTTTTCTTCTTTATATTTCTTTGTTGGTAAGTTTTAGGCTATACTAATTAGATTGGCAAAAATAACTTCTTTTATGACTTTTATGGGAGCGGAGTAGGCCTGTGGGTAAGGCACTGACTTCCAAGCTTAAGATCCCAGATTCAAATCCGTCTGATGATAGGTAATTTTTTATTAATCATAGATGGATCCTTTGATTGGAAGATCCTCCTGGGCTATACTCAGCCTCTAAGAAGTTGGTACTCCTAATTAAATAATTAATTAAAGACTGTTAAGTGTGATTCTGGCCTGATCATCTCTGTGTACAACCAATGAATTGAAATGACTTGAAACTGTATTTACAAAGTACTGAAACCAAAACACTTCATGGGTTGGAGTGGTACAGATTTTTTTGTGACAAATATTTACTTCATTTATTGCCTATCAAGAATTTTTTCTTTCTTCTGTGTAATTTAAGGGTTAATTATAAACACATTGTATAATTAACAATTTAGATATAGATGAGTGTGACAAAAGTTAATGTGGTTCTGATAATGGGAGTAATGTATAAATAATGGGAGTAAACGAATAAAGTAAATATATAAGCCACAAAGGAAGTTATACTAGCCAACCTCATTAGAATTACTATTGTTTTTTTGTCATAAAACTTTTTCATTGTAAACATCAAACAATGTGATGTGTTGAGTAGTAAAGCAAGTTTAATTTCATACTTTGAAGCTGATTGACATCAATAAAAATCTTTTCGTTCAATGAAAAGTGATCCTCTTCTGTTTTATTTATTAAAAAAAAAACTTTTTTTTTGTAGTAGCATGTTATCATTTCATTGATTTTAGGAAAAACATTCTTGGCATGCATTGTGGAATTTATTTCAAAAAGACAACTAAAACCTGTTTGCCGGGCCCAGCTTCTTCGACTACTTTCTGCAACACAGTGTCGGCAACCTGAGTACATCAATAGATCAACATTAATTCATTTTTAAGTTTACTGTTCAGAAGCAGTTGAGAGCACTGTTGCAATTTACCAAATCACAACTTAACTTTTCTATACATCAGATATCCTAATATCCATAAAATTGGTAGAGATTAAAAAAATATATATCAATATAAAATCTTTATATTAATTTAATTATTAGTCAAAATTTCAATATTAATTTGTAAAACCGGAAAAATATATCGATATTTTGAAAAGTGTTGAAGTGTAAATATCAAAAAGTACATCCTTATTGTATGAATACAAAAATTGATATTTTCGGTTCTTGATATTTTTAATCTTGAAAGAAGAGAAACAGGATTAACAATGAATTGAAGTATTAGATTTTAATAGCAACAATTAAATATTTATATATTGCTTTTCACAAAAAAGTGTCAGGTAATTAAAATTCTTCAATAAAAAAAAACAAAAACTAATTTCTTGAAACTGTAAATCAAAAACCAGAAATAGAAAAAATCAATTAAATAGCTTTAACAAAAACAAAAAAATTAAAAAGGATGTAAGTAAATAAATATTAACATTTTTATTAAATTGATTGGAGACCAAAGGTCCCCAAATGAAATCAGTTTTTATTATATTTTTTGTCATTGTCAATGTTTTGGCTGCTTGAGCCATTTTCAAGTATATGTAAAAAATATTATGATTAGTCATTTATCCTTAAAATAATTTAATTACAACACATCAATTTATTACTTTCTGTATATGCATTGCTCTAATTCTATATCATAATTAAATTGTAATTTAGTAAATAATGTAATAAATTTAAATTATATTGGTTTACATAAATGCAATTACCTATTAATTAAACATTTTTCTATATAATGGTGCATCATAGGTAATTGCATTTATGTGAACCCAAATAATCTAAATTTATTATATTATATTATAAACTATAATATTATGATGATATAGGATTAGGACAATGTATATATAGAGAAATTTGGAATTAGAAATATTTTAAGGATAGATAACTAATTGAAATATTTTTACAGATATTTGAAAATGGATCAAGAAGCTAAAACATCAGCAATAAAAGAAATACAACAAGAATATATTTTATTGATCACTTTTGGCCTATAATCAGTCAAGTAATAGAGCATTAAACATAAAAAATATGACTAGAAAAATAAATATTAAATGAATTAACAAACATCTATAAAAATATTAACATTTGTTAGTAAAAATACTTAATATTTATTTACTACTCATTACTAAGAAATTGAGAAAAATTAATTAATGACTGAATGTGTAAAAAATAATTATGTTTTCATTATAAACACGGAAAGAAAAAAAATGACTTATTAATATCATTAAAAATATATTAATTAAATAAATTTTTCTTAATTATTATGAAATAAGTGGTAAAATAATTTCGTTTTTATGTGATAACCAGTGAAACAGCTTTGCTTGCAAACATTTAAAATTTTTTAAAACTTATGGAAAAAATATCGGTTTTCAGTAGTTAAATTATAGCATTAACATTAATCACCTCCTTGCATAATTCTTGACGAAGAAACATAACTGTTTAAATTTTTTGTTGGTATTGTAAAGTAATATCAAAATTTCATCACAGGTATTTATGATACGATTTTTTTAACCAATATATATTTATAATTTATGAAAAGTTAATCAACAATAATTAACAAATTGCAGGATACATTTTCCATTCCAAAGTACATTAACAAACAAAAAATTCTTTATCAATATTGAAAATTGTAGCTTTATAAGGTTGTGGTAACTTGGCCATTTTCGAAAAATTCTTTATATACATTATTACCACCTGTATAATTTTTTGGAAAAAACATCTGTCAATGGCCTTTCACAAAAAATTTTCTTTTTGTCAGCCAAGATTTTTGTTGGTGTTCATTTTTTTCTTTCTAAAAATAATAAAGGAAAAAAAATTGTCTAAATAAGAGAATATTGACAAATGAACCTTTTATTTGAGAGAATGACTAATTCTACTTACAACACTTTTGATTATTAATTTTAGTGATATTCCTAATGGGAAAATTCTTTTATTCACTGTTCTATATTTCAACATTGCAGTCACCTACTCTGGAATCAACTTACTGTCTATACAGATATTATAAATTTTTCAAATTGAAATATCACTAAAACAATTGTACTTAAAAACATTAAAATTTGAGTTAGTCATCCTGTCAGCTGAAAGGTTTGAATAGTTTAACAAAACTTTTGGCAGGGGGTAATAATACATATAAAGAAATGTTTGAAAATGCCCATGTGTATGATGCTGTATAACTAAACAAAAATTTATTAATATTCGGTTGAAAAATGGGTCCAAAAATTTGTTAATTAACCTTACATAAATTACCATTATTGCATTATATGTTTATATATATATATATATATATATATATATATATATATATATATATATATATATATATATATATATATATATATATATATATATATATATATATATATATATATATATATAATTAACTGATTTAAAGGTGAAAAAAAAAATATTTATGTATCAATTCTGTTTGGCTCTTAAAATTAGTGGGCAGGTTGTTATATGAAAAAAAAAAAAAAAATTACAAGTAAGTCTTCAGATCATGATTTTGACATTAGATCACATTTTAGTTTTCATTTCTCCATTTTCTAATAAATTTAATTAAATAAAAGTTTATAGATCTTATAATTTATGTCGCTAACTTTTTAACCTATGACAAGATATCTTTTCGGGTCAAGAGAATATTTTCAACACATTTAAAATAAAAAAATGGTTTGTAAATATGCCAACAAACATGCTCGCATACTGATATTATTAGAACATCAGCGAGGCTTGTCTTCCCACACTGAATGTCTATTTCGAGGTTCGACTTCAGTATTTATATAGTTCGTTATATAAAGTAGGCTCCATATAATATATATTATATGAGTCACTAAATTCCAAAGGAAATCCTAATAATGTTTCGTAAATCGATACCAGTATCAATTCTCATGTAAAAAAAAAACAATGTAACTGCTAGTGTAATTATCTCTTTTTCAAAAACGAACCTAATTACAAAAAAAGTGGTGTGAAAACAAGTTTATTTCTAAAACCAGTCTTTTTTTTTTTTCAAGGAACAAAAACAAACTTATCTTTCCTAAGTATTCTCAAAAAAAAAAAATCGGTAAAAGCTTTTTAGCCATTTTATACAAATGAAAATTTAAAATAAATAAATTTCATTGTAGTAGCATTGTAAGTAAAAAATCCATTATTTTAAGATATTTTTTCTCCCTCTGTTATACACCATCTATACTTTTTAAGTCAAATTGCAATCAACATTTTTTTTTTTTTCAAAAAACGGGACTTGAGGATTAATTATTTTTAAAAATGACCCAATCCAAGTTTCAATGTTTTTTTTTTTTATTAATATTGAAATTATCAGTGATTCTTTAAAAATATGCTAAAATAAATAATTTCTTAACTTTTTTTTTAAAACATTGGTTTTAATATTATGATTGGAATATAAAATATAGTTATTCATGTTTCTTGAAAATTCATGTTTCTTGAAAATGATCATGATCATCATGATCATCAGGGTTCACTTTTTAAATAAATTACTCATATCGTCAAAATCATGTTGAAGCAATGAATGAGCAATGTAACAGCTCATATTCGTTACTTTAAAAGAAAATTAGTGAGTTTACAATTTGTCTATGGTTGCTAATGGTGAATTGTTTGCCGGATATTTCCCTTTTATTTTTATGGGAATATAAGGAGACAAAGACATTCCAAAAAAATTTTTAATAATATCCTTGACAATATTTATACGGATATCCTCTTGTTTACTGTTTATTTTTCAAGTGATTCTGACAAGCCAACCTCCCTGTATCTCATAGATGTTTGATACAGTTATAATTTGTTATAATAAACAAAATGTTTTAAATGCTAGGAACTAATCTTCAGTGATATAAGAGATGAGCAATGAGGGTCTCTTTCAAAAATATATTGTTGTTCTTAAACACTGAATTTAATTTAAGATGGCAAAGTTTTTTTTTTAAATTGTAAATAAATTATCTTCATTATCTCTCAAAGTTGCATATGATTAAACTGAAATAATAGGTGATTTGATCATGGTTACAATGTTACGTCAGATTCTAAAAACATAAATAATTTTCAGAACTATACCTTCTGCTTCATGGCAATGTCATGGGGCAAAAGAGGATGAGGAGGCGCCTGTCTGAACTTTGGGTTTGGATGATGTCGCAGATAGCTCTCTGTGGGCCCGAAGTCTTTCTTCACTTTGGCTCCTGGCAGTACGAGTGGAGTCGTCCTGTAGGGCTGCAACAAGAAAAAAAAAGTCCCGATTAATTTTACATGTTTCATCTATGTCTTTTTTTATTATCAGTTTCTATGGAAAACATGAAAGGAATAAGTGACTATTAGACTTATTAATCACATAGAATCTAAGATGTGTAAGTGTCCTAAAGAGTACTAGAGGTCACAATATAAATTTTTTGACACTCATATAAAGCCTCACTCATTCTCCTTACACTGTGTGTGACCCGTCAGCCTAATCAAAGCAATTAAATAGCTCCCTGAAAATTTGTTCCAGGGAATATTTGCTTTGAAGATAGAAATTATATAAGATGTTTCTAAGAAAAATATAAAGCTTGATTATTATCTAAAAATATTCTCTTAATGTTTTTCTTTAATAATAATAAATAATAAAAGGTTTAGAGAATTCGAAGGTTCGATGCCGACACTACCAATCGCTTTTTACACCCCTCTCGCCACAGATCGCCGTCCAAAAGCAGTCCCGCCAGGCCAGCCTTAATGCTATCCGCCCATCTTCGCTTTAGTATACTCCTCAGACGTTTACCAGTCGGCATAGAGCATACTAACCTTATAGGAATTCTTTTGATACAAATTGTAAGCAGAACAATTTTACACGCTCTTTTATTCGCCTCAAAGTAATTACCTCAATTATATTAACCGAATACAGTTCACGCAATTCGGCATTGTGTAACCGTTTAAATTCTTCGTTGGCTCACCCTTCTTCTGTCCGAATATTTACGTAATACTTTATTTTCAAAAACTTTAAGGCGTTGCTTGTTTCGGCATCCATTAACAACTATAGGTAGGATATTTTTTTTCTATTGTTTTTAAATTCGGGGGTATTCTTCCAATAGGTGCTTCTCTGTTAAAGATGCATATAATATTTGTTACAGGTGGATATTTCGAGACCTCCAAAATATAAAAATAGAATAATAATGTAAAGTAATTTATAAAAATTTTGGTTTAAAACATTTCTTTTTTATGATCACAGTTTCGTAGAAGGTTTGTCTTTAATATCCTCTATTAAATTTCTTTTGATTGTATCTCAGTTACATTTTAAGGCCTTTCTAATCAATTCTTTCTATTCTACTTATTTTTATATTATTTTATTATAGTATTTGTTTGAAGTGAAGACTTCTTTAAGCCCGTTTTGCACTTTTTTTGTGAAGAGTGAATTAGATTGAGCCGTTAGATCTCCTATTTGCAACGCTCAGGTAAAGTCGGTTAGAGTCGACTAATTGAAGTGTTTTTGCATATGGATTAAAATATCATAAAAACTAAAAATTGAAACTGAATATTGTTAGCAAGAGAGATGTTCATCATTTCCTCCTCTTTGTAATGGGCTATTATTAAAAACTGTATCTTAATACGACGCCGTATTAAGGTAAAAGGGAACAAATTGTGTTGAAAACTAAACGTTAACGATTTTCGTTGAAGAAATGGATTAAAATACTTCAGAAATTAAAAACTGCACCCAGAGGTCTCCAGAAGGGTGTTTCATGACGCAAGTTTCGCCATCAAAATTTTTGAGGGGGTATATTTTGACGGATTTTCGAATTATCGAGGGAGGCAAATTTCGAAGGCGTTATGAATTTTTGGACTAAGAGACAATGGGAAAATATGGATTAGGCCGCAGGAAGTGCAATTGTAAATTATCTACGATTTTTCTAATTCTACCTTCGGTTGCTCTGTTTGTTTAGAAAAGGTAAGCAATAATATATCTTGGGAGGGGAAAGGGCAGGTTTTTGCTCAATCGACCTTTTCTCGGGGAAGATGGGCACCCCTGACAGAACCTGCTCACTGCAAGTGAGGGAATTATTCACCATTTCATCCTCTCTGTAATGGGCTATGATTCAAAACTGGATCTTAACGCGTCGCAGTGTTAGAGAGGCGAAAAGGAAAAAAATAATGTCGAAAATTATGACGAGTTTTATGGAAGATATGGATTTAAATATCTCAGAAACTAAATATCGGACTTGCTTTTATAGTCCGTGGTACAGACCCCTTTTTATCGAATTATTAACATCCGCCAGAAAATTCGTAAATAGTTTCATCTCATCGTTACCTACAACTATTATATTAACGAAAACTCTTGGAATTGAGTCATTTTCAATCTGGAGGGGGAACAAACTTTGTATATTTAATTAGGTACTAAAAATTCGTAAATACCCATTTGCTTTCTACCTGGATCGTAAGATAATTTGATCATAAAAGCGGTAAAAAAAGTGGCCTACAGAAATATTGGGCCGTTTGTCCTATATAACCCCATTATTTTGAAAATTTGGGGGTGTAGGTGACGCCAAACGGATCAATATATTTGAAGGCCACCTTTGTTCTCGATTTTGCTATCGAATTATCTTACGATCGAAGTAGAAAGCAAATGTGTATTTACTCATAGACAAAGTTTGCCCTCTCCAGATTGAAAATTCCTCAATTCCAAGAGTTTTCGTAAACAAAATAGTTGTAGGCACTGGCGGATCCAGGATTTAATTTTGTGGGGGGGGGGCTTCAGCCCGAAAGATTTTTTTTCCTTAAAAATAACGATAATTACTTTGGAAAAAAAGAAAGAAACTAACTACCTGTATGAAATGGTGTTTAAGTGATTCCTAAAGACCTTTTAGTATTAATCACACTAACAATAATACTTTAAGAGATACTTTTTAATATTTTGTTTCGATAAAACATGGTTATATTTTACCATTTTGGGGAGGGGCTTCAGCCCGAAAGCCCCCCCGTAGATCCGCCCGTGGTTGTAGGTTACGATGAGATGAAACTATTTGAGAAGTTTCAGGCAGATGTTAATAATTCGATAAAAAGGGGTCTGTACCACGGACTATTACTGTAATCGAGTAAAATGCTATAATCAGCAATTCATCCTCTTTATGATGAGCTATTATCTATAATTTATATTTCTGATTATTAATCTTACTTTGTAGATGTTTTCACTTATATCTTCTGGACTAAAGCACACACGATAGTTTTTGTTGTTTTTTGAAACGGGATAAATACTCGCTTCTGCGTCACATATACAAAAATTAGAACGAAAGATGAATGAATTTTTAAATTATGTTTCATTTCATTGGTCGATTACAATTACATAGAGAAATGCAATTGATTCCTCCATCGTAAGGTACGCTGTATTAATTGGTTAGGATAAAAAATTTAGTATAATTTAAAAATATTTATAAAAATTCAAAATTTTTTTTAAGGTGCGCACCGCTCTGGATCCGCGACTTCAGATCCCCCCCCTCACTGGTTTTAGTTTAGCGAGTATTACTTTAAAACCTGAGCCAGTTGGCAGGAAGCCATAAGATTTTCACCACGAATGAATGTTGCAATATCCTTTTACCGATAATTTTAGACATTTTATAGATTGTTTACATTCTAATTTTTCTTCTAAAAATATATAACAATAACACAAGTATAGACGGGATAAGGAACAGTAATATCGAATGTTACCTTCTGTTTACGTTAAACAAAATTTTTACACAAGGAGATGCATCCTGTTTGTATTATTCTCAAAACTTCTTCTTTTATAGAATATGTTTTTTTCTAACGCTGCCAATTCGATATCAATAGAATACTTATCTAAAAATGTTCGCGTATCTACTTAGCAATAGTTTTGAATCCAGCAATAGAACAGAAACCCATTTGAGTCGATATATTACAAATGAGTTATTTATTTCGTTTAAAACGGATTTCTTTAGAAATGATTGATAAATGCAGTTAAAAAAAAATTCTCTTTATATATTTCGAATAAAAAATCACCGAGTAGAAATTTTATGGTTATTTCATCGTGAAAATTTCTTATAATGAATTTAAAAACTAAAAACTCATTTAGTTGGTCATCGGCAGAGATGTTCACTGGCAGATCTACGAGGTGGGGGGGGAGGGGAGGATTTTCGGGCTGAAGCCCTCCATAAGATTATATTTTTTGTTTTTATCATTGGCCATATTTTTAATCTTGTGTGACCAATAGCTAAATACTTAAACAATTTCTCTTTTTTTTTTTATTGAATATTAATATAGTCTGCGACATTAAAGGGTATTAATATTAAGGCTACATGAATCATTCACACAATATGTACATACAAATAATAACTAAGATTTCGATAATAAAGAAAAAGAAATATAGAAAAATAAAATAAGTGAATACTTAAACAATAACAACATATTCTATTTTTTTCAATTATAATATATATATAGCCAGGCACGGGCGGATCTACGGGGGGGAGAGCGGGGGGGCTTTCGGGCTGAAGCCTCCCCCAAAATGGAAAAATATAACCATGTTTTATGGGAAATTTTTTTTTTAAAAATACCTCTTAAAGTATTATTGTTAATCTAATTACATCTAAAATCACTCAAGGAATCACTTAAACACCATTTCACATAGGTAGTTAGTTTCTTTCTGTTTTTCCAAAGTAATTATCGTTATTTTTATGAAAAAAAAAAAGGTTTCGGGCTGAACTCCCCCCCAAAATTAAATTCTGGATCCGCTAGTGTAGCCAGGGACGCCTACCCCCCCCCTTTCTCCAAGGTCGATGGCGCAAGAACCTACCTGTCTCCCTCCTCCCAAGATATTTTATTACTCACCTTTTCTTAAAATCAGGGGAAGCTAAATTATAATTGAAAAGTAGAAGTAGAAACATCGTAGATCGTATACAATTACACTTACTGTGGTCTGTTCTACGTTTCCTCCTTGTCCCTTAGTCCAAAAATTCATAATCCCATCGAAATTTGTCTCCCTCAAAAATTCAAAACCCATTAAAAATACGCTCCTCTCATAAATTTTGATAGCGCAACTTACGCCATGTATTGTTGGGGTATTTACATTTTTAATAAGACTCCATGAATCAATTAAACACCGCTTCTTTCCATTTTCTGCACGCAGCTCTATTGGCACCTTCCAGATGGTATTTTGCCTTCTATTGAAGCATCCATTGTTACGTAGAGGCTACCAGATGGATTGCTACTGGCTACATGCCCTGCCAATCTTAATCTCCCTTCCTTCATATCATGGACTATTGATTGAATGATTTCTGTAAGCAGTTCTTTATTGGTCTTTCTTCTCTATGTGTTAGTACTCGAATCTCAGTTATCGTGCGGAGTAAAATTCTCTCAAAATTTTCAACACTTTTTTCTAGGGTGCTGGTTAGTGTCCAGGTCTCAGAGCCATATATTAGAACTGGCTTTATCATAGCATTAAACACCCTTAATTTTAGATTTCTTGAAATTTTTCGTGATTTTAATACCTTTGAAAGAGAGATGAAAGTTCTATTTGCGCTAGTTATACGCTGATATATTTCTGACCGTTGGTCGTTCACTGAGGTTATTGTGCACGTAAAAAGTACCAAATATTCCTCCAAGTTGTAGACACACAAACATATAGTACCTTCTAAATATTGACAACACTGTAAAAATGTATGTCTCCTAAAAACACTTCCCCTCTAGAGACCAAAATTCATTAAATAAGGGGAACTTTTCTTTTTTTTTTTTGATCTATTTATTGAATAATAATACAATCAGCCACTGCTGGAGGGCTATAAGTATTAGGGCTAAGAGTTCTCATTCAAACAATATATACAAATAATAGAGAAATAAATATAAATATAAAAAGTAAATAAATAATACTGATGAAGAAAGTAAATAAAAGAACAAAAAAAGTAAACAATAACATAAAATAGAAACTTCTAAACACAATCATACCTATATATAATTGGGAACTTCTAGAAAGAAAAATCAAAACAACAGGTTTATGAATTAAAATTTAATATTAAAAATAAAAAAAATTACAGGAAAATATAATTAAAAGTATAAATTTATTGATTTCTTGTAAAAATTGTTAATTAGATAATTTCAAAAATTAAAAACGAAAAAAATATTATAATTAATCGTTCCGCATGACTGGCTATTAAATTAAAATCTATCAGTTAGAAAAAAAAATTAAATAAGTTCAACTATAATTAATCAAGTTAAGAAGTGTTATAGAAACAAAGAAAATAAATACAAAAAAAAAAAAATTAAAAAGCCTCATGGATACTTTTGATTATTATTTTGTTTCTGCTTATTTTATATGTTTTTGTCCATATAGTGTGAATGTCATCCTACCTCACTATAACCACTGTCCAAGAGACAGATTGTTGTAATACTCAATAAAAAAAAAAAAAAAAAGCCTCATGGAACAAACTGGAACTAGCCTCCATAAGAAGTGATTGATAGGAACTTAATGGTTATTGTAATGGAATCAAATGGACTTTAGAAAGAAACGGAATCTCCAATATAGTTTTACAATATTTTGTTTTATTTTTTAGAAAATAATTTAAATGCCCATCGGATCCAGAGACCAAATTACCTCAAAAAACAATTCTTCGAGTTCGATGTTGATAAAATCGATTTAAGAGGGTTTTATTAGAGTGCTACTACCAATGGGTAGTTTCTCAACAATCGTGTTTCATGTGATAATATTTCTATTTACACATTTACTTGATGTATTCATACTAATACAGTTGTAAATATCATAATAAAAGTTAAAAAAAAAAAGAGGGTTTTGAAAAGAGATTACTCTAATGCTAAAAATTAATCATTACATAGAAAGCTTTGGATAATTTTACTAAGTATTTAGACCACTTGGACAGACGAGACAGACCGTTAAAAATGATGTGACACTCTCCTTGAACGAAACCGAGCTCTAATTATAGAGAAGAGTAATATCCTCCCAACTGTCTAGAACTGCCAGGACTATAGGCAGTGGCGTAGTGTAGAAGAGGGGGGGGCGAAGGTATACTTTACCAAAGGCAGCTAAATCCGAAAAGAATGTAATCCAAGAAAAACTTAAACAAAAAAAATCTTCCATTTTTATTTGTAACATTTAATAATTTATAATTATTTATTCGTAATCATACGATACAATAACCCCAACAAGACATAAAAATCCTAATTAAGCCTCACAGACCTTACATCGTTATCTAACAAAATTTTATGATTGGTGCAAACTTTGACTCTAAGACAAATCCCAACACACTACTCTCATTTTCCGACATGAAACTTGCCTTCCTATTTACCTTGAAAATATCCAAATTCTTCAAACAGATGAAATTAGAAAAAAAAAATTAGGTTCCGGCTATTATAATCATTTCTTTCAAGACGTTCTAGGCTAAAACTAAAACAGAATCGTAACACTTATATTTAGCTATCTAACCTCATTTTGATTTACGTTTCACAGATATACGGAATAGCCGAAAAATAAAAACTTTTCAGGCAAAAACAACTAGATCATTAAGGGCTCGTTTTAGAGACTCATTCCCCCCAACAAATTGCTGTAATATGAACTTCATGAACATATCGAACGTGTAGATTACAATTCCATTACAAAAGACTTTATATATCTACTAACAGGTAGGATCTGTTTAAGAGTGTCCCATTTTAGATTCATTAAATCAACTAAACTCTAAAAGGAATCATATATATATATATATATATATATATATATATATATTTTAATTTCTTAATGATATTTACAACTGTATTAAATAAATACATCTAGTAAATTCGAACGTAATGGATATAATGACATGAAAACACATGCTGAGTAACTACCCAATGGTAGCACTCTAATGACATGTCTACATTAGGAGATCACGGGGCCATCTTCTTTTCAGACGCCTCGGAGGGTTATCAGGAATTGAAGAGGAAGCAAGGTTAGAAACGAGAGGATTGGGATGATTCTGAAGTTTATTATGGAAGGATAGGTATCTGAAACAAAAGAAACATTAAGGTCATTAAGGATGGTTTTATTTGTAACAAAGTAGGGAGCATTGAGGATTTTACGAAGGATTTTGGATTGTAAGGATTGGATACGAGAAGATTTCGATGGTTTAGTGGAGCCTCATAGCTCAACTCCGTAAGTCCAAATAGGCCTTATTTTAGTCAAGTATATGAGTCTTTTGTAATTAATTGGATAATCATATATTAAAATACTATAATGTTTTAGTTGAAATTATTTTTTGTGACAACACTTTTTTTGTTATCAGGAAGGACTTGAAACTACTCCATACATACCTGAGATGGTAATTTTTCATATACGTAAGATTATATACTATATATTACAGTTGGGAATATAGGATATATTCCAAACAATATCTCCACCCTCTCGTTTCCCCCACCTCTTGATCCTGTAATTTGGCCCCCCAATAATTTATATAAGTCGGCACCTATGTTTAAAACTATAACTGAAACTTCATCATAAACATTACTTCACATAAAGACATTCTCATGCCAACAGTTAACGACCACATACGGACACACTAAAAACATTTTCATGATAATTTACAACGATATTTTAACACTCTCAAAGAAGGTATGATTACTACTAACTTGCCCGAAAATACGCTTAGGAGAAACGCAAAAGGAGCTAGATGAGAAATGTCGCTCAAAAAAGTATATTAGAATCAAGAAAGAAAGGAATGCCACTGGGCACTCCTCTACCTCAGGCCGATCGATGCTATTATTATTATTATTGCAAACAGCAGACGCATTGATATTTCTGACTGGCGTGGGAGAAGAATTAAAGTTTTAAAAAATATTATATACACGAAAATTATCCCTTTCACTTGAAAATCTATATACATAAAAATGAATGTCTGTCTGTACGTCTATTTGTCCTTTGTTCATTACTAAACCATTCATCGCCATGAAACTTTGGGAAATTGTTCCGTACACTCCTGGGAAGGTTTCTGACATAGTATTTCTGTCTTACGATAATTTTATAAATGAAAAAAAAAAAAAAATTTAAATTTTTTTCTGTTCAAAGCCGCAAAAAAATGTGTCGCTATAAACTGTAGCGCCAAAACGGCTTTACCGATTTTAACGAAAATTAGCTAAAGTTTTCTCCTTGAAACCCTTTTAATTTATGTGCATAACATACTTTCCCGTAAACGAGCTGAAAAATGTTACGATGAATTCAATATTCTATTAAAAAAGTACACAATTTTTTATTGATAATACCCATATTTATTTGAAAAATTCCTGATTTGCCGACAAAATAAAAATAAAATCATTGAAATCGGACGGTACGTTGCAGAGTTATAGAGTTTTAAACATTTACTCCTTCTCTTCAGAAAAGGCCATTTCCTTTTGCTTCCTCATTACCCATGGTAGGCAAGGGTTTTTTTTATTTATTTTTTTATTGATTAATCGAAAATTTTATAATTACTACAGTAATTGAAATTATCATTTGAAGAAGTTATATGATTCTCCTTATGTAGGTCAATATTATTATACTTACAATTAATTTTTTACTTTAGTTTTATAAGTTCAACTCAGACTGCTTCTGATGATTATGTATGACGGCGTATTCACTCAGATGATTATGAATGTTCAATTTGAAAATGTAAAAAAAAAATCATTAGAATTAGTTTAAATTGAAGCCATTTTACAGACAAATTTGTTTTCCAACTTTTTGAAAATGACAGATGTCCTTTGCTATTAATCTACTCATATCTGCTTTCTATTTTCTTTCTATTTCATTTTGCCAGGCTAAGCCACAGCAGCGCGTGGCCGGGTAAAGCTAGTAAGAAATAAATAAAATGTATACAAAATTACATATCTTGAACTCATGTGCGCATTTACTGATGCTGTAGGTTTATGTAAAGTACTTATATGGAAAAATACTTATTCCAGTATGGATTGATTTTTAAGATTAGTTTCTTAATATGTCCAAAAAAATGTTAATAGTCTGTAATTGTATTGCCTGTTGGAAGGTATTGTGATCAGCTGTTTTATTTTTAGAGGTTATCACTGTATCGATTTATCAATTCATTCTTAGTTTTATGCGTTTATTCACCAGATGGAAATTTTCTAACACTTTTCCTCTAAACCTATCTCACAAAGACTAAACGTTAGAGATTAATGGAATCATTCAAGTCAGGAACCAGATCGTTTTGGAACTATCTGTGAAATAGACTGGCCATTATTTCTCAAGAGAGACCACAAGATGCATTATCAAGTCGATTTATTTTTAACTTATGTTTTATCTAAAATTTATCGATTTTTAAATGTCAGTTTATAATGGCTATAGTTGGAAAATTCCAAATATCAACGGAAGGTAACTTCATATAGATATTTGCAAGAGTAATGAGACTATATCGTCGGTTTATTGCAAAAAAAATTATGTGATATTGGGTAACTTTTAATCAATAAGAATTTTGATGAATTTTTCCAGCAAATATTAAAATTAGAAAATTGTAACTATGTTAAATATATAAAAGGATAATAATAGTAAACTTACGGTTGTATGTTTTTTTAATCAATAAATAAAGCCGAAATTCACAAAAGCGTTCTTAAAAGTTCACATCCACCCAAAATGTACTTAGTGACTTTTGGTTTATTTTTTTCAATAATCAACCATTGTGATCCACCAACAAATTCCAAAACTTAACCCCCTATCAAAATTTGAGAGTTCACGTTTCAGGATACGTAGAATCCGAAAAACGAATACAAATTTTTTTGTCCGTCCGCCGTACGCCGTCCGCGAATTTTCTTCGAAACTACTGCAATTTTTTTTCAAATTTGGATTTAAAATTAGACATCACCCGAAGATGATCCTCCTTCATCGACATTTCTATCCATTTTTTCCTTTCAAGAATGTGACCAAAAAACCTGTGTTGCTATAGACTGTAGTTCCTAAACGAGTGTACCGATTTCAATGAAACTTCACTAAAGTCATTTTCTTGACGTCCTTTAAATTTATCTATGTAACATACTTCAACGAAAATAAGCTGGAAAAAAAGCTACGAGGGATGTTAAAATTAAATTCCGATTAAATGGTTTTTTAAAAGTTTACGGAATTTACAAAAAAAAATCAAAAAAAAAAATCGTTAAAATCGGACAATTAGGAGCAAAGATATGGTCTCCTGTTTTTTTTTTTATATGTTCTACTCCAAATGTTATATCCTTTGTTTGGTTTTTAAATTTTGAATATGTTACTGAAGTAATGCTATTTTTTTTAGCATATTACTAATGATTAAAAAAAAATAGTTTAGTCCAATAATTGGAATCACCTTTTATTTATTTTTCTTTGTATTTAGGAAAGTAATGTTACTTTAGATATATAATTGTTTGGAAATAATAAACCATTGTGGAATAATTTGCAGCGTTTTTTTTAAGGTAGATAATACATCATTTATCCGTATGTTTTATATCCTCCTTTTTTATTATTATTATTTTTTTTTTAATAAATGCGCCAGGGATAAGTATAAAATCGTTGAAAGATATATTTGGACTAGGCACGTAACTATCAAAAATATATATCAATATATCCAGACTAGATATTATTAATCTTCGAAAAAAAAAATGGGGATGTAAATATAGAACAATACTAAACCTACATATAGTTTGAATAAAAATATTAATAACATTGATTTTTCTGAATTCGAATACTCGAACTTATTTCTAGAAACGATAAATCGAAAACTATAGCTGTAAGTTAAAACTCAATTAAATAGCTTTAACATTACAAACAAATAATAAAAAGATTGGAAGTAAATTAATGTTAAAATATAAAACAATGAAGAAAATAAAAAAATGAATTAATAATGACTGAAACAGAATTGAAGTTGATGTTCGACTATAGTGCATAATACAACTAAATAAATTCCCTATAAAACAATACTGCTCTTCAAACTTCAATTGCGAATAAATCCAAATCAAGTGAGAAGTGTTGGCCAAATGCGAGACCGAGACGAGTCTTGGTCTTGCAAACTCAGTTTTGGACATGGTCTTGGTCTTGCACAAGAGTTTCGCAACAGTCTTGCAGTTACTTATTAGAGTATTGCCATAGAGATATTACTGTAATTTCTTAGATAGGAGAAATAAAACTAAAAATGAAAAATGAGAAGAGATAAATGCAAAAATATATTGGTTATACCAATTATTAAAATATAGTAACTATGATTGTCAAGTATTAGTAACTATTTTGCCTTAATTTTTATTTAAAAAATCGATTTTTTGACCAATCCTGGTCTTAGTCTTGCAACAGTTAGGTGGCCTTGGTCTTAGTCTAGCAAATTGCAAGATCGATTTTGAGCAACACTAAAAGTGAGCAGTAAGTGTCAATGTTATGAAATAAATGTCTCTATTAAATATTCTGCTATTTTTCAAAAAGAAATATATGATCGATAAATGTACTGGTTATTACCGAGAATAAAAAATATACTAAAATGCGCAAAAAGAAGTTAAAAGCGAAGTGCCTTCTTCTATAACAAAGGACATAGCGAGTTTGAGGACTCCAGGTTGTACATCAAGCAAGACGGATAATTCTGCAAATAGTTGACAACCATCCCTTAGGAAAGTGACTGGTAAAGAGGGAGTAATTGTGACCGAGTCGAGTTATTGTAAACCACGTACTTCCCGGATATGTCCAAGAAAAACAAACAATCACAGCTGTCGCCTTTTATAGCACAATGCTAGGTGACTCTTGTCGGAAGCCGGAAAAAAATAGGCATAACCTATAAAAAGAGTTTAAATTTTCATATGAACCAAATAAACCTATATCTTCCTCACCGTTTTCATTATTTACAAAATATTATTATTACAAGATTTAATTTTTTTCGTATGAGAATAAAATCTCTGGGAGATGCCGTTTTCGGAAATTCAGTAATCCCTCAACATATACGCGTTTGATATCCACAAGTTTTGTTCATCAGCGAATACTAAAAGTCCCGCATTTGCAGATTGCATATTTGATAATTCGTGACCACGGATTGGTTGAACTTCAATAGAAATAAACACAATCATAAATACGACTACTTACTTTTTTTTTTACAAATTTAGAGTAAGCATTAATTTAAATTTATTGAAAATTACACGAAATCTAAATAATGGCAGTAAACATCATGCTAGTAACATTTGGAAGCGACTTAACAATACTGTATAAATTAACTTTTTGAATAAAACATTATTAAATTTAATAACCTCATAAAATATTGTATTAATCTAATCCCTATTACACGTGATCAATGCCTTAAACATTTCACAGTCATTATACTCACAACAGTTATTTATATTAATTTTAATTATTAAATGGAATTCAATGAAATTTATACTATGCAATTTCTATAATGTTATCCAAATTTCCTCCAAGTTTGAGTCAAATTTAACGAGCCTATGGACGTATTTCAGACTATTGGCGTGTCGAATAATACATTTACTGATCCGAAAGCGAAAAATATTCTTTTCTTTTTTTAGAGTAGTAGATAAATATATATAAAATTGATATTCACTTAATTATCTGTTAACCAATCCCTAACTTTTCACCAAATTTGAGCCAAATTGAACGCACGGTTTTAGATATATAGACATATCAAAGAAAACACGTTTGCTCATATATAAAGAGAGAGCAGATGATTCATTTCAATGAAATCGATAGTGCGTTATTTTTTTATTAATACCTATGTTATTCTAACTTTGAAACAAATCGATCGAGACGTTTCTGAAATATTGGCATATCTAAAATTTTTTGTTTAAAATATCAGACTTTGTCTATAGTGCACGGAAACAAATTTAAAATAAAGTAACAAAGAAAAAAATTTATGAAATATTATCATCAGTGAAAAGTCGTTCAACATTCTAAAAGAAGCTAATTAGAAGATAAAAACAATAATAAAAATAATTTCCCTATTCTCAAATTTATTGCCACCCCTATTTTAAAATAATGTACCTGCTTTTGACAACGCTCTCGCAATTATTTCAGAAGAAATTCTCATTTAAAAGGAAAAAATATTTTTCCTATATATATATATATATGGTAGGGGAGAGCCTTGCCTTCTCTAAATATTACTGATGTTACTTGTTGATTATAATTGCAATGTATAGTGCCTTTGATATTCTCGAGAAACAAACCAATATTTTATCTACTATCTTTAAAACTAACATTGATATTACATTTCACATAGATACATATTAAATATATAATTGAAGGGGGTAATAATATTTTTTAGGGGGGGGGGGAAAGCATGCGTCATTGGCCTTCGGGGATGGGAACCCATGGTAGTTGGTGATATGCCCAGTACATTGATTTGACTACAGAAAGACAGACAGACAGACGCCGAAACAAATTTGGCCCTTGATGCCTGAAACATACAACGCGAGTGAAAATTTTCCATTCTGATCATACATTTTTTTTAACCTCTCGCACAAACACAATGCTTCCCTACCTTCGGTTGTGAGGAAGCAAAAAAACCTTCGCAAGCATCTTATTTTAAAACAATCTAATATTATGTAATAACCAGTGAGTAGGTTTTCGTTTTCAAAACATTTTTTCTCAATAAAATGAAATGGGATTTCGGTGTTCAAAATTTGATATCGATGTATTGAAACTAAAGTACAGGTTATAATATTGATATATCGATATTTATTGCAACATTCATAAGTTAGGAAGGATTTTGAAAGTTACAGAGTTAACAGTGGAATATTAGTCAGCAGTAGAAATAAACTATTGTTGAATCAAAATTGTCAACGAAATTCATTAAAAACAAATTCGACATTTGTTTATAGGTTATTCGATATTATATAATAGGTTAAGTAATGCATAAAGCTTCTCTGTTCTTGCAGACATGCCTCCTATATATTATAAAATGGTCTGGTATGAATCCTCTGATATTGAATTAATGAATCAAACCCATGGCAGGCTGTTCTGCTTCGAGTGCTACTTCTCAATCGCTTCCTATTTCCTGTCCAAATATAGACTTCCAGCCACTGCGCTTCAGATAAAAATATTACTGTTCTTCCATTTGCAAAGACTTGACAAAGCAGTTCCCTTGAAATAACAACGTCCAACAGATTAAAGCTAGAGCAAAAACTATGACTAACTTTAATTATGTAGATCATTAATATGGAAAAGTGAATAGCAGATCGATAAGTATGTAAAAAAAAATGTAACATACTGTCGGTGAAATACCAAAATGGCGCATCAACAATTTTAATATTTTACAATTATATTATTTTCTTTTATTTTTTTTTAGATATACATTTTTCTGTTAGCGGCAACGAATCCTATTGATGCCAAATGATGATTTATGCAAATACTGCAAAATTCTACTGGCAACTTTCTGATTTATTAAGAGCGTTTAAAAACAGTTTAGAAGCATTATACTGGAGAACTGACATACCTTATTTTAAAAATTTTTTCTTCTTTGAGATCTTTAATTAATATTTTCACTTTGGACACCCTGAAACATCCTGTACATCAGGAATAAGGGATACGATCATAATCGTGTTTTAGAGGTTCTTAAAATAGATATTATATGAATCGTTAACTCCCCCTTTAACTGGTGCGGTGCACGCATCATACAACTTTCACTTACCACCCTCTTCTTAGCGGAAATAAGAATTTTCAGACAAATGAGAAGTTAAAGGAAAAAATAATAAACGCTACATTGATTTATATTCCATTGTGGATATTTTTATTTTTATAAGTCCCCTCCCATATACAAATTTTAATATTTATAACGGTGTAATCTATACAATTATATATTAAATAATACCAACAACACTATTTATGAAAACCGCATATGTGTATTTATATAATATTTTAGGAGTTTGTAATATATTAAGCTCATGTTACGTATGGAAGCCTGTTATAATCTTTCGGGTGCGATCGTAATCCTTTGATTCCTCAATTACAACTATTCTCCGTTACGATTTCTTATTTCTCCTTTAGTTAGTAATGGAGTTATTTCATATTTTATATTAGAAATTTGAGTTCTACCAATGGATAGTTTCTCTTCATGTTGTACATGCCATGTTACCAATTTCTCATTTACTTATTGTATTCTCTATGTAATACAGTTGTAAATTCGATTAAAATAATAAAAAAAAATATTAGAAATTAATGTGAAATGGTCAATCGCTTTAAATAAAAAAATTAAAGATACTTTAGGAGAAGTTAATATTGAAAATTAGCCATTTAAGCCCTGTTAGAGAACATTAAACTACTTGATTTTACACTGATATATTGAATTTAATTAAAATTGTTTGAACCGTTTTATAGAAAATCGTAAATATGTGTTTAGTTCATGATTTAAAAGGTCACTTCCGGTCAGCCGATTTTAACGAAAATAAAAACCTTAAATGTGGAATTTCCCTTTCTTACGATTTTTTGTTTTTTAGCTAGACTGTAAAAACACACACAGACCATTTTGCGAGACTTGGTTATTTGAACATGAGACCTCAAAACACGTATTTCCGTTGAAAGCTGAGATTCAAAAATTTTCATGATCGCAATACTTACCCTTACTATAATACTTCATGTATAGGTAAGTGAAAGTAAAAAGGTAAAAAAATGTGTCTTTTTTGCTGTAAAAAGTTTCTCTTGGTGGCCAGCGTTAGCAATTTTATTTTTTTTCATATCTGAATCCATATATACAAGTTAGAAAAATAAAAACTTTTTCCACAATTTTCGCAATGCATTTCTCGCTTCGATCCTCAAGTTACTGATTTAATATTCTTTAAATCAGCAAGATCGGACAAGCAGACTCATATTTTTTAAATATAAATGTTATAAAAAATGTTTTTAAAGTTTTCATCAAATAATGTCAATTTTCTCAAGAACTCTCAGACTAATTAATTATATTTATATTTATGGAAAGAAATGTGTATTTATTTCTTTCATTTGCCAAATATTTTGCCATAAAATGGCAGTAAAAATTTCTAAATCGAAGTCTATGAACCTAAAACACTACATTTTTTCCCACAAATTCAATTAAAAATAAAGTTTCAAAAGGATCAAATCACTGTATCAACTACTTTCAGCTACAATATTCTGATATTGCACCAATAAATAAAGAATTTATTGCGTAGATATTAATACTTTTAAATTATTCGTTGTTTTTTAGTACAAAGTATAAATACAAATTATTTATTTAATACAATTCACTTTTAAAATATTTATTTATTTATTTGAACAATTTAAGCAGTCAAACCTAGCAAGTCTGATGAATTAGGCATTAACTGCGAGTTTGCTTGATTAACTTTATTTTGTTATTATTGTAGGAGTAGGTCACTTGGCCATTTTCTTTTTAATCTGCGTCTATCAGGTAACAGAGAGGAAGAAAGAGACAGAACGGGTGGGTTGAATGATTGAGAGTAAAAGAATGAAATGAAGTGTAGTTGTCGTGGATGTAGAATTTTACTGTTGAGATGTTTAAGTCGTTATGTAAGTGTTATTTGAAATTTACCAAGGTGCGTTGACAACTTTTCGTATAATTATTGATTTTGTTGTTTGCATTTTATTAATATGTGTTTGTTTTGTCTAATCCCTAAAGTTCTGCTCCAAATTGCTATGTCCAAATAGGTCTAAGTATGGTATTGTAGATCAGTCGCTTGTTTCGTTAGTTAAGTGAGGATCTGTTGTCCATTTGATGCGAGAGTTGGTTATATCGTCTAGTGAGTTCTTGTCATTTTAATTTTGAATGTATGTTCCAAGTAGGTCTTTTTTGTAAGTAGAGTCTTTTATATAAAAAAAAATAATAATAATGAAAGTTCCGGTTGTTTAATTACTTTTTTCAAGATAAAAGTTTTTCTAACCTTCCAAGGGGGGTTGAGGAGGGGAAACACCACCCACGCCCCTTCCGTGGTTTCACTAGAGGTTATAATTCCTATCCACAATTAGCCTATTTATTCTTACTTCTCAGTCCTGTTAAATATGTTCACTTTTACTATACCCTCATTAAACCAAACGTAATACTTTAATCCCATAATCCCTTAAAACTAGAAGATTATTTACAGTTCCTTTTGCAAAGATTATTCGGAGAAAATGGTTATTTTTACATTATCTTCAGAAGGTTATAGGGACCTTGGCCGGTTTAAAAGCCTACAGAGGCTGAGACTATTCCTGGATACGGCCGGTTTACAGTGAGCAGTTTGTTTAGTATTTATTTATTTTATCATCCCATCTGGTTTTTGGTCTCCGAGGAGAACACTGATACGTCCAAAGGTCACAACGACCTGATCCACGCCATAACACCTTGCTAAGACTTTGTAAAAATAATTTAGATTCCAATAATCATTTATTTATTTATTTTAAACATATATATATTTATTTTTTAACACCTCATTTTTTTAAAACCTAAACATTGGCTCCAGAATTTTCAGTTCCAGAGACTCAACAGACTTGTATATACAGATTATTTTGAAACGAAAGGTGGTTCAACGTTTATTTTTATGATTCTACTAAAGAATACTTCTTTGTAGTCTTTTCCAAATACAAAAATATAAACTTATTTCTTTAATTAGAGTAAAAGCAAACGTAGTCAATCCAAGGTAATGTTGAGCAAACAGAAACTGATTCGAAACAGACTTGCAACAAGAAATGACAATGCCTCTATCAGAGCCTTCGCCTCCTAAGAATATGAAAAAAACATCCGAATTTTCTTTATCCATTTTGAGGCTAGGCGGGAATGTTTTATTTATGCATATTTTTGTATAACACTGATTTATTTGACTTATGATATGTTTATATTAATCAAATTAGTTTTTGATTGTAATGTATTGTAAGTTCCGGGAAGTCTTCACTACACTCTCCAACAATCTAAAATAATACAATTAATATTTTTTTTAGTTTCAGTCATGAACCAATCAACTAAAAATAGATAACATTTAACAACAATATTTTATAAGCAAATATATATATATATATATATATATATATATATATATATATATATATATATATATATATATATACCTTTTTTTGTAACAATTGTTAACATGTAAACATAATTAACTTATTGTGACATCCGATTTATAGAATAAAATTTATGACATTTTATTTAGGAAATATCGTTTTTAAATGTTATTTATATTTTTAGTTTATAGCGATTCAATACTCCGTGGTACAGATCCCTTTTTATCGAAATATTAATATCCGTCTGAAACTTCGTAAATAGTTTCATCTAATCGTGATCTACAACTATTTGTTTTACGAAAAATCTTAGGATTGGGACATTTTCATTCTGAAGGGGGGCAAACTTTGGCTATTTAATTAGGTACTAAAAACTCGTAAAAACCCATTTGCTTTCTACTTTGATTGTAAGATAATTTTATCACAAATTCGATAAAAAACGTTGCCAACAAAAATATCGAGCCGTTCGTTCTATATAACCTCGTTATTTTGAAGTAGGTCACGCCAAACGGCTCAATATTTTGTAAGGCCACCTTATTTCCCGATTTCGTGAACAAATTATCTTACGATCCAAATAGAAAGCAAATGGGAATAATTATGTACTAATAATTAAATGAACAAAGTTTGCCCCCGTCCAGATTGAAAACGCCCCAATTCCAAGAGTTTTCGTAAATAAAATGGTTGTAGGTTACGATGAGATAAAACTATTTACGAAATTTCAGGTGGAAATATTAATAATCCAATAAAAAAGGGTTTGTACCACGGACTAACTGGTTCATGAATGAATCTAAAAAAAATATTAATTGTATTATTCTAGATTGATGAAAAGGCGGACGAAGATTCCCCGAAACAGTCAATAAATTACAACGAAAGGCCAATTTGGTTAATTTAAACTGACCATAGCAAAAATAAATTAGTTTGAAAAGAAAAAAAGGTGAATACTAATTAATGGATATTTTTTTTATTTTCAAAATAAAATATTTGTTTGGAATTATTTTCAATGTATCTTGGGTATAATTGTGTGTATTTTGGGATTAACGAACATCATAGGTTAGACCATTGAGATTACAGTTTCAGAAATGGTTAATTTATTCCGAGTACCTTCATCGAGTACCTTTTGTTTATTTATGATATTTACAACTGTATAAGTATAAATACATCAAGTAATTATGAAAAAATATAGGAATATAATAGAGGAAGAGTATAGAGGAATATAATCACATGAAAACGATTGTTAAGAAACTATCCACCGATAGCACTCTAGGAAAACAATTTTAAATTCTAATCACTTCTTCTTTGAAATAAGCGAAGGTGTTGTACCAAAAAGGCCACCAGAGTGAAGAGGAGCAAAAGAAGACGGTGACAAAACCTAATAGATAAAGGGCAAAATGTGTTAACTCTTCAAGAAAAATAGTAATTCTCAACTAAAGTTGGCACTTCGTATAGCATTTGTTTCTATCTCGTATGTTTTATTAGAATAATTTTGGTTCGTTTTCAAGTAGCAGCTGCTAATACCTTTATTGCTTATCAGGCATGGTAGTGTTGGAAATAAATAAATAAGACAATAATTTAATCTGAAGAAATAAATGAAGATGCTCAAACAATGCAGACCCTAAAAAGTCATGGCCCGTGGATCTAGAAAGATTTGCACAATTTCCTTGAATCTGTCAGTAGAGTGGAAACTTCCGCACTGATACCATCGAAATTTCAATCAATCAACAGTTTATTAAGCTGTGTATTATGTATTATGTATGATACCTGCATAGGCACAGATTCCTCATCCTGATTGTGGGGAGGGGAGGAGTGGGAGAGAGGAGAATTACTCCCCCTAAAAAAAATCTCGGGGGCTTATATATAGCTGACAGAATTATAGCTTTATCTGTAAAGTATCAGGAATTTGTATTATGTATAAAATTATGATTTATAATTAACATAATTACTGTAAAAAATAATGTTTATTTCTCTTAGTGTTTGCATATTATTATATAAATCACTGTAGATATTATTACATTTTGTATTGAGTTATTGTTTTTATTAGTTAGCCAATAGCTTATAAATTGTGTAGTTATTTATATATAAATATATAATTTTTTTTTTTTTCATCACAATGATTTTGAGAGATCGTATGTTCATTTAATTTTTTTGTTTTTTTCTGTCTATTTTTTAGTGGTTACATACTATTTTTAAATAATGTATATAATGTTAGAATTTGTATAAGTTAGTTTTTGGCCAGATTTGTATTTTCTTTTGTATTAATTCATCATTGTTATTCTAAGAAGACTTAGTCCCAGAATAAAGTTCAATTTTGTATTCTGTTCTTTTCTATTCTAAAATATACAATATAATACTATATATAAAAAAATATTGATAAATCTGTTAAATATTAGTTGTTTTTTTCATTATGGGTATATACGAAAATATGATACAAAGGAATTGGATATATTACCTATTTTATTTTTATTTAAAGTTTTGAGACAGTGAGATGAACTCTAAATACTCAATATAATGTAATGTAATAAAATCTACACGTAAATATGTAAGAGTGCAGATGAATGAATCATAAAATCCTAGTATATTTAGCTACAAATTATCTTAGAATCTAAAATTCAAATAATATTTGAATAATACGAACATAGGGCGTAAATACCTACCTATATGCCTTAGCTTCGCCATCTAGTCGTCTATTCGACTTCTAGTTATTTATTTTGATTTAATATTTATTCTTCGAAATATAAAAAAATGTCTGCTCCAATGCATTTCAATTTCAACTAAAATCGATATAAAATAATTTTCATTCCCTAAATATTAGTTTAAAAAAATAAAATCCAAAATAATTTCTTAAGTTATTATTTCAAGATGGCTCGATAGTAGCGAAATGACAATATGCGCTGACACAACACTCATAGGCATTACACAATTTTGCAATCCAGAAATGCAAAGAATATTACGCAAGCAGTGGATTTCCGCCCAGGTTTTAGAACTTTACGATAAGTAGTTATCAAGATGGGCAGTTATCAAGATTAGTTATCAAGATGGGCGTATCCAAAAATCTTGACTATTTTGATAAAGATTGCAGCATGCGATAAACTGATACTAGGAATTGTTATTTTTACCTGTTAAAATGGTCTGTGATTGGTGCAGTTTTATATTGTTGATCATTAACAAAATAATGCATTATTATTGCTAACAGTTTAAACTGCAACAAATCGTCCGATTCGGTAATTATTTTTTATTTGTTTTTAAAGGAATTTCGTTCACTTAAAAACAAGGTATTATTAGCAAATACAATTTTATAATCATCGAAATTTTATATCTACACAATTTTGGTGAAAATATATTTTATTATATATTATATACTAACATACTAATCAGGGGATTCAGCTGACATGAGGAGGAGACTAAAAAGGCGCTGGATGAGAGACCTCCTACCTTAACAAACAATGGTAATTGATTCAAGCCAGGGAAGAGGTACTGCTGGTTGCTATCCTTCCCGATGCCTGATATGTCTGTTTCATTACTTTAATCAGACCATCTGCTGATTATAAACAGTTGTCGACAGGTGAAAATTAATATAATAATAATAATAAAAGGCTTAGCGAACCCGAAGGTTCGATGCCGACACCACCAATCGCTTATTACACACCTCCCTCCACCGTTCTCCGTCCAAATCCAGTCCCTTCAGATCGGCTTTAATGCAATCTTCCCACCTTCGCTTCGGTCTACCCCTCGGACGCTTACCATTCGGCACAGCAAATATTAACCTTTTAGGAATTCTCTCGTTACTAAGCCCAACAACTTTACAAGCCCATTTGATTCGCCGCGATGAAATTACCTCAATTATATTACCCGGATACAGTCTCACGCAATTCGGCGTTGTGTAACCGTCTGAACTCTCCGGTTAACTCATCCTTCTTCGGTCCGAATATTCTACGCAATACTTTATTTTCAAAAACCTTAAGACGCTGCTCATCCCTTAATGTAAGCGGCCAAGTTTCGCATCCATAAAGAACTGAAGGCAAGATAATTGTTTTATAGATTCTAATTTTTAAGTTTCGGGACAAGAGACGCGAACTAAGTAGTTTTGTCACAGAAAAATAACAAGCATTTCCCGCCTTCAGTCTAACCTTAATTTCCTCTTCAATTTCGTTTTTTCTAGTTATCGTAGAACCTAGATACCTAAATTTATCTACCAGTTCAAAGATATTACCATCTATATCGATATCACCAGTAGTATCGCCATTTTAGCAGCTAACCATATATTTTGTTTTATCCACGTTTATTTCGAATCCTAGTTCTTTACCGGCTTTCATTAACGTTGTCGTATTTAGTTTTATAGTTTCAACGTCTTATTATATTCAAATTAATATACAAAGATAAAAAAAAGAAATAATAAAATAAAAATGTCAGTACTCAGTTGACGCAAAATTTGATGCTCTACAATTTTGACTCTATGCGTTTTTTTCTCTTATGGAACTCATTTTCAAGTTAAAGGGACAATTAGTAATTTGTCTCATTTTTTGACAAATTTGGTAAAAATCTGCGTTGGTTGACCGTGGTTTTATACCTTACCAAGTAACCAAATTATAAAGTTTATGTACTCGTTTGACGCAAAATTTAACGTTCTTTAATTTATTAAAGAATACATGTTCGCTTTGATGCATCGTTTAGGAGTTATAGGTGAAATAAACCAAAAATTTCGAAAAAAATCAGTCTTTCATGGCTGTAAAAAGTTTTCCCTTGGGAGCCCAATTTTGTTTTCTACATGTCTAAACCCATATATACAAGTTAAAAAAATAAAAACTTTTCTCACATTTTTCGCAATGTGATTTCCCGTTTCGATCCTCAAATTGTTGACCTAATATTCTTTAAATCATCCGCTATTTTTGAAATCAGTGGCTCTGGAATGGTAGACAAGGTTATTTTTGCTCAGAATAACATACACTATCGTAATTTACAATCAAACCTTCGCCTGCGATCAGTTCAATTTTTGGAATCTTGTTCCAGGGCTATGAGTACATCGTCAGTGAAGATGAATTCTCTTTTACGGTATATTCTTTACAAATTTTTCATAACAAAATTTCAGCTGGAAGAAATGAACCGTAAAATTTCTCTTTAATTTATTTTTTTTATATAGAAAGCAACAGCAGAAACCGACTGACCAATGGTATGTGTTCAGATGAGGTTTATCTAGAATTTAAAATGGTTATTAGCTGTAAGGGCTTCAGTTAAATGAAATGGTCGGTAGTTCCTTGTCAATGTTTATGTTGCCCGCTTGTATGTATCGATTTTTTTATTAAACGGTTGTACCAATTTTGAAATTTGGCGGCTCAAATTCTACAGTGAGTCCTCGGTGAGTGCTTTGAAACAATTTGAGCTCAATATACTGATTAATTATTGAAAAAAGTTATGAAACCATTTTTTTGTGAGAACAGCTGGGCCAATTATTAATCAAACAGAATAAATAAGACACGACCCAGTTATACTGCACTAAATTTAAATATGCCTCTCTTTAAAAAGAGCGATGGAGATCAAGACGTATAATTTTAGTCCTGACGTCAGCTGGCCAGTTGATGCTTTATATTTTAGGATTTTTGGCCGGATATATTTTCCCACGTCTGATCTGCTGTTACCATAATTTGTCGATGGTAATTTAAAGTAATAGGAAATTACACGTAATTATTATCAACAATATACGTAATGCGATAGTAAGGATTCCTTTTCCGTCTCTCAGGAGCGATGAATTTTGTTGTATGAGGTATTAAAGGAAAAGAAATTTCATTGATAAGAGACGAAACCCAATTTCAATCCATAATCTTCGTCAACTATAATATATTACAATGAAAAATTAGTTTTCAAAACTCAGATACTTTTTAAGTGAACGAATCGAGATGGGGTGAATTGTGTTTTAAAGATTTCTTCACGGTCATCAAGAGCCTGTATATAGATAGTACCAAAGGAACAATTGGGCATTGTGTTTTAAAGCCCTAAAATACTCCATTTTAGAGATAAATCGTAATTCTTGTCGAATGCCTATTACACGGTCAATATTATTGAAGCAATATAGTTGAAGGCAATATATTGAAGGGGTACCTCAGACGAGTCAATTATATTGAGTATCTACTTTGTTACAAAGTAAAACCATACATAATGGCCTTAATATTTCTTATGTTTCAGATCTGTCCCGATCCAGATAGCTATCCTTCCATAATAAACTTCCTTCATCTCTGAAGAATCATCCCCCAACCCTCTCGTTTCTAACTTTGCTTCCTCTTAAATTCCTGATAACCCTCCGAGGAGTCTGAAAAAAAGATGGCTCCGTTATCTCCGAATGTAGTCATATCATTAGAGTGCTACCATTGGGTAGTTTCTCAACAAGTGTTTTGACGTCACTATATCCATATGTTCAAATTTATTAAATTTATTTCTTTTATACAGTTGTAAATATCATGGAGAAATAAAAAAAAAATATATATATATATATTATATCAGTTAAGATCTTGCTTTCACTAAAGAAGGAGGTTTCCAAAGAGGTAATCTTTCTTTGTTTGGAAATAAGTAACAATGAATTTCCTAGTAATTTAATTGAATTGGCTTCAGCATTAAAAAAGAAAAAATGTTCGAAACAGTTAGATGGCATAAAATACTGCCATTTTGTACCAAAAAAACAAGAGGGTTCTTCCTTTTAGGCCGTGGTACAGAACCTTCCCTTATTATAAAACTTCGTAAATAGCTTCATCTCATCGTTACCTACAAATATTTTATTTACGAAAAATTCTCAAAAATAGAGAGTTTTCAACCTGGAGGTCTTCAAACTTTGTCTATTTAATTAGGACCTAAAAACTCGTAAGTATTCATTTGCTTTTCGCTTGAATCGTAAGATAATTCGATCACTAAATCGTTAAAAAAGCCTTCAAAAATATTAAGCCGTTTGACATATATAACATAGTTATTTTACAATTTGGGAGTGTAAGTCACGCCAAACGGCTCAATATTTTTTTTTGAAGGCCACCTTTTTTCTCGACTTTGTGCTCTAGTTATCTTACGATTAAATTGGAAAGTAAATTGGTTTTTACGAATTTTTTGTAGCTAATTAAATATACAAAGTTTGCTTACATCAATATTGAAAACGTCCCAATTCAAAGAATTTTTGTAAATATAATATTTGTAGGTTACGATGAGATGAAGCTATTTATGAAGTTTCAGCCAGATGTTATTAATTTGATTAAAAGGGGTCTGTACCACGGATTAACTTGTTTACCCCAAACCCTGGGTATCTATTATTAGTACAAAATATGCTGTTAGTATATTTTAAGTTTTTGCATGAATAATAAACTAATTGACTGCATAGAAAAAACAAAATTGATAAAATACTAAATTTGATGTCTATTAAACTCTTTTGCAAAAATCCAACGTCAAAAATTAATTAATTAACAGATTAATTTAGAAATTTTTCTATAAAATGTCTAGTACCGGTATATTTACCTCAAATGGAGAGATATTTTCTAGTGGGACAAGCTAACCACTTATTAATTAGGTAGTTACTTTAATTTTTGTTTTGAATAGACTAACTTGATAATGCTGTATTGTATATATGAATAAACATGTTTAACAGATGTTACTTATAGCTAGAATGCATGAGATGAAGGATCAGGGATGCCCATCCCCTCTCTCCCAAGGCCGATGGCGTGTGAACCTCTCCTACCCGCTTTTATGAAATTTTATTGCTCTCCTATTATTAAAAACAGTCCAAGAGAAAGTAGAACTACAAAAACTGTAGATTATACAGGGTGTTTCAAGGTTAATTGGCCAAACTGAAAATATGAATTAAGGTCCTCAAAACAAGAAAAAAAAAAAATTCTATGAAGGTTTGTCCGCAAACACTGTTTAGGAGATATTCACACCTAAAAATTTTCATTGTTATGAATTATTAACGCTATATTATTAAGTAAAGCTTATTTATTTGTTCCAAATACTTTATTAGATAAATGTAAACATTAAATTCATATTAAATGTTGTTCAAGGTGCTTTCCTTGAGCATTAAGACAAGCTCATCATCTTTCTTCAACAACAGCAGTGGCAAAACGGAACTGTATATGTGTTACTGTTTAAGCAGATTCAATTATCCTTCTTCGTAAGGAATTAAAGTCATCGACCAGACTTGCATAGACTTTTTCTTAATGTCACCCCAAACAAAAAAATCCGTATGCAAACACCATATCGGCATATTCACAATTAGTATAAATGGAAGGTATAATGATGAGCACTCTGCGAAAGCCTCTTACAAACTGATAAATGTTATTGAGAGTTCCCAATGTCAATTCCAAATAGCATTAATCCTTATGTTGCCAATAGTTTTTATACAGTTAGGGATAAAAGGCCACATTAGTATTCTATATAATTCATCTCATAAACAAAGCGTTTGCGGATATACCTTCACTTTGAACAACATTTAATATGAATGTTAATGTCTACATTTAATTAATAAAGTATTTATAACAATTAAATAGGTTTTATTTATTTCATATTATGTAAATGATTCATAACAACGAAAATCTTTAGGTGTGGATATCCTAAACAAAGCATTTGAGAACATGACTTCAGAGGAAATTTTTTTATTGTTTTGAGGTCTTTAGTTCATTTTTGCAATTTGGCCACTTAACTCTGAAACACCACTATACTTACTGAGGTCTGTTCCGTATTATCCTTTTGTTCTTTGTTTGAAAATTCTCATTTCAAAAATTCTTAACTCCATCGAAATATGGCCCCTCAAAAATCCATAATATCGCCAAAATATGCTCTCCCTCAAAAATATAAATGACGTAACTTGCACCAGAAAACTCCCTTCTAGATACCTCTGAGAAGGACAGCGTCTAATATTACTGGGGTATACTAGTCTAAGATTAAGTAAAGTGAAACCGAAATAATCCAAACGAAATTTAATAAATTCACAAAGAAGTTACAATGAGAGTAATAATGACATTGACGTTTTAAGATATGTAACGATTTTTTAGCGAACGGCTGAACCTATTTTCGCAAGTTGTATGCGAACCTAGGCAAGACTAGTGTTGTCCGAATGCAAGACCAAGACGAGTCCTGGTCTTGGTCTGGCAGTTTCCTATTAGGTTATTCCTATTTATTAAACATGATACTTTAGATCTTAGAAAAATGCAACAGAATAGTTACATTTAGATGTTTTATTGATATAAACATAGTAAAGTCCAACCAAATTAATAAAATTAACTCAGTAATTCGGAGGTCAGTAATTTGTCGAAACTCTACTGCAACAGAAAATCGAGTAGAAACATCTAATTTCTTATATCTTATTTTTATGGCTATTTTGAAAAATATTTATAATGACTTCCAGAAATTGGTTTCTGAATTCTCCATGAAATTTAAATTTTGAGATATTTTAGTCAAAATGTTCAACAAAACTCGTTATCATTTTGTTTTCGTTTACTATCTTTATCAAATTTTACCTCTCTAACAACACTTAACTCTAACAACGCTTTTAGATACACTTTTGAATAATAGTTGATTAAAAAGAGCAGATATCTCCAACCTACAAGCACATTTAATCCGGCCCGCAAAAGTTTCTTTGATAAGATTAATTAAATTATGTGTGATGGTAGATAGAGATGCTAAATTTAAATTAAAATACGAGGATAAAATTAAAGTACTGATCTTAAAAAAAAGTTATATATTACAATTATAATCCATAAATTTCCATCAAAAAAAGACATAACAAGCAAATATAAAAAAAATCTCCAAGGACATAAACAAACAGAGAAAAAGAACGCTAAAAAACCATAGCAACGTTGAGACCGCTATTCATAGTTGACAACATATTTTATAAGTGAGATTATTTTAGCAAGACATAGGTCGATGGCCTTCTTAAGTTATGAGGTCTAATCATCTCTTCTGGAAATAACAGCTTATAATTTTAGGGTTGTGGCATTCGCGCAGAGATTATTTTGTAAGTCAGGCAGTCGTTTGAATTTCAAACAGAGTTGGAGATTTCTTATTCCATATTGAAAAAAAAAAGTCTACCATTAGATTAAATTAATCTTCTTTGATATTTTAAGTCAACGAGAGGAAAACTAAGTATATGAGAGTTGGTGGTGAGGTGGATCTGAACTCTCCATTTGAGGTAGGTTCTTTTAAGTTTGAGAGAGTAAAAAGTTTTATATACCTTGGGTCTGAAATTAATACCAAAAATGACATGGCTCAAGAAATACAGAGAAGGATCACGGCTGCCAATAGATGTGTCTTTGGACTTGGCTGATCATATACAAGACCCTTGTTCGGCCTGTTTTGACATATGGCTCAGAGGCTTGGACGATGACTAAAAACGATGAGATGAAGCTGAGTGTGTTTGAGCGAGGAGTCCTCAGAAGGATTTATGGTCCAGTAAAGGAGGTTGATGTCTGGAGGAAAAGAAAAAATAGGGAGCTCAGTTCTCTCTATACAGACATCGACGTAGTCACGTATATTAAACTGGCCAGATTAAGGTGGGCAGGGCATGTGGCCAGAATGAGCACCGTTGAGATACCCAAGAAAATAATGATGGAGGAGCTGCACCTCGCAAAACGGGTAGGGAGGCCGAGGACGAGATGGTTGGACAATGTGGCCTATGATGCGAGAACCCTGCTTGGTGTACGGAACTGGAGAGCTGCAGCAGAAGACAGAGCCAACTGGCGGAGGCTCTTGGAGGAGGCCCAGTCTCGGTAACGGGATGTCGTGCCACACATGATGATGATGATGATATTTTAAGATGTATGATTTTTTTTTTTTTAGACTAAAATCTAAGGAAACACCAATTTTTGAAGTACAGTCTTGTCAACAGAAAAAGTAGGTTTAAGCGAAAGAAATCGACGGAATTTAATAACATACATATTGGATATCAATCCTTATAATTCCTGAAAATGTCAAATGATACCAACTTGACCATCTGTTCACCTATCTCTAACTTCATTACAAATTTTGAGATATAGACATATCAAGGATAATACGTCTGTGCATATGCAAGAAGAAATAGTGGATGTGATTCGAACAAATTGTTGCATTATCAATTCTTTTCCAGTCTCCAATTTTGAACCAAATCATATCAGCCGTTTATAAAAACAATTTAAACTATAATATTAATGTGAACTTACTGTTGTTTTTTGGTTTATTATTTTCAATAATCAACCATTGTGATCGACCAAAAAAATCAAAAACTTAACCCCCTCTCAAAATTTGAGGTTTCACGTTTCAGGATGCGTAGAATTCGAAAAATGATTTTCTCCGAAACTACTGGACCGATTTTTTTCAAATGTTGATATAAAATCAGAAGTCACCCGAGGACGATCCTCCTTCATCGACATTACTACCCGCCTTTAATTTTTAAAATGGCGGCCGAAAAACCTACGTTGCTATAGACTGTAGCTCCTAAACGAATGTACAGATTTTAATGAAACTTCGCTAAAGTCATTTTCTCGACGCCCTTTAAATTTATTTATATAACATACTTCAACGAAAAGAAGCTGGAAAAAAAGTTACGAGGGATGGTAAAATTAAATTCCGAATAACTCAAAAAGTTTATACTTTTTTGTCGATATCATCGATATGGTTTTTTAAAAGTTTACGAAATTTCCTAAAAAAAAAAAAAAAAAATCGGACAATTAGGAGCAAACATATGGTCTCCGGTTTTTTTCATATGTTCTACTCCAAATATTATCTTCCTTGGTTTGGTTTTTAAATTTTGAATGTGTTACTGAAGTAATGATATTTTTTTTTAGCATATTACTAATGATTAAAAAAAAAAGTTTAGTCCAATTATTGGAATCACCTTTTGTTTATTTTTCTTTGTAACTCGGAAGGTAATGTTACTTTAGATGTATAATTGTTTGAAAATAATAAACTATTGTGAAATAATTTGCAGCGTTTTTTTTTTTAAATTAAGTAAACATGATGAAGTTTAATGAGAATTAAGTATGCAATATTATGGAATATTAAGTGACTCATATACATATATATATATATATATATATATATATATATATATATATATATATATATTTTGGGCATTACAGACGTAGTAGATCTTTCGCCTTCCACGTGGTCTTTGACCTGCTGTTGAGGAATTAATTGTTGTGTAGAAGCTTTTGCTCCGAGCAACATACCACGCCCATCTTTACCTCCTGCCTTCATATCAGGGGTGCCCAGAAGGAAGTAGCAAGTAAAATTTATGAGGGGGTTACTTTTTGACGGAATTTTCAATTATTTAGGGGGCGACATTCCGATGGGATTGTGAATTTTCAAATGAGAAGTTTCAAATTAAAAGACAAGAGAAAGCATGGAATAGACCGCATGATGTGCAATTGTATATAATCTTCGAATATTTGTATTCTACTTTCGTTTGCACTGTTTTTAAGAAGAGAGGAATCAAATATTTTGGGAGGAGGGGGGGAAGGCTTATGCGCCATCGGCCTTGGGAGGAGGGACCCTGCTGGTGGACGATATATCCCTGCTTTATATCGTGAGATATTGACTGGCTATTATTTGTATGCAAAAGGAAAAAAAGCTGTGTTTGCGCATGTTATGTGTTGGTCTATTTCCGATCGTTGGTCATTCCTTAAGGTTATTTTGGAGTTTGGCTACTCTCGGCAACTATTTTCTGTATGTACCAATAATAGTACCATGTAAAAGAATACCAATAAAAGTCGTAAGAAAAATCGTGAGTCTTTTCGGCTGTATGAGGTTTTTCTCGAACAAGGGGAGAGAGGGGAGGATTAATGACAGAATTAAGAGCCCCTGGGACCGGGCAGTTTATAATGTCGAGCAAAACACACATTAGCCTGGTCGGCCCTTCCGCCCCCAAACTTCGACTTAACATACATATTTTGTTTTATTTTCATTTACTTGTAGTCCGATGTGCTTTGCTTCTGTCATCAGGGTCTTTAAGAGTTCTTCAATGTCCTTTTGATTGCTTCTAAATACAGCTATATCACTTGCTGCATATCCAAGATATGATTTATTTCGACATGCGCACTTCCATTGTAACGTAATGTTTTTATCACTTTCTTCAGCACTTATTTGAACAACTCATCCTAAAATAAATTGATCGATAAACAACATAATAAGGTATAACCTAACTTCGAATGAAAAGTAATTAAATAAATGAGGATGTTATCAACGGTTAATCAAGATTTTCTTTTGGAACACCTAACTTTTACTGGTATTCTGTGCTTTCCAGATCGGGTAGAAATATCTCAGTTGGTCATATGTTTATGCGAATGTTAACGACTAAACATAAACGTGTTTCCTTTTAGAAGAAACAAACACTGTCGTTGCTAAAATTGCATTTCAAGGCTAACAAATACCAACTGTCGGCTTCAGGCCCGACCAGCGCCGTTTTAGCGAAAGAGAACTCCTTAATCGAAACTAGCACTCTGGGCTAGTTCTGTTTCAAGGAGATCTATTTTTACATGGAAACGCCCACGAGACACCGAGTCGTACTAGCTAGAAGTGAAGAGTATCTAGTATCCAGAATCGAGTATCTATGGATCGTGGTAGTATCTATAAATCTACTGACAGCGATGATGTCACATATATATATCTATGCTTCGGAGTAAAGGAAACAATAAGCAATTTTTCAATTTTTCATTAAATAATTTAGTAACCAAGAAACTAATAGCTCAAAGCTATGGAAAAAATTGGTTCCCCGAACATATAGAAAAATGTGATATGTTGTTCTTTAGCTGCGGGCTATGGATTTGTCAACAATAAAGGCAATGTTGAAAACATTTCAAGCAAATCGGTTAATAAATGGTTTAAAATATTTTTCTATTTAATTCACGTTGTCATCGATAATATCGATGTAGAAGGGAGTGTGTTTGAACACGTATAGAGTTTTAGGTATTTAGGGTCTACGATAACTAGAAAAAAAAGAAATTGAAAAGGATAGGTAGGAAATGCTTGTTATTTTTTTTGTCAAAGCTACTTAGTTCTCGCCTCCTGTTCCGAAACTTAAAAATTAGAATTTACAAAACGATCATCCTTCCTTACGTTATTTATGGATGCGAAACGTGGCCGCTTACATTAAGGGATGAGCAACGTCTTAAGATTTTTGAAAATCAAGTATTGCGCAGAATATTCGGACCGAAAAAATACGAGTCAACCGGAGAATTTAGGCGGTTACACAACGCTAAATTGCAAGAACTGTATCCGATTAATATAATTGAGATGATTAAGTTGAGACGAATAAAATGAGCATGTAAAATAGCTTGGCTTGGGGCCCACGGCTTAGGGCTTGGTAACGAAAGAATTCCTAAAAAGTTAATATGCGTTGCAATCGTCCGAGGGGTAGACCAAAGCGAAGGTGGAAAGATTGAATTAAGTCTGATTTGGCGGGGTTGGGTTAAGACGGAGCCCTGTGGATGGAAGGATGTAGACATCGATAGGTGGTATCGGCATCGAACTTTCGGGTTCGCTAAAGCTTATTATTATTGGTATTATTATTATACTTGTCAACAGGACCTATATCCTATGTATCGCTTATATCATTTATCACATCATCAAAGCCAAGGATTGAAAAAGCATTTTAAAAGGTCAACTTAATCGCTAACAAGGAAATATAAACAATCAATTAAAATTAAACATAAACTTACTAACCAATGAAATTCCATCCTCTCCAACATCCATACTCTACCCACTTTTAAATACCGCCTATTCAATCACTACCTATATATTCAATTCCCAAACAATTGTAAATAGCTTTTTCTGCAAATAGGTATATAAATTATTAGATTGTTTTTAAGTATTTTTTATTTATCAATGTTGACTTTTGACGATATTCGATAAGTTGGCTAAATTAATATATTTTTAATATTTCTATTTGTGTATTTTATTCTTCTTTTTATAAAACTCTGAGGCTCTAAATCCTAGAATTCTATTATTCAAAAGGGGCTTGACTCAGAATAAATAAAGCATATTATCATTGTTATTAACCCTGAAACTTGTCTTAAACTGATGATTAGATGAGTATTTTTCTCCTCAATCACAGTTCAATCAATACATTGACTAAGATAAATTAACGTAATTAAATTTTAATCATTTATGTTTTCAGCTACCCCGAGCCGCGTTTCAGTAGTTTTGGAACCTACGATATTCATCAATGTGCTAAACACACTTACAGTAAATAGTTATCACTTTATCACTAATAAAATTTCACGTTAGATATCACGGTTATCACTACAAACATTTTTAAAAATCGGACCTTAAACTTATCAATAATACAAAGCTCGGTTTAGATATAGAGGCAAATAAGTGTTTTTTTTTTGTTTTTTTTTTCGGTTTTACAATATGTGCACATAAAATGTCTGCTTACTCTGATAACTGGAAGATTTAGAAGCAGCCCGAAAAATCCAAAAAAATTTAGGGAAAATCCAAGAATACTCAACACTATTTTTAAAAAATTGTCAAGAGTATCCAAGGTACAAACAAAATATAGATATATAACTAAGAAGGTACTCCCTTTCCACCTAAAGGCGGACCAACCCCCATTTTATGAATTACACATATGGAAAAGGTGAATGAAAGACATAAATTGTTAAAGACAAAAGTACTTAAAAACTCACATTCTGAACAGTTAAAAATATGTTATCTTAATGATGTATCTGTAAACTAAAATCGATTTAAAAACTAGCAAAAGTCGACTAGAAAGCTAAGCTAAGAACAAGAAATAGGTATGCAAGTATTTTATCACACCCTATTTTCCTATTGATAAAATTTTAGCTTATATTCAAAGGTAATTACATTGAGGAAGAAATCCTACGAAATTGTGATTCATTTACGTACACCCTTCCATTTTTACGTTAATGTATTATCACATTATCCGAGAGAAATATAAAGCATCGGAGAATTCAGAGTTCGTATGGATGCTTCAAACCTTTAAATAAAATTATGTAATAAATATGCTTGGTTATCACATTTTCAAATATATCCATTTGAAAGAAACAATTAATATATAAGCATGTATATACATTTATTTATCTTTAGTATAATTGTTCGTTTTTAATTAATTACTATGTTGACAATCGCAAAATAGCTGAGTATAAAGTAGATATACATACACAGTCTACAAAAAAAATTTGGTGCGGTGCGCGCATCACATAACTTTCACTAACCACCCTCTTCTTAGCGGAAATAAGAATTTTCATATAAAGAGGAAGTGAAAGTAAAAATTACAAACGCTTTATTGATTTATATTTCATTGTGGGTATTTTTATTTTTATAAGTACCCATTTATATACAAATTTTAATATTTATATCGCTATAATCTAGATAATTAAATATTAAATAATACTAACAAAAACGTCTATGAAAACCGCATATGTATATTTACATAATGTTGTTGGAGTCCATATAATATTAAGCTCATGTTACGTATGGAAGCGTGTTCTTATCTTTCGGACGAGCTCGGGTGCGCTCATATTCCTCTGGTTCCTCAATTACAACTATTCTCCGTTGCGATCTCTTATTTCTCCTTTAGTTAATTATCAAATTCTTTCATATTTTATATTTAACTATCTTTTATATTATAGATTAATGTGAAATGGTCAATTATTTCAAATTAAAACAATTAAAGATACTTTGGAGAAAGCTAAGAAACTAAATATTGAATATAAGCCATTTAAGCCCTGTTAGAGAATATCAATCAGAATAAATACTACATTTTAATTTAAACTGCTAAATTTTACACTGATATGGTGAATTTAATCAAAATCGTTAGAGCTGTTTTCGAGAAAATCGCAAAAATGTGTTTAGTCCATTATATAAAGTGCCACTTTCGGTTAGTCGATTTAGACGAAAAAGTTGCTGTAACATCCCTAGCATATAAAAACCTTAAATATGCAGTTTGTCTTGCGTACGACTTTTCATTTTTGACCTAGTCTGTTAACACACACACAGACATACAAAAACACTGACTATTTTACGGGACTTGGTTATTTGAACCCAGGATTATTTCAATACGTTTATTTCCGTTGAAAACTGAGATTCGAAAATTTTCACGATTGCTATACTTTTTCTTACTATATATTTCATATATAGGTAAGTGATAGTAAAAATGAAAACCATATGCGTGACGAATTAAACAAAGGAATTATCATAAACACATGTTCAATAAAGTGCGATAACCATGGCATGGAGTATGGGTAGCCAAGTTACAGAAGTCATTGTTATCACCTAATCTTAATTGACGAAAACAAATTGAAAAATCTTTCAATTTAAATTTAGAGATATTTTACTCCAAATGTTCAAAACAGTCGTTATCATTTGGTTTTCGACACTACATTTTCCATGTTTGTCACTCTAACTCGACGTCAACATAAAATTTTGAATTATAGTTGATTATAAAGAAGACGAAACGCTGGAAATTTTCCTTGTTTACATTATTCATAACCGAATTTTAGTTTTTCAGATATCATTTGTTTATTGAGTTGTTCAACAAAACTCGTTATTATTTTGTTTTCGACTCTATCTTTTTCCCTTTTTGTCTTTCTAACATGGTGTCAGGTTTAGATACAATTTTAAATAATAACTCATGACAAAGAGGATGAAATTCTGAACATTTTCCACGCTTACAGTATGTAGGTAGGATTTTTAGTTTCTGAGATATTTTTTTCCAAATGGAAAAATACTTCAATCAGTCGACTTTTTTCGAATGAGCGTTACAAATTGGAAAGTGACGCCTAAGTCTCATTCACTATCCACAAATAAAGTTTTGAACTTTGATTGAACCTAAAGAAGTTTTACTTAAAAAAAAAAAAAAAGGTATGGTGCTTTCTCCACACCGCAGTACACAGAACTCTTTGTGTATTTTTATCAGTGCCAAATGATCAATGACCTAACACCTGTTGCAATCGAAGCTTCAAACAAAGACACGATTCGGTACATTGTACCAATAAAAAGCAGCTAAATGTTGTGATGCTAAATTCAGAATGTCAAATACTGTAAATTCGTACAGTTTACAAATGTGGCTGGACGCCAACCCGTTAAGAAACATCATAAATCATTATCAGCACGAATTTAGCATTAACTTATGGTTGTGATATGTCATTGGTTTTTAATAGTTCTTGGACAGTCAGAGTTTGGACTAAACAAGGTTTTGAAGCTTATTAATTGTTGAAGTTTTCTCTGAATAAACTCCTCTAGGAAGTCGAAACGAAATCCATTGTTGTTTTTAATCAAATATTTTTTCATGATTCTAACTTCGTAAATTTCATGTTAATGTATCAATAAATTTCGTCATTCACCAGTATTCAATAACCATGATGCGACTGAGAGAAAAGTGCTGGGATCACTTTGAACTCTGCTTTGCTTTTTAAATGAGAACTGCAAAGCTTGTTTCGTACTTCTCTAGGTTGAATGTAAATATTGTATATAGGTATGGATGTGTGACAAGATAGAATTATTTTATTTTTACGTAAATTTAAATTTTTTTATGATATTTTTTTTTCTTTTTATTATTGAAGTATTATCATATTTTTTTTTTGTTTAGATTTGGTGAAACATCATTTTAGCAGGGAACAGAAGAATTTAAATGAAAAGAGTCTAATTCATAATAAGTAAATAAAATTATATAATTATTAAATTATAAATAACGGTGTGATCCTTAATTAGAACTAATTTATTCCATCTCAAAAAAGATTTAGTTAATTTGTTTGAGAACATCTGCAAATTAACTTAGTTCCAGTTGTCATTCTTAAATTCTTATTTTTAGAAGCCTAACTAGAAAGATCATTAATATTTTGTATAAATAAAAACTTTTTCAAGGACCATCTGAGGTTTTAACATAAATGTATATTCTTTAACATATATTATGTTATGTTGTTAATTTTTATAATTATGTATTTTGGTAATCATGTTATTATACTTTTTATTAGAGATAACTTTTTTTTTGGGAGGAGGGAGGGTTGTTTTCAATCAAAAATAAATTAATAGACCGTATACTAAAATTATTAACTTTTTAATTTATTCTGAATTTTGTGTGATGCACACCGCAATGGATTTTATAATTTTTTATTAATGACATATATGTATGTAGAAATTTTAATTTTTATATTGCCTAACTATATATAATTAAATATTAATTATTATTACTAAAGCTATATTTCTTAGTATTAACTAAAGCCGCTTAGAAAGACTATGGGGCCCTACACGCTACCCACCTACGATCTAAAACCTGTACCACTTACAACCCATGAAGGGTCTTGGGATCAGTATAATGCTAAGAAGTACTGTTACTAAGCCAACGAATGTGCAGGGAGGTGATTGGGTCGAGATCACGCACAACCGCCAGGAAGGGTCTCCTGACCCAAGATAGATTCACGGCTGAGGAAAAATTAATAGTCATCAGTCAAATTCGAACTTGGAACCTTGAGTTCTGGAAATCAGTGTTAATCCACTGAACTACCCCGCTTCCTATCTATGACCTGTATGTCTACTATTAGTGTTAAATTTTAGAGTTTTTTTTATTTTTTATTAATATTATTTCTTAAAGTAAAATAAATAAAAAAAAATAGATTTTAGATTCTTGATTTTTTTTTTTTTTACTTAAGGAAACATTATAATTTATGACTGTATGTTCACATAAACCTTGTAAGACATCATGATTTTTTTTCTATACATGGTATACCAAGTAAAAATCAGTAAACTTTTGGAATCAAATCTACTTTATCTAATTTTGGTTCAGATCTAATTTTAAATATCCAACGATTTTTAATGTCGCGGTTATTTTTTTTAAAATTCTCGACTCGACTAAAATTCTTTAAAATCTTTAATGTTTAGATACACCAATGATCCACTTCAAAAACGTTTGATAATAACTCAATTTTTTAGAAAATAATTTTTACTCAAAATAGAGTCGTAAGTGAAAGTTGTGTGATGAGCGCATGAGATTCTTAATTTTGTTTTAGCTATAGGCGGAAAATCGGCAAATAATGATTAATTACACTTTTGATAGAGCTGATTTTTTAATAACGTTTTTATGAATTTTGATCTTATTTATTGATAAAAAAAACATAGTGTGAACGCAATACAAATCCTTTTATTTACCAAAGTTAAGATTACTACAAAATCATTTTATAGTTACAATTTACTGATTTCACAATGATAATTTCTTAATAATTTAAAGTTATGAAATGCCACTTAATGTCTTTCTGTAATATCTAAGCAAAACGTATCTATTTATTAATTTAACAATTAAAATTAAGAATATTTATTTACCGATCTTATCACCCATTATCCAGAATTCGAATTACCCGTTATGGTTAAGGCAGGGTTGCCGGATAAACGGGGTTCTTCTGAATATTTGTAGTTAGTAATCACTGAAAAAGGGTAAACATAATAATATTTTCCATTGACATAGAAGACGTACCCAAAGCAGAGCGGAATCGTTTTGGTCCACGTCGTTGTGGTAGCTGTTGCTCATGAGGGTTGCCATGGTCGAACTGACTGTTGCTAGCGATGGGGATCCACCCCCAACTTGAAGACCCCCCACCAACTAACCAACGGGCGCCAATCAGCTGGGAGGTATTATTATTAGATTCTGGATTCGCCTTTAACTATCCTCAAAGGTTGAAACCAGAGCCTCAATTAATGACGATTCACTACAACAGTAACTGGGTATCAACAGGAGTAAAGGTATTGGGACTGCCCACCGTATGTGAAGGTAGCGACTGCCATGCATTACTGCCGACCGTTAGTCGTGTATTTCGCTGAAACTGCTCACCGTAGCGGCCAACTGCTCTCGCATTAAGCATCATAGTTTGAAAAAAACTGGTGCAGAAAATGTATTTTCAGACAAAGGGGAAGTGTATGAAAACCGCATATGTATATTTATATAATATTGTCAGAGTTCGTATTATAATAACCTCATGTTATGTCTGGAAGTTTGTAATCTTTCGGGTAAGTTCGGGTGCTCTCGCATTCCTTTGGTCCCTCAGTTACAACTATTCTCCGTTGCGATCTCTTATTTATCCTTTCATTAATTAACGAATACTTTCATATTTTATATATAACTATATTTTATATTACAGTTTAATGAGAAATGGTCAATTGTTACAAATAAAAAAAATTAAAGATACTTTATAAGAAGCTAATATTGAATATTAGCCATTTGAGCCCTGTTAGAGAACATCAATCAGAATAAATACTACATTTTATTTAAAACTGCTTAATTTTACACTGATGTAAGGAACTTAATCAAAATAGTTAGATCCGTTTTTGAGAAAATCGTAAAAAAAGAGTTTAGTCCATGATATAAAGTGCCGCTTCAGGTTCGCCGATTTTGACGAAAAAGTTGCTGTAACATCCCTAGCATATAAAAACCTAAAATATGCAATTTCGTTTTAGTAAGACTTTTCATTTTTAAGCTAGACTGTTAACACACACACACACACACAGACCATTTTGCGGGACTTGATTATTTGGACTCAGGGGACCTCAAAACGAGTATTTTCTTCGAAAACTTTCACGATCGCAAAACTTTCCTTTACTATATATTTCATATAAAGGTAAGTGTAAGTAATAATTTTAAACGTAAACGTTAACCTTAAATTAAATTGCTTACTATTCGCTTTCGCACCAGTTTAAAGATCACACAGAGCAGGCCATTCATAGATTTCAGATGAATGCCGAATGCAACCGAATATTGACAATACTATTTACATTCGAAATATCTGCCTTTAAATGACTAAATGCCAGCAGAAGATCCAGGATTTAATTTTAAGGGAAACGATGGTAATTACAACAACAATAATGCTTTTAGAGAAAAATCTCTTATATTTTTTCTTGACACAATCTTACATTCATGATCTGTATAAGCATTGTAATTTAACAAAGGAATATAAACATGTTCGTTTAAGAACTTAGCTTTTTAGTTATCATAGATCACTCACATTAACAAATATAGTCCAAAGATAAAATAATATTTTTTTTATTTAAATGAGAGTGAGGAGCTCAGCTCGAAAACTTTAACATGAGTTGTCAAGGTTAGATTAGATTAGTTATTAATAATCGTGATTTTCTAAACATAAATATATAAAACCCTCCGAGGCGTCTGAAAAGAAAATGGTCCCGTGATTTCTTAATGTAGATATATCATTAGAGTGCTACCATTGAGTAGTTACTCAGCGAGCGTTTTCAAGTCATTATATCCATATGTTCAAATTTACTAAATGTATTTCTTTAATACAGTTGTAAATATCATAAAGAATCATAGCTTCCTCACCGTTTTCATTGGATAAACAATATCTATACTTTAAGGTTTATAACTTTCCGTATGAGTATAAAATCCCCGAACAGCCGTTTTCAGAAATACAATAATCTCTCAACATTCGCAGGTTTGTTATCCACAATTTGATTTCATCAGCTAATATTAAAATGAGGAAGAGTTCCACATTTTCAAATTGCGAATTTCATTTACTACAGCTAGTGAAAAAAGTCGTAAGCAAATATTAATTGTTTTACCGGAGAGTATTAAAAATAACTCCTTTATGAATAATTAATATAATTTTATATTTTATTTTCAATAGGAGCAGGCTAAGATTGATTTTTAATCGATTATCGATTAAACGTTAGCTAAAAATATTGACCCATAATTAAATAAAATCAATTTTAAGTGTTTAATCAATTGGCAAGAAGCTATGCAATGCTGTTTTGAGTAACCGGCTGGATCATTTTTTTTATTTATTTTTTTATTATTATTGAAATTTACAACTGTATTAAATGATAAATACAACAAGTAAATACAAAATAAGTAACATAACATGTACATCATGAAGAGAAACTACCCATTGGATAAAGCTAAATCGGTAACATATGGTACATTAAGGTCGTTATATATGATTTTATTTCTGACAAAGTAGGGAGCATTGAGGATTTGACGAAGGATTTTGGGTAGTAGGGATTGGATACGAGAGGAATTTTATGATTTAGTAGAGCCTCAAAGCTCGATTTCGTAAATCCAAATAGGCCTTATTATAGTAATATATATGAGTCTTTTGCAAATAGTTGGAAGTTTAGAGCGTTTTTCTAGTAAGTGCTGCAATAGTCGAAAACGTCGGGTGGTTTCCAGTCGTTTCAGTCTGGTATGAGGGTGAATCAATTTTTAAGTTCAAAACTCAGATTCAAAAATTTTCTCGATCGCAATACTTTCCCTTACTATAATCACAGCAATCTCCATTTGGTGTAGCCCCAGTGGTTGAGAGAGAAGTGCATGCATCTCCTGGAGTATGTATGTGTTCTTTTTTATTTATTTATTTTATTCTTATTTATTGTGTATATATTATGTTTCTGTGTAAATTTATTTTTATTTATTGTACATAGAGTGTGAATGTGATCTCTGAACACTATTATGAATATCCTTAAAAAAAACTATACATTACATATAAGTGAAAGTAAAAAGGAATGAAACTTAGCAACATGACTCTTCTCCATCAAAACTCTTCTCCAATATGAAAACATAACCTAGAATCGTTGTACTGGCCACAGCTTCACTAAGTTTGAATTTGACGTCATAAATAGACTCTCGAGCAGAGCCAATGAAATACTCTCCTTTCTATTCCACTAAAGCAATGCCCAACCGCTAGCCGCTGCGGTGGGCAGTACCAGCGAAATGTTTACTCTATACGTTACAAGTTCACAGTAGCTTGCTTTCGATAAATCGGGTAACACAGCACCTGAATGGGCAGAGACCTGGAGTTGAGCCAGTCGTCGTCGAAATTTGAACATTTAGACGAAAATAATCGCCATCATTGCCAAGTGTTCATTCTAGACTCGGTGGGAATCGAACGAGTGGATAAATTGGTCTGTAAACTTTCCAAGATACAGAATTGTGGAAACAATGGCAAATTTGACGATTAATGATAATGAAGAACAAAGAAAAAAAAACGATGTGTGCTTAAGACCATACGATAAAAATGAAAACTTTAACAATTAGTTAATAATACGAAACATAAATATTATTTTTGTAACGGGGATCAATTGTCGTCAAATTATCGAAACATTATCGAGTATTAACTTTTATTTTATTTACTAGATTGTTACTGCAAGAACTCCGGATATTTCTTTGCCAGTAATGAAACGATATTCTAAATGCAATCACACTATTTTTTTTTCAAAACTTTGATTACCGTTGGTCGATGGTACTCTATTTTCGTAACTATTTTTCATGAAAATTCCTTTACTTCATGCAACGTCACGATTTTAATATTTTCAGATGAGAACAGTTTGTAATACAGGTCATAATTACAGCTTTAATCTTGTTACAGTTTTTTTTTTAGTTATAACTTTTTTTTTTTTTGTCTATAAAATATGTATTTGCGCCTGTCAACAATAAGTTGACAATCAGCAAATGTGATGGCGATAATGATATAATGACATGACAGGCATGGGGAAGGAAAGTACTCAGCAGTACCTCTTCCATAACTTGTTCCAATTAATAGGTTGTCTAAGGAAGGAGATCTCTCTCATCCAACGCCTTTTTAGTATCCTCCTCATGTTCTGAGGTATGTCAGCTGTGGCCATGTCTCTTATAAGTCTGTTATTATGTCCATTTAAATTTGTGTAAAATCGTTGATATAGGGTCGTTATATATTGGTCAACTGTTGGAAAGTTGAGGTCAGTATGTAGAGTTTTGTTAGTCGCGTACCAAGGAGCTTTTGTTATGAGTCGCAATAATTTTGATTGGAACGTTTGAAGTTTTTGTAGGTGGGTCTTTTTAGCGATGCCGTATAATTGTGATGAGTATGTCCATATGGGCTTAAGTAAGTATGTATATGCATTCAGTTTCTGTTTTAGTTTTAGTTTTGAGGATTTTTGCAAAAAGAGAGTAAAGTAGTTGAGTCGTTTGTGAAGTGTCATACGTTTCATTTTAACATGTGGGCCCCATGTCACCCTTCTGTCGAAGGTGAGTCCGAGGTAAAGTACCGTGTCCGTTTGAGGAATTTGATTGTTGGAAATATAAACTGCAGGATGCTACATATGCAGACGATACAACAATTCTCACTAAACATCAAGACCCTACAAAGGTCTCACTAACTCTACAACATCACTTGCTTAAACTACAAGATTGGTTCACACTATGGAAAATTCGACTTAATCGTGACAAATCCAAACATATAACATTTACTCTAGTTATTACTTAACTGAGAAATAGTTTTAAAGTTTTCTTCTGACGTTAATACGCAAATCAAAACAAAAACCTTCATTGAAATCAACATTATCAACTTAAGAATCAAAAGAAATAGGTAATGCAATTCCTATGACCCCGACTTTACTATATCACTGGATGCTTTTACTATATAAAAGCTGACGATTTTAGAAACAATAATATCTTACATATAAAGTCATAGAACGTATTAAAGAGATAGAAAGTACTGATGACTAATTGTTTTACATAATAACGTATTTTTTATTTTATGTTATTTTATTGTTATTGTTATTTTATTTATTTGATATTATATTTATATTATTGTCATGTTATTTTATTACTTTTATATCATTGAATGAAAGATATGAATATAAACTCGTGAAGTTGATAAACCTCTTCAGACTATTTCAAAGAGGTTAATACCTACAAGATATTAAATTATACATTCATATCACAAGTTTAATGAAAATGAATACAGCTGTTTTCGGCAATATTGTAAACAAGTGCAAATTTGATGATATAATGTGCCACCTCCACACATTTTTTTTTCATTATTTTTTTTTAAATATTACAATCTGTCTCAAAGGACATTTATAATTGTGTTCAGAGATCACATTTACACTCTATGTACAATAAATAAAAATAAATTACACAGAAAAATAATATATATGCATTAATTAAGAATAAAATAACCTAAAAATAAAAAAAACACATACATACCTAGATACACTATTTAATATATAATTTAATATAATCATGACTCCAGGAGATCCCTGCACTTCTCTCTCAACCGCGTCACTGGGGCTAAACTCAATGGATATTGAGCGAAAGAACTTTAGCAACATAAACTCATGTCGTGAGTGAAGAATCTGGCCATTGCCAGAACTCCAATATTTACAAACTATAAAAGGTCGCGGGGCCACTGCTGTTTTAACCTTGTTGGTGGATTATAGAGATGGGTGGTGCTGGATAGGGATTGTGCAAGGGGATTCGGATGGTAGGTAAGGTTCTGGTGACATTTGGAGAACTTCGCTGGGATAAGGTTTAGGACAAATGGGATATTACGGTCATGAAATGAAATGAAAAATAATTTTATTCTGGAACTGAAGTCCTTTTAGGATAATAGTAGAGTTTAAAAAATTGTCATGGTGTAGGGTTTTGTTGGTTACGTAGAAAGGAGCATCGACTATTGTTCAAAAGACTTTGGATTGGAAGGATTGGATGCGTTTGATGTTGGAAACTTTTGCTGTTCCCCACAGTTCAAGTCCGTATGTCCATATAGGTTTCAGTATTTTCTTTTAGATAAGTATTTTATTTTCAATAGAAAGTTTAGATTTTCTATTTAGTAGTCTGTATAGTTGGCCGTATCGTCGGTTAAGTTCCTGTCTTTTAAGTCCACGTATGAGGTTCCACGTCAGTCGTCTGTCTTTCTGTTGTTATGTTATTTTAGTACTCTGATATCATTAAATAAATATAAAGTCGTGAAGTTGCTAAGCACCGTCATAATACCTCAAAGAGGTTAATACATACATGATATTAAAGTATACATTCATATCAAGAATTTAATCAAAATAAATACAGTCATTTTCGGAAAAATTGTAAACAAGTATAAATTTGATGATATAATGTGCCACCTTCGCACAGTCGATTTTTATGAAAACTTTGCTGTAATCCCAGGTATATACCTACCATAAATACGTAATTTCAATTACATACAACCTTTTGGTTTTTAGATAGGCCGTTCACACACATACAGACAGACCTTTTTATAAAACCTGAGGGAATCTCAGAAGGTGTATTTCCGTCGAAAATGTTTTACGAACGCAATACTTTCCCTTACTAAATATTTCATGTATAAGCAAGTGAATGTAACAATCATATTCCATTATGACAGCTGGAAACTACTATATATTTTACTTGATAAATGTAAAAGTCATTCAACTAATAGCAGTTCTACATACAGTCTGTCTTGAACGAATTCTAAATCTGCATCGAGTGCAACTAATGAGGCTGTCGTGTTGCTCTAAATATTTCTGAAAGTGGGAGAGGATGGAAACACTAAATAGAACAGAGGTTACTGACATTAACGCCATTAGTTACTATTTACTAACTGAATATTATGTTAAAATATTTTATTTAAAGGCGGCTTTGAATACAAAATATGAAAAGTATTCTACTTGATTACCAAAGGTATTGCATATAAAAGCTTTGTAATCGTATGGGAATTAAAAAAATCAACGCAAACGTATTATGATATCTTTATTTATCGAAAACGGCTCCTTAAATTTCGCTCAAAATTTAGCGATTTTAAAAATTCCATCCACTTCTTTCTGTTACACATGCTAAAGTATGTCTTCCTTGGTATACCAATATTTGGAGGCTGTGATGGTCGGGCATGTTGAAGCGTTGCCTACTTTATCATTCTCGAGTCGGTTCGAATCCGGTCTGTGTGGTGTGTAGTGTTGCCGAAATGCGAGACCGAGACGAGTCTTCGTCTTGCAAACTCAGTCTTGGTCATAGTCTTGGTCTTGGGCAAGAGTCTCGCAACAGTCTTGCAGTTACTTATTAGCTTATTACTATAGAAATATTACTGTAACTTTTTAGATAGAAGAAACCTAACTAAGTCCGAATGAAAAATTAGAGGAGTTAAATGCAAAAGTATATTGGTTATACCAATTATTAACATATAGTAACTAAAATCGTCAAGTAGTAGTAACTATTTTGTCTTGATTTTTTTTTTAAATCTTTTTTTTCACCAATTTTGGTCTTGGTCTTGAAAAGTTCAAGACCAAGACCGATTTTGGGCTACACTAATGGTATGGAATTTATTTTGAGGCAGACTCATGAAATAAATCTCGACTTTTTCAATTTGGTTAGAATAAATAGTTTTGGTTATATCTTTAGAACAACCCATTTTCCCCTCTCACTCACCATTTTTTCTGAAATGATGAGGTAGGGAGAAAATAATAATAATAATATAGATATGACTTAAATTATGAAGGCGGTGAGAAGTTGGTGAAAAATATCACATAGTTGGCATCATTTCAATATAGTAAAGTATGGAGGAAAAAGAACTATAAAGAGCTGGTTACAGAAACTTGTCAATAAAAATCATATGATTTGAAGGCAATGGGGTTAAGATGGGTAGGGGGGCATGTACCTCGGAGCAATCCATCTGGAAGCATCTACAAAATAATGACTGCCTCAATAGAAGAAAAAAACACATTGAAGTTCAAAAAACAGATAAATAGATCGAATCAACAAAGAGCTAAAATAGAGCTGCGTGCAGATAACTGGAAAGAAACAGCCCAAGACAGGCAGAAATGGAGATGTTTAATTAAGGCACCAAAAGATCTACAAATACGAACAGATCAATTTTATAAAATCATTACTTTTAATTGGTTAAAATTATCATCCAATTGGGATCATTTCGCACGATAACCAGAGTATAGTAAAACTAAAAAATACATAAATTAATTAAATAATAAATTGAAAAATCCAAACCATAAAGTCATGTGTCTACCAAGGGCAAATTAACATCACTTGTATGTGAGGTTTGGATTTTACATTTATATTTTAATTAAAATAAATGTAATTAACTGTTAAGAATGTAATGGAGTGTAATAGGCAGTAAACATATGAAAAGGGAGATCAAATTTATACAATAGTTATTTGAGGTTATATGTTCCTTGCCATCGTTTGATAATATTGCACTAAACTATTTGGCTAAAATTAAATGATCTATGATTATGAATCTCTTTTAAGATCGAAAGCAATTTAATATTAAAAATCGTAACTTAAAAATATACACTTCTGATATCCTTGAGCACCCTAATACCACTACTTATTGCTCCGCTGACGACATTGCTATTCTAACTTCACACAAAAATCCTACTATCGCATCAATTGCCCTACGAAACCATCTTCATGATCTTGAAAAGTGGTTTAAAAACTGGAAAATCAAAATAAATAGTAATAAATCCACCCACGTTAGTCTCTCTCTTAGGAAAGCCTCATGTCCACCCATAACGATTGCCAATAATCCAGTGCCTTCAAAGAACTGGTACCTTGGACTCTACTTAGACAAAAGACATACTTGGAAAATACATACGAAATTAAAAAGACAAGAACTTACTAGAGGATATAGCCAACTTTTACATCTTCTGGACAGATCTCCACTTAACTTACGAAACAAGCGACTGATCTACAACACCTTACTGAGACCAATATGGACATATGTAGCAGAACTTTGGGGTTCAGCAAAACAAACACACATAAACAAAATACAAACAGCACAATCAAATATTTTACGAAAAATTGTTAACGCACCTTGGTACATTTCAAATATTACTAAACATAACGACTTAAACAACCCAACAGTAAAATCCTACATCCACTACAAATACACTACATTTCATTCTTCAACCCAAAATCATTCCAATCCTCTGGTTCTTTCTATCTCCTGCTCCCTGTTACCTGAACAACGCAGATTAAGAAGAAAATGGCCAAGAGACCTACTATATCAATAAAAACCATATCAAGCAAATACAACAAACAGATGCGCAGCCGCGCATGTGCTAATTGCATAAAATATAAATAAATTACTTCTCCGTTGTCACTTTGATTTTTCCTCATTTTGTTAGAGATAATATTTTTGTGCAGTTCGAAATATTTAATATAAAACTAGAAAAGGAGTTTATTATGCTAATAATAGCGAAAACATACATTTTTTTAATGAAGTGAATTAAAACATCAAATATTGTAAAATAAAATTAAGCATAGTAGAGGATTTGGAATTGTTGCACGAGGTTAGGAAATACTATTGGTCTGCAGCCAACACATATCAGGATTTGTCGTTGTCAAGGCCGTTCTGTTAAAAGAACTCTCTGACTTAGAGCTTTCAGGTTAGTTTACTTATGTCTGTTTATGTTGAAGTTAAATTTTATTCTAACATCTTTATAATTAATTTTATGTAATTTTTATATAATTTATATCGTAGTTAAAGAACTAAAGTACAATTAAAATATATATGGCTACCATTATATAAGTGTCACACCATATTCATGATTGGACCATGCTCTCACGATCACGCTATAAATGGGATCCTGAGGATAGCCGAACAGTATACTTTCCTTTTTTTCATATCGTAATTTACGACTTCGGCAAACTCTCAACAGGCTCTCTTAGTTAAAATAGGGTGTTTCAATAACTCTCATTCAAAACTGATAAACAAACCCAAAAAAGATTCTTTTCAGTTGATCTCGGGGTCTTACCAGGCGGTTCGGATATAGCGAATTATTTCTACAACCGGTCTTTACTAAAATTAATGTTTTTTCTTCACTCATGCAAACATATTCGGACTGTATTTTATAGCTGAAGTACCTAATTTATAGAAAACCAAAAAGCAAAAAAAAAAAAAAAAAAAAAAAATGGTTTGTCCATTAACATGACTTTCCTTCCGATTTCAAAAAAGTTTTTATATCTTTACATATTTCCTTAAAAAAACAAGATTGAATTAGATTTATTTTCATGAAAGTTGATCAAATAAAACATTTGAGTATAATATCTTTAATAAACTAAAGCAATGTAAACTGGCTTTGCTTGACTCAATTTAGTCAAACAATAATTTCTGTTATAAAATAGAGGAAAAAATGAAACTTGTGTGATACCTGCACCAGATTTTTTTGCTTTCACTATTTCTTACTTTTTCTTTCTCTTACATCCCTTTCTGGCACCATGATTTGAACTCGTGATATTACGTACAAAATTAAAATAGCTTTAACTTCATAAATGAACGACTTTTTATATATTTTCGTAGGGGATTTGATCAGTTAAAAAAAAAAAAAAAAAAAAAAAAACAAGCTAAAAGTGTTTTATGTATGTGTGGGCAGCACTAAATTTGTGCCACAGGTCTCAGTAGTCAAAATCCTACAAAATAAAAAAAAAGATGTAACAAAATCCGTAAACTATTGTATTTTCCGAGATAATCATGGTACAGACCAATGGCCGAAAATGTGTTTTTCTGACTCAGGGGGCTCTACAATGTAAAGTTCAGTCGAAAACCGCATCGGAAATTTGACCCGATCGCAATACTTTCCTTGTCTAGTAGAGGTAGAAAAGTAAAAAAAAAAACAAAAAAAAAACTTAAAATGTTTTGTTGGTTTTTTTAGTAATTTTAATTTAATTGTTTCAAACAATTGATGAGGTCTTACTGAATAATGTCAGCCATTAAATATAGAAATCTGTACAGCGATTCGTTCTCAAATTCATTAAAAAAAATTTATCAGATGCATTAAAACACCTTTCACACAATAATGTGTTCATGTTTTGATCTCAAATTATGTTGAAAAAGTCACTGAATCTCATTAAATAATTTGAGCCATCAACTTAAAAATCCCTCCAGTCATTCGCTCAAAAATCGTTAAATATCTTCCAGTGGCCTGATTAAACACAGTTTATACAATAAGTTGTTGATATTTTGAGCTGAAGCCGTTTGCACAGAACTCGTTCGATACCTACAGGCGGTCAACCCAAACACATAACTGCTTTTTTGGCTTTTAATTAATATTAAAATTCATTAGCTTTTATGTATACAATATTAAACAATTATTTTATAAATATACAAATGGGATCAACACGCAGATCGTAAGATAAGATAGATATATTAATAGTCCGTAGTAGAAAACCCTTTTCATCAAATTATTAACATCCGGCTGAGACTTCGTAAATAACTTCATCTCATCGTAACCTACAAATATTTTGTATGCTATCTGATGGATAGCAAACTTTGTCTATTTAATTAGGTACTAAAAACTCGTAAATACCCATTTACTTTCCATCTGAATCTAACGGTAATTTGATCACAAAATCGAGAAAAAAGCTGGCCTTCAAAAATATTGAGCCGTTTGGTGTGACCTACACCCCCAAATTGTCTAAATAACGCGGTTATATAGGACAAACGGAAATATATTTTTGAAAACCACATTTTTTCTCAATTTTGTGATAAAATTATCTTTCGATTCAGGTGGAAAGCAAAGGGATATTTACGAGTTTTTAGTACCTAATTAAATAGACGAAGTTTGCTCCCCTCCAGATTGAAAATGTCCCAATTCCAAGAGTTTTCGTAAATAAAATAATTGTAGGTTACGATGAGATGAAACTATTTCGAAGTTTTAGGCGGATGTTAATAATTCTATAAAAAGGTGTCTGTGCCACGGACTAGAAGCTTTTATTACGAAACACAAGTTTGTTAAATTGAGCCTATCGAACTTTCCGAATTATATGATCGATTGAAAATATCGATAGTAGTTTATTCATGGTGATATAGATATATATTGTCTGTTAGGAGAGTACAATAATAGATCTGGGTCAGGAGGACTCAGGGGCTGTTTATTTCTGGCGATCATAACTCAAGCTCTTTCATAAGGGCCGTCTTAACAGAACAGCTTCGGTACATTTCATGTTGAGGAATTTCGGGGCCATCATTAGGCCAGAAATTTATGTTTATGTTTATGGTCGTTTAGTTGACTTCTTAAACGCTTGGGAGTGAGTACTCAGGAAGTGAATACTCTTGTTGGATTACTGAGAATATTAAAAAAAATACAGATTAAGAATTCGTAGATTTCTCTAAAGATATTATTTGAATTTTTTTTAAGCTTTGACAAATTGGATTTTTTTGTATTATTTTATTGAAATTTACACTGTAATCAAGTAAATTTAATATAGGAATATGTTACATGAAGGTACTTGTGAAGAAGCATTCGTAACACTTCAAAGATAAATTAATTTAGGAGGTCACTTGGCCATCTTCTTTTCAGACGCCTCGGAGGGTTGTCAGGAATTGTGTTGGATGAAAGGTTACAAACTAGAGGATTGGGGTGACCAAAGAGTTTGGAATGAAAAGAGGTATATCTAGTTCGGGCCAAGTCTTCCACAAGAGGAATGTTGAGGTCTTTATGGATAATTTTATTTGTTACATAATAAGGAGCATTTAGGATTTTACGGAGGATTTTGGATTGTAAGGATTGGATACGGGAAGAATTTGATGTTTTTGTAGAGCCCCAAAGCTCAATACCGTATGTCCAAATGGGCCTGATGATGGTAGTGTAAATGAGTTTTTTTGTAGAATATTGGAAGTTTAGAGCGTTTGTCAAGTAAGTGTTGTAGTAGTCGGAATCTGTTGGCAGTTTCTTGTCTTTTAAGTCTAGTATGAGGATTCCAGGTAAGGCGTTTGTCAAGAAGGAGTCCTAGGTAACGGATCTGTTCGACAAGGATCAGCGGAATATTGTTAAAGGATACGGTGGGACAGGATGTTGTAGGTTTACGGCGAAGGGTAAAAGTAATTTGTTGGGATTTGTTTTAATTGGATTAATTTTAATTTTCCAACTTGCACACCATTGTTCAATAGCTGAAATGTGTGACTGCAGGGTTTGTGATGCAATAGTTGGTTCATTACTAACAGACAACACACACCATCAGCATAGGTAGTGAGGACGGTTGAAGGATAGGTAGGGATATCAGCTGTATATACTGTGTAAAGGATGGGAAAAAATAGGGTTAAACTATTAAAAATATATCAAAGATATTTATTATGACGAGAAACGTCTTCCCGCATACTTAAGGTGACCAGATTTTGACATTGGTAAGAGTTTGACATAAGCGGGACGGACAGCATTGACCGAAAGACGAGTCTTGGTCTTGTTCACTCTGTCTTGGTCACACATATTTAATAAATAACAATAAGCGAGTAGGTAACTGAAAGACTTGCGCAAGACCATGACGAAGACCAAGACTGAGTGTGCGAAACCAAGATCAAGACTGCCTAGGTCTTGTCTTGGTCTTCCGTTTGTTCAATACTACTGTCTGTAGGTGGGTGAACGGCCTACCTAAAAAACAAAAGCAGCAACGTTTTCATAAAAACTGTGCGAAAGTGGTACGTCATATCATCAAATTTACACTTGTTTATAATATTTCCGAAAACGCCTGACGGAGCTTAGCAACTTCACGATTTTATATTCATTTAATGGTATAAAAGTAATAAAACAAATCTTATATAGGACAAACGGGACAATGGTTCGTAAAACGAATGAAACAACATGAACAAAATTGCAAGTCCAAATCAAACACATCATCCGGCCTTTCACAACATGTAACATATAACAAACACCAATTTGATTTTAAAAATGCCAAAATAATATAAAAGGAAAGTAGTAACAATAAAAGAAAGATTATAGAGTCTATATATATTACTAAAAATTTACATAATTCAGTTAACAACCATACAGATGTGGACAATGTAAATACTTTTTACGCAAATATAATTAATAAAATTCGTATATAATAATATAATAATCCACCAATGCAAAATATTAGAAGGAAAATCCCTCTCTTTTTGAATATCCCCACCAGGTCGATATAAGTCAGTCCCTCCTGAAATGACGTGGGCTAAGCACCTATAAAAATTGACAAGTAATGTTCACTGAACATGTTAATTAAAACATTAAGGATGAACATATTAGGAGGACTCATAAAGCAAATATGCATTTGTTTTTAATTTTTAGAGTTTTAATGGTTATAGTTACGTACATGTAAGAGTTTTTTTAATAAAAAGTGTATACCTTATGTATATTTTTATATAAATTTAAGTATATCGGAAATAATTTGACATAGAATGTTAGACAATTCAATTAAATGTAATAAGAAATTCATTTTATAAATGCTGAATATTAACTAATAATGTTATTATAATTTTACAGTTTTGAAAATGACCCTTAGTATGGTCGAAACGTTAAATTGATGCGTAATAATAAAAGGTTGGTGAAAAATGGCCTAATTTATTGTAACAAATAAAAAAATAATAAAACAACATTACAATAATATAAATAAATTAATATAACAATGATAAAAAAAAATAAAATAAAATGGACGTTATTAATAGTGTTGCACAAATGCGAGATCAAGCCGAGTCTTGGTCTAGCTCACTCAGTCTTGGTCTTGAGTAATAGCATCACAACAGTCTTGCAATTACCTATAAGCTTATTACTTCAGAGACATTACTATAATTTGTTAGATGACAGAAACCTAACTAGATTAAAATTAGAAGAGTTAAATTCAAAAGCATATTGGTTATACTAATTCTTTACTTACAGTAACTAAAATTTTCAAATATTAGTAACTATTTTGCCATAATTTTTATTCGAAAAATCTATTTTTTTAACAGTCTTGGTCTTGATCTTGCAACTGTTGCAAGACAAAGACCAAGACCTATTTTGGGAAACACTAGTTACAATAATTAATTTTACATAATGATAATCTGGTGTAAATGTTAATCAGGTGAAATAATATTGAGCTGAAATAAGCTTTATAGGTTAGGTCTAAAATCGCATTTTTGAGAAGGAATAATTGATTATGTATTTGACGTCTGATTTACGACTTCAATAATAACACAGTTTTCAAGATTTACATGTTTTGTGTCAACATTTAGTACACCTTTAAGTTGCTTCCAAGTTTTTTCAAAATGCTAAAAGCTTATTGAAGGTACCAACATTTTGGTAATCGAAGTATTAAGTTAAGTTAATTTGTTGATACCCAAGATATAACTTTCTCCATATCTAAGTATGTATTTTTACTTTCATTTACCTATATATGTAATATATAGTAAGACTAAGTATTGCGACCGTGAAAATTTTCGAATATGTGTTATCAACGGAAATACACGTTTTGAGGTCCCCTGAGTCCAAATAACCAAGTCCGACAAAATGGTTTGTGTGTGTGTCCATATATGTAACCTAGTTCAAAAACGAAAAGTCGTACGAAACTGTAACTGCGTATTTGAGGTTTTTATAAGCCTTGGATGTTACAGAAGCATTTCCATAAAAATCGGCAAACCGAAAGTGGCACTTCATATAATCGATTTAACAATTTTTTACGATTTTCTCAAAAACGGCTCTAACGGTTTTGATTAAACTCAGTATTTCAGTGTATTATTCAGCAGTTTGTATGTTTAATAATATAATGCATGCTTTATTATCATTAATGTTCTTTAACAGAGATTAAATGGCTATTTTTCAATAGTAGCTTCCTCTAAAGTACATTTAGTTTTTTTTTTTTTAAATAACTAATGTTATTTAAATTAAATTAAAATTTACTAAGGCTTCCTTACGTAACATGAGCAGAATATAATACCAACTCCCACAATATTATGTGCATATACATATGCGGTTTGCATAAATACTATTATGTTGGTATTATTTAATACTTAATTGTGTAGAATACAGAGATATAAAAATTAAAATTTGTATATAAAGGATATTTTGAATGAACGAATGAATGAAATATAGCGTCTATGATTTTTACTTCCACGTCCCATTTGTCTGAAAATACTTATTTCTGCTAAGAAGAGGGTGGTAAGTGAAAGTCGTGAGATGCGCGTACCACATTTTTTGGTTTATGAACCATTGTAATCGAACAAAAAATTCAAAAACTTGATCCCATCTCAAAAATTGAGGTTTTACGTTTCAGGGTACGTAGAATTCGAAAAATGAATGAAACATTTTTTTGTCCATCCGCCGTCAGCGCGCGCATTTTCTCCGAAACTACTGGACCGATTTTTTTCAAATTTAGATTTAAAGTCAGAGGTCACCCAAGGATAATCCTCCTGCACCGAAATCACTATGTGTCTTTCCCTTTCAAGATGGCGGCCGAAAAACCTGCGTTGGTATAGACTGTAGCGTCTAAACGAATGTACCAATTTCAATGAAACTTGTATTAAAGTCTTCTTCTCGATGTCCTTAAAATTTATCTATATAACATACTTCAACGATAAGAAGCTGGAAAAAAAGTTACGATGGATAATTAAATTAGATTCCGAATAACTCAAACAGTATTCAAACAGTAACTTCATGGTTATTTAGAAGTTTTCGAAATTTCCTAAAAAAAAAAAAAATTAAAAATCAGGAGCAAAGATATGATCTCTAGATGTCTTTTTATATATTATACTGCAAAGGTATCCTTTGTTTTGGATTTGGATTTTTGTTACTTCAGTATGCTATTTTTTTTTTTTTTTTGGAAATAACTAATGATAAAAAAAAAAAATGTGTAGGCCAATAATTGGAATCACCTTTTATTTCTTTTTCTCTATCATTAGGAAGGTAATGTTACTTTAAATGTATAATTGTTTAGATATAATAAACCATTGTGAAATAATTTGCTGCGTTTTTTTTTTTTTCTGTGAGCAACTCACTCTTGGAGTTTAGCGCGTTCCTCTTATCTCACCTTGTATAATACCACTTTATTTTAAAATAGTTGAACAGTTCAGGAGGATTATATCACGGGTCATTTTGGAAATTTATCTATATAACATTTTTATTAAAAATATGAAACAATACTTTTTTTAATTAAAAAAAAAGGTATTTTATTTATATTTTATAAGAAGTCCATGAAAAATCAACCAGCCTTGGGCCTTAATACATCACTGCAAGTGAGTTTGAATTTTCCAAGTAAACAACTGGTATATATAAGTTGTTTTCACAGATTTGATCAGCAATCGTCAATAACGATCTGATATTTGAAGGTAAAATGATCGAAAATAATACATAAAGAATTCGAAGAACGGATGAAATACGTCGAAAAACACAGTTTCGAAGAAGAAAAGCACTAAATAAAAAGCTGAAAAACAAATGCTTCGTAAATATCTTGGAATTTCTTCTGCCTTTTTATAGAATCATGAATCACTTTTACCCAGCTCTCTAATGCTAGCTTCAATATATTTCACGAACCTTAGACATATTAATAGATAATATCAGAACTAGAATTCAGGTCGAGGTAAGGATATGTTCGTCTGTAGGTCTGATATAAAAATCAGAATATAAATAAATAACATAAATATATATATATTACATAATGTATGCTGCATATAAGATAAAAATCTCTCTGATTTTTCAACTACATCTTTATGCAACTGTGTAGAATTTATGCAGACATATTTACATTCGACCTAAATTACTAGAACCGTGTGAAATATATAATTTTTTTTTTGGGACATTCGGAGATATATAGCGCTTATTTAGGTCTCTTTCGTGTAGGAGTGCCAAATAATTCAGGCTTCAATGAAAATACCAAGCTCGATTTGTGAGGTTTACTTAAGTGCAAGAACCTGATAGAGGTCTTCGAACTGTGTTGATTTAAATATGGCTAATAAGTAGTGACTGGATTTCCATGTTTTTACACATTTTATTCGCTTAGGTGCAAAAACTTGAAATCCTACAAATCTATCGATTTCACGATCTGCAGAATAACATATTGAAATTTTATATTGAACTTTGTGCTGTTTTTGTCCTAAATAGCATGTTGTTGTTTTGTTTTTTTGCATCAAATTGCATATGTTTGAAATATTTGTGTTAGATTGCGATGATTTATAAATATCTTATATATTATTTCTAAAAGGTGTTTTTTAGCAGTACGCCATAACTTCGTCAAATCTTCATCAAATGCAATGATTAACCACTCATTTTGAAGATATTCTTCTCCTTCACATGCGAGAAATAGTCCTATCCTCCCCCAAATCGTAAAAATCGGACAATTATTAACAAAGATAGAGTCCATTAGTTTTGGTATACTTGGTTAATGTCTTACCGTTTAAAGATATTGTGCACTTAGGAGTAGAATAGTCTACTACACTTATTTTCATGGCTGATATATTAACTTTATTTTTTCTTAAAGACATTAGGTTGTTCTTACATTTAATTTTTTTTTTAATTTAGAAAATCCCATGATCGGGGCATTATTATTTCTTTATTACGTTTATTATCTTGCCAGTCAGCGTTTAAAAATAGGTCTTAGCAAAACAATTTGTACAAATATTTTTGTCTATTATGTTAAATGGAATCTTCTAATCGACCAAGGAAAAAATATTAATTCCTTACTTAAATAAATAGGAACTACTTATATCCATATTGTTTTGCCATTTCTTAACTAAACAAATTTTTTTGCGAATTATTCGCACGGACCAACTAGTCAATATATATGTATGTATAAATATTTTTTATTTTACTGTCTTGGACATATTAAATTCATTATTTAAGATAAAAATATATGAGAAAGGTAAATATTTCTATGATTAACATCCATTCCAAGTTTTAACATAGTTTAATAATAATTTACATTTTAATAATGTAATGTTAATAACAATTTAACGTTACAAAAGAAAGTAGTAAGCAAAAGTGGAAAATATTCTTGGAATAGAACTTGCCTAATATACATTTCTGTATAAAGAAAACCAACTCACATTTTTGCATTTGTTCAATAGAGCCAATTTTCCATAACTTTAAACTAATTTAAAGCTTTAAGTATTTTAGTTACTAAACGATTTAATAAAAAAATAGAAAAGGTGTCTTTTATCTCACGAGTACAGATTTATTGTTTTTTTTTTTACTTGAATTCTTATTCATTTTCAGCCCTTCAGTGTCCCTTTTGACTTTGAAATGAATTGTAGTAATTTAATAATTATTAAAAATATTAAAAAAAAAAAATTGAATTATGCCGAAAATCGAATTAGGTTTCTAGGACCTGGAAATGTTAAAATCTGGCTATCAAATTAATCATGTCGTAAATCAATGACTTCCTCTCCTCCAGTATCCTTTAACAACACCTCACTTATTCCTGTTGAGCAAATCCGATACCTAGGAATCGACCTGGACAAACGACTTGGAATTCTCATACTAGACTGAAACGACAAGAAACCGCTCGACGTTTCCGACTACTTCAACACTCACTAGACAAACGCTCTAATCTTCCAATTAATTAAAAAAGACTCATATACATGACTATAATAAGGCCTATTTGGAATAACGGAGCTCCACCAAACCTTGAGATTCCTCTGGTATCCAATCCTTACAATCCAAAATCCTTCGTAAAATCCTCAATGCTCCTAACTTTGTTACAAATAAAATCATCCACAATGAACTTAATGTTCCTTATGTATCAAATTTGGCCCAATCCAGATATCTGTCCTTCCATAATAAATTCATAACCATCCCAACACTCTTGTTTCTAACCTTGCTTCCCATTCAATTCCTGATAACCCTCCTATGCGTCTGAAAAGAAGATGGCCACGTGATCTCCTAATATAGACATATTATTAGAGTGCTACCAATGGGTAGGTTCTCAAAATGTGTTTCATGTCATTATATCCATGCAGGAATTTACTAGATGCTCTTTTTTTTATACAGTTGTAAATATCATATAAATAATAATAAAGAAATAAAAAATAAATTAACTATATTTAAAATTTCATCGGAATGTTATCTTCTGTACACCCTGCCAAAAATCAATCGGACAGACACTCATTATAGAACAAATCTCATAAATGTATTACCTAATTGAATATATTTTTTAGAATTTTTTTTTTAGCATCAACACTAATATTAGAATGCTTGAATATCTCAAATATTACAGTATATTTCTTAAGTTTCTTAAAAATTATTAGAAATTTTATTTGCAATCTTTTTCCTCGTTACACATCATTTTAACTCAGCAGCTAAACACAACGTTTAATGATATTTCGATGTATTAATACAATAAATAGGATTATTATGTAAATAAGAACAAAATAGATGATTATTGCATGTTTTTATTACACAATTTTAAATATTTTGGGTTATTATTGCTCAATTTGAGTTTTTTCTGTACGTTTATCGATTTTTTACTACACGATGATCCGGCCTCAACCAGTATAGTTTTTTTAGAAGGTTTGTAGGGAGAATTTATTGCCTCGAAATATAGTTTTTACAACTTTAGATCTGATTAATAATTGCTATTCAGTTTATATTATCAGTTTGTATATTTATAATTAGTAACAACTATCACACGTTTAATTTAGTTAAGCTTTTTTCGTTTCATGCACATGGTGAGTAATTATACGATCAACTGATTAAGTGAGCGACACCCAAAATTTATACGGAAAAACAAAAGAGCAAACCTTTAAAAAATAAATTGTCTTGATAGATTTATTTCATTTTGATTCTGAAATTAATGAATACTTCATCGGATGCAGCAATGGACTTTGAATTAAATTCATAATAGCTATTCTAAACTAGAAGTTTCTTACAAATATAATTAGAATTTGTTAAAACCATTTTTGGGATATTTAAAGCAGATAAACTACTTCTAATGATTTTTTTTTTTACCAAACTGGTATTCGAGAAAACCAAATTTTATGTCACATACCCTTATATATTTTTCCTCCATATATTTATAGGAAAATTTTATCTAGTTTATTATAAAGCAATTCGTGACCTAAATTAAATATTTTTCCCTTCTTATTCATCAAAAAACATCATAAAAGAAAAACACTAAAATTAAATTATTTTATTTTTCTGCGTTTAACCGGATCATAGTATAGGAAAGGTCGTTTATAGCCGATATTATCGAATATCTATTATCTTTGTTTTAACAGAAACACAGAGTTTACTGCTAAGAAGATTGTAATGTATTTTTTGTTTTTTCTAAAAGTGTATATTTATATTTTACCATTGTACATAGTTTTAAGTGTCATGGCAAGGTTTCAAGAGATTTGTATATAGATTTTTTATTTTATTTTATCTATACTATGTATAACTAATATTCTCTTTACTGATTTATCTTTACCTTTACTTTTAATGTTTGTTTTTATTTGGCCAGATATAACATTTTAATTTTATACTTTTTTGTTATTCTGAAGGGACTTCGTCCCAGAATAAAATTATTTTATATTCTATTCTATATCGATGAAAATCCGATATTTCAAGTCCGATATTTTGATGGCATCGATATTAATATCGGTGACAATATCGATATTCGGCCTTCGATATTCCACCTCTAACCACAGTTGCGGAACCTGCGGCCGCTAGGCCGCATGTAGCTTCCATGAGCTAGCTGTCATTGTTTTTGCGTCATATTCTTTAATCTAGCCATATAATTAATTAATATTTAATTATTAAGGTTACGAGGATTTGAAGATAAATAGAAATTAGTTGAATATGTGTATTCAAAAGATAAATAGATACAGCAATAGTAAAATCTAAAAAAATATTGCATATTCCATTATTACTGCCTAACTTTACTGCGGTCTTCAATGATCATAAAGTAGTGGAAAACAATTGACAGAAGTAGGAGCCATATTAATGTTGTTTAATTATTTTATGTAATGACTGACTGTATATATTTTATTTTATTTTTTGTTATCTGATTTAAGTGTTAGCAATTTGACTTTAGTTTGAAATACGTGTAAGATTGTTTTAATTCATTGTTTTTGGCAATTTTAATGTTTAATTACAACCAGAGATTGTTGTGTACGTTGCGTACCCCAATAGGCAGATGTCCTTGTGGCTGTCAGATTTGGGGTGTCGATGTTCAATTTAATATTTTTAGAATTATTGTAGGAAAACTTTTATTCGTTGTACCAATGATAGCTATTGTTTTTCCAGAACTGAAGAGGATCCCATTATTTATTTCTTAAAATAGGGATCGAAACATTTCGAACAAAAAGAATGAAAAGAAGCTCTTGTAGTTTACTAAAATGTAATTAAGTCGATTAAGTCGACAAATCGATGCTATGAATCGAACACAGCAATGAGTTTTTAAAATTAATATGGACTGCGGAAGAGTGGAATGAAATCGACTTCTGACATCAAAAACACCGTCAAGGGTAGAAAGGACGTAAAATAAGGACACGGGGAAGGCCTCTATTCAGAGTAAAAACTAGTAACGAACTAAGTAACTGGTTTCTTTTAGAGTGTTACCAGTTATTGTGGAGTAACAGCGTGAAGTTAAGAACCATTCTTGCCCCACCCTGAATATTTGTATATAATACGCCGTAATTCGTAAGAAAAGAGATCTTATGTTGATGTCCGGGCTTGAGGATAGGTCTTCTTATGTTTTCTTCCGGCGTGGGGACTGAAGCCATGGCCCTACATAGACCATGAAGATCCTGGCAGAGCTTTGAACCATGACGAGATGACCTCGGATCAGCAGAAGCAGCGAAGAAATCTACCAACTACACCACTTCACATACCATAATAGATAAGTTTTATTCCCAACAATAAATTTACCAATGTTAGAATATTTCATGGCAATATATTTCTCAAACAGTCCACCTAAAATCATGCTTCCACAGTTAATTGTTAAATTAATTGAATCGCGTACTTTGTTGTTGATAATTTGTATATATTCTTTATTAAACATAGAAATAAATCAAGTTTTTTAGTAAAACCTATTTTAATTCTGCCACCTATTTATATCATGATGATCACAGGTAATGTGTGTAATTAGAAAACATGATAAACACAAACCAGCCTTTGAGAAAAGAAATCCGATTAGTTATTTCTGCACCAATCAATATATTATAGGTCCAAATTTATTTTACTAATTTTTATTAATTAATTATCTAGTGGCATCCCGAATAAACTTGAACGCCCCAAAACGTAGCATTTCAGTGACCTATTATTTTTTAAACTCTACTATTATTCTAAGGGGACTTCAGCCCCAGGATAACATTATTTTTCATTATTATCCCACTATAATTACTATCTTAAGTTATATATATATATATATATATATATATAAACCCCGCCCTGCTGGTGAGAGACAGTATTTCTCCCTTGCCACCTTGGCCTTAAGCTCCACCGCTACAGTTGGCAAACATATTTTCTATTATTAGTTCTACATTCACTCCTTCCTCTTCCATTATCCTCACCTCTCTAAGTTTACCTGCCTTCGAATCTTTGGTCTTTTTTACAAAATTATTTCGAGCGGTGACTTGACTCACCTTCGACGGTTCAATGGGAATACTCGGTTCGAACTGTTTATGTTTAGATACGTTAGTCTTCTCAGGGATCACGAGTTCTTTAAATATCTGAACTTAATCAATTTAGAAATGAAAAAACAGATTTTTTTATCTAAAAACATCTATAAAAAAAAAAACTAAGCTGCGTGCTTTCACACGATAGAAGTGAAAACATCAACAAGGCTAGATTAATAATATGAAATATAAATTATAAATCATAGCTCATTACAAAGAGAATGGAATGTTGAACAATTCCTTAGCATACATTATGCAGGTCCGATTTTTAATTTCTGAGGTATTTTAATCCATATCTCTCATAAAATCGTTATTATTTGGTTTTCGACGCTATTTTTCTCTTTTCGCCTCTCTAACACGGCTTCGCCTTAAGATACAATCTTGTGAAATAGCTCATTACAAATAGGATGACATGATAAACATTTCCCTTATAAACAATATGCAGTTCCGATTTATAGTTTTTGAGAACATTTTAATCCATATTCAAAACACTTTAATTAGTCGACTCCAGCCGACTTTACCCTAGAGTTATAGATCGGAAATCTGACGGCTCAATCTAATTCACTCTCCACAAAAAAGAGCAAAACACACCTAACGAAGTTTTCACTTCAAAAGCGAAAAAAATCTAGAAAAAAAGATTTATGATTTTGGAGGATAGGCACGAAACTTGAAACGCTTCGCTAGGTTGGCGACTAGTAACATTTTTCAAAACAAAAATATATAATAAAATCAAAGTGAAGTTTAAGAATAAAGTTTAAATTAAAAAACGTTGCTAATTATTATAAAATGGCTTATTATGAAGATTAACAAAACTTCATTAATGGTCTAGGTATGGGCGTATTAATTATTAATACGCCTAAAACTTTGCAAATGGCTTCATTTTATCGCCTACATTTTTTTTAATCTACAAAAATTCTCAAAAATGGGGAATTTTCTCATTAAAGTAATTAATTTACTGAGGCACTAATAACTCATAAATACCTATTTGCTATCCACTTGAATCTTAAGATAATTGGATCACAAAACAGAAAAACAAAGGTGGCATACAAGAATTTTGAACCGTTTGGGCTATATAACCTTGTTATTTTGACCTATTGGGAATACAGGTCATGCATAACCTCTCCCTTTCACATGATCAATGCCTTCACCATCTCACAGCCATTACATTTTTAAAAGTTATTTATATTAATTTTATTTGTAGAATAGAATTCAATGAAATTGATACTAGAGAATTTCTACACTATTCTTCGTATTTCCTTCAACATTCGGCCAAATCGAACTAGAGGTTTTCATAAAATATAGGCGTGTTAAAAACAATATATTTTCATATTCAAAGCGGAAGAAATGGATATGTACTTGATTTTCTATTTATCATATATTGCCATAATTAAGGAAATACATTTACGTTTTTGTAAGCGGAAGTGGTAGATGGAATTTGATGAAATTGATACGGTCTAGACGCCAATCGACAAATTCCCTGAAAATTAATGAAAATTGGATAAACGGTAGTAGGTGATGTGCCCCTTACATCGATTTGATTACAGATAGACAGCAGACCGACGCCGAACCAAATTTGATCCTTGACGTCTGAAACGTAAAATGCGAGTAGAATTTTTCGATTCTAAGCACCTATTTTTTTCTTAACCTCCTGCGCGAATTCACAGCTTCCCTATCTTCGGTAGTGAGGAAGCAAAAAATAAATTGCTTTGAGATGAAGCTATTTAAGAAGTTCTATATGGATGTTAATAATTTGAGTCTGGTGGGCCCCTGCCTCCAGCAAGTCTGGAGAGCCTCTCTCATTGTTGGTCAGCGAGTCCATCGGACTTAGCCAGGAGGAACTTCCAAGGAATTTCCACCAACCATTACCACATCCCCCACCAGTGGGACACTCCCCATAGCCAGTAATGAGTCCGTGCGAGGAGTTTGTAATAAATACAATAAAAAATAATACATATATACGTTTGCCATATTTTAGTTCTAAAACACCTGGACTTGTTTTAAGCCAGACAAAAAAACTTTACCTCGTCAAAGTTCTATATTTCTTAACAAAATAGAAAAAAAAACGTAAAGTCATATATTCTAATTTAAATTTTTCTCTTTACCTGACTCTAAAATACTTAATGGAATTCAAAACAATGACTGCTAGTCACAAACTGATATGGCTTTATGAAGCATTGACATTCCTTTAATTAAAGTTTATTGAATGTCATTAAACTTCATGGGATCTCTGAATAGCTCTGTGAACTGATCATAAACAAATTTGAATGTATTTTTTGCTGTTGGACTTAGTCTGATGTATCTAACATATTCTAGTGTGTATATTATCATGATAAGCCTTTTGAGCCTTAATATTTGCAGTAATTAAATTTTGGCCAAGCATGTAATATAAAATCTTGCCAACATATTTAAATCAACTTTTTTTGTGAAGATATTAAGTAATGTTATTGAAAACAATTATACAAAAAAGTATATTTACATACCAATCTCAGTCTTGATTAATAGCATAGTTGGGCACAATGAAGTAGGAAAAATGTTAATGGACAAATATGTATTCAATAAACTCTTGCTGAAGACATACCAATATTATCATTAATTCACAATGTCATTACAAAAGACTGGATTTTCATGCTGTTGCATATATATATATATATATTTATTATGTTTATTTAGTAATTAATCTTATTTATCTCCGAGGCTCCAAAGCCCACATATCTGTCTTTGTGTATTATTCTAAAGAGACTAGCAACAGAATAAATAAAGTATTATTATTATTAAAACGCACCCACTCACAAAGGATCTGAAGTGCAATAACTGAACAACGGCTATAGATAGATAGATAGATACTTTATTTGTTTTGGGGGGATTCCCGATAAAAATAGAGCCTAGCTTGGCTATTGCAGAATAATATGGTTTTACAAGTTACCTCTGCTGCTCCTTTATCATGAAAGTAATTATCTATGTCGGAGATAAATAACAAAAGTAAGGTTGGGCTCAGACTTTCATCTTGTAAAAGCCCTAAGGTTGAGGGGTTGAGACATTATCATATAACGTTTTAATAATTTTGATGATTGAACAACAGCTATAACACTAGATCGACAGAATAATTCTCCTGAATATTATACAAGACCACAATGTTCAGACATTAGTAGTCCTCTACACTTAACCAGGTAAACTTTATTAATAAAATCATTTTTATTCCAGGGATCTCCCCCTACTACACATTTCTGAGTGGTTGTCTCTGTTTTTTTAGAAAAAAATATTTTAAAAAATATGAGATTATTTTTGAGGTTCCAGTCAAAATAGAGTAAAAAATGTTTATTGCTTATTATGTCAATATTTCAATGATCAATTTCAAGCACTTTGTTCTCATATTTTTTTACTGAAGATGGTGAAAATATACTATGAATTTTATAAGAGTTCTTGCTTCAGTGAACATGATATTCTATTTGTTTTTCTAGAAAACAGATTTACTCCAATTTATGATTTTGGATATGTGGCAATGAATTTCGGTTGGATTTACCCTGAAGATTCTGGTGAATACCTTTGTAGAGCTACTAATCTTTATGGCCAGGATGAAACAAGAGATATCATCAAAACAACTGGAAAGCCTGGAATTGTTTATGAATTACAACTTCCTAAAGGAATGAAAAGTAAGTACCTTCAAGCACAAATTCACTAGAGCAAAAGAACAATCATCAGTGCTGGCCAGGGTTCTCCAATCTGAAGGAGGGCCCAACACTTTTTGGGAATTATATTAATTTTTCTGTTTAAATTTCATTTAGCCAATGGTCCACCAATAATATTTTTATTTCCAATTCTTATTTTGGAGTGGGCAGGATAGCCAAACGAGCTAACGTGTGTGCATAGCACCGCCATTGCCAGGCAACCTGACAATTGATAACTAGATAAAAAATAGTCACAAGTTCCTCCGGTAATGGGGGAAACTTTTAAATCCCCGCCCTCACCCCTGACCCCAAAAACCCCTGTGTAGCCTTAACGGCGAGGAAGGATAGGACCAAAAAAAATCCTTATCAAGTTTTCATATTACAGTTATTTATAATATTGTTTGCTAATTTTTCTGCATAAATATTTATAGAATTGCTTAGATTATATATGTCATATAATATATACATAAACATATGTTTTACATATTATGTTGAAATACAAAATTTATATTTACCTATCATGTCCTAGTTTACTGCATTTCTTATGTAAAAACATCTTATTCATCTTATTACAGCTTAGTTGTCATAATCGTCTTACCTATTTGCATCTATCATTTTAATTCATTATTACAAAATTAATTACATTAAGAGGTTTTTAAGAATGTTAAACCTTTACTATGTCAGCTCCTATATTATCAGTTTGATAATAATAATACGTAATGCATAATAGATGCACATAGATAAGACCTGATGAAAACTAAGCTGTTATAAGATGAAAAGTGTTTTTACATAAGAAATGCAGTAAACTAGGACATGATAAGTAAATACAAATTTTGTATTTCAACATATATGAATGTTTTAAATTATATAAATGACTCTACAAATAATTATGCAGAAAAATTAACAAAAGATATTGTAAATAACTGGAATATGAAAAATTCTTTTTAGACTTGAAAGTGGCTTGATGAGCCGAAACATCGTCATTTCAAAATAAGGATTGGAAATAAAAACATTATTGGTGTACTATTGGCTTAATGAAATATAAACTGAAATATTATACTGTACTGAAATAAAAGAAAATTATATTAATATATTAATTTTTTTATCTTATTTATATATTAATTTATATGATATTTGATACTTTTATAAAAGTAATTGAATTAAAGAAAATAGAATGAAGTCAAAACTAGAAGTAGGGAGAGACTAAGAAAGCACTTGTTCCAGATGGCAGAATTTAAGGGGCAGCAAATTTCGAGAATTTTTTTTAGCAAAAATGAAAAGCATTTCTTGTTTTGTTATTGTTTTGACCTTAATTCAGTCATTTTAAGTTTATTACCTGATGATGATATTTTTTTTAAATATATTACCTAAAATACTGATATATAATGTTTACTTTTATTTTTGGGGGATGAGAGGACAGGAGGTGAAATATGGGGCTACATGATTTACCTTGCCCTTTCTGTTAAATATCCTAGTTCTGGTCTTGAATGAAATACAATTCAAACATAAAATAATGAAGCAGCTTAAGCAAATGATTTTAATATTTTGGAAGAAGGCCGCTCATAACATACATGATATTCACATAGTTATTTCGCCCTAAAAAAAAAAATAGACTGAAATATCTTTCATAAATATTTTCAATTGTTTGCTGCTGTTTTCTGACCGTATCCCCACACTACAATCAACAACATGTGTGAAAAAAATCATAAAACCTTATTATGTAGCAGACTTTGTATGAAATAAACAATACCCATTCTGCAACTCAATCTACAATAATATTAAAGGGTGGATCAAAACCACTGAGAACCTTCAGTTGTATTTTCAGTACTTAAGAAAAAAAACAATGCATCAGACTAAGACTGAAAGAAATAAAAGACCTCGGAATAACCTAGCTTAAAACTTATAAAATTGCTTTAAAAACTTAATAATCTTAAAACTGAGAAATAAACCATGATCATTATGGAATAACCATATTTATCAGATCTATAAATGTTAAAAACAACTCTTAAGGTTCCATGATTCTATTGCTCAAAAGACTGGACAGTTCCTTGTAACCACCCTTGTACCCTCTCCACTTCAATTATGGTTGCTTGTGTGTGGAAGACTTTCTGCAAGGCTGAATATGAGATTCAAGAGACTCATGGATCGTTTAATAAGATTCATCTTTGCGTTTCCAAAGCATTGTTATGGAAACATGAGGACATCAAAACATGAAAACTTAGAACACCAAGTTGAAGATACTTATCCTTCTTCCCGATTGCAATTCTTCCTTGGTGTTTTTCTTTTCCAAGAGCTTAGAACCTAAAAGCCTATTCAAATTCCTACCCTACATTCCTCAATTCACTATCTAAACACTAGATTTCAATCTTTTGATCTATGTATCATATATTTTCCCTCCCATAAAAACATAAAATCTTTTGTCATGTGAGCTAACTCCTTTTGGAAATTTTTGTCTATCTTCATACATCAATCCTCCCCACAAATTCCTTTAAGCAACTTCTATTGTGCCTCCTACTTCATATTATAACTATCATATCGATTTAAACATTATTTATTTCTGTAATTAAATTACTGTTTTAACAAGTTATGTTTTGTAGTTGTGATGGCAAACTAATATAGATAAATCCTGAACATTGTAAATATTTTTAGGGGACTTTAACACCAGAATAAAATTATTTTTTTCATTTCATTTTAAATTATCACTTTACTTCTCTCCGCTCTACGAGGCCATTTAGCCCACTCATCCCTTAATCTGTTCCTGAATGAAAATAAAATGGGTCTGAAACCTTCTAAATCTACTAAGGTACTGAAATTAGTTATAGTATTAAAACCTTAGCAGTAGTAGATATACAGGATGAGTCGGGAGGAGCAGGCCAAAGATTATGAGTGGGTTGCACGCAAGAAAATAATTTCTAAAAAACTCGTATAGTCTTATCTTATTTTCATTTGTTTAAATGGGCTAAGTACAAATAAACAATATTTTGTACATGTATTAATATTTCTGTTATTGAACTCTTATTTTAATAAATGTTTAGAAAATACCACCATTGGCTTGTAAATATTTTTGACCTTGTCTTCAATGGCGGACATTTGCCCTCCTGATTGTATCATATCTTCCTTTAATTGACGCCTGCAGCATTTTTAATAATTTGATTAATGCATTCCAAGTCTACTTTTTTTACTTTGTATAATTCATCTCTGACAGTAATCATAAACAGTAAGGTAAATGCACCGATAGCTGACATGCTTAAGGAAATTTCTTTGAACTTTTACTAGTAAAAACTTAAATACTATATTTATATTTTTCATGGATTCATCTTATAGAACTATTTCTCACCTTATCAAGACATATTTAAAATCCATGAAACACTTATATAAATTTTTAAAAATTGAAAGTTAAGAGATTAGTTTTGTTGTACCAGTAGCTAATACTGTTTTATTTAAAATGTTCTTATAGCTGACAGAGATGAGAAAAGGTTGTAATTAAGAGAAATTCCATATTATTCATTTTAAGATTAACAAAAGTTGCCTTTAAGTTATTATAAAACTAACTTCTTGCCTTTCTTGAATTAAATTTATCAATAAATGCTGGTCACTGTCAAGAACCTATTTTTGGCAATAGGAAAACCTATTTTTGGCTTATATTTAATCCAGATCATTAGACATTTTTTTTAAACGAGACAGTAGTGAATGGGCCCATTTTTAAGACCCATTCTATTGAGTATATCTCTTTGAATTTATCAGAGTACAGGCCTATCAATCAGGGGTGCCCAGAAGGGAGTTTTTTGGCACAAGTTGCACCATCAAAATTTTGAGGGGAGCATATTTTTACGGGTTTTTGAACTTTTTTTGAAAGGGGGAAGGAGTTATAAATTCGGAATAAAAATTTTCAAAATAAGGAGTAAGAGGTAAACATTGAACAGACGGCAGCAAGTACTGTTGCGTATGATCTATGATTTTTCTAATTCTACTTTCCCTTGCTCTGTTTTCAGGAAAGAATGAGCAATGAAATATCTTGGGAGAGGGTTAGGGGGGGCTTGGTTATTGTGCCATCAACCTTGGGGGAATGGGCACCCCTGCTGTCAACTACAGGCAAAAGTAATCCCTTCATAAAGATAAGTTGAAAACCTATAAAACATAATTTAATAACAATCAAACAAAAATTGTGGGATAAATCTGAGTAGTTAATGAGAAAAAGGCAAACCTAAGGTATGATATCTTTACTGATAGATGATTGTTTCTGGGTCATTAAGTAGACTGTGAGGGACCTTCCTAATTTGCCACTCATTATTTCAGGTGTGATTTCTGGCAAAACTAAAGAAAAGCAGACAAATATACGAGAAGAAAATATATAAACTAAAAATATATGAAATAGAGGTCTAGGAGGTCCTGAAATTTTATTATTCCCATATTTTCAGGAGGATGTCAGCTATTGGTGCTTTTACTCTAGTCCAATACCGTGAGGTCAGATCTTACTGGCCAACTAATTAGACCACAGTGACCAATCCACTGATCTGGAAACCTTACATCCAAATGTTTAGAAGTTAATGGTGGTATTTTTAATTTTTATCAAAATAAGACTTCTACAACCTAAAAGCTAATACATGTATACAACATTATTTATTTGTTAAATACATTTATTTGTAATTAGCCATTGAAATTTAAACAAATGCAAATCAGAAAAAAAAAATATGAGTTTCAGGACTTTGGTCCATTCCTTCTAACTCACTCTGTATAGTTACTAATAGTTCCTCCAAAAATCATATTAAAGAAAACTCAATTAGTTATTTGTGATATTAATTAATGAATTAATATCTACAGAAAAATATTCAATATAAGAGACACTTAGGAGTCAATTCAAATTTAATAAAGCAAAGAAAAAAAATTAAAATTTCTTTCTTACTTGCTCTAATAAGGCATGCTGTTCTTCCTCCACTTCTTGTTTGTGGGTCGAGGCCCTTGATGAAGACCTCGAAGTGTCTACGAGAGCAGTATTGAAGATCATAGGACCGATGGGTTCGTATTGGTGCTCTGGAAGAGTTGCTAACGCTCGAGGGAGTGCTAAGGGTTCAACGCTACTGTCTCGACTCGGGATCATTGGGCTTTCTCTGCAACAATTAGAAAAAAATATTAGAGTGCAAATAAAACTATTTTTATTGGTTAGATTAAGCTAAAAAAAATATATTCTTGACTTTAAATAACTCATAAAGATTGTGTAGCTAATATATAGATAAAGCATCAAATATGACTACAATTTTAAGATGTTTATGATAATAAACAAAGACTTTTTAACATTCAATGGTAATTTTTCAACCTACATTATATCAGAGTGTCCCATAAGTTTCTTCCTTTATTTTATTTGTTGTTCAGGTTTATTTACTATGGTATATGAAAACTGTTCTCCTCTATTACCTTATCCTAACTCTTAAGAAGTCTCACTATTCCCTCTGGATGAAGCAAGGTCTGAAGGATGGAGTATGGAGGGTGATGTAGAAGGTCGCAATCGAATTGTAAGACACAAACAACACTTCATATATACCACAGTAAATCAACAAATAAAAAAAAACACTTATGAGACATCCTAATTTAATATAATATAAAGATAATAATCTTCAATGCTTATTTTTTTGGCTAAAATTCTGAAAATAGGATCTCATAAGTTAATTATTATTGTTTATTTAATCTAGTATCTCATTTTTAACTTGCATGTTAATATACTTTTGATACTAATATACAGTTAGGAAAATGGATTAAAATAATGTTGCAAGGAAGTGGTCAAAACAGTTAGGGAGCTTTTGGGCTAAAGCCCTCCATCAATTTTTTTTTCTTATACTAGAATTATGGCTTCGTTTTCTAGCTGCCAAATATAATTTAGCCATTTTAACTGTCATTGAATTTAAAGTTCGTTCTTATGTTTCCGAGTGAGGGAAATGTGTTGAGGAATTCTTCAGTCATCTTGTTGCAATCAGGGTTGTTGCGAAAGGAGATAGTCTGGAGAATCCTCAATTCCAATTCGATGTAAATGCTTCCTCAAATAATCATGTTGTTTGGAAGCAGGCAACCATCTGTCTGAGTGATATTTAAAGCCCCCAAAATGGAAAAATAGCTTTTTTTTTCATTGGTACATAGTTGCTTGTGAATGATCTTTGCTAAATATTTATACAATCACAAAATATTCACAACTATTTTAAAAGTATTATACACTAGTTGGCCAGTGCGAAAAATTTGCAGAAAATTTTGTTTAGTGAAGAAATAGAAAAACAATATGGAAATAAGTAGTTCCTATGTATTATGTAATATTATTTAAGGAAGGAATTAATATTTTTTCTTTGTCGATTACAATATTCATTAAACATAATAGACCAAAATATTTATGCAAATTGCTTTGCTAGGACCTATTTTTAAATGTTGACTGGAAAGATAATAAAAGTAATAAAGACAAAATAATGCCCCGATCACAGGATATTCTAAATTATTTTAAAAAAAATAAAATGTAAGAACAATAAAATGTCCTTAAGATATAATAAAGTTAATATAAAAGCCAGAAAAAAAAATGTAGTAGACTATTCTACTCCCAAATGCAATATCTATACCAAATGCAATTAAACAGGAAGACATTATTAAGTATACCAAAACTAATAGACTGTATCTTTGTTAATAATTGTCCGATTTTTACGATTATTTTTTTGTTTTGTAGGTAATTTAGTTACTTTACTTTTCTTCCATACCAATTTTCAAGAAATTTCAGGAGGATGGGACTATTTTTCACATGTGAAGGAGAAGAATATCTTCAAAATGATTGGATTTGATGAAGAATTGACGAAGTTATGGTGTACCGACAAAAAAGCACCTTTTAGAAATAATATATAGGATACATAGCTACTAATTGTATGCACTTATCAAAAAAATAAAATAATCCCTAAAAGCATTATTGTTCCTGTAGTTATGATTTTTTTTATTTTTAACAAGCCTTCAAGGACTAGGGTAAACGCACTAGTTATGGACATGGGGCCCAGTGATGAACAGGTTGGACTTTAAATGTAAATAATAATCTTCCTTGTTGATTTAAAGGTTCCATTATTTTCTAGATTGAAGAACAATACTCTCTATTGATGACTGTATGAACAAAGTTCTCAAAAGAAAATTTTAAAATGCCTATCATTGTTGTTCCTATAGTGCTCTTTAGTATGTTTCATGCCTTCCTACTAACAGTTTTTCAAAGAGTAAGTTGAACATTTTTGTTATCTTATCTTTAGAGTTAAATAAAGATTTTAGAATTTTTCTAAGGTATCTCCATTACTGGTACCGACCCCCTGTCCATTACTAGAACAATTGAATTTTGGGGTCTTCATCACTTGAGTAAAAAGGTGTTTTTTTTAAATTGGTATTATATCTGTATAACTGAATATTTTTCAGTTTTAAAGTGTTAAATAGATGACCCTGAAATTGTAAAATGAAAGATGACTCTAGAGATAAGTTTATAACTATAATAGTTACGGCGACATGAGCCAAAAAAGTAAAAAATTCTCTTAGCTGTGATTTTTAAAAAGAAATGCATATTATCATTAATTTCTGTGTTTGTTTATTACTATATCACTCTAAAATTTCATTACATTAGAGTTCTACCATTGGGTGGTTACTCAGCAAGTGTATTCATTCCATTATATCTATTATGTCCAAATTTACTTGATGTATTTATGTAATACAGTTGTAAATGTCATTAAGAAATAAAAAAAAAAAAATCATTAATTTATGTCCTTCCAATGTGTTCAAGTTTCATTTGAAAAACATCTTAATTCGGCTTTATTTATTCTAACATTTATCAAATTTTCTCAAAAAATTAAGATTTTATTAAACTTTCGAACAGTAGATAATTTTTAAATTGAATTTATTCTTAAATAATAGTATCATTATATTTATTATGATAATCTGTTAATAAAGATGATACAAAATAAAAAATAAATAGAGGCTCACCTGTACACGACTATTTTAATTGTGTTACCAGCGTCTCGGAACAACATCTGAGCATCTTGGTGGCGAATATCCCTAGCATCGTAATCTCCTATCTGCAATATCTCGTCTCCAGCCTTCAGTTGTTTATCAGCGGGACTTCCAATGGCTGCCTAAAATCAAATACATTATGAGCATAACATTTAAGAAAAAAAAGAATAATATTATTTCACGCTGAAAAATAAACAAAAAACCATGATTTTTTTCATCTAAACTTTCATTTGTAATTTTAAACATAGATGTAGAAATAATGTTCCTTTAATTTTTTTTTTTTATGATTTTACGGCTTGGACTATTTTTAAAACACATTTCTACTGATTCTAAGCAATATTATTCCATATATAATTAATATAAAAAAAATAAATGTTTGCTGTATTGTTGATCTGGTACTGAATAGACAAAGAATTCAACAATCATAGCTTAATTAACATAGGTAAACAACTTAAGTGAGACCCTTGTAAGCTAAGAGAATAATATAATATAATGCACTTTTGTTTGAAACAAAACAGTTACTCATATTACAACATTTTATAAATAAGTTAATACAATATCTCATAATGGTAAATATTAAAAAAAATAAATTAAAATTACTGAATGAATTTGTAATAATTTATTTTTGCAACAAACTGTTTAATAGAACAAGTGCAATGGATTCTGATGGGATCTTAAATGACAACATTAGACAGAAGCTATTTCCACTGACAGTAAAATAGGGCAAGTTTGGTCAGAAGAGCAGATCACAGAAAAATCTAATTAATGTTTCATTTATTTATTTTTTAACACTATAGTACAATTATTTCTTTATATCATAAATGAAAATTTTTCTATCCAATACACCAAAAGTGAAATAAAATTTACAGCTGCCTATTAATATATGAGGCATAAAATTCACAAACCAGCCAAATCCATTTCCATATTTTTTGGAATTGTAATCTTTTTCAAAATTATTACCAAATGTTAGCAGTATAAACTTTATCCCTAAAAGATTTTATTACAAATTTCATTTTTACTTCATAGCTCTTGATATTTTGTTTATATATTTTAACTTAATTTCCAACATTTACCTTCCCAAGAAATTTACTGATGAAAAGTAATTTTTCATCAGGCGTGAGTCTATAAAATGGCTAATCTTAATTATAATAATTAATTATTGGGGAAACTCTATATGTTAAGCATGATCCCAGACTGATCACCTCCCTGCACAACTGCCGGCCTCAAAACAGTAATTTCTTACAACGTACTGAATCAAAGACCCTTCATGGGTCGAAGTGGTATAGGTTTTATTTATTTATTTTGTTCAACATTTACCATTATAAAATATTTTACTAACTTATCTATATAATGTTGTGTTAACTGTTAAAATAAGTTATTTTTGAACTGTAAACAATAAGTACTCTATTAAAATTATGACTATGAATAATGTTTCCTTTAACTTTTTATATGTTTACTGTTTGGGTTATTTTTGTATTTTTGATAACTAATATTATAAACGACTATATTACTAGATAAAAAAAAAATACAATGAATATATGTGGTCAAATATTATATAATGATGCATATTATCTAATGGTTTATCCAAAACAAGCTTAATCTATAAAAGTTTTGGTTGCCGTATGCATGTAAATCTAATTTTCTATTTATTAATATGTACGTACAGTTATCTAAGAGGCAGAAATAGATTAAACTAAATAAGATAACATCAATTACTAATTCCTAACACTAGACCTTCAGTAAACATTTTCACATTTATAACATGTATGCGATAGGAAATGTATACATGTGAATACTACTGTATTGCAGATGATTTAATCAATCAATTATTTAATAAATAAAATTTATAGCATTTCAATCTATTTAAACTTTGAGAACAATACAAATGGGTAGACACAACAGAATCAAAATAAATAGAGCATACAATGTAAGAAATTCATTGGCTAAGTAAAGATCTGCAAGCAGTGTTGCCAATAGAAGATGAATTCCACAACCTATTTGCGATTCTAAGTGAGGTGACATTGATTGGCCAGGTAGCAATACTGGTGACATTGGCAATGCACCAACTGCACCAGCTCTGAGTAATAGGCAGTCTATAGCTCAGGTTGCATATTAGTTTCAAAATAATAATATGTACAGGTCATTGTATTATTGTATATAAATAGGTAAAAGACAAATGCCAAGTAATTTTTAGAGCTTACACACCCAGCTTCCAGTGTTCAAATTATACAAAATAATATCGACAAATTAAAAAAATCAATTATTAAATTGTTTGTGTATAAATATCCAAAAACATTTAAGTTATCATAAATATTTAACCAGTAGTACTTTGTATTTTATTAAAAAATAATCTTATTTTTGTATGCTTTCCTTCATTGGAAGTAAATTATGTTAAATCGAAAAGGACTTTAACCAACTAGTATTCACATTATATAATTTTTAAAAAACCTGCTTTAGACAATAGAAAATTAATATGAAACAAAATATGAAGATACATAATCACTGGCGGATTTGCGATGGAGAGGGGGGAAGGCTTTTGGGATTAAGTTCGCAAATCGGAAAATTCATTGGCCCATATACCTTTTGTGAGTGGTCTAGATACCAAAACAACATTGTTTTTTTTGTTTTTTTTTAACAGGCGTTATAGGACTAATTAAACAAAATTTCAGGTGTAGATTTTTTTTTTTTCTTTCAGAGTAATTAACACTATGGAAAAAAAAAATCCCCTGGTGCAAGAAATCATTATATAAAGAGGCAAAGGCCAACAGTTCAGTCCCTTTTTCTCCTCTATTTCTCAACCTATTTTCATTCTTTTATTTATTTATTATTTTTTGTTAAGTATCTATTGACGAACTTTAGTGATATCAATAAATAAAAATCTGGTGTGGTGCACGCATCACACAACTTTCACTTAGCAACCTGAGAGTAGGAGGTATTTTTATATACAAGGAAGTACATGTGAAAACAAAGGTATAAAACAATTAATTAACATATTTTACCCGCCCATTGAATCCGTAAAATTTATATGTTTGCATCGTTTTTCATTTCCTTTTATGACTATGCATAGTACCAAACAATACTAAAGATTGTTGGGAGAAATGTATCTTTTGGAAAAATTCTGAGTTTTTTGGGAAAAATTTATCAAGTAACTCGTTGAAAAAATAACTTAACGTTATTCAATGTTGTATATTATTAGTATTTCATATTTCTGCCTTTCCACACATCTATTAATGTTAAGTGTATTCTACCAACATGTTATTATTTGTTACTATTACTAGTTTTTCATATCTATTGTTACCTTGTGTTTTATTAGCTCTGACGATGGCCTGAACTTTGGGCTGAAGCGTTGACAAAAATAAACATAATTTATTTTGTAACTTGTGATTGCACACCCCAACCAACTCCTCTTCAATGTATATTATTAGGTTTATATTGGTAGATGCTCAACATTTCGCGTTAAAAACTTTTCTAAAAATTATGAATAAGTGATTATATATATATATATATATATATATATATATATATATATATATATATATATATATATATATATATATAAGTTAAATTAACAATCAGAAAGTCCTTTACTGAGGGGTATCGGGTATTTGTAAATTGAGAGGATCGGAAAAGGCCGAACGCTCTCGGCTATTTTCTCGTATATCTTCCAACCTTTATTTCTCCACTAGTTACCAATCAATTTTCTTTACTCGTTATATTTAACAATTTTTTTATTTCAGTTGCCAATGTGAAATGGTTATTTATTTCAAATAAAAAAAATAAAGATACTTTAGAGGAAGAAATTTTGAAAATTAGGTATTTAAACACTGCAAGAGAACATCAATAAGAAGTAGACCTGTATTATATTAAAAACATGCTTAATTTTACTTAGATAATATAAATTTAATCAAAATCATTAGAGTCGTTTTCGAGGAAAATTGTAAAAATATATAAAATCAATGATATAAAGTAGCACTTCCGGTTAGCCGATTTTGACGAAGAAGTTGCTGTAAAATCTCAGGCATGAACAAACCTTAAATAAACAATGTGAGTTACGTAAGACTTTTTGTTTTTGAGCTAGGCTGTTCACACACACACATGCAGACCATTTTGTTTGACTTGGTTATTTGGACTTATTGGACCTAAGCACTAGCGGATCTAGGATTTAATTTTGGGGAGGGCTTCAGCCCGAAACCTTTTTTTTTCATAAAAATAACGATAATTACTTTGGAAAAACAGAAAGAAACTAACTACCTATGGTATGAAATGGTGTTTAAGTTATTCCTTAAGTACTTTTAAATGTAATTACACGAACAATAATACTTTAAGAGGTATTTTTTAAATTTTTTTTCCCATAAAACATGGTTACATTTTTCCATTTTGGGGGGGGGCTTCAGCCCGAAAGCCCCCCCCCCCCGTAGATCCGCCCGTGGACCTAAGAACATCTATTTCCATTGAAAACTCAGATTAGAAAAATTTCACGATCGCAATACTTTCTTTGCATATAGTGTAATATTGCATATGTATATAAGTAAGTGGAAGTAAAAATTTGAAATACTATATATAAATGGTAGTTTGTTCAAAACAGCTTCTCTCCGAAAATTCTTCACCGTTTGTTTTGAAATTTTGATAAAACATTACAATCAAACTCAGGAGTGTTTTTTATATACATTTCATTACCATCCAACTTTCCGTTTCAAAATAGCTATAGCACTTTGACTGTCGCGCCAAAACGGCTTTAACGATTTTAATTGAACTTGGCTTAAGTCTTCTACTTGAATGCTTTGTAATGTATGTACATAACATACTTCCTCGAAAAACAAGGGACGATGTAGCGATCAAAACGATTTGATGCAGAGATGTAGCGCTTTAAACCTATGAGTATTTGAACGCTACCTAAATTCCTTGAAAAAAATGAAAAAAAAAAAATCATGGAAATCGAATAACATTTTCTTCTGTATATATTTTTTAGAGGAGCTCTTCTCAACTTATTTATGTTTGAAACATGGGTATGATATAAGTACAATGTTGAAATGAAATAATTAGTGCCGACCGAAGGAGTAGAGTTTTTTCAAATGAGAAACAACATTGAGATTAGTGTTTCACACCTTGAAAAACCTCAACAACGAATTTTCTTAGTAATAAAAAAATAAAATTTTTTTGTCCTATATTTTTGCTGAGTGAAAAAAGTGAGTTAAATTTTTTTTTTTGAAAAAAAATACGATGGATTCGCATTTTATTTGCCTATAGCGCACAAATTACACAAATGGCACTGCAGTGTTTTATTTTTTAAGTACATAAAAATGTGAATGTACGCATAGATAAGAATAGAAAAAAAAAATTTGGATACTGCGAATTCTTTTATGTTTTCCCCAAATGTTCAACAACGAATATGGTCGAAATTCGACATTAGTTCATGTTAAAATACTTACAGATAACTATTATACAATTAAAATATTCCCGACAAGATAAAAAAAATATATAATACTTTCTTTCTCAAAAAGATGAGTTGACTGACCTGTCAAAGCCTACTTTGAATTTCTAATCGTCTGTTGAAGGAAATGTAGACAGCGTTCTATCTTCGAAAGATTTCAGGTCAAACAAAAATAAACAATCTATTTCTAACTGGACCGATACACTTCAAAGCATATTGTTCGTGTATCTACGGAAACGATTGTTAAAGAATAATTTCAAAATATACTGTACAATATCTTTTTCAACTTTAAAATAAAGAAATATATTTTCTTAATTCTAAGAATTTTACTATTTCGCTTAAATGTCTTTAAGAAATAAAAAAAATAAAGAAATGGATTTTCTTGATTCAAGAATTTTTCTATTTCGCTTCATAACGAACAAAGGTAAGAAAGCTATTAAGCAAAGTTATAACTCAAATAAGGAGTCGATTCTTCAGGAAATTTGATGTAGGTTTTGAATAGGAAAAAAAAATAGAGATTAATTGTTTGAATGGTTGTACAAAGAAAACAATGGTTGAAAAGTACGTGAACAAATAAGGAAAGTTCTATTAAACCATTTTCGCCTATCGTACAATAATAAAAATAAGTGAGGGCTCATAATTCGGGGGTTACCCTTAACTTCGTGTTCGATTTATTCACTCCGCTTATTTAGTATAAAAAATATGATATAAAAAAATCTCATTATCGAAATAAGAAATTTCGAGTCACTACGAGTATAAAACCTCCGATATTGTGTGAATTTTTAAAATTTTTTTGTCTTTTTTGAAAAATTGAGATTTTATAGTTAAACGTTTTAATAATTTTACTGAATATAAAACTGCAAAAATAATCAAATATGAAAAAAACAGTAAATTATTACACATTTTATAATTTCTAAATATTTATATATCAAATATTTGTGGTGTTTCATACTACATTCCTTTCCATTTCTATGAAAAATTACCTTTTTAAAACGTTTTTATTATTAATTTTTTATTGATTTAAAAAATATATATATATAAATATTCTTCAAAAACCAAATTGTAAACGCTTCCGCTTTAATAAAATGTTGCACTTATAAAATAAATTAAATTAATTTTTCATTAAAACGCACAAAAAGTTCAACCACCACATCTCTCTATCAAAAAATCCGTTTTGATAATGTTTTTTTAGGTAATTTCATCATCTTTGAAATAACCAAAAACATGATCCAAAAGTGAACCTACTTGTTGAGTAATTCACAAATGAAATTGCTCATTAGTCATAATTTTTTTTCAAGCTTCCTTTCGGAGAAGTATGTTAATCTTTATGTTGTATGTTAAGTATGTTAAAGCGAATGTTAATGTTGAGTTGGGAGAATTAAGCTCGGGTCATCTCTGATGTTGATACTAAATTTCAAAACAATCGGCCCAGTATTTTCAGAGAAAAGCCGATGACAGAAAAAGGAAGGTAGATGGAAAAAATCTTTTGTATTGTACGTTATAAAATGTGTTATATGGGCATATGAATCTTAACTAAAGAGAAAAAAATTGTTTTATCAATAGAATATTTGCTTAATTCAACGAGAAACGGATGTACGAGTTCTTTAGGTTTGCTATGGAATAATGGTTTTTGCTCTTAGATCGAAATTTTTAATTCATTTTATTATTATTTCTACATATTAATATATAGATTTTTGTTCAAACCCTGAAACGCTAAAAAAATTAAGAAAATATTTCTATATAATCAGGGACCTCACCACCATTTTTATTGGCCTCCATTTTGAAGTCAAAATTTCCTCCACAGTTCTGGCCTAGGCAACAGTAAAGTGTGCACTCACATTTATTTTTTTACCTGACATTATTAAAAGAGCCATAGTTTTCTAAATCCAAGAAGTCAAGATCGTTTTTTAAATACCAAGTGAGTCAATATTCAGTATAATATAATTTTTCTTCTGAAGCAAAATTATTTCACGTTCAACCCTTCAATGCCAAACTAAAAAAAACAATTTTTTTTTCATTATCTTTCCCTTTTACCCTTATTTCTAAAATTATTGAAATTATATCAATTGCACAAATTTAAGTTTTTTGTTTATATCCGCTATCTTCAATATAATCATTTCAATATAATTGTTGTTCCACAAACATTTAATTTCAGTGATCCGAACCCCATACAGTCCCACACCAAATGATACACGAACCAACCCAATAGTACATACTTAGAAATCAATGGGTAATGTTTGGTTCACACCAAATTACCGTGATAATATGTTATATATTATTTCTCAAATATATATCCCATTTCCGGCTCAGTTCCTGAGGAAAAAAAAACTGGAAAAAGGAACTGGGGAAATATCAGGCTGGATTTCGAAGAGGACGCTCAACCACTGATCAATTGTTCTCTCTGAGGATGATCCTAGAAAAGACTATGGAGCGTAACGTAGTCACCCACCATTTATTCCTGGACTTTAAAGCAGCATACGACAGCGTTGATAGAACGCAACTATACTGTGCCTTGGAGGAGCTAAGCATCCCTCAGAAGCTCGTACGCCTAATCAAGATGACCATGGACAGCTCGAGATGTAGAATACGCGTCGGTTCTGACGACTCCGAAGAGTTTAAAGTGAGCAGTGGGGTTAGGCAAGGGGATGCCCTCGCCTGTCTATTGTTCAACTTGGCAGAGGAGAAAGCTGTAAGAGACTCCGGTATTCAGACCAACGATATAATCTTCAATCGCCTGACACAGCTTCTTGGTTTTGCTGATGATATTGACATAATAGGTAGGTCTGAACGGGCTCTCAGAGAAGCGTTTATAGGCCTTGAAGCAGCTGCAAGACCACTTGGTCTAGAAGTCAACGAGAGGAAAACTAAGTATATGAGAGTTGGTGGTGAGGTGGATCTGAACTCTCCATTTGAGGTAGGTTCTTTTAAGTTTGAGAGAGTGAAAAGTTTTATATACCTTGGGTCTGAAATTAATAGCAAAAATGACATGGCTCAAGAAATACAAAGAAGGATCACGGCTGCCAATAGATGTGTCTTTGGACTTGGCCGACACTTAAGAAGTAGGTACCTCTCAAAGAAGACCAAGCTGATCATATACAAGACCCTTGTTCGGCCTGTTTTGACATATGGCTCAGAGGCTTGGACGATGACTAAAAAGGATGAGATGAAGCTGAGTGTGTTTGAGCGAGGAGTCCTCAGAAGGATTTATGGTCCAGTAAAGGAGGGTGATGTCTGGAGGAAAAGAAAAAATAGGGAGCTCAGTTCTCTCTATGCAGACATCGACGTAGTCACGTATATTAAACTGGCCAGACTAAGGTGGGCAGGGCATGTGGCCAGAATGAGCACCGTTGAAATACCAAAGAAAAATAATGATGGAGGAGCTGCACCTCGTAAGACGGGTAGGAAGGCCGAGGACGAGATGGTTGGACAACGTGGCCTATGATGCGAGAACCCTGCTTGGTGTACGAAACTGGAGAGCTGCAGCAGAAGACAGAGCCAACTGGCGGAGGCTCTTGGAGGAGGCCCAGTCTCGGTAACGGGATATCGTGCCACACATGATGATGATGATGAAACATTTAGTATTAATTCTACTTTAAAGATTTTTTGCTTTATTTCAGTTTCGGATTAGTCGAAAAGTTTAAATCTATTGATGTAATAGTTGTTTTCGTCATGTTTATTTTAGTAGAATTTTATTTTTTCATTTAATTTTTAACAATTTTCAAGGATTTATATCAATGATAAAATTTATATCAAGGAAAAAGCTTAATTTTACGTATATATATATATATATATATATATATATATATAAGATAAAGACCGGAGACTGGCGGTATCAGCCTTAATACTATCTGGTAATGTAAATAAACATGCTAAGTGTATATAAGGAGGCTTATGGAACGAATAAAGCAGTGTTTATTCAGAAGTCGTGTGTGTTGCATCTCTTCCCTTTTCCTTCTTTTTTTTTATTTCTTAAGTCCGACGACGCTTAACTGGTGCCGAAACCCGGGAAAACGTCAGGGAAGTAATTTTTTTTTAAGTATATATTTTTTTTTTGTTTGTTGGTGTTTAAGGAAAAGGCGAGATGCCGACAGAAGGCTTGATTAGACCGGGAGTACTAAGCGTACCGGAAATTCCTCAACCTCAGGATATTCCACAGATCAACCAGGTACCCCAGATCGCGCCTCAGGTACCTCAGATACCTCAAGTCCCTCAGGTAGCACAGATCCCTCAGATCCAGGAGATCCCTCCATTACCAAGGGACACGTTGGCAGAAGCACACGCCAATGCCTTGGAATGGATGAAAATAAGAGCAACAACCACGCAGGACTTACGGAGGGCCATTGCGGACTTAGAACGCTTCGGAGGCGAGGTAGGTGAGCTCAACCATTTCTTGAAAGGCGGAGATCGCCTCATGTCAAGAATCGAGGTAAAGGTGGCGGAGGACCTGGTGAACCTAGGGGACGCGGAAGCACTAAAAGCAGCTCTTGTGTGCCGAGTAAGGAGGAACGTCCTGAACCAGATCCAAGCGGACGAGGAGACTCCGTGGCCGGTGATTAAGGAGCGGCTGAAGAAGGCTTTTGGAGGAGGTAGGTGGACACCGGAAGAGGACATCTTCCAAATGTTTAGGGAGCGGCGGTCCCAACGACAGACAAGGGGACAATATGCGGGGGTACTCGTGGCGAAGTACAATCGCATAACCGAGAAGATGCGGGAAACGATGAGCGTGGAAGAGGTCGAAGCCAGGATGGAGTTCCTGTCGACAATATTGAAAGTCCAGCTGGCTAAGGAAACGGGGAAGAGGGACGGACTGCCCAGAGAGCGATCGTTCCTCGAATGCGCCCAGGAGATGATCGACCTAAGTGCCAGAGAGGAAGAGACACGGATGGATGTGGAAGAACCGGGATGGATCCGAGTGACGGATAGACGACCACGGACAGCCCCGACAGGTTGGAGGAAGAGGGACACAAGGCAACAGAGTGGAGAAAAAGCCACGATGGGGGAAAGAAGATCCGGACAGTCGTCGAGGCCGAGGAATGGGCCCCGGAGGGAAGAGAGAAAATGTCACGGGTGTGGGAAGCCGGACATTTAGTAGCGCAGTGTCCGCGCACCAGATGCTTCGAGTGCGGGACCGAAGGGCACATAGCAAGACAGTGCCCATACATATTCCGCAGAAGGGAGAGACCTCAGGACGAACCCATGGAGGTGAATGCCCAGAAGATGAAAAGGCGGGCTAGGGCACTGCAGAGGGACGGATCTTCGGAGGAGGCAACTGAGGAGTCAGGAACGTCAGGAACGGAGACAGATGAACCAGGCAGCAGTGGAGGCGAAGGAGGCAGGAGCAGCCAACGGAGTGAGCAGCGACGAGCGACGGCAGTAAGGAGGAAGCGAGGCGGTATCTGAGAAGTGTGTCAGCAGAGAGGCGACCGCACAGCAACCTGCAACAATATCGGAGGTAAGCCATGCTGGTTGCCGATTATTGAAGTAGACGGGGGAGTGAAGTGTCTTGTAGACACAGGGAGCTCGAGTACTATCATGACCCGAAGGGCGTTAGGGAAAGTGTGCGGGAGCGAGAGGGTACTCCGGATACAGAAATGCGACTGCCAGCTGATCACTCTGGGTGGTCCCTGTAGCGTAGAGGGGGAGGCGATAATTGGGCTTGATCGGTGGACAAGGAAAGAGGGCGAACTAAGGGTGCATGTGGTGGAGAACATGACACGGGAATACCAGGTCATAGTAGGGTGCGATCTGTTAGGGCAGGTAGGGGCGAGCATCAGAAACCATAGGGGAGCCTGGAGTATTAGGCTGGGAAAGAGGAAGTTTGAATGCGTAGGGGTCGCGAGGGAGAGAAGGGTACGGATAGGAGCGGTGAACAGGGTAGAGGACTGGAGGGAGTCGCTACAAACGGAGTTCAGAGATATTTTCTTCAGGGAAGGCGAGGTATTGGGGGTAACGGGGAGGACGGTGCATGAAATCCCACTGAAGCAAGATAGGGTAACCTACGTGAAGGAAAGGAGATACCCGCAGGCGCTGAGGCAGCATATTCGGGAGGAACTAGACAGCCTAAAGGAGCAAGGGATCATCGTCGATAGTACCTCACCCTTTAACAGTCCCCTGTGGGCGGTGAAAAAGAAAGCAGTGCCGGGGGATAACAAAGAAAGATATAGGGTAGTAATAGACTATCGGAAATTGAATGACAATACTTTGGATGAGAAGTACCCGATCCCCAGATTCGAAGATATACTCGATAGGTTAAGTGGGGCAGTAGTATTTAGCACATTGGACCTCAAAGCGGGATATCACCAAATACGAATGCACCCAGAAGATCAACATAAGACGGCGTTTACGTTCGAAAGGGGGCATTATGAGTTCACCAGAATGCCGTTTGGTCTGAAGAACGCGCCCATAACGTTTCAACGTCTGATGGACGAGTTTTTGAGGGGTATCGATGACGCGGTATGCCAAGTATACATGGACGACCTGCTCATCTTCAGCAAAACGGAAGCCGAACACGTGGGGCATCTGAGATCAGTTTTCGAAAGGCTGCGGCAATTCGGGCTGAAATTGTCGAGCGAGAAGTCCCTGCTGGGACAAACGCGAATTAATTTTTTAGGCCATACTATCTCTAGCGAGGGGGTTAGGCCAGATGCAGCAAAGGTGGAGGCAATCACACGGATGGCGGTACCACGGGACGTGAAAGGGATCCGGAGGCTTCTCGGGACGCTTAACTATTACCGGAGATTCGTGCCCGAGATGGCGGAGTATTTGGTCCCTATCAACAATTTGCTCAAGAAAGGTGCGAAGATTGCGGTGACACCGGAAATGGAGAACAATATCCGGAAATGCATGAGTAGGTTGCAGGCAGAGCCTGTATTGGCGTTCCCGGATTTTGAAAAGCTGTTCAACATAACCACCGACGCGAGCGAATATGCGTTGGGGGCCGTTTTGTCTCAGGGAAGTACTGAGGGGGAACGTCCGATAGCATACGCAAGCCGTCGGCTTACGGGCGCGGAATCAAGATACAGCGCTTTGGAGAGGGAGCTACTCGCGATAGTGTGGGCTATCGACCATTTCAGGCCATACGTATTCGGGAGAAAGTTTCGAGTCCATACCGACCACAAACCCCTTCAGTGGGTAGGAAAACTCAAGGAAACCTCAGCTAGGGTCACGAGATGGAAGGAGATCCTGAGCCAATACAACATAGAGGTGGTGTATAAGCCGGGAAAGGAAAACGTGGTGGCAGACTGGCTCTCGAGGGCCATCATGATCAACGCGGTTGAAGAGGACAGGGGAGGACCATCGCGGGACGTGCGTCAATTCTTGAGTGAATGGACTCCCGATGGCGAAGGGGCAAATGATACCGCAGGTATTGAGGACAGGGGAGAGTCCCCAGAAGAGGAGAGCTCAGCGGAGGAAAGGGCAGCGGAGATGGAAGAAATAGAGGAGATCGTGAACGACAAACACCGTCAGGTGATTTGGAAGACACGAACAGCCGGAATCATGAAAATCGATTTCAGAAGGTACGGGAGAAGTAGGATCCGCGTCATTTGGTCGCAACCCGGGGTAAGCGAAGAACAAATCTGTACGGCACTGAGGGACGCCTCGGAAGCGGGTAAAACGCACTACCTATACGTGGGAAACAATACGGTATGGGATAAGATAAAGCGAATGTGCAGGTCCGAGCGAATAGGTGTGGACAGGACATTCATCCGGTGCAAGTATGCTGTGGAGACGGTACAAGACGAAGAGCAGCAGCAAGCAATCACAGTAGCATATCACCAGGGGAAAACCAATCACCGAGGCGTTAACGAGACGCTGCAGGCATTGCGTCGGAAGTATTTCTGGTGGGGCATGAAGAGGTCCATCCGGGAAGTCATTGGGAAATGCGAGATATGCATGCGCACAAAATACGATCGACACCCCCCCCAGAGGAGTTCAGGAGGAGACACCTACAGGGAATATGCCGCTACAGGACCTTCAGATTGACACATTCACCTGGAAAGGGTTTAAGTGGGTCACGGTAATCGACATATTCAGCAAGGTGGCGATGGCACATCAAGTGATGGATAAGTCAGCCAATGCAGTTGCGGAAGCCCTACAAACCTGGGTGCAGTTCTATGGGGTCCCCGAGAGGATTACATCGGACGGTGGTAGGGAGTTCGACAATGCCGCGATTAGGGAGGAGGTGAAGCGATTGGAAATTGCGTGGCATTATAACACCCCAGGACATCCTAAAGGTAGAGGCGGTATTGAACGGTTGCACAGCACATTAAGCGACCACGTCCGTGTATATCAGGGGGAAAAAGGGTTGGAGCCGGATGTGGCAATGAAGAAGGCGGTAACAGCCTATAACCACTCGATCCACTCCGTAACGGGATTTTCACCCATGGAAGTTCTATTCGGGATGCGCAGGCCAAGGCGGGATTATGGGGAAACTACGCTTACCGAACCGTTAGTGGATCAAATTCTCAGCAATAGGGTAGAGGTAGAGAAAACATGGGGAAAGATAACGGCGAGAATTAAGCGGGAAAAGCAGAAGCGGGTGGAAAGGCAGAATGTACAGGTACGCGACCAAATGGGGGAACTAAAAATAGGAACAATAGTTTACCGGAGATTGGGAACCAACAGAGGGAAACAATTGCTACGGTACGAGGGTCCATTCAGAGTGGTTGCTATTAGGGAGCATAACCTGTTAACTATTGAGAGCGTGAATGAGCCCAGAAAGAGGAGAACCGTTCATATCGAACAATTAAAGCTCCCAATGATAGAGCCGGACCATAGACCTACGGATTCGTAGTACCCTCACCGCTGTATATAAAAAAAAGAAAAATATGTTTTTTTTGTGCCTGTCAAAACAAAACAAATTGTGTAAATTTTTTTTGTATTATTTCATGTAAATAGAATTATTAGCGATACTGTAGAGGAAATTGTATTTTTTTTTTTTTTTTGTTTTGTGTGTAGGTTATTAAGAGTTCTCAAGTGTTGTGTTTAGTTTCGGTGTTTTTAATTATTTTTTTTTTATTATTTTTCCAGTTGAGTGGAAGTGTTTTATTTTCTTTTAAGGATATACTGTAAGAACAATTGTAAAGTGTTAAGGCTGGTCACCGTGGGCTCCGATCCAGGAATATTTAAGTTTCCGAAAATCCTGTTCGTAAACTGGTGGGGGGGAGATAAAGACCGGAGACTGGCGGTATCAGCCTTAATACTATCTGGTAATGTAAATAAACATGCTAAGTATATATAAGGAGGCTTATGGAACGAATAAAGCAGTGTTTATTCAGAAGTCGTGTGTGTTGCATCTCTTCCCTTTTCCTTCTTTTTTTTTATTTCTTAAGTCCGACGACGCTTAACTTATATACATATATATATATAAATTTTTTATGCTTGGATCATTTAAATGAATTATAGCATGGAATAAATATATAAAGGTAAAATAATAAAATTTTCTCGATATTATAAATTTTATTAGTAGAATTTTTTAGTTAACAGAAAATTATTTAAAATATTCCTATGTAGATCAATATTAGTAAACACTTTTAATAATGCATTATTCTGTTTCTGGTGAGAAAAGTAATATGGAATGTAGCACATATCTTATTTCTAATTATTTATATTTAATAAACTGTTATGTAATAAGCTTCAGCTTTCTGATAATATAATAATAATACAATCTACCACTTTTAGAGGACAATAAGTAGTAAGGCTAAAAGTATTAATGGCTATAAGTATTAATAATATTCACAAGTAAATCTAAAGTATCCCATGTAATTTTTTTTTTATTTCTTACTGACATTTACAGCTGTATTAAAGAAATAAATTTAGTAAATTTGAACATATGGATGTAATGATGGAAAACACTTGTTCAAAAACTACCCAATGGTACGTCTACATTAGATCACGGGGCCATCTTATTTTCAGACACCTCGGAGGGTTATCAGGAATTGAAGAGGAAGCAAAGTTAGAAAAGAGAGGGTTAGGATGATTCTGAAGTTTATTATGGAAGGATAGGTTCTGGATTGGGACAGATCTGAAACATAAGAAACATTAAGGTCATTATGGATGGTAACAAAGTAGGGAGCATTGAGGATTTTACGAAGGATTTTGGATTGTAAGGATTGGATACGAGAGGAATTCGATGGTTTAGTGGAGTCCCATACCTCAACTCCGTAAGTCCAAATAGGTCTTATTATAGTCATGTAAATGAGTCTTTTGTAATTAATTGGAAGGTTAGAGCGTTTGTCTATTAAGTGTTGAAGTAGTCGGAAACGTCGAGCGGTTTCTTGTCATTTTAGTCTACTATGAGTGAATTTAAAAAAAAATTCATTTCACCAAATCGTTACATATCAATCAAAAATGTAATGAGGAAATTTTAAAAAATATTTGAAGATCAACAAATTTAAATAAAATACATAGACTTAGGGACGTCAGTTATTTAAACAAAAGATAAATAAAGTTAATATTTAAGGTCTCGCGTGAGGATGCAAGCAAATAAAATAAATATTTTATTGATAACAAATATAATGGTGAGAAAAGGAGAACGTTACATCATCGCGTGGCCAAGTTTGGATTGAAGAAATAATACAAATTAAGCAACGTTATTACATCACAAAGATAAAAACAAATGAGAACTATGAAAAACATCTTCAAATATTAAATAACTGAGAATAAAATATGGCTATTTTCTAAATGCAATCTATTATATATTCTACAAATATATCTTTAACAAGATAACATATATCTATAAAGAGAATCAAATTAAAATGAGAGATAGTATAGAGCAATAGAACAGATGTGAAAATGGTGCTTCAGAAGCAGGACGTATATCAAGTTGTTAGAAATTATCTCAAATCTGATGATTTTGAATTAATTTCCTGTGAAGGAGCAGATCTAGATGGCGTCTGTATGGGTTTCCTGAGCGCTCAAGACAAGGCACGGATCAGGTTCAAGTCTAGTCGAGGCGAAGAAGAACTCCACGTCTTCATGAAAACTCTTCCAGAAGCCGCCTACCACAGACAGAACGTCTTGACTATGGGTAGTTTTTACAGGGAAGTTGTTCTCTTCAACGGAGTATTCAACAAATTTCACGATTACCTGAAAGACAATTCCATCCCGGTATGCTATCTGGCCAGATCCGACGAATTGATGGTAATGGAAGATCTGTCCAAGAAAGGATTCAAGAATAAACCTTTGCGAGAGACCTTAGACCTTCTGCATTGTGAAAAGGTGATGGAAACACTGGCCAAGTTCCATGCGGTTTCATTAATCATAGAAAATAGAGAAGGTCGCAAAATGACGGAAATAGTTCCCGAAATCAAGACTGAAGTCATCATGACCAAGGAAGAAAACCATGTCGGAAGAAATGGAGCTTTATCGCAAATAAAATGCATGAAAGTAACAGCAGAGAAGTACTTGACACATTTACCAACTGAAGTTGTCAACAAATCTTTTTACTATTTAGACAACCTCTTTGACGAGATGAAGAGTTCCAAGCTATACCCCAACGTCTTGTCGCACTCAGATCTGTGGGCTAACAATATAATGTTTAGGTACGACGAACAAGGAAATGCCATTGAAGCTTGTATTTTCGATTTCCAAATAGCGACTTACAAGGCCCCTGGATTTGACATCCAGACCTTCTTGCACTGTTGCACGGAGAACAAATTGAGAGAAACACATTCCGACTATCTTATGAGGCAGTATTACAATGTCTTTTCCAGAACGTTACAGTCTGCAGGAATCGATGTCGAAGATCTCATGAACTGGAAGGATTTCGAAAACATGCTCAAAGAGACGCAGCTATCCGCAGTGGCTATTGCGTGTATGTTCTTGATCACCGTTCTGATGCCGGAGGATGTCCTGAAGGATGTGATGTCCAGCGACGAGAAATACAAGGACTATTACGAAGTTCACAGGGAGAGGTACTTCCTGAAAGCGATGGAAACAGACAAAGAGTACAATAGAAGGATCGTCCAAGTTGTGACTAATTTTGTTAAGTTATTCGACTCTGACGAATGAGTACCTTTATGAATTTGTTATTATTTTGTATTCAATTGCCAAAAGTTCTTAATACGAGTAGTATAATATAAATATATATTATTATAAAATAATTTAAACTATATTTTACAAAAAGAAAACAAAATGTACATACAATTGCAGTTTATTATTTTTTTATTCATAATAAAAATGTGCTTATCAATATATTTTTTTTCGCGATCTCTTAAAATAATCGTAATTTAATTATAGCAGAAGAAGATGTTTTTTATTATTTGGCTGCATCTCCTTTTCTGGTCGAGTTTAGAATAAAATGTTTGAATAAATAAAATTAGTAGAATTAAAGATTAAATATTATTGGAATGGTAAAGATTGGGACATTGCAGGTATGAAATAATAAATGAATTTAATTATTAAATGTATAATATAGAAAAACAATTAAAATTTGTTTTACACTTTCCTCAACACCTATGCCGATGACACGTGTATCCTATCAGTTAATAACGATCCATCTATTGCATCGCAAACTCTTCAATCACACATCACAAGTCTTGAAAAATGGTGTCAAACTGGAAGATTAAAATGAATTCCAATAAATCCCATCAAATTACCTTTACTCTTCGTTGTAAACCTATGACTTCCTGCCCTACAGTATCCTTCAGCAATAGCCCACTTATCCCTGTCGAACAAATCCGATACCTAGGACTCCACCTGGACAAACGAGTCACTTGGAACCCCCATACCATTCTGAAACAACTAGGAACCACCCGACGTTTTCGACTACTGCTGCACTTACTAGACAAACGCTCTAAACTTCTAACTATTTACAAAAAACTCATGTATATTAATATAATGAGGGCTATTTGGATTTACGGGATCGAACTTTGGGTCTCTACTAAACCATCAAATTCCTCTCCTATCCAATCCCTACAATCCAACATATCCACAATAAATTTACTAGAAATAAATGTATTATTATTATTAATTGTCACTAAAATTTCAGTGTTTGAGCCTTTCAGTTGACAGAATGACTCCAATTTCAATATTTTTGAGTAATGTCATTTTCATGATATTTCTAGTTTGAAAAATTGTATCTATACAGACAGTGAGTAACTTTATTCCAGAGTAGGTGATTTCAGCGTTGAAATATAGAACTGTGAATAAAGGTTTAAATTTTGCCACTTGAAACATCACTAAAATTAATAAAAAAGAATGTTGAAATTGGAGTTAGTCATTCTGTCATGGATATAGGCTCATATCTGCCTAGAGAGAAAGGCTCATATCTGCCTAGAGAGATTTGAAAGTATATCTGTATATTTAACCTATAAATGATTAACGATTGTAGGACTATTAGTTATTAAAATGTTATTTTCCGTTGTAGAGTTTACTAAAATGAAATACAGGTGAAAAAATATCGAAAAAATCTAGCTTTTTTTAAAGTTTTTCCCTGATGGGAAACTTTATTATTTTAACATATACAAGTTAAAATAATAAAAATATTTTCCACATTTTTCGTAATAAATTTTTTGTTTCGATCCTCAAGTAATGATAACTAAATATCCTTAAATTAGCCAGCATATTTCAGGTAGCATGAACTGATTGGCTGACTAATTTTTTAACATACTTTTTACGAATATTAAAAAAAAAATGCTTTTAAAATTTTCATCAGATAATTTCAATTTTTTGACACGGATTCCTAGTCCGGAAAAGTGATTTCTACAACCGCACTATTTTGAATATAGGGTAGATGTGTCACCAGACATTGTTAGTATTTCAAATGAAATATTTTATAATATAAAATAAAACACATTTAAGTATTTTATTTTCTATTTCGAGTGCACAAACTAAATGACCGAATATAATCGATTTTCTGTGTGATAGGGTGATTCTTCACGACTTAGTTCTTTGAAATTAAATTACAAAATACTTTTAATATTCCAAACATATTTTATGGAAACAATTTAAATAATTCGTAATTAAAATACTGTATCTGAAAAACACAAAATACTTAAAATAATATTTAGAATAATTATTTGAATAGAAATTTCAAAATTATAGTTTCACCCGTAAAAAAACAAAACAAATAAATAATCATAACAATAAATAGTAGAATTCTGAGAGGTAAGATTTTGTATTTCATATAATATTTTAGGAATCGATGTGTAATAATTTTGACTAATCGATATCGAGTAACGAAATGATTTACGATAGAAAAACCAAAAGAAAAACATGTCAGAAAACGAACATGTTGATCCCTGCATTTAGGAAAATAAACACAGCAATGCCAGAAGATATATTCCCAAGCCAGGGTTATTTCTGAATACAATAGATGTCATGTTCGACTTCGGGATTTTCCTAACCTTGACTGTGACAAAAAGAAACAACAGCAGATTATATCGGGAACAGCAATTATATATATGTATCCGGCGCGGAGAAAATAGTTTTCCTTCTTCTGCAATAATACAAATCGCAAAAATTATATAATATTTTATGAAGCTCGGGTCATTTAACAACGACAGCTACTTTTTAAATTATTTTATTTTATACATTAAAATCAGAAAATGCTCGACGTTTCCGACTGTTCCAACACTTACTAGACAAACGATCTAAACTTAAAATTAATTTCAAAAGACTCATCTGCTTAACCACAATAAGACCTATTACCTGAGCTTTGGGGCTTTAAAAAAACCACCGAATTCCTATCGTATTGAATCCTTACAATCCAAAATTCTTCTTAAAATCCTTAATGCCCCATATTTTGTCATAAATAAAACCATTCATAAAGACCTTAATATACCATTTGCCTCTGATTTAGCCCGTGCCAGATACCTATCCTTTTATGATAAACTCCAGTCCCATCCGAATCCACTTGTTTCCAGCCTTGCTTCTTTCTCGATTCCTGATAATCCCCCTAGGCGCCTGAAAAGAAGATGGCCTCATGATCTTCTCTCCTAGAATTAAATAAGGAGTGCTACCACTGGGCAGTATATTTTCAAGTCTGTTCATGTCATTATTTCTAATGTGTGCATTTTTACTAGTTATATTGTTTAACAGTTGTAAATTTCATTAAATGATTTTTTTTAAAAAATCAGAAAAGCTTTTGGTGTACCTATTATTCATCTCTATAATTAAAAACCAATATTAAATGATATCATTAAAAAATTATTTATTTTATATAATTTTTATGAAAACTATTATCATGCCGCAACTTATATCTCAAGTTTTATTGGTTTTTATTTAGTTAGTAATATTATTAATTTCTGAATTTTGATTCGATTGGTTTTCGTTTGTTTTAATTTGGGAGTTGGTATTAAACAATTGATTAATAATAGTAGTTTGAATTAAGGAAAGAATGGTATTTAATTTAAAAATTGGTTCATTGTTTATATACTGTAAGATGGTGTCCAATTCTATTCAATTCTACAGTGGCTTAATAATAATTAATAATTAAGCCACTGTATTCAATCTGGTGTTGCCGCGTGCTCTGTTACAAATCATAATACCTCAAACCTGGCACATCCTCATTGAAAATTCGTACTATTGTAGGCTCAATGTTATTTTTTTTTACTTTCATTTACATATATATGTAATATATAGTAACTGTTATTGCGATCGTGAAAATTTTCGAATCTCAGTTTTCAACGGAAATACATGTTTTGAGGTCCCCTGAGTCCAAATAACCAAGTGTCGCAAAATGGTCTGTTTTTCTGTGTGTGTGTGTGTGAGTGTTAACAGTCTAGCTCATAAACAAAAAGTAGTACGAAACTAATATTAAGTTTTTAAGATTTGTATATGGGCCGAAAGGAAGCTGGAAAAAAAGTTACGAGGGATGGTAAAATTAAATTCCGAATAACTCAAAAAGTATAAGCTTTTTTTGGTGATATTGTATATGTTTTATTAAAAGTTTATGGAATTTCCTAAAAAAACAAAAAAAAAAGTCGTTAAAATCGGACAATTAGGAGGAAAGATATGGTCTCTAGTTTTTTTCTCTGAAGAGGCGAAAATTTGGATAAATTTAAGATATACTTTTTTAATTGTTGAGACTAAAAAAACCTTTTTTCTACAGATATTTAATAAAGTATCTTTCCTAAGAACATTTTTCATAAGAAAAAGTACCTAAATTTATACCTTTATTCTCAGCTCTATAGTTCAACACTGCAATCTCCACCTCCGGAATCAACTTACTCATTGTCTACATAGATAACTTTTTCAACTTAAAATATCACTAAATTGACATTACTCAAAAATGTTGAAATTGGAGTTAGTCATTCTGTGGTTTATAAAAGCAAAGAAAGTTGTGTGGTTTATAAAAGCAGATGGAGTGATTAGATTTTTATTGCCTGTCGTCGATATATTAAATAGACATTTTGTAATTATAATGGTCTTAATGACTTGTTATCTGTAAGCTTTAAGCTTTAGCTCCGTTTAAAATGTACTTCAAAAATTTTTATAATAGCCCAGCGTTGCCAGAAAATAATTTCTATTCATAGTAGATCGGTAAGTGAAAGTTGTGTGTTGCGCGCACCAGATTTTTACTAGTTGTATTGTTTATACAGTCGTGAATTTCATTAAATAAATTTTTAAAAATCAGATAAGCTTTCGGTGTACTTATTATTCATATTCATCTCTATAATTACAAAATAATATTAAATGTTATCATTATAAAACTATTTCATGAAAACTATTATCATGCCGCAACTTATATCTCAAGTTTTATTGATTTTTATTTAGTTAGTAATATTATTAATTTCTGAATTTTGATTCGGTTGGTTTTCGTTTGTTTTAATATGTGAGCAGGTATTAAACAATTGATTAAGAGTAGTTTGATTTAAGGAAAGATGCGTATTTAAGTTAAAAGTTGGTTCATTATTTATATACTGTGAGATGGTGTCCAATTCAATTCAATTCTACAGTGGCTTAATAATAATTAATAATTGAGCCACCGTGTTCAATTCAGTGTTGCCGCGTGCTCTGTGACATATCATCGTACCTCAAGCCTGGTACATCCTCATTGAAAATTCGTACTATTGTAGGCTCAATGTTATTTTTTTTAAAATGTTATTAAATTTAAAAATTAGGCCAGAACTATGTTTATTTGTTCAATTTATATATTTCAAAACCTTAAATTATTATTTTTTAAGTTAATGGGTAGAGAGTAAAATGAGTTTAATTTAAGGTATGAAATAATTTTAATAAAACATATATAAAAGTGCGTATACTTTTAGAAACTATTGGAAAATTGTCTATAAAAATTAATAATACCAAGATAAACTGTTTAAAGAATTCAATAAAGCTATCATTATTAAAAATCGAAGTTCTAAACTAAGTAAAATATTAAAAATTGAATTAAATGCACCCACGTTAGTTTCTCTCTTAGGAAAGCCTCATATCCACCCATAACGATTGCCAATAATCCAGTGCCTTCAAAGAACTATGTACGGTACCTTGGACTCTACTTAGACAAAAGACTTACTTGGAACATACATACGAAATTAAAAAGCCAAGAAATTACTAGACGATATAGCCAACTCTCACATCTTCTGGACTACAGATCTTCACTTAACTTACGAAACAAGCGACTGATCTACAACACCTTACTGAGACCAATATGGACATATGGAGCAGAACTTTGGGGTTCAGCAAAACAAACACACATAAACAAAATACAAAGAGCACAATCAAAAATTTTACGAAAAATTGTTAACACACCTTGATACATTTCAAATACTACTATACATAACGACTTAAACACCCCAACAGTAAAATTCTACATCCACGACAAATCCACTACATTTAATTCTTCAACCCAAAATCACTCCAATCCTCTGGTTTTTTCTATCTCCTGCTCCCTGTTGCCTGACAACGCAGATTAAAAAGAAAATGGCCAAGAGAGCTACTATACCAATAAAAACCATTTCGAGCAAATACTCCAAGACAGTACAAACACAACAAATTTGCTAGATCAGCAGCCGCGCAGGTGCAAATTGCATAAAATATAAATAAAAAAATAAAATATTATTGACGTTAAAAAAAATTAACAATTTTTTTTTAAGACCGTAACATTTAAAAAAAATATATTTTTGTATATCAAGACAATTTAAAAAAATGACATGTATATATACAATTTATGAAAGAAATAATCTTAATCCAATGAAAGTAGATATAAATGCAATATATTATTTATTTGTCTATGAAGCAACAAAAGTTAATAATTTTTAACAATCTGTTTATAAAATCCTATTACTTTCAACGATGCCTTTTTGAACCCTAGGGACCTAATTCGGATCCCATCATCAATCATCCTTTAACCTTCCATCATCATAGGGGCCTTGAACTCTGACCTCACAACATGGGGGGGATACGATAACTTCAGGGCGAGTTCGTAAGTGTTCGTGAAAAAGATAACAGGAGAACATAAAGACGCAGGAGCTGAGCTCCTACTACAGTAGGCTCCTGGAATCCTGGTAGAAAGTAACTCCAGCCCGTTCACTGTTACTCTCACTATCACTACCTGCTACCTCACAGTTAGTTACTGTCACTGATGTTACAATAACAGTTTCATCTTTCACCGCTACCGCCTGATACATGCCACGTATTTGAAACTGTTCTTAAAATAGCTCTGGAGCAAGCGGACAGAAATATGACTATATTAAAGTTATACAAAAACTAATTTGTATTTCTTCCATAAAATACTATTCATAATTTTTGCCTCGTGAAATTGTTAATAATGAATGTCATCTTCAGAATTTTATGATTATATTTTATCTGAAAAAAAGTTTATGTAGAAAGATACTCATTTTTTTTTATTATAATATCGTTAATATAATAAAAGTTAATAAAGTTAAAAGTTAAATAATATCTTTTTTGTTTCTGTTCACTCGACTTTCTATAATAACTTTTTGGGCGAAAGTCAAATACGAAAATGGTTTGCAGTATTTTCGCTGCTATCGGTCAGATTAATTATTATTATTTTATGTCACTTCCTCAGATGTTATTATATTGTAATGAAAAGTATTGCAATTTTGAAAATATCGAATTTTTTTAAAAAATGAGTCTCAATAACCAAGTCTCATCTGTGAGTTTAAAAACAGGCTTGATCAAAAACGATTTTTGTATTTAAAGCACGTATATGCTTAGAATTTTACTATAAATTTTTTTGCGAAAATTCTAACTGACACTTTAGACAACCTATTTTAAGAAATTTTATAATTTTATCGAAAATGGCTATAACGATTTAGATTAAACTAGTCATATTAATGTAAAATTAAGTGGTCTTCAATAATTTGTTGATATTAGCCCCATTCCATAGAACTCAATGTATTATAGACATAAAATTTATTTTAATCAACAATATACTGACCATTATTTAATATGACTTTTTCCCATCTTTCCACTAACTGCATAATGCCATGTTCATAGAATGTCTGGAGTTTATTGTTAAAAAACTGATCCAAATGGTTTTTGATGTCCTCTTTCTTTTGGAATTTCTTTCCATTCGTGGAGTTCTGCCATACCGGAATAAGTGGTAAGTCAATTGGAGCTAGGTCTGGTGAATAGGAATGGTAGGGCAAAAGATCCCATCCAAGGCTCAATTATTTATTGAGAGTGACCAATGAGGTGTGGGGCCTATCGTTGTCATGGTGGAAACACTACACCCTTCCAATCATTCATAAATCTTCAGAGTGTTCTCCAAATTCGATGTTACTATATCCGTTGAAAAGCTGATTTATTGCTCTTTTATCAAAGCCGTATGAATGATTTTTTTTATTTAATGACTACATAAAGAATAAATAAACAAAAACTTCTTATAGATTTTTATTTTTTATCTCCATTTGTACTTTGTTTACGAAGGTGCTTTTGGTGCCATTTTGTGTAGTTTATATGGCCTGAAATTCCTGCTAAATTTCTTGTAGACAGCTAAAGTCCTATTGAAGTTAAACATTTTTTTGTGATTTTTGAAAAAAAAATCATGTGAGGCACTAAACATTAAGCCTGGGAACATAGCCACTTGCGTGCGACACATGTAGGACCATAGCAATCTCTCGCCCTGATTGAGTGGGATTTTGATCAAAAATGGTCTTAACATTGCTCGTTTCAATTCTATGTGGGCGGTCAGATCGTTGAGCATCATTGATGTCAAAATTTCTTGAATGAAATTTGGCAAATCAATTTTGACAGGTGCGTTCGGTTAAGGCATCATCCCCATAAATACTGCAAACTTTTCTATGAGATTCTGCTAACAAAATATGCCAATAATGATTGATATTTTCTTCCATATTCATAGTGCAATAGCAAACAAAATATTTAGCTAGTTTCAACAAGAATCAACAGATATAATTGTTGACATATTACAAAGAGGATAAACAATCCACTTTACAGATTGATTCATCAGATAAGAAGTCGATCATAGTGACGTATAAGTAAACAGCAAAACCGAAAGGACTTATTTGCTAACCCAATATTATGTTATATACAGGGTGTCTCAGTTCCTGTTTGACCAAAATATAGGGGGGAGGAGATGATTCCATGCAAAAATTCCAACAAAAAAGTTCATGGGATGATTTCTAACGGAAAAGAGACCAACTTCGTGTGGTCACATTTTTATGTAATAAGAAGGAATTGCTCAAAACTGTACAAGATAATAATATTCTAAATACACTATCGTAAATTAGACAAAGTTTATTTTGTCTATCAGTGATTAAATTTACTAAGGTCAATGATAAAAGAGGTTTTCATAAGGTCTAATACGTTTGCTATATTAGCAGAGATATGTGTATGTGTACTGTGACTGCAGTAGTATAGTGGCCACATTAAACCTCATGGAAATCCCTTCTATCATAAAGCTGAATATATTTAATCAGTGTTTAAAAAAAAAAATGTGTTTATTTTACGATGGTGAACTTAAAATTTTATTATCTTGAACATTTTTTGAGCAATTCCTTCTTATTTAATAAAAAAGTGACCACACAAAAATTGGTTTTAAATAATTTTCTGTTCGGAATCGTCATTTGTCAAGAAAAGCTCCTCAGAGTTTGACCAATAAGAACAGAGATATCCTGTATTCGAATAAATATATTTTGTTTATACGTCCAATGTATTAAAGAAGGAAGATAGCTATTGATGTATAAATAAACTAACTGATGTACCCGTCGTTGACGGCTGTATAGTTAAAATTTGAGAATCTTTTTTGAGATGAATTATGCATTATAGGGCAGAGGGTCCAAATTCAATTTCATAAAATTGAGTCGGGAGGGGGAAACTCCTTTTGAATTTTTTTATAGCGGGCTTAAGAAAGTCAAGGTTTCGCAAATGTCATAACAAAAACTTTGTTATTCGGATATTTGTTTAGGTGCCACTCAACTAAACCGACCACCACCGATCTATTAAAATTCGTTAAATGTTTAATTTTTATTATGAAGCGAGGAGATTGTGGAGTCAATTAATTAATCAAAAAGAGTTGTAGCTACTCCATTTCTTTAAACTTTGCTGAGTTTACAGCTGGCAAAATAACATTGAACATACAATCACATTGAGTCACATACATCCGTGTATATTTAGAAATTGATCTGAATATTGTGGCGGGCGGGGTGAAATTTTTGGAATTTTTTTCCCCGATAATCGTTTCAGTCAACCCTAAAAATGTATAAGACACCATTTGTTAGGCTCAGGGAGTTGAATCGTATGATACCTTGAATGGGAAGATCGGGCAAATTAGAAAAATGAGTGTGTTTTAAGCGACAACGCATTACAGATGTTTTTCCAGTTGAGTTGTGATAATTTTTTCCGCCAGTTGAATAGTACAACTTTTAAATGTCTCGCGATAGAGTAGGTTGGGATGGGAATCGAAGTAAGTAACTGCCCAACCGGGATCTCTAGACAAATTACTCAAGAACTCATAACTTCGGTTCTATTCAATATTTTGTTTTCATTTGAAGTCTATATTTTAAATTAAGCAAACCTAAATATAATGTCAAAATTCTAAAAGTCTATCATAAGCCATTGCCGAGCTTACCCCTGACAAAATGTAGTTGGACAATGCGGACATCCAGACAGACAAAAAATATTTGAAAAGTGGATTCGGTTTCTGTAATGTATGAAACGGAAACATATCATGAAACGGGTTGATTCTATTCAATGAACAGACCAAACCTTTATTTTATTTATATGGATGATCTTTATACTATAAACATATATGTTTATTATCAATATTAACCGAGATCTCTAGACAGATTACTCAAGAATTTATAATATTGGTTCTACTCAATATTTTGTTTTCATTTAAATACTATTTTTTAAGTCAAGCAAACCTAAATGTAATGTCAACATTTCAAAAGTCTACAATAAGTCATTGCTGAGCTTACCCCTGACTAAATTTCGTTGCAATGCGGACATACAGACAGACAAAAAATATTTTAAAAGTGGATTTTGTTTCTGCGATTTATGAAACGGAAACATATCATGAAACGGTTTGATTCTATTCAATGTACATACAAAACCTTTATTTTATTTATATAGATGATCTTTAACCTATAAACGTATATGTTTATTATCAACATTAACCGAGATCTCTAGACAGATTACTCAAGAATTTTTAACTATGGTTCTACTCAATATTTTGTTTTCATTTAAATCCTATGTTTTAAGTCAAGCAAACCTTAATATAATGTCAAAATTTCAAAAATCTATAATAAGCCATTGCTGAGCTTACTCCTGACAAAATTTCGTTGCAATGTGGACATACAGGCACAATTTTTTTAAAAAGTGGATTTGGTGTCTACAATTTATGAAAACGGAAAGATTTCAACGGGTTGATTCTATTCAATGTGCAGAAAAAATCTTCATTCCATTTATTTATTATATAGATAACTAATGATAGAGATGGCTACTATAAGCAGATGTTAGATACCTTTCTGCCCATGACCTATTTCTGTAGGCTAGCTCAGCCAATGTCACTAGCAAGGTTACTTCACTGTGGAGGCAAGGTTGGGTAGACTGGTATTTCTTGTATAACATCTAGAATTCTCCGAATAGATTCAAATTTTAAAGAAGTTAATTGGTGGAATTAGAAAATCTAAATTAATGTAGAGAGATTTAAAGATCCCTAATTGTAACACAAAAATTTAAAGTTATAAACCATTAATTGCTATTATAAAAAATTTGTATTCCTCTTTGAGAACTCTGACATTCAATAAATGTTTTATTGTACCTCTACTAGATAAGGAGAGTATAGCGATCAAGTCAAATTACTTATGTGCGGTTTTCGAAGGACCTTTACGTTTCAGAGCTCCTTGAGTCCGAAAAAAACATTTTAGCCATTGGTCCGAAAAAAGACAGATAGCCCTGGAGCCAGAGCCCAAAAATTGACCTCATCGCAGGCGAAGGTTTTATTCTTAATTACGAAAGTATATGTTATTCTGAGGAAAAAGAATCTTGCCTGCCGTTACAGAGCCGCTGCTTTCAAAATATGGGGGCTGATTTAAACAATATTAGGCCAATAGGTTGAGGATCGAAACGCGAAATCCATTGCCAAAAATGTGAGTAAAGCTTTATTTTTTTAATTTCTATATCGGTTTAGATATGTAAAGAACCGAGATACTAAAGCGGGCCACCAAGGAAAAACGTTTTACAGCCAAAAAGTCAGATTTTTTCGATATTTTTACTTTCGATACAATATTTTCGATACTTTTAGGTAAGGAAAATATTGCAATCAGTTCAAATTTCCGATATGCGGTTTTCGACGGATCTATACGTTTCAGAGCCCCCTGAGTCCGAAATACATATTTTTAGCCATTGGTCTGTCAGTCTGTATTAAGATTTTCTCAGGAACTACTGAACCGATTTTATTGCTTCTTTTTTTATTTTGTAGGATTTTCACTACTGATGCCTGTGACAGAAATCCATCGGTGCTCCATGCGCAATAGCTTACACGCAATAAATGAAAAACATGTTTTTCATTTTTTTACATGTTTCACGACAGCCGTTTAGCTTGTCGTTTGAAAGGTAATGAAATTCCCTACAAAGCCATATAAAAATCGTTCGGTTTGGACAGAAATTATTGTTTGTCAATACTATGCTATGTCAAAAAGTTTTTGATCAGCAATATTGGAGAGTATTGAAATTTTTACACTGATCTATCTTAAGCCGGTTTACATTGCTTTAGTTTATCAAATAAACCGCACTCAAATCTTTTCTTTGATCACTTTTTAGGGAAAAGAATCTAGTTAAATTCTTTTTTGTTTCTTCATGAAAATATGTAAAGATATAACAACTTTTCTGAAATAGGTAGGAAAGTCGTGTGAGTGGACACACCAGATATTTTTTGTTTTTAGCTACAACTCCTTAACGATGCGTCAAAGCGAAAAATGTACTCGTTAATAAATTAAATAACATTAAATTTTGCGTCGAACGAGTACATAACTTTATTATTTGGTTATGTGGTAAGGTATAAAAACACAGGCAACCAACGCTGATTTTTACCAAATTTGTCACAAATCGGGATAAATTACTATTAATGGCCGTGTAACTTGGAAATGAGTTCCTTAAAGGAAAAAAATAGAATCACAGTTGTAGAGGATCAAATTTTGCGTCCAGTGAGTACCAATTAATATAATTTAGATCACTTACTCCAAACATAATAGGTAATCTCCCGATGGTTAGATATTAATAATGAAGGTAAACGTGACTTTCAATATTTCAAAAGTATAATTTGTCTATTCTACTGAGTTATTTTTGTTTAGAGTCTGTTACATGCAGTATAAGCCTCTTTTACACCTCTCAGCAAAGAAGGATTTTGATAATCGATGTGTCGAAAAAGATACCGAGTTTCATAAAGGATTTAACGAATCCCGATTCGAGATATATAATTGGCCTACAATAAAAATGTTAGTACTCAATGGACGCAAAATTTGATGCTGTACAACTTCAATTCTATGTGTTTTTCCTCTTTGGGAACTCATTTCCAAGTTACAGGACCATTTATAGTAATTTGTCTCAGTTTTTGACGAATTTGGTAAAAATAAGCGTTGGTTGACTGTAGTTTTATACCTTGCCACGTAACCAAATTATATGGTTTATATACTCTTTCGACACAAAACTTAATGCTATTTAATTTATTAAAGAGTAAATTTTTCGCTTTGATGCATCGTTTAGGAGTTATAGGTGAAAAAACAAAAAAATATCGAAAAAATCTGACTTTTTTTGGCTGTAAAAAGTTTTCCCTTGGTGGCCCGATTTAGCGATTTTGTTTTTTACATGTCTAAACCCATATATCTAAGTTAAAAAAATAAAAATATTTCTCACATTTTTTCGCAATGGATTTTCCGTTTCAATCCTAAATTACTGGCCTAATATTCTTTAAATCAGCGCCATTTTTTAAAGCAGCGGCTCAGGAACGGCAGGCGAGATTCTTTATCCTCAGAATAACATTCACTTTCGTAATTTACAATCAAACCTTCTCCTGCGATGAGGTCGATTTTTGGGCTCTGGCTCCAGGGCTGTTTGTCTTTGCTAACTATTTGACCGAATTCGTTGCTTCTTTTTTTATTATGTTGGGTTTTGGTTACTGATACCTGTTACTCAAATCGGGGGTTCCCTGCGCAACAGCAGCTGCGGAATTTGTGAAAAAATATTTTTTTCTGTAGACTGTAGCTTTTGAAAAACGACTCTAAAGATTTTGATAAAACTTTCATATAATTTTATAATTAATATCATTTTCATTTGTCGTACGTGTACTGAATCTCCGAAAAAAATTAGGAAAAATTTTATAAAGAAAATTAAAATGTTTTGGGACCTAACTCGCGAAGTATACCCAATAAAGTAGTCTGTTATGGTAAAAGTCATAAAATAACTTTTGAAAGATAATTAAATTACCTACAAAATAAATAAATTCATTCGAATGGAACCAGTAATAATGATAATACAGCGTATTGTATTTTCTACACACTCCCCCATATCTACTAGATAAGGAAAGTATAGCGATCGGGTCAAATTTCCTAAAAAAAATAAAAATCATCCATTTAAGAAAGCTATTTACGAAGTTACAACTATTTTTATTTCGTATGTAAGATTAAGAGTTCAAAACCCAGTGCCATAAAGAAGTAAAAGAGACCAAACCTGGAAAAATGTATCTCCTTTTCTCTTCATTTATTAACTATCAAATATTTTCATAGATTATGTTCAGCCATTTATTACTACTACCAACTATTAGAAACTATGAATTATTTTAAATAAACCATATTAAAAGTATTTTAATTGATGCCATTTTGAAAATTAGGCATTTGAGTCATTCACAGAATTGTTATAACCGTTTTGAAAGTCTTAGACCAAATCAAGCAATCTAGATTGTTGTCTATATTTATTAGAAAATTACTACTGATGAAAATTAGAAATTATTTATAATTGTGGTTAAATGGTTGACTGTCGTAAATAATGAAGAGAAGAATAGTTGGGGTGATCAGTCAAATAAGAAGGCAAAAATAAATGATAATATTTATTTTGACATTTGCCGACGTTTCGACCTGAAGTTCAGGTCTTCATCAGGGCTAAGAAAAAGAACCAAATAACAAGGTATTAGAAACATGAGTAGTGTAGGTAAAACCTACTTTTTTTATTTATTTTTTTACCTACTAAATTTGAGTTCTACCAATGGGTAGTTTCTCTTCATGTTGTACATGTCATGTTACCAATTTCACATTTACTTATTGTATTTTCTATGTAATACAGTTGTAAATTCCATTACAAATAATAAAAAAAAATTTTTTTACCTACACTACTCATGTTTCTAATACCTTGTTATCTGGTTCTTTTTCTTAGCCCTGTTGAAGGCCTGAACTTCAGGTCGAAACGTCGGCAAATGTCAAAATAAATATTATCATTTATTTTTGCCTTCTTATTTGACTGATCACCCCAACTATTCTTCTCTTCATTATTCACGGCAGTCAAACATTTACCCACAATTATAAATAATTTATATTTTTCATCAGTAGTAATTTTCAAATAAATATAGACAACAATCTAGATTGATTCAGTCGATGTAAGAGTACCAAAACGGTTATAACAATTCTGAGTATGACTCAAATGCCTAATTTTCAAAATAGCATCAAATAAAATACTTTTAATAAAAATTATTCAGTTCAATATTACGAATCAAATTTATTTATTTTCCACTACTGAACAAAAAATTAGTCTTACATATGATATACAACTGTTTAGAAATAATAAATTATTCTGCAATAATTTGCAGTTTATTTTACTATATTTTGTTTAAAAAAAATTAAAGGTGTTTTGATATCCTTGAAAGTTCACTCTATTAATATATTTTTCTCTATGTATGAATAACTTAATAATTTTTCTTAAGAATGCTGTCATCAATGCAAAGCATGCCAAAATGTGTATAGTTGTTGTATCGAAGTGAGTCATAGCTTGGCCAAATTAAGATGGCTTGGACGCATCGCGATTATTTTTTATCATGCCTTCTAAGTGTTAGTTTAAATATAGAACGTACTCACAAAGTTGACTTTAGTATTTAAGTCTGGAGGTTCTAATTAATCTTGTTGAATATGAATTTGTTTTTACATTTACTGCATATTGGTAAAGTCAGAGGAGGTTTTCCAGAGAAAATGAACAAGTTCCTTAACTCAGCGCTAATTTCATCGATTGAATTTATCAATTTACTGAATCCAGAATAGAATAACAGCGATTTATGCTGTTTAAAAGAGATACTTTAGATTCCAGCGGAAAGTTAACACAACTGGATGGTTAATAAATCTCGTGCGCGCAATATCACACAAAGAAATTATTTTCTGGCAATGTTGGCCATTATAAAATTTTTGAAGTTGATTTTCAATGGAGCTACAGCTTAAAGTTTACAGCTAACAAATCATAAAGACCATTGAAATAACAAATACCCTATTTATTATATCGACTGTAGGCAATAAAAAACAAAACTCCAGTCTCTGGGCCTTATATATATATATAATATATATATATATAATATATATATATATATATATATATATATATATATAGATATATGTATATATATATATATATTTTAAATCTCCTTAGGCATATATATTATGCCTAGAGTGATTTTAAAGTATATCTGTATATTAAACTTTAAATGATTATGTATTGTACTCCTATTAGTTACTAAACTGATATTTTCAATTTCATAAAGTTTACTAAAACGAAGTTACGGGATTTTCATTGCCTGCCATTGATAAGTCAAAAGTTGTCACACTAATTGTAAATGCGTAATGTTGGGATGGTATGAAGGGAAAATTAATCAAAATACTAACCAATTTAATTTTCTAAAAAGATACATGACGATTTTTCTGAATAAACGGACGTTGATACCTAATTATTTAAATATAATATCAGATCTAGATTTATTAAACTACAGTAAATGTATTTAAGGTTATAAACATATCCATGAAATATTTTTATATTTCACTTCTTCTTTCACTCAAATACAATGAAATAGTATTTTATACAATGGCATTGGCTTGATTCGGTAGATTTTAAATATTTTTTTTAAGCTTGGAAAAAAATTAAAAGTTTACATTTAGTAAAAAAAAATTCATTTAATTTCCTTGGAAACGTGTCATTTACGTTTAATAATGTCAGTTTTCACAAATTATCGTTAAAATAATTTTTTGTCAATCCCCATTACCTTCTACAGCTTTCTTTATTATATATTATTTTTTCTGAGTCTCTGTTTTACAACGAAATATTAAACGTTATTATTTATTTTATCGCATATCTTCAGCCTATTATTTCTGAAGATTCATTTTCGACTTAAATAAATATTTTACCCTTTTTCTTCATTTTTCAATTATCAAATTCTTCCAAAAGTTATATGTAGCGTTTTTTCATTTGATTTAAAGTAAACCAAAATTAAAGTTACTTTAGAAGAAGAAACGTTGAACACTGGGCATTAAAGCCCTGTAAAGTAACATCAACGGAGATAAGACCTAAATGATATTAAAGATCACTTAATTACAGAATGATACACCGAGTTTAATCAAAATCGTTAGAGTCGTTTTAGAATTGTAAAAATGTGTATTACCATTGATATAAAGTGACACTTCCGGTTCGCCGATTTTAAGGAAGAAATAGCTGTAAAATCCCGATTATATAATAGATATCTTAAATACGTAACAGAGATGCCCAGAAGAAAATTTCATGGCGTAAATTGAGCCATCAATATTTTAAAAGGGGACATTTTGATAGAATATGAATATTATAAATTAAAAGTTTCTCACGAAAAGACGAGAGGAAGCATGTAAAAGTCTGCAGTAAACGTAATTATATATATTGCACTGTTTTTAAAAAGAGGGGAACAATAAAATATTTTGGGAGGAGGGAGATCATGAGCCTTCGACACCTCTGATCCACAATATCTGTTTCGTACTTTTCATTTATGAGCTAGACCGTTCACACACATTTTGCGGAACTATCGGTAGGAGATTATCATTTGGTTTTTGACGCTATTTTTTTTCCTTTTCGTCTCTCTAACACGATGTCGCGTTAAGATACAATTTTTAATATTAGCCCATTACAGAGAGGATGAAATGCTGTACAATTTTATCCCTAAAGTATAGTAATCCGATTTTTTGTTTCTGAGATATTATAATCCATATCTTCAATGGAACTCGTTATCATTTGGTTTTCTATACTATTTTTTTCCTTTTCGTCAACACCGTGTCGCGTTAAGATATAATTTTGAATAATAGCCGATTACAGTGAGAATGAAATATTGAAGAATTTTCTTCCTTACACTTAATACAGGTCCGATTGTTAGTTTATGAGTAATTTTTATTCTATCTTCACAAAAACACTTTAACTAGTCGACATCACCCGATTGTTATATATCGGTGATCTGACGAATCGATCTAAGTCAATCTTCACAAAAAAAGTACGAATCGTGCATAAAAAAGTTTTCAATTCAAAAAGAAGAACGCATACGAACGCTAAATCTCAGACACACTTCTCTCAGGACGTTCAAAATTTAAATTTAAATAGAAACTCAACACAAATATTTATCTACTTAAACCTATTTAGATCCACCCTTCATAGGTATATTGGGCATCCAAAACGAGCCACGTGCAAAAACTACAAAAATTCAGGCAAAAACTTTAAGAGCTATAACTAAAGCTCGATAGTACGTCAAAAAAATTACTTTACATAAAGTCCTACTCATGTCAACGATTGAAGACCATATGCGAATTAACGAACTCGTACAACAGTAAAGACTTCAATATATAGGAAATGATAAAAGAGGGAATGTCTATTATTTAACTATTCCCGTGGGAAAGTTGGTTTTTGTTAAAAGTAATAATGCACCAAGCATGTGCTAACTATAAACTTTTGGGACAAATAAGGCTCAATATGTAAAAGCAGGTATCTTTTATTCGGACACTATGGGCAATAATGTTGTAGCCATAAGTTTTAAGAGGACTGACGGCATCTCCTGGAGAATGACAGCATAAATCTATCAATGGTTGAAGCAGGTTCTTTGAGTGACTAATTCTAACTCTTTGAGACAATAACTGAGGCAATAACTCTTTGAGGCAAAGGAATTAACAATATTAGTAATAATAAATAAAGAAAGCAGAGTAATAATAATTATAGCTATTTAAAATGATGTAGAGATGGTTGACCGTTGATATATTATGAGAAGGAGTTAGTCGAGGGTGCGGTCAAATAAATAATAAATTAAAATATATTAATTATTTTAATTTTTGCCGACGTTTCGACCCACTTTGCAGGTCGTCTTCAGGCCGTAGGATGTAGCACTGCGGGAGGCAGTTGAAACACTGGCAGTCAATATTTAAAAACAATATTTAAAGCAGTCAAGCAATATTGAACACAATATTGAAAAACTGCCAGTGTTCAACTGCCCCGCATAGCATAGCTATTTAACTTGCGTACACACCACAAAACGGACATCCTAACACTCTATCACAGGATATGGCAACAATCAACAAACCCGATAAAAAAATTAGGAGGCTCAAAAGAAACTGGATCTTCTCGCTTAAAAATCTATACTTAATAAAGACAAGTGGAGATACAGCTGGCTGGGTATTTCACATGCTCACGCTGATCAATGCTAATACTCATATTCTTACCAACAGCTAACTCACCGATTGGTAATATTTTTAATATTTAAGAAAGGTTAAAAAAAAAAAGATTATATATATATATATATATATAAGTTAAGCGTCTCCGGGCTTTAAAAATAAAAAAAAAGAAGGAAAGAGGAACGAGAAACAATACTCACGGCTTCTGAATAAACACTGCTTTATTCGTCCAATAATCTGCCTTATATACAATTGCTATGTTTATTTACATTACAAGATGGTATTAAGGCTGATATCGCCAGTCTCCGGTCTTTATCTCCCCCCCACCAGTTTACGAATAGGATTTTCGGAAACTTATAAATTCCCAGATCGGAGCCACCGGTATCAGCCTTAACCCTTTACAATTATTTGTACCAGTATAAACTTAAAGTACACCAAACCTCACTTCCACTCCGCTGGAACGAGAAATAAATAAAAAGAAATAAACCACAGAAAGTAAACACACAACGTCTTATTAACAATGGAACAGAGCTCTTAATCCTATAAAACTTACAATCACCTCTATTATGCTGCCATATCTTTATTTACAAGAACAACAAAAATAATAAAAAAAAATGACATCATCAACAGTAATAATAATAAAAAAAAACATATTTTTTTATAATACGCGATAAGGGTACTACGAATCAATTGGTTTTTGTACCGGTTCTAACATTGGGAGCTTCAATTGTTCAATATGAACAGTTCTCCTCTTCTTAGGTTCGTTAATGCTTTCAATGGTTACCAGATTATGCTCCCTAATAGCAATCACTCTGAATGGGCCCTCGTACCGTAACAATTGTTTCCCTCTGTTGGTTCCAATTCTACGATACACTATTGTTCCGATTTTTAATTCTCCCATTCGGTCACGTACCTGCACATTCTGCCGCGCTACCCGCTTCTCCTTTTCCCGCTGAATTCTCCCCGCTACCTTCCCCCACGTCTTTCCTACCTCTACCCTAGTATTCTGGATTTGCTCTACGAGATGTTCATTGGTCGTTGTTTCCCCCCAATCTCTCCTTGGCCTGCGCATCCCGAATAGTATTTCCACAGGTGAAAACCCCGTTACGGAGTGGATCGAATGGTTGTAAGCTGTTACGGCTTTCTTCATCGCAACATCCGGCTCCAACCCTTTCTCTCCCTGATATACACGGATGTGGTCACTCAACGTGCTGTGCAAGCGTTCGATTCCTCCTCTACTCTTAGGGTGTCCCGGTGTGTTATAATGCCACACAACCTCTAACCTTTTCACCTCCTCCCTAATCGCGGTATTGTCGAATTCTCTACCACCGTCTGATGTGATCCTCTCGGGAACTCCGTAAAACTGTATCCAGATTTGTAGGGCTTCCGCAACTGCATTGGCAGACTTGTCCATGACCTGATGTGCCATAGCTACTTTACTAAAGGTGTCGATGACCGTGACCCACTTGAACCCTTTCCAGGTGAATGTATCGATCTGGAGGTCTTGTAGCGGCATATTCCCTGTAGGTGTCTCTTCCTGAACTCCTCTGGGGGGGTGTCGATCATACTTTGTGCGCATACATACCTCGCATTTCCCGATGATTCCTTGGATAGATTTTTTCATTCCCCACCAGAAATACTTTCGCCGTAATGCCTGCAACGTCTCGTTGACGCCTCGGTGGTTGGTCTTCCCCTGGTGGTATGCCAATGTAATTGCTTGTTGCTGCTCCTCATCCTGTACGGTTTCCACTGCATACTTGCACCGGATGATCGTTCTATCCATGCCTATCCGCTCGGATCTCCACATCCGCTTTATTTTCTCCCATACCGTGTTGTTCCCAACATAGAGATGGTGTGTCTTTCCCGGCTCCGTGGCGTCCTTCAGTGCCGTACGGATTTGCTCCTCGCTCACCCCGGGTTGCGACCAAATGACGCGAATCCTACTTTTCCCGTATCTTCGGTAATCTATTTTCATGATCCCTGTTGTCCTGGTTTTCCAGATTACCTGTCTATGCTTGTCGTTGATGATTTCGTCTATTTCCTCCATCGCCTCTGGTCTTTCCTCCGCTGAGCTATCTTCTTCCGGGGACCCCTCCCTGTCCTCTATACTGACGGTATCATCTGCCCCTTCACCCTCAGGAGTCCATTCCCTCAAGAATTGGCGCACGTCCCGCGATGGACCTCCTCCGTCCTCTTCTACCGCGTTGATCATGATGGCCCTAGAGAGCCAGTCTGCCACCACGTTTTCCTTTCCCGGCTTATACACCACCTCCATGTTGTACTGACTAAGGAATTCTTTCCATCTCGTGACCCTCGCAGAGGTTTCCTTAAGTTTTCCTACCCACTGAAGGGGTTTGTGATCGGTGTGGACTCGAAACTTCCTCCCAAATATATACGGCCTGAAATGGTCGATGGCCCACACTATCGCGAGTAGCTCCCTCTCTAACGCGCTGTACCGTGATTCCGCGCTCGTAAGTCGTCGGCTCGCGTATGCTATCGGACGTTCACCCTCACTTCTGCCCTGAGATAAAACGGCCCCCAACGCGTATTCGCTCGCATCGGTGGTGACGTTGAACTGCTTCTCAAAATCCGGGAACGCCAATACGGGTTCTGCCTGCAACCTATCCATGCATTTCCGAATATTATTTTCCATTTCCGGTGTCACCACGATCCTCGCGCCTTTCTTCAGCAAGTTATTGATAGGTACCAAGTATTCTGCCATCTCAGGTACGAATCTCCTATAATAATTCAGCGTCCCGAGAAGCCTACGAATCCCTTTAACGTCCCGTGGCACCGCCATTCGTGTGATAGCCTCCACCTTTGCCGCATCCGGTCTGACCCCCTCGCTAGAAATAGTGTGGCCTAAAAAATTGATTCGCGTTTGTCCCAACAGGGACTTCTCACTTGACAGTTTCAGCCCGAATTGTCGCAGCCTTTCGAATACCGACCTCAAATGCCCCACGTGTTCGGCTTCCGTTCTGCTAAAAATCAACAGGTCGTCCATGTATACTTGACATACGGAGTCGTCGATCCCCCTCAGAAATTCGTCCATCAGGCGTTGAAACGTTATGGGCGCATTCTTCAGACCAAACGGCATTCTGGTGAATTCGTAATGCCCCCTTTCGAATGTAAACGCCGTCTTATGTTGGTCCTTCGGGTGCATCCGTATTTGGTGGTATCCCGCCTTGAGGTCCAACGTGCTAAACACCACGGCCCCACTCAACCTATCAAGTATATCTTCGAATCTAGGGATCGGGTACTTTTCGTCTACCGTGTTGTCGTTCAACCTACGATAGTCCACTACCACTCTGTATTTTTCCTTATTATCCCCCGGCGCTGCCTTCTTTTTCACTGCCCACAGGGGACTATTAAATGGCGAGGTGCTATCGACTATGATCCCTTGCTCTTTCAGGCTTTCCAATTCCTCCCGAATATGCTGCCTCATCGCCTGCGGGTATCTCCTTTCCTTTACGTAGGTCACCCTATCTTGCTTCAGTGGAACTTCGTGTACCGTCTTCCCTGTTACCCCCAATACCTCGCCCTCCCTGAAGAAAATATCTACGAACTCCGCTTGTAACGCCTTTCTCCAGTCCTCCACCCTGTTCACCGCTCCTATCCGCACCCTTCTTTCTCTCGCGACCCCTATACATCCAAATTTCCTCTTTCCCAGCCTGATACTCCAAGCTCCTCTACGGTTTCTAATGCTTACCCCTACCTGTCCTAACAGATCACACCCTATTATGACTTGGTACTCCCGCGCCATGCTCTCTACCACATGCACCCTTAGCTCCCCCTTTTTCCCTGCCCACCGGTCAAGCGTAATTGACGCTTCCCCTTCTACTTTACAGGGACCACCCAGAGTGATTAGCTGGCAGCCACAGTTTTGTATCCGGAGTACCCTCTCGCTCCCGCACACTCTCCCCAACGCCCCCCGAGTCAAGATAGTACTCGAGCTCCCTGTGTCCACGAGACACTACACTCCCCGAACTACTTCAATAATCGGCAACCAGCATGGCTTACCTCTAATATTGTTGCAGGTTGCTGTGCGGTCGCCTCTCTGCTGACACCCTTCTCAGATGCCACCTCGCTTCCTCCTTACCGCCGTCGCTCGTCGTTGCTCGCTCCGTTGGCTGCTCCTGCCTCCTTCGCCTCCACTGCTGGCTGGCTCGTCAGTCTCCGTTCCCGACGTCCCCGACTCCTCGGTTGCCTCTTCCGAAGATCCGTCTCTCTGCTGCATCCTAGCTCGTTTTTTCAACTTTTGAGCGTTCACCTCCATTGGCTCGTCTAGAGGTCTCTCCCTCCTGCGAAACATGTACGGGCACTGTCTGGCAATATGCCCTTCAGTCCCGCACTCGAAACATCTAGTGCGCGGACATTGTGCTACCAAATGTCCCGGTTTCCCGCACCCGTGACATTTTCGGTCTTCCCTCCGGGGTCCATTCCTAGGCCTGGACTGTCCGGATCTTCTCTCGCCCGTCGTGGCTTTTTCTCCGTTCGGGTGTTTCATTTCCCTCTTCCTCCACCCTATCTGGGCTGTCCGGGGTCGTCTGTCACTCACTCGGGTCCACCCTGGTTCTTCTACTTCCATCCGCGTCTCTTCCTCTCTTGCACTCAGATCTATCATTTCTTGGGCACACTCGAGGAACGATCGCTCTCTAGGCAGTCCGTCCCTTCTCCCAGTCTCCTTAGCTAACTGAACCTTGAGTATTGTCGAAAGGAATTCCATCCTAGCCTCGACCTCTCCCACACTCATGGTTTCACGCATTTTCTCAGTTATGCGGTTGTACTTCGCCACTAGTACCCCCGCATACTGTCCTCTTGTTTGGCGTTGGGACCGACACTCCCTAAACATTTGGAAGATATCTTCTTCCGGCGTCCATCGGCCTCCTCCGAAAGCCTTCTTCAAACGCTCCTTAATCACTGGCCATGGTGTCTCCTCGTCCGCTTGGATTTGGTTGAGGATGTTCCTCCTCACTCGGCACACGAGAGCTGCCTTCAGTGCTTCTGCGTCTCCCAGGTTCACGAGGTCCTCCGCCACCTTTGCTTCGATTCTTGATATGAGGCGGTCTCCGCCTTTCAGGAAGTGATTAAGTTCACCTATCTCGCCCCCGAATCGCTCCAGGTCTGCGATTGCTCTCCGTAGATCCTGCGTGGTTGCTGCCCTTATCTTCATCCACTCCAATGCATTGGCATGCGCCTCTGCCAATGTGTCCCTAGGTAAGGGAGGGATCTCTTGTATCTGCGGTACTTGAGGTATCTGAGGTATCTGCGGAATCTGCGGAACCTGAGGGGCGATCTGAGGAATCTGCGCTATCGGCATTTCCTGAGGTTGCGGCATTTCAGGTGCGTTCAACACTCCTGGTCGAATTATGCCCTCTGTCGGCATCTCGTCTTTTCCTTATGACTAGGAGAAGAGAAAAAAAAATTAAAATAAAGACAGAAAAAAAAATTTTACTTCCGTGTTCTCCTGACGTTCTCCCGGGTTTCGGCACCAGTTAAGCGTCTCCGGGCTTTAAAAATAAAAAAAAAGAAGGAAAGAGGAACGAGAAACAATACTCACGGCTTCTGAATAAACACTGCTTTATTCGTCCAATAATCTGCCTTATATACAATTGCTATGTTTATTTACATTACAAGATGGTATTAAGGCTGATATCGCCAGTCTCCGGTCTTTATCTTATATATATATATATATATATATATATATATATATATATTTATATATAGTAAATTCTAAAGCATGTATACTTAAAGTGAAACCGTAGGACGATGACACTAAAAGTATATTTAACTAAACATTAACCGAACCATTTCTCTTCTGACTAAGTGCATCCCTGGCAACACGTAGAGCGGTTCTCTAACCGATGAATCATATGTCAGGATAAATTGTGAGAGTTCTCGGTTCGCTGGCTCAGCTAATATCATAATATGGAGCATTTAGGAGATCCGGGTCGTTATCATATTACGTTTTAGGTAACTCTTCTTTCAGAAATATGAAAAAAGAAGTACATTTTTATGTATCTCAAAGGATCACTCATTCAAAATAATATACTACGGATTTTTTGATGAAACAATGGTTGAGGAATTATGTCCATGCTGTTATATGATCATGTTAAAAGAGTAAGAATCACAACGACCCGATTTAAATAATACCCATTTACGTTAATTCCACTCGTTCAAAATGAAAATCAGTTTACAGGGTGTTTCGTAATTGCTCGGCACTATTACTTTCACTTACGTATATATGTAATATATAGTAATGGTAAGTATTGCGATCGTGAAAATTTTCGAATCTCAGTTTTCAACGGAAATACATGTTTTGAGGTCCCCTGAGTCTAAATAACCAAGTGTCGCAAAATGGTCTGTTTGTCTGTGTGTCTGTCCGTGTGTGTGTTAACAGTCTAGTTCATAAACAAAAAGCAGTAAAAAACTGATATTAAGTATTTAAGGTTTGTATATGAGCCGGATGTGACAGAAACTTATTCGTTAAAATCGGCTAACCGGAAGTGCCACTTTATATGAACGCTGAAACACATTTTTACAATTTTCTCATAAACGGCTCAAACGATTTTGATCAAACTCGGTGTATCATTGTATAATTAAGTGGTCTTTAATATCATTAGGTCTTATCCCCGTTGATGTCACTTTACAGGGCTTAAATGCCCAATGTTCATATATGTCTTCTCTAAAGTACCTTTAATATGGTTTATTTTAAAAAGTTAATCATTTCACATTATTCAGAGTTACGAAAAAATGCTACATATAACTTTTGAAAGAATTTGATAAGTTAATAAAGGAGAAAAAAAAAAAATGCAGAAAAACCTGCGTTGCTATAGACTGTAGCGCCTAAACGAATGTTCCGATTTCAATGAAACTTCTGCTAAAGTCATTTTCTCGATACCTTTTAAATTTATCTATATGACATACTTCAACGAAAAGAAGCTAGAAAAAAAGTTACGAGGGATGTTAAACTTCTCATAGGATTTATTTAATAAAATTCCGAATTACTCAAAAATTATACGCTTTTTGGGGGATATTGTATATGGTTTTTTAGAAAGGCTAAAATTTGGATAAATTTAGAATATATTTTTTTAATTGTTGAGACTAAAAAAATTTTTTTTCTACAGATATTTAATAAAGTGTCTTTCCTAAGAAATAAGTACCTAAATTTATACCTTTATTCTCAGTTCTCTATTTCAACACTGCAATCACCACCTCTGGAATCAACTTACTCACTGTCTGCATAGATAACTTTTTCAACTAAAAATATCACTAAAATGACATCACTCAAAAATGTTGAAATTGGAGTAGGTCATTCTGTAGTTTATAAAGAAATTTGTGTGGTTTATAAAAGCAGATGGAGTGACTAAATTTTTATTGCCTGTCGTCGATATATTAAATAGACATTTTGTAATTATAATGGTCTTAATAATTTGTTATCTGTAAGCTTTAGCTCCGTTTAAAATACACTTCAGAAAATTTTATAATAGCCCAGCATTGCCAGAAAATAATTTCCAGATTTTTTTAGTTATGTGTTCACTAACACAAAAGTTCATATTAAGATATATCTCAAACTCATTTATTAAATAAATACCAAAGGTTAAAGATTTATTATTTATTTACTACATTAAGACTGACTGAACAAAGTTTAACACTAAATAACAGGTTTTAATCACCTGATAAACAAATGTACGATAAGCAATGACAGCAGTTATTCATCTGTTTGTCTAGTTCTGTGTGTTTTAGTGTGAGTGAATACTGTGACACAGTTCAATTTATGATTATCATGGGAGGCACCATAAATTTATCCACTTTTACAGAACAAACCTACATGTTTTTAACTTTTCGCGAAGTGCATAGAAACGATGCTGCTGTTGTTCGAAGATATCGTAAAAAATATAATAATTAAAGAATACCAAATATTAAAACGTTTGAGGCCACTCAAAGACGCCTTAGGGATAATAACACGCTAAAACCAATACGATTAAGCGCCGGTCGAATAAGATTTCGACGAACTAGTAAACGTTGAAGAAGTAATATTCGATGCTGTTCAGTTATCTCCTACTACTAGTACCAGAAGATTGTCATGTCGTTTTGATGGTTCCTCAACCAGTTTATGGCAAACTTTACGCGAACAACAATTGTATCCACTTCACATATCGAGTAGGCAAGATTTGTTACCACAAGACTATAACAAGCGCAGAAATTTCTCCCAGTGGTCACTTCGACAATGCATACGAGATCCTAACTTGCTGAACTGTATTTTGGTTACTGATGAATCTTTACAAGCAACAAGTTTATTAGTTTTCGAAATACCCATACTTTGGCTGAAGTGTCTGGTGTGGTCTTCTAAGCGACAACATCGTTTTGCCACGTATGTATATCTTACTTGCATTTTTCGCAAAATAATCTTCATGAACTAGGCATTAGACAAAGGCTTTGGTTTATGCAAGACGGTGCTCCAGCTCATTTTTCTAATAGTGTCACTGATTATTTAAATGCAACTTATGGAGACCGATGGGTTGGTCGAAACCGTTGTTAAATGGCTACCACAATCACCGGATTTCGCGACATTCCATTTTTTTGTGTGGGGCTGGATTTTTCGAATTAGCTGGATTTTTTATTATTCAGTGTGGCAGTCTTATACAGTCGTTAATAAAGTTCTATTAATACTCAATAAAATCATTACAAAAAATAAATAAAAAATTGTTAGGCGAGGACGTCCGTCATCGGACGTAATCTCGCATGTGTGATGTGGCCAAGTCATTAATAAGTATGCTAGGGTGTTCTATTAATTTGTCATGAAATAGTTTATAATGAGTTCGTATGTGCTCGTTAACAGAGGTATGTGATGGTCATTGTGTAATGTTATATTGCTAACACATCAAGATTGTGTATGTGAGTATCTTTCTCATCTATGATGCTTAAGTCCAAATATGTTTCAGTAATTATATATGAATACAAGTACGTAAAGTAAATTCTAATCATTATCTGCGTGTAGAAACGGGTCTAGAATCATTAGAAATAAGCGTTCTTAAAAGAATGAATCGCTGGTACCGAAAAGTAGAATAATGGAAAATACCAAAACAAAGAATTACCAAAACTTTGTTTACAAATTAAAAAAAAAATTCTTTTAACTATTTAATTAACGCAAAGTATAGTTGATATTCACAATTGAGAAATATGTTGAAAGACATAGATTCGGTTGAATTATTAAACATTAAAAATAAAGAATTATTTGAAGAGGAATTTAAAAATGCTATTGAAAAATTAAAATTTAATAAATTTTCTCTCGATGTTAAATCCATATTGAACTCAAAATTTAAACAAAAAATTAGTACTAATACTTGACTAAGGGTGATATTGTCTAAAACTTAAAGGGCCAATAAAAAATCATATTAGCCAATTAAGACTGTGCCAGCCGGAAAACTTAAAGGTTACCTCTTATGGCTTTCAAAATAGTTTTCTACAAAGAAGTGCTGAATGTACCATTTGTAATACACGCGAACCCGAAGATTTATACCATTTTCGGTTGCATTGCATTAAATATTTAGCTTTTAGACGTAAGTATTTAAATGAATATATTGATGGCAATTGTGACGATAAAGGTCAAATAGTGCAATTATTAGTCATAAAAAACAAATATAAATTCAATGATTTATACTGGTATGTAGAAAGTTGTTTAAAATTACGAAATCTCCTTTTGTTTGTTCAAGAATAAATAGTTTCATCAATTCTTTATGTTAAGGTTATATTTAAACATATTAGGACTAAGCATTATATTTTATTTTGTTGATTGTAAGATCGTTTTGTTTATAGTTATATAAAACACACTAATTTTATTTTGTATACCATATTATATTATATATGGTTTTTACTATTAATGTAGCTAATTAGGTATCACATTTATGTATGTTCGTATAAATGTATGTCCATCAATAAGTTTAGGAAAAGCCTTCTGATGTTTATAAATGAGCTTAGCCCTTTAGGAGCTTAGTTTAGGAGCTTACCCATTCTTCGTATCGTACCTGTTCCATACTAGTATAGTATTAACGTAACCTACTTCTAGAGACATAGAGGGGACTTATCTTATTGCTTAGCTTACGTAACTTACCCTAGTTCTTAGCTCAGGTACTTATCTTACGACTTACCCTAGTTCTTAGCTTAACTACTTATCTTACGAATTACCCTAGTTCTTAGCTTAAGTACTTATCTTGCAACTTACCCTAGTTCTTAGCTTAGTTACTTATCTTACGACTTACCCTAGTTCTTAGCTTAGGTACTTATCTTACGACTTACCCTAGTTCTTAGCTTAGGTACTTATCTTGCGACTTACCCTAGTTCTTAGCTTAGGTACTTATCTTATGACTTACCCTAGTTCTTAGCTGAGGTACTTATCTTGCGACTTACCCTGGTGACGACGATGGGCTTTCCGAGGTCACAGCCCCCGCTGATCCTGAGCCCCCAGGGCTGCCCCGAGTGTTCCCTCTTGAGCGTGATCGAGTATCCTGTCTTGCCCATCCCCTGCAACAGAGAGCGAACGGTCAGCTGACAGCTATATAGCTTGGCTCTAGGCCATCGGCCCAGTTCGAGGTATTTTTGTAACGTACGGCCTATTGGCTGGCATCATAGCAATATAGATGGCAGCGCATTAGCAACTTCCTAGTGCTGTCGATAGCCATCATTCAAAAGAATAATAAGAAAACAAAATCTGGTGCGGTGCGGGCATCACTCAGCTTTCAGTTACCTACCTACCTACCTTAGTAGTTTTTACTTTCACTTATCTATATACAGTAATCTAATTTTCGATTCGAGTTTTTAACGGGAATACATATTTTGAGGTCCTCCGAGTACAAATAACCACGGCCCTGAAAATGGTCAGTGTGTGTATGTATGTTTACAGTCTAGCTCAAAAACGAAGTCTTACGCAACTGAAATTTCGTATTTAAGATTCGCACATGCCTGATATATAACTATATTTTTCAAAATCGGATAACCGGAAGTACCACTATGTATTATCGAGTTTACACATTTTTGCGAATTTCTCATTATATATGTTTATATTATATCAGAGTAAAATTAAGCTGTAATTAATATAATGTAGTTTTTATCCCCATTGATGTTCACTAAAAGGATTTAAATGCATAATTTTCAATGTATGTTCCCCTAAAGTACCTTAATTTTTTATTTTAATTAATTACCTATCTCTTATACGAAATTGATATAAAAACTGGTTGAATATAATGAATAAAGAAAATTTATTGGTTACTAAATGAGAAATAAGGATTGGAAGCTATACGGAAACAGCCGAGATCTCTCGACATTTGCCAATACTGATATCCGATACACTTCAGTACAGAAAAATAATATTGTCAGTTTAACTTTTATATATCACTTATCCATAACTTTCTAAAAATGATCACAAAGTCGAGAGAAAATATTGGGCCGTTTTGAGTGACCTCTACACCCAATGTGTCAAAGTAGCCTTTTTTTCTTGATTTTGTAATAAAATTGTCTTAAGATTGCACAGGAAAGCAAATGTATATTCAAGAGTAGTTAGTACTTCGTTAAATTAATGTATTTAATGCGAAAACACTACAATTCTGAGAATTTTCGTAGAGAAAAATCTTGTTCAGAAGTTTCAGACGGAGGTTAATTATTTGATAAAAATTTGTCTGCACGGCAACTATCAGGAAAAGTACCATAAATTCGTAGGAGAAGTCACAGAAACATAAAATACCATAAATACTGCAGGATGGGATGTATCTAACCCTAAATAAAATTCTTATTTTTCCATTTCCAAATTTAAGGCACAAAATCCCAGGGATCACACTATTTGTCAAAGGAGAAATTAATTTAGAGGAAAGGTAAGATCTATATCTATCGTTCTCGGTCCTCAAATCTATATATAATGGCCCACCGAACCGCTGCTTTCGATAAATCATTTATTATTCGATCCTCTTCCCTATGGAACTCCATCCCTCCCCACATCCGTCAATCCAAAACCCTTCCTACCTTTAAATCCCAACTGTTTGATCATTTCTTATCCATCCAGTCCTCATCATAAAATTGTAAATAGCTACTGCTGTAAATATGTATATAAATTATTAGATCATTCTTTATTATTTTTACTTTATGTTTATTTTCAATATTTTTGTTATTATTAACTGATGTAAATTAGAAAGTAACTTATAATTTCTCTAAATATTTTTTTTTTATTATTATTTTTGTTACTATTTAATCAAACTATACTCTTGTTTATTTATCTCTGAGGTTCCTTAGCCCACATTTTTGTTTCTCTGTATTATTCTAAAGGGACTCGTCCCAGAATAAATAAAGCATTATTATTATTATTATTATTATTATAAAAAAAGAAAGGGCATAAAAATTAATGGGTTCGGGGTCTACCTCGCCACACGTCCCATTTCAGTGTTAAAATAGAGAGCTCAAACGTCGTCACTTATCTTGCTTATCGTTGAAACCAGAAACCAGTAATGAAGTTTACAGTTTTCCACATCTCGTATTGTATCCCGTTAAATTATTCATTTTATTTATTCAAATTTATTCTTTTTATTAAAGCTTAAATTTGACTTGTATAAGGAGTCCCTTGAAATACATTATGCTCTGACATTAATCTGAATGCACGTGATTTTATCTCAATCTGTTGACTTGTAAAACAGCCTGAAAAAGTTTATTTCGGTAAAAAACCTACAGTTGCTTCTCATAGCGATGTATAGTTACTAACCAAATTAACTTTAACAACACAAAGAGTACTTTTTCCATATTTGAGACTATACAAGCATTGGTTTTCAATTAGTGAATGTTATCTAATTATAATTCTTTATTTTTTTTTTTTTACGATTTAGAATAACCCATTTTTAATGTTATATGACAATCTATAAACAACATTATATATGACAAGCTGATAAACTCTATCACCCCAATTAATAAATTATATTTATAGGACGTGTGTGTATATTTATATTTATAGAATGTGTGTGTATGTATATATATGTATGTATGTATGTGTAATATATGTGTGGGTGTGTAAGTATATATATATATATATATATATATATATATATATATATATACATATGTGTATATATATATATATATGTGTGCATGTATGTGTGTATATAGGTATGTGTAATTATATATATAATTTTCTTATGTATATAAATTATATTTTGTTTTTCTTGTAATTTTAAGGATTATAATCTAGTTTTTATTTATATAGGTTTTTATTTATTTATGTAGGTTTTTTATGAGGTTTTTCCTACTGTATAAAATGGATTTAAATCTACTAAACAACATTCATACCACTAATATGTCATGTATAAGGTTAATGCAACCACAAAAATGGAATTTATCATTTTGACATGATGTAATGTATATATAAAAAAATAAATAAATTTAAAAAAAAATGTTATATATTTTTATCCAGCGGCAAGGCTAATTAAAGATGTTTGTTTCTGTTTCTTTCACCTAAATTCTGCTAATAACATTAGTTACAGCTATAAAATGATATTTATTTGCAAATGTATTGTCTATAATTACAAATTGTCTAGTTATTTATATATAAATATGTTATTTCATTTTTTTTCTTGCGTAACAATAATAAGTAATTCTGAGAATATTTTATGTTCATTTGTTTTTGTTGTTGTTTATTTTTTATATTAATGTATCTAATGTTAGAATTTTTAAAAATTAGTTTTTGGCCAGATACGTATTTATTCATCAATTTTATTCTAAGGGGACTCAGTCCCAGAACAAAGTTCAATTTTCTATTCTATTATATAATCAGACCTGAAGCTTAACATAAAATTGAAGTAAAATTTTTCAGCTTTTATGATTCCCTTGAATTTTCTTCAATGAAAAGTTAATACAACCATTGGCAAGCTGAATTGATGCTCTTCCAACGCGTATCAATAACGTTTACGTTTTGTTCTTTTACCTCTTCATTATGTAAAAAAGTTTTAAGTGACATTCATATTTTATTTTATTTTACTGTTAGGAGAGTAGGAGATAACAGCAGCTCAACTTACTAGACGATTGTTTTACAATTTATACAACTATTCAGTTAATTATATATGTTTTGAGCTCCTGTTATCTCATACTCTCCTAATTAAAAAAAAAAAGAAGATTTTAGACTAAAATTTTGTACGCGAAATAGTATTCATCTTGAGATGGTGGTTTGATTTTACCTTGGTGACCGCAATTATTTTTAGATCTAGACATTTCCCCTTGAATACAATATATTGATTATTATAATACAAATAATAATATTAATATTATATTGTGATATAATTATAATTATAATGAGATAGGAAAATAAGCACAACTTAACGTACAATGGAATCGTCTATAAGTTATCAATGCCTATTAATATACAAAATAAAAGAAAAACAACTCAAATGTTTTTGTCTTATATCTCTGATTCAGATTTGTTTACGATGTTCGGCCTTAGGTGGAATCGGGTTTAAGTTACCACTATTGTTTATATTCGAAAAGAAATGCATGTATTGTAGATATTATTATTATTATCACGTAGCTACAACTCGGTGACGAGTCTTGGCCTAATCCACCATCTTCCTCCACGTCATCTTTGTTCTGTGCGGTCATCATCCAGCTCCTGATTCCCAGAAAATTCCATGAATCTCTTTCCATACCGTCTGACCATCTGAGTTATGGTCTCCCTCTTCTTCTTGTACCATAGAGAGGCTCTGTCAGGATCATCATATTGATTGATTCATTCTCTTTTCTTGCCACATGGCCAGCTCATCTCAATCTTCCAAACTTCATCCTCAGAAAGACATCCTGATCATTAAAAGTTGAGCAAATTTTGGCTTTTGTCCGTCTTCTTCAATTTCCATCGATCTGTCCTCCCCCAAATATTCTTCGAAGAATGTTTCTCTCAAATATTAGCAGGTCTTGCTCAATTTAGTCGTCATAGAGCAGGACTGGGCGGATTAGTGTTTTATAGAGACGTAGCTTGTTATGCCGGGGATAGAAGGCAAGAGTTCAAATCCTTGCGAAGGGCAGGATATTAAATTGTATCCTTGTAAAGTTTGTAGATATTAAACACTATAAACAATCCAGAATCTCATTAAATATTTTTGAAGGGAGAAACAGATGACGAATTTTCATGTAAATAAAAAAGTGTGCTTTCAAATTTCTTGAGAATCTGCTATATATATATATATATATATATATATATATATATATATATATATATATATATATATATATATATATATATATATATATAGAGAGAGAGAGAGAGAGAGAGAGAGAGTGAGAGAGCTTCATTATATATATTGTTCATGTTAAATTCATCTGGATCCCATAAGAAATTTGAATAAAAGTCTAAATTTTGGACATTTTTTTTTATGTTATGAATGGAAAATCAAAAAAATAATGCCATGATTTTCGAACATACAGCTCAATACTTAACTTGCCAACGTTTCACCAATTCAGACATTGTCAGGACAGAAAAAGAAATAAAAAGGAAAAAAAAAAAAAATCTATTGTTGGTATTATTTAATATTTAATTGCATAGATTACAGCGATATAAATATTACAATTCGTATATATGATTGTATTTATACAAATAAAAATACCCACAATGAATTGTAAATAAATATAGAGTCTATAATTTTTACTATCACCGTATCAGATTTTTTTAAATGATATAAAAAAATTAAAAACTGTTAATAATAAAATAACTATTAAATATGTAAGTTTAATATATGATTCAGATTCAATCAACAAATCAGATTAGTACACGTTTGATCTGGACGAGGGCCATTGATATTACAAAATATCACAGCCAACTTAATCAAACAAATCACATATTCAACATTTGGCTCCAATTCTGATGACAGGTGCAGCTTAATTTAATTATAAAAACTCGTTTAAAACAGCTAAATAACCTAGAAATGTACCGTTGAAAGAGTAAATAGATAAAACCCAAAATAGTATTTTTTTTTTGCTTTTGTAGTTTCCAAAATTAGTATATGATTAAACAAGCCTTATCATCGTCACCTTGGCGACTATTTTTAACAGGTTGTGTATCAGTTGCTTTTATAAAAATTTTAAATGCATTATAAAGAGCTGCTATGAACTATATCAGATTTTCACCACCTTTATTTCATTTGATTATTATACGGAGTAAAAGTCTAAACGTTAATTAACTATTATTAATATTTTGGCTCGATATACTCTTATACACTTATAATTGATTTCAACTATATTTTGAAAGTCCTGGAGATGCCTGGTTTTCGTTGGCCACATATTCTAGCGAAAGAGGTGATAACTATGAGAGTTTATTTGTAACGAAAGAATTCGAGGATAGTTGTAAAATTAATCTCGATACTGCAAATATCGCTGATCTGCGTGGAAAATTGACTGTTGTTAGACATAGGGTAGACGACTTAGAAGAACAAAATAATCTCCAAAAATATTTTCATTCGAGTTTTTCTATTTACGCAGGACTATGTTCAGTAGGCTCTGTTACACCCTATCTTAATGATAGTTTCGACTCACTATAGAGTCAATTTTTCAATGTAGGACTGAATTTCTCGATTTAAGTGTAAAGCAATGGATGGTGGTAGGCAACTATAACTGTCCGGCATGAAAGTGAAATCATCTCAAGAAAAAGATTATATCATTCACTTTTTGGGGACTTGTCGCGTGTAATTTTAATGGACTAAAAAAAAGTTCCCGAAATTAAATTTTATTTATTTAAGTTAAGTAGACACAATTTTAAATAACAAAAAACAAACAATTGATTCCTCTTTATTGACTTTTGCCCCGCTAGATTGCCTAGACAGCCAACTGTGCGACGTTTCAACCCACGGAGTAGTCCTTCTAGGGCCACAATGACCGATTAATATTTACAAATGAATTTATTTTGACGAGAAAAAAATTCATAAATCATATGTTTGCTCCTTAACAAAAAAACGTCATCTCCAAAGATTTAACTAAACATTTAGTATGTAAACACATTACCTTCACCCTTCGGCGTAATACCTGCCCACCAGTTTATTTTAACTCCATTCAGCTTCCTTTCTCAGACACCGTCCGATATCTTGGCTTTCTCTTAGACAGACAACTAACATGGAATCCACATAATAGACTTAAAAGACAGCAACTTAACAGACGATATGGTCAGCTATATAGACTACTGAATAGAAAATCTAAACTTTCAGGTGAAAACAAATTACTGATCTACAAGACAATATTGAAACTCATCTGGACTTACGGACTAAAACTGTGGGGAACAGCTAAATTTTCTAACATCAAACGCATTAAATCCTTGAGTGTCCAAGTCATGAGTGTCTGTGGCTGTAGCGCTCTTACTCATCCTCCAGTGAAGAGGATGAGGGAGAAGCGTAGGGATCTCCTAAGCCTCGCTTTTCCCTCCACGTGTGGGGGGACAAGATTGGTTCGGAGATTACCTGGCTAATTGGAAATTGTATATATAGGTATGTTTGTTTTACTTTTATTTCTATTTTTACTTACTTATGTGTATATATATATATATTTTTTTTTCTCTTTTGTTCTTTTTTCTTACTCTTTTGTTATTACTTTATTTATTTATATTTCTGTACATACGGTATGAATGTACTCTTTGAACTCTACTATAAGTGTCCTTAACTGTGACAGATTGCAATATTTCTCAGTAAAAAAAAAAAAAAAATTAATAAATATATAAAGATCGATAATTCGATATATTGTGCATAGATATTTAAAAACAAAATGGAGACGTACCTAAATATACAACAACAATATCAAAACATATAGTATCTATCGATAGATATTTCATTGATCGAAATGTTATTAAAGTATCGATATTTTCCAAACATTTCTATGGGTTAGAAGTTTTTTGGTAAACATGCCAAAACTTTTACGTACTCTTGAAGCGACCAATGGGGTCTATCTTAAATCTTGTAAAATCCTTATCCTGGACGAAAGTAAAATATGTGTTATTTAAATTTATTTTTAAAACACATTGTAAACTAACTGTATTTAAATGTGCATACAAATATTTATTTATGAATATCTCTATCTTATTCTTTAATAAACATTTTGCATTAAAATTAAAAAAATAAACATTTAGGCTAAGAATGTCTTCATGAAAAGATCGACAAACTGTTTATGTTTTTAGTATATAGGACTGAGATAGGTAAAATATACAGGACTATTTTTATATTTTGTTTAAAAACATTGAAAGCAATTTATAAACAAACGTCTCGGTTCTAAATATATTTACATACTGATGGAAATGTGATCAGAATATACAAATAAATCCTTGGAAAACTCTTTGAAGCATGAGTATGGTAAAGAGATTGTTTGATATAAGTTTGAGAGATGTAAAGTGTACTGTGTGACGAAAAATAAAATACAAAAAAAAAATTAGTTCGTAAAATAATTGTTAGTTTTTTTTATTAACTCGGAGAGGGTTAAATATAAAATTAAATATTAGTTCATTAAGTATTTAGTATTAGTTTTAATAATAAGTATTCGTTTATAATAAGTCTTAGTTTTAAGTATTCATTTTATTTCGGATTGGAATAACCAACAGCTGATTGGGAGGAAAAAAACAAAATAGAGTTTAGAGAGAGATGGCGGAACCTCGCGAGTGTAGAGGAACTATAAGATTTTTGTGTGTGAAATAATTTAGTTTTACGGTGTACACCGGATTTTCTTTTCCTATCCATGGACCTGTGATTATCAGCGACGAGTGCCGTTTGATTTTACAAGTTGGTGAATGAACATTTTTACAGTTTAAAGAGGTGGACTGGGGAGACACTGACGACGCTAGTTCGAATAAGTTCCCGATTCACAGATAACTCAATGTGCCAATTGGACAAAGTTCAACCAGTGGGATATTGTAAATATGTACATATAAGTTTTTTCCTATCTACTTTTTCCCCAAATATGTGTAAGTGGTTTATTGTATAGTCGTAAGTTAATGCTTAGTTCTATAATAATTTTATATTCTTTTTTTATAATTATAGTTAATTGTATATTTTCTTTGTTTTCTTATAAATCTAATTTCTTGTTTATAATTTTCATTTTCTTTAACAGTTATTTAAATTAATAGAAATAAGTAAATTCATCATTAGTATTAATAATAGTCAGTTTTATTTTCTTATTTTTCTTCAATTTGTTTTCACGTTTTATTCGAGGGATTAGGGGAAGTCATTATTAACCAAGTAAGAAGGTTCGATAGGTTATGAGGTTAATTAACATATGTTTTTAAAACCATAGGTTTCGAGTTGGTAGCTCACTCCGCGTCCAAATATTTTTTTGAATTAAATTAATTTTTTTTTTTTTGGTTTTCGCTATTTTTCAAATTCAACAAATTAAATAGCGTGGCGCCTGTTAGATATTTAGTAATATTTAATCGACGCTTGATTATTTTTTATTTTTGGGAACCCTGCCTTCTGCACTGAGCATCCGGCAAGTTTGTTGCGGAAACGATTTTTCGAAATTAAAGACCGTAACAACCGTGCATGTTGGTGGTCTGAGGACAAAAGAGTTCTCCTCAAAAAAAGACTTCGTCAAGGTGATGCTTAAGCATGCCTTCTGTTTAACTTGGCACTTGAGAAGGCAGTCAGGGATTCTGGTCTGCAAGCTAATGGGACGATTTACAACCCGATGGTTCAGCTATTGGCCTATGGGGATGATGTGGACATCGTGGGGCGGTCGTTGCAATCTGTAAGAGAGGGATTTTTAGATTTGTTGGGGGCCACCAGAACACTTGGGTTAGAAGTGAATGAAGGCAAAACTAAATATATGGCCACAGGAGAAGTCCCTCGACCAAGCGAGACCATCAATATTGGCTTTTTTTAACTTTGAGAAAGTAGCACAGTTTAAGTATTTGGGGTCACTGCTAACACAATACAATGCACCCGAGGTCGATGTCAAGAAAAGAATATCTATGGCTAACCAATGTTACTTTGCCCTTCGCAAGGAATTCATCTGTCGCCTTCTGTCCCGGCTTAACGAGCTACATCTTTATAAAACACTAATCCGCCTAGTCCTACTCTGTGCTTGACCTCTATAAAGACCTCAAATATATTTAAAGCCATATATATATATATATATATATATATAAAAGCCATATCTATATTTAAAGCCCTGAGCGAAGTGTAGCGACCTATCCACATGGGAAAAGGGATATCAGGAATACTGACCCAGATGCTCTAAGGTGCTGGCTGTCCAAACATATTGATTACAAATGGCGCCACTCTTGGAACCGTTCCATCCAAGGAACAGATCCTGTGAAATATCATCTGGTTCTTCCTTGTCTATCCATTTATCCTGCCTAATCCACTTTAATCCTTTCCGTTTCAACGGATCGAATACTATGTCTTCCTTCTCATGACGTCCCATACTGGCCTAAAGAGCCACACAACATCCAGTAGAGGATTCAGGATATTTTTTAAAACAGTAAAAACTATGGAATAAAAATAAAGAAGCTATATAAAATTATGATGTAGAGATGATTGACCGTTGATATAATATGAGAAGGAGTTAATCGGGGGGTGCGGTCAAATAAATACTAAATTAAAATAGAGTAATTATTTAATTTTTGCCGACGTTTCGACAGACTTTTCAGGTCGTCTTCAGGGCTATAAAAGATACAAAACATCTTGAAAATAAAACATAAATATAAGTAGATATAAAATAAGAAGGAGTTGTCAGATACAGAAATAAAAAGATGATATCAGAGATATAGAGGGTGACAATGTAGTTAAAATATCAAGTATCATATATGTAGAAGATACAAACAAATGGAAAATAAGTATGAATAAAAATAAAAATAAAGGAGAATATAGCATGTAAGTTAAAAGTAAACAGATTGTGATAAAAGATAGGGAATAAGTGTACAAACTAATAGGGATTACATTAGATAACTGTGGGTTGACAGATAAAGAAAATGAATGTTAACGAATAAATAGATTGAAAATTGAATAAGTATTGTTATAGTAAAGTTAAAATAAGAATAAGATAAAATAATAATAAGATATCAGTGAATAACAAGCTAGTGGAGGTTACATTTGATTGTTGTTAAAGAAGTAAAGAAATTGAAAGATTAATAGGGTAACATTAGTGTAATATCGTTAGGATAGATTATTAAGTATAAACAACTCTATTAGAAAACAATAATTTTAAAAGAGAACTTTATAATGTAAGTATAAATGTAAAACAAGGTTATGATAATAAAAAAACAAAACAAGTTGTACTGTACATAAATGACAATTGACATTCAGTTTTTTGAAATCGGTAATGGAATAGTAGGCTGCATGAAGATAATAATAAGGTGTATAGTTGAAGGATAGGTGTGATAAGAAAAGAACGTCAAAAATTAAATAATATTCCATAGATTTTTCGCGATTTCAATATCTTTGAAAGAGAGAATATGACTCGTTTTGTTATACAACATTCTTTATTTATCGGTTATCTTAATTAAGGTTATTGCGAAGCCGAGGAATTTGAATTTGTCAACTATAGGGAAAGATTTTCCTTCAATGCAGATCTTAATGTTGGGGAGGATTTTTCGGCTAGAAAAAAATAAATAAATCATAAAAAATAGATAAATCATCAAATAGTCGTTCTAGAATTATTTAAAAAATATTTTAACGTAGTTTTGTATAAACACGAAGAATTACGAGTCACTGAAAATATTTTTAACATTGCAATTTAAATTGTTACATATAACTAATTCTATATAACCAAGAATTGTATTAATTAAGTAGAGTAATAAGTGGATTTTGTGTGATTCCAAGTATGTTTAAATACATTATCTACTATAGTTTAGAAGAAACATTTATCTTTGTTTGTATTATTATAAGTTAATCAACATAAAGAAATGAAATTGATAAATTTAAAATATTTTCCAAGTTGATCAATGACTACATTTCCAATATAAGAATGTAAAAATAACTTCATTAGATGAAGTTGCAGCGTATATGAATAAATACACAGTTTTAGAAATGGCGAAATCGTTTAGGGATTTAGAAAAAAAAATATGAAACTGACCAGATGTTGATGTTATTTCTAGTGATCAACCAAGGATACAGTTCACAGCATATTGGCGAGAAATTAATTGATTTAAAATCAATATTTTCGTCAACGTGCCATTGAAAAATTAACACTAAAACAACATCACCTGACTTGCTAAATACTGCATAATTACATGCAATCAGGATAGTTCGTTTAGATTCTTACCAAACTATAGATTCCTTGTTTATTTACAAATTCATTTGTGATAAGTGAAATTATTCTCGTATATATTAAATAAGAAAGAAACAAAACGGAAATATTTCAGTTGGATGGACAATATGGTGAAGAAATTTTACAGAAATCATGCAATTCAGTCATCTGGTTCTAAACATTGGGGTTACCTCGAAGAAAGTCCGAAATTGACGAACTTAAATAGTTTTTTCTCGTTAAGGAAGCTGAGTAACTCAGTGGGTGAGCACGGACTTCCAGAGCCCATGGTTCCAGGTTCGAGTCCCGTTGATGACTAGTAATTTTTAATAATAATAAAATAGCCATGGATCGACCCAGGGGCCAGGAGACCCTCCTGGAGTACATCCAGCCTCTATAATATGAGTACACTTAATTAAATATTTAATTAATCGGGGAACCAGGTAGTTGAGCGTGATATCACCTGCCTGCACAACTGTTGCCTTGTAACAGTATTTCCTCACATATCACCCAAGACCCAAGTTGTAGTATGGTACAGTTTTTTTTTTTTACTCGTTAATGGCGTATTATATCCAAAATATGTTTACTAGAAATATTAAAGAACTATAATTTTTCTAAATGTTGTACTGTTTAATACTTTAGATGCGGTTAGGGTCCCAGAGTTCCGATTGGTGTTGTCCAAATGCGAGACCAAGACGAGCAAACTCAGTCTTGGTTATGGTCTTGGTCTTGCGCAAGAGTCTTGCAGCTACTTATTAGCTTATTACTAGAGATATATTACTAACTATAGAGATATAACTAAGCCCGAATGAAAAATTAGAGAACTTAAATGCAAAAGTATATTGGTTATACCAATTAGTAACTAAGATTGTCAAGTATTAGTAACTATTTAGCCTGAATTTTTATTTAAAAAATCGATTTTTTTTTAATAGTCCTGGTCTTGGTCTTGCAACAGATAGGCGGTATTGGTCTTGGTGTTGCAAAGTGCAAGAGCAAGACCGATTTTGGGCAACACTCGTCCGAAGCCGTTAGGAACTTCATGACTAGTTTAGGGCGCCGCAGACTGATATTGTTGGGAAAGACATTTAAGAGATACCATGCTCAACAGCTAACGTGTTAAATATTTTTTTAAAGCAAACGCGATCCGAGAAATAGGACTTAAAATTTCAGATATAATTTCTAAGGAGCAAAAAATGCATGACTTTCTCTGATCTTAAATATTTTTTATGTGTATTATTTTCATATAAACTAATCTATTCGCGACATGTATCTCATTTTCCTTAGATTATAAATGAAAGAAAAAGCTCCAAGTTTACAATGTGTGGATATTTAAATATTTTATTACTTCCATTTACTTATATATGTAATATATAGTAAGGGTGAGTACTGCGATCGTGAAAATGTTCGAATATGAGTTTTTAACGGATATACATGTTTTGAGGTACCATGAACCGAAATAACCAAGCCCCGAAAAATGGTCTTTGTTTCTGTGAACAGTGTAGTTCAAAAACAAAAAGTCACTCGAAACTGATATTACGTATTTAAGATAGGTATATGCCTTAGATGTCCTGGCAACATTTCCCTTAAAATCGGCTAACCGGAAGTGCAACTTTATATCAACGATGAAACGCATTGTTACAATATTCTCAAAAACGGCTCTAACGATTTTGATTAAACTCGGTGTATCATTGTATAATTAAGTGGCCTTTAATATCATTTAGGTCTTATCCCTGTTGTTATCACTTCACAGGGCTTAAATGCCCAATGTTCATATACGTCTTCCTCTAAAGTACCTTTGATATGGTACGTTTAAAATAATTAAGTATCTATCTGATGCTAATAAATTATTAGCAAAGACTTATAAAATGTTTTCTTATTAAACTGTAACAGAAATCTTTAAAAGATAAAAAAAAAATTCAGTAATATAAAATTCAAAACAAAAATAATTTGGAATCTATTTTTACGTCGTTATTCTCTTTCAGCGCGTGTTCGTACTGATATTAATATTCAAAATATTTTTGCATACTTCGATTTGTTGTTAAAAGAGCACCGATGCAAGTCCAATGTGAAAAATGGCCGCTGCATAGATCAAGTTTCTTTTTTAAAAAATCTGTAAATAACATTGCTCTCGTGGCGGGATATAAACAGGAAGCTAAGCGATCCCTGAATGGAAGAGGATTGAAGGATGGCAGGACGAATCCAGAGCTATTTCCCTCCTTTATCCCGATCTTGGCTAGTCGCCAGGAATCGAACTTATGTCAACATTGCACATTCTAAATATACTTTGTTTCCTTTCGCAACGGAGAATTGTCCCGGTTTGAACCCAGTCATTGTATCACTATGCCGCTCCTACTCATGTCTGCTATTTAAGTAGTGTTTCAATGTTGCAACTATTTTATTTCTCCACCTTACGAATACCGATAGGTTAGAATCCAATATAAAACTAAAGCTTTGCCTAACTAAAGCCGCTGCTCTTAAACTTTTTCTGGTATCATTGATTTGACTAAAAATAGACACGAGATCCAATTTTGTCCCATAATGTATAAAACGCAAAATGAGAGTAATATTTTTTAAATCTCTAAAAAAAAATTTTTTTTTTTTTGTCTATAAAATATGTATTTGCGCCTGTCAACAATAAGTTGACAATCAGCAAATGTGATAGCGATAATGATATAATGACATGACAGGCATGGGGAAGGAAAGTACTCAGCAGTACCTCTTCCCTAACTTGTTCCAATTACTTAGGTTGTCTAAGGAAGGAGATCCCTCATCCAACGCCTTTTTAGTCTCCTGCTCATGTTCTGAGGTATGTCAGCTGTGGCCATGTCTCTTATAAGTCTGTTATTATGTCCATTTAAATTTGTGTAAAATCGTTGATATAGGGTCGTTATATGTTGGTCAACTGTTGGAAAGAGGAGGTCAGAATGTAGAGTTTTGTTAGTCACGTACGAAGGTGCTTTTGTTATGAGTCGCAATAATTTTGATTGGAACGTTTGAAGTTTTTGTAGGTGGGTCTTTTTAGCGATGCCGTATATTTGTGATGAGTATGTCCATATGGGCTTCAGTAAGTATGTATATGTATTCAGTTTCTGTTTTAGTTTTAGTTTTGAAGATTTGGCAAAAAGAGAGTAAAGTAGTTTGAGTCGTTTGTTAAGTGTCATATGTTTCATTTTAACATGTGGGTCCCATGTCATCCTTCTGTCGAAGGTGAGTCCAAGGTAAAGTACCGTGTCCGTTTGAGGAATTTGATTGTTGTCAATATAAACTGGAGGACAGGTGTTTTTTCAATAGGTATATAACGTAAAGTAGAGGGGCTAGTATTGAACCTTGGGGAACTCCGGCCAAGATTGGACGGACTGAAGACACTTCCGAGCCCTGCCGAACTGAAAAAAATCTGTCGAAGAGGAAAGATTGAAGGGTAAGATAGTAGGTGTATGGAAGTATAGTCTTAGGTTTAAAGAGAAGACCCTGGTGCCAGACTCTATCAAACGCCTGAGCAACATCCAAAAATACTCCAGTTGCATATAGTTTTTGTTCTAAAGCTCCAGCAATGTAGTCTGTAAATCTGTGCAATTGATGTGTCGTCGAATGGAATGTGCGAAAGCCGAATTGGTGGTCAGGTATTACCTGTTGGTCAGTCAATATGTCAACAAGTCTTTTGTATATTAATTTTTCAAAAACTTTAGAGCATATAGGAAGGAGGCTAATAGGTCTGTAGAATGAAGGACTGTATATGTCTTTACCGGGTTTGTGAATCATCTTAATAAGTGAGTTATTAATTATTTAAAAATTAATTAAAAAAAACAATAAAAAACAAATCGGGAAATTTCATCCACCCTGAGGGAATGTACTTCCATAAAAATTTAAACATTTTGATAAATTGATTGGGAAATTGAAATCTACGAATATGTAAACTTGGTGTAGTGGTCGGGTTCCTTTTGCTGAACATTACGGCTCGGTGCAAACATGTTTCATCCCATGTATCGCAGCAAGTTAACATCCGAAAGAGTTTTGAAGTGTGTTTTGGTGTAGTTTCGACTACTGAATCAAGTTCAAATGTTTTTTTAATGAGACAGAACATGACTATTCGTCTGTCGGAAATTTTATGTTTTACAGGTAAAGTACAAATAAAGACTTTATAATAATTTCAGATAGATGAATAAAGGAGCATTTCCGTTTCAGTTGTTGTGATGGGCGGAGACAATAATATAAAGTGAAACTTCTTTTAGCGGACTTTTAAAATAAAATCAAATTTTTAACAATTTTGTTACATTTTCATTAAGGTCGTCCATATGCTATAAAAATCTGGTGCGCGCAACACACAACTTTCACTTACCGATCTACTATGAATAGAAATTATTTTCAAGCAATTCTAGGCTATTATAAATTTTTTTGAAGTGGATTTTAAACGGGGCTGAAGCTTAAAGCTTACAGATAACGATTCTTTAAGACCATTATAATTACAAAATGTCTATTTAATATATCGACAACAGTATATAAAAGTCTAGTCACTCCATCTGCTTTTATAAACCACACAACTTTCTTTGCTTTTATAAAATTCAGAATGACTTACTGCAATTTCAATATTTTAAAGTGATGTCATTTTAGTGAAATTTTTAGTTGAAAAAGTTATCTATGCTGAATATGAGTAAGTTGATTCCGGAGGTGGTGATTGCAATGTTGAAATATAGAACTGAGAATAAAGGTATAAATTTAGGTACTTATTTCTTATGAACAACAATTAAAAAAATATATTTTAAATTTATCCAAATTTTCGCCTCTGCAGGGAAAAAAACTAGAGACCATATTTTTCTTCATAGTTGTCCGATCTTAAAGATTTTTTTTTTTTTTTTTTTAGGCAATTTAAATACCTTTGAAACATCTTATCACAATATCCCCAATAAAGTGTATACTTTTTGAGTTATTCGGAATTTAATTTTACCATCCCTCTTAACTTTTTTCCCCACCTTCTTTTCGTTGAAGTATGTTATATAGATAAATTTAAAGGGTGTCGAGAAAATGACTTTAGCGAAGTTTCATTGAAATATTTCTCGTGGCCATGTTTTTTATAAGTATGTTGGTATGTTCGTGAAGTTTGGAATGGAAATTTTTATATGATGTCCGGATGTTATCTTGTACCATCGGTATGTTTAAGTCTGTATGTAATGTTTTGTTACTGACGTACCAGAGTAAGCACTATATTTATTTAGAAAAATGTATATTTATTTTTTAGATTTGTTTTTAAAGATTCATATCTATTACTTACACTGCTGTACAATAACAATAGGATTGGGCTCAGTTATCGTTTGGGAATCCCAGAGTCTTTTATAACATTTGGCTTCTGTACAAAAGATTGCGAATTGGTGGTTTGGTAATCGCAGTGCTGGCTAGAGACCAAAAGCAGCTTGGTCCTTCTCGCTGGAAACATTGTCAACATTAGCAGTTTGTTAACTTGTAAAATTGTGTATTTTGTGGGCCGGCATTTCAACCTTTGTTTCAGGCCTTCTTCAAGACAAATCTAACATACGAAAACTACCAAACTTACATATTAAAACATAGTAGAAAGAAAATAAAAAGATAAGACGCTGTGAAAAAAAGTTTGATTTCAAACTATTTTATCGTTTTACCTGACTAAGCGAAGCGAAACGATGGTTATGTGTTTGGATTGTCCGCTAAAAGCTTTGTAACGCTGTTTTGAGTGAAAGAGTGGATCGATTTTTAAGTTTTTAATGCGTTTGTGACATCAAACCACGTGAGTGTTTTGAAACAATTTGAGCTCATAATATTGAAACAAAATTGTTATTATAGTTTAAATATCTCGATTGTTAATAAAAGATGAGGTATATATAGTCCATGTGACGTGGAAAGCTGAAAGAAATATTAAAAATAAATTTTATTTTTTGCCGACGTTTCGGGCCAAATTTCAGGGCTAAGAAGAGACGCGATAACATACTAGTAGGTATAAGAAAATAGTAGACGGTAAAAGTAATAATGTGTAAGTAAAACGTATAGTCTAATAACATGTACGTAGAATAAACTTAACATGAATAAATATATGGAAAGGCAAATATATGATAGATAAATAAAGGAAATATTAAATAACGATAACAAAGTTGGATTAGAAAGTAGCGGAAGTTAAGATATTCAAGTAGATAACGTTATTTTATAATTTCTTTATTTATATATCATATATTCACCTTTCCACATATTTATTAATGAAGAGAAGAATAGTTGGGGTGCTCAGTCAAAAAAGGAAGGCAAAAATAAATTATAATATTTATTTTTTACATCTGCCGACGTTTCGACCTGAAGTTCAGGCCATCATCAGGGCTAAGAAAATAACCTGATGATGGCCTGAACTTCAGGTCGAAGCGTCGGCAGATGTAAAAAATAAATATTATAATTTATTTTTGCCTTCCTTTTTTGACTGAGCACCCCAACTATTCTTCTCTTCATTATCCACGACAGTCAACCAATTACCAATTATATATTTATTAATGTTAAGTTTATTCTACCTAAATGTTATTAGACTATTATTACTTATTATATTCCCTAGATTATTACTAATTAATATTAATATCTTATTATATTCCCTAAGGGAATATAATAAGATATTCCATATTTTATTTATTCTCATTTTAAAATTATCTAGCTGTTTTATTTTCGCTTCTCGGTATTTAATGATTTTTCGTTTCATGATTAAACTTTAATATTCTTAAATAAAATTATCAGAAACAGTTTTTGTTGAACCTATAAAACAAAAACAGATGCCAGTCTTTGGTACGAAGACTAGGAGATAATAAATAAATAAATTATCAAAAGAAGAGATACATTCTATTTTGAAAAAAATAATTAATTTGTGTTTTTAGTCAAGTGGGACATCGCAAAATGTAGATTTTTTATATTTTTCGCTTTTATGCCTCTGCCCACTTTGCCTACAAAAGAATTTTTCTTTTAGGGTACCCATTCGCCTTCCAAGTCGTTGTCATTTACAACCCTCCCAAGAAATTATATTGCTCTTATTTTCTTAGACTAGGTATGTGCAATTATTATTAGAGAAATGATTATTTGAAAGCTCCTCCAAAGGGAAACCTCGGAAAAACATGGTTTCCTCCAAAAACTCATACCCCTCACCAAAAAATATTTTATGAATATAGTATTTAACTTATTAATGTTTAGGCAAGGATGGTTTATAATTATGTTCTAATGAGTATCCTGAATACATTATGGTTTTTACTCGTGTAGTATAAAATAGTTCTTATTAGCATTATACACAACTGTTCTTACTATCACGTAACTGTCTCATTACAAATGGACTAAATATAATGTTTGTTCTGTGTAATTTATTTATACTGCTTACTGCCACTGTCTTTCATATATTATTATTTTTTTTCTACAATTCTTTTGAAAATATAGTGGATATTTTTATTTTAAAGTATTTACTAGTTCACGAGAAAATAATGCAGTTCAAACTCAATCATTTATATTTGGGGTTGGTATAACATTTTGTTTGAAGAATATACTTACTTCAGTTCTGTATATTTAATGCATACAAAATTTTCTAAAACCAATATGCGGGTACGGTATAGAATTGTGAGGTTCTAGTAAAAACACAAGTATTAAAAAAATATTTAGTCCGTGGTACAGACTCCTATTCATAAAATTATTAACATCCGCCTGAAACTTCAAAGTTCATAGTAAATAGTTTCATTTCATCATAACCTACAATCATTATATATGAGAAAATTCTCAGAACTGGAGTGTTTTCAACGGAGATCGGGAAACTTTGTCTATTTAATTATGCACTAAAAATTCACCAATAACCATTTGCTTTATATTTGAATTGTAAAATAATTTGATATAACCTAAAAATATATAATCTCGTTATTTTAACTTTCTCAGGGTGGAGGTCACACTAAACGGAGCAATATTTTTGTAGGCCATCTTTTTATTTTCCTACCTACACTAGGTAAGGAAAGTACTGCAATCGGGTCAAATTTCCGATATGCGGTTTTCGACAGATCTATAGATTTCAGAACCTCCTGAGTCCGAAACACACATTTTAGCCATTGGTCTGTCTGTCTGTCTGTGCCAAGATTTTCTCAGGAACTACTGAACCGATTTTGTTGCTTCTTTTTTTATTTTGTAGGGTTTTGACTACTGATGCCTATGACCGAAATCGGTTCCATGCGCAATAGCTTGCTCGCAATAAATGAAAAACATTTTTTTCTATAGACTGTAGCGCGAAAACGGCCCTAACGATTTTGATGAAACTTTTCTATTATGTTCTAATCATTATTCTTTCAATTTTCATATATATACTAAGCTCCCGAAAATATCAAGGAAAACAAGTTATAAAGAAAAGAAAAATGTTATGGGGCCTAACTAAATACATATTATACAGTAAAACTTTATTTTGGACAACTATTAACGAAGTTACAGCTATTCGATTTCCAATGAAAGATTAAGAGTTCATATCCTGGTGTCAGAAAGGGGTGAATGAGAGAGTAAAGATGACTAAGTGAAACTAAGAAAATCTGTTGCCCGCATCACACAATCTTCACTATTTCCTCTACTTTTAACAGAAATTATTATTTGACAATATTAAGCTATTGCAAAAAGTTTTTGATCAGCAATATTAGTGATTATTGAAATTTTTACACTGATCCACCTCAAGCCGGTTTAAATTGCTTTAGTTTATCAAATAAATGATACTCAAATATTTTGTTTGATCAATTTTCAGGAAAATAAATCTAGTTCAATTCTTGTTTGTTTCTTGATGAACATATGTAAAGATATAAAAACTTTTCTGAAATAGGCAGAAAAGTCGTATGAGTGGACACACCAGATATTTTCTCTATTTATGTTACGATTCAAGTGGAAAGCAAATGGGCAATCATAAGTTTAGAAGTACCTAATTAAATAGACAAAAGTTTGCCGATATCCATATTCAAAATGTCTCAATTCGTTTTACGAGAATTTTCGTAAATAAAATATTTTTATGTTACTATCAGATTAAGTTATTTACTAAGTTTCATGTGGATGTTAATAATATCAAAAGGGGTCTGTACCACGGACTAATAGTACAAAAAGTAAATCGTAATATTGTTTATAAATTATTATAGAAATAATAATAAATAATTTACTCGAATGCTTTATTAATATTAAGTCTTATACAACGAGAAAATTCTTTCTACAGATGAGAAATGAGTGCCCGAGTGTTGCCCAGGCTAACAAGCAATACTACTTGGCAAGCCGCACTTTGGCTTGATGCCTTACCAATATTCCTCAAAAATATTCAAGCTGCATCTTGAAGCTTAAAAAGACTTATACGTGGCTCTATGAAGTTGCTACACAAGCAATTTTACTTTTATTAGGTCCTTAAAAACGTTTTTGTACATACAATTTCAAATAATAACTTCGGTATTAATATTATTCTTCAAAATCTATGACATCCTTGTCAGTTATGTTGTATTTTATGTTAATAAATTGAATATCATCTTTCTAACAGAAGTTAAATGTGGTGGTGATATAAATCCTCGATTTTCAATGAAAAAACTCCTTATAACATCCCATATATATTATTACGGTAAGGATCGAAACCGGTTTGGTACCAATTATAAGCTCCTGTCATGAAATTCCATGAATGGGGTACCGTTCTGTTCAGAATTTCACGGGGGTTAGCGAATCGTATTCTAGACTTTTGTTTTTCTTTTTAAAATAAATAAAGTCGAAACAAACAGTTTGCTAGGCTTCAATACTGGAACGGTGGTATGTCTCTAGAACGATACGGGACAAATTGGGCTAAGAAGATTTTGATGCGTACAGAATGACCACACGTTTTTAATACAAAAAACATACTATTTTCGAGATAACGCAAGGCATAGGTTCGCATCCACACAACCTTACGCTAATTGTAGTTCTGTCATTGAATACATGTCTCATTTCGTCGACTTGAGGCCTCTAAGATCGAGAGAGGAGGAGTTTATATTATTTATCGATGATATTTTTGATCGGCAATCATTAATGCTTCACCAAATTTCAAGATTGAGCCACCAACTTTGAAGCCTTACTTCTTCTTCAGACTGGAAAAATAGTCCAATCACCCCGAAAATTCAGGCAAACATGATAGAAAACAAACTCATTTTGCAAATAACTAAAAAATTATACACTTATTCCTGGGTTATGGCCTTAATTATATAAAAGATTAATATATTCCCTACAAAAGGAAAAAAAATCATCGAAATCGGACAATTTTTAGCAAAGATACAGATTATTGAAATTCGTAAACATGTTGGTTCCAAACATTGAAAATGGGATATAAATGGATCCCGAAACGTTATGATGTAATGATGTAATTGAGTGGAATAAATGGAAAAAAAGTATTCTTACTTATATATCTAGAAAATAAGTGTCTCCCTTAGGATAAATGAATAAATCATTCTTTTTTAGAAAACTGAGACCGGTTTCCCTCGGCAATTTGGCCCTTAGTGACTTATAATGTACTCAAGAGTCTCCAGGATATCATAGCTTAGGGGATCGATATCCTTTCCGAGGTCATGAAGTTAGGTTGGAATGCCCCCATGTCCAGTGAAAACTTGAAGGATCCATTTGTTTGGAGGTCCACTTGGCTTCTAAACCGATTATTTCTTTCTATGTGAATAATCAGAGTAAGCGTACCAGATATGGAAATAGCTAAGGAAAATTTTCTTTAAGTCTTTTATTGGCTTATGCCGCCGTAATTATTATAGTTATAAACTTCTCCGTTGTACATTTAGAATTTCTAAGGAATTTTTTTTTTTTTTATTCAACGCTTTAAAATTGAAAAAATATTCAGTTAAGCAGGTATAATATCCATTTTAAAGAACACCTTTTTGCACTAGTAATGGTCACCCCAAAATTCAATTGTTCTAGTAATTGACAGGGAGTCGGTACCAGTAATAGACATACCTCAGAAAAAAAATAAAATCTTTATTTAAATATAAACATTAGATGATATAAATGTTCAACTAAATCTCAACAAAACTTTTAGTAGGAAGGTATGAAACACACTGATCTCGAGAGCACTATAGAAACAACAATGATAGGCATTTTGAAATTTTCTTTTCAAAACTTGTTCATACAATTGTCAATAGAGGGCATTGTTCTTCAAACTATAAAAAACTGGAACCTTCAAGTAAACAAGGAAGCTTATTATTTACGTTTAATGTCCAACATGTCCATCACTGGATTTTGTATTTTGATATTGAATAATTTCATATTTTGCCAAAATCGTCAAAAAAACTTAAACATAAAAAATTAATGTGCAAGGTTTAGAGTTAGCATGCCAACTCTACGCAACCGGAAAAGAATAAAATAAAACAAAAAACAGCAGCATTCACAGACCTCTAACTTGCTGGCAAAATTTCAATAGTTACGTCAATTAGTTAGTATTATGTTACATATGACCACTACAGTATGAATATATTTAGTCTGCGTACATATTATGTATTTGAAAAAATAAATTTGCTGAATTTGAAAAATAAAATATTAAAATGCCGGAGCTGGCAAAGAAATTTCAATGAATATGATGGAGTATAATAATTTTAGATCATATTTTACAATGTAATTATGGTTTGGAAGCTGGTTGAATTGTTTCATTCATAACTTAATTTTTTATTTTTTGTTTTAATGAAATTTACAACTGTATTAAATAAAAAATACAACAAGTAAATGTGACATTGGTAACATGACATGTACAACATGAAGAGAAACTATTATAAAAAATTATTATTGTTTTTTTCATTTTCATTTCAAAATCATTAAATAATAAGTACAAATACATAATATTTCGGCAACATATTAATGTTATTATATTATATATTATGATAGTCATACATAATATGATTGGTACGGATATATTTAATAAATATGTTCGAAGAGAAGACCAACATCTTGCTGCGTTACGTTGCTTAACTACGTTATAAAAAACAAATTAACTCTGGCATCTGATAGACCGATTTTATCATCAACCCATGTTAAATCGTAAATCTCCACTGGCGAATTCAAACATCTTCCCATAGCCATATAAAAAAATACTGTAAAATTTGCAATGTTTCATTACTTTATTTTCGTTCTGAAACCTTTAATAACTTTATTATTACATAACTGAATATAAATTGTTTTGAAAATATATATCGTTCGAGAGCCCGTACCAAAAAATAGAGATACCAAGAAATTTTTCAAAGCAGTTTTTGGAATATTTATTACATTTAAAATAAATAATAAAATTCTACCTGTAAAAACAGCGGCTGATTTAAACAATATTAGGTCAGTACCTATAGAATCAAAACGGGAAATTCATTACAAAAATGTTTTTATTTCTTAAAATTGTATATATGGGTTTAAACATGTAAAAAACCAAATTATTAACGCCAGACACCAAGGAAAAACTTTTCAGAGCCAAAACAGATTTGTTTTAAAATTTTTTGTTTATTAGATATCTTCATTACCTATTCCCAGCCATTGGGAGATTACCAATTTCGAGCAAACTAAGTGACCTATATTAAAATTGTTGGTACTTAGTGGACGCAAAATTTAATGCTCTACAACTTTTATTCTATTAGTTTTTTCTCTTAGGAAACTCATTTCCAAACTAAAGGGCCATTTATAGTAATTTTTCTCAGTTTTTGACAAATTTAGTCAAAACCAGCGATCTTTGACCGTGGTTATCGACCATACCACTTCACTAAATCATTAAGTTTAGGTACTCATTCGAGTACAATTCAACATTTTTTACTTTCTTAAAGAGTTCGTTTTTCGCTTCGATGCACCGTTTAAAAGTTATGGCAGAAAAAACAAAAAAATAACGTGTTAGCATTCTTGTTTTTTTAGATGTTTAAACCCATATATACAAGTTAAAAAAATAAATATTTTTCCCATATATTTCGCAATGAATTCCTAATATTTTTTACTTCAGCCGCCATTTTTAAGGTAGCATGATCCGTCTGGCAGATTCTCATTTTTTTAGTATAAATATTTAAAAAAATGCTTTCAAAATGATCTTCAGATAATTTCAATTTTTTTGTATGGGCTCTAGGACTAGTGTTGCCAAGACCAGTCTTACAGTTTGCAACACCAAGACCAAGTACGGCTGATAGTTGCAAGACCAAGACCGAGACTGGTAAAAAAAAACCGTTTTTTTTAATAGTTACATATTACTTGACAATTTTAGTTATTATATGTAAAGAATTGGTATTATCAATATACCATTCCATTTAACTTTCCTAATTATTCATTCAGTCTTAGTTAGGTTTCTGGTATCTAAAAAATTACAGTAATATCTCTATTGTAATAAGCTAATAGGTACCTACACACCCAAATTGCCACAAATAACGAGGTTATATAGGCCAAACGGCTCAATATTTTTGAAGGGAACCTTTTTTATCGACATTGTGCTCGAGTCATCTCACGATTAAAGTGGAAAGCAAATGGGTATTTACAAGTTTTTAGTACCTAATTAAATAGACAAAGCTTGCCGACCTCCAGATTGAAAACGCCCCAATTCCGAGAGTTTTCGTAAATAAAATATGTGTAGGTTACGATGAGATGAAGTTATTTACAAAGTTTCAGGCAGATGTTAATAATTTAATAAAAAGAGGTACAGACATATCATGGACTACTATCTATGACTAACAGAAGAGAATTGGAAGCTGTGAGAAACTTAAGCTGTTATAGTACTTCGAAAAAAATCACGTGCCCATTTCAATGGCCACATTTTCTGAATTTGACCATGAACTTGATAGAGCCATGGCATGAAATGAGTACAGAAATAAATACGACACTTGTTAAAACAGTAGTCGTGTGCATAATGTCTATTGCCACAAACTATAAATGAGAGAGCTTTAAGAAGGAAAGTTGGCATGAGAGAATGAACGTGTCACTCGAGATAAGCTAATTATGGCTTCTAAGGGTTAAGGGTTAGACTAATTAAAAGACCTGTTAGACTGGCACAAGTAATAAACAATTGACGAGAGCAACAGAAAGCAATTTTTTAAAATCAATTATTTGAACTGATGGGTGACTTAAAACGTGTTGTTCAAGCTCTTTTAAAATTATATTATCTTTTGAGCAAAGTTTCAAAAAAAAAAAAATCAGAAGTTACCCAAACAGAGATTTTAAATAGTTTTTCTTCTGCTTACTCTTGTATACGGAAATAATTACATATAAACTATCAAACAATTCAATAATTAACAAAAATCATGAGTAAAAATTTTTTTTTTTCTATAAAATATATATTTGCGGCTGTCAACAATAAGTTAATGTTACAATATCGCTAATGGGATGGCGATAATGATATAATGACATGACAGGCATGGGGAAGGAAAATACTCAGCAGTACCTCTTCCCTAACTTGTTCCAATTACTTAGGTTGTCTAAGGAAGGAGATCCCTCATCCAACGCCTTTTTAGTCTCCTGCTCATGTTCTGAGGTATGTCAGCTGTGGCCATGTCTCTTATAAGTCTGTTATTATGTCCATTTAAATTTGTGTAAAATCGTTGATATAGGGTCGTTATATGTTGGTCAACTGTTGGAAAGTGGAGGTCAGTATGTAGAGTTTTGTTAGTCACGTACCAAGGTGCTTTTGTTATGAGTCGCAATAATTTTGATTGGAACGTTTGAAGTTTTTGTAGGTGGGTCTTTTTATCGATGCCGTATATTTGTGATGAGTATGCCCATATGGGCTTCAGTAAGTATGTATATGTATTCAGTTTCTGTTTTAGTTTTAGTTTTGAAGATTTGGCAAAAAGAGAGTAAAGTAGTTTGAGTCGTTTTTTAAGTGTCATACGTTTCATTTTAACATGTGGGCCCCATGTCATCCTTCTGTCGAAAGTGAGTACAAGGTAAAGTACCGTGTCCGTTTGAGGAATTTGATTGTTGTCAATATAAACTGGAGGACAGGTGTTTTTTCGAAGAGTAAAATATTTTAAGGATTTAAAATAAATATTCTGAAATAAGAGTTGTATTAAAGATTAAAAAAATATTCGTTAGAAAACCAAAAATTCCAGAAAGTTTGTTCTAGAAGTTGTTGAGGATAATTAAGAGTGCAAGACCAAGACCGCTTAATTTTTGCAAGACCAAGACCAAGAATGATAAAAAAAAAAATTAAATAATATAAAGCGTTTTTGTAAATACAATTAAGGCAAATAGTTACTAATGCTAGACAATTTTAGTTACAATATGTAAAGAATTTTTAGAACTAATATACTTTTGCATTTAACTTTTCCAATTTTTCAATCTGTTAGGTTTATTCATTAGGAAAAATGACATTAATCACTATAGTATGTAGTTGTAGTATTTTTATAAGGTTATTAAATTTCCGACAAAACTATAAAAATAAAATAAATCGTCTAAATTGGACCAGTTTATTGAATTTTATACACTGATTTAATTTTAATTGTTACCTTCAACATTAAATTAAATTAATCTAATTAAATTGTGTTATTTTTAATAATCATATTCAAAATTGAAGTTTTGAAAAAGTTTAAAATCTGTAAAAAAAGTCATGTGAATAGACACACAATATTTTTTATCAGTATAGACTGTTTTTACTCAAGAACTCTTTTATTTCAAGGTGGGGGGATCTATCACTATCTTTCTTGACAATACCTTTTATGGATTGTCAATAGAACATCTAAATGTACCTATTCGGTAGTGTTTTTCTAAGACCTAAAGCAACATGTTTAATAAATAGTAATAAGCTGATAGGTAACTGCAAGACTCTAGCATTTGAGCAACAATAAGAATGACGAATAAATTATGAACAATAGTTTCAGTAAAATTATTAGTATTTAATAGAAATTAAATATTTCCATGGAAACTAAATGGAACATTTACAATTTAAGCTTAACAAGTAAACCAACGACTGCCTGTCCTACAGTTTCCTTTAACAATACTCCACCTATCCCTGTTGAGCAAATCCGATACCTAGGACTCCACCTGGACAAACAACTAACTTGGAATCCTCATACTAGACTGAAACGACAAGAAACCGCTCGACGTTTCCGATTACTCCAGCACTTACTAGGCAAACGCTCTAAACTTCCCATTAATTACAAAAGACTCATATACTTGACTATAATAAGACCTATTTGGACTTACGGAGTTGAGCTATGGGGCTCCACTAAACCATCGAATTCCTCTCGCATCCAATCCTTACAATTCAAAATCCTTCGTAAAATCCTCAGCGCTCCTTACTTTGTCAGTAATAAAATTATCCATAAAGATCTTAATGTTCCTTATGTTTCAGATCTGGCCCAATCCAGATACCTATCCTTCCATAATAAACTTCAGAATCATCCCAACCCTCTCGTTTCTAACCTTCCTTCCTCTTCAATTCCTGATAACCCTCCGAGGCGTTTGAAAAGAAGATGGCCCCGTGATCTCCTAATGTAGTCATCTCATTAGAGTGCTACCATTGGGTAGTTACTCAGCAAGTGTATTCATGTCATTATATCAATTATGTCCAAATTTACTTGATGTATTTATGTAATACAGTTGTAAATGTCATAAAGAAATAAAAAAAAAAAAAAAAAAGCTTAACAAATATTTCGTGGTTTGGACAAATATTCGTAGTTATAAATGTCTATTTAATTAATACAGTTCTAAATTTTAATAAATAAAATTTAAAAAAAACAGATTGACAAAACAAAAATATATAATGCATCGAATCGCCAGTCTGAAATCGTTGATAAACTGTTTTACATAACGTGAGGAGGTGCATGCAGCTATAAATATTTTATGCAATTTTCAAATAATTAATTATTAATTGAACTGCATCTTCTAGACGAAAACCGATCAACACAATATCTAAAAATTAAAAAGTAAAATAAATTAAATTATTAAAAATTAATATTATAAAATTACTAATTAAATTATAAAAAAAATAAATTTAAAAAAATGCCACTGATACGATATGAAGGTATTGTATGTGAAGGATTTTTTCGGATTTAAATAATTAAATATTATCTAGGCTTATTTGTATAATAATTTATTCCTTTGTAGGTTAGTAAATCAAAGACAGATAAATACCGTTAGAAAGCTAAAGATTTTAGTAACTTCTTTGCTATGCTATGCTGTATGCGCAATACCACATTGACTGAGTAAAATATATACCATGAAAAATGGAGTGTATTAAATAACATCAAATATTATCAGTATGAATGAAATAAAATGAAAAAATAATTTTACTGTGGGACCATAGTCCCATAAGAATAATAACAGAGTTGCATAATTAAGAACATTAGTCTGGCTTAGATGAATACAAAATTATTCCTAATTAACTTCAATTCTGTAGTGAATTTAATTAAACAGTGTACAGACACAAGTAAATTTTACATGTTTACGGAAGTTTGAACATGGAGTATGTGGTGGAACAGGAGTTGTTTGAAGGAATTCAGGACGAGGATTGACGTATGGAGGTAGGTAAGGAGTTTCAAAAAGAGGTAGCACGAATGACGAAGGATTTGCTGAAGGAAGTAGTTTTACAGGAGGGGATATATAAATCTATAGGTTGAGGCCTGTTATTAAGAAAAGGTTAGAGTAAGGAGTTCGAGGATGTAGGTAGGGGTTTTGGTTATGAGGACCTGAAAAAGGAAAACACCTAGGAAAAATTGTCGTCAGGAAGGACAAAGAAATTTCAACTCGGTGTACCAGAAACATGTCAACGCTTGAGGATTCCAAAGATGTATCTTATGAAAGAGTTCATAAGCTTCTTTAATCTCATTATTAGCCTGGCAGATAACCCTCCATACACCAAGCAACCATAGTTGAAGAGGGGTAATATAAGGAGTTCACAAGAAGCTGTATGGTTTTTGTAGGAATACAATCACGGAATCTTATGAGTTTTAGGACAGTTATGGATTTTCGGGTAATCTGGGAGATATGTTTATTCCAGGAGAGGTTCTGGTCTGTCGAAGTTTTCGACTGTATGGAAAAAATGGATGGGGCGGTTATTGAGGTAAAATAGAGAAGAGTAAGGAAGAGAAATAATGAGATACCTGGAACCGATGAGAATACCCTTAGTTTTATCTGCATTCAGCTTTAACTCATTTATTTCAATATATCAGTATGTATTTCTGCCCTTGCGATAGAAATGAAAACCATTAAATTGAAGCCTAACGTTTTCGGTTAGAAATATTTTAATCTAACAATATTGAATGCAAGAATAGTTTGCAAATAGTGAATTTTGTCTAGTTTATTGTGCTGCAATTAGTAATTCTCTGATTTAAAAATTATTGTATTTAATCTATTTGACAAAAAAAAAAAAAGATTTATTTGAATAAAACTTAAATTTTCTGCCTTCCTATGTGAAATCTGATTACAGTTTATATGAAGTGTTTCGTTGCAAATGAGGAGTAAAATCCATTTCTGATCTACAGTCCCCTAATCCAGATACATCCTTTACATTAATTATAATAATAAAATAAGTATATTAAAAAAAATGTAATTTATAGTGTTTAATTTCTATTATTTTTTAATTATTTTTTTTGTATAGTACTGTCATTCTTAATGAAAATGTTTCTATAATTTATCTCTCTACAAATATGTAACTTTTGGAAAAAAAGTACACTTGATTAATTAGTTCATATGATGGCATTTTAAAGAAAAAAATCTGGTGTGTTGCGCGCATTACACAACTTTCACTTATCATCCTCTTCTTAGCAAAAATAAGTATTTTCAGACAAAGGGGAAGTGAAAATAAAAATTATAAATGCTATATTGATTTATAGTTCATTGTGGGTGTATTTCATTATATTTTTATTTGTATATTTACCCATATATATATACAAATTTTATTATTTATATCAGTGTAATCTATACAATTAAATATTAAATAATACCAATAATAGCATTCATGAAAACCATATATATATTTATATAATATTGTCGGAGTTCGTATTATATTAAGCTCATGTTACGTTTGGAAGCGTATTATAATCATTCGGGCAAGCTTGGGTGCGATCATATTCCTTTGGTTTCTCAATTAAAATTATTTCTCCTTTAGTTAATTATCAAATTCTTTCACATTTTACATTTAACTATCTCTTATATTACAGATTAATGTGAAATGGTCAATTGTTTCAAATAAGAAAAAATTAAAGGTACTTTAGGGAAAGCTACTATTGAAAATTAGCCATTTAAGCTCTGTTAGAGAACATCAATTAGAATAAAACTACATTTTATTTTAAAATGCTTAAATTTACACTGATATAATGAATTTAGTCAAAATCGCTAGAGCCGTTTTCGAGAAAATCGTATACATGCTCACATAAATTATGTCATGCTAATTATGAAAATATTTTTCTGACGTAATGAACGAAGACCATTACCACGTTGAGGAGACGAAGGCTAGGTGAAGGAAAATATGTTAGTCCTAGGTCCTTGATATCTCGCCAAGATCTAATAGTAACGAATAACATCGCCGATTAGAGCCCCATGGAAGACAAACTGCTATCACTATATCTCTTACATATTACTTATATTTTTATTAGTATTATTATTATTTGTTTAAATTATTTATTGAGAAATATAACAATCTGTCACATCACCCAAATGTTCCGTCGTATTATATCTATTCTGAAACAGTTTAACCGTTTCTGCTATCTCTTTCCATAAAAATCCCGTCAACTCCTGGTTTCCTCCCTTGTGTTCCCCACTACGACTATAGCCCAGGGCCCAAAAATCGACCTGATCGCAGGCGAAGGTTTGATTGTAAATTACGAAAGTTTATGTTATTCTGAGTAAAAAAAAACCATGTCTGCCGTTCCGGAGCCGCTGCTTTCAAAAATGGCGGCTGATTTAAAGAATATTAGGCCAACAATTTGAGGATCGAAACGGGAAATCCATTGCGAAAAATGTGAGAAAAGTTTCTATTTTTTAAACTTGTATATATATGGGTTTATACATTTAAAAAACAAAATTGCTAACGCAGGCCACCAAGAGAAAACTTTTTACAGCCAAAAAAGTCATTTGTTTTCGATATTTTTTTGGTTTTTCATCTATAACTCCTAAAAAATGCATCAAAGCGAAAAATGTGTTCTTTAATAAATTAAAGAAAATTAAATTTTGCGTCAAACGAGTACATAAACTTTAAAATTTGGACAAATCCTTTATAATTCAAGCCGTCTCCTTCTGGAATACTATCCCTCCCGATATCCGACATGCACAATCAGTTTCCTCATTTAAATTTCTCCTTTTTAAGCCTCTACTTCTTTCCCAACCCGATTATGAAAAGTAGATAAGAGAACTTTTAAAATTCCCCCAGAAATTATTTTGTTTACTATGTTATTTATTTTCACATATTTGTATTATATATATATCTGTATTATTTTTGTTTTACTTTTCTTCCAATATTTTAACTTTAATGAGAATTGTAAATATTTAATTTAATTTTATGGTCACACAGGCATTTCCTCTGTATCTATAATTTTTCCTAAAGGCACAACAATCCCAGGATAATAAAAATCTATTTTAATTTCATTTCCCCTGCTTCGCAAACCTATGAACTCCTGTCCTACAGTATTCTTTAACAATTCCCCACTTATCCCAGTTGAACAAATCCGTTACCTATAACTCCACCTGGACAAACGACTTACATGGAATCTTCATACAAGACTGAAACGACAAGAAACCGCTCGACGTTTCCGACTACTCCATCACTTACTAGACAAACGCTCTAAGCTTTCAATCAATTACAAACGACTCATATATATGACAATAAGAAGACCTATTTGGACTTATGGAATTGAGCTCTGGGGCTCCACTAAACCATCGAATTCCTCTCGTATCCAATCCTTACAATCAAAAATCCTTCGTAAAATCCTCAATGCTCCTTACTTTGTCACAAACAAAATCATCCATAAAGACCTTAATGTTCCATATGTTTCCGATTTGGCCCAATCCAGATACCTATCCTTCCGTACCAAACTGCAGAACCATCCGAACCCTCTTGTTTCAAACCTTGTTTGCTCCTTGATCCCTGATAACCCTTCGAGGTGTTTGAAAAAAAGATGGCCTCGGGATCTTCTAATATGGAACTTTAATTTGAGTTCTACCAATGAGTAGTTTCTCTTCATGTTGTACATGTCATATTACCTGTTCATATTTACTTGTTGTATTAATTATTAATTACAGTTGTAAATTTCGTTAATAATTAAAAAATTAACAGCAAAATAATAATACTAAACGTAAATCTATATAAACTAAAGGAAATTAAACCAAAAAAATCAAAATAACTACTTAAATACAGACATGCTTTTATAAAATATTTACAATATTCATTCACTCAAGATCTTCGAGCCAAGTCTTTCCCACTCGTGGAAGGAAAGGCTAGACTCTAAGAGATCCCAGCGCCTCTCACATAGCCGTATTATTGGCATTAAGGACCAATGGAGGGTGAATAGAAGCGCTATAACCAGGCATATATGGATTAAGTGGAGAATTTGGCTATTGTCAGAATTCCAATATATGCTTGACAATATGACAATAGGTCTCTGGTCCACTGCTGCTTCAACCTTCGAGGAGGATTGTAAGGAAGGGTGGAGCTAGATAGAGATTGTCCATTTGGATGATATGTGGAAAAAAATTCAGGGATGAGATATAGAACAAATGATTAATTAAAGTCATGGTGTAGGGTTTTGTTGGCTACATAAAACGGTGCATCAACTATTATTCGAAGTACTTTGGACTGAAATGATTGAATGCATTTGATGTTCTTGTCTTCTAAGTCTAGTATGTGGGTTCCATGTTAGTCTTCGGTCTATGAGAAAGCCAAGATACCGAATTGTGTCTGAGTAAAGAAGCAGGATGGAATTAGAATAAACTGGTGGAGAGAAATAATATTACTTTTTTGTATTTATTTTTGAAATATATAACTATACTAAATTTTATTTCGTCTTTCCTCGCACTTTAGTCATACGGGGTTTCAGTGGGTATATACGTTTCGAATACATACGTCTACTACTGCTAATAAGGCTCTTTATTTTATTTTAATATAACATATTATTCAAATATATTAAAAAAAATAGAATAAGTAAATGTGAACAGAATAAGAATAATGACATAAACAAATTTGTGGAGAACCTAAACAATGATTGTAGCACTCCCTAAACAGTTTTAAATCAGAAAATTCCGTGACCATCTTCTATTTAGACGCCAAGGAGGATTAGCAAGAATCAAGGAAGAAGCAACGCTGGAAAAGGCTCTGAATGGATCTGGAGTTTATCATGAAGGATAGCATTCGGATTTTTGTTTCGTGACGAAATATGGAGCCTTATAGAATTTACGAAGGGTTTTAGATTGTAAGAATTGGACACGAGAGGAATTTTATTTTATGGTGGAGCCCCATAGCTCAACATAATATTGAATATTTAAAATTTGTTTATATGCTTGTATATTGTAAAGGTTTATTTTTACTGTTTTACTAATTATATATACTTAAATATATCTATTGCTTTTTTTTTTTCTTTTCTTAACTCCATATGATGTGGTGTTACGAGTGGTGTGTGGGTAGTACGAGGCTTGAACTCTTGTACTGCGCAGAGTGCATTTTAAGAGGTGGGTGGGTAATTGGGAGTACTGTGGCTATTCATAGTTAAGGTTCGTTTTAGTCTAGTGACGGGGCTCACTAGTGTCCTGTAAATGTCAATTTTTTCATTCTAGTAATAAGTTTTTAATATATGTCTGCCATCTCATAGGTTTGTGAGTAAGTGGAGTAAGTGTTTTAAAAAGTGGGTTTGTCGAGTATTTGACGCTATCTAAGAAGGAAACTAAATTGATATGCCTGCGTGTAATAAAGTCGTCCACCTTCGGTAATTCGAGGATGGTATGTAGTAAGTCCGTACGTGTTTTTTGTTAAGTCATTTGTCCCACTATTTTTCTCAGCACATCGTTCTGAAACTGTTAGAGCTTTTTCGATATTGCCGGTGAAACGTTAGTTAGGAGTGGTGCTCCATAAAGGAGTGACGGTCTTAAAATGCTCTTGTATATTGTTAATTTGAGGCGGAGTGATAAGTTAGGAGAAGTTGACACATGGTTGAGCCTGTATGCCTTGGTCCGAGAGGGCGCTCGTTCTTTTGAAAGGAGAAAATAATGCAGTTTGTCTTCTTTTGGTTGACTGCAATATTTAGCCCTTTCAGTTTGTGAGAATATCTATTAAAAAAATATAATTGAATATATACGATCGCCCTCCTCGCCAACTATGCGAAAGAATTGTAAAAGAAATCTCAGCTAACGTTCTTTTATAATCTAAGTAATGTTATATTTGACATTGTTTTTTTATTTTTATTTTCTTAAATTTCTTTTAATTCCTCTACTAAAACAAATAAGTAAGTGCGTACACGAGTCTGTTCTGTCAAGAGAGAATCACTTTATTATCATAAAATAAAATAAAATGGTGCTGCCCAATTACATTGGGTTGCTAACAACACAGCATACCTATTAATCACTACAGACATTATTTAAAATTATTATACAATTATAGGATTAACAATATGTATGAGCATAGTATACAATATTTTATACGTATATATATATATATTATTTTTTTTTTCCTTTTTTTTTTTTTTTTTTTTTATAATTTTTACTATTTCTTTCATTCATTTATTATCATTCTGTACCCTTTCTCTTCCTTCTCTCCCCCTATACATGTTCCCACTCACATTCTCTCCTCTCTCTTTCTAACCTAATACATAAAAAATTCATAAAGTACAGTGGACGTGTTCAATAAATAATAATATAAAAAATGCTGTAACACACGCATGCCTCCCCCTCGCGAGCAAACTCTCCCCCTATCCGCTCCCATGCACATGGTGGTGGATGATTCCCAGGGAGTCGAGGATTATACTCTCTGCCAACCTTGCCACGTCCTTTATGTCGACACCAAGGCCCTCCATGAAGCTCCTTGTTGAGTCTGGTATCGTTCCGCGAGCTCCGAACCAAAGGCCTCTCACGTGGAATTCTCTCGGCCCGAAACTCTCGCGGAACTTTTCACTAAGGAAAGGGATGCATTTCTCATATATCTGTTTTTTCTCCCTTTCCACTTTTTCTGCCTGATCGAGGTCGTTGGTCTCATATCTCACGGTCGGATCCAAAATCATCGCCGACTTTCCCGTCTTAGAGAATGCTACAATGTCGGCATATCGGGTGGATCCATCCGTATCTATACAATATACTTCCTCGAAACAGGCGTATTCTCTCTCTTCAAGGAGCCTCATCAGTTCATGCTTGACTCTGTGGTGACGGCGTGTTATAAGGAGGGAGTTGTTGGGGCATTTTCCAAGCACATGTGCTGGTGTTTCTGGCTCTCTGTCGCATTTGCGACAGAGGGACCCAACTTCTCTTACCTGTCCGCTGACACCTGGGACTCCACGCAGGGGAGCATAATTAATATTTAGTTTCAGGGCATTTGACCATTCAGACCCAGAAAGTACTTGCTTATCATACATGTATTTATTGGCTTAAGAACTCAAAAATCAAGTTCAAGTGCTCTAAAAATAAAAATTCAGAACAGCCGTATTGAGCTGAAATTGACAAGCGGGTCTATAACTCATCCTGTCAGGTAACAGGCATTCTTTTGGCAAGTCAGACCTGGCAGAAGGAAGGATTTGACTTGTCAAAGAACCTACCTGATCCAAAAAAAAAAAAAAAAAATCAAATCAAAATCACAAATCAAAATGCCATAATAATGATTTTGATTTATTTTTTAGAAATCCCCACATATATTAATAAAGTAAGGCTCGGAATCGGTTTTGTACCAAATATAAGCTCCTTTCATGATCAAATACCACGAATGTGGTACCGTTGGATTCAGAATTTTACGGGGGTTAGCGAATCGTATTCTCCACTTTTGTTTTTCTTTCTAAAATAAATAAAGTCGTTACAAACAGTTTACTAGGCTTCAATAATGGAACGGTGGTCTGTCTGTAGATCGATACGAGACAAATTGGATCATGAAGATTTTGATTTTTGCGTTTTAAGCCAAAAAAAACGTACTATTTTCTAGGCAATATATATATATTACAAAAACGCAAGGCATAGAGTTCGCATCCACACAGCCTTACATTAATTGTGGTACTTTCATTGAATACATGTCTCATTTCGTCGACTTGAGCTCTCTATGATCAAGAGAGAAGTTTATATTATTTACCGATGGTGTTTTTGATCGGCATGCCATATCATCGTTAATTTTTCATTAAATCTCAAGATTGAGCCCCCAATTTCGAAGGTTTTCTTCTCCTTCAGGCGGGGAAAATAGTCCAATCACCCTGAAAATTCAGGCATACAAGTTATTAACGAAAACAAACTTTATTTACGAGTAACTAAAAAATTACACACTTTTCCCTGAGTTATGCACATGATTATATAAAAGATTACTGAATTCCCTACAAAATGGAAAAAAAAAATCATCGAAATCGGACTATTTTTAACAAAGATACAGCTTACTGAAATTTGTGAACATGTTGGTTCCAAACAAAAATGAAGATTTAAATTAATTTTTGTTTTCTTTGTCGATCATATTTATCGATAAAGTTACATTTGATTCCTTTATCTTTTGATACATGCATTATTTTATTTTCTTATTATTTTGGCATTTGATTTCAATATGCTGTGCGAATTTTTCGCACGGGCCTACTAGTATAATAAAAACAGGCAACATAGAATACAAGAGATTTTACGTTTTTACTATACCTACCATTGCTGGTAATTTAAGAGTTGTATTTTTAATATTGTACTAGAGAATTTCTTTGAAACCATCTATTTTTTGTTTTATTATTTTTAATAATCAAAAATTATAATCGATTAAGAAAAATAAAAAGTTACTCTCCTGAAATTTGAGGTTTTGTTTCACGATGCGTACGCCACACACATATATGTATATTTTATAATAAATCATCGCATGATAGTTTTCAGCGTTTTTTTTTTTTTTTTTTGTCCTTTCAGGCCAACTATACCACACGAAGGTAACAAAATAGCAGACCTGGTTGAAAATATTGGAACAGTAAGGTGCAGAATATTTTTTTTAAGGATTGTCGGTTTATAACAGTACACTGAAAGAAGAAGGAAACTATATAAAATTATGTTTAGTGGTATTTTAAGACCTCTTCAAAAAAGTTTAAAAAAATGTTTGAACAATATAATGCTTTCTTTTTTAACATTTCTTTACTTATAAGGATCTTTACTTATACAGTCCGTGGATCACTTATTTCAACCAATTTTTTTTTTTTTGTTGATACATCGAAAAATAATGGACACATATCCCGACATATCTAATGGGCCCTAGGAGCCAAAAACAATATTTTATATAATTTCCAATATCAATATAATTTTGGCCTATAGTTTGTCCGGATTTTCAATCGTCTGATTTTTTGTACAGAATAAGAAGAAAATATTGAATATTGTATTAAATAAGTTTTAATATATCATAGATTACAAACACCAACAGGTGTTTCCAATAAAGTAGGCTAAATAAATTTTTTGTTAGAAAAAAGCAAGTTAGTTTAGTTTAACCTTTAAAACTCTTAAATATGAATTTTTATAGAAATCAAAAGTTGCAAAATTTAATACTTGATTTTCTTAGAGGATTTTTTTTTCCGGCGGATAACTTGAGCATTCATAACTTCTCAGGATTTTCTGCAAATTCATTGTTAGTACAACCGTTGATAAGTTTTACCTTGTTTATTAATGAACATTACAATCTGTATCAGTTAAGGACACTTATAAAAGAGTTCAGAGAGCACATTCACACCATATTTACAAAACATAAATAAATAAAGTAATAACAAAATAATGAATAGAAATAAGAACGAAATGAAATATTACTAGTTGGCCAGTGCGAAGAATTCGCAGAAAATTTAGTTTAGAGAAGAAATAGCAAAATAATATGGAAATAAGTAGTTCCTATGTATTATGTAAGGAAGGAATTAATATTTTTTTCTCGGTCGAGTACAATATTCCATTAGACATAATAGACAAAAATATTTTTACAAATTGCTTTGCTAGGATCTATTTTTAAATGCTGACTGGAAAGATAATAAAAGTAATAAAGACAAAATAATGCCCCGATCATGGGATTTTCTAAATTATTAAAAAAAAAAATAAAATGTAAGAACAACCAAATGTACACTATTACCAGTTTTTAATAAATATTATATTTGGCAGATAGATATAGTGTAGGGACAATTTGGACCAACCGACGTAACAGTGTGGATTAAATATTTTTTTAGTGAGAAACAAATTTTTTCGCATCCCAAAAAATACAAATTTTTAAGGCAATTGGATGCACGAAATTTTTGCCTAGGGTGGATCCTTCAAAATTTTGTTAACAACCACTAAACTTGAGATAACTTTAGAACTGATCCTCATGAAAAGTGATAGGAATTTAGACCTCTGTATGCTAGAAAAAATATGCTATTAACCCGACATTTGTAAAAAAAATAAAATTTACAAAATCACATATGGATCCATGAAAACACAATTATTTTTCTTTTTTTGGTGGCCTTCAGCCTAAAATTTCTGTTATTCAAGTAAATTTATAAAAAATCTAAAGAAAGCCATATGTAAGATATACCAATGAAGTTAAATTCAAATATATGTAGTGATATTTTTAACTACCCACTGCTTCCTAAATATAAATATGTTTTACATACAGGAGGCGAAATATAAAATGGCATAGATAATTACGCAGATTGCTGATGTAAACTGTCACTAAATAACAAATAGGAGCCGAACGAACGAATCCTAAAATTGGCTTGGCATGGGATAACTCCCGATTTAGCAGCTCTTCGGTTTCTTCTATTGTAAAGAGCTCCCATCAATTGTAGGTTTGAACTCAATGCCACCTTGTTAGTGGTTAAAGTCATTGTTTTTTTTTCATAAAGTTATTTTCGATCTAGGTCACAGCTTTAACAAGCAGCCGAGTTATTGGCAATTAAATTTATTTTTACACCTGAACCTGAGAGAGAAAGGCTCGGTAATAACGAAGAAAAATAACAAAAGCGAAATCTATTGTTTACAGTATTTTCAGAAGAATGCATGAAACGTTAATGGTTCATTCAGTAGTGTAACTACAAGTTGTAAGCATTGTTTACGAGCGTCATCTGTTAGAAAAAAGAAAAGCCGGCTATAAACTTTTAGCCTCACTTTACTCATCGTCCAGGCGTCACAGCATATAATTCATCGGTAATTATTGAAGAGACATTTTATTTTTACTTTCACTTACGTATATATGTAATATATAGTAAGTGTAAGTATTGCGATCGAGAAAATTTTTGAATCTGAGTTTTCGACGGATTTATACGTTTTGAGGTACCCTGAGTCGAAATGACCAAGTCCCGACAAATGGACTGTGTGTCTGTGTGTTTGTATGTTAGCAGTCTAGCTCAAAAACGAAAAGTCCTATAAAATTGATATCACGCATTTAAGATAGGTATATGCCCTAGTTGTGACGGCAACTTTTTCCTTAAATTCAGCTAACCGGAAGTGCCACTTTAAAACGACGCTGAAACACATTTTCACAGTTTTCTCAAAAACGGCTCTAACGATTTTGATTAAGCTCGGTGTATCATTGTATAATTAAGTGGTTTTTAATATAAATTAGGTCTTATCCCCATTGATGTCACTTTATAGGACTTAAATGCCCAATGTTCATATACGTCTTCCTCTAAAGTACCTTTAATATGGTTTATTTTAAAAAGATAATTATTTCGCATTATTCAGAGTTACGAAAAAATGCTAAATATAACTTTTGAAAGAAATTGATAAGTTAATAAAGGAGAAAAAAAAATAAAAATGCAGAAAAACGTAGCTATAGGTTGAAGCGCCTAAACGAATGTACCGATTTCATTGAAACTTCGCTAAAGTCATTTTCTCGACACCCTTCAAATTTATCTGTATAACATTCATCAGCGATAAGAAGCTGAAAAAAAGTTACGAGGGATGGTAAAATTAAATTCCGAATAACTCAAAAAGTATACACTTTTTTTGGGAATGTTGTGATAAGAAGTTTCAAAGGTATTTAAATTGCCTAAAAAACAAAAGAAGTTTCATCGATATCGAAGCACTATTAGTAGAGATATCGCGATTTTTAAATATTTTTATATCTTCTAATTAAAGATCTATAGCTAACCTCAGGCCCTGCCTAGGAACATATATGCGATAAAACATCACCTAGGCGACCTCCAACGTCAATAGGAAGCCATGAAAACAAAGGTTATATCTTTTCATTTATTGTATGGAAACTAGATTAACATTTAAAAATCAACTATATCAATCAACATTTTTTAAATCCATTTCATTTTAATATTTCATTTTTTCTCACATATAAATTTAAATGTTAATGTCAATTTACAATGTAACTATGATTTATATATTTATAGAATTTAATGGTTAACTAGTAGGCCCGTGCGAAAAATTCGCACAGCATAGTGTTATCAGATGACAGATTAATAAGAAAATAAAATAATTCAACGTATCAAAAGATAAAGAAATCAAATGTTACTTTATCGATAAATATAATCGAAAAGTAAAACAAAAATTAATTTAAATCTTCATTTTTGTTTGGAACCGATTTGAAGTTGTCCGATTTCAATAATTTTTTTTCCTTTTGTAAGGTTGTGTGGATGTGAACCCTATGCCCTGCGTTATCTCGAAAATAGTACGTTTTTGGGCTTAAAAACGCAGGATCCGATAGTTCCGGAGGAACTATCCGGGTCTTGCTGTACGCATCAAAATCTTCAAGATCCAATTTGTCCCGTTGTCTGGTATTGAAGCCTAGCAAAATGTTTGTATCGACTTTATTTATTTTAGAAAGAAAAACAAAAGTGGAGAATACGATTCGCTAACTCCCGTGAAATTCTGAATTCAACGGTATCCCCTTCATGGCATTTAAGCATGACAGGAGCTTATATTTGGTACAAAACCGATTTCGAGCCTTACTGTAATAATATATGTACGGATGTTTTTAAGAATTTATTGATTTTTTGTAATAAGGAAATAATTATTGTTTTTGTTATTAATCCTACAGATTTTTTTGTTTTTAAAAATGTGTAATAATAAATCCACAACTAATCAAATTATATATAATATATTTGAACCTCGAATATATATATATATATATATATATATATATATATATATATATATATATATATATATATATATAATCATTTTTTTTGTATTTCTAAAATTACAGTCAGCTAATAATACTTAGTGTTGCCCGAAATTGGTCAAGACCAAGACCAAGACCGCTTAACTGTTGCAAGACCAAGACCAACATTGGAACAAAAAATCGATTTTTTAAATAAAAATTAAGGCATAGTTACTAATATTTTATAATTTTAGTTACTAAGAATTCATATAACCAATATATTTTTGCATTTAATTCTTCTAATTTGTCATTCAAGCTTAGTTAGATTTCTTCTATCTAAAAAATTACAGTAATATCTCTAAAGTAATGAGCTAATTGGTAACTGCAAGACTGTTGCGAAACTCCTGTGCAAGACCAAGACCAAGCCTAAGACGGAGTGGGCAAGACCAAGTTTCGTCTTGGTCTAGCATTTGGACAACACTAATAATACTAGCGGAGAAGGATTGAGATTAATTCTGATATCGCCCCTTCTCCCTAAACTTTATTTAAAAGAACCCAAATACGATAACTACAAACGTTTCTATCAAAAACTTTCAGAAATATAACTGAAACCCCATGACACGTCACAAATATTTCTTATTACAAATAAGACCTTCACATAGCCAACAGTTAACGATTAAATATGGACAAACGGACAAGAGATTTCACGATAACTTACACGAATATTCTAACACTCATACAAAGCTCATTAACGTGCCCGTTAACACCCATAGGAGGATGAAAGAAAGCTGATTGAGCGATCTCCTTTCTAATAAGAGAAAACTATTTCACTAAAATAATATTGTCTGACGATAATCGTGATGATTTTTCTTCAGCTTTTTGTAATCCTGATGAAAATAAACATTATCAACCTTATTGTTATGTGTTATCATCTACAGATTTCAATGAATAATAATTACTTGTCGCACCATGAATGAAAAGGTTTAAGTAATTATTAGCAAATCTATTAGAATAAAATTATTTCATTGAGTTTTTCTATAATAACTGCAACTATAATCAACAAAATAAAGAGTAGACTAAGATGACTTCTTGGAAGCAATACATCATACAGTATACGTTCATATTCATCATAGCCATTTTCACTGACATTACTTTCTAATACCAGGAATGATTGAAATATGGTATTAATAGAAAAATTTCGGGGAAAAAATAAGCAAATCTTTGGATCTGTAGTAGTGCTGATAGATTTAGAATGAAAATTGATTAAGAAAAACCTGGTCGATGTCAAAAATATGACACAAACCAATATTTTAATCTTTAGTTTTCCTTTTATTCTTCGACGTGAAACATGTCCTATTTATCTTGACAATGCCGAAATTCCGCAAACAGATAAAATACAATATCTTGGACTGACATTCGGAATGATATAGTGCCCACATAAAAAAAAATAATAAAAACGTCAAACCTCAGACTAACCCCTATTATATTCACTTCTCTCAAGACGCTCAAAATTAAACCTAAAACTGAACACTTACATTTAACTACAGAAGACGACATGGACCTACGCTTCACAAATTTATGAGATAGCAAAAAATGGCATACATAAGATAACTATTAAATTTTTAGTCAAAAACCTTCACGGCTATAACTAAAGCAACATAGTACATCACATACTTTACTTTACACAAAGACCTTCTTCAAATGCCAACAGTTAACGACCATATACGGACACACTACAAACGATTTCACAATAACTTACATGGACATAGTAACACACTAATAGAAAGTATGGATTCATTTAACATGCCTGATAACACACTTAGGAGACTCGAAAGGAGCTGGATGAGGGATTTCTTCAATACCTTGATATGGAGATAGGAAGAGATGTCGCTGGGCAATCCTCTCCTTCACGCCGAATATAGGATTATTCTCGTCGCCAGACTCGCTGATTGTCAGAACTTCTGACAAGTATGGGTGAAGAAATTGAGTTGAAAAAAAAATAAAAAAAAATAATTTATTACAAAACTGCGGAGCAACAGTTGATTTCGCATCACATTTAATATTTTCTTTAAATATTAAAGACTAAACGATTATCTCATTTAAATATACAGTTTAATTACAAACGACTCATATAATAAGACCTATTTGGACTTATGGAGTAGAGCTGTGGGGCTCCACTAAACCATCAAATTCCTCTCGTATCCAATCTCTACAATCCAAAATCCTTCGTAAAATCCTCAATGCTCCTTACTTTGTTGCAAATAAAATAATCCATAAAGATCTCAATGTTCCATATGTTTCCGATTTGGCCAAATCCAGATACCTATCCTTCCATAATAAACTTCATAACCATCCGAATCCTCTTGTTTCTAACCTTGCTTCCTCTTCGATTCCTGATAACCCACCGAGGCGTCTGAAAAGGAGATCGCCTCGTGATCTCCTCATGTAGACAAATTATTAGAGTGCTGCCAATGGGTAGTTTCTCAACAAGCGTGTTTCATGTGATAATATTCCTATGTACACATTTACTTGATGTATTCATACTAACACAGTTGTAAATATCATAATAAAAGTTAAGAAAAAAAAAAAAAATATATATATATATATATATATATATACAGTCTTGCTTGAGATTTAGTCGAACTGGCCGACTTGAAAATGTCTCAATTAAAAAGTACCAGGTTACACTAAAAATAAATGAAAAGAAATTTCAAGATACTAAATTTCCGCTATCATACATGTCAACGATTTACGAGAATATTCTAAAATAATTTTTTCCTAATAAAGAAGTGAATATTGACTATAAAGCATATGTATATTAGAAAATGACTTGGGAATTTATTTTTTATTTCAACGGTTGTTGAGGAAAATAAAATGATATATTTAGTTGATTTCTGATATATATTATTTTTTATCACATATTTCATCCCCTCTAAATAAGTTAAGATTTATTTTTGAGCTAAAATATAGGACTTTTCGAATTTTTTTTCTCTTCAAATCTTTGAACTTTCGTGAATTTGACAGTAAGCACAGATGTGCATTGTAATAAATTTGGAAAATAACATTTCAGGCATGAGAAATAATAATACACCTCTTTCTCCTCTTCATTCGCTTTCTTAATTCAAGAAAGGAGATCTCTAATCCAGCTTTTTTTCAGTCGCCTTCAGACGGATTTGTCAGTTGTGGTTTATTGTTATGATCATGTAGTTTAATTGGGAATATCGTATATGTCTATAGTTAGCTGCCGTAAGTCGGTATGTAAAGTTTTATGTTAACGTACCAGGGAGCTACTGTTATTAGTCTTAAAATTTTGGAATTCCGTGTTTGTAAGTGTATCTTTTTTGCTGAAGAGTAAATCTGTGAGGCTTATGTCCATAGTTGGCTAAGTAGTATGTATTTAGTTTTTGCCTCATATTCAATTTTGATTTGGAAAAAAGTAAGAAACATTTTGGCGTATCGGACTCTGTCCAATATAAATGACAAAAGATGTGCAGTGTCCATCTGAGGAGTTTTCTGCAAACAGTGAAATTGTAATTTAAATAAACTGAAACATTAACCCATAATATTACACAATTTGAACTAGTAAACGTTAAATATGAAATAATGTGGATTGTCGTATTCTTGTCACGAGTCCCGAGTCAAGAGTCATACTCCTGTTTCCACAATAATTTACCGAGCAAAGGCGATGTATATAAATACAGAGCTAGGAAGATAAACGGCGGAGACCAGACCCTAGCTCAACTAGGAAATATATCACCAACTACGTTTTCAGGAAGGTTAGTAAGGCTGGTTATCTTGGGCTATAAGTAGGGAACTCGGTCACTAGAGCTCGTGAGGATCGTTGTTTCATTATGAATTAATATGTCCAGTTTCTGTTTTAAAAATTCGGTATTCACTTTGGAAAATTGGATTAAATCACAACAAATCACAACACATAACATTTACGCTTCGACGAGAAACATGCCCACCACTTTATATCAGCAACAATCCAATTCCTCAGACGGACACTATACACTACCTCGGACTAATATTCGACAGAAGGATGACCTGGGGCCCACACGTCAAAATGAAAAGAAAGACTTTGAACAAGCGACTGTACTGTACTCACTTCTTTCTAAATCAAAATTGAAAATTAGACAAAAACTAAATATATAAACTTACTTGCTCAAACCCATTTGGACATACGCCTTACAGATTTACGGTTCAGCAAAAAAGATTCACTTAAAAAACTACAATCTTTTAAATCTAAAATTTTAAGACTAATAACTGCAGCTCCCTGGTACCTCAACAACAAGACTTTACATACCGACCTAAGACAACCAATCATTGACCAGTACATACATACCCTCTACTCCCGATTTCATCTTAAACTACATGGACATCACAATGGACTTATCAAAGATATGGCCACGGCTGAAATGCTCATCAGGAGGCGACTGAAAATGAGCTGGATGAGAGATCTTCTTTCCTGATTTTAGGATGTAAACAGACCAGGGAAGAGGTGCCGCTGGATTCCATTTTTCGTCATGGCTATCATGCCATTTTCTACCTAACAACAAATCTGCTAATTGTCACTACCATGACAGGTGCAGATGAAGAATTGAAGACAAAAATAAAAATAAAAAATCAGAATAAACTAGGTAAAGTCGTTTGTCAAGCTGTCCTTCTGTCGAAGATAAAACCAAGATAGAGTCCTGTATAGGTCTAAGGAATTTAGTTTATTCATACAAACAGGAAAACAGACATTTCTTCGAAGAGTGAGTTTTATATGTTTGGATATTGACGAAATTTCCGAGCTCTGTCGAATTGAAAAAAATTATTGAAGAAGAAAAATTGAACAATATGTTAGTTCATCTATAGTAGTTTAAACTTCAATATTCAGAAAGAAAACCTCAGCACGAGTCTTTGTCAAACACATGACTAATATCCGAAAATACAACAGTTTCATAAAATTCATTAATAGTTCCAGGGGAACGCAGGTGGTTTTATGGTGTTGCGCACTCAAACTTTTTTAGAGGGGCATATTTTGACGGTATTTTTTTTTATTTTTGAGGGGGACAAATTTCAACTTTATGAATTTTCTGAATGAAAAGTTTAAATGTAAAATGAAAAGGTGGAGAGAGTAGATACTTGCGCCATTAACTCTGGAGGGAGGAGGGGATGGGCAGCCCTGAATAGTTCTCGTGAAATAAATTAATAATACATATACTTTACTATTATTTAATGCAACGATGGAATTAAAAATAACTAAGGTGTCTTTTTTAGACCACACGATAGATGTGAAAACATCAACAAGGCTAGGATTAATAAAATTAAATATAAACTATAAATAACAGCTCATTGCAGAGAAAATGAAATTTTAAACAATTCCCTTGCTTAGATTATTCAAGTCCGATTTTTAGTTTCGGAGATATTTTAATCAATTTCTTCAATAAAATTCGTTATCATTTGGTTTACGAAACTATTGTTCCCTTCTCGCCCCTCTAACAACGTTTCGCGTTCAGATACAATTTTGAATAATAGTTCATTGCAAAGAGGATGAAATGATGAACATTTCTTTATTTTAATCTATATCTACAATAAAACTCGTTATAATTTAGTTGTTGGCACTATTTTTTCCCTATTCACCTCTCTAATACGGTATCGTGTTAATGTAAAATTTTGAATAATAGCTCATTACAAAGATTATGAACATTTCCCTCCGTAACAATATGCTTGTCCGATTTTTAGTTTTTAAGATATTTTAATCCGTATGCAAAACCACTTCAATTAGTCCATTACAGCTGACTTTACCCGAGCGTTACAGATAGGAGATTTGACGCCTCTATCTAATTCACTATCCCCCCAAAAAAGTACAAAACGTGCCTAAAGAAGTTTCAAAAAGCTGTGTTATATGACGTTAAGACTTTATCGTTTAGGCGTAATGTACTCTAACCAACATTACCTCTCGGTATTGGTAGTGTGGTATCTTTCATTTTACAATGTTTAGGAATTTCTTGTAACCTCTATATTTGAGCCATTCATTTGACAGAATGATTAAATCTAATTTCAAATTTTTAATTAAAGTCGTATTTCTAGTTGGAAAAATTATAATATTGGGTTGGAAAATAGTCCTTTCGGTTAATCAAGATGAAATAAAACTCAATGTATTTTAATCTACAATATATCGACTATTATTTGATATGACTTTTTTCTATCTTTCCACTAACTGCATAATGCCATGTTCATAGAATGTATGGAGTTTATTGTTAAAAAACTGATCCAAATGGTTTTTGATGTCCTATTCCTTTTGGAATTTCTCAACATTCATGGAGTTCTACAGAGACCGGGATAAGTGTTTGGAGCTAGGTCTGGTGAATAGGGAGGATAGGGAAAAACGCCCCATCCAAGGCTCAACAATTTATTGCGAGTGACCAATGAGGTGTGGGGCCTAGCATTGTCTTGGTGGAACACAAAACCCTACCGTTCATAACTCTTCAGGATGTTCTCCAGATTCGATGTTACTATATCCGTTAAAAAGCAGAATCATAGGTGTTGTAAGCCGTATGAATGTTTTTTTTATTAAATGCCTACATAAGGAATAAATAAACAAAAACTCTTTATAGGTTTTTATTTTTTATCTCCATTTGTAGTTTGTTTACGAAGATCCTGTTGACGTCATTTTGTGTAGTTTATGTGGCTATAAATTCCTGACAAATGTTTTTGTAGCTAAAGTTATTGTAGTTCTTTGTGATTTTCCAAAAAAATCATGTGAGGGATCCAAACATTAAGCCTTGAAATATAGCCGAGCTTGTGCAAATGGTTTTCTACAATTATGTGCGACACATTTAGGGCCATAGCAATCTCTTGCACTGATTAGGTGGGATTTTTATCCACAACGAACTTAACATTGCTCGTTTCAATTTCATATGGGCGACCAGACCGTTGAGCATCATTCATTGATGTCAAAATTTCCAGAAAGAAATTTGGCAAACCAATTTTGACAGGTGCGTTCGGTTAATACATCATTCTCATAAATACTGCAAATTTTTCTATGAGCTTCTGCTGCACACTTACCTTTTTTAATGCAATACAACAAAATATGAGGACAATGAATATTATTTTCTTCCATATTCACTGTGCAATAGCAAACACCACACTAAGCTAGTTTCAACAAGAGTTAACAGATATAGTTATTGATATATTACGAACAGGATAAAGAGGCCATCTTAGGGATTTATTCATCAGATAAGAAGTGTATCCATAGTGACGTAAAAATAAACATAAAAACCAAAATGATTTATTTGCCAGCCCAATATCTGTACAGACAGTGAGTAAGTTGATTCCAACTTAAGTGATTGCAGTGTTGAAATATAGAACTGTTAATAAAGGTATAAATTTTCCCAATAGAAACATCACTAAAATTAATAATAAAGAATTTTGGGATTTGAGTTAGTCATTCTATCAACTGAAAGGCTCATATATCGTCGGCACCAAGTTAAAGTATACTTATGTATATATAACGTCCTGTAAATAAATGTAAATAAGTAATAGAAGGTTTCAAGAACTACAAAAAAGTTCATATAAACTATGATTCTATTTTCTGAAGAAAAGAAGGAAATTCAATTTTTTTTAAAATTATATCACGTTTTGTTGAATAATAATCGATTAGTGTAAAAATATTTAATTTAGGTAATTTACAATTACCTCATAGTAAACAAGTTCAGATTTTCTTTAGTTGCAAGTAGAATTCATCTTTGTCAAAATTATTTGAACGGGACTTTTAAGCATCAGAACTACGATAAGTTCTATCTTTCATAAATTCCTGGATTATTTCCAATTTGTGTTTATCATCCCCTAACTGGACAACAAATATCCCTCTTTTAGAAAAAATTACTTGTTTAATAAGCTTTAAGTTTATTGAGTAACAAAATTAATTGAGATTCATCAGTAAATTTAAAAAAATAATATTGATATTCTATCAAATATTACGTAATCACAAATGTTCAGGAAAAATAACTACAATAAATAATTACAAAGCTTTAATTTCTTTATTTTTTTCTAGCCTAGGCTGAATTATAATAAATTAACTACATTTTCATAAATTTATCATGTAAGTGTTAATGAAGCATTGTCCTTTAAACAGATCTTTATTTTGGTCCTTACCGGCGCTACTAGAATCGAGAATATTAAAGCGAACAACGTCTCTAAACCCTCGGCCAAACCTCAGTCAAAAATGTAGAGATATACGATTGCCCAACCTCCATCATTTCCTATCTTGATTTTTATATTTATGGTTTAGCGAAGAGATCCCACATCCAGCTTCTTTAAAGCCTCCTATGAGTAATGTCTGTGCAAGTTATTGTAAAATCTTTCGTAGTAAGTTAACGGTCATAACTATAAGCATTTAAAGTTCTTTATGTAAAGTAATATTGGTGACATACCATGGGACTTGTGTTATAGCTTTGAAAATTTTAAAATAATAAGTTTGTAATTTACATATGTATAGTCCATCTATTTTATCTATGTATAGTTTCATCTCATCGTAACCTACAACTATTTTATTTACGAAAACTCTAGGAATTATGACGTTTTTAATGTAGAGGGGGGGAGGCAAATTTTGTTTATTTAATTAGTTACTAAAACTCGTAAATACCTATTTGCTATCCACTTCGATCGTAAGATAATTTGAGCAAAAAATTGATAAAAAAAGGTGGCCAACAAAAATATTGGACCGTTAGTCCTGACATCGTTATTTTGACAATTTGGCGGTGTAGTTCACGCCAAACGGTTCAATATTTTTGAAGGCCAACTTTTTTATCGATTTTGTACTAACATTATCTTACGATTCTCGTGGAAAGTAAATGAGTATTTAGGAGTTTTAGTTCCGAATAAAATATTCAAAGTTTGTCCCTCTCCAGGCGAAAACGCCCCAGTTCCAAGAATTTTCGTAAATAAAATATTTGTAGGTTACGATGAGATGAATTTATTTACGAAATTTCAGGAGGATGTTAATAATTTGATAAAAAGGGATCTGCACCACGGACTAGTAGACATTTTTGCCTGTCATATAACTCTTTACGTATAGAATCAAGTAGATAAATATAATTGTTCTGTTTCTGTTTTATTATTAATTTTGAAAGTCTTGAAAAAAAGTGAGTACAATAGCCGTAGTCTAAGGTTTAACGGTTTCCTTTTTTTGTTGATGAGAATATTTATACATAAAGGACTGAAAATGTTTACATTTAGTTCAGGCAAGTTAAGAGAAAAAAACGACATGTAAATGTAGTAAAAACAAAATAGAAAATGGCGCTTATTTTTCAATGGAGAAAAAAAATCTTATTGTGAGTAACTAAACAAGAAGACATAGCTAATTTGCTGTGGCAGTGATAAGATAAGCGAACCAAATCAATTTGTATGCAAAAGAAAATAAAACTTTATGCTAGTTTGGCAAGAATCCTAAATTATTGTAAAATTTTGTTTTTACCAACAACAAAAAAAAAAAAAAAGGAGCGGTTTAGCTCGGAAAGTATGGCACTGACTTCCAAAGTTCAAGGTTCCGGATTTCAATTCGGTTGATGGCATTTAATATTTTTTCTGTTTCATCAGCCTTGAATCAACCACAGGGTCAAAAGACCCTCCTGTGGCACAGACAACCTCTATAAATTGGGAACTCTTAATTAAATAGTTAGTTAAAAAAAAAAACTGACGGTTGAGCGTGATATCGGTCAAATCAACTCTTTGCAGGCTCGTTGATCAAGAAACAGTACTTCCTTAAATATGATATATGTGGAAACAATAGATGAATTCATCAAAAAACGATTTAAAAAATTTCATACGCAGCTACCAGCAGTTAAAGGTGCAGTGGCCTACAACTTAGGAAACCCAACCTCATCTCGAAGACTGAAGCCCAGACTGATCCAAGACATCATGTTATGAACAATTAATAATTTTCTCTTTATTAATTGTAATTATTCAATAATTATAATGTGTAAATAGTTAGGGGTGTCTTTTGCAAAGACTATACCCCACCAGAACAAATTGTTAAAAATCATCAAATTGTTACAACAACCATGTAAGGCCCACCAGGCCGATCTGGTAATAAATAAATTTAAATTTAAATTAAATATGGTATATACTGAGAAAATGTACTGAAACCAAGACCCTTCATGGTTCAGATTTTTTTTGCACAAAAACCTATATTAAATCTATAAAAGTGAGTAGGCCTGTAATAACTTCAGGAATAAGCACAGCGAAATAATTTCTAAACATTCATATTTTCTTATCTTATTTTCATTTATTTTGATTCTATTGGAAAATTAAAAGTACACTTAATTTCATGCGCTTAAAATAATTTTAAGGTTGCAGGTGAATGGATACAATAATTCTCGTGGAGTGTGTTTATTACTCTTGTTTGTGGAATGATCAATGGAGCAGCTATTGTTTTTATATTGATCATTTCATCTTCTTTTATTAGGTCAAGAATATTTTTTACTTCTTCGAAGCATTGGCAAGCAGTTCATTTGAAATTTATTTATATGATTCGGAAGATCACAAAATAGTTTGTTGAAAATTCCAATGTTCTTATCAGGTTGTAACTTGTTTGTAATCTGTTGCAAGAAAAATCATAATGCTAATAAATGTATGAAATTTTGTTTATTTTAAAGGCACTTATTTTAATTACAATACATCCCAGATCATGAGAATATTAATAAAAAAAATAAAATCCTTGCAAGAGTTAATTGTAGTAATTTTTCCTGAAAACATGGGTTCTTTTAGGAGCCTGGATAGAAAATCACACATTTCTTTACACAACTTGAGGTATATTCCAATTGTTTTTCAATTGAACCTCTAATTAATTAATATGGATTTAAAGCATATTAAACTAAGAACTTTTTTTAAATGTGGGGTATTTGTATTATAATTGGATGATGATAAAAAAAAATCGTGAATAATTTATGATTTTTTAAAAATTATAACTTGGTTAAAAAGTAACTAGATAAAAAACTTTACGTAAATAAACTATATATACACTATATATATATATATATATATATATACAATATATATATTAGTGAGACTATTTACAAAATACTACAATTATATATATTACAAATAAGAGATTAAAAAGACTATAAAAACAAAATAATCGCTGCATCGTTAAAAAGGTTAAAGAATATAATAATCATTAGAAATATACTAAAAAAGAAACAAAAACAAAACAAAAAAAACAGTAGAATACAAAATATGATCCTTCAACAAATGAGCAACAAATCTCCTATGAATAAAAGAAAATTTCAATTTATGTTGAAATATACATACACATAAACCGAAATATATACATAAACCATGTTGTCAAATGAAAAGTGGTGTGAATAAAATATATATTCATATACATGAATATATTATGCATAAAAGATCAAAAGAAATATGTACACAAAAAAACAAATGAATTAAGATAAAAAATACATTTTTTTACATTATTACTTAAAATGGGGTTAGCCGTTTTCTGAGTATTGCATTATATACAGTATTATATATATTCTATACATATTATACAGTATATTATTTTTTGTGAGGAGTGAATCGGGGGGTGCGGTCAAACAAATACTAAATTAAAATATAGTAATTATTTTAATTTTTTGCCGACGTTTCGACCTACTTTGCAGGTCGTCTTCTGGGCTACAAAAGATACAAGACATGTTGAAAATAAAAAATAAATATGAGTAGATATAAAATAAGAAGAAGTTGTCAGATACAGAAATAAAAGATGATATCTAAACTTAACTGTAAGTTTTAACTTACAGTTAAGTTTTAACTTACATGCTATATTCTCCTTTATTTTTATTTTTATTCATACTTATTTTCCATTTGTTTGTATCTTCTACATATATAATACTTAATATTTAACTACATTGTCACCCACTATATCTCTGATATCATCTTTTATTTCTGTATCTGACAACTTCTTATTTTATATCTACTCATATTTATTTTTTATTTTCAAAATGTTTTGTATCTCTTGTAGCCCTGAAGACGACCTGCAAAGTGGGTCGAAACGTCGGCAAAAAATTAAAATAATTACTAATGATGTAGAGATGGTTGACCGTTGATATGATATGAGAAGGAATTGGTCGAGGGTGCTGTCAAAAAAAAAAATAATAAAATATATAAATAATTTTAATTTTTGCCGACGTTTCGACCCACTTTGCAGGTCGTCTTCAGGGCTACAAAAGATACAAACATGTTGAAAATATAAAAATAAAATAAAAAATAAATATAAGTATATATAAATTACGAAGAAGTTGTCAGATACAGAAATAAAAGATAAAGAAAATAAATACATGATAAGAAAATAGATAAAAGAAAATAAATACATGAATGTTAACGAATAAATGAATGTTAACGAATAAATAGATTGAAAATTGAATAACTATTGTTACAGTAAAGTTAAAATATGGATAAGATAACATAATAATAAGATATCAGTGGATAACAAGCAAGTGGAGGTTACCTTTAATTGTAAATAAACAGATAACGGGACCAAAGGATAAGAAGTGAAGAAATTGAAAGATTAATAGGGTAACATTAGTGTAATATTGTTGTAATTATATAGTGTAATTAATAATCTATCCCAACAACAATATTACACTAATGTTACCCTATTAATCTTTCAATTTCTTCACTTCTTATCCTTTGGTCCCGTTATCTGTTTATTTACAATTAAAGGTAACCTCCACTTGCTGGTTATCCACTGATATCTTATTATTATGTTATCTTATCCATATTTTAACTTTACTGTAACAATAGTTATTCAATTTTCAATCTATTTATTCGTTAACATTCATGTATTTATTTTCTTTTATCTATTTTCTTATCATGTATTTATTTTCTTTATCTTTTATTTCTGTATCTGACAACTTCTTCGTAATTTATATATACTTATATTTATTTTTTATTTTATTTTTATATTTTCAACATGTTTGTATCTTTTGTAGCCCTGAAGACGACCTGCAAAGTGGGTCGAAACGTCGGCAAAAATTAAAATTATTTATATATTTTAATTTTTTTTTATTTTTTTTTACCGCACCCTCGACTAATTCCTTCTCATAAAATAATTACTATATTTTAATTTAGTATTTATTTGAACGCACCCCCCTCCCCCCCCCCGATTAACTCCTTCTCATATTATATCAACGGTCAACCATCTCTACATCATTATATTATTTTTATTACATCTGATATTTAAGTCTCATACTAAGTTTTCACATAAAATCTTGAGAGAGCTTAATACTATACATATTTGATTTATAACTTTTAAAATTAATAAACTTTCGTGTAATAATTTTTAATGCTTTCATTTCGCTGTTTATCATCAATGAAACTATTTCACCCGTTTTAATATTTTATCTTATGCCTTAGTTAAAATTTCTGTAATGCTCCGCCTGTTCTTAATAGGGCTTGTTATGTTTCTCTTCTGAGGAGCGATGCAGAAATATGTTTCCTTGAGAAGAATCCTTGGGTACTAATTTGATTCAATGGTTATACAACTTAAGATTAAACTGTAGTGATTCATTTCTGTTAGGAATTTTAATTTGAGGCCTTTTTTTTTTTTTTTTCTTTTTTGAAACACGTCCAAAGCGGCTGATTTATGACAAAATCCTCTTCAAGAGATGAGAAAATCTGAAAATATGGCTACTGTACCTCCCAAATTTCTTATACGAGGAAAGGGATATTAAATTTAATTTACGGCAAACTTTTAGTTTACGGATGAGTAGTTATATCTAGACTTCAAGAGTTCAAGATCCCAGGTTTGAATCTGGCTGATGGATAGTAATTATTCATATGCCGTGGATAGATTCTGGGCCCGGAGGAGCCTCCTGGGTACACTCGATAAAGTGAGTAATATTAATTAAATAATTAATAAAGGAGGAAAACTTGGCGGTTATGCGTGATCTCGGTCCAATCGTCTCCCTGCACAACGGTTGGCCTGTTACTCACATTGTATTGAACCCTGAACCCTTCATGGGTTGTTAATGGTAAACGTGTTGTTTTTACTTTCCTACATATACCGTCTATCCGTGATAGACTCAAAAGACTTGAATTGCTTTGTAAGATTTGTAATTGGACCCCGAGACGCTCCCGTGTCTCCCACCACTACACTGAGTTAGGGTGGCTCTTCCCCTCCTTAAGAAGACAATATTTCCTAGGCACTTTCCTTTATAAAATCATTACCGATCATCGTCCTTCTTATGCCTACAACCTTCTCCAATTTAAGTCCTCAATCCATTCCCTCACTACAAGATCTCGACCCTCTGACCTATAGATCGACCCTTCTCATAGATCTGCCTCATTCCAAAACTCCTTTATAGCCTGCTCTGTCAACTTTTGGAATTCCCTCCCGATCAAAATTCGACATGCCCCTTCACTATACACATTCAAAAACCTCCTATTCCAATTCCTGTTCCAAAAACAGTTAGATACCAGCTAATTATTAACACTATATATATATATATTGTGTAGCAATCATATAATCATAATACCTGGTAAGAGATAGTACATGCATTTCCTACTATCGACGTAGGAATTACAATGCATACATTTTTTTTTTATTCAATTATAATGAACTGTTTATATATATATATATATATATATATATATATATATATATATATATATATATATAATATATATATATATATATATATATATATATATATATTTTTATATATATGATCTGTCAGTCTGTCTTTCTGTGCCAAGAATTTCTCGGAAGTTACTGAAGCGATTTTGTTGCTTCTTATTTATTTTGTAGCGTTTTCATTACTGATGGCTGTAACACAAATTGGATGCTCCATGCGCAATAGCTGCTGCGCAGTAAATGAAAAACATGTTTTTCTATTAACTGTAGCGCGAAAACGGTTCTAACGATTTTGGTGAAACTTTCCTATAATGCTCTAATAATTGTCCTCTTAATTTTCTCATATGGAATAAATTCCCTAGAAAATTCAAAAAAAAAAAGTTATAAAGAAAAGAAAAATGTTTTGGGGCCTAACTCTATATTATTACGCTACATAAATATTCTATAGTAAAATTTATAATAAAACTTTTAAAAGGTAATTAAATTACCAACAAAGCAAACAAAAAATCATCGGAATTGAACCGGTATTAGCGATGATGTAGTATATTCTATTTTCTATCTTAATTTATTACTTTCCTACCTATACTAGGTAAGGAAAGTATTGAAATCGGGTCAAAAGCTCCCTGAGTCCAAAAAACTTATTTGGATTTGTTAAAATTGTATTAATTACTCAAAATATAGGTATATATTATTTTAGTTAATAAAAAAGCTATTAATATGACTCATTTCCGGGAAGTTATATACAATTTAAATTACCTCTAAGAATCAGTAAACTGAGTTTTATACAAAACATAGTGTTAAATTGCAAACGTTAAATAAAAAATTTAAGATATTCAGCAAAGTATTTTTGAATTAATAGTTATTGTATAAAGTAATAGTAATTGTAGGTTGTATTATTATAATTATATCATTTTTACAATAAAGGCCTTCTTCGAAAACTTCCATATAGAATAAAACAAATTAAATTAAAAAAAAAAATAATAATAAATTTAAAAAACCTTTTTTTTTAATATTTGTTCGTTAATACAATCAATATAATGTGTGCTATTTATGAGTATTGAAGGGTCTCGTAGAAGCCTGTATTCACCTACGCCAGTACCGCTTTTCTGCCGCATAAATGCATTTTCTACGGAATCGATTTAAATATTTTAAAAGTAATCACTGTTTTAGAAAGAAACATATATTCTCCAGATATTTTATTCGATCACGTTTTGTGTTATTGTTGGCCGTTTAATTACAAACGACGCTTGATTTTCAACTTGAAATTTTTTATGTTGAAAAAATTTATTTTACTGGTATTGTTTACCTAATTTGATTTTACCTAAGCCAATTATTTTTTATATGTTATCACGTTTTATTATTTTCTGACTATCCAGCTTTAATAAAAAGCCAACTATGAAGAAATTAAGACAAATGCTAATTCTCAGTGACCAAAAAACTAACTAAAGTCAAAGACATCAGGCCGCCATGTTTGGAAGCCATTTTGGGGGCAGTTTGTTAACTTCTTTTTGTGAGAACATTGGATCTTTTTTAATAAATAGTTACAAGGAATACAACGATATGTAATTTATAGGGATGTAGAGGAAAGGGAGGGGGGTTTACGGTAGTAGGGTCTGACCTATCGTTTATTAGGTTTTAATGTTGATCTTAATTAGAACTATCTTTTAAGTTTGTATATGATTCGGTGTTTTAAATCGAATTTTAAAATCTCTGTTATCAGTAAACGAATTAGAATAAATTTTATATTCATAGACTGTACAATCGATTTATTATGGAATCACATGCATCCATTTTGGAGCAAGTTGTTTGTATAATTATCATTAAGACTAATATTCTTTATGAAATTAAATGGATATTAGTAGATTAATTTTTAGTTTTTTAAGATATTCTTCGAGGATATCAATAGGAAAGTCTTAAGCGTCCCAAATGTCACTAAATAAACATTCTTCATTACGTCACTCCTAGCATCAGCGGGACAAAAAAAGATTAGATACATAAATGCACGCCAAAGATTTAACGTCAATATTCTAAAAAAAGAATCAACCAATTGTTGGACCAAAATAGAGCTGATTTGCCTTGGGAAGATGTGCTCTTTTTCTTTGACAAGTCTTTGTTTATTTGAATAATGCCAGAGTTAAAAGTCCCCGCCACTGGGACTTGAACTTCTTTTCACTCGAATTAAACCACTAAGCCACCTCGCTCCCAAGTTTTTTTTTATGTTTACATACGTATATAGAAATATAGGAAGTGTGAAGATTCAATAAGACACAGTACTTCGTTAACTCAGGTCTGTGTTCTAGTCCCGAGATGTGGCATAATACTATTCAGGATAGTATTATAATAAGAATAAGTAATATAGAATCACTTGACATACGAGGCACCATTTTGACGAAAGATTTCGTGATTATTAGATTCGTCGCGGTGGTATGTATATGTTCAAACGTGTTTTCCTTGATACGTCTATATCCCTAAAACAGCATGTTCTATTTAGCTCAAATTTGGAGACAAGTTAGGGATTGTTAAACAGATCATCAAGTAGGTATGAATTTGATCAAATTCTATCCACTTCTCCTAGAAAAAATAATTTCGCTTTTGGATCAGTAAACGTATTATTTGGCAAGCTAATAGTTTGAAAACTTCGAGTTCAATTTGACCCAAACTTGAAGGAAATTTGCGTTACCTACATTTCTTGTAATTTTCAATAAATTTAAATTAATTTTTACTCTGAGTTTGTAAAAAATAAAAATCTTATTTGTGATTGTGTTTATTATTATTGAAAATCTATCAGCTCGTCGTGGTATCGAGTTTATGGATGATTTTTACATTTTTATATTCCACCTTAAATAGTTTTGTTCTGACTGAAGAAAAATATTGGTCTCGTTAACGCTGAAAAACAAAAAGGTTAGTTTTCCTTATTTTTCTTATGAAATTTTTGTAAAATCGATTTTACGAGTGAAAACCTGCCAATTAAGTACATATTACTACTGTTAGTACAAGATCTTAAGCATTCTGCTTCGATGAAAAATAGCAGAGGGCAATAAATTATGAAATTAAACTAATAAATATTAACGAAACAATTAGTTTTTATGCTTTCCTGTAAAACAATAGTGGATATTCATGTTCAGTACTCACTCTATATTTTTTTTAATCCCAAGTCATCAAATATGAAATCTGCGGAGCTTTTTCGCATTTTAGAATTCGGTGATGAACAAAACTCAATATGGATATCAAACCCGTATATGTTGAGGGATTACTGAATTTCCGAAAAATGTCTCACCTAGAGATTTTATTCTCATACAAAAAATTTTAGACCTTGTAACATAGATATTTTTTAGCAAACACAAACGGTGAGGAAGCTATACTGACCTTTCTTGGCAGACGTTTTGTTTATTTGTAATTTCATAATACAATTCAAACAAATGAAAATCGTATAAGAACATATCAGTTTTGTTTTGTTTTTCTATGCACTAATTTTAGCTCCATCGGCCGTGACATGTTTAATTGCTGTATTTTTTTTTCTCGTTGATAAATATTCTTGAAATTAAAAAAGAAAAAATAATCTGTACCACTATAGCCCATTGAGAAAATTTGGTTTTGCACTTTGAATGGAAGTATTCTTTTTAGGCCAGCGTTCAAGCAGAGTGGTTATGTGGTCGGAAAAATTACAATCAAGAACAACGATTTATTTCTTAACTAGCTGATGTACCCATCGTTGACGTGCTTATAATTTTACGTAGTGAAAATTTGAGAATCTTTTTTTGAGATGGATATTGTACTATGTGGGAAGGGTTAATTTCATAACATTGGGTGAGTGGAGAGAGGTAATTTTAATTTTTATAAGATTTTCATCCGATTTCCGGCTATCCGTTAGGTTAATGTATATACGAAAACATTTGTTAGACTCAGGAAGTTGAATAAAATGACACCTTCAAAGGGAAGATCAGACAAAGTTTAAAAATGAGTGTGTTTTAAGCAGCAACGCGTTTACAGATGTTTGGTATTTTGGATTTTTCCCGTTGAGTGATAATTTTTTTCATCGGTTGAATAGTACAGCTGCTAAATATGGCTCGCGGTTGAGTAGGTTGGGATGAGAATCGAAGTAACTGCCTAACCGGGATCTCTAGACAGATTACTCAAGAATTCATATCTTTAGTTATACCAAATAATTTGTTTTTATTTAAAGCCTATGTTTTAAGTCAAGTGAACCTTAATATAATGTCAAAATTTCAAAAGTCTACAATATGCCATTGCTGAGCTTACCCCTGACAAAATTTCGTTGCAATGCGGACAGACACACAATAAAATGTTTTAACAGTGGATTTGGAGTCTGTAATGTATAAAACGGAAAGATATCATGAAACGGGTTGATTCTATTCAATATACAGACAAAATGTTTATTTTGTTTAAATAGATTAATCATTAAATTAAGAGTAGTCACTTTAAAGAGACTGTCAGCATCCCAGAAGAATCTCTCGAGTCTAGGGCTGATCCATGGCTGATGAAACAAGTTAATAATTACCTGCCGTATTCGAAGCTTAGGATATAAGAGCTTTACCCACATGGCTACCCCGATTCCTGAAATTCACTTCTTGTTATAAACCGACGATATAGTGAGAATGAATCAGGCTGTAAGAAACTAGATAGTAAAACATATACAGGATGTTCCGTAAACAGACGGACATTATCATAGAAGTGATAGCAAACTTCAAGGCCGACAAATAAATTATATAAAAAATGCGTCAGTTTTCAGAAAAGTAGGATATTCAAGTTTTGTGTTTTTTTTTTAAACTTAGTGATGCTTTTTGTTGAATAGGAAGCTATATTAAATAATCAAGAAATATTTAATCTAAGTATTTAAAAATTGCTTCATTGTAAATAAGATAAACTTTACTTCAAATATAAATAGAGTTTGTCATTATTAAAACCATTTAAAGAAGACTTTTGAACTTCTGAACTTAGCCAAGTTCTGTTTTTGAAGAAGTCATAAATAATTTGCAATTTTTTTTTTATCATTATCCAAGTATACTACCGATACTCCACATTAAGAAAAACTTTCTCGTTTAATAAGCTTTACCATATTAATTAAGTTGAGGTTTATAAGGAAAAATATTGACGTTCAGCTCAAGTTGAGTAAAATAATTATGTGATTTTCTATACAGTCACACCAAAAATAACAACAATTAACTCTTAGAAAGCTTTTATTTCTTGTTTTTTCATGATATAGCAAAACTCTTTAATAAAAATAAATGCCTAAGTATACATTTTATTCATAAAACTAAAAAAATTTAAAATAATGATTTTTTATGTAAGGTGGTTATAAAATTGTATATTTCGCCTGGATCTCTGTCAGACGAATGGATCCGTATTTTAAACTGACAACCTTAATGTTTTCTAGCCCTAATATTTACATTTTTATGAAAATAATTGAAGAAATCAGCAGGTTTCTTTATTTTAAATGTAAATTTTAGAACAAAAACACTGCGATTGTCACTAATTAATACGGATCAATTTCAATGACAAAATTCTGAGAGAAAAATACTATTTCACAACCACTTTGAATGAAAAATATTTGAAATATCATTACTTTTAAATTTTTTATTTTCATAAATAAAATGTGTATTGAGGCAATTATTTTATTTACAATACTTCACAGAGCAAGAATAAATAAAATCTTTGAAAGAGATAATTTTTGCTAAAAACACGAATACTTTTAGGAGACTGGATAGAAAATCGCATCAATTTTTACTTAACTTGGGGTGATCTCAAGTTTTGGCCTAATAAAACTCAACTTAGTTAATATAGATTTAAAGCTTAGCTTAATTTAACCAACTCAAATGTCTGGTTTACAGAGAAATAATTGCTAATTAATTCAAGTACGGCACCTCGATAGCCAGACATAAAAAGTATATGGCACTTCCAGTAGAAGTTCAAAAACTATTTTTAGAAACTTTGGAAAAATATAAGGAATGTCACATCTTGTATACGGATGCCTCAAAAGTAGATAAGGAAGTAGGATGTTCCGTTATAAATTATAATACTCAAAAACTATTCAAAATTCCGGAGGCTTGTTCAGTGTTTACTGGTGAAATGATAGCAATTAGAGAAGCTCTTAAACAAATAGGGACAAGTGAAACTACCAATTGGGCAGTGGTGACAGACTATGAGTTCATTACTAGCCATTGAACATACCAGGTCCAAAACCACTCTCGCAAAAGATGTGAGAAACGTTTGGTGGCTACTAAGGGAGAAGGGCCAAGAAGTAGTGTTCATTTGGGTCCCTTCGCATTGCGGGATCATCGGTAATGAACAAGCTCATCAAGCAGCCAACATGGCAAGAAAGCCAGATACAATATCCGTAAAATCAATTAATGAAATCCTCCTAGAGGATTGCGTTAAAAAAATTAAGGAAAATGTGTGGAACATGTGGCAAAACAAGTGGGAACAAAAAGAATCTAAATTAAAAGAAATTAAACCCCAATGTTTAAAATGGGAAACCTCTCACCGTTCATCTCGAAAAGAGGAGACAGCCCTTTGCAGACTGCGAATTAGACATTGTGAGTTCTCGCACTCCTACCTACTAAGAGGACTTGATCCTCCGACCTGCAAGAACTGCAATGTCCAAAGGACAGTAAAGCACATTATTCAAGACTGCCCTTCATTTGAACCTACAAGGAAAAAGTTAGACATGGCACAGAGTCTAAAAGAAAACCTACAAGACAGTGAAAGTGCAGTAAAAAAAACTTTAAGGTTTTTAAAATTGATAAAACTCTACAACAGAGTGTAATTTAAAGGCGTTGCCAATGACCCTACAGGGTGGAGGCAATAAAACATCAAATAAATAAATAATTCAAGTAAATATTTCTTTTGTCGCTGCTTTTTAATCAAGACAAAACATGACTTAAAAAATCACAAAACTTTTCTTTCATATTTTTCTGCTGAAAATTGGTACATTTCTTATATGAAATTTTTTGTAGGTCCCCAGATCTGCTATAACTTATATAAAAAAATCCCTCTACTTAAGGGAAACCCTGTAATATAAAATAATAAAATTCTTTTAAACCATTTCCAAAGATCCTTCCTGTCTTAAAATGTGCCTAGTGATTTAATAGTAAATATATATATTTATATTTTAGAGAAATATCTATTTTGAAGAAGCTCTATCATTCAGTAAAATCAGTTTATTATTATTTTTTTTCGTATTCTAACACGCTAGCAGAAATGCAACAGATTTTCGTTTTAAATACACTTATAAGTATTATAGTTTTTTTTTTTTTTTTTTTTAAAGTCTATCATCCGCTTCTTCCCTCACTTATCCTCACCAGCGGATCCAGGATTTTATTTTTTTTTTTTGGAGGGGGAGGGGACTTCAGCTTGAAACCTCTTTTTTTCATTCATATATATATATATATAAAACGATAATTATTTTGGAGAAAAAAAGATACTAACTACCTACATGAAATGGTATTTAGGTAATTCTGGAAGTCTTATTAACTTACTAATTACTCGAATGATAATACTTTAAGAGATAATTCTTTTATATTTTTTACCGTAAAAAATGGTTACATGTTACCATTTTTTTCGAGGGGGACGGGGTTAAGTCCGAAAGCATCCCTTGTGCTTATCCTTCATATTTAGTTATCTATAATTTTATGAACTCCGTAGTTGTATCAAATATTTTCTTAGTTAAAAAAATATTTTTATCATCATTATTATTTTTTTAACTTATCATTTCCTGGTAATGAAATATTTAAAATGTATAAATGTATAGCTAAGTAAAATATCGCAGTAATAAAATTATACATCTTGATTATTGCAATTATTTCTCTAAAGTTTATTAAAATATAAATATCATTGTAAATTAAAATTAATTAATTTTATTAGTAACAAAATGGAAAATAATTTAATGTGAGAGATTAAGCAGACCAGTAGTGTTCTTTAAAGAGTTTATTTTGCCATTACAAAACGAAAATAAACTTTTATGTCAGAGTGCCAGGCAGCCCTATTATACTGTGATCCAGTTTTTCATCTCAGGAATGTTTATCCCTTAAGCTATGCCGATTTAACTTAACAGATATTTTTAAAATTTCTTATATGATTGTTATTTTATTTTTAATAATATATATATATATATATATATATATATATATATATTTATTATAATATAATAGTTTACGCTCGGACAAAGAGTAAGCTATACTTGAACCGATTCGGGGTCAGGTCCAAATGAAAATAGGCTGATCAAATGAAACCTGGCCAACCACCAGAGTTGTCTTCTAAATCTATCCCTTCTCTGCAATTTAATCAATTAAATCATATTATTATTTAAATACTATAATAATAAAATTTAAAAAAAAAATTAATTTAATGCAACATATAAAAATAAATGATAATTATGTAAAAACCGTAAAAAAAAAAAAACTGAAATAATAATATATTTCTGCTGCAGTGAATTGAATAAGCTGCATTAATACACAACCGAAAACCAAATAATTAAAGAGTATTTTTATTATCGATTGGTCTGATTTAGATTCATTATTACATTATAATCATTTCAGAAATTATATATTTAAATCAATGTTAGCAAAATTAAATTTAAAGCTAAGAGAATCAACATCGAAATGACTTCAAAGTATACAAGAATATTTTTTCTATTTGAAAAAAAGTCTTCGAAACAATGCACACTAACAATGGAGATCTGAGGAATCGGAGAGAGATTGCGAGCTGAGTACCAAAAATAGAAAAAAAAAATTTTTCATTAGTCCGTATTTGTTTCTGCAAGCTAAATAATACTCAAAATATGCATTTTTTAAAAATTATAACGCATATACATCACCTAAATATAAGCATGTATCAAGAAAAAAATATAAAAACCTACCCCCAAAAGAATTATTTTATTATTTTTTTTTTTTTTAACAGTCCTTCAAGAATCACTTAATTTTATGTGGTTTATTTATTATTATTTTTATCTAATTACCGTAATAAACAGAAAAAAACATTTTTTTTTTAAATCCCGTCCGTCAGAAATGTTTATGAAAATAATTTTTTATCTTTTTTAATCATTAATGATATTGATCACTCAATTTTGGAAAATTTAGTTAATTGTCATCCATAAATATATGAGCATCGAAGCCGTAATTTGATTAAAGTATTTACTTAAATATGTATTATTAAATATATGTACTAAAATTTGAAACGAAAATATTCAATTGTATATATTGTATATCACTCCATATATATGATTTTTTTTTTTTTTTATTAATAGTTTGAAATATTTTCTTATATGTTTGCAAAATGTATGTTTGTAAATATACATGGACAACTTTCATATATTAATCATTTAATAATTTTTATTTCTATCTAATTATTTTTTTAACTTTGATTCGGTTTTATAAAAATAACAGTAGTGATAAATGTTTATATTTAATATCAACGCTTAAATTTTAACAATACATAAAAAGACACCTCCCTTTCTTATTAGTCTTATGTTTTATATACACAAACGTTGATGATGAGAGTATCATTTTCAAAAATAAAAAAAAATGGCTAATACTCAATTATGATAAAAAATAATACTTATGTTTATGTAAGTTGAACTAAGCAACAATTTAAAAATCTTCTTAATATTAAAGGCAAAGGTATAAGGTATGTATTTCATTTGACGTAGAAATCGCTTTCGATTAACGATGTTTTTCTTCGATTTTTTTTTTAAATAATTGAAGAATCAAGTGTTATTAAATAAAATGACTTAACCTTCATCAAATTCTTTCTTACAGTCCTTGACAGAGGGTAACCTAAGTAATAAAACAGCTATTATAGCACATTATTGGTCTATTGCTATGTTTTATTCGTCTAGAAGTATTTTTGTATGCATAATTAATACATAAATATATTAAAAATATATAACAAATAATATATAAATACACTTACTTGGGATGAGATGAGTTGGACTCCGGGTTATAGACTGGCGAAGGAATAGCTGCAGCGAGCCAAGAGAGTGGGGTTTCGTCTACTCTACTATCCACCCGCCAACGTAGGACTGTTTGCAATCCCCTGTTCAGCCACAACAAACAAATTTAATTAACACTTCCTTCTTCTGTATACAATTAAGGATTTCAGGACTAAAAAGGACAATCTCCAGGTGACGGTTTAGGTAATTTTTACACAGACCTGATATTTTCACCCCTATATTGACACTATATTTGAAACCATAAAACCCAACTTTTCAGTGTCTTTTTGTTTTGGAAAAATAATTTATTTATTTTATATTTAACATATGTTAGATTATTTCTAAGCTTTATAAATGTTCTATTGCTTCCTTATTCAGTACTGAACACAAGACCCCTTTTTTAATTTCCTACCTATACTAGGAACATGCAGTTTTCGACGGATCTATACGTTTCAGAGCCCCCTGAGTCCGAAAAAACACATTTTAGCCATTAGTCTGTCTCTCTGTCTGTGCCGATATTTTCTCGGGACCTAGTTAACCGATTTTGTTGCTTCTTTTTTTATTTTGTAGGGTTTTGACTACAAATGCCTGTGACAGAAATTCGATGCTCCATGGGCAATAGCTTGCGTACAATAAATGAAAAACATGTTTTTCTATAGATTGTAGCGCGAAAATGGCTCTATCGATTTTGATGAAACTTTTCTATAATGTTCTAATAATTGCCCTTTCAATTTTCGTATATAGACTGAATTCCTGAAAAAATTCAAAAAAAAAGTTATAAAGAAAAAAAATGTTATGGGGCCAAACTCCCTAAATATATATTATACGGTAAAATTTATAATAAAAATTTTGAAAGGTAATTAAATTACCAACAAAACTATATAAAAATCGTTCATTTCGGACAACTATTAACGAAGTTACAGCTTTTGAATTTCCAATGTAATATTACGGGTTCATATCGTGGTGTCAGAAAGGGGTGAATGAGAGAATAAAGATGACTAAGTGAAAGTAAGAAAATCTGTTGCCCGTATCACACAAGCTTTACTATTTCCTCTACTTTCAATAGAAATTTACAGCGATCTACCTTAAGCCGGTTTAAATTGCTTAAGTTTATCAAATAAATTGTGCTCAAATCTTAGATCAATTTTCAGGAAAATTAATCTAGTTCAATTCTTTTTTATTTCTTCTGTTTCTGTACATAGGTACAGTCGTGTGAGTGGACACACCAGATTTTTTTTATCTGTTCAATGAATAAAATTTGATTTTTTAAACGATTTCGATTTATCATTATATCTATGAAACCAATAATTCTTGAGAGCCCAGTTAATGAGAATCAGAGTTCGTTTAAGTAGTGAATCCTGCGTTTATCATAAATTACGAGTTTCTGAAGTTTATCTTTATCGTGAGATTTTTCATTAAAAAGAAATATAATGAATAGTTCACTAAATTGGCCTAGGATCAGAAGGTGGACAAGAAAATTATAACAAATGGAAATGTTTTTAACTGCTGAAAATCTATAGAGTTTGTTATGAGATCAGAAAATGATGAAACTAAAAGGCTTACTAGAAGATTACACTATTCTGCAAAAAAAAAAAAAAAAAAGATTGCACTGTGCTGAATCGAAAAATTCTATAAGGCACCATTTTTGAGAAAATGAAGGTTGTTTTAGAAAAAAAACTGAAATAATATATTTTTTATTATTTCATTTATTTATTTATTTTCTAACAGATAATAATAATATTATATAAAATATTTAATCCTAGAAACGTTAGTATATAAACTTTATGTCTACTCAATGTGTATATTTTCTCCTTTAATAGTATTTATCAACTGTCTCCCAATGCATTGTCCAACAGTAGTCAAAACAAGCATCTTCTTATTGCATTTATAGCCCAGTACCTTGTACATCGTAAGTATTCATTGAATGAGGGTAGAATGTTTCTTTTTATTTAATTGTATGAGATATGACTGAGATGCAAAATCCTAGTTTTAAATCACCTCCCTTCCCTCAGATCACTTTTTTATGTTCCAAAAACTGCTATATTTTCGGTTGTTCTCCATTATATCCACAAAGGAGCATGTTTTCGACGAAAACATTCAGTACATTTTTAAACTAGATTAAATATGCTAAAATTTAACACCAAAACAGGCTGAGCAAATCAAATAGTTTACGAGATACAGATTTTCAAATTTTTGAAAACTTTATTTTTAATTTAAATTATTTTTCATGTTTGGCCATATTAAATTGTCTTTAATCTTCAACAACCTGTCTGATATGAATCAGCAAAATAAATATTTATTCATTTGAATATTTTGAAGAAGGAATAATAGAGGGGGGAAATATTTGATGGAAGAGAGTCCGTGGGCCAGACCCCCCTTCCGTTCATTCTCCCTCCACATCACTATAAATTGCATTTCGTTGTGTTCCCTGTAACTATATATTTTTAAAAAAGGCAGATTTTCCCACAAAAAAAGTTGCTGCGCTGTCCCAAAATGGCGTCCAAACATAACTGAGTGACGACTTTGACTTGAGTTAGTTTTTCGGAAACTGAGATTCAGCAGTTAGCTTAAGTTCGTCATAATTAGTGTTTTATTAAATTTGGATAGCCGCTGTACAATGAAACATCAAAAAGATAAAAAAAATAATTGGCCTTTACGATAAAAAATACAAGTGAATTAAATTGTTTCAAGTCATTCAAACTAATGTTGAAAATCAAGCGTCATTTGTAATTATACGGCTAACAATAACGAAAAATGTCTTGAAATAAAACATCTGGAAAATGTATTTATCTTTCTAAACCACTGATTTATTTTTAACTTATTCGAAATATTTTGTTAGAAAATGCACATAAGCGACACTGGCGTAGGCAATAAAAGACTCATGTCATTCTAGCTCACTTATTTATTAATTATTTATATAACTTATTATTTATAGCCATTCCTAAATCTATGTATTCTACTCCTTCAGAATAATAACATAAATAAATGATTACTTCACTGACTCTTATAAGGCAGAGGTTATTGAAAACATAAACATGAAATTTGCGTAACATTTTCAAGTTTCGAAAATTTCATTCACTTCATTTACAATTTTTGTGTGCACTTGATGTAAATTTTCGTTAAATAATTTTTTTATTTCAATTTTAGTCTTCTGGTTGTAAAAAGTGATATACCCTTATCCCAGCAAACCTCATCTCCTCTCTGACGCTTCCTTCAAAATCTTAAAATGAATAAAAATTTACATAACGGAATAATATAAGACAGGTTATTGATGACATAAAGTGCATATGATCAAACAGATATAAAACACAACACAATACATAAGGTTTACCAAAAATTCTAAAAAATTAATCTTTAAACGTTGTGTTGTATGTATATATACTGTTTTATATTAAAATGTTTATAAATTGTAGATTTTTAAGAATATGTAGTTATAATAAATAGATTGGTGTATCATAAACTAAAAATTTGAACAAACAAATATGGTGCGCGCATCACACGATTTTCACTTACCACCAGTCACTTACCACTACTTAGCAGATTTAAATATTTTCAGACAAAGGGAAGTGAAACTAAAAATTATAGAGGATATATTTATTTACATTTCATTGTGGATATTTTAATCAGTATTTTATAAAGGGAAATATATTCTCCAGATGTTTTATTTCAGCACGTTTTTCGTTATTGTTGGCCGTTTAATAACAAACGACGGTTTATTTTCAACTTGAAAATTTTGTTGTTAAAAAAATTTACTTTACTGGTGTTTTTCATTGCCTAAGCCAATTATTTTTTAATATTTTTTCGTGTTTTCTTATTTTTTGACTATCCAGCTTTAATAAAAGACTAAATATGACAAACTTAAGCCAAATGCTGATTCTCAGTGACCAAAAAACTAACTAAAGTCAAAGTCGTCAGTCCGCCATATTTGGATCCCATTTTGGGGCAGTGCGTTCATTTTTTTTTTTTTTTTTTTGTGGGAACACTGGATTTTTTTCAATAAATAGTTACAACGATATAAAATTTATAGGAATGAGGGGAGAGGGAAATCCATGGTAGGGGGGAGGTCTGGCCCATCGTGTACTCTTCTCCATTTGGGCTATATCTTGATGAAACACTTTTCCGTGTTCATCTGAAACTGCTCCCATGTTGAAAGGGAAGAAATACAAATCAGACATGTTGAAAACCATGGCGTAATATGATTAAAACAATTCTTTAACAATGTCTTTGTAATTTGTAGCTCTTTTGTTTGTTTTATTATAATTTTTTCATACTGTAATAAATTGTAATGTCTTCAAACTCAAATATTTTTTTTTAATTTTTCGATTAAATCCCAATGATAAAAGATGCCCAAAATGTCAATAAAAAAATCCAGTTTTTGACCCATAACACAAATTTAACATGAATTGCTGCTTGATAGAGATTTTCTGCCTTTGGATTAGTGTTCAGCTTTCCTCAAAACATAAAAAATGATTTTGATGCCAAACGTTATCGTTAGTGTTAAAGTGTTATCGTTACGCAGAAAATTATAAAGGTCTAGTTGGTGAATTCCAATTGTATAGAAGACTACATAAACAAAATTCTTCCAATTTTCTAAACACTTACAGCAATCGACGCTGGTTTAGAAGATTATTGGAGTTCTGATGTTCAGAGGTTCACTGAAGACTTCGAGCCTATGATAATGGCGGGACTAGAAATCGTTGGTGCTAAAACAACATCTGACCGCATCAGATCGATGCAAATACAGTAAGGATCCAAAAATAACTTTGGTGAAGAACCTGTACGAGTTTCATCTGTCTTAGAAAAAGTAAATAGAAGTCTTCAAACTATTAAGTAAATTAAATTAAGACTTCAAAGTACTTAATATCTTAATAATATCAAACAATAATAGCAAACTTCACATTTTCGTTTATTTTTACTTTCACTTGCCTATGTACGTAATATATACCGTATGTAATGTATTGCGATCGTGAAAACTTTCGAACCTGAGTTTTCAACGGAAACACAAGTTTCTGGGTCCCGTCAGTCAAAATGGTATGTCTAAGAGTCCCACAAAATGGTATGTGTGTATGTGAACAGTTTAGCTCCAAAACAAAAAGTCGTAAGAAACTGAAATTACGTATTTAGGTAAATATTTCTTTATTTATTTATCCGTATTTCTGTGATCTGAGAGCAACGTTTTCGTTAAAATCAGCTAGCTAGAAGTGCAACTTTAAATCAATGATTTTACACATTTTTACAATTTTTTTCGAAAAAGGCTCTAATGATTTTGATTAAACTCGATATTAATGTACAATTACATTGTCTCTTGGCTGTATGAAAAATTCCAATGAAATAATATAATAAATTGTATATAATCTTAGGCCTTTTCCTCATTGAAGTCACATAACAGGTCTTAAGTGGCCAATGTTCAAGATTTCTTCCTTAAAAGTTCCTTCAATTTTGTTTATTTTAAATAATTAGCTAACTCTTAGTTTTTGAAGTAATAAAAAAAAGAAGCTAAATATAATCTTTGCAAGACTGATAATTGACTAAAGTGGAAAAAAGGTAAAATGATTAACTAAGTAGAAAATGAATTTCGGGGAATAATAGTCACAAGGTGTACGTATAATATATGGTTGGAACGTTAATAATTTTGGGAAAAAATATATAGCATACGAAGTCGTAGAAGGTAATGCAGCATGACGAAAAAATTATAAAAACGTCAGTCAAGTAAGGTTTCTCACCGTTTGTATTGGCTAAAAATTATTTATATTCAAGGTCTAAAATTTTTCGCGTGAGAATAAGGTCTTTGGAAAAAGCCGTTTTCGGAAATTCAGTAATCCTTCAACATATACGGGTTTGATATCCACGAAGTTTTGTTCAACAGCGAATACTAAAATGCGAAAAAGATTCGCATAAATAGATTACATATTTGCTGATTTGGGATTAAATAAAAAATCCAGTGCGTAATGAACACGAATATGACTACTGTTAGTGCAAAAGATCGGATGTAAACATTAAGTGTTTTACAGGAAACCACAAAAACTAATTGTTTCGTTATAATTTATTAGAATAATTTCATAATTTATTGCCTCCTGCTATTTTTCGTCACAGCAGAATACTTATGTCAGTTGCAGAATACAAATTGTCACCTTTAGTACGAATATAATTAAAAGTTAAAAATGTTTACATACAACCTTTTGCATTATCAGTAATAAATATATACTTAATCCAAATATTCTAAAAATGGATGGTAAAAAACATTCAAAAGAAAAACTAAACTTTTTGTTATTTCAGAGTTAACGAGACCAATACTTTTTATCAGTCAGAACAAAACTTTTTAAGCTGGAATTTAAAAATATATACAAAAATCACACAGAAACTTGATATCACTTCGAGCTAGTTGAACTTTAATAGAAATAAACACAATCACAAATAAGATTATTCTTTTCTACAAACTCTGAGTAAAAATTAATTTAAATTTATTGAAAATTACACGAAGTCTAATTAACGATAGTAAGTATCATGCCAGTAACGTTTGGAATCGACGAAATAATACAATATAAATAAACTATTTGAATAAAACCTAAAATTTTATAACCCCATAAAAATATCGTCTTAACCTAACTTCCATTCCATATAATTAGTGCCTTTCACATTTCACTGCCATTATATTGTTAACAATTATTTATATTAATTTTAATTATTAAATAGAATTCAATGAAATTCATACTAGGTAATTTCTACTCATCCAAAATTCCTCCAAGTTTGGGTCAAATTGAAAACGCAGTTTTCAAACTAATGGATTTTCAAATAATACGTTTACTGATCCAAAAGCAAAAGTATATTTTTTTTAGGAGTAGCGGATAGAATTTGATAAAATTCATACCTAATTGAATATCTGTTTATCAATCCCTAACTTCGCTCCAAATTTGAGGGATGTTTCCAAAGAAATTAAATGAAATTTCCTAACTAGCGTAAACTTTAAAAAAAAAAAATTATAAAATCCACCGAATCGAGGCAATGACCTTGGCGCATTTAAGACAGCTAAATCTTTTGTTTTAGACATTAGTATAGATAAGAATAATCGAATGACGTAATATTTGCGTGAATCATTATTAACAAAGGAAGAATTTTAGTTTCTTATCTTTTTTACCGTTATCTAATACGTAAAATTCCTAGATATTATGTAATATTATTATAGAGCAAACAATGGGACGAGTTCAATGATAGATATCTGTTTCTACTACCGAGGTCAGTATCGGTGCTGAGAGGGCTGATATTCTCAATTTTTAGTTTTTGTCTTTTATAAGTTTTTATTTTATTTTTGGTTTATTATTTTCAATAATAAACCTTTGTAATAGACCAAGAAAAATAAATTTACTCCACTCAAAATTTGGCTATTTTTCTTCAAAGTCTTTTAAATTTATTTATCTCTGTTGAACAAATCCGATACCTAGGACTACAGCTGGACAAAGGTTTAACTGAGGGTCCCATCATTAGTGTTTTCCAAAATCAACCTTGGTCTTGCAAGACTAAGACCAAGACAGCATAACAGTTGCAAGACCAAGACCAGGACTTGTAAAAGAAGATTTTTTAAATAAAAGTCTGATGCACGCAACACACAACTTTCACTTACCGCTCTACTTGGAATAGAAATTATTTTTGCTGGGCTATTATAAAATGTTTGAAGTCCATTTTAAACGTAGCTAAAGCTTAAAGCTTACAGATAACTAATCATTACGACCATTATAATTACAAAAATTCTATTTATAATATCGACGATAGGCAATAAAAATCTAGTCACTCCCTCTACTTTTATAAACCACACAACTTCAATATCTGAGCCTTTCAGTTGACAGAATGACTAACTCCAATTTCAACATTTTTTAGTAATTCAATTTCAGTAATATTTCTAGTTGAAAAAGTTATCTATACAGACAGTGAGTAATTTGATTCCGGAGTAGGTGATTTCAGTGTTGAAATATAAAACTGTGAATTAAGGTATAAATTTTGCCGCTAGAAACATCACTAAAATTAATAATAAACAATGTTGAAATTGGATTTAGCCATTGTGACAACCGCAAGGCTCAATCTGTATATTTGAAAGTATATCTGAATATTTATCCTATAAATAATTATCGTAGGACTATTAGTTATTAAATTGTTATTTTCCATTGTAAAGTTTACTAAAACAAAATATTACAAACTCTTGTGCTCGCAACACACAACTTTCACATACCGCTCAACTTTGAATAGAAATTATTTTCTGGCAATGTTGTGCAATTATAAAATTTAACAAGTGCAAATTTAACGAATCTTTATCCCAGAGCTTACAGCTAACAAATCATTATGACCACTAAAATAACTAAACCTCTATTAATTATATCAACGGTAGACAAGAAAAAACCTCGGTATTCCATCTGTATATGCCATATATATATGGCTCGAGAAATCTGAAAGTATAACTCTATATTTATCCTATTAAATAATTATGGATTGTAAGTCTATTAATTATTAAACTGTGATTTTCCATTGTAATGTTTACTAAAATTTTACAAATTTTAAATTTAGAGATTTTCATTGCCTTCTATGGATAGGTCAAAAGTTGTCACACTAATTTTAAATGGATAATGTTTGGATTACACAAAGGGAAAATTCATCAAATTATTCACTAATTTGATTTTCTATAGGGTTACATGGCGATTTTTCGGAATAAACGGGCGTTGATACTTAATTATTTAACTATAATATCAGATCTTGAATTATTAAACTACAGTAAATGTATTTAAGGTTATAAACAGTTGATGTCTGTTAACATTATTTTATGATGTTTGCTATAATCCTTGATGCCTGGTGTAATACTTATAAAAATTTTCTTCGACTTATGGGATACTCTACATGTATATATTTTTTTAATGTTACATAAAAAATTTAAAAATGTAAAAATGCTGGTGATAATGAGAAACCTCAGTAACAGATGTTTTTGGAACGTGTAGTGAGAAATGCACAAACTAAAATAGATGAGCTCGTTCATTGCCAATGCCGATTTGACAGTAGATACCTAATTGTCTCTCCCTCAGCGAGCAGTTAACATTATTTTAGAGGAGTACAAATTTATTTTCTTTTTCATATTATTGATTTTATTTATCATTTTATTCAGCAGAATAGCGAATTATATTGTCTTAGATACGTTGTAATTAAAATATATAAAAAATTTATATTTAAAATATATAATTTTTTTTTGTATCCCCAGTTTCATAGATGGTTATATCTGTTGTTAGATTCCCTTTTCTTGTATCTCAGATATATTCTAAGGTATTTTAGACCAATCTTCAGTTTTGTTTAATCTTTATTTTTATAATCCCCTCTCCCGAATTTTAAAAAAAAATATATAAAACAGCAATATGTTTGGGTAGGTTAGGAGTTTTTTGAGGAAGAACAGCCTTAAATTCTTTTTTATACAAAATGGTACAATTAAACTGTTTTGAAGATACTTTTTTTTGTTCAGAACTTCATTTAAATACAAAATTTAATAACTGAGATGGCATTATGCAGTTAGTGGAAAGATGGAAAAAATCATATTAAATAATTGCTCAATATATTGTAGATTAAAATTAATTTTATGCCTATAATACATTGAGTTTTATTTCGCCCTGAAAAACCGAAAAAACTTATTTGCGAACCCAATGCATACAATAAAGCATAATTTCTGTTTATGGGCGGAATTTGGAGAATATAAATAAATATATAGGCCTGGTACATCTGATATTTTCATTATATTTATTCGTTTTAGAAACAAAAATTATAACTATATGAGTATATATGAGTATGAATATTGAAATAATTTATATCGACATAGTGGACTAAAATATGTTTTAAAGAGAAACAAAGTTAAAACGTTTTAGTGATTAGCAATATATTAATATTTAACTTTTGTTATTAACATTATTACAAATATACGAATTTAATTCAATATTTACACTTTTTTCCACGTTTCAAAGATAAATAAAATCTTTGTCCGAAATATCGAAAAATTCAGAATATTAAAAAACCCTCATGTTCAAAAATGCAACTTATTTAATCTGAATTATTTGAATGTTCTATATATTGGCCGCCACCACGGACCATCCTTCATTACAAAACTATTTCTTGAATATTAAATAAATAGGAAACAAAAACAGAACCAATTTAAAACAAGAAAAATTTTAATGTCTAGAAACAAAATAAATATTACAAAGAACACATATTTTTTCACTTATTTTTTAATGCAAAAACCAAGGCAATTACAGTAATTGGAAATTCATTTTTATCCATTCCCACAAAAAAGAAAAATAACCTCTTTGGAAACCTCATTCTTAAGTGAAAGCAAGATCTTAACTGATATAATATTGACCCTTTTGAAATACTCCTTCATATATTGCCTTCAATTATATTGCTTCAATAATATTAACTCAATCATATTGACCGTGTAAGGGGTCATCAAGAGAAGTTCTTTGTAGGACCGGAGTACCAAGAATAAATAAATTTTATTGAATTTACTTGTATATTTAATAATTTAAGTTCATTTTGTATCATACTGAAGCCCTGTTCTGCTTGCTTCATTGCTTCATTACCATTCTATATAGCAACTGATATATATTAAAAAGAAAAAGTTAACAAATTTATATAATAATCATGAAAAATCAAGTCGCAACTTGATACTAAAATATTAATAACAAAGGCAAAAAAATTAATAAACATTGAGTGAAAATATTTTGATAAGATTTTAACTTAAGAAAGAGCTTGTACATCAGTTGGAAAACTTATCTCTTACCACGACTTTTCAAGAAATAGTTTTAAATATTTTCATATTAAATTAAGACGAGTTACAAAATTAACAATTATAATATATTTATTAAGCTTTTTAGTGTTATTGATTGAACATTTTGAGAAAAGTAATGATATATTGAAAGCAAAGCATATATATGAAATAATTTACTAATTTAGATATTAATCCAGTAAAAATTAATGGATCATTAAAATAATTCAGATTAAATAGGATGTACTTTTGAACATGAGCATTTTTTAATATTCTGAAGTTTTTGGTTTATTATTTTTAATAATCAACCATTGTGATCGACCAAAATATTCAAAAACTCAACCCCCTCTCAAAATTTGAGGTTTCACGTTTCAGGACGCGTAGAATTAGAAAAACGAATAAAAAATTTTTTGTCCGTCCGCCGTCCGCGCATTTTCTCCGAAACTACTGAACCGATTTTTTTCAAATTTTGACATTTGTCACCCGAGGATGATCCTCCTTCATCGACATTGCTATCCGCCTTTTACTTTCAAAATGGCTGCCGAAAAACCTGCGTTGCTATAGACTGTAGCTCCTAAACGAATGTACAGATTTCAATGAAACTTCGCTAAAGTCATTTCTTCGACGCCCTTTAAATTTATCTATATAACATACTTCAACGAAAAGAAGCTGGAAAAAAGTTACGAGGGATGGTAAAATTAAATTCCGAATAACTCGAAAAGCTTATACTTTTTTGTTGATATTGTAATAAGATGTTTGAAATTTATTTAAATTTCCTAAAAAATGAAGAAAGTTTCATCGAAATCAAAGCACTATTAGTAGAGATATCGCGGTTTTTAAATATTTTTGGTTGATTATTTTCAATAATCAACCATTGTGATCGATCAAAAAATTCAAAAACTCAACCCCTTCTCAAAATTTTCACGTTTCAGAACGCGTATAATTCGAAAAACGAATAAAATATGTCAAAGATAAAATTAAAAAATATGAGTAAAAACTAAAAAATGTCGTAAATCGAGAATTTTTGGGAAAAGTTAAGATTTTATGACAAACTCATGAAAAATTTAGAATTTTCAATTTAAAAAAATGGACGAAGCCATCATTAAAGTACGGATACAAAGCCTACAAATTATATAAAAAACATTTTTTTTTAATAATAAAAAAAAACCTTACTCGTCAGAAAACCTTAATAATATAAATTAAAAGTTGTTTGGGGTTTATAAAATTGTTGGCTAAGAAGTTTCAGTGAATATAGTAATCTCCCCCCTCCTCCCCTATAATTGAGATAGAACGACGCTCATGTTTTTTCCAAAACAGTAAGATCCCACACTAAATAGCATCTTAAAGTGGTTTCTTTCCTTATCTCATCGTTCCTAAACAGTTATCCTTCATAATAAATCTTTTTCTTCCCTTCGATTAACACAAGAGGTTCCTCAGGGTTCATCACTCTCTTTAACCCTTTCTTCTGTTTTTACATTAACCTTCTTCCAAACTCCATTTACCACTTATATACTGATACTTTTCAAATGTATCATTCCTTCCATCTAACCGAGAAGCTTAAAACAATCCTAAAATTAATGGAAGATATTTATATTGTCAACAGATAGGCAGTAAAGGATGAACTAAGCCTGAATGTTAAAACAACTAAGGTCATTATTATCGGTTCCAGGCACTCTCCTTTACCATCCTCTACTTTATCCAAATAATCGACTCATTCGGTTTGACTTGAGTGTAAAAAAATCTGATGGATCCACTCACACGACTTTTCTACCTATTTCAGAAAACTTTTTATATCTTCACATTTGTCCATCAAGAAACAAAAATAAATTGAATTAGATATATTCCTGAAAATTTATCAAAGAAAAGATATGAGTACAATTTATTTGATAAACTAAAGCAATGTAAATCGGTTTAAGGTAGATCAGTGTAAAAATGTCAATACCCTCTAATATTGCTGTTTCTGTTAAAAGTAAAGGAAACAGTGAAGCTTGTGTGATGGAGGCAACAGATTTTTTTACTTTCACTTAGTTATCTTTTTTCTCTCATTCACCCCTTTCTGACACCAGGATATGTACTCGTAATCTTACATTGAAAATTGAATAGCTGTAACTTCGTTAATAGTTGTCCGAATTTTTGTATAGTTTTGCAGGAAATTTCATTACCTTTAAAAAAAAAACAGGCTCAGGAGCTCTGAAACGTATAGATCCGTCGAAAACCGTATATTGGAAATTTGACCCGATCGCAATACTTTCCTTACCTAGTATAGGTAGGAAAGTAAAAAGCATGTAGTTATCTTCGATTAGCAGCTTTCTTAGAATAAACATATTTTATAGAACAAGTGAAAATATTGGATTCATCCGAGCAGAAAAAAAAATCGATATATCAGGTTTCACTATTTTTAATCTTTAAAAATTAGAGATACAAAAAATATTTCGTTCCTATATGTTTTTAATCGTTACAATAAAAGGAAGAGGATTAATGTCGAATTTTAAATAAATAAAAATTGAAAAAACAGTACAACTAATTTTTATATATTACTTCTCAGAAGCGTTGGTTTTCGCTAGTCCAATGATTGACCCCTGATTTTGAAGATCTCCTTCAGGTGGAAAAATAGTCACGTTCTCTCGAAAGTTTTAGAGAAAAAAGTTATGAATAAAAAGAAACCTTATTTGCGAATAACTCAAAAAATATAATTTCTTTTTTTCTCGATTATATCCATGAATATTTGAAAGATTAAATTTAGTAAGTTCTCTAAAATACAAACAAAATCTTTGAAATAGATTAGAACTTTGTGAATTTCTATCCCGATCAACCAAAGGAGCAAAGTGGGTTCATATAAAGTTTTAAGAAGAAAGAGAGTTAAGTTTGTATTTGGCACCAGAAAAAAACTAAAATACAAATTTTCATAGCAATCGAAAAATAATTTTTTTTTTCACCCAATCGAAGCCAAGGCTTTTTTTTTTCTCTTCCTTGGAACTCGTCCCTCTCCCCTTGGATTTTTTTTTTTTTTCGAAAAACACAAAAAGATTATACCCTTTGTAATTTATCATTATTTTTATTATTTATTTATTTATATGATATTTACAACTCTATACAAAAAAATACATCTGGTAAATTCGCACATAGATATAATGACATGGAACACATGTTGAGAAGCTACCCATTGGTAGCACTCTAATAATATGTCTATATTAGAAGATCACGTGGCCATCTTCTTTTCAGACGACTCGGAGGGTTATCAGGAATCGCAAAGGAAGCAAGGTTAGAGACAAGAGGGTTGGGATGGTTATGAAGTTTATTATGGAAGGACAGATATCTGGATTGGGCCAAATCTGATACATAAGGAACATTAAGATCATTATGGATAATTTTATTTGTAACAAAGTAAGGAGCATTGAGAATTTTACGAAGGATTTTGGATTGTAAGGATTGTATGCGAGAGGAGTTTGAAGGTTTGGTGGAGCCCCATAGCTCAACTCCGTAAGTCCAAATAGGCCTTATTATAGTCATGTAAATGAGTCTTTTATAATTGATTGGAAGGTTAGAGCGTTTGCCTAGTAAGTGTTGAAGTAGTCGGAAACGTCGAGCTGTTTCTTGTCGTTTCAGTCCGGTATGAGGATTCCAAGTTAGACGTTTGTCCAGATGGAGTCCTAGGTAACGGATTTGTTCAACAGGAATAAGTGAGGTGTTGTTAAAGGATACTGAAGGACAGGAACCTTGGTAATTTTAAAGGACTTTTTTCTTTACTTGCATTTTGGAGACATAATGGCTGTGTGTTTTGGAATTATAAATTCTAATTATAACCTATGATTTAAAAGATTACTATTCGAAGATTACTATCAATCAATCTTTATTTGTTTTAAGGGAAGAACCCTATACAAATGGAGTCTATCACAAAATAACAAACATTATTATCCTTTTTATGCTACATAACAGACATTACAACACTCTTAAGCATAAATTATATTCGGTAATTATCAATTAATATAAAATCTAAAATTGTCAACAATATACATAAAACAATAAATACACATTTAAAAAAAAAATATTAATAATAAAGTATGCTTTAAAATTAAATTAAAACATTCTCATATACCTAAAAAAAAAAAAAAAAAATACTATTCGAAGATTACTATATTCGAACCATTATGAGGTGAGATACAGCCTATTGTAATTCATAAATATTTAGACTTAGAACATGAAGGAAGTTTTATAGTAGTTTTTTTTTTTTTTTTTTTTTTCTTGATTGATTACAATTATCGAAAAAATAGTGAATGATTCCTTCATCTTGTCATACGTTGAATTATTTCTTTCTTTATTATTTTGTCTTTAGAGTGCTACCAGTGGGTAGTTTCTCACCAAATGATTTCATGTTATTATATTCTATTGTACACATTTACTGAATGTATTTTTACTTGTAATACAGTTGTAAATATCATTAATAAATAAATAAATAATAAAAAAATTATTTTGTCATTTGTTCACTGACCAATATTCTTTGAGAAGTATTCGATTGAACCAACTAGTAATTATATAATATTACAGTCAATTAACTGATGACTACTATTTTATGTATGGCGTTCTAACCTTCGCCCCCCCCCCATCTCTCCTCTCTAATATTTCCTAATGCTATTTAAGTTAATGAGAGATCGTTAGAAACAAGAAATAAATAAAATAACCATATTACGATTTTTAAGAACCATTTTTTGTTACCAGTTGACTTCAACACATAAATCGAGTGGGTTTTAAATTTTTAGTTACCATGCCCATTTATTGGACATCAAATTGAAGACAAGAATGGATAAAGGTGTTATGTTACAAAAATAAAATTTTAAGAAAATTACAAATAAAGTTTTCTATTTATAAGAAGCTTTCTAAAGACATAATTTTCATTGTATACTTTAAGAAATTATGCAATTAACAAAGAATCATAGTTATGTTCCAGGAGCATAACATTCGTAAGAAAAAAATAGTTTCCAAACATTTGTTACATATCACCTTCTTCCACTCATTTCTTCGATTATTTTCCAACATTTGGAGAAATGTTTGTTTAAGAATATATAATAATTATTAGAAAAGAAAGGAATTAGTTTACCTGATTCAGATTAGCACTACGCTCACCAGAATATTAATGGCGCGAAAAAAATAACATTAAAATAAAACATTGTATTACATTGAAATGAATTTAAATCAGTTATAAGATTTTTAACTAAGATCAAAATAATAATTTGGATAGTGTAATTACTTTTTACTTAAATTAAATAGATGTTATATATACAAACTGAGCAAGGCATGCTCTTAAATTCTTATACAATATTCACTAGCTCGTTTTGTTCATTTTTATAGAAGAAAGAAATATTTTTTTCAATTTATAATATTTTTTTTTGAAATTTTTATGAAAAATATAATTTTATATCTTTCTGAGGATTGATATTTTTATTTATACTAAAAATGTCATTTAATTGATATTCTCAGTCATTTATTTCATGTTTTAGAAGATTAATTAATAATGTAAATTTTTTTTCTGGTCTCCTACTACCATAAAAAATTCCCCACTACCACTAACTCCTTCAAAACATCACAACAGCTGAAGGTTGAGTTGAAGTGAGTGTAGGTTCTCGCAAGGTTAGTCTGTCCTCAAAACTCACTCCGTAATTTCCTGAAACTTAAAACGGGAATTAAATAGTCTGAAGTTCGTTTAAAATGTCTTAAATTCATAAAATTATAATGGCTTCCAAAAAGACTTTACAAATTTTCCTAAACAGATTTTTAAGGGAAGAGATAACTTCCAGAAGAGCATATTCTCTTCTTTCTCCTGTTCAACGAAATTCCAGAGTAAGTTACGATATTTACTTCGGTTTATACTTTAAATTGTGCTTACATTGAGTTCATTGTGATTTTTTTTTTTTCAAATAGTGTCTATTCATTTGTGAATCTGACCATTCATCTAACAAGAGGTATTATCAAAAAATCAGCCATGAACCACCACCTTCAAAACCTTTTACGAAATTTCTCCACATTTTTATTGGAGCTGGATTTTTATCATTTTTTATAGATTGGGAGAAGTAAGTATTTATTATGTTTTATAGTATTATAGTATGTATTAATATCACTGTTGAAGGTTTGTTTTCTATGTTCAGGGTTGACATTCTTAATTTTTATCTAGATTCTTTGTATTTTTATTTTGTTATAAAATGCATTTTTACATAATCAGTCTATGTTCACTACTTGTTGACATAAAGTTTCTGTCACTTTCATATGCTGAAGTACAGAGCTTTCATAATTGATCTCTTTTATTCATTTATGGAGATCTCTTTTTAACAGCATGTTGCATTGGGTCTTATTTATTTATTGTACTGTTTTATGTTTCTGTTTGATTATGCTGTGGTACTAGTTCTGTTTCACTATTCCAAGATGTTGTTTGATATCAAGATCACCCAGAGCAGGGTGTTTCCAGATTTCCAAAACTATCCGAATATGTTGAAAAATAATAGAGTTGCATGCAGATAACTGGAAAATAATAGCCTAAGATTTGAGGAGATTAAGAATTCTGGTTAAGGTGACAAAAGATTTACAATGTTAAGTCTGTTAAGCCAACAGAAAAAAAAAAATTGTTCTTTTTATTTATTCTTAATAATTTTACTCACAATAGGGGTAATCACGTAACTCCTGTTAAGTCCTTAATGTATGATGGTACCGTACCAACTGTAACAAGAGTCTTGGTGAATTATTCCTCTGTACTAACTTGCTAAAGTAATATTAGTTATAGTTATTCGAAATCTCTGCTCACAATAACTTAAATTTTGCTTGTTTATTTTAATGTTTAAGAGGATATTTTTGTTATTTGAACACGATTTATTGCCTGAGGTGGCAACGATGAATTTATAAGGAATTTGAAAAAATAAATCCTCCAACTTCATGGAATTGTCTAAACAATAATAGGTTTTCGTTCTCGTTTGTTCAATGTTTTCCAGATTCAATCCGTATTTTTTTTTATGTCCTTTACTTACAGAATTCCTTCTTTATCATCTATCTTAGTGTCATGTACAGCATGGAGGAACCTTATTGATCCAATGTTGCCAGGCATCACGGCGCCCATAGAGCTCTTTCCTTTGTTAGCGTGTTTTCCCTTTTTTTCCTCCAATCCTCTGATTGTACTCCTGGTAAAAAATTCTTGGCCTCCTACCAGTGTTTGCGGCTTCTAACACTTTTTTAGGATCTTGATCCTCACTCATCAGGCAAACATGGCTAAACCATCTGAGCTGTCGTTTCTCTAAGGTTGTTTTTAATGCTCAGATTTTAAGCTCTTCCTTAATTGTTTCATCTCTAACATGGTCTCTTCTATTTTTTCTTGAAATTCTCTATTATTAACTCCTTTGAGCTCCAGTAATTTGGCCAATCATGATCAAGTATAACTTGATTGAGTAGAGAGGTACTCTGACTTGTACATTCCATTAAGTAGAAGATTACGGTATCATCTTTCAATATATGCATAGTTACTAGTATACCTCAGTGAGAACTCTCATATTAGGTAGCTAACATTCTTCCTTAAGGCATTCGACTTATAAAGGATATCAGTGAAATATATTTATTCGTACCTGCAGTATCATATTATCAAGATTGTCTATTCAACATTCAAAATTGATAAAGTTTTTTACTTTACCATAACTGTTGAAGTAACAATTTATTTAATAAGTGATTAGCTTGTCCCATTGCAAAATATCGCTCCAGTTTAATAGTTGAGCAATAAGACAGGTCTTTCTAAACTTATACTAATCCATTATTGTACTCAATCAAAATCTGTTTTTGTGAGGTATATAAGATCCTTTGTTTGTAGTTTTCTCACCTACCAGGAGTTTAGAAGCCATATCTGGATATTATTTTTATTTATTAAAAATATCAAAAAGTTTCTATACCATCTGAAATGCCCAAGGGTTCATACAGATATTATCCTCCACTAATTTTTTAAATAAATTTTTAGTTCTTCAAAGACTATCATAAATATCAATATTTTACTTTTTAAAACCTAAACATTTGATAAGTCTGGTCCTATAGCAACCAGAGTACCTAAGACGCTTTCGACAAGAATTAAGATTTATCGGGAAAACTAAATGTTTGGGCTTTAAACCACAGGGTCGAATATAGTCCCAAAGGTCCTATACTGAGTCTTGAAGTCCTCGTTAAAATGTTTAAAACACGTTCATTGTAGATCCTCCGACTTTTGTAAAAAACTGAGTTTTGAAATCTCCTAATTTTTCTAGTGATATTCATTGTAGTTTTAGTAAGGTTTCAAGTTTTGAATTTGTTATTCGTCAATCCATGATATTTCCTTTTGTCTGATACCTCATTCTTCAACATGCTTGTCTGAAAAGGGATCTATACATTATATATAGATCCATACAGAGATCTAAGTATTATATATAGTGTATAAATGAAGATATTTTGTTATTAATATTAAGGGTTAGAGAAAAAACATAATGTGAGATTCAAATTACTAATAGTGTCACATGAATATGCACTCAGGCTGCCTACTAATTGAGGTTGAACATTAATTAATTAAATTAGATCTGTCTTTATTGTTATATTCAAATACTAATAATACTTCATGCAAAATTCATCAATTTAACTTTCCATATATATTTAGATTTTCTCTGTTGTAAACTTCATATGATTTTATGAATTTATATTTCAGTTAATGCCAATAAATTGTTTTAAAATTTTAGGGTATTTAATGACCTTTTCCCAAGTGTTGATGCTGCTGAGGTATTGGAAACAAGCCATCGTCATAAACAAAAAAGTAGAGATCAAAAAGAATTAGATGGCGAAGAAGGGCTTAAAAAAAAAGAGAAAAAGAAGAAAGAAAAAGTTGGTTTCCGAGATCGAAAGGTGATTTTTTTCCTCTACGTGTATCATAAATTTCACTTGAATATTATTCATATTTTCTATTACTTTTTATTCTAAATATTATTTAGATATAAATATTTCATGTTTGACAGTGTTTTATGATTTGATGAATTTTATTATTATTAATTATTGTTAATCGTTGTAAGCAGATCATCGAATATGAAAATCGTATAAGGATGTTCTCCACACCGGATAAGATATTCCGTTATTTCGCTACAATAAAAATCACAACCCCAGACTGGTCCGAGATCTATATGACCCCAATAGATCTGATAAGATCAATCACACCAAACTATCAGCAACCCGAGGGTAATATTGTGTTGCGTTGTGGTGTTTGTTTCAGGATGGAGGTTAACATTATTTAGAATTTTTTTTTTAATCAATGATGGGACTTAACATTTTTATTGGGTTTTTATTATATAGAAATACCTTTCAGCTTTGCATGACTCAATAATGCTTTTTGTTTTTAATTTTAATTAATTTTTTTTTTTGCAAACATCACCAGAAGCTATTGACTATATGACAAGGGGAAAATGTTCAAGCTTAATGTCTTTTTTGTTTTTTTTTATTAAAAATTGTTTTGATAAATTTTTCATCGTGAGAAATGACTAATTAACATTAATTCTATCTCCGTTATTTGTTATTGTACAAATATCCCTTAGTAAAACAGGAACACTTAGCAATCATTCAATGCATTTATGATATTGATACCTTATTGGAATAGACATTGTGTTTTAAATGTTAACTGAATAAAACTAATATGCAATTAAGTGAAATGATTTATTAAAATTCAGTTTTATACTTCTTGTTTTTTCTCTAAGAAATTTGTTCACTGCGAAACCTCCATTATTCAAAGTTGTATCAATCTTGTATTTAGAAAAGAAAGAGGAGGCATTTAAAGGATTTAAATATAAAACTAAAATGCTGGTTAGATTTTAAAATTCTTAGTTATTGCTAATTATGTTAATGTTTTTCATTATGTTCTTATCTGTTTATTACAAATTGCTAAAGTGGTTATTCATTATTTGGTTTTATGTTCTGTGTTCTGGCATTAATTTTGACTATGAAATTAGCTGTAACAATATATATTATTTTTTTTAAATAATGTTCTTTGCTCCATTTTGGTTCTTAATGAGAACCAGTAATTATCATTCCAGTAAATTTTCTGTTGATAAAACGTCTATGGCTTTTATCAGAATGAGATTTGTAGCAAATAATTCCTAGGTGACTGCCGAATATTAAATTATCCAATCTTGAGTCTAGAGGTATCAGTTGGTGAATTCCGTTGCCTTGTTACTTATGCTTGTTGGGTTGCTTACTGTTATGCTTAGTGGTAGGTAACATCTGGGATCAGCTGAAAATTCCAATGAGAATCCCATTCTAAATTTCCGGAATTAATATTTGAACAAGAAATTATTAATGGAAGAAACATTTTCATTTTATAACCTAGGAAGGAAAATAATACCTCAACAACCCATGAAGGTTCTTGGATTCAGTACTTTGTCAGAAACTACTGTTTTTTTTACCAACAGTAGATTTAGCCGTTAAATCTTATTATTGGCTTATGCTCAACTGCCAGGCTTTTCCCTCTTAACTAATTAATCAAGAGGATCAACTTTATAAAGGCTCGGTGTGTTCCAGTAGAGTCCCCTGACATCAGGATCAATTCATTTCTGGTTTAACAGAATAAGTAATCATTGGTTACCTTCAGACTCGGCCTGAAACAATAGGAGCATAGTGCCTTACTTGTTGAGCTTACTCACTGGCTCCACACGTCTTTGTGACTCTTGGCCTTATATTCTTCCTCTGGCACAATTCTTGGCAGCGTTCCTCCAATTTATGGCATCCTACTTTGCAGCATCTTTTACTACCTTATCCTTCCAGTGGCTTCTCTGTCTGCCTCGTTTTCTCTATTTTTCAACGATTGCCATGTGCAGCATCTTCTTCTGCAGCCTCTCTTCCTTCATTCTAGCAATATGACATGCCCATCGTAGTCTATCTGCTTTTAAATAATTAACTATATCATGATTTTTCAGAGTATTTCTGTATTATTTTCAGTCCTCCATTTTCCATAAATCTTTACCATATATCATCTCACAATTCATTGACAACTTACAACTTATTGAGATACTCAACCGCATTTCCTTTTATAAACATTTTTTTTTTTTGGTCCTCCTCGTCTTTTAGGATATATAGGGTTTTCCTGCGCCATGGAGTGATGGCAGAGGATTAATGCCAGAGTTAAAATCCCTCCCCCCCCCCTGCACTGGAACACGAACTCATAATCATTTTTATCACATTATCTGTGATCTAGGTTGACAGGCAACGGGGGGTGCTGTGCACATGGATTAGTCCGCTCAGCCATCCCACCCCTTCTCTTTTATAATCCAGTTACCCAATCAATGTAAAGAGAATTATTAATATTTTTTAATCACAAAAACAACATTCTATTTTTCATGTTTCTATATTTTCCCAGTATGATTCTTCCCTGCTAATTCACAGTATAGACCTCTTTTTATCAAATGTAAAACTCTGTAATTGGCTTCATTTCATTGTAACCTACAACTTTTTTGTATATGAGAATTATCAAAAATGGGACATCTTCTAATTAAATTAATGAGCTACTAATAATTCATGAATACCATTTTGCTCCCACTTAAATCGTTAGATAATTTGATCACAATATTGAGAAAAATATGGCCTACAATAATGTTAAGCCATTTGTCATCTTTTTTTTCAATTTTGTGATGAAATTATGTTATTATTCAAGTAGAAAGCAAATTGCAAATGCAAAAAAGCAAGGGTGCTCAAGACTTTTTAGTACCACATTACCTCATTTTTAACTTTTTACACCTCATTTCCGAGAATTTTCATAAACAAAAAAGTTACAATAAATTGAAGCCATTCACAGAATTTAATTCAAGTGTTAATAATGGTAATAAGTGGTCTGAACAGCGGACTATCCTTTACCTCTGTTAACCAAGGTTTTACTGTACTTAGTATTAAAAAGTATGTATTTAAAAAAAAAAAAAAATCTGAAAACCTTTTTTTCTTTTAAAGGTGTATTTAAACTCAGCATAACATAACCTTATTCTAATAATGGTGTGACGCTTACTAATCCTCGATTTGGCTCTTTTACTTTTGCAATAGATAATTGAATACGAAAACCGAATTCGACACTTCTCGACGCCAGATAAAGTGTTTCGCTATTTCGCTACTCTTCAAGTGATCGGACCCAATGAGGTTCATGAGGTGTACATGACTCCTGATGACTTCCTGCGGTCCATGACACCAGGGATCAAACAGCCAGATGGTATGGTCATCTGGTAACTTTTGAATGTAATCTTTATTTGTTTTATTATTTTGCCTCTTTCTCTCTATTTTTTTTCCTTTTTTTATTTAGTTAGTTTTCAACAAAAGCTTTGAAAAATGATTTCTGTATATACGAATTTCTATTATCAAAACCGTAATGCATTAACATTTTCATAATTTCAGAAACCTCTATGAATGTTGAGATTAATTGTATTGGAAAGTACTACTAAAAAATGTGGTCAGGTTCTATAAAATATTAATTTAATAAAAATTATGTATTTACCTGCATGTTTATTATGTAATAATAATAAAAAATAAGAATAAATACTGATTTTATTTAATAGATATGTAAAGTATACATTGGGCATTGAATAAAGGTCGCTTCTTCTCTTTCATTCTATTCCCGTTCTCCCACTCTTTCAATAATTGGCCAGGGTGTAGTATCGTTAAAGTATGGACAAAATCCTAAGCTCAGCACTAATCCATTGATGGATTTCCAATGCTCATCAATTATGTTTGTGCTCAGTTTAGGATTTTGCCCACATCTGCATTGATGAGTTTAATAACAGCTTGATGAATTTCCAATGCTCATCAGTGATCTCAGTGTTCAGTTTATGAACATTTCTTATACACAGTGAAGTCAAAGCAATTTTAATATTAACATAGCTAATTTGGTAAACTGTCTCTACTAATCTTATTTGTTTCATATGTTCATATTATATTTCAGAAAATAAATTTTCTGTCTCTAATGCTGGTTAGGGAGTTAGGAGTAGAATGCTTAACCCGTTGTAAAATATATACCGCTGTTGTAAAAAATTAAATAACTTTTAAGTTAATTGAATTGCTTGAAAAATTTAAAGTAATGTATAGTAGCCTTATAAAAATATTTAAAATAAAAATCTGTACTACTATAGCCAATGTAGGTTCTTGGGTTCAATATTTTGTGAGGAACTACTGCGGTCAATACGATTGTGTAAGGAGATTTGAGTTAGATCACACTATTTTTTCATCCTAATTATTTAATGAAGAGTATGCGAATCATAGAGTCTGGTAATAATATTTTAATTTTTATATTAATAAAAACAGACTTAGATTTTTTTTTTGTATTTTGCTTCTTTTTCTTTTTTTTGTTGACTATCATTAATTACAAAGCAAGACAGATATTTAAAGGCAAATGATAGTGATTTTCTTACTCAACGTAAAACCCTGAAATTGTTTCACTGATTTTTTTTTTTAGTTTGGGCATAAATATTTCTGTCCTAAAAAATGTTAATCCATTACTTTTGGCATAAAACTCGACCAGAATCAAATAGGAAGTGTTGTTTCTTTTTTATCTTTTTTTTTTTAACATTAGCATGGCATGATTATAATGTACTATTAATTAATAGGTAAGTTGGTGTGCTTGAGGTGCCCTCGTCATGTAGTAAGCTTCTTTTTTCTTTGTCTCACATATTTATTATTATAATAAAATTATACTAATCCAGCACATTATTTATTTTACATTAAACTCATTGTCCATATAAACTATAATTTTCACATTGCCTATTAATTCCGATTTATTGATGATTTTGTAATTGAAATTTTTGTATATATATTTTTTTTTTCAATTTGATAGAATACCTGTTATCTGATAGCTCAGTTGCTTATTAATTGTCAAAAATCTTAGGAATATCCATTCAAATTGTGAAAACAAAAATAAGTGTTAGCAAAAATAATCATATATAAGGTTGTCATATGAGTCCATCATTATATTTTTTACTAATTGATCAGTGTGCATCAAGTTTAATTAGTGAAAATCTATTTATATCAATTTTATAGATTGTTATTCATCATTATCATGATTATGATTCTACATCATTAAATAATTTTACAGAGATGGACATATAACTGACTGTTGGAATTGTAAGGATGAAAAATGGTTAGAATGTGCAGTCAAAAAATCATGTTAAGTTTGTCGACTTTTCAACCCTATCATGTGGAGGTAGGTGGGTCATCATCACGGCAATGATTTGAAGAAATAACAAGAATTAAGCGTGTATGGATATCGTACGGTTTGGATGGGAGGTGTGACTTCCACCTCCTATCCAAGCCGTATGATATCTACACGCACTCAGTTCTTGTTTTGACTTCAAACCGTTGGCACAGATAATGATACACATGCTTGGATTGAAGGGTTGGCAAACTTAATAAACATAATTTTTGACTCCACATTAGAACTTACTTTACTCGAAACAGGGGGGAATAAGACCTAAGGGTATAGTCTGAAAAGTTTCCGACCGCAAAGTGATGATAAAAGCAAGTGAATTTCGTTGTTCATCTGTTGACAGGTACCCACCAAAGTTTCAGCCATTTTGGACACCCAGTTTTTATGTGACAGTCGTTTGAGTAAGTTGATGTGAGTGTTTTTGTGAAAATGGACAAAATCAAGTATCGAGCTGTCATTAAATATTTTTTTGGAAGGCAATATGCCTACGCAAATCCAAGATGAGTTGGATTCTGTGTATGGGGACTCTGCACAATCGTTTACCACAGTGAAGCTACTTTTGGGCAGCTGAATTTAAACGTGGCCGTAAGAGCTTGGAAGATGATGAACGTTCGGGACGCCCAAAAATTGCAACTAGTGACGAAAATATCGCTAAAATTCACCAAATGGTGCTAGACGACTGCCGAATTAAAGTGAGAGAGGTAGCAGTGGTTATGAACATGTTAAAAAAACATGTTTCTTACATATTAAATCAACATTTAGATATGTGAAAGCTATCCACACATTGGGTGCCGCGTTTGCTCACCTTAGACCAAAAATGTGTTCGAATGCACATTTCCAATGCTTTGTTGGCACAGTTTAGGTTCAATAAATCCGAGTTTTGCTGCCGATTAATTACTGTAGATGAAACTTGGATACCCCATTATCCGCCTAAAACAAAATGCAGTCCAAACAGCAGTGGACTGCAAAGGGGAAACCGGCTCATAAAAAGCAAAAACTTTTCTGGGCTGGGAAAGTGATGGCAACTGTTGTGTGGGGTAGCCATGGAGTTATTTGAATCGACTATCTTCAAAAAGGAAAAACCATTACAGAAGCATACTATGCATCATTACTTGACAAGCTAAAGGCAGAACTTGTGTAAAAACAGCCACATTTGCAATAAAAAAAAATCCTGTTTCACCAAGTCAATGAACCGTCTCACACCTCAGCGGTTGCCATAACGAAAATCTACAAATTACAGTTTAAACTGCTTAACCATCCACCTTACCAGATCTAGCTCCAAGCGACTTCTTTTTGTCGTCTATCGCAATATCTAAAAATTGGGCTCAGAGGACAGATTTTCGTTAAATGAAGAGGAAATCAGCAGAGAAAAACGCTGAGTACTTTTTGGACGGGTTGCAGAGATGGGAGAAGTGTATAGAGTTACATGGAGACTGTGTTAAAAAATAAAAAAAAATTTCAGAAAAATGTCGTACTTTTGTTAGATCGGAAATTTTTCAGACCACCCTCGTGGGTGCTAATATTGATCAGAAGCGGTGTTCATTCTGAATCTAGTTAATGAATCAAAATAAAATTAACATGAATATACTGAATTAATTAAAGTATTAATGAAATATAAAGTAAAAGGTACATGTCATGGATGTTGATGAAGGATGCCAAATTATATAAATTGAGATTAATATGTTAGTAATAATTTATTGGAAATGGTACTTGAGAGATTGATGATGATGATGATGATGAAGGTGAAGTACTAGTGCAGATATATATGAGGGTGTAGAAACCTTAAAGTTGCCCATCGAGAGGCTGATGTTAGAATATATCTGGATACAGCAATATGTGTTGCCATCAATGCTGACTCTTTCTGGGCCACTTCTTGAGCTTTGTGTCTAGCTAAACATATTATTTTTTCTGTGGTGAGTCATGGAGTCCATTTTTTCAGGCTCTGTTATTCCTTGACCACCCTGTTCTAGATCCTCCAGCTAAGACTCTGGTGGATCTCTGTTGCTCATCTATACTGATAGATGGCGCTGCTTAAATTAGATCCTTCTGTACTTTACTCACATCCTAACCATTTTTCATCCTTAAATAATTTTATGTGTTTTACTTATTATTTAAGTGATTTACTTGTATTAATGAGTGTATCATTAATATCATTCACAGTTGTTATTTGGCAATTAGAAATTATTTATACTCTTTTTACTACAGCCATACTTCTTTCATTGACATTTTATTCTTGCTGCTTATAATTTTTTTTTAATGCACTCATTACAAATCAAGAATTAACTTATATTAGTTCATTAAACTGATAATCATATTGAATATAATTATCCATAAAAACATTTTTTCTTTTTGGTTTTATATATATAGGTATTCCTCACTTTGTGACCTAGTTGTATTCCAACGGTATGATCCTTAAGCTAATTGGTTGGCAATCGAGGAAATACCCCTGTGAATACAGTATCATTATAAAAAGTATACACAACAAATTTCGTATTATTCCCAAAATACGACCTATGTCTCATTTTCAAACTTAAACGATAAAAATTTCTTCATTTGCTGAAATGGATGGTTAAAGATCTTTTCACTACATAATTATTATGGTTTTAAATCCAAAAAAAATTTCAACACCTCTTTCACTCTAATTTTATCCTTTAAAATCATTAAAATTGTCAAATTCACCAATTCAAATGTTACCGTTAGTCGAGTCATAGGTCAAAGGAAGCTCGATTGCTAATTAGGCAAATAGGTTGTAAATTGAGGAATCCTTGCATGCATATTTTTTTTTTTTGTTATTCATCAAGGTTGTTATATAAATTTTCATTTTTTTTTTCCAGGTTTAGGACTTGATCAGTACAAACGATACGATCCAAAGGTATGTGATGAGATATTTTTTCAATTTAGAAATTTTATATTATTTCAATTTTTTCACTATTAATCTTCTTGGCATTAAAAATACTATATTTTTTCAGACTTTTCACAAAAATTTTATATTTTTTTGAATTTCAGACTTCCACTGTTTTTCTTGTAGAAAGAAAATAGTTTATGCATTTAAATTCAAGCTTTCTCTCATTTTACTTATGGATATAAAAACTGTTATAATTGTTGGCTAATATCATTTTTATTATAGTTCCCTAGGTAATATATTAGTCAATGATTATAAATAATCTGAATTGGATAGTTCTTTATAATTAGTATGGTGTATAGTAGAATTCAAGATGGTGACTGGTTTCAAGATCACTTTGATCACACTGCAAAGGAATACTGAAAGTAGCCTGGTGTTTGCAATCACGTACAACTTAAAAATGATAAGTGTGTCCTCATGAGATATTTTTACCTGGAATGTACTAAAAACAGTACTTGAAGCAGAAAAAAAACTTTTATTTTTAAAAAGATTCGATATCACTGGAATTTTTACTATCAACAAATTTTCAGTTCTTTTGGAACTAGAACTTTTTTCATAGTAACTTTCCAAGTAAAGGTTTTACAAAACTTTTATTTAAAAGCTCTGTCGATTTCGCTAAAAAGTCTATCTAAAAAATGACTTATATTCTTTGTTACTCAAACATATGACACATTAGATTCATGTGTAATTCGTTTAAGACAAGTTATAACTTTAATCTAATCCTGATTACCGTTTATTTTTTATTTAACGGATTTATTTTAAGAACTTGAATGAATATAAGTTAAACTTTTACTACAAGCCTGGAATTTAATTACAAAAAAGTTCCTTAGAACTGTTATTTTAAGAAGTTTTTTCCTAAAAAGTTTTACAGAAATGGTTAAAATAGAACTTTTTAAAAAAGTCTTATGAATGTTTCAACCCCTTACTAAAAGTGTTTTTTCTTATTTTGTGTTATTCCATATACGCACTCAACTATAGATAATATATAAAGTTATTATATTGATTTTTAGTTCTACAGTTTAGGTATTAGTAAAATGTGTTTAAAATATACATAATTTTTCATTTTACCACTATTATCTGAATACAAGCTTCGTAATTGTAGAGTTTGCTTAATATTCTTAAAGAATACAGCCAGTGGTGGTTATCATTGATCAAAAACATAAAAATTATGTTTATTTCATTATGTATTTCCAGGAAGGCTGAGGGAGTGTATGTTATGATATACAACTGCTCAAATATTTTTATATTGTTTCGCACTGTTATTTATTTATATATAGAAGTGAAAGGGGTGGGGACCTAATTTAAATAAACGTAAACATTCTGTTACGAATGGTTGGAAATCATTTGTCTATATCTAATTTTGGATACACTCAGGTTTTATCGTGATTTCACCTTTAATATGCTCAAAGTGATATTGAGAAAACAGTCACCATATTGGAGTAGCGATTTAAACTTGCACCATAAGTTTTAAAAAAATATATTTTAAAATTTTATTAATAAAAACATCCTTTTCTGTTCTACAAGAGTGAATCTAATATAATTAGTAATTATTTTTTATAAATTTATTGATTAATTATTGTACACGAACCATACTTTTAGAATTTTTCAATTTAGTTTCCTGCAACCAATTTTGAAACTTTGATATTCCTTGATTTTTTAGGTTTTTTTTTGTAAAATTTAAAAATTTGGTGTTATCTTTTTTTTTTTAGTAGATACCTTATTTGATTCACCCTTGTAGTTACCAATATATGACTCTACAGATTTTGATAATTTCTGAAAACGCTATACAAATCTGGCTTCTTATCTTTAGTGATTTTCTTCCTATTTCACAACCAGTTTTCAAACTACAAACTACACGATCACTGCTGCTCTCTTTATATTTTAAATGACTTCATGTTTTTCATTGTTCCATTAACATGAGTTCATTATAGTAAACAGAAAGTGATATCTTGTTCAACATCCTCTATAATGAATCTTTTAATTTTAATTTTATTTCTTCCTCAAAATGTTTCAATCTGGTAAAAAAAAAAAATGTATACAGTTTGTTTTATTACTTGTTTAAACATTTCAGAGGCTCTCTTAAGCATCTAAAATTTAATAAAACCATTAAAATATCTAAAATATTCCCCAATGTTTCAATTAAAGTTTGTTTAAGAATTAAATTTATTTACATAATCTGTTATAATAATAGTGTTGAAGTTTTCTTGAGTAAATCTAAGTTTAATAAAGTTTTTGTTAATGAATGAATTACCTTCTCAACCCTTATTTTACAGAATGTTCATTCATAAGCCAAGATGGAACAAAAACTTATCTGAGAATACTGCAGGTTTTTTTTTCTTGGTATAATGCACTGCAACCATGGGGTCTATGGTCTATGCACCATGTTATAAACCATTTTATGTTAAAATGCTAGTTTAGTCACTTCCACGTATCTTAATAGAATTATAGGGTTTGAGTCTAACACTCGATACTCCCCGAACAGCTCGAGCTTAAGCCTAGCAATTCTATCACACTGACAAAATTGTTTCGTTCTCATCATGACAGAATCTACATACTGGATTCCTAGTCAGTCTGAGATTGTGCATGTGATAGTTTAACTTACAGTGTCCAGTATAAATCTCTGAAAGCTTTTTAAGTGCTGCTGTTTCTAAACTGAGAAGGAGATTACTCCTTCTTATTTTATTTATTTTTTTCTGTTATTCCCTACCTAGTACAGTATGTCTTGGGCAAAAGGACAAGTTGTCAGTAGTTCAGATTAAAATAGTGAAGCATTGGCCAAGGGAAATTATACTGGAAGTTGTTATATAAGCAAATTTATTGTTAAAATTTCAATTGCAATGATCTGGTTCAATATAAAAAAATAATCCATGAGATTGGGCAATTTTGTTAATGTTTTAGTTATTTTATTGTTTTTATTGAATTTTATTTGTTAAAGAGAGGAGCAAAGCATTCCCTAAATGTTCAAATAATATTAAAAAAACTAAACACTTTTTTTTTTTTAATTTTGATCTGTGTGCAACATTGTCGAGGAGCTATAAAATATAGTGAAGATAGAACAAGAATGTAAAGTAATCAATCAAGAACACTTACTATTTGCTCGGTTATGGTAGATTTAATATAAATTATATACAATTATAGATGTAACAAAAAAAATTATAGAAATAAATTTTTGAAGAAACGGTAAGCTTAAAATATTGATAATAAATATAAAATTCCTTACAGGTTTTTAACCCTATGTGTATATATGTATCATAAAGCATTTTTAAAGTATTTATCACATCTCGATTCATTCACTCATTTTTTTTTTTCATTCATTACAGCACTTGGCTCTTGGCTCCTGCAACGCATATCTCAAAAAAAAATAATCAATCAACATAATTTATGTAACTTAGTCAATTTTATAAAAAAAAAAAAAGACTCAATTTTATTAATTCAATTAGCATTGTTTAGTTTTTGTTTTCTTTTTCATCTTTTTTTCTTCTTTGAGAACTTACAGTTACTTACCTTTATTTACTATTATTATCTTTCTTCTTGTTACAGAACCATGCTGAGGTATTTACTCTATTCTCTTCTTCACTTATTTTTATTCGATTGCACGCTTTTATTTTATTTTTACATATTTTACATTACGCAAAATATGTGCATGGTTTATTGATATTTTGATCATTCGTTGAAGATTTTGAGAATTATCTTAGCTTTTTTTTATCTTTATCTCGCTTACCATGCGCATAGTGAGCGATCTTTTTGAACCTTTTAACGATTTCAGAGGTTCATCTTAGAACAGTGCAACTACACTTTTCTTTTTCTCTATTTTAACCAAACTGCTAGGATTTATTGATGATTATGGTTTTTACATTGAATAATTATTACAATAGTTAGAAAATAAATTTTAATTAATATAGTTAAGCTATTTTGATTTTTTTCTTTTGTTGTTTTTTTTTCTTGTTTTTTTTTTTTTTATATAGAGCATTATAACTTTACCCTCATTAGACCAGGAGGCTTCAATTAATTTAGAAATCGGTTTGGTTAAATCTGTCTGAAGGTTTGCATGTTTGATTTGACCACTTATGTGGATTTACTACAACACCTTTAGAATTCTATGCATGAATGGTTTGAAGTGATAGATCTGAGCTTTATTTCAAAATCGATAAAACTTTAAGGAAGTGAAAAAAAAGAAGTGGTTTCTGTAGATAGGATTTTTTTTTTTGTTTTAAATGGAATTTAAATACAGTAGAATGCTGATAAATTAAATCTAACTGATTGTTATGAATAATATTATAGTTTATACAAATCGAGTAGAGTGGCTCATTTCAAGAGCGGTTTAATCATCAGGAAAAAGTACTAATGATAATATCAATTTATTCCACTCCAATTTAATAAAAATTGGAAAACAGAATGCAGTCAAAAAATATAACTGAACAAATAAATAGAAATATGAGGTAATTATAGCTGAAGTGGATAAAGTTTATGAATTATTCTTTTGAGATAATTGCTATTTAAGTTCATTGAATCCTAATTAAAATTAATTGAATCCTATTGTTTTTATAGGATAATTTTATTTTTATTGTAATGTGATGACTAACTTAAATGTGAATCATACATTGATTATTAAAAAAAAATTAAGGTGGCTTAATCAGTTATTGTATACCGATCAATTTATATTTTTGTGCAAAATAAGAGAAATATGTTGCCTATATTATTAGATAGGTTAATGTATCATGCAAGTTTAATTCTTTTTCGTCCTTCTCACCAACTCACTCGGGTTCAAGGTGAGTACCAAATCAGTCCAGATCCATGGATTATAGCTGCTTAGAGTCATCAGGCGTGTGAGCACCTAATTCTTTCTCCGAAAGAGGCCATCCATGGACTAAACCTCTGCGGATATACTAACATTCTGGAAATCCGCATCGCGATTCCTGACTAAAGTACGTGCGATTGGTGTGAGTTGTATCCAGTAGTCAACATTATCATTATTGTTAAATGGTATATGTTTCTTTTAATACTATTCCGATTTTTTTCTTATCTTTTCTTTTTTTTTGTTGGCATTGCAGACAACATAGATCTCTTGCCGCCTAAACACGCCTACTCCATTTCTGCCTGTCATGGGGTGTTTCTTTCCATTTTTCTACACGCAGCTCTATTGCATATTTGTTGATTCTGTCTATATATCTACTTTTTGGCCTTCCACATGGTCTTTTGCCTTCTATTGAGGCATTCATTGTTATGTAGAGGCTTCCAGATGGTTTGCTACTAGCTACATACCCTGCCCATTTTAACCTTTATAACATATTATTAGCTTTCATATCATGGGATATTAAATGACCAGTTTCTAAACTTTCAAATATGATTTTTTTTTCTCAGCTATTTACTGAAGCATTCATAACTCCTTAAGATTTTCAACATTTACAGAACTATTGGAAAGTTGAATTACTGTTCTTCTAACCTAAATCAATAACTTTTAGATTTCAAATAGAATTATGATCTTATTGGGTATGCTTTTATTTGTATGCATATTTCTTATTTTAGGAGTTTCCATTACATGCAGACAAATAAGAGATAAAAATATAACTTGGTTAGTTTATGTTAAACAGCTGTTATGATAAAGTGAACAGCTGTTACAATAAATTTTCCTAAACATGGCGAATGAATATTTAAAGTAAATAAATAATTTTTTTTTTCTCAATAAAAATTATGATGAAGCTATACTGACCTACTCGGCATAGTTTAATGAACTTTCAGCATTCTACTGTATTTTCTTCAATTATTTTCATTAAGGAAAAGAGAATTATGGTTGCCTTACACCTAAAAATAATGTTGAAGCTTGCTTCTTTCCATATAACATTACATTGTAGCCACTAGTATATTTTGCATTTAATAGTTTATTCTACTTAGGAGAAGGGGTTTGGGGAGAATTCTAGGAACTGGTTTTTGGAAGTAATCATTATATCTGTTAGTGATTACTATTATTACTAATTTCATGTAATTGTGAAAAATAACAATTACTGTTTTCATTTTATGGGTTGAATTATAGCTTAGATTGGAGAGGTTTTCTATGTCGAATCAACAAGGTTCAAACCCTTAGCATAAACTAACTTTTATTTTAGTATGGAATAAATTATTTCGCAGTGGTTTGTTAAGCAGTTTTTGAACGTACTTGACAAAATTAATATGAATATCTGCCATTAGTCTGAAAGAAGAGACCTTGTTCTAATCCCATTTTATATATCTTCAAATCAAGAATCTGGCATCTTTACCACTGTTCACCAATATGGGCTTTTGCGATTCTAATTTTTTAATAATTTTCTTTTCTATTTGTTGATTTGGAAACATAAATTATTTCGATAATATAATATATGTATTTTTATTAAGCAACAACCTTTACCAGTTTTGGCATGTTTGGTTCATGACCGGTCTATTTCAGTCAATCTTTTTTTTTTTATTAGTATCAACTGAACTTCTGCATTTATCATTTTTTTTTAATTTACTTTAAATAAAATATATAAATTTATTGCTGTATTAAGATAAATATTATTTTTTTCAGAATGTACATATGAAGTTAGAGCTGGCTCTTGACGAAGACAGTATCTTCTACAAACTTGGAAGCTCTGGGTTGATAACATTTTCCGATTATATATTTCTGCTAACAGTGCTATCAAGTAAGCTACGTTTTTCTTTTAGATTCTGGTTTGAATTTATAAGTTTAGTACAATTATCTTATTGGTACGAGGGAAATAATTAAAATAAAAATGTTTGGTCTTTTTCAAATTTTGATTCTTATAAAGGGTGGCGACCGACCTGGAAAAATGGGAAAAGTCAGGGAATTTAAGCTTATAAATTGACTATTTTTTGAGCTTTAATGAATAGGGAAATACCCCCAAAAGACAGGCTACCTCATTAGAAAAACTATATGCTGTTTATGTACATATAAACTAATATTTAATATGTAACGTATGAAAATATTGATAATACATCATTAATAAAATATATTATTAATATTTGTATAAATAAAATATATTATTATATTATAAAAGTACTATTACTTTAGATATTGAAATATATACAGCTCAGAAAAAAAAAAAAAAAAAAATATATATATATATATATATATATATATATAATATTTTATTTATATTTAAGTTGTTTATTGATATAGTTCAATTCAAATATAATTTAATAGTCATTGGTGATCCATGTATTATTACTAGTGCAAGAATTGAGTCTCAATTACAGTAGTGTCTAAGTTCAAAATATTGTTTTGTTTTGAAATTTTTTGACTTAATTAGAAAAAAAAAGTATTCAAATAGTCTAACAAGTATCAAATTTGTTTTCATTCTCACAATTTAAATCTAACCAGATGCAGGAATTTTTTTTAGATTTTTTTTTGCTAGACCTACAAGAAGCATTAATTGTTTTGCTTAATTTCAATGAATGTAATTGATTTGTAAGAAATTATGATTAAGTGGAATGGCGACAGAATAATTACATTTTTCTAATTTCTATAAGGTCTATTTGTACTGACTTATACATCAGGAGAAGAGAAAACATTTCCTCTTATTTTTTCTTTTATTGGGAATAATAATATATATATATATATATATATATATATATATATATATATATATATATATATATATATATATATATATAATATATATATATATATATATATATATATATATGTACAGATTTGGGGATTCCTAATCTCGGTTGATAACAAGGTTTTTAATTGTAGAAAAATTAATTAATCTTATTACCAAAATTAAGGTTTATTACTACTTGTTCTTTATTGAATTCATTCTAGTGTAAGATACATAAAATATTTTGTTATGTTGTATCCGAACATGTCGTAATCCACTTGATACATGTTAGCCAAATCGTAGAGTAAATCAAAGTTGAGCTGCTGGTAGTAATGAGGCAAGAGGTTTCTTGTTCTGCCTTTTTCGTGTACTAAGTAATGGATCCTTACTTTAGTTGGGTTCAGTATGTCTTCAAGACCAGCCCGCTTGAGTATGTACTCTTGATCATCCAGCAGTGTTTCCAGCTGGAAAAAAAAAAATGAGGAATAATTGGTATTAAACTATTTTAGTTGAAGAGAAGGATGGTTTGTTTGATCAGTCAAAATAAAATAGTAAAAATAAGTAATAGTATTTATTTTCACATTTACCGACGTTTCGGCCCTAAGTTTAGGCCTTCATTAGGGCTAAGAAAATAACCAGATGACAATAGGTATAAGAAACTATAAACATTGATTAATAAAGAATTAAAATTTTAAAAAATGAAAGGTATAGACTAAAAATTTAGGTAGAAAACTTAACATAAAATGAAGTATTTAAAGTGAACATCAAAGTAAAATAAAGTAGGTAGAATAATAAAATAATTAATTTTAAAAACTATTAAACTGTTGTAGTTTTAATTTAAGAAGTGTAAAAGTTATTAATTTTTAAAATGAGGATAGTTATGAAATGAAATGAAAATATATTTTATTACTCTGAGACTGTTGTCCCTTTAGAACAAATTATAAGTGCTAAATTCATGTATAAATGGTCAAATAGAGTAGATGTTTACAATATGGTTATTTAAAAGGAAAAATACGGAATGCAAACGGAGAAAACTAAAGTAACAGAAATATTTTCTGAGGGTACTTAGATAGCTCTTTTAGGTATATATCGTGATCAAGGTAATTATAGTCAAGATGTTCAAAAATAAATTTATTTGGCATTTATATATTTTATTTGAACTGAAGACCTGAAGGGGGAGGTTATTTTGGATAAGAATTCATTTCAAAATTTATTTATTCTTACGAAACTTAAATATCTATCAGATACTTTAATCATAAAGTTTCTTTTGTCAAAAAAATTGATGAAACACTTATTGATTCTTAAGTATTTGGATCAAAACGAAAAATTTGAACAATTATACAAATAGCAAGTTCTATTTTATTCCATTTGCTTTTCTTTATGCTTCCATGGTTGTTTGTTTATTTCTCTGTTCTGTGATATTGTTTTCTTCATTGATTCCATTGTAATTTTCTTTCCCTTACCAAAGTAATAAGTTTTTCACAATCCATTTTTAACAAAATCAAGTTCAAACAAATAGGACAAATTTCGCATGAAAACTGATGTAAAAACAAAATATTTTGACCTAATGGAAAAGTCATAACAATTTTTAAAGCTATTCATGGTCATTCTGATTGACCCTGTATTATTAAGATTGATGAACCTCACTGACGGATTTCCTGAAATTCTGAAATCTTAACTGTAATCAGGAGAAGTGGAGAGGAGACTATCCTCTCATAACCTATGTATACTCCTAATTGTCATTTAAAATTAATATTATTTCATATCTCTGTATTTAATATAGTTAACCTTTCATCTTCAGATTAAAAATAATAATATAATAATATACATAATATATAATAATATAATAAAATAATAATAGTTAACAGAACAAAAATGATGCCAATCTGACTGATACTTGTCGTCCTGATTGATCGTGTGTAAGCGCTGCCTGAGGCTTGAGGAAAAGTATATATTTAAATATATATTTCCATTTAATATAATACTTTAGATCTCAAATTTAAAAAAAAAAATTAATTGTGATTTTAGTATTATGTATAAATAATTATTTGAGTAATTTAATTATATGTTACTCTCTGAATTTCCTGTATTTAATTCTTTTTACATACCTTCACAATGACAGTGAAATTGATCATGCAGGGTGTACAGAATTGATTTGTCGTTCCCCAGAACTCATCTTCCTTATTGTCGAGTACATACTTGACAAACTCCATAAAGGTCGGCGGCGTTTTAGTTCCACTCTCTGCAAAAGGCATATTCTTAATCCTCTTTTTTAATTTGCTATAATACCTTTCGTTCTTAGGTTCGATGAGACTGAGATACGTCGACAGCAATCTCTCAAGTGGATCACGTACTATTATAAACGACAACGAACTTCGAAGTGCAGATTGGAGCTGGGAGAGAGTTGGAGTGGGAAACTTTGCTCTTAGGAGTGTCATCGGGCTCTTCTTGCTCTTTCTTAAGAATCCTTCGTTGTAGCCCCCTGGAGAGGAATTATTTTTGGTTTATGGATATAAAAAAAAAAAAAAAAAGACATAATTCTAAAATATACAGAATAATTATATAGGGACTTTGAAAAAATAAAACCTAGAATGTTGAAATAATGAACCCAGGTATCGCTTGCTGCTTTGTGAACTTTGCACCAAACGAGGGAGTGGTGCGCATCTATGATGTACTCCCAAACCTTCGGCTTCTGGTTCTGTATTCTAAACTTTTGACAAGTGCTGAAGAGGAGTTCTCTTCTGGATGCCATTTCTTCTTCCATCGCGTAAAGATCTATTCCTCTCTCCTCAAAGCCCTTTATCTAGAATAAATAATCAGCTTTATTAAAATATTGTAATATTTATTTTAAATATTCATACCCATTCAGTATTGAACTGCAAATCAGAAATAAATATTATACATTTATTATAATTAAAATTATTCGGTGTTTCAAATAACATTCATTTTTTCATCATATATTTTATTATTTATAATTTCTTTTTGACATTTCAGGTCAACAATCCCCATATTCAGAACCTTCTTTATAAAAATCATGAATAATAAATCCATTTAAATATTATTTGCACTATTATTATTTTTGTATAATAATATTTCAGATATGCATCTTGTGATAATGTATTCCTAGAGATGAGTCATAATTAAAGTCAATAAAAGTTATGTCATAATATGTACATTAAAATGCATAACAGTAATGCAAAAACACTGTAAATGCATGAAAATGATATATATTATGTGACTTTTTTCATTAAGCGAACCATATAAAAATTATTAACTTATTTAAAATTGATTATTTAATCATGAGCTAATGAACTTTGTTACATAATTGTTTTTTGTAAGTTTCCTAGAGTGAGATTTGTTTTGAACTCTTGGCATTTGAAAAAGTTTTAATTGAGTTTCTACTTAGTGCATTGATTACTTTTAACTAGTCTTGTTTTTAACTATTCAACGGTTTTATAAAACTAAGGTCATGCATATACAGTCGTAGTAATAGAAATTGCATCACATAATGAAAATTTTATTTTATTTACCATATTGTTATTTGCAATATCTCTGAACAAACACCAGAAACACATCAATTAAGCCATCAAATTGTTCATTTGTTTTTTTTTCTCATCCCAGTTCCTTTTTCTGCTCCATAGTGCCCTGAGAAAGTTTTTTTTTTTTTTTTTTTTTCAAAACTATGATTACTATTGATTTGTGTACCCTATCCTCGTCGCTATTTCTCATGAAAATTACTTCACTTCATATAACTTCTCAATTTTAATATTTTCTCCCAAAGACAGTTTTTCGAAACCGGTCTTAATTACAGCTGTTATCTTGGCATTAGTTAAGAGACTGAGCTTATAAAGATTGTTTAAGTTTTCTTGTAATATGAATAAATAAAAATAAAAACATTCAAAGGAATCAATGTTATCAACATAAGAATCAGAAGAAATAGGTGATGAATTTCTATGACCATGACTGTATTTATTTCTAGCTAAACTGCTGGAAAAAGATATTGTAATATAAATTTTTTTCAGCAATTTATTTGTTGTGTATTAATAATTTTTTAAAAAAAAAACTTTAAATTTATCTAGATTTGAAACAAATGATGAATTTCAAAAATATATTTATTCTATTTTATACTTAACTATTTTCCAAGTTACGTTTTTGTTTCTAATGACTGCTGTTTTCCTCGCTGGCATGGCATTGTAGGTGAAATACACATAGAGTAATGTGAACATAAGAAAACTCAAAAACTTAGCAAAGGAGCTTATTCTGACTTTGTAAAATCTGAAACTACTTGACGACATATTTTTTAGGGTTTTTTAATGGTATATGTATATGTTTATATTTTTTGCCTTTAGAGGTGGTTATTTGACGGTTTCGTTTGGTTTTTCTTTACTTGAATTTTTCTTCTTCTTCCTGAGAGACATCTTGAGGTTAATTTTGAAACCACCTTTTACTTTGGTGTAGACCACATCTATGAGAATTGACTTCATCCTGTCATAAGGTGTTCATTCCCCACACTGAGCTCTGAGGCCTGGGATCCAGGGGTGGGAGAATGCCAGAACAGTGGTGGGGGTATCAGATCAATACCATCCAAATTCAACATCGCTTATATTGAAATATCTTTGATTTATTTATTTTTTTAATTTTATAACAAAAAAGAAATTATTTATAAATTTTAAAAATTAATATTATGATTTACATTGATTATAACATTTCGAAAATATTTTTCAATTATTCTTTATCACTTGAAATTAAAAAAAAAATGATTTAATGTATAATAACTTTTTTTTTTCATATAAAGCAATATAATAAAATATTTATAATGTGTATGAAACTAATACTACATTAAAATTAAGATAAGTAAGGTTTTTTTTTTTTCTCTCTTTCCTTCATACATTTTTATATAGGCTGTATATTTGTTAATTTATACATGCTATACGTAAAAAGGATAATAATACACAGAGCATAATTTATATATCCACTTAAGGAAATTATTAAAATAAGTAATAAGAGACAGTAGCGAATGAATGATTTAATTTTGGGGAGCCCTTTTATTTTATTCATTTTTTTAGCAGTAATTACTCTCAAAGAAAAAATCTGATGTGCACAACACACAACTTTCTACTTTGAATAGAAATTATTTTCTGGGAATGTTGAGCAATTATAAAATTTTTGAAATGCACTTTTAACGGAGCTATAGTTTAGAGTTTACAATTAACAAATCATTAACACCATTAAAATAACAAATATCCTATTTATTATATCAACGATAAACAATAAAAACCTCGGTATTCCTTCTGTTTTTGTAAACCATTTAACTCCAGTCTCTGAGCAATATATATATATATGCCTAGAGAGATTTGAAAGTATATCTCTATATTCAACCTATAAATGATTATCTATTAGTTATCAAACTGTTATTTTCCATTGTAAAGTTTAGTACAAAGAAATTACAAGATTTTGATTGCCTGCCACAAAGGGAAAATTCATCAAATTATTCACTAATTTAATTTTTTAAAAGGTTGCATGACGATTTATCAGAATAAACGGACGTTGATACTTAATTATTCAACTATAATATCAGATCTATAATTATTAAACTACAGTCAATGTATTTAAGATTATAAAGATATGCTTTATATATCCATAAAATATTTTTATATTTCACTTCTTCTTTCACATAAGTACTATGAAATAGTTTTGTAAACATTGCCATTGCCTTGATCAGGTGGATTTTAAATACTTTTTTTCAAATTTAAAAAAAGTTTACATTTAGTTATTCAATTTCACTTAATTTCCTTGAAAACATGTTATTAAACATGTTGAAAAAAGTTTAATAATATTAGTTTTCACTAATTATTATTTATAATTTTTCGTCACTCTCTGTTACTTTCTACGACTTTCTATATTAGATATTGTTTTTTCTAACATTATCCGCTTTCCAATCATATATTATACCATATACCTTCTGAATAGTATTTCTGGAAATTCATTTTCAATCTAAATAAACATTTTATCCATTTTTCAATTATCAAATTCTTTCAAAAGTTATATTTAGCATTTTTTCCTAATTCTTAATAATGAGAGATGGTTAGTTATTTAAAATAAACCTAATTTAAGTTACTTTAGAGGGAGACATGTTAAGCATTTAAGCCCTGTTAAGTGATATAAATGGGGATAAGACCTAAATGATATTAAAGACCACTTAATTATACAATGATACACCGAGTTTAATCAAAATCATTGGTGTCGTTTTTGAGAAAATTGTAAAAATGTGTATAACCGTTGATATAAAGTGCCACTTCCTGTTAGTCGATTTTAATCAAAAATTTGCTGTGACATCCAAGGCATACACATATATTAAATATGTAGTATCAGTTTTGTAGGACCTTTCGTTATTTAATTAGACCTACCACATACATACACGGAGACCATTTTGTGGGACTTGGTTATTTAGACTCAGGGTAGCTCAAAAGGTGTATTTCCATTGAATACCCAGATTCGAAAATGTTCACGATCGCAATACTTACCCTTACTATATATTACATATTCAGGTAAGTGAAAATAATATAGAAAAACATTATTTTTCTATTCTGAGTGGACTTTAGCCCAAAGTGGTATCTTTTAGACTTAACACGCACGGTACAGTATAGTTCCAATGGAACAATAGTATGTCTTAATGTTCCCTTGGAAATCTTTTAAATACAATATACCCTGCCTCAATCTGTCTAGTTTTGAAACCTTACAAATTTTTAAATCTCTCTATTGTATAAAAAAGTTTTTAGTGAATTTCATATTTTATTTTATTTTAGTATTAGGAGAGTAAGAGGATTACAGGAGCTCTCATATTAGCTCTCTAATCAAAACTAATTATACAGCCATTCGTTTACTTACATATGTTTTGAGCTCCTGTAACCTCATATTCTCCTGATATAAAGTAGAGATTTACACCCTGGCGTCTTTGTTATCATATTGAGTTCTTGAGTGTCTTTGTTATCATATCATATTCCTGTAACCTGATACTTTCCTATTACAAAATAAAGATTTTAGTTCAAAAATGTGTATGGAAAATGGTATTAATCTGGAGGTGGTGGTTTGATTTTACCTAGGTGACAACAGTTATTTTTCAATCTAGATATTTTCCCCTTGATTACAATTTATTAATTATTATGAAATAGAAAAGTACAATTTATTAATTATTATGAAATAGAAAAGGAAGCACAATATAACATACAATGAAAATTTTAGAAATAAAAGATTCAAAATGATGTTGGGCTTATATGAAACTGGTCACATTGAATATATTATGGTTACAAATTGACAGTACAAATGATTAATAATTAATAATAAATTGGCAATAAGGCACAATGTATAATATAGATTTTTAAAGAAATTAAAAACTTGCCTGAATCGTGACTTCGTTCAGTTTATTTTATGTTGATAAAAAAATAATAGAATCTGAACTACAGAATTCATGTAAAGTACATTTATACAATTTGAACGAGTAGTACAATTAAATGAACATTTGCATAATTTGTAAAATGGGGGTTGTTCCGCCTAGTGACTTTTATTTTCAAAATGCATTGCTTCTGAGAGCTAGAAAAGGGATCTATACCACCATTTATATATAGCTTAGATAAAAACATTTTTTTTATGTTGAATACTTGATGGTTGACCATGGTATAGTATTGAGTAAGAAGATGGTCTGGGGTGGCGATCATCAAAAGAATAAAATAGTAAAATAAACAATTTTTTTAAAGCCAATGTTTAGAACTGACTTTTTACCAACCTTTTGACTGAAGTTTGACTTTAAATAAAATAGTTTTATTATTATTATTTTAGTATTTTTATGACCACCACCCCGGACCATTTTTTTTTTTTTTTTAATAATAATTTCATTTTTAAATTCTATTTATTCTTATTTATTAGACAGTCTTTTCATTTACTTTATTTTATTAATAAAATACTTATTCTTGCACAGCTTCCAGGCGCCATTTCGAGATAGCCTTTAGAATGTTTGATCTTAATGGAGATGGTGACGTCGATTGTGAAGAATTCGAGAAGGTTGCAACTCTTATCAGGTTACAGACAAGCATTGGTAGTAGGCATAGGGATCATGCCAACACTGGAAACACCTTCAAGGTCAATATGGATTAATAAATCCAGTACTCTTGTTATTTTTTTCTTCTTTTCTTTTATAATTTTTGAATTAATTTATTTTTTTTCTATTATAGGGAGTGAATTCTGCGCTTACAACCTACTTTTTTGGCCCTAATCTCGATCAAAAACTAACAATTGAAAAGTTCCTTGAATTTCAGAATCAACTTCAGACCGAAATTTTAAGTCTTGAGGTATGCCTAATTGTATTCAATATTTCATTATCTTAAATACATTATTACAATTTTATATTCTTTTGGTACAATCCAAAATCCTTCGTAAAATCCTCAATGCTCCCTACTTTGTCACAAATAAAATCATCCATAACAACCTTAATGTACCATATGTTTCCGATTTAGCTCAATCCAGATACCTATCCTTCCATAATAAACTTCTGAACCATCCGAACCCTCTTGTTTCCAACCTTGCTTTCTCTTCTATTCCTGCTAAACCTCCGAGGCGCCTGAAAAGTAGATGGCCTCGGGACCCTCTAATATAGAAATATAATTGGAGTGCTACCAATGGGTAGTTTCTCTTCATGTAACTTATTTCATATTTGCTAGTTGTATTTATCATTAAATACAGTTGTAAATTTCAATAATAAAATAAATTGAAATTATTAATTTAAAATAAAATACTTACTAGTAGGATAAATTCAATTACTTTTAACGCCACAATGTAGTTAAAATAATTTTATCAACACTTTTCGACTTAAAATATTACCATAACACTGATAACAGCCTTCTTCATAAAGAATTCACTTACTAATTAGAACTGAATTAACTTTTCAATCGTATGTATTTTCAACTACTAATAGCTGCTCATACTATATTCTGAACTCTCTCTCTTTCAATGCGAGCTGGACTATTCACTCGAGTCATCAGGCTGGTTGAAAACCTGAAGTTAATCATCTAGAACTTTCTCCTTATTTTTATAACTTTCAATTTACATAAATATAATTTATTAACATACAAAACTCAATCCATTATCTTGTTTATTCATTTATATATATATATATATATATATATATATATATATAATATATATATATATATATATATATATATATATATATATTTTTTTTTTTTTTTTTTAGTTTCTGAGGAAAAATCCTAATGACGAAGGAAAAATTACTGAAGCTGATTTCACAGAACTTCTTTTAGCATATGCTGGTTATCCACCAAAAAAGAAATCTAAAATGCTGAAGCGGGTGAAGAAAACGTAAGTTATATTTGTTTATTATATCAAATTACTTTATTGTACTATATTCTATATTCTAGCAATATTGACTGAATTGAGTGTAAGTTTTGTTAATGTTGCCGTACAAGATCATTCCATCCTTCCAAATGGATGGATGTTACACCGTTATCGTATCGTCTGTGAGGAAATTGGTGTGGACGAAGTGAACTTACAGGATTATGTGGATATCCTATCAGTTTGGTCCATCATGTCATCAAACCAATTGATAGTTTGTTTGGAAAATTACAATTGCGATCAGTCCAAGCAGTACAGTTGCTTGACTTGACTGGGTCATCATTGTATGATTTCTTTATTGTTGTGAATTTTGTAAACACGTATATATATATTTAACCTGCCCTAAAGGTGATCAAGTACTCTTGAACACCTTCAATGTCCTTGATGATGACCAACAAACTTGGGTTAAAACGTTTGTAATGAAAATCTTGGAAACTGACTGCATCCTGATTATCTATCACAGTCTTATTACTGGAGTAATATTTTATATTGCTTACCAAGTTACATGGTTAAATTCTTAGGAAGGGAACAAAAAGTGAATTTTGGGTTGTTATGGAGAGAAGAAGGAGTTGTTCGAAAATTAAGATAGTAAAATTATTATGATACTGTCCGTAAGATGATAAACGATCACTAGTGTATAAGAGATCTTGTGAGTGTTTTGAAATAATTTGGGCTCAAAACACTGGCTGGTTATTGTTTAAAATGTGTTTAATCTAAACATTAAAAAATGTAAGTAACAAATTTTTGAAGGAACGGTTCAATAAATTTTTATGTTAAAAATTATTGTAGTAGTCAGATGTCTTCCATAACACATTGTGGCTCCAAGCAAGTAGATTTTTTCTCATGCACTGGTGTATGTCAACGTACGAAAGACTTAAGTTTTGCATACTACCCTACTATTACACTAGCGGATCCAGGAGTTAATTTTAGGTGAGAGGGGAGAGAGATTTCTGCCTGAAAGCTTTTTTTTCATGTATATAACGATAATTACTTTGGAAAAAATAAAGATACTAACTACATGAAATAGTGTTTAAGTAATTCTTAAAGTACTATTAAATGTAATTACACGAACCATAATACTTGAAGAGATAATTTTTTTATATTTTTTACCATAAAGCATGGTTACATTTTACCATTTTGTGGGGGGGGTGGAGAGGAGGGGCTTCAGTCCGAAAGCCCTCCCTGTAGATCCACCTGTGGGCTATTACACTAGGTTTAAATAATATAGATACCATTTTCTCTAATAGTCTACCCAGATGTTTATCGTGTACGCATTCTCCTAGAATGAATAGAACTATTTCTGTTTTTTTTTTAAATTAAATTATTTTTTTATGTTTGAAGTTATTCACATCAATAAACGAAAAAACTTTTCAAATAGTTAATATTTATTTCTAGGTTTAAGGAAAGCAGTCAAGGCGTCAGCCAGGAGGACTACCTGAAATTCTTCCATTTTCTCAACAATATCAATGATGTTGACACAGCATTGACATTTTATCACATTGCTGGAGCATCCATCGATCGAGGTATATCTTCGATTTTGTTACATTTTATGTTTATGATCCTACCTCATGTACTATACTTTCCTAATATACTCCATTATTTTTCCCTGCTTTAACCATGTTTTTCTGGTGTTTAGAGGGCTTAGGTTGGGCTTGAGGTGAGATAATTTCATTAGGTTCACCTTCAGATTATCTTATTTAACAAGTATGCTAAGTTATGGTGGTTTTATCTTGGTTCCCAAGAGCAATTACTCATTCACTTTTTTTTTTCTTTTACGAGTTCTTAAAACCAAAAGCTACCCATCACAAGCCTCCTCCTTCAATTACGATACAAATTAATCAATTGAATACTTGCATGGAAAAAAAAAATGTCTGAATTTGAGTCGCAATAGAATTCTCACTATAAAAAATTTATATAGCATTGGGATCAAACTTTTTTAATTAATAAAAAAAAAGGTTCATATTTAGCCAAAAACTTAAAATAACAAAGCACCTTGGAAGTTTGATGGGGACTAGGGAGTATGGCCAGAGTCCACTATGTTTGTTGTGTACGGCAGCCAAACATGATACTGTTAAAAGTCTCTCAGCTCTATTTTTTTAACAAACATTCATAAAATCTAGTAAAATAGGTTTTAAACTAAACTGAAAGGAAAAAAATAGAAAAATATTCTTGGCTGAATAGTTCGTGGTTCAGACCTCTTTTTATCAAATTAATAAAATTTCTCTAAAACTCCATAAACAGTTTTATTTTATTGTAGTGCAACTTTCAAATGTGAAGGTGAAGAAAAGTAAATTTTTTTCCTAAGAATAATAATAATCAACAATATAAATTTCATATTTCTGATATAAAATGAAAAGAAATAATTAAATTATAGAGTTATGTAACCTTATAATTAAAGGATAACCATACGTAAACTTATAAAATTATAGATAAATCAATATCATGTACTTATAAGCAACATGCATAATACTATATTATGTATTAAAGTTGTCTATATATGTGAAATAACGTATTACTACACACATAGTAGTACACAGACACACAGACCATTTTGCGGGACTTGGTTATTTGTACTCAGGGGACCACAAAATGTGTATTTCCGTTGAAAACCCAGATTCAAAAATTTTCATGAGTGCAATACTTTTCCTTGCTATATATTACGTATATTGGTAAGTGAAAGTAAAAATTCATGCATGAACCCTATTTGTATAACCTCTCTCATGGTATTTTTTCTTTTAGTCATATATTTCTCTTTTTTGTTTCAGCTACCTTGAAACATGTTGCAAAAACAGTTGCACATGTAGATCTGAGCGACCACGTGATCAATGTCGTTTTCACTATATTTGATGAAAACAGTAAGTGAAATGTTTTGAATACTATACATTATTTATCTACTGATTTGGAAGTAATTTTAATATATATTATTTAATTTTCAGTGGACGACCAACTGAGCAATCGAGAATTTATATCAGTGATGAAAAATCGACTTCTCAGGGGATTGGAGAAACCAAAAGATACCGGTTTCGTAAAACTTATTCAATCCCTCTTGAAATGTGCCAAAGAAAATAGACCAACGATCCTCGATGTTTAAAAATTTCCAAATCATTTAATTGATTGTTTTGATATTTTGTATGTGTGAGGAATGTTACTTAAAATTTTTATCTCTCAGTGCTGATCTTAGATATCTGATAGTTACTAAGCTGCATATTGTTTTGTTTTTTTTCCTCAAACTATTTCTAATCGTATTGTATATAGCTTTACAAGATACAAAATTATTTATTTTACAAAAAGTAATTATAAATGAACTTTATGTTTGCAGTGGTTTATGAAGTTTTATGTTCTTCATTGAGAAATATTTAATGTTATACAATTGAATCGTTTATTTCTAAAGTGAACTCTAATCATCATTGACGAATATTAAGAAAACACAAAAAAAATATATCTTCTATTCCAATTGTAATATCTAAACCAATATTTAAAAAAATAAATAAATTAAGAAATTATAAAGGTAGGAGATGGTCCGGGGTGACGGTCATAAATAGACTAACTATTGGCAAAACTATTTTATTAAGTGCTAAGTGAGTTCTCAGTGAAATTCCTAGCTGAACACACTTCCCTGAAGAAGACCTGCAAAGTCGGGTCGAAACGTTGGCTTTTAATAAAATAGTTTTGCCACTATTTAACCTATTCTCCTTTCTTTATAATGAAACGGTCAACTATTAAATATTCAAATTAAGAAATTCTTTATTTGTATCACTTATTTCTAAAATTCAGTGATTATTTCAGTAGTAATTAAAAAAATATTGAAACTTAAATAGAACAGCTTTTGGAGAGAATTAAACTTCATGACCAGTTTTTGAACAAAAAAGATTGATTGGGGTTCATTTCATTTTGGAGAATAAAAGTTTGGTATGATTCGGGAAAGAAAAAGTATATAAAAATTGCATTAAATAGTAAACTTTCTGTTTACCGTAATGGTAAAATAAAATTAATTAATTTTTTAATTTGTATATGAACAGTTTTAAAAGCTTTAGATGAATTTTTTGTGTAATAATAGCAAAGAAATGTATTTCTTGTATTAAAAGATCCGTTTTGAAAAAAAAAACAAAGCATTGCTCCATTGGAATCATTTTATGTTTTTCATGGGAATCGGCATTTATCTTTATTTCAAAAAAAATTATTAAGATTCACATTGGATACAAACGATTCAATTTTATTTGTATTTTTGACTTCTTTAACTCTTTACAGCAGTTAATTGCTTGAAGTTTTTGATACAATAGATTCTCATTTATACATTTATTTGGTTGACATAGTATTATATCAAGAAAAATATCCGATAATAAAAAGTAATCAAATTATGTGATTCATATAAAATTCCAAGAGACATGCTGACTTCATTACTCATACTTTTACCTATAGCTTGTCCTAGCAGTGTTGAGAGAACTGGGTGAAATATTCCATCCCGGTAAACTTTAGTAAATCTAGTCTATTTCACCACCCTCGCTTATTTAAAAATAAGATCTATATAGCTGTTGTAACAGCTGATCTACCTGCTATATGTGTTATTAAGCACAAGGCTTCGGAATGACTGGAACATTTATTTTTAATTAGGTTTTTCTGATGGAAATTTTCAATTAAAGCAATTCATTTCACCAAAACGTAAATTAAAAAAAAAATGGCTATTATGCAGTACATCCTTAATATGAAAATCATGCATTCATTCAAGATCGATTATATCTGTAATCTAACAAGCCCAATTACTGCTTGTTTTTCATTGTATATTAATTATTTCAGTGATTCTGTTGTATACTTTCCAGTACTTCCATTATAAATAAATTATTATATTTAAAAAAAAATAGTATCAAAAGTTAATTCTTAATTTTTTTTAATTTTAATTATTTATTAATTTTAAATTCATTTTATTTTATTTCATCAGCATATACATGAACATTATCTCAGTTTAGAATTGTCAGTCAAGAAAATGGTGGACAAGTGAGGTTTGTTTATCATTTTATTAGATCATTATTTTCCTCTTAACTTTAATTTGTTGTTTAGTTGAATGCCAAGATGAAAAATATTAGGTTTTCATCTGAAATTTGATATGCAATGGTAAATTTAAAATATATTTTCTTAATGATTGTATTTGTGCCTTTTGATTTTGATCGTATTAAAATTTTGATTGAATAATGTAAATGGCCCTGTGGATATTTTTTTATATATATGTAAAATAATTTGGAGTTTAGAAAATATTTTTTTTTAACAAAAGGTTACTATTCTTTTCATTTAATTCTGATTCGAACCTTGGCTTGATCATTTAGAGACAATATACATTTTAAGTATTTATATTGGTTTACAGTATTTCTATTTTTTTTTTTTTATTAGTTTCATTATTTTCTTTTTTTTTTTAAATACATAATCAATATCATATATAATTCAAATTTTTCTTGTCAATAATTTGTGGTCAAGAATTCTTTTTGGTTTATATTTTGATTACATTGTTCATCACAAGAAATGACTCTTTTTAAAATCTGCTTTAGAAAAATAAACTTCTAATTATTTTTATAATAAATAAGTAATTATCTGTTTTTCTATCACAAATTTATCAATATTTTTGTTATTGCACTTTTATTCTGTGTTCACATTTTTGAAAAATTAACTTGTAATTAATAATATTAATTTCATTGTTCTAGAAAGGTTAGTAATTAATGTGCTAGTTATAGAAAGCAGCGATGTACAATAATACATTTTTTCTGAGATTTGTATATATTTTTATTGTTTATATAACAATTCTGTAATTGTTCAATTTTAATAACTTTATTTTATTAACAATTATAGCTAATATCTAAAGTTTTCCCAGTGTTTCTATATGCTTGTAGATTATTTATTTGTAAAATATTTAGCTTTGTATATGTTAATTAGATATTGAACAAAAATTATTTATTTATCGTTATTAATATTCAGTCTGTTGTATCTGAATAAGTAAATAAAGTTACCATTTCTAACATCATTTATTTTTGTGTTTTTTAAAACAATTTTTCTCTAACTAATGTACAACATTACGCTTAAAAAATAATTTTGGAGGAGTGCCATACATCAGAAATATATTTGTTTTGATTCCTCCCTTAGGCATGACCGATAATGCTACTATTTTCAGTTTTCAAAAACAATTATTGCTTTATAGTTAAAAACTAAGTAGAGATAATTATTATATTTTGGTATAATAATTTAGCTTTTTTTGTACTTATTAATTTGTTGGAATCAAAAAATAAAATTTTATTCAATTATTTGTGCCCGATAACTTATATATTTGTGTGTAAATATACTAATGCTACATGTGACACGTTATTAATCAATCAAAAACATTTATTACTATGGATGCAAATGCAATAAAAATAGGAGCGTCGTAACTCAGTGAGTTAGGCACTGGGCTGCTTAATCTTAAGGCCACAGGTTTGAATCTGGCTGATATGAAGTAATTTTTCTTCTAACATGGATCAACGCTGGGGTCGGGAAACCCTGTTGTGGCACACTCAGCCTTTATAAAGTAGATACTCTTAATTAATACTACTTTGTAACAAATTACTGAACCCAAAAACCTTCATGGTTATAGTGGTACAAGTTTTTTTTTTTATGTAATAAAAACAAAAATGCTCAACTTTAAAGTTATCTTAAAATAAGTGAATTGTAATGGTTATTTAAAATTCTAATCTTAATCAAAATATAGTAAATGAGATGGATCTAAGTTTTTAAAAGCGAATTCTCGATGATCAGTTTTCTATGGCAGATGTCAAAAAGGTTTGTATTCCTTTTTTATTTTACATTTTTATATGTTGTAAAATTAAAGAATTTGAGATGTTGAAATCGTTTATTCTTAATATAAAGAATACGAATCTCCAGAATAACATTTAAACGGTTCATCGTGGAATTCCTGAATCTATATAAAGTTTTTGCACAAGGACGTTTTTTCAATTGATGCTTATTGAGTAAAATATTCAAATGAAAATTCCAAATAACTGAAGTAATTTTAGAATTTATAAATTTTTTATTTGTTCTCAAAAATTATTTCTTCCTCCCAGTGTTCATACTTATTATTTTTTATAATTAGTCTTTTATTAAATGGTATCAATTAAGACTAATCATTATACTGGATGATTTAGCAACTCATCACAGTTGAGCAGCCGTACAATTTTATTGTGCTTCTCTCTTTAATGAGAGTTAAACAAGAAATTATATCATCTATATTATTAGTAAAGATCTGTTCTTTGTGTATAACATATTTGAAGTGGTTTTTTCAAAAACGATTTTTTTTTTTAAATGCTAGTTTGATGTTTCCATAAAAAAACGTCTGTATTTTGTATTGTTTTTTCTTTTATTATAACTACATGGGCAATGATTTAACAGTAGAGTATTGCTTCTGAAATAAATAACTTTTATTTCATTTAACCTAAAAAGGATAAAATAATTTAATAAATCAATTTATTTAAAAAAAATAGAGTATGAGATACTTTTATTTAATTTGACTTTTCGATTCTTTGTACTCTTTATGAAACTTAAATTCTCATATTTTAGAGCATTGCTATCAGCATTTAAAACCTTTTCACCACAAAAATGCATTCCAGAATGAGAAAGTTCTTACTGCAAAATTTTAATATTCAAAATTATATTAAGTGGTAAAATTATGTCATAGACAAATGCAAAGTCAAGTTCACAGCTTCAAGATACTGTTCAAACAAAATTGTAAGTCTAAGTAACAAAATATTCATACTACAGTAAACTGTAGCTTTGAAGCTCTGTTTCTCGAAATTATAGTAAATGCCTTAGTCTGAACCTTTTCAAACCATGGCAAAAAAAAAATATGAGAAATTTATTTGAAAGCATTACTATCCTGTAATAATTTATTATCTTCAACACCATTTCATATAGTTAGTTTTTGTTTTTCTTTCAGATTAATTACCGTTATAAAAAAAATAAAGAAGTATCTCCCAAAAAAAAAATTTGTATTCTGGATACACTACTTGTTAAAAAAAAAGTATTTATTCTTATTATTATTCAATAGTATATTATGTTTTTGACTTAAGACACAGTTAATTAAGTTAAAAAATAAAATATATATTTAAGTTGAAAAGCAGACACTCTTTTCGTATTTATTTTAATTTAGAAAATACCAGATCTTAAGTTACAGAATAGTAGGTATAACCATTGATTTTAACATTATTTATTATGAAAAAAATATTTCAAACTGATTTTTTTTCAGAGTAAAAAGAATTATTAAGGTCACAATTACCAGATATTTAAAATTTGTAAAAAATAATTTTTATGAAATGTTGAAGTAGTTTTTCATAAAACCGCTAGATGTCGTTAGTATCTACTTTTATTGTGGAAGTCGTATTTTCTGATTGGGTCCTTTAATTTAGTTAATCTTATTTCTTTAATTTAAATTTTTAAATGTATTTAAATCAGTCTAATTATTTAATAAAAAAGTAGTGTTTTTGAATTATAAAAAATAATTTTCATATTTTATTATAAAACCAATTTTCAGTTTAATTCAGACATGAATTCTGATTTAGGTGTTGTACATTTTTCACAAAATTGGCGGACTTGTTAAAGTGAGTGATTACTGTGTTTTAAGTTTATGATTATGGATTTCTTTTCAATCAAGTAAGTATTAATATTCTTTTGAAAGCATAATAAATTTATGTATTTAAAATCATGATTCATATTTACTAATTAGCCACACCAACATTTCTTTTAAATAAGAAATTCAATCAGTTAAAATTAATGTAGGTAAAGGCTGAGATATTTTGTGTTGAAAACTATATTAAAAAGTTCATATGCACTAAACATGAGTTTTTAAATTTATTTTATAGCTATTGTGTAAAAATAATTTTACTGTATGTATTATACTACCACTAAATAGTAGTTTTTAAACAAATAGTTATGACACACTGTTGTCACAGCTGCAGATTTAAAATATAAGATTTGCTTTTATTCTTGAGGCTTCTATCACTTTCATTTCAAGTTAATCAATTATTAAGATTTGTAAAACTGAACTTAAATAATTTTTTATAAATTTCTTCTTTTTAAACATAATTTGCTTTTAATTACTTGTTTCTGCAACCACCTAGACCAAATATATGAAATTATTATTAGTAAAAGAATAAATATTAATTTTTTCTTGAGATATTGAAATTCAAAAATGAACCACCTTTCTCAATTTATTTTTTTCAAAGTATTTCTTGTTATTTCATTTATAATTATCAAATATTCGAGTCATTTTACTAATATTTGATGTAGCTTACATATAGCTGCATATTATGAAGTAGATTACCATAAGTAAAGAAAGGAATCATAATTAAGAAATGAAACAGATTAAATGTAGATAGAGAATTTATATCTTACTTTATAATTGAGGGGATTTCACATAAGGAAATTTTTAAAATTAATCTACTAATTAATTGAACATGTCTTATAAAATATTTTGTGATGAAAATAGAACGTTTTAGAGTTTTAAAAAATGTAGGTTTATTAATTTATTTTTAATTCAATGATAACTTTATTGAAAGAGAATAACACAAATAACATATTTTTTTTATTATATGTGGGTATTATTGTTTTTTTAAATAATATCGGTGTTTATTTTTAGGATCCTATAAAATTCAACCCCACCTCTTGCAATGAAAAGCCTACTAAAGGGGCATTTAAAATTGGATTAAAACTTTATTGCAAATTATAACATACATTTTTATTTTCACTTACTTATATATGTAGTATATAGTCAGAGAAACCATTGTGATCTTGAAAATTTTCTAATATGACTTTCCAACGGAAATACGTGTTTTGAGGTCTTCTTGGTCCAAATAACTAAGTCCCACAAAATGGCCTGTGTGTATGTAGTGCAGTCAATGAATGCTCCAAATGGGAATATAGGAGGAAATAGAAGGGACACAATTTTTGACTTTGGGACATTGTTTGGAATAATAAGGAAGTAAACATACTAAAAGTCCCCACTCCTAGGTGGCGAGTCAGATGTGGGAGGGCTCCTGGAAGGTTACTTTTTCCGGTAATTCGCTTATATCAGGAAAACTATACACCTCAGCGACAAAGACGTTGTATAAAAATTAAAGCTGATAAAATTTACAATATAATTGATTATACAACTTTTTCTCCTTCCTCGCTTAGTTTCCGAGATATCCGTCCTCCACAATTGCTAATTTTGAATAAAAGAATTTTGCCTCATGTCTATTGCTGTATTTCGGGTTTTCGCTTATATCAGAACTATCCATTGCTGCAAAAAAGACGTTCTATACAAAGCTGATAAAATTTACAGTATGATTGATTATATATTCCCTTCCTCGGTTAAGTTTCTAGATATCTGACCTCAACTATCGCTATTGTGGAAAAAAAATGTTTACCTCATGGTTTTTACTGTTACCTCTCAAATGTTTCATTCGACGATTATGTCATGAGGAAGTAGGTTTTAATGATTAAATTTTCTTCAAGAATATATCTTACTTTACTAGTTTAACTTCAATGTTTCAAAATCTAGATCAATTATAACTTTATATGTCGATTCCGAGAATTAGCAGAAAAAAATGACTTTTATAATATATGCTATAGTATGTATCTATATCTAAGTGATATATTTCTCTAACTCTATACATCTAAATCTCAATGTATGTATATATCATATAGATGTAAATACATATATTATAACAAATATTTTTTTTTTGTAAATTCTCGGAATTGATAAATAAAGTTATAATTGATCTAACGTTTGAAATTAAATGAGTGTAATAATATATATTCTTGAAGAACCTTTAATTATTAAAAACTTTCTCCCGGATGACTTAATCGTAGAACGAAGTAGTCAAGAGTTAGCTAGTCAAATACAGTAAAAAACATAAGGTAAACAATTTTTTTTTCATTTTAGCTATAGTTGAGGACGGATATATCGGAAACTAAGCGAGATAGCGAAAAAAGGTATATAACCAATCATACAGTAAATTTTATCAGCTTTAATTTTGTATAGAATGTTTTTGTCGTTGCGATGGATAGTTTTTCTGATATAAGCGAAAACCCGAAAAAAGTGACCTACTAAGCAACCCTCCCACACATCTGGAACACCACCTAGGAGTGGCGACTTTTAGTATGTTTACTTCCTTACTAGCCTAAACAATGTCACAAAGTCTAAAATTGTGTTTCTTCCACTTCCTTCAATAGTCATTCATTGACTGAGCTAGTGCCTTTGTTTGTGGGTGTGTGGGTGATTTAACATTTTAATTTTTTATCAAATTAAATTACAATTCAAGTCTAAAGCAAATGGATATTGATCAGTTCTTAGTGTCTCATCAGTTTTAGTTTTAGATGGATGTTACTAATCCGATTAAATGGAGTCTGTACCGCAGACAATCAGTATTTCTAAAGGCAGTTTTACATTTGAAAAACTGGCAGTACGGCGAGTTGTAACGGTTAAAGCGAACTGTTATATATATTTATATTAGTGAAAAATAACCGTATAATTATTACAAAGGCGTATCACTTAAGTTTAACCTATTGCATTTCTTCAATATTAAGGTTCTCTCTTGGACTTTTCGTTCACTCTTTTGAAATTCGTGAGTCGCTGCTGTTGGAATTTGACAGGGCGCGAGTTGAGTTGGTTGTTCAAGCTCAGGTGTGAACTCCTTTATTTAAATTGCATCCCTCCGACTGCTCCAACACTTACTAGACAAACGCTCCAAACTTTCTATTAATTACAAAAACTTATCTACATAACTATAATAAGACCTATATGGAAATACGGAGTTGAGCTTTGGGGCTCCACCAAACCATCGAATTCCTATCGTATCCAATCCTTACAATCCAAAATCCTCCGTAAAATCCTTAATGCTCCATACTTTGTCACAAATAAAACCATTCATAAAGACCTTAATGTACTATATGTCGCTGATTTAGCTCGAGCCAGATATCTATCCTTTCATGATAAACTTCAGTCACATCCAAATCCGCTTGTTTCCACTCTTGCTTCTTTCTCGATTCCTGATAATCCTCCTAGGCGTCTGAAAAGGAGATGGTCTCGTGATCTTCTTACTTAAAATTATTTAGAGAGTGCTACCACTGGGTAGTAACTCTTCAAGCCTGTACATGCCATTATTTATATTTACGCATATTTACTAATTGTATTTGTATACAGTTGTAAATAAACAAAAAAAAAAAAAAATTGCATCCCGTGGCTTGACAGGGAATTTACGGATTGTCCACTCTGTTCCATTTTTTGGCTAAATGTTCAATGCTTGGTCACATTCGTATCTAATTTCTTGGAACTAGTAGTATGGTTCGAAATGATATCCTAATTTCTCATCTAAATTTCTCCTCTGTGAACGAATGTCGTAAAATTGTCGGTTTTCCTCGACATGCGTGAATACACCGTTTTAATTTGCTACATCCAGCATGAGCAATGATCCGTGTAATTTATTTGTGGTCAGTTTTATTCATGTTATTGTTTATGATTTTCCTTTATTATTATTTATTAGACGTAAATATTCAAAATATCTATTATTACTTTCCTACCTATACTAGGTTAGGAAAGTATTGCAATCGGTTTCAGAGCCCTCTGATTTCGAAAAACAATTTTTTAGCCATTGGTCAGTCTGTCTGTCTATCTCAGCCAAGATTTTCTCGGGAAATACTGAACCGATTTTGTTGCTTCTTTTTTGATTTTGTAGGTTTTGACTACTGATGCCTGCAAGAAAATCTGTAGCCCGCATCACACAAGCTTCACTGTTCCCTCTACTTTTAACAGAAACAGCAATATTAGAGGGTATTAAAATTGTTACACTGATCTACCTTAAGCCGGTTTACATTGCTTTAGTTTATCGAATAAATCGTACTCAAATCTTTTCTTGATAAATTTTCAGGAAAATAAATCTAATTCATGTTAAATCTAATTCTAATTAACATATGTTAGATTAGTTCTCTGCTTTATAAATTTTTCAGTGTTTCCTTACCCAGTACTGAACCCAAGACCCCTTTTTTAATTTCCTACCTATACTAGGTAAGGAACGTACTGCGATCAGGTCAAATTTCCGACATGCGGTTTTCGACGGATCTATACGTTTCAGAGCCCCCTGAGTCCAAAAAACACATTTTTAACCATTGGTCCGTCTGTCTGTCTGTGCCAAGATTTTCTCGAAAACTACTGAAACGATTTTGTTGCTTCTTTTTTTATTTTGTAAGGTTTTGATTACTGACGCCTGTGACAGAAATTCAGTGCTCCATACGCAATAGCTTGCGCGCAATAAATGAAAAACATGTTTTTCAATAGACTGTAGCGCAAAAACGGCTCTAACGATTTTGATGAAACTTTCCTATAATGTTCTAATCATTGTTCTTTCATCGGAAAATACACCGTTTAGCCTGTAATTTTAAAGGTCGTTCATTTTGGACAACTATTAACGAAGTTACAGCAATTCAATTTCCAATGTAAGATTACGGTTTCATATCCTGGTGTCAGAAAGGGGTGAATGAGAGAATAAAGATGACTAAGTGAAAGTAAGAAAATCTGTTTCCCGCATCACACAATCTTCACTATTTCCTCTACTTTTAACATAAATTATTGTTTGACAATACTAAGCTATGGCAAAAAGTTTTTGATCAGTAATATTAGGAAGTATTGAAATTTTTACACTGATCTACCTCAAGCCGGTTTACATTGCTTTAGTTTATCAAATAAATCGTACTAAAATCTTATGTTTGATCAATTTTCAGGAAAATGTATCTAGTTCAATTTTTTTTTTGGGTTTCTTCATGTACATTTGTAAAGATATAAAAACTTTTCTGAAATAGGTAGGAAAGTCGTTTGAGTGGAGACACCAGATAATTTTATATTGTATTGGTTGTTTTATTATTTATCAGTAATTCAAGTATATGTAATTGCTATAAAGTCTTTATTTGTACTGTACCTGTAAAACATATGAAATTTCCGGAAGACGTATAATCATGCCTTATAAATGTTCTGTGTATTTTTGGAAATTTATAATTTACATATATATTTAATAAATCGTTTCTCATTCATTCATTCTTGGACTTTTCTGAAACGTTTTTTGTAAAAATATTATTGAATATTTAATAGTTGACCGTTGCATTATAAAGGAGATGGTCCGGGGTGGCGGTCATAAATAGGCTAAATAGTGGTAAAACAATTTTTTTAAAAGCCAACGTTTCGACCCAACTTTGCAGGTTTCTTCAGGGAGGTGTGTTCAGCTAGGAGTTTCACTTAGAACTGCTAGTTCTAACTGCCAGTTCTAAGTGAAACTCCTAGCTGAACACACTTCTCTGAAGAAGACCTGCAAAGTTGGGTCGAAACGTCGGCTTTTAATCAAATAGTTTTACCACTATTTAGCCTGTTTATGACCGCCACCCCGGGCCATCATCTTCCTTTGTAAAAATATTATCTATTCCAAGATTTTGTGCTGGCGTATCGATATATTTTGACTTATCGAACGATGTTAATAATTGATGTTAATAACATGCTATAGAAACTAGGGGTTCTGCTGTTTTGATTATGGATGCAGTCGTACTCCATCAAACCCTAGATCGCCGACCTAGACACCTCGTCCACACCCATCAGAGAAGAGCCGACCCATTAACATGACACCCTGGCGACAATGGACCGCCACAACTCCTGCAGACAATGGTCTGCTGTATTATTCATGGAGAGATAGGTGGCGCTGCCAAATTACAGGGCAGCCAACACAATAGCTCGGCAATTAGGGCTGCAAGGGAATTAAAAGGTCGGGATGGAAGGTGGGGGGGGGAGTAGTTTAGGTTAGAGTCAGGGGTCTTCTGCAGGTTATCTGTCTGCGTCACAGTCGCGTCGTCGCTACTTAACGAACGGGACGTTCTGAATTATGGCTGTATTGTATTGTTGAATTATTTCATGTAATATGCGTGATCATACAATACTCTCTAATGATTAGCTAGCTTGTGACATAGGGATGTATTTGTCATCTAATGTCAATTCAACAGAAGGTCTGAACTTCACCATTTCAGATTTAATTGGAATTAGGCATAACTGTACTTCTTTTGATACAATTTTTATGCTTGTGTACAAAAGTCCAAAATAGGCAAATTCTTTTAAAAATTTATTTATTGAATATTACAACTAGTGTTGCCCAAAAGCAAGACTGAGACGAGTCTTCGTCTTGCAAACTCAGTCTTGGTCGTGGTCTTGTCTAGCGCAAGAGACTTGCAACAGTCTTACAGTTTCTTATTAGCTTATTATTTTAGAGACACTAATGTATTTTTTTAGATAGGAGGAACCTAACTAAGCCCGAATGAAAAATTAGAAGAGTTAAATGCAAAATTATATTGGGTATACCAATTCTTAACATATAGTAACTAAAATTGTCAAATATCAGTAACAATTTCGCCTTAATTTTTATTAAAAAATCGATTTTTTTTTACCTGTCCTTCTCTTGGTCTTGCAACAACTAAGCAGTCTTAGTCTTGGTCTTGCAAAGTGCAAGACCAAGACTGATTCTGGGCAACACTGATTACAACATTCTGTTACTTGGACATTGGTTATAGCGAGGCAAGATCACATTAGCTGTACAAAAAAAACTAGATCTACAAACTATATGTTCACACTATATGTACAAAAAATATAAAATAAACAGAAGCAAAATAACAACTAAATATTAATTAAAAATTATATACATTAAATAAAATGAAAATAACTTAAAAATAAGAAAATTAAACACATAAATACCTACATAAACTATTTACAATCAAGCGAGGAAACTCCGAGTCAGGCTTGTCCCTTCAACTATCTACGGAAAAGCAGGACCCCAGGAGATCCCTGCTTTACTGTCTCAAACGCGTCACTGGTACTAAAGCCAGCAGAGATTGATCTTTCCCAATCACACACCAAGGCAAAAAATTAGTACAGACAATTTTGATTATTTTATTGCTATAAAAATCCGTATTTAAGGGTTTTTTGAGTTGCAAAAAACGAATATCAACTTAGTTTCTCTCTAAAAAAGTACTTACTCTATATACCATACCGGTATTGAATAAATATTATAATTGGCAGATAGTTACAATATAGACATTATTTGGACCAACCGACATAGCAATGTGGGAGCAATTTTGGTTTATTATAATGAACCCTTGTGACCGAACAAAAATTCAAAAATTTAACTCCCTCTTAAAATTTGAGGTTTTAAGTTTCAGGATAGGTAGAATTCGAAAAACGAATAAGAATTCTTTGTTCGTCCGACCGCCGTCCGCGCATTTTCTCCGAAATTACTTGACCGATTTTTTTTTTTCAAATTTGGATTTAAAATTAGAAGAGGTCACTTGAGGATGAACGCGTTTAATGAAACTTCGCTGAAGTCTTCTTCTCGATGCCCTTTAAATTTATCTATATAACATACTTCTACGAAAAGAAGCTGAAAAAAAAAGTTAGAACAGATGGTAAAATTAGTTCCGAATAACTCAAAAAATATACACTTCTTTGTCGATATTGTGATGTTTCAAAGGTATTTAAATTTGGTCATTTAAAAGTTTACGGAATTTCCTCAAAAAACAAATAGTTAAAATCGGACAATTAGGAGCAAAGATATGGTCTCTAGATGTTTTTTATATGTTCTACTGCAAAGGTTATATTCCTTATTTTGATATTATATTATATTATGGGTTTTAATTTTCGAATGTGTTAATGAAGTAATGCTTATTTTTTTAGCATATTATTAATGATTAAAAAAAAAATGTTTAGTCCAATAATTGGAATCACCTTTTATTTCTTATTCTTTGTCACTAGGAAAGTAATGTTACTTTAGATTTTTAATTGTTTGGAAATAATAAACCATTATGAAATAATTTGCACCTTTTTTTTTTTTTTAGAGAGGAACAAAATTGATATTCGTTTTTCGCCTAAAAAAATCCTGAACTACGAATTTTCATAGCTATCTTCTATATAAAAAGTATTTAAGAGTTTCAAAGGACACTAAAAACGAATCCAACTTGATTTTTCAAAACAAACATTTATTTGGCCTACTTAACTGTAAGCGACGTTTATTATTTTTTTAAACATATGGTCGATATTTTTTTTTATTCAGAATAAAAAAAGAAATCGACTGATATATGATCCTTTCAGTTGACAGAATGACTAATTATAATTTTAACATTTTTTATTATTAATTCAATGATATTTCTAGTGGAAAAAATTATACCTTTATTCACAGTTTTATATTTCAACACTGCAATCACCTACTTTGGGATCAACTTATTCACTGCCTGGACAGATATTATAAATTTTCCAACTAGAAATATCACTAAAATGACTTCATTCAAAAATGTTGAAATTGAAGTTAGTCATTCTGTCAACTGAAAAGCTCATAGAATACCCTAACAATGAGGTTGGCGAAAATAAATAACATCGATTTGGTTTGAAATTTTATATATATTTTTTACATTGTTATTTATATATTTTCCAACTATTTCCCATTTTTTTTTTTTATTGATAATCCTAAAGTTCGTCCATACAAAAAAAGAAAATCGGTTGAGAAACAGAGGAGAAAAATATAGTGACTTGTTTTGTTTTTGCCTATTTATATGATCATTTCAGTTGACAGAATGACTAACTCAAATTTCAAGATTTTTGAGTAAAGTAATTTTAGAGATATTCCTAGGTGGAAAATTTGTAACATCTGTACAGACAGTGAGTAAATTGATTCCTGAATAGGTGATTTCAGTGTTGAAATATAGAATTGTGAATAAAGGTATACATTTTGCCACAAGAAACTTCACTAAAATTAAGAACAAAGAATGTTGAAATTGGAGTTAGTCATACTGTCAACCGAAAGGCTCATATATGCCAATAAAGATTTGAAAGTATATCTAAATATTTAACGAATTATTGAAGGAAGTTAGTCGACTGTTCTATATATCACGGGTGATAAATATTCAGGACGCAGTCTTTTTTAATTTTTGCAAACGTTTCAACCCAAACATGTGGGTCATCTTCAGGGTATGGTTTGAGTACTTGAACACCCTCATTGCTCAAACCACGTCCTGAAGATGACCCACATGTTTGGGTTGAAACGTTGGCAAAAATTAAAAAAGACTGCGTTCTGAATATTTATCACCCCTAAATATTTAACTTATAAATGATTACGATTGTAGAACTATTAGTTATTAAACTGTCATTTCCCATTGTAAAGTATTTTACATTGAAATTCAAGTATACCTAGATCCAAATAACCTTAAATAATACAATAATTCCAAGTAAATATTCAAATCCAGAGATTGAAAAATCAATTTGTATTTTTTAATTGCTGATTTACTGGTTACCTATTGATAAAACGGTACAATAATATCTTCTGTGATTTCATTACAAATATATGATATGTATTACCTATTAATTATGTAATAATTACTGTCACTTATCAAACTCTTAATTAGTAATAAATTTAAATTTGGAGATAAATCCTCATTCTTAAAATAATGCCTTAGCATCTGTTAATACCATAAATATTTATATTTTATATTAAAAATACCACAAGAAATAAAAATTTTGTAGAAGATCGGACTTAATAAATGGTTGGCTTAATAAATTGTTAAAATTTCATAGTACAGACATAAACTAACCCTGTTACTCAATTTTAACAACTAGAAAAAATGCAATGTATTAATTAAATAAGATCGAAACTTCGCTATTAAATATATTGATATCCTTCCGATAGAAATAAAAACCATTAAATTTAAGGATAACGTTTATATTTAAAATTATATCAAACTAGGACGCTAAATTGAGAAGATTTGGCCGCGTCGGTTAGCAGTTTCAGCGAAATAGATAAGCATTAGCGGTTGGCAGTATGAAATCGCTTCTGTGGGATGTACCAGCGAAATAGTACCTTAAGGAATCATTAAAATTTTTTAGTATTTCTTAATCACATGTGATAAATTTAATGATTGAGCCATCATTTTGAAGACTATCTCTTTCAATGGCGAAAAATAAGTACATCTTCCATAAACGTGACAAGATAAATATTTTAAGGGGATAAAACGTATTTTCGCAAACTTAAAAAGGATAGCTGGCATCCCAACCCATCCTAACACTGTTATTACCACGTATGCCGATGATACATGTGTCCGTTAATAACGACCCAACCTTTGCATCCCAAACTGTTCAATCACACATCACAAGCCTTGAAGAATGATGTCAAAACTGGAGGAATTAAAATAAATTCGAATAAATCCCATCAAATCACTTTTACTCTTCCACGTAAACCTATGACCTCATGTCCCACAGTATCCTTTAATAATACCCCACTTATCCCTGTAGAACAAATCCGATACCTTGGACTTCACTTGGACAAACGTCTAACTTGGAATCCTCATACCAGACTGAAACGACAAGAAACCGCTCGACGTTTCCGACTACTCCAATACTTACTAGACAAACGCTCTAACCTTCCAATCAATTATAAAAGACTCATTTACATGACTATAATAAGGCCTATTTGGACTTACGGAGTTGAGCTTTGGGGCTCCACTAAGCCATCGAATTCCTCTCGTATCCAATCCTTACAATCCAAAATCCTTCGCAAAATCCGTTAATGTTTCTTATGTTTCCGATTTGTACCAATCCTTCCATAATAAACTTCAGAACCATCCGAATCCTCTCGCCTCTAACCTTACTTCCTCTTCTATTCCTGATAACCCTCCGAGGCGTCTGAAAAGAAGATGGCCTCGAGATCTCTTATTGTACATACATTTTGTTTTTAGAGTGTTACCAGTGGGTAGTTTCTCAACAAGTGATTTCATGTTATTATTTTCTGTTATCGAATTTACTAAATGTATTTTATTTATTAATACAGTTGTAAAAATCATGAATAAATAAATAAAAAAAAAGGATACAATTTATGATGATATTGTTATTTCTAAAATATGCTTTTTTTTTTCGTATATATTCTGTCTACACTTTTCATCCTATCCCGCAGGATACATCCTTTACCCTTCATGTTGCTATTTTTGAACCAAGAGATTCCAATCAACTTTCTTTTCACATCTCTGCATGCCCTGAGTCACTAATCTAAGACCCCGCTAAATAATAGTAATTAGAACCTATCATGCAGATGTGTTCCGAGATATTCGATCCCCAGATATGAGCTGTCCAGCAGCAACAACCCATCCTGCCATAGACCAAGGTATTCGGGACTGCTTGGTATGCAACTCCTGCCTCAACACTATCCTTTCGTAATTCTTATATTTTCAAAACAATATTATTAAAATTTCATATCTGTTTTATTTATTATACTGTTGAATAAGGTTTTAGCATTTTTTAAATTAGTGGAATAGGATGTTTTTTCATGAATTATTAATTTACTCGATGCTTGAATTTAGGTCTTAACAACCTTTTTCAATTGACGATGATACAATTCAAACCAACCCATAGTGATTGGACTTGAACATATTGAAATATAAATAATCTTTTTTTTCGTTATTTTCTATAAATATACTAAAAAAAAAATAACATAAAACCCTTATTCTTGAAGGAAGGTAGTCGACTGTTCTACATATCATGGGTGATAAATATTCAGGCGCAGTTTTTTTAAATTTTTTTTTTATTTTTGCCAACGTTTCAACCCAAACATGTGGATCATGTTCAGGCCTGAAAATGTTTTTTTTAAATTACAATCAGAGATATAATTGTATACGACCGCTAATTATAAATAATAAACAATAGTGATTGATGGTACATGAATCTTAACTAATATTACAACACACATATTAAAATTAAATATGAAAATAGTTATAAAAACTGAAACTAAAAAAAAAATATAAAAAAAATTGTATATAATCCATTTATACAAATTTGTAATATTTCCTCTTACTAACCTTGGTTTGAGCACTGAGGGTGTTGAAGTATTGACACATGTTTGGTAGGTAAGTAATTAAAAAGATCATGGGTGGAGGATTTCCCAGTTGAATATTACAAATTTGTATAAATGGATTATATACATTATGTTTTATTTTTAGTTTGTATAACTATTTACATATTTAATTTTAATATGTGTATTGCAATATTAGTTAAAATTCATTCATCAATCACTATCGTTTATTATTTATAATTAGCGGTCGTAGATACTATTATATCTCTGATTGTAATTTTAAAAAAACATTTTCAGATCTGAAGATGATCCACGTGTTTGGGTTGAAACGTTGGCTAAAATAAAATTTTTTAAAAATGACTGCGCCCTGAATATTTATCATCCATAAAACCCTTATTCATCACTTAAAAGACAAGAGAATATCTTAACCACAGTGTGGTTGATGATCTAAATTCATGAAATAAATTATTGTTGTGAATTCATACAAGGAATTATCATGATGATCTTTAAATGGCCTTTGCAATTATACAAACCATCTTTTATGTCAGTTAAAGGTAGGGGTGGATCAATTGACTTTGGGGGCAGGAGAGGTTCCAACAAAAAAATAAATAAAAACTTTTTAAAGGACAGAAATTTTACTTTTTACCTAAATTCGATTCGCGATTACAAAGATAATAGCTGAAGGGATAGGATAGCCGAGCGGACTAACGCGTATGCATGTGTTGCTCTACAACCTGATGGAAGATAACATGATAAAATAATTAAGAGTTCACGTCTCGGTGCCGAGGAGGAGGAGGTCTTTTAACTCTGACATTAATCCCCGGCCCTCACCCCTGGTCCGGGAAAACCCCTTCTAATTTTTCATTCGGGCTTAGTTAGGTTTCCCATCTAAAAAAATACAGTATTATCTCTATAGTAATAAGCTAATAAGTAATTGCAAGACTAAAACCATGACCAAGACTGAGTTTGCAAGACCAAGACTCACCTTGGTCTTGCATGTGGGCATCACTAGTTGGTATACACATGCCCACTCCGCGTACTAGCCGCACCACAGCCTTATAAATTACTTTCTCGATGAAAACAAGCATACCCCTAGCTTAGATTAAAACAAGAAGGAGAACATAATTTCATCTACAAAAGTTCCACACATTATGGGATGAGGATCATTTTTGGAAATGTTAGACGTTTTAACAAACCCTCCATTGCTTAGATTTACGTCTCCGCATTCAGGTGGGTTTTCTTTTTCTTTCTCATTTCAGCCTTCTCAGTTTCTTTCCTCCATCTCAATTTTCTATCTAACTATTCTATTCACAATATCTTAATTTTACTGTTTATTTGCATTTCTTATATAACTTCATATTTTTCTGATTTTATATTTTATTCTAAGATTCCCATTTTAATACTTATGTCACCTTTTTTAATTTTATTATGTTTACTTCATCATTCCACACTTTGTACCGCTTATTATCATTTATCTCTTTGTTCTTACTATTGTCATTATTCTAACAACTGAATTTTACTTTAATTTTTTTTTACCTACACTACTTATGTTTCTCATACCTTGTTATCTGGTTCTTTTCTTAGCCCTGATGATGGCCTGAACTTCAGGTAGAAACGTCGGCTAATGTCAAAATAAATAGTATCATTTATTTTTGCCTTCTATTTGACTGATCACCCCAACTATTCTTCTCTTCATTTTTAAAAGAAGTTGCTCTGAAATTGAATTGTTTTAATATTTTATCTTATAACTGAATTTAGCGTTTAGTTGAAAGTTTTCGAAACTTTAAATAATCAATTAATACAAAAAAACAAAATTTTAAATACATGGTCCCTAAGGTGCACAGTTAGGAATTTGTCAGTTTAAGTTTTCATAAAACTTGTTTTGGGAATAGAACATTTAACTGCTTAAAGTCCTTGCTTGTCTGCACACATTACCACACATAATATATCTGTCCTAAGAACTCAAAGTTTTTTTTTCATCCTTATTATATTACACATCCATATATATAGTTCTTCTTGTATTTTCAGAAATATTTTTAGATAAAACAATATCAGGGGGATCTCGTGGGTGAGGTTAAGATAACAAATTCGAATCCGGCTGATGAATAATAATTTTTCACCTGTCGTGGATCGAACCTGGGGTCAGGAGACACTGCTGGGGCACATCCAGCCTCCATAAAGTGGCTTAAATTCTTAATTATTACATTAATTAAATAATTAATTAAGGAGAAAACCTGCCGGTTGCACACGATTTTGGTCCAATCACCTCTCTCAAAAACCGTCGTAACAGTACTTTCTCCCATTGTACTGAACCTAAGACCCTTCATGAGGTGTAGTGGCACAGGTAAAACAAAATAAAATTAAAAAATAAATAAAACAAATTTAGACATTACAGGTTCCTTGAGCCCTGTGACCCAAGAAAAGTTACCACTTTTGTTTTATTTCCAATAATAGACCATTTTGATCGAACGAAAAACTCAAAAACTTAACTCTCTCCCCCCCCCTCAAAATTTGAGGTTTTACATTTCAGGATATGTAGAATTCGAAAAACGAATAAAATTTTTTTGTCCATCCGCCGTCCGTTGTCCGTGCATTTTTTCCAAAATTAATGTACCGATTTTTTTCAAATTTGGATTTAAAATTAGAGGTTATCCGAGGATGATCTTCCGTCATCGAAATTTCTTTCTTCTTTCAAGATGGCGACAGATAATCTTCGTTGCTATAGACTGTAGTGCCTAAACGAGTGTTCGTTACATTCAATAAAACTTTGCTCAAGTCTTCTTCTCGATGCCCTTTAAATTTATCTATTTATAGCATACTCCAACGAAAAGAAGCTGGAAAAAAGTTACGAGGGATAGTAAAAGTTTTTTTAAATGTAATATTTTATTGAGAAAAAAAAATACATTTTGCCTCAATTAAGGGCATTGAGTTGATTGAATGATGAGTTGATTGAGCATTAGGATGAATGAAACACAAACATACCATATATACAATAAAAGAAAAACAAGATTATAACAAAATAAAATAAAACTTGGTGGATCAACCCTGGGGTCATCTACAGCCAAGTATGGTTTCATCGAGAAACCACTTCATACGGCCGTGTTGCGGTTTGGACGCGGTACGACTATGTAAACCTCAACCTTAAGCAGTAAATAGCTGTGAAATTATGTCTGAGTATACGTTATTAGACAAGCTTAACGCCACCGTTGTAGGCGGTATTGTAAACACAACATAGCTTGTTCCAGATATGATAATATTGCTCTAAGAGTCGGATAGTAGCTGGAGCGATTTGTAATGCCTCTACTGACATTAATTGCCGATTCGCTCTTGAACGCCCACCGAACGATCCACTATCTGTTCGTGGGCACTTCCATGGATCTGTTCTCACAGGCATCAAGTTTCTATTCTTAAATGTGACAGGGTTCTAATGGCTGTTATTACCTGAGGGATTTGTGATCCAGTAGCCCAGCCCTGAGCCACTCACCTCATTTGCACACTATGGTTAATCTATTTTTATATCTGCACTAATGCTTCAGTGCTGCCATTTATCATGTGATTATGCAGGTTTTGACGGCATAATACTTATTACTTCCAATCGTTATATGAGTTACAATCATATGGGTCGTTATGCTGTAAACAAAGTCGTGATGTATCCAGGATTAATTAAGTTTGGCTATAGCCTTTATAACATTATGCTACGACACATACAAACTGATCTGTAACCATAAACAGCAGGGGCGCTAGAAGCGTTTCATGAAGAAAAACGCTGCAAATTATTTCACAACGGTTTATTATTTTCAAATAATTATACATCTAAAGTTACATTTCTTTCCTAGCGAGACAGTACAAATAAAAAAAGGTGATTAAAATTATTGGACTTATCATTTTTTTTGTAATCAATAGTAACATGTTAAAACAAATTAGCATTACTACAGTAACACATTCAAAAATCAAAAACCAAAACAAAGGATATAACCTTTGCAGTATAACATATAAAAAACATCTAAAGAATGGCCTCTTTGCTCCTAATTGCCCGATTTTAACATGATGCAGAGATTAGTTATTAATTATGAAATAATTACTATCACTTATTAAACTCTTAATTAGTTATAAATTTAAATTCGGAAATAAATCCTCAGTTCTCAAAATAATGCATTACCTTCTGTTAATACGATGAATACTTATATTTTATATTCGAAATATTACAAGAAACAATTATTTTGTAGAAGTTGGGAATCAATATGTGGATAATTGTTAAGATTTCATAGTACAGACATAAAATAACCTTAACTTTAACCTCAACCTCAACTTTAACAACTAGAATAAATGGCAGGTAATAATTAAATGAGATCGAAACTCCGCCATCAAATCAATTGCTATCCTTCCGATACCAATAAAAACCATTAAATTTAAGGCTAACATTTTAATTTAAAATTATATAAAATAGGACGCGAATTTGAAGATTTGGCCGCGACGGTTAGTAGTTTCAGCAAAAAAGCATTAGCGGTTGGCAGTATGAAATAGTAGTCGCTACCGTGGGTAGTACCAGCGAAATAGTACCTTAAGGAGTCATTAAAATTTTTTTTCATATTTCTTTATCAAGAATATCCTCCTTCAGTAAAGTGAGAAAATAAATATTTTAAGGGGGAAAAACGTATTTTCGCATAACTTAAAAATAGTGCGATTTTATCGTGTTTTTTTTAAAAGAAAATTCCGTAAACTTTTAAATAACCATTTCGATTTCGATAAAACTTTCTTTATGTTTGAATTAATTTAAATACCTTTGAAATATCTTATTACAATAACGACAAAAAAATGTATACTTTTTGAGTTATTCGGAATCTAATTTTACCATCCCTCGTAACTTTTTTTCCAGCTTCTTTTCGTTGAAGTATGTTATATAGATAAATTTAAAAAGCATTGAGAAGAAGACTTTAGCGGAGTTTCATTGAAATTGACAGACGGACAAAAAAAATTGTATTCCTTTTTCGAATTCTACGTAATCTGAAACGTAAAACCTCAAATTTTGAGAGGGGAATAAGCTTTTGTTCGATTACAATGGTTCATTATTAAAATTATAAAACAAAAGAAGAATCGATCCACTTATTATTTTATGAGGAAGTTAATTTTATCAACTTGCGTTAATTTGCAATCTATTTAGTTTCTTATTGTCATTTTGTCATTTTTCTTCAGTATGTTCAGGTAACACTTTGTCATAATTTAAAATAAATTACTACACTTCTTAAATACGTTGTTCGATTTTCATAGTTACATTGCATGGAAGAATCGATAGTTTGTATGTATAAGTATCATTTATCATGTATATGTTTATCATATATGTATAAGTATCGTTTATCAATGTATAAGTTAATAAGGATAGTAAAATTAGATTTCTAATAACTCAAAAAGTATACACTTTTGTGCTGATATGGTATGATTATTTAAAAGTAATATTAAAATCGGACCATTAGGAGTAAAGGTATGATCTCTAGATGTTTTTTATATCTTCTACTGCAAAGGTTATATCCTTTATTTTGTTTTTTGATTTTTGAATGTGTTACTCAAGTAATGCTATTATTTTTAGGAAATTACTAATGTTAAAAAAAAAATGTTTAGTCTAATAATTAGAATCATCTTTTATTTCTTTTTCTGTGTCACTAGAAAGGTAATGTTATTTTAGATTTATAATTGTTTGGAAAAAATAAACCATTGTATAATTATTTGCAGCATTTTTAATTTATGGAAAAACCAGTAGTTCCTCGTAATTATTGTTTTTTTTTTTTGTCATAAACATACAAAACATCCATCACGTTAGCGCAACTTAAACATCAGGTGTTCGTGGTTTCTTCCTGAGTTACCTGGAAGACAAGGACTCCATATCCTGGACTGGGATGACACACTCCGTTCCCACAGTCGTACTCCCAGTTCTTCTTCAAAGTCGCCGCTCAACCCCTTAGGCGAACTCTGGAAATAGTTTCTGGCTATTTATCACATCAAGTATTGCTCGGGGTGAGTTATTTCATTTCAGGTGTATTACGGTACTAATTTGAATAAAATTTCATTTCCTCAGTTTTATGGACGGAAGTGGAAACAGCAATCAACAGCTAAGAGGCGCATCGAGACTCAAATGGCATTTCGAACGTTAATTTATGTTGAAGGAATGAATTTACCTCTATAAGAATAAAACATTTAGAAACGAACAATTATTTTTTCTATTTCTGAGTAAAATATAATTTAAGAAAAGAATGGTTTATGATTTTTTAAAATGAATTATTAAAATTGTAGAAATGCGGTTATGGGTTCAAGATTTGAACGGAAACCTTGGACTTTGGACTCCAGTTTTATCCTTGAACACCCTTAACCGCTCTAATCAATCCTAGTTCTTAATTAATCCGTATCTATAACTAATCCTCAATCCTCATTTATAGTTTCGTAATACATCTATACTAGTTGGCCCGTGCGAATAATTCGCAGAAAATTTTGTTTAGTGAAGAAATAGAAAAAACAATATGGAAATAAGTAGTTCCAATGTATTATGTAAGGAAGGAATTAATATTATTTCCATAGTCGATTACAGTATTCTATTTAACATAATAGAGTAAATTGAGAAGGAGTTCTTTGGGGGGTGCGGTCAAATAAATACTAACTTAAAATATAGTAATTATTTAATTTTTGCCGACGTTTCGACCCACTTTGCAGGTCGTTTTCAGGGCGTAGGATGTAGCATTGGGTGTTTCAACTGCCTCCCGCAGTGCTACATCCTACGCCTTGAAGACGAACTGCAAAGTGGGTCGAAACGTCGGCAAAATTAAATAATTACTATATTTTAATTTAGTATTTATTTGACCGCACCCCTCAATTAACTCCTTCTTATATTATATCAACGGTCAACCATCTCTACATCAATAAAGTAAAATATTTATGCAAATTGCTTTGCTAAGACCTATTTTCAAAACGCTGAATGGAAAGTAATAAAGACAAAGTAATTTCCCCGATCATGAGATTTTCTAAATTATTAAAAAAAATAAAATGTAAAAACAATCAAATGCCTTTAAGAAATAATTTTTTTTTTCATATTTTAGATAATAAAACATTCAATTTTCTTCATATTTTTTTTTATTTATGCTTGTTGTCTCTTACGTTTCGGGACAATTTTCCCATTATCAGAGTAATATTTTTATTTTTACATTATTTTGTTTGATGTGGCACCATTTGTCAAAAATTAAATATTTGTCACATTTTTTAAAAATTATTTGGTGTTACACATCTGAGATGTTGATTAGTGTATCAATGAATATGTGTAACACCAAATAATTTTTAAAAAATGTGACAAATATTTAATTTTTGACAAATGGTGCCACATCAAAAAAAAGAATGTAAAAATAAAAATATTACTCTGATGATGGGAAAATTGTCCCGAAACGTAAGAGACAACAAGCATAAATAAAAAAATATGAAGAAAATTGGAAGTTTTATTGCCTAAAATATGAAAAAATTATAAACGTAAGCTTCCTAATAAAAAAAGAAAAATAAGAAGATAATATATATATATATATATATATATATATATATATATATTATATATATATATATATATATATATATATATATATATATATATATATAATCTTCTTATTTTTCTTTTTTTATTAGGAAGCTTACGTTTATAATTTTTTCATATTTTAGGCAATAAAACTATTTTAGGCAATAATATATATATATATATATATATATATATATATATATATATATATATATTATATATATATATATATATATATATATATATATATATATATATATATATATATATATATATATTAAAGCTTATTTATTGAAAAATATTACAATCTGTCTCTAGGACATTTATAATAGTGATCACAGATCATATTCACACTCTATGTACAGTAAATAAAATAAATTAAGAAATTATAAAGTTAATATATCAGCCAGAAAAAAAAAGTGTAGTAGACTATTTTACTCCTAAATGCAATATCTTTAAAGAGGAAGACATTATAAAGTATACCAAAACTAATGGACTGTATCTTTTTTTAATAATTTTCGCTTTTTTTGTAATTATGGGTAATTTAGTAATCTTTCTAATTATCATAGGGACAATCAAGAAAAAAATGCATACTTTTTGAGTTATTCGCAAATTCGCATAATTTTTTTTCCGCAGAAATTTCGGGAGAATAGGACTGACTGTTTTTCACTAGTGAAGGAGAAGAATATCTTCAAAATGAGTGGTCAATCATTGAATTTGATGAAGAATTGACGAAGTTATGGCGAACCGACAAAAAGACACCTTTTAGAAATAATATATAGGATAGAAGAGGTGTGTTGAGATACTCGTCATGGCAACGACTTTTCATTGTTTTTGCCTACCGTTAACTAAAAAATTTATAACTCCTCAGAATTTTATTCTAATTCAATGTTTCTTCAACCGTTGCAAAACTGAATTATCGTTCTTCAAGAGCGTATAAATAACTTTTTGATTTAACACGTCTATAAAGAGTAAATTAATAAAAACTCCTAACAGGTTTTTATTTTATAACTTGAGTTCTAAATTATTTATGGGAGTACAGTTTGTGTCATTTCGTGTAGTTTATAAGGCCCTATATCCCTGCAAAATTTCGTGTGAATAGGTACAAGCATATTGAAGTTATCACACTTTTTGTGATTTTGGAAAAAATATTAAAAGAGGGGGGGAGGGTCTAAGGTCAAATTTGTAGAAAAAAAATTTATTTTTCGAGTTCAATGAAAATTCGTATTCGAGGATCTAACGTGATGTAATAAACAAATCTCAACTCTGTTTCTATTTAAAAAATATTTCAACACACTTTACTCCTTCCGTCAATACAAACTGTTTGAATTATAAATATTTCTAATAGATTTTTACGTTTTTTTTTTGTTTTCTAATTGTAGGTAATTGATTAATCTTTCTAATTATCATGGATAGAATCAAGAAAAAAAATGCATACTTTTTGAGTCATTCGCAAATAAAGTTTCTTTTCCTTCATAGCTTTTTTTCCCTAGAAATTTCGGGGGGATAGGACTGTTTTTCACTTGTGAAGGAGAAGAATATCTTCAAAATGAGTGGTCAATCATTGGATTTGATGAAGAATTGACGAAGTTAAGGCATACCGACAAAAAAAAAAAATTTAAAAATAATATATAGGATAGAAGAGGTGTGCTGAGATACTCGTCATGGCAACGACTTCACTTTTCATTGTTTTTGCCTGCCGTTAACTAAAACATTTATAACTCCTCAGGACTTTATCTTAATTCAATGTTTCTTCAACCGTTGCAAAACTGAATTATCGCTCTTCAAGAGCGTATAAATAACTTTTTGATTTAACACGTCTATAGAGAGTAAATAAATAAAAACTTCTAACACGTTTTTATTTTATAACTTGAGTTCTAAATTATTTTGGGGAATACAGTTTGTTTCATTTCGTGTAGTTTATAAGGACCTATATCCCTGCAAAATTTCGTGTGAATAGGTACAAGCATATTGAAGTTATCACACTTTTTTGTAATTTTGGAAAAAAATATTAAAAGAGGGGGGGGGTCTAAGTTCAAATTTGTAGAAAAAAATTTTATTTTTCGAGCTCAATGAAAATTCGTATTCAAGGATCTTTCGAGCTCCAAAATACAAATCTCAACTCTGTTTCTATTTAAAAAAATATTTCAACACACTTTACTCCTTCCGTCAATACAAACTGTTTAAATTATACATATTTCTAATCGATTTTTACGATTTTTTTTTGTTTTCTAATTATAGGTAATTGATTAATCTTTCTAATTATCATGGGTAGAATCAAGAAAAAAAAAGCATACTTTTTGAGTTATTCGCAAATAAAGTTTCTTTTCCTTCATAGCTTTTTTCCTCCAGAAATTTCGGGGGGATAGGACTATTTTTCACTTGTGAAGGAGAAGAATATCTTCAACATGAGTGGTCAATCATTGAATTTGATCAAGAATTGACGAAGTTATGGCATACCGAAAAAAAACAAAAAAAAAAAAAAACGCCTTTTAAAAATAATATATAGGATTTTCATTTAACATCAGTTATATTATTTAATGAATAATAAAAATATCCAGGTATGGCTTCTATACTTTTACTAAGTAAGAGAACTAATTAATAGGGTGTATAAAAAAAATAACCGTAAGATGACAATATAACATATTATTAAATAATATTGTATTAATAAATATAATGAAAAGTAATGAGTGTAATAAGAAGACGGAGATCCGGACAAGCTATTTTGGTCCTACTAAGTGGTGACCTCATGGCAGTTGATTTGCAATTGCTGAACATCGATAATCATTTAGCCAGTTCGTTATCGATATAAAGCCTATAATGATAAATCGATTTATTATTCAGCTGGCGACTAGAGTGAAGCTAATAAATCCAGCTGTTCTAGGAAGTTCGGTGGGCTCCTTCCCAAATTTCCAACTTTAGTGGATTTGTTGAGTGGGCTCACGTGTTGCATACCAACTCTTCTATCCAACACAGGATGTCCATGGTGCTTTGTTCTCCAAACGGGTTTAGGAATCCTTCCAACTCTGGATGGAATCTATAATAGATTACAATGGAAGTTTGAGAATGTCCAACACGAATGAATTAGTTCGAAATAGTTATGAAAAGAAAAAAACTCATCTAACTAGTTGAGGGAGAGAGTGGATGATGGATCTCTCTTCTTCGCCAAAAACGTCTCGGGTAATCGAGATATTTATTACAAAACGAAATTATAATACTATAGTGTATGTACAATTAGTCCAGTAAAGTAAGATATTGATCTCAACATTAAAAAATTAAGATGAAACTTGTCAAAAATTGTTTATTATACTGTCCATAAAACTGGTAAACAATCCTACAGAATCCCACGTCGGATTTTGATTGGTGGGGGGAGGGGGAGATGATTACTTTCGGAAGATTTTTCAGTAGAATATTAAAGTACTTTCTATAAAAATGATTTTATTATTTTTCCGATGAAAAATAAATATTTACGGAGATATTTATGAGAATAGAATAGAATAGAATTTATTTGTTAAAGATTATTTTACAATCTTGTACAAATTATACATATATGAATAACTTTATTTCACCTACATGAGTCTAGTTTATCCTAACTGTACATTGACTTATTATAAAAACAATAACTAAACAATAATACTTCATTACATTCCAATTAATTTCTATCTACATTATCAATAAAACCAAAAAATAAAAAAGAAACAAACAATTAATTGAACTGACCAACAATTATCCTTAGTCATAGCACTTGGTTGGTGTGTGGAACATCAGAGCTTAAGGAATCCAGTGAATTGCACGCTGACATTATGAACCAGTAAACCTTGTTAAGTTTCTCTATGTTATCGATTCGAAGTATGTCTTGTATCTTGTTTACATCACTTGGCGCAGAGAGAAATGCTCGTAAATGTTTGTGTCTGTCGTCTGTTAGCTTTTCACAGTACAGAAGGATATGGAACAGGCTGTTAGTAATGAATTGGTTACAGAAAGTGCAGGTTTCCTGGGCTTTGAAGTAGAAACTTTTGTTTTTCGTATAGAGCTTAATTAATTCGGGATTTGAAACCCTTAGCTGACTTATTGATCTTAGCTTTTTCCTGTTAGCTCTATACATCAAATAGGACTCTGGGCTGGAAATATTGAAGCTGGAAATAGTTCTATATATGGGATTGTTGTTGGAATTTATCGATAAATGGATGTCCTCAGATAGGTTATGGTTTTTTAGATTTTCCAATATTTCATCGCTGTATTTTAATAATCCAGTTGGGTATACTTTATCGAACTCTTCTTTACACCCATAATGATCAGCTATTGATCTGGCTTGTGTGATCCAATTAAAGTTTATATCAGGATATTTATGAGAATATAATTATTGTATTCCCACTTTAAGCAAAAATTATTTCAAACCACAAAATTGGTGTTGTTCATAGTAGACTATAGCTTTTTGAAGTTTGAACTAGTTTTTTTAACATTTTCACGAATTATAGTCGATATCAATCAATGAAAAATTTCATGATAATGATAGCTTTAAGTCTATATTAAAATGTGATTTGTTACAGAATAAGTTGAGATTTATCTCTATTCCAGTTAAAGGATGTAAAAATATTTGGGTCGATTCCTAATTTTTCCGTAGTAATAATATTTTTACTAACTTAGAGAAAATGTAAACTCAACTTAATTAATATAAATGTAAAGCTCATCAAACAAAGTTATTTTTCTGAAAGTGTGGTATCTTCAGAGAAGTTGTGGGTTATGAAAAAAAAAATGGGAAGAATCCTAGATTTTATGAAAAACCCAACTATTTTAAGAAAAACCGAAAACCGAACCGTAGTTTAACTGCTTAAAATTCCTCTTTAAAATATTTTAAGAAAGAAAAAATTTACTTGGAAATTTAATCTATTTAGTTTACTATGAAGTAATTGTTTGTAACCCGAATTAAACATGTTTTTTTGTTTTTTATTCAAAATAAAATACCTCATTTGTCAACGTGGTTGGCTTAAAAATTATTAAGTTTAAGTTCCCTAGTTCCCTGAATGTAATCAGACCATGGTTTACGATAACTATTTATAACTTTCATGTCTTCTGTCACATATCAATTATAAACTTATGATAGGAGAGAAGATTGGTTGGAGTGATCAGTCAAAAAAAAAAAAATGTAAAAATGAATATTACAGTTATTTTTATTTTTGTCGACGTTTCGGCCTAAAGTTCAGGTCTCCATCAGGGCAAACGTAAGGTTTCCTCAAGACCAATAACCAAGTTCCAAGTTCGTTTGACAAGCACTAATGAAGGCCTGAACTTTGGGCCGAAGCGTCGGCAAAAATAGAAATAAATATATTTATTTATTTTTACTTTCTTTTTTTTTACTGACCATCCCAATCAATCTCATCTTCAATTATTCTATGATAGTTTGTAAGGCTTAAGTTATTTTATTTTCCTAATGGTTCATTACAAATATTAGTGAGGATGAATGGGAATGCTTCAGATTATTTGGGGGACGCGCCCCCCTCTAGCCAGTAGAATCTATATTATAGATTCCATTAGCTATTTCCATATTTTCCCTTCTCTACCTTAGACCTTCTTACCACAGGACTCCTTCACTTCGCTTTTCCTTGTACCGGTACTGGTTCATGGCTGCGCAAGGTCTTCATTACCCTAGAGATTATAAGCAGTTAGGCGAGAGTGCGCTGTAATTCCGATCGTACCCGGCGAGGACAGGTAATGGTTCAGTAATGACAAACCTGAGTAGCCGTGACCTCTATCCGTGTCCTAGGTTCTTCAGGATCGGTTTGTAGTCTTTTGCAGGATTATCAAGGTTTCGTTATGTATACTGGGTGTTCTGTAAATAATAATAAATATAAGTTCATATTGCTCTACAATGGACTTAGTCTGTAACAAATAATAATAACTAGTTGGCCCTCACATACCTAATAATTGTATCTGATTTTAATACATTAGGGTGTCAGCACAACTTCCATTAAATAATGTTTAATACACAAAGGATCATATATATTTTGTCCGACTGCTACAACCCTTACTAGACAAACGCTCTAAACTTTCAATTAATTACAAAAGACTCATCTACTTAACCACAGTAAGACCTATATGGACATACGGAGTTGAGCTTTGGGGCTCCACCAAACCATCGAATTTCTATCGTATCCAATCCTTACAATCCAAAATCCTTCTTAAAATCCTTAATGCCTCATATTTCGTCACAAATTAAACCATTCATAAAGACCTTAACGTTCCATAGCCTGATCGAGATACCTATCCATTCATGATAAACTCCAGTCCCATCTGAATCCACTTGTTTCTAGCCTTGCTTCTTCCTCGATTCCTGATAATCCCCCTAGGCGTCTGAAAAGAAGATGGCCTCGTGATCTTCTCACGTAGAATTATACAGGGATTGCTACCACTGGGCAGTATCTCTTCAAGTCTGTTTATGTCATTATTTCTAATGTGTGCATTTTTACTAGTTGTGTTGTTTATACAATTGTAAATTTCATTAAATAAATAAAAAAAATATATATTTTGTAAGTTATCTGTTTATAAATAGGATTTACAATCTATTATGGTTTAACCATTGAAAATCATTAATCTTATAATTTAAATATTAGTTTTTCCCTCCATCAGATTATCAAAAATTAACAAATGCTTCTAAACATTACTTTAAGCATCTGATGGCGGCAAAATCCTCCAATTCTCAGGGTGGAATAGCTAGTCCAATCACAATGCATATTACATCATCATTAAAAAAAAAATCGAAAGTTTATTTTAAAAATGATAAACTACAATAATAAAGATCTAAAAGTAAATGCAATTGTAATCGAACCGCATTTAAAACAGTTTGCCGAGTAAGGTCAGTATAGCTTCCTCGCCGTTTGCATTGGTTAAAATATTACAAGGTATACAATTTTTCGTATGAGAATAAAATCTCTCATAAAATTTCATATTTTATTGTCCTTTGCTATTTTCCATAATAGCAGACTATTTATATCAGTTGCAGACTACAAAATGTAACCTTTAGCACAAATAGAATACAAGTTATAAATTTTGACATGAGAACTTTTGCACTAATAGTAGCGATATATACTTAATAGATACATTTTCACTCGTAAAATGGATGGAACTAGAAAATCCATAGGAAAAATTCAACTTGGTGTTTTAGGAAAAATGTGCCTAGTTGTTATTTGTGTTTCCATAGCCTTGACGAAGGAATGAAAATTTATGCTAAAACGTCTGCACAAAATAAAATATTTTTTTGTAAGTATTTTTCATTGTGACTATTATCTTACTCCATTGAAGGTTTTGTAATTTTTGGTTTATTATTTTCAATAATCAACTATTGTGATCTACCAAAAAATTCAAAAACTTAACCTCCTCTCAAAATTTGAGATTTCACGTTTCACGATGCGTAGAATTCGAAAATCGAATAAAAATGTTTTTATCCGTCCTCCGTCCGCCGTACGCGGTCCGCACATTTTCTCCGAAACTACTGGACCGATTTTTTTCTAATTTGGATATAAAATCAGAGGTCACCCGAGGATGATCTTCCTTCATCGAAATTACCATCCGTCTTTTACTTTCAAAATGGCGGCCGAAAAACCTTCGTTGCTATAGACTGTAGCTTCTAAACGAATGTACCGATTTCAATGAAACTTCGCTAAAGTTGTTTTCTCGACGCCCATTAAATTTATCTATATAACATACTTCAACGAAAAGAAGCTGGAAAAAAAGTTACGAGGGATGGTGAAATTAAATTCCGAATAACTCAAACAGTTTACACTTTTTTGTAGGTATTGTATATTGTTTTTTAAAAGTTTACGAAATTTTCTAAAAAATCAAAACAAAATCGTTAAAATCGGACAAATAGGAACAAGGATATGGTCTCTGGTTTTTTTTTTTATATGTTCTACTCCCAATGTTATATCGTTTGTTTGGTTTTTAAATTTTGAATGTGTAATGCTATTTTTTTTTTTTTTTTAGCATATTACCAATGATTAAAAAAAAATTTAGTCCAATAATTGGAATCACCTCTTATTTATTTTTCTTTGTAATTATGAAGGTAATGTTACTTTAGATGTATAATTGTTTGGAAATAATAAACCATTGTGAAATAATTTGCAGTGTTTATTTGTTTTTTAATAAATTCCTCCTAAGTACTGGGTTGGCAAATAATTCCTTTCGGTTTTCAGTTTATTTGTATGTCTCTATGATACACTTTTTATCTAAAGAATTAATCCCTAAGATGGATTGTTTATCCTGTTTGTAATATGTCAACAAGTGTATCTGTTAACTCTTTTTGAAACTAGCTTAGTATGGTGTTTGCTATTGCACTTTGAATATGGAAGAAAATATCATTCATTGCGTTTTCCTGCCATGAGCTTGACAATAAGCAGATGTGCTGTAACTAATAAGAAAACTTGACATTTCAGGCATGAGGAACAAAATATAGTACCCAGCAATACTTCTTCATGGTCTTGATTTATTTCCTTGATTGAGAAAAGGAGATCTCTTATCCTGCTCCTCTTTAGTCGTCTCCTGATAGGCATGTCAGCTGTGTCCATGTCGTTAATATATAATATAATTTATGTATATATAATTTTTAAATCAATTTTTTTTTTTACTATAACACCTTAAATTAATATTCTAAATGATTTTACATTGTGATTACTTTTGCTCTATTTGATATTTCTCTTCATTAAGCCTTAGTGGTATTGGATTTATTTCGATTCTAGGAAACTCATCAAGTTAATACACACTCATTGTGTATAGCCACCTTTTCCAAGCTTTCTATAACCCGCATTCATTTTACTGATTAAATTTCAAATTGTACTCACTCCCGTGAGCGCTATTAAAGATATTAGTGATATTAGCCGAGAACTGGAAATGGAGGCCACACACCAACCTGGCATTAAGCGCTCACCCCTGAGTCAGCCGGAGAGCTGGGTGGAGTCCATGTTTTGCTTTGCAGATCACAAGATTCCATCCGCTCTTTTCTGTATAATAATGAAGGATTTCATCTTATTCACTTTTAGAATTTATTCATCATCGATAAGAATTTTCAATAACAATACTCTGTTTTTAGTTAGTATTTGCAATTATAATTTAATCCAAATACATAATTACTATCCTTATCCTATATAGTGGGTTGGAAAATAATCCCTTTAGGATTTCCAGGATGAACTAAAACTCAATGTATTATAGACATAAAATTTATTTTAATCTGGAATACATTGACTATTATTTAATATTACTTTTTCCCATTTTTACACTAACAGCATAATGTTCATACAATTTTCGGAGTTTATTGTTAAAAAACTGATCCAAGTGGTTTTTGATAAACCCTTCCTTTTGGAATTTCTTTCCATTCTGCAGAGACCGGAATAAGTGGTAGTCGCTAGGAGCTAGGTCTGGTGAATAGAGAGAGTGAGGCAAAAGGTCCCATCCAAGTCTAAATAATTTATTGCGAGTGACAAATAATTCTTCAGGATGTTTTCAAAATTCGATGTTACTATGTCCATTACAAAGCTGAATTATTGTTCTTCAAAGCCGTTTGTATGTTTTTTTAATTATATTCCTACATAAGGAATAAATAAACAAAAAATAAAGGTTTTTATTTGTTATCTCCATTTGTAGTTTGATTACGAAGGTTCCGTTGATGTCATTTTGTATAGTTCATGTGGCCCTAAATTCCTGCTATATTTCTTGAAGATAGCTAAAGTTGTATAGAAGCTTTTTGTGAATCACGAAAAAAAATCATGTGAGAGACCCGAACATTAAGCCTAAAAACATAGCAAAAATTGTACAAATAGTTTTCTACGCTTTAGGGCCATAGCAATCTCTCTCTCTAATTGGGTGGGATTTTGATCAACAATGGCCTTAACATTGCTCGTTTAAATTTCATGTGGAAACAGCTGTTGATGTTAAATAAGGTGAAAGGTTAATTTAGTTTTGTCTTCCAAAAATGTGTTAATTAAGTGTAAATACTTAATTTTTGTGTAATAAAAGTGTTTTATCAAGACAAGATTGCTAAGGACAAAACACCAAACAAAAATTGAGCGGATTTCACCGCCAACAATGGTGGAATCATCTCAAACTGAGGTAAGTAACATGAACTTTAAAAACAGTGATATAAACAATGAAGACGGCTCCTGGAAACTGGTTATTGGTCGTAAAAGACCTATGATAGATTCGAGCGAGCCAAGAGCTCAAAAACGACCGACAGAATCTATCCCAACCTCGCACAGTTTTCAGGTTCTAACCAACATAACTAACTTAAAAACAGAAAAAGTTAGAAGAACGCCTCAAAACGATAAAACTCTACCAATTTTTATAAAAGGTGTTGAGAATTACCATATATTAATCTCATTTCTAGAAAACGAAACGGGTCCTAATATGTTTAAAACGAAGTCTACATTGAAAGGTGTCACTGTGTACCCAGAAAATCCTGACGTTTATCGAAAATTAAATTCTAGCCTGCGAAATAAAGGTGCCGACTTCCATACTTACCAACTTCCACAGGACAAATGTCCAAGGATTGTTGTTAAACATCTTCACCATGGAACACCAGTCGATATCATTAAAGAAGAATTTAAAAAATTGGGTTACGAAGCCACCAATGTAGTTAACGTCATATCTCGCTTTAAAAAACCCCTTCCTATGTTCTTTGTGGACATTACAAAAGAGACATTTAGAGAAGAAATTTTTAATGTTGAATTTCTATATTATTCGCATATTAAAATTGAGGAACCGCGTCAAAAGAGAAATATTCCTCAGTGTGTTCGGTGCCAGCAATATGGGCACACTAAAACTTATTGCAACCATCGACCACGATGCGTGAAGTGCGGTGAATATCATGAAACCAGCTCATGTTTGAAAACCAGAGACACTCCCGCGAAATGCGCCAACTGTGCCGGTCAGCACCCCGCTAATTACAGAGGCTGCCAGACGCTGAAAGACCTCAGGGTTCAGCGCAATGCAAGAAATCGTCTTCAGCGTTCCACAGTAGCAGAGCCAGCGCAGAGACCTCCAGGCATGCATGAATTCCCCCCAATGCGGCAACGTCACAACCAAGGGGAACCACAAATCATCGCAGGACCTCCGCAACAACAAAATCAAACATCATCTAGTTCAGCACCCCCGGACCAGAAAACATGTACAGGTACGAGGAGAGGCATTACCCAACCGATACCTCCGGTAGATAATGGCTCTTCCCAATTATTTAATATAATTAATGGATTAAATAACCTAATCCAGCCCCTTTTCATTCTTCTTCAACAACTGTCAAACTTACACAGGTCTGGTGCCCAAATTATGGCCCACAATAATTTAACTGTAGGCTCCTTGTCAGTTCTTCTATGGAATGCCAACGGACTGAAACAGCACAGTACTGAACTCGACTTATACTTGCACGAAAAACGGATCGACGTAGCACTCATTACAGAAACACACCTGACATCTCGATCAAAAATTTACATTCAGGATTACACAATTTATAGAACTGATCACCCAGATAAAACCGCACATGGAGGAACAGCTATACTCGTTAAAAATTCACTGAAACACAATCCCGTAGACTTACCCATTACACCCGACATCCAATCGACAGGAATAACACTATACACTAAACACTACACTATAACATTTGCCTCAGTTTACTGTCCCCCTAGGTACAAGCTTACACCCACGATGTTTTCTGAGTTCTTCAAACGCCTCGGAAGATGCTTCATCGCAGGTGGAGACTATAATGCTAAGCATCAAGGCTGGGGTTCAAGGTTGTCTACTCCAAGAGGTATGAATCTCTGGTCTGTTCTCCATGAACTTTCATTAGACACTGTAACTCCAAATTCACCAACTTATTGGCACACCTCCAGACGCAAAACTCCTGACTTACTTGATTTCTTTATTACAAAAGGACTAAGAACCGTACCATTTACCGTCAATACAAGCTCTGATCTTTGTTCTGATCACTCCTCAGTGCACATGGTTCTATTCGACGCGCCTTCCGAAGCACAAAAAAGACCTAGGCTCATAAAAGGCTGCATGGACTGGGACGCATATAGAGACCATTTGAACACCAATCTTTCTGTTCCAGGTTCAATTAAAAATCATGAGGAATTAGAAGACGCTGTTGACAAATTCACAAAAAGCATACAAGATGCAGCATGGGCCTCATCAACATCCAGGCCACAAAAAGCAGCGAACTTGCCCCATTATCCTATGTACATAAGGGACTTGATCAGAGCAAAGAGAAAAGCACGTAAAGTATGGCAGACTAATAGACTTCCTTCAGACAGACAAACTTTTAACAGATTGAACACCGAACTCAAAAGACATATTCAAAAATTCAAAAGCACAAACTACGACAATTTTATTAACAACCTTTCGACGGACGATGGAAGTTTATGGAGACATACAAGGAATCTTTTAAAGCATCGTGAGGTGTCAGCACCCCTACGAAGAGAGGATGGCTCTTGGGCTGTTTCGGACGAGGAAAGATCTGAACTCTTTGCTAACCACCTTTCCACTGTTTTCAAACCACATACAGACTTAATTAATACAGAACACGATATTTTTGTACATAATAACTTAGACATACCGTTACAGCTCACACTACCACCACCTCCTTTCACACCATCACAAGTTGCACAAGAAATTAGACAATTGCCCAAAAGAAAAACCTCTGGTCATGACTTGATAACTGCTGAGGCGCTCCAGCAAATGCCAAGGAAAGCTCTAGTGTTTCTTACCACAATCTTCAATTGCATTCTCAGGACCACCAAATTTCCTATACAATGGAAATACTCACACATAACCATGATTAAAAAGCCAGACAAAGACACTAACAATCCTTCTTCATATCGACCGATTAGTTTACTTCCAGTATGTTCTAAGTTATTCGAAAAACTATTGTACCCACGACTATTACATATACTAACAGACAGACAGATTATTCCTGACCATCAATTCGGGTTTCGAAAATTACATTCAACAACACAACAATTACACAGGGTAACTGACTACATATCGACAGCACTAGAGCGAAAACTATATGCAACCGGAGTATTTCTGGATGTCGCCCAAGCGTTTGACAAAGTATGGCATCAGGGCTTCTCTTCAAGCTTAAGACCATACTTCCACATACTTACTACTTAATTCTCCATTCCTTTCTCTCAGATAGATTTTTCTCCGTTCGACATGGTCAAGGTCTATCCTCAATTCGATCAGTTTTAGCTGGCGTACCTCAGGGATCAATCCTTGCCCCACTACTGTACATCACATACACACACGACATTCCTCAAAGTATCCACACTCTTACAGCAACCTACGCAGACGACACTGCTATCATTACCAGGCACGAAAATCCTACAGAAGCATCACTTAACTTACAACATCACTTACAGATTATACTCGATTGGTGTAAACTTTGGAAAACTCAAATAAATTATCAAAAGTCACAGCACATCACATTTACTCTAAGACCAGAAACATGCCCTCCTGTATACTTAGACAATGTACCGATTCCACAAACAGACAGAGTACAATACTTAGGCCTTACGTTCGATAGGAGAATGACATGGGGTCCACATGTGAAGAAAAAACGAATCACATTAAATCTAAGACTAAAATTGTTACATTCACTGTTAAGACGACATTCCAAATTAAAAGCAAGACAGAAACTAAGTATTTACACATATCTTTTAAAACCTCTTTGGACTTACGGACTACAAATATACGGAATTGCAAAACCAACTCACATAAAAAAACTTCAAACTTTTCAGTCGAAGATACTACGACTAATCACTCAAGCACCATGGTACGTAAACAACCACACTTTACACACCGACTTACACGTTCCGACAGTCAACGAACACATACGAACGTACTACAAACGATTTCATAACATGTTAAACGGGCACTCCAACCAGCTGGTAAAAGAAATGGCAACAACTAGTATGCCCGAGAACTCCAGAAGACGACTGAAAAGGGTCTGGATGAGGGATCTGCTGAAATAATGTTTTAATAAATAAAAGCCATGGAAGGGATACCGCTGGATATTGCTATTCCTCATGCCTATCAAGCCTTTTTAATTTATTTATTATTATTATTTATTTGTTTTTTCTCTCATTACTACGCCAGCACATCTGCTGATTGTCAATCATAATTGACAGGTGCGGATATATATATGTAAGTCCAAAAAAAAAAAAAAATTTCATGTTTACGACCAGACTGTTGAGCATCATTGATGTCAAAATTTCCTGAATGAAATTTGGTAAACCAATTTTGACAGATGCGTTCAGTCAAGGCATCATCCCCATAAACACTGGAAATTTTGCTATGAGCTTCTGTAGCAATACAATACAACAAAATATGCCGATAATGAACGATATTTTCTTCCATATTGACAGTGCAATAGCAAACACAATAGTAAGCTTGTTTCAACAAGAGTTAACTGATATACTTGTTGACTTATTACAAACAGAATAAACAATCAACCTTAGGGATTAATTCATCAGATAAGAAGTGTATCATAGAGACAAAAAAATAAACTAAAATACCGAAAGGACTTATTTGGCAACCCAATACTCAAACCCAAGAGCGATTTATTTGGAAAGTAAGTAACCTGACTGAAGGAAAGTATCGGTCTTGTTAACTCCGAACAAACAACAAGTTGAATGTTTCCTTTGGATTTTGTAGTTCCGTCCATTTTACGAGTGAAAGTATATATCACTACTATTAGTGCAAAAAGTCATTTGTAAAAATTTTCAACTTTTATTCTATTAGTGCTAAATGTTACATTTTGTAGTCTGAACCAGATATAAGTTGAATAGCAGATGACAATAAAATATGAAATTATACTAATAAAGCATAAAGAAATAATGAGTTTTTGTGCACTTTAGCTAAATAATCAATTTTTACATAAGATCTTTTGCACTAACAGTGGTGAAATGCATGATCAGAATGCATTTATTCATTGTTTTTTAATTAAGGATAATCAAATATGGAGTGGAATATGGAAGATGGTCAAATACGGCACTCTTTCGCATTTTAATATTAACTGATAAACGAAATTCGTGGATATCAAACCCGCGAATGTTGAAGGGTAACTGTATTTCCGAATCGGCTTCTTCCAAAGATTTTATTCCCATACGAAAAATTGTATACCTTGTAATATTTTTATATTTTAGGCAATGAAAACGGTCAGGAAGCTATTCTGTCCTTACTTGGCAGGTGTTTTTTTTCATTATGTTTGTTTGACTTTGTTAATTTTATAATGGTCATAAATAGATTAATCTAAAATTAATATTTGATTGCAATATTTTATTTATTTGTTTTAGGTCCTAGTCCGTGGTACAGACCCATTTTTATCGAATTATTAACATCCGCCTGAAAATTCGTAAATAGCTTCATCTTATTGTAACCTACAAATATTTTATTTTCGAAAACTCTTGGAATTGGGGCGTTTTCAATCTGGAGAGGGGCAAACTTTGTCTATTTAATTAGGTACTAAAAACTCGTAAATACCCATTTACTTTCTACTTTGATCGTAAGGTAATTTGATCTGAAAATCAATAAAAAATGTGGCCTACAAAAATATTTAGCTGTCATTCCTATATAATCTCGCCATTTTGAAAATTTGGCTATGTAGGTCACACCAAATGGCTCAATATTTTTGAAGGCCAATTTTTTATCGATTTTGTGTTCAAATTATCTTACGGTCCATGTAGAAAGCAAATGCGCATTTACGAGTTTTTATACCTAATTAAATAGCCTTTCTCGGGTGCTAATTCGAATTTCCTATTATATTCTTATTTATATTTGTTACATCTAAACAGTATATGCCACGGTTCTCCTTGCGCTGTTAAGAAATTACTTCGTTCGCTAATTATTATTTCAAGGAGGGATGCCCACTCCCCCCCCCCAAGGTAGATGGGAAAACTTCTTCCCCTCCTTCCAAGATATTTTCTTGCTCTCTTGTTAAAAACAATGCAAACTACATAAGAATTAAAAAAAGTATAGCCCATAAACTATCAAACTTTCAGTTTTAGATTCTTTGCTTGTTCCCTGGTATGAAACTTTTCATTCTAAAAATTCAAAACCCTCCCGAAATGTTCTTCCCTCAAAAATACAAAACCCCGTTAGAATGTGCCCCCCCCCAAAAAAAAAAACTTTTCATGGCGCAACTTGCCCATTCTGGGCACCTCTGAATCCAAGGTGTTACAATTCCTATTATATTTTCTCGCTTGAGTCGCCGATTTAGAGCAAACCAAACCGCGGAGACAAGACTTACAGTAGATAGTTCTTGATTATGACCTCAACCATTTTTATTTGTGATTCTCAGTCGTTTCTATTTTTCTATTCCTTTACTGTTTTTTTATTTAAAATTCTTAAGAGATCCGTCAAACAAAAATGTCCGAAAACAAAAATTGTCCTAATAACAACATTAAAAAAAATACTAATGACAATATTTAATTTATTTTTTCAATCAGCGGAACCAACAATCTCGACCCCCATATTATTGCTACTCGTGGGTCTTTGTTTTTACGCTTTCTTATGTCATTGTTTTAAATTAAACACTTATTGCTTTTCTGCGTATAATTAATAATTTCCGTATTGATCAAACCAAATTCAAGTATTATTTCTTAATTAAAAAAAAACACTTGGTTATTTCTTAATTAAAAAAAAACACTTGGAAAAACAAGTGTTTTTTTCTTTTAATTTTTATTTGCACTTGTCAACTGCACTTATTTAAAATGAATAATAATTTCATGTAGTGGTGGATCCAGGAATTTTGTGAGGGGACCGTACTTATGTAACAGATTAATTCCGTATACCAAAGATGTATATCTTTTTATATTGCAATGATTTTTATTAATCTACCTTTATATATTATATCTTATATATTACGACTTGGACTAATGATTAATACATTGGTCACTGAGAATCAGCATTTGGCTTAATATCTTCATAATTGCTCTTTTCTTAAAGCTGGATAGTCAAAGAATAATAAAACATCAAAAAATAATTGGCTTGTGCAGTAAAAAACATCAGTAAAGTCAATTTTTTAAACAAAAAAAATTTTCAAGTTGAAAATCAAGCGTCGTTTGTAATTAAACAGCCAACAATAACGCAAAACGTGCTGAAATAAAAGATCTGGGGAATATAGTTTTCTCTCTTAAACAATAATTACTTTTTAAAATATTTGAAGAAGTTCCGTAGAAAATGCAGTACTGGCGTGGGTGCCTACAGGCCTCTACTATATCATTCATCGTTTTTGGCACATTATATTGTTTATATTAACGAAAAAATATTAATGCAATAATTTAACTGTCCAAAAAAATTAAACAATTTTTAAAAAAAATTAACAATAACTGTGTAACCAGGTTCTAATGCACCGAACAAATAGTTCTTGAGTGAGTGCAATAATAGATTAGCATAAGCTCAGGAATACATTATCTTATTGCCTAACTATTAAACTGGATTAATATTTTCCAGTGGGTGAAGCTAATCACTTATTCAATAATTTTATAGATGGGTAAGTAGTCGACTGTTAAATTATCAAAATTTCTTTAATATGTTAGCCGAAGTTTCGAACATGTGGGCCATCATCTGGGTTATCGTTTGTTAAGTCGAGACAAAATCTACGGAATTGAGTTGGCTAACCTAATAAAGAAATTATGACTGAAATTCCTGACAATATTGTTTCATCTCTTTTGTTAACATAAAATTTATTGAACTCTTGTCTCAACTTCCAAACAATAGCCTTGATGACCCACATATTTGGGCCGAAAAGTCGGCTGTCGCTGAATTCGCTTGTACTAAGAATGCATGTGAGAGGTTAGCTTTCTGATGTGAGTTTTGACTGGGATACAATCGCGGATCCAGGATTTAATTTTTTTTTGGGGAGGAGACTTCAGCCCGAAAGGTTTATATATATATATAACGATAATATATTGAAAAAAAGTAACTAACTATATGAAATGTAGTTTAAGTGATTCTTGAACTCCTACTAAATGTAATTACATGAACAATAATACTTCCAGCGATAGTTTTTAATATTTTTTTTCTATAAGACATAAGTTATATTTTACCATTACTGTGCTGGGATGTACTAGTATTTAAGTAATCACGTCTTATCATAAACTGCTGTCTCATCCTCCATATTTGTTTTTATACTACATATGTTATTTTTAATGTTAGGTTATTCCCACATATATTATTAAAGTAAGGCTCGAAATCGGTTTTGTACCAAATATAAGCTCCTGTCATGCTCAAATATCATAAATGGGCTACCGTTGGTTTCAGAATTTCACGGAGGGTTAGCGAATCGTATTTTCCACTTTTGTTTTTCTTTCTAAAATAAATAAAGTCGATAAAAACATTTTGCTAGGCTGCAATACTGGAACGGTGGTAGGTCTGTAGATCGATACGAGACAAATTGGATCTTGAAGATTTTGATGCGTACAGCAAGACCCCGATCCTGCGTTTTTAAGTCCAAAAACATAGTATTTTCGAGATAACGCAAGGCATAGGGTTCGCATCCACACAACCTTACATTAATTGTAGTACTGTCATTGAATACATGTCTCATTTCGTCGACTTGAGGTCTCTTTGTTCGAAAGAAGAGGAGAGTTTATATTATTTTTCGATGGTGTTTTTGATCGGCAAGCCATATCATCGTTTATTTTTCATTCTCTTTCTCATTCTCCTTCAGGCGGGCAAAATAGTCCAATCATCCCGAAAATTCAGGCAAATAAGTTATGAAAGAAAACAAACTTTATTTGTGAATAACTAAAAAATTACACACTTTTCTCCCATAGTTATGTCCATGACTATATAAAAGATTACTAAATTCCCTACAAATGAAAAAAAAGGCATCGAAATCGTACAATTTTCAGCAAAGACACAGCTTACTGAAATTTGTAAACATGTTGGTTCCAAATAAAAATGAAGATTTAAAATAATATTTGTTTTCTTTGGCGATTATATTTAACATAAAAGTAACATTTGATTTCTTTATCTTTTGATACGTTGCATTATCTTATTTTCTTATTAATTTGGCATTTGATAACAATATGCTGTGCGAATTTTTCGCACAGGCCTACTGGTTAAATAAAATTTCCGCGAATTTAACCCTGAGTAAATACACGTTTAAAGGACAAAAGGAATTTATTTTTACCAATGACGTAGAGATTAAGTGTTAATGACGAAGGTCTAGACGTGCGGGTTCGACTGTAACAGCAGACTTCCCGACTCCCAGATGTCGTTCATCGGCGCCGCCTGTGCGATCTTCTCCTTCTGATCGTCCGCCTCGTGGCGGCCTTGGTCCTTCTGTACCTGGTAGGTCTTCTTCTACTTCTGAACCGAAGCCGAGTGTACTTTTCCAGAGCCCTCAGACCTCCGCAGTGTTTGCACACAACGGGGATAAGACCTGTCGCATCTAGTAGCAGCCCTGTTTTGCTATCTGTCAACTTAAAATTTTTTGTGTCCATGTTGGAAATTTTTTTATTTCATTGTGAAACGAACATGTGTTTGATTATAGTATATAACAATATTTTTTTAAACTATCGATTTTCCAAAAAAAATGTTATATTTTTTTCAATATTTTATAATTAAAATAAATGTAATCATACATTCTCTTGTTTTTCAATATTATTCTTATCATAACATTCTTATAGCATATTTAAAATATTTATTTTTGTAAGAAATATTATTGATTTGATAATGAAATGTAATTGATTTCATAATCTTAAAGACGGATTTAGACCTAGCTTTTTTATTTTATTTAATTTTTTTTCTGTTCTTCCCTACCTCGTCTTTTAAGCTATACGGGATTTTCCCGGGCCGGAGTAGGAAGACGAGGAATTTAAATTCCCCTCTGGCACCGGGACGCGAACTCGTACTTTTTTTCAATCTCAAAACTTAATTATCTGGTTGCCGGGAAACTCCCTTTGCTGTGCACACACGTTAACCTATTCGGCCACCCATCGGGCATAGGGGCCGAAACTAGCTCAACCCTCTAATCCTCTTTTCTCAACGTTTTGTCCCGAACACTAGGATCCTCGCCCTAACGTATCGGCTATCGAGTATTATGTTCGGAGCCATTATTGTCACAAAATTATAATTTAATTTTGACTCCATCTATTTTGCTCTGAGCTACATAACCAAGCCATCTTAACTTCTATGCCTTCATATCTTGGAATATTGATTGAGCAGTTTCTGTTAACTGTTCTTTATTGCAGCTCCTCCTCTGTACTGTATGTTATAACTATTATTCCAGATCGCTCAAGTTCTCGTGCGGAAGATTTTCTTATCAGGTCTTCCATGAATCTTTTCCTAGGGTGGTTGTTAGTATACAGGTCTCGCAGCACTATATTAAAACCAAACTTTGTTCCTTGATGTCTAAAGATGAAACGCGCAACGCATCTGATGAGCTATTATAAAACTTATTAAGTGATTTTTTAACGGAGCTTCAGTTAGAAAATCATTAAGATTAATAATAACAAAAACCGTATTTATTATATCACCGTAAGCAATAAAAACCTCGTTACTCCATCTGTTTTTGTAAACCACTTAATTCCAGTCTCTAAGCTATGTATCTAAGTATATACCTAGAGATAATTGAAAGTATATCTGTATATTCAACCTTTAAATGATTACGGATCGTACGACTACTAGTTCTTAAACGTTATTTTCCATTGTAAACTTTACTGAAATAAAATAACCTGATTTTCATTGCCTGCCCTAGATAAGTCATAAGTTGTCACACGAACTTTTAACTGGATAATTTTGGGATTTCACAATGGAAAAATTCATCAAATTATTCCCCAATTTAATTTTATAAAAGGTCACATGACGATTTTTCCAATAAACGGTCGTTGATTCCTAACCATTTAAATATAGTATCAGATCTAGAATTATTAAACCACATTAAATGTATTTATTTGCGTTGGTTTGAAAAATTAAGCAGTGGAGATACGACGTTGGAAATGAAGAAGTGCTTCGACGGATCGGTAATGGATATTGATGAGGTTCTGCAGGAAGCTGTTGACTCAAATCCGTCCACGAGCATTCGCTAACTTGCCAGGTAGTGTGTTGTGTTAGCCGCCATCTACTCTCCATGAAAAATATGAAAAGAGTGAAAAAGAGCAGTAGTCTTGTCTCTCAGGAACTTACTCCTCAGCAATCAGCTAAGACGTTAGCAATTTGTGAACATTTATTAAAAAACCCTTCTGATATGAGACTGCTGCCTCATCCACCATATAGTCCAGACCTCCCACCACCAGATTACTACTTATTTAGATCCATGACACATTTTCTTCAACGGAAAAAATTTGATAATTTTGCGGAAGTGGAAATTGCGGTCCAAGGGTTCTTTGACAGCGGTCCCAAAGAATGGTATCAGCGAGGGATCGAGCAATTGGCTAGCAGATGGCTAATGATGGTAGCAAGATAACAATGGACTATACTTTGAGTATTAATCGTATTTTATATCAATGAAATAATAATACAAATATTTGGTTAAAAAACGGTCATTTTTTTTTTAATACACCCTATATATAAATCAATCACTGCATTTGATGAAGCACGAAGAAAAATATTGTGTGCCATAAAAAAAAAAAAAAAAAAATCTTAGAGAAATAATATATATAATATATATATTCAAGATGATTGATAACAACATAAATTGTAGGATCGATATTAGTTTCTGTAGTATATTGTAATGATATAATAGATAATAATAATGATATTAAAAAATTACTATTTTCAAAGTAATCACTGAAAATTACGATTAATTATAAGGTATTTATTTTTTCCACGAACCAGCCTGCAAGGACCACGCGAATATCATTTCCGTTTCCTCTTCACACCCTCAGCCTTCCTCTTACTCCAATACCCTCTCATCCTCCTGGACTGTTCCTTAGCGAGGCTCTTCCTTAGTCCATTTTCTATCTCGCCTATCCATCCCACCTACAAGAACCCCAACTCCTTTCAGTTTTTCCCTTAAAAAGCTCTCTATTCACGCAATATTTATCCGTGATTTTTAACCTGTCTAGTTCCTCTTTTATTTGTTTTACATATCCCTGTTAAGATATGTAAAATAAGGTTATGTATATATGGGACTACTGTAAGTAAGGATAACAGGTGTGAGGTTATATGAATCTAGATGTGTAAGCTTGTTAATAAAACGTGTAAGCTTGTTAATAAAACATTTAATCATCTAGTGATTATTATTTAAATAAAGACATACAACATGGAGCTGCGGACGAACTAAGGATAATATTACATACTAAGATAGTTGGGATAACAATAATGGAATCGTTTATGCAAACCCCAAGATCCATGGATTGGAATAGTGATCCTGCTCAAGAGTGGACTGAATTTAAAGGCAGATACGAAATTTATATTGAAGCAATAGGAGGGAATAATTATGAAGAAAAACGTAAGTGTGCTATTTTTAAACATTTAGCAGGAGAAAAAATAATAAAAATTTTGAATAGTTTGCCTATTAAGTTAGAAACGCTAAAAGACATAATTAAGCACCTGGATGACTATTTCATTCCTCAGAAGAATATTATTTATGTAAGATATAAGTTTTTTGGTTGTTCACAGTTAGAAAGGGAAACGTATAGTGATTATACAGTTAGGTACACTATACCAGAAGGGACAGGAAGAGTGTAAGCCAAGGGGAGCCTTCAGCTCACAAGATTATAAAATGCAGATATTGTGGGTTTGAACATCCCACAGGAAAATGTCCTGCTTACAGACAGACATGTAGAAGATGTAGAGGGCTTAATCACTATGCTTCCCAATGTAGAAGGAGTGTAACCAATCCAAGGATGGTTAAAGAGATTCAAGAAGGATACCCATCTGAGGTTGATGACTTTTTTATTAATATGGTAAGAGGGAATAATTCTGAATGAGAGTGGAAGGCTAAGTTGCTGCTTTGTGGAAAGGAGGTGACTTTTAAATTGGATACTGGTGCACAGGTGAATGTGTTACCTGAACGAGTGGCTCATCAACTTGGAGTCCAAGCAGAGCCCTCCACGAAAAATCTCACTACTTACTCTGGTGAACGTTTGCTTGTAGTTGGTAAGTGTACTTTGCTTTGCTCTTATAAAAATAAGGAATATCATTTAACATTTGCAGTAGTGAGCACACCATATGCATCACCATTGCTTGGACTGGCAGGATGTGTAGAGTTAGAATTGGTTAGTAGAGTGAATACAGTAGACTTAGAAAGGTTAAAAGTTCATTATGCTGACCTTTTTAAGGGTGTCGGAAAATTAAAGGGCAGTGTTCACATTCAGGTTGATCAGAATGTGGAACCAGTAGTGCATCCACCTAGAAGAATACCATTTCCTTTAAGGGATCGAGTCAGGGAAACCCTAAAAAGTTTAGAAAACAAAGGAATAGTTGCTAAGGTAGATTATCCAACAAGTTGGGTTAACTCTTTAGTGGTGGCCTATAAGTCCAATGGAGATGTCCGACAGTATTTGGATCCGAAAGATTTGAATAGGGCCATAAAGCGATGTCACTTTCCTCTCCCTACTATTGAAGAAATAGTAAGTCGGTTATCCAATGAGAAATATTTTAGTAAATTAGATGCAATGTCGGGTTTTCGGCAAATAGCACTGGATAAGGAGAGCGCAGATCTATGCACTTTTAATACACCTTGGGGAAGGTATAAGTTTTTGCGTCTTCCCTTTGGAATAAGTTGTGCCTCAGAAATGTTCCACAGTAGATTCAAGAAAATTTTTGGAGATTTGGATGGTTGTGAGATTTTTGTGGATGATATACTGGAAGAGCACGATGCTAAGTTGAAGGCTGTTCTAGACAGAGCTAGGGAAGAGAATGTTAAATTTCAAGAGAATAAGTGTATGTTTGGAGTAAAAGAAGTAGTGTACATGGGTCATCGTTTGTCTGAAAGGGGAATACAGCCAGATAAAGACAAGTTAACAGCCATAGAGGGTATGGCTCCTCCTGAATCCAGAAAAGAACTGGAAAGATTTTTAGGTTTAGTGAACTACCTAGGAAAATTTATTAAAAATTTAGCCCAAATTATGGCCCCTTTACGCCTTTTATTGCAAAAAGAGGTAGAATGGCATTGGGAGGAGAACCAACAGACATCCTTTCAGGCTCTGAAGCTGGCTTTAACTACTGAACCTGTCCTTAGATATTATGATCCTGGTTTACCAGTAACTGTGTCTGTAGATGCTTCACGGGACGGTCTAGGAGCAGTTTTAATGCAAGATCGTCAGCCACTTGCATATGCTTCAAGAAGTTTAACTGAAACTAAAAAAAGATACGCTAACATTGAGAAGGAAATGTTGGCTGTTGTATTTGGATGCAAGCGTTTCTATAGCTATACTTATGGTCACCCTTTTAAGGTCGAATCGGACCATAAACCCTTAGGAATGATCCACAAAAAGCCTATTCATCTATGCCCTCCTAGGTTGCAAAATATGTTATTGAAATTACAAAGATATGAATTTGAATTAATTTACAAACCGGGAAAGGAAATGTGGGTTGCTGATACCCTGTCAAGAGCAAGTTGACAATATTGATTGATACCCTGTCAAGAGCAATTGGAAAATCTAAACAGTAGGAAGAAAAAGAAGCATTTGTCATTGGTTTGATTAAGAACATGCCTATTTCTGATGAAAAATGTGACATTGTTCGCAAAGAAACCGAAAAAGATGAAGAACTGAAGGCAGTATGAGAGTGGATAGATGAAGGATGTCCCAAAACTAAAGATCCGTTGCTTGGAAGATATGAGTCGGTTAAGGACGACCTGACATTTTGTGATAGAATTATCTTCAAAGGATGTCAGATAGTAGTACCTAAGTCCTTAAGGATGGACATGTTAAGGAAAATACATTATGCTCAGCAAGGGATGACAAAATGTTGTGCCAAAGCTAAAGGGCTTCTTTATTGGCCAAACATGAAAAATGACATTAAAAACATGGTAAAACATTGTGAGATATGTCAAAAATATGCCAATTCCCAATGCAAGGAGCCTATGGTGTTGCAGGAGGTAGCAGAAGGACCATGGAGAAAAGTAGCATTGGACATCATGGAGTTGCAGGGCTTGAAATATTTAATTGTTGTGGATTACTATTCTAAATTTTGTGAGGTATCTATGCTTGAGGACTTGGGGTCTAGCTGTCTTATCAAATCTCTAAAACAAATTTTTTCAAGACATGGAATTCCTTGTGAGGTAATCACAGATCAAGGATCACAATTTAGTAGTTCTGCATTTTTTGAATTTGCAAAGCAGTGGGATTTCAAAAGTAGCATGGTCAGCCCAAAGCATCAACAGGCAAATGGATTAGTAGAACGTCATATACAAACCATTTAAAGGATGCTAAAGAAATCACTAGAAGCTCGAACTGATCCGTTTCTGTGCTTGCTCGAATTAAATAATTCACCATTTGCAGATATGCCATCCCCTGCTGAACTACTGATGAGTAGACACCTGAGAGGAGTCTTGCCCCTATCTAATAGTCATTTGCAATCAAAGGTGGTAAAGGAAAGTGAGATAAAGAAGATACTTCAAGAGAGGCAGAAAAGGAGCAAGGGTTATTATGACAGAGGGACAAAACCTCTCAGAGACTTGCAGGTGGGAGAAAAAGTTCAGATGCAGACAAGTCCGTTTTCGGATTGGGTTCCAGCCAAGGTGATCGGGAGGATGGATCGCCCAAGATCATATTGCTTGCGAAAGGACGAAGGTGGGGGAGTCATAGACAGAAATAGAAAGCACATTAAACCTCTTTTAAAGTACAATGGTAGCCAAGAAGAAGAGCAGCAAGGTGCAGAGGGAGGAGAAGAACAGCAAGAAGAAGGTAATGAGGAAGAGCAGCAAGGAGAAGATACTGAAGAAGAACAGCCAGAGGATGAGGATGAAACTTTGTTTGATAGTTATGTCACCAGAGCAGGGAGGCTAGTGAGAGCACCAAGGTGGAGAGAGTGACTTCAAGAAGGGAGATGTTAAGATATGTAAAATAAGGTTATGTATATATGGGACTACTGTAAGTAAGGATAACAGGTGTGAGGTTATATGAATCTAGATGTGTAAGCTTGTTAATAAAACGTGTAAGCTTGTTAATAAAACATTTAATCATCTAGTGATTATTATTTAAATAAAGACATACAACAATCCCCCATATTTTTATAGCTGCAAACTTTCTAAAAAGTTTTCTTGTTCAGTCTTTCACTATTCATTCTGACCATGTGTCCGTAAAACCTCAGTCTTCTGGTCATGACGACTGTTTCCAAATCTTCCAAATTTTTGTATATTTCTTTATTGGAATTTAGCCTGTATCCCTCTTGCGTTACCTTGGGTCCGTGAATCCTCCTCAGAATCTTCCTCTCTTCAGGATTTTCTCTAGGCTCGGAAAGCTGACTGTCTCCATTAAATATAATATTACAAGTCTTGCTACTTACAGAAATGCATTATTTTTGCATTTGAAGACAATTTTTTCTAGTTGTAAACATTCCTGGTGGCGAAGTTCAGTCTTTACAGTTTGGTTATTCTTCCTTCGATTGATGCCTTTTCCGTTCCGTTACTACATATTATCTCCCCTAGGTATTTAAACTTTTTGGTCATTTTTATTTTCCCATATTTTGTGTCCAATATTTTCTTGCTGAAGTTGGTATCTGTTGTCATAATAAGGTATTTATTAATATATATTATCGATGACTTGATAAAGTCATTAGGTACATTTATGATGGAGCTGAACTTTAAACGTTTTTGTAAACTTTAATTTTATTTATCGATAAATAAAAACATACTAAGAACATTAAAATGACTCTAATGACTATTTGGAAAAACCGACAATGTGTTCCGAAGAATCATTGTCATAGTTTATTTTATGTAATGACATTTTTACGTTGTGTAAGGAATTAAATAAATTTTATTTTTTAATTAGTAATAATGAATAAGAGTTCTATTATGTTTTATTTAAAATAATTAAATGTCAACAGAATAAACAACAGATTTATTGTATTTTTCTTGTAAAAAGGCAACAATACTTAACATCACATTTTTTAAAACTCATTATATAAAAAAAAAAGGAAAACATATGTTTGGCAGTTTGTTTTGTAACATAAATCAAAATTTTAAAATATGGAAACTGAACAAAATTTAATAAAAACAGAAAACGATGAAGAAACCTCAAAAAGCGCAATTTTAGTGCCACCAACAATCGTATGCGGCACATGCGGAGGCCAAAGAATAAAACGGAGGAAAGTCCAGTGTCGGTGTGGTCCTAGCAGAAGGAGGCGATCGAAAAGAACAAGGACACGCAGGGGCAGGAGTCGTTGTGGCGGAGGAAGAAGTAGATCCAAAAGAGGAAGGTCGCGGAAGGGTAGAACTTCGAGGAGGAAGAGGAGGGGGTCTTGCAGGCCTAGCAGGAGGAGGAAGTCGAAGGGTTGCAGAAGAAGGGGACGTTCCAGATGCGGACGAAGCAGAAGAACTAGACGAAGTAGAAGAAGAAGTAGGCGTACGACGAAATGCCCGCTAACATTACCCCCTAATATTCCAGGCGACCAAACACTACCGCAACTGGTCTGCTGAGCGTCTAAGTTATTGGTAACAATAAATTTCATTGTCTTTCAATAGGTGTTTATTTACTTAATTTAGACTAAAATTTAAATCAAAATAATTATAATAATTTAAATGAAAGAATCAAAATATTTTTAGGCTCAAACAATTCATTAAACGTGAGTTAACATCTCATAGAATATTTAACATAAGATTATAATACCTTCTTAACGTTATGTTTGTTTAACGCTGATTGTGTTGAGGTTACCTTAAAGGGGACCCTACACGGTCAATCGGAACTGCACTAATGACGTTCCGAATTGTCGTGTAAGGTAGTGAATGAAGTACTGATGGTGGTGCGCTGCGAATTTCCGAACATCCGGAAATCAAAGATTCATTCAGGAGAAGTGGAGGGGGGACTGAGGTAAAAGTAGTGAGGAGACTAACCATACTGCTGGATAGGTTAGGTTACCTAGGCCTCACAACCATTATAAATTTCTGATTTTCATTATATGTAAATAGTTAAATAATTTTTCATATCCTTTGTTTATAATTTTAAACCATCTTCAACTATTTCTTTTAAATAGTCATGTGGACAACAAATTAAAAAAAAAAAAAAAAAGAGGAAACTTCACAATTTACTTTACTTTATAACTTTATTACTAAATTACTAAATTACTAAATAACTTTAACGTTGTGTATATTTATCAGTTCTTTTCCCATTTTCTTCAACAAATTTATTATTTTCGCAATACTGTTCCTTAATTTTTGTAAGTAGTAGACTTATATTTTACTAACTTTTGTCAAAAAGATTTTCTATGAGACTAACCTTACTACTAGATAGGTTAGTTTACCTAGGTCTCGTTATTAAGTAAATAATTTCATAAAAGTAAATAGTTGTTTATATCCCTAGTCTATATTATTATTAACCATTTTCAACTATTTTTTCTTTAAATAGTCAAGTAGACAATAAATTGGAAAGAAAAAAAAGTGGAAACTTCATATAAGTAATGATCAGTAATGATTGAACGTGTAAGGGTCTTCATGATCAAAGCGATAGCGGGCAATCTTGGCACTTCTTGTGACGTTCATTCATGAATTACCGTGTAGGGTCTGCTTATCATAAGATTATAATACCTTCTTAACGTTATTTTTGTTCAACACTGATTATGTTAAGGTTAGCTTAAGGTGCTAACCGCTGTTGGCGTAGCAATTTCGCTGAAACTGCTCACTGGGTTTGTTATAATCTGCCTGAACCCTTCGAACATTTCGCTTTATCTTCGAAGATAAAAAAATGGACATCCTTTCTCTGACTACTTCTTTTTTATTTGAGGAGAAAGAAGAAGTAGAGGAAATGTTGTTCATAAGGAGGAGGAAAATCAGTATTTCAATGAGATGCTCATCATCCAAATCATAAAATCTCTTCTTGGACATTGTTTGCTTTTGTCTAGATGAACAAACAAAAATTAAGGAACAACCAAAAAAGAACAAAAAGGCGGAAAACGCCGTACTAACAACAATAGTCCCTCTGATATTAGATATTATTATTTTGAAAAGTAATAGTAATTATTACATAATTGATTAGTAACAAATATCATTCATTTGTAATTAAATCACAGCAGGCGATGTTTTATCGTTTTATCAACATTAATCAGTAAATCCCCACTTTAATTAAGAAATACAAATCGATTTTTCAATGGGTGTATTTTAGTATTTACCTGACGTTAAAATTTGTTGGATTCTTTAATTTATTTAATATCGATTGGATTTGGGTATATTTGAATTTCGCTGTAAAATATTGTTAGTGAAATAAATAATCTTGTCACTTCAACCTTAAAAACATAATTTCCGATTGCATTGCTTAAGTTTTGAACAATATTTGTTATAATTTTGCCAGACTTGAAAGAAACATAGGAAATAAAACGTATCAAGATGACTGTTATCATCAAAACAATGCTCTGATATGATAACATAACCTACAACCGCCGAACCGCCAACAGCTTCACTCCTTCAAGAGGAGCGGTGGTCAACCGCGAGCAGTCGCGGTCGTGGGCCGCGCCAACGAAATAGTACCTTTAGACATTTCAAATACAAAAAGAACAAAAACAAAACAAAGAAACACACGATCGTTTCTGTTTTTTTAAAAAGAAATAAACATGGGAGATGGGGAAGCCGTTTATGTGATCATATATGATCTAGCCTACTACAATTATAAAAAAAAAAAATTGTTGCTGAGTATGTTCCAGACATTTGCAAATTTGTTCTAATATTAATAACATTTATCTAGCAGAGTTCGACTTGATAACATTCCAGGAAAATAAAATATTCTCTTTATTCCACTTCTAAATCTCTCAAAATGTAATCTAACTTATAATAAAATACAACCGACCTCCACAGATCACCAATAAAGCAACACAAACAGAGTCAAACCAAAAAAAAAAAAAAAGAGTCAAAACAATAAAAAATAAAAAACTTGACTTCAAAAATTGGGAAATTCTATCCACCTTAAGATAATGTACTTCCATATTTACTGATATATTTTGGCAGATTGACATATAAGAATATTAAACATCCAGGATTTCGAGCTTAAGCTCCCTCCCCCCCCAAAATGGTAAAAAATAAACATTTTTTATAGAAACAATTATTAAAAACTATCTCTTAAAGTATTGTTGTTCGTGTGATTACATTTAATAGGACTTCATATATGTAGTCAATTTCTTTATTTTTTTTTCAGATTAATTATCGTTTTATATAAATTTAAAAAAAATCTTTCGGGCTAAAGCCCTCCCCCAAAATTAAATCATGGATCCGCTAGTGGCTCCAATTCAAATATTCGAAGATGCCAATTTTCCTATCAATCTATCAAAATGTTTCGGCAGATATGACAGTATAAGGGAATGCATTGCGGATAAAAGTTTCCAATTTCTAAGGCATTTTTTTTAAATTAAAATATTTTTTTTATTATTACAGTTTTAGTCTTTAAAATATTAGAAATTCATTTTTATAACATATGATCACATGATATTTAAAATCATTAATAGTCGAAATATTTAAACTATAATAATTTTTTTTGCAGTTCTTATAGCTCAAATATTCAGGAGATCTGAGTACCTAATTATAGCCGTAAAGTTAAAAATCTATCATGTCGTCTGCTCAAGAAATCTTTACGTACCTTTTATTGGATTGATTAAACACACTTTACTCAGTAATTTGATAGAATTTCGGGCTCAAATTATTTCAAAAACACTCAAGAAGTAGATTTTCAGTGGATAATGTTTATTAACGCCACAGCGTTAATTCAATTTATTTTACACTTAATTAGTTTGATTAATTGTTGATTTTGTTTATTTTAGCAAAGTGAAATCAATTAATAATATGTATATGTATGTATAAGATAGGCGTATATTAAGTATTATAGGCCCATGGCTTATATTGTTTATATTAAATAGATCAATAATTTATACTTGGACTACTTTGTTATGGATTGTAGTAGCACCAGCTATAAACAAGTGCTGGGTTCAAGTCATAAGGCGGTAGAATTGACAAGAGACGGTCTGAGCTGAGCACTGCCAACTTCAACGCTGCCCACTGCAGTTCTACTCTGAAGCACGGGCGGATCTACGGGGGGGGGGGGGGCTTTCGGGCTGAAGCCCCCCCCCCAAAATGGTAAAATATAAGCATGTTTTATCGGAAAAAATACTAAAAAATTATCTCTTAAAGTATAATTATTCGTGTAATTACATTTAAAAGGGCTTTAGGAATCACTTAAACACCAGTTCGTATAGGTACTTAGTTTCTTTCGTATTTTCCAAAGTAATTATCGTTACTTTTATGAAAAAAAAAGCTTTCGGGCTGAAGCCCCCCCCCAAAAATTAAATCCTGGATCCGCTAGTGCTCTGAAGAGACGTACTTCTCTCGTCGTGCTCGCCGCTGCCCATTTGCAGTTCGTTTTGAGCACGCTCATTGAAGAGTTACAATTGGTTTCTGCATAGAGACAGAGGTTTACGAACGTCCTGCTTCGTCCACGTAACGTTGTACAATCTAATTATTTGTTATATATATATATATAAATTTCATATTGGGACTTTATAGAAGTTGTTTTGTTTTTTTTATTTTATTTTTATTATAATTTGGGCCATAGAAATAGTTTTTATTTATGATCAAGCATGAAAATGTTTCATTAATATTGTCACAACTGTTTGCTCAGCTGGTCTTTATTTTATGCTAGAAGTTTGCTATTTTTTTACCTATCTAACAAGTGTAAAATTGATTCATTTTGTTTTTATGTTTTCAATATTAGATTTCGTAAATGTTTCAAAATAAATGTTTGAAGATACAGTCCACTTTATTTCTTTTTCTTTTTTTCTTTTATTAAATCACAATTAAATAGTTAGGCTTCATTCGAGGTTTGACATAAACTAAGAGGGAGTTAACAATGTTATGATTTCACAAAAGGAAAAATTCTTCTAATTATTCACTAATTTAATTTTATAAATTGTTACGTGATTTATTTTCGGAATAACCGATGATAACCTAAACATTTGAATATAATATCGGATCTAGAACAATTAAACTACAGTAAATGTATTTAAGGTTATAAACCTCAATGAAATATTTTTGCATTGCACTTATTTTTTTACACAAGTACTATCACAAAGTTTATAAACATATTTATAAAGTTTACATTTTCTAAGAATATTTCATTTAATTTTCTTGAAAACATGTGATTCAAGTTAAATAATCCTATATATTATTTCTAAAAGGTGTTTTTTTTTTTGTCGGTACGCCATAACTGCATCAATTTTTCATAAAAACCAATGATTGACCACTCATTTTGAAGATAATCTTCTCTTTCACATGCGAAAAATTCGAACGATATATTTAGCATTTTTTCATAACTTCTAATATATAGAGATAGTTAATTATTTAAAATAAACCATACTAAAGTTACTTTAGAGAAAGACATTTTGAACATAAACTGTTGAGAGACATCAATATGGATAAGACCATAATGATATAAAAGATTATACACATAAATTTAATTAAAATTCGTCAAAATCAAAAGAGTCGTTTTTTTTTAGAAAATTGTAAAATCGATGGTATCGCTTTAATGGAAATTTTTATTTGCTGAAATGTTTCAGGCATTCCCTGACTTCAATATTTATTTTCAGTTTTGTACAACTTTTCGTTTCTGTGCTAGTCTGATAACATACTCAGACACATTTTGCGGGACTTCCACATTACCAATAGTTGAGATATCTCGGAAACTAAGCGCAAAAAAAAACGTATATGATCAATTATATTGAAAATTTTATTAACTTTAATTTTTTACATAGTGACTTTGTCGATTCTATGGATTGTTAATATAAGCGAAATCCCGAATAAAGTTATCTTCTAGATGCTCCTCCTCCCCCCCCCCCCAGGGCTCATCACCTAGGAATGGGGACTTTTACTATGTTTACCTCCTTACTAGTCCAAAAAATGTCCTAGAGTCAAAAAAGCTGTCGCCGTTATTTCCTTCTATACCTCCTCTTCGAGCATCCATTTTTTTTTTTTGTGTGTATAAAAATATATTTGCGCCTGTCAACTTATTGTTGACAATCAGTAAATATGATGACGATACAGGAAATAATGACATGACAGGCATAGAGAAGGGAAGTACTCAGCAGTACCTCTTCCCTAACTTGTTCCAATTAGTTAGGTTGTTTAAATGTTAAATGTCAGCTGTGGCCATGTCTCTTATTAGTCTGTTATTATGTCCGTTTAAATTAGTGTAAAATCGTTGATAAAGGGTCGTTATATGTTGGTCAACTGTTGGAAGGTGGAGGTCAGTATGTAGAGTTTTGTTAGTCACGTACCAAGGTGCTTTTGTTATGAGTCGCAATAATTTTGATTGGAACGTTTGAAGTTTTTGTAGGTTGGTCTTTTTAGCGATACCGTATATTTGTGGTGAATAAGTCCATATGGATTTAAGTAAGTATGTATTTGTATTCAGTTTCTGTTTTAGTTTTAGTTTTGAAGATTTAGAAAAAAGAGAGTAAAGTAGTTTGAGTCGTTTGTTAAGTGTCTTACGTTTCATTTTGACATGCGGACCCCATGTCATCCTTCTGTCGAAGGTGAGTCCAAGGTAAAGTACCGTGTCCGTTTGAGGAATTTGGTTGTTGTCAATATAAACTGGAGGGCAGGTGTTTTTTCGAAAAGTAAATGTTATATGTTTGGATTTGTTATGATTAAATCGAATTTTCCATAGTGTGAACCAATCTTATAATTTAAGTAAGTGATGTTGTAGAGTTAGTGAGACCTGTGTAGGGTCTTGATGTTTTGTGAGAATTGTTGTATCGTCTGCATAAGTGGCTGTCAAGATCTCATTATGAATAGGTATATCGTAAGTGTATATAACGTTAAGTAGAAGGGCTAGTATTGAACCTTAGGGAACTCCTGCCAAGATTGGATGAACTGAATAGATTTCCGAGCCCTGCCGAACTGAAAAAAATCTGTCGAAGAGGAAAGATTGAGCATCTATTGACTGGACTAATTACTGAATTTATAAAAACGGTTTCTCCCATAGATTTTATTCTCACGCGTAAAATCTTTTTTTTTTTTTTTTTTTTTTTTAATTAGACCATTATTAGGCCATTCGGCTCCTGGCAGCCCAATACAACTCCACCATGAATCCTTTTCCATACATCTAACTGTACAGCCTCCAAGTTATCATTCTCTTCCATCTTCTTTTTGATTGAAAAGTTTACCATGAGGAATGATTTAGCAGCGACAATTATTCCTGATGCAACCTGCCTGGATCTCTGCAGTTCATAAGTTTGATATCCCGGTAATTGGTAGAACTGGATATTTTCAGTGGATGAGCCGGCTTCTACGATCCCATATAAATCAGCATCCTCCTTTGTAATAATCGTCTTCCATTCTGTGAATTTGTCAGCAGTTAGGCCACCAGCGTTCCTGAACATAGCCTTAAGCTGTGTGTTGACTGGGCCTTTTGGTTTCCTTAATTTTGATGGATTCATATTTTTGTGGATTTATGATGTTGAACTGTCTTCGCGGTGACAATATTGCTCATTTAGTTATAACCGGAGAGCAGGTGTACAATGTACGGACGCGAGCAAAGTTACCCAATTTTTATTAAAGCTATTTAGTTTTTTTTTTTTTTTAATGCGTAAAATCGTAGATCTTGTAGAAAACGGATAGGAAGCTATGCTGACATTCTTTGGCATATGTTATTTATTTATTTTTTTGTTCTCTTCTTTCTCCGGTTCAGCTATACGTGGTTTGAATTTTATGAAATACTCATGCATTGTGAATTTATATATTTACGACTAGCTTCGGTAGATAAAGAAAGGTTGTGACGAAATCCATCGAATGAAGTACTCTGCAGCTTGTTATCAAGAAGGTCGAGAACCTGCGGCTAAGTCGATCACTGGGAGCCGCCGCGTTACCGGATCTACTCACTGACTCACGCAGCTCCTGAGCGAACCACTATTTTTACCCGCGAGTTCAAGGCCTGCTCCAGCCCGCCAAATCGCGAACAAGTCCCGAGCTCCGCGTAGTCATCCGTGTTCTGAGTCAACATTTTAATTATCGATACTATTATCATAACTGAGCAGCCTACGTAACAGTATATTGCAGTCTGCCTGGATAACAGGTTGGCTATGTCTCCTGGAATTATATAGAGTGAGAGTCTTTCAGAATCGATATCTGAATACCTATATTATGTTTGACGTCCTTATGGACTTAAACTATGACAGTAAGAACGAGTTGTCACACATATTACTTTACTGCTTTAACTATAGTGGGGACAAACGAGATTGGTTCCATAGATTTGCCTTATTTTATTATATAGAAAAAAAAAATTTTTAAACAACATTAATGAATTGAAATGAAAAAAAAATGATGTTATTCTTGTACTACTGTCCGCTAAGAATAATAACATAGTTACAAATTTATGGATCTTAGTCTGACATAATAATAAAAAATAAAAACTAATTTACTGTTAATTGTTATTTCAATTGTGCAATAGATTGAAATTAAACAGTGTACTGATGCAAGTAATTTTGCATGTTAGGAGAAGTTTTAATGTGAAGTAGGTGTTGGAAGATGAGTTGTTTAAAGGAATTTGTGGACGAGGATTGACGCATGGAGGTAGGAAGTGAGTTCCATAAGGAAGCAGCACAAATGACGAAGAATTTGCTGAAGGAGGAAGTTTTATGGGAGGGATATATAAGTCTATAGGTTGAGTCCTAGTATTGAGAGAGTGGATGGAGGAGCGTAGAGTAAGGAGTTCCAGGATGTAGGGAGGGTTTTTGTTTCTGAAGACTTGGAAAAGGAAAACACCAAGGAGGAATTGTCGTCGGGAAGTAGGATAAAGCCACTTCAACTCGGTGTACCATAGTGAAACACGTGAACGCCTGGGGATCCCGAAAATGTATCTTATGAAACAATTCATGAGTCTTTTTAGTCCATTTCCAGCCTGGCAGATAGCCCTCCATACACCAAGCAGCCGTAGTCGAAGTGGGGGAATACAAGGGAGGTTACAAGGAGCTCTCTGGTTTTTAGAGGAATACAATCACGGAATCTTGGGAGTTGTTTAAGGGCAGTTATGGATTTTCGGATAATCTGGAAAATATGGTTATTAATAAGAAGATATTTGATAAGTGATATAATAAGGTAGTAGTTCATTGATTAAATGATCGAATATTTTCAAATCATGATTATATTTTTCAAATATCTGGTGATTTTAACAAACCAGAATCTGTGTGTGTTTAACAGTCTAACCCAAAAACGAAAAGTCGTACGAATGTAAAATTGCATATGCCTGGAATTAGTGTTACCCAAAATCGATCTTTTGAAGACCAAGATCCCCCAACTGTTACAAGACCAAGACCAAGACTGTTAAAAAATTTTTTGAATAAAAATTAAGGCAAAATAGTTACTAATACTTGACAATTTTAGTTTTGCTAAAGATTTTTTTTTGTCCTCCCCTTCCTCATCTGTTAGGCTATACGGGGTCAGGAGATAAGGGTAAGAGATTAATGCCAGATTTAAAAGCCCACATGGGTACCGAGACGCGAACTCAAAATTATTTCTATCTAATTATCTTTGATCCGAGTTGCCGGTCAACGCGCGGCCACAATGCACAAATTTAAAAATGTTGCTGAAAAATTATATTTTCCTGAAATCAAATATCAAAACGGACCACAATGAGACATTAACCAATATGTTATGCTTCTTGCTATTTACCGTGAAATCAGTGATCAATTGATATAACTAACGTTGGACTTAGTAGTTGAAGCCTGATTTTATATATATATATATATATATATATATATATATATATATATATATATATATATATATATATATATATATATTGATGTTTATTTTCAGAAAATTTTAATATTTTTATCTTTTCAATAATTGAATAAATAAAGAGTTAAATTCATGGAAATTCAACATAACTCATTCATTTCTTTTAAAATGAAGCTATTGTCATCCTACATTTATGTTTTTCCTTATAATTTAATACAAGGCTGTTTATTTATACGAAAACAATTGAAATGTGTACTTTCAGAGAAAACCTAAATTAAAGTTTTAAATTGGATGTTGAATAAAAATATTTTATATTACTCTATACAGAATAATATATCACAGGAGCATTTAAAATTCTGTAAAATGACATCAATCTCGGAACTTTAGCCAAATCAGGAAAGATTCTGTATCATATTTTAATCTGGATTTCTTCTGTTTTTAAGTCTATTTATGATTTATTTACAGCTGTCTCATTTAAAAACGAGTTGACTTATCATTATATAAATAGGCAAACACAAAACGGTTCAGCCAATTCTTCTCCTCTATTATTCAACCTATTTCTTCCTTCTTTTTTTGTTTAATAGCTATGTACTAAACAATAACAGAACACTAAAAGATAACATGGTTTACAGAGAAGTTCTGTATAAAAATGGATTTAAGTTACTAATTTAAATTTATTTGTTTCTAGCGTATCATAATATTAATTTATTGTGATAATAACACACATAAATTAAAATGGAAATTAAAAAAAAATTAATGAGTCTATTTTGTATTACTTATAAATAATTTTAATTAGTTTAAGCACGATTTTTAAATTGAAATTGAAATTTTGTATATTAATAAATGAGGATTTTTGAATAGTGATTTGCTCTTTATTTATTGATTTTTTTTTAAATTTAATTATATGCCTTTCTCAAATTTTTGATGGCTCGAATTTTGACCACTGGGCGAACACTAGTCTTCATAAAATTTCATATTAGTTCAAGTCTCTATTATAGTTCAGCTGTGCCGAATATCAAGGAATTTGAGATTGTGAGCTTCAGATCTTAAGTTAAATTGACATTAAACGATCCTACAGCAAATTTAATGATGAATTCAATGAAACGGGACGAATTAAAAAAAAAAAATAATTTTTTCTGGGTCACGGATTAGTAGCATTTTTCTCTTCCTCTCTAGTTTCAAGCACTATGTGTTAGTATCAATAAATAATTGTTATGAAAAGGAATCATAAATTAAAGATATGATTCATTGTTGTTGTGTTTGCAAAAGTATAGCCGTGGCTTCCGCATCAATACACACTCGATACGTCATTACATGATCTCATTCACTGATCACAGCCAAAGAATTCCCTACGTCGAACATTCCGTAAATTAGTAATAAATTCTACCAGCTTTCGTGATAAACATCATTTTTTTCTGCAATGTTTACCTCACCTCGATAATTTATGATGGAAACTGGATTGAATGTCCTTTCAAAGGCGACAGAACTCAGCTCAAAGGCTGAAGAAACCCATTCATAAGAAAACTAACCCCATTCATAAGAAGACAAGGAGTGCTCCATGTCCCAGTGTACGAACGACTCGTTCACTGCCGGCCTTGGCAACAGTGACAGGTAATTTTTTTTACGCCCTTTGCTTATCTAAATACACATCCTGTCTCCTTAATGGCACCAGTCGAACAAATCTTACGTGTCAAATTTTAATGTTGTTTCTTTTTTTCTTATCTTGAATCAATGCTTGGTTGTTTAATAATATACGGGTATCAGGTTTCGATTTCGGTGTTTATAAAAAGCTCGTTCTATAGTGCTTTATTGTGTCACTAACACAATGATTGTTGTGATTTCTCTTGTCATGAGAAGTTTTCACCCTCATATCGATGTGATACTGTTAATCCTTCTGGGGACCATGGAGTTTGAGTTTAAAATTTAAGTTGTGGTTTCAAGCGAAAAACGAGCTCTCCTTATATATACAAATAACACATACAAGTTTATACCTCTATTTCTGGTTCATTTTGTCTTCTTTCTTTTGGATGAGTTTGTTCGATGACCAATATTTTTTTGTTTCTGGAATTGTTTAACAACACCCGAATGCCATCCCAAGAACAATAGAACATAATCCACAAATCTGAAAAAAATATTCTAAACAAGGTTGAAAATACTTTTAATTCCTTTATCATCATAAAAAGCAATTTGTTTTCTCGGCTAGGTCAAGGATTTAAAACCTTCAGACAATATCTTAAACTACACAGACTATTTTTCAAGAAAACGTGGTTAAATTATTTCACTAGTTTTCGTGGTTAGCGTATATCATTATGTTATAGGATCATTCACTTTCCTAAATAATTCAACATGTATGATATACTATCTGCCATCATGTAATTTTTATCACACGGTTTTATTTAATATTTGTTGTAATTTCTGATTTCTCATGCGTAGGTTGTATGCATATATAAATGCATAGTGTATGTAATGCATTGACTATTTAATTGCTTTTATATTGTTGTAAGCAAATATTCTATTAATGCTAATTGTTTATATTCTTAATAAATATATAAAATTATTTACATACCTATCATATTAAAAAATGTTAAAGAGTCAGTAATATTTTATATTTCCTTACCCAATTTTAGTCTATTGAAAATAATTTTATAATAAAAGTCGAAATTGCACGATGAATTTTTTTTTTTTTACTACACAGAATTTATTTACTGTATTTTGTGCAGTAAATAAATTCCTGGGGGTTAGGAAAAAAATACGATGAATATTATAATTTCCTTAGTTCTCTTATTTTGTTATTCCATAGGCATCGGTGAGAAAAATCAAACAGGTATACGTAACATTTTTAAAGAAGCATTGAGAAGTGTCTCCAAGGCCATGGCTTCATTAAAATTAAATTAATTAAAATTAATTTTTATTGATGTATTATATATATTATTTACTTTTTGGTTTAGTAACTCCTCTCAAAATTTGAGGTTTCACGTTTCAGGATGCATAGAATTCGAAAAACGAATAATTTTTTTTTTAACCGTCCACAGAAACTACTGGACCGATTTTTTTTTTCAAATTTGGATATAAAATCAGAGGTCATCCGAGGATGATCCTCCTTCATCGACATTATTATCCGCATTTTACTTTCAAAATGGCGGCCGAAAACCCTGCGTTGCTATAGACTGTAGCGCCTAAACGAATGTAGCGATTTCTATGAAACTTCGCTAAAGTAATTTTCTCTACCCCTTTAAATTTATCTATATAATATACTTCAACGAAAAGAAGCTGGAAAAAAAGTTACGAGGGATTGTAAAATTTAATGGTTTTTATACCATTTAATGGTTAACGAATAAACGTTTTTTTTTTTTTTATATGTCCTACTCCTAATGTTACATCCTTTGTTTTATTTTTAAATTTTGAATGTGTTACTGAAGTAATGCTATTTTTTTAGCATATTACTAATGATTAAAAGAAAAAAAGTTTAGTCCAATAATTGGAATCACCTTTTATTTATTTATATTTTGAACTAGAAGGCAATGTTACTTTAGATGTATAATTGTTTGGAAATAATAAACCATTGTGGAATAGTTTGCAGCGTTATTTTATACGAGGAAGAGTTGTAAATGATATTAGATTTATATAAAATAGTGTTGCCCAAAAGCGGTCTTGGTCTTGCACTTTGCAAGACCCAGACTAAAACCGCCTCACTGTTGCAAGACTGGTAAAAAATATTGATTTTTTGAATGAAAATTAAGGCAAAATAGTTACTAATGCTTGACAATTTTAGATACTATATGTAAATAATTGGTATAATCAATATACTTTTGCATTTAACTCTTCTAATTTTTTATTCGGGCTTACTTTGGTCTCCCCTATCTAAAAAAAATATAGTAATATCTCGATTGTACTAACCTAATAGGTAACTACAAGACCGTAGCGAGACTCTTGCGCCAGACCAAGACCTAGACCAAGACTGAGTTTGCAAGACCAAGACTCGTCTCGGTATTGGGCAACACTATAATAAAAGAAGACAATTCGCCCGTTTATACATAATTTAAGCAGCTTATTACTAAAGTGAACACCGATACATTTTTATGAAAATCGAGGTAAGTATCGATTCATATATAAAAACACTCAATGAATGCGATGGCGCATTTATTTTAAAGTAAAAATTTCTTTAGGCGCGTTTAGCATTTTTTTTTGTGTTGAGAGAATTAGATTGAGCAGACAGATTTCTGATTTGCAACGCTTGTGTAAAGCCGGCTGAAGCCGACTAATTTAAGTGTTTTTGAATATGGATTTAAATATCTCAAAAACTTAAAATCATACCTGTATGCTGTAAGCAAGGGAATTGTTCAGCATTTCATCCTCTCTGTAATAAGCTATTATTCAAAATTGTATCTCAACGCTACGCCGTGTTAGAGAGGCGAAAGGGAAAAAAATAATGTCGAAAACCAAATAAGTTTTATTGAAAATATTGATTAAAATATCTCAGAAACTAAATATTATACCAGCGTAATTTAAGCGATGGAATTTTTCAGCATTTCATCGTATTTATATGAGCTGTTATTTATAATTTATGTTGATGTTTTCACTTCTATCGTGTGGTATGAAGCACACAACTAACTCTAACAACGGAAATACACTTTTTGAGGTTCCCTGAGTTTAAATAACCAATTCCTTCAAAATGTCTGTGTGTCTGTGAACAGTCTAGCTCAAAAACGAAAAGTCGTACAAAACTGATATTACGTATAGCTTTTGTATATGGCTCTGATATCAACTGTGATAAATATTTTTACAATTTTCTCAAAAACGGCTCTAAAATTTTGATTAAACTCGGTGTATCATTGTATGATTAACTCATCTTTAATATCATTTAGGTCTTATTCCCATTGATGTCACTTTCAAGGGCTTAAATTCCCAATGTTCAACATGTCATTCTCTAAAGGATCTTTAATTTGGTTTATTTTAAATAATTAACTATTCTCATGTTAGAAGTTATAAAAAAAATGCTAAATATTACTTTTGAAAGAATTTGAATATATAATAATAATAATAATTTAAAATAAGAATAATTAATAATAATAATAATTATCAGTACTATATTCGTGCAAACTTTCTTTACCAATCGTCGGAATATAAACTTCTTCCCTTCCTACCTTTGCGTTCGCGTCACCTACAATTATTTTCATGTAGTTTCGCGGTAGTTTATCATAAACCCATTCGAGTTTATCGTAAAATTCACTTTTGACTTCAAAATCACTGTCTTCGATCGGACAATGTATGTTTATTAATGCGATTTTAAACCAACGTCCCTAAAATATAGCTACCGAAATTCTATTACTAAAGAATTATACGTCCCTCAAAGCCTTTATACCTTAATCTACTCCTAATTAGAAACCCGGTACCTAAACAATGATTCCCGCTTCCTCCGTACCAAATAGTGTACTTTCCTTCCCTCATCGAGCCCTCCCCTTGTCAGCGAACCTCTTGCAGAGCCACGACATCCAAATTGTACCCATTTACCTCATTCGCGACCGATTTTAGCCTCCCTGCTGTGTTTAAACTCCTTACGTTCCACGTGCCAATATTTAAATCCCTATATTTCAACTTGCGCCATGAATCCCCTAAAGCAGTCCCCACCCGGAGACCCGAACGGGGGACTAGTTTACCTCCGGATAATGAGCGTTTTACCTTAGGGAGATCCATGACTTTTTGTGGTGTTTGGTGAACTAAAGATATGTGAGTAGGTCAGTCAATCCTACGTCACACCCTCCAGCAAGTCTGGTGGGCCCCTACCTCCAGCAAGTCTGGAGGTCCCCTCCCTCCAGCAAGTCTGGAGGGCCCCTCTCATTGTTGGTCAGCGAGTCCATCGCACTTAGCCGGGAGGAACTTCCAAGGAATTTCCACCTACTATCCCCACACTCGCCACCCGTGGGACGCTCCCCATATGCGGTAATGAGCCCGCGCGAGGATTTGAATATATGAAAAAAAAAATACTTATTTAGCCTTAGTCTTAGTTTTAAGTATTCATTTTATTTCGGAATGGAATAACCAACAGATGATTGGGAGGAAAAACAAAAGACAGTTGAGAGAGAGATTGGGGAACCTCGCGTGTGTAAAGGATTTTTGTGTGTGAAATAATTTATTTTACATTGTACATCGGATTTTTCTTTTATTCTCCATGAACGTGTGATTATCAGCGACGAGTGCTGTTTGATTTTACAAGTTGGTGAATGAACATTTTCACAACTTGAGGAGATAGACTGGGGAGACACTGACGACGCTAGCTGGGATAAGTTCCCGCTTCCTCAGATAACTCAATGTGCCAATTGGACAAAGTCCGGCATTGAGATTTTGTAAATATTTACATATAAGTTTTTTTCCTATCTATTTTTATTTCCAAATGTTTGTAATTGGTAGTTGTATAGTTATATAGTTGTATAGTATAGTTGTATGTTAATGTTTAGTTCTATAATAATTTTATATTCTTTTCTTCAGTTATTACAGTTAATTGTATTTTCTCTGTTTTCTTATGAATCTAATTCCTTGTTCATAATTTTCATTTCGTTTAACATTTATTTAAATCAATAGAAATAAGTAAATTCATCAATAGTATTAATAATAGCCACCAGTTATATTTTCTTCTTTTTCTTCAGTTCGTTTTCACGTTTTATGGATATATTATATTGTTTTTTTTAGGTTTAATAAGGAACTATAAAACCCTATTTGAGGGATTAGGGAAAGTCATTATTATTAAGTAAGAAGGTTCAATATGAGGTTAATTAACATATGTTTTTAAACCCATAGGTTCCGAGTTCGTAGCTCACTCCGCGTCCTAATGATTTTCGCTATTTTCCAAATTCAAAAAATTAAATAGCGTGGCGCCTGTTAGATAGTTATTAATATTTAATTGACTCTTGATTTTTTTTTTTTTTTTTGCGAACCCTACCGTCTCCACTGAGCATCCATCAAACGATTTTTTCCAAATTAAAGACCGTAACAGTGTGACAAAAAATATAAATAATAATTTTTTAATAATAATATTATTTAACGTAAAACGTGCAAAAAATACCAGCTCTCATCAAAGGACCAATTGACTGGGATGCATATAGAGAGTTTTTAAACTCTTCGCTTTTGATCCCAGTGTCCATAAAATGTGAAAAAGAACTGGAGGAGGCTGTGGAAACATTCATCAAAAATATTCAACAAGCTGCTTGGACATCATCAATACCAAAATTCAGCTCTGCGACAACTGAGCACTTGCCGAAATACCCTCAGCACATAAGGGACTTAATCAGAGCAAAGAGAAGAGCGCGTAAAATATGGCAGACTGACAGACACCCTTCAGATAGACAGACATTTAACCGACTAAACAATCAACTTAAAAGAGAAATCCAAAAATTTAACAGAACTAACTATGACGCATACATCAGTGGTCTTTCGACTGACGATGGGAGCTTGTGGAAGCATACCAAAAAGTTGTTAAAGCACCGAGAGCTGTCAGCACCACTTAGAAAAGAAGATGGATCCAATTAATATACAAAAGACTTGTTGACATATTGACTGACCAACAGGTAATACCTGACCACCAATTCGGCTTTCGCACATTCCATTTGACGACACATCAATTGCACAGAGTTACAGACTACATTGCTGGAGCTTTAGAACAAAAACTGTATGCAACTGGAGTATTTTTGGATGTTGCTCAGGCGTTTGATAGAGTCTGGCACCAGGGTCTTCTCTTTAAACTTAAGACTATACTTCCATACACGTACTATATTATCCTTCAATCTTTCCTCTTCGACAGATTTTTTTCAGTTCGGCAGGGTTCGGAAGTGTCTTCAGTCCGTCCAATCTTGGCCGGAGTTCCCCAAGGTTCAATACTAGCCCCTCTACTATACGTTATATACACTTACGATATACCTATTGACGATGAGATCTTGACAGCTACATATGCAGACGATACAACACTCCTCACAAAACATCAAGACCCTACACAGGCCTCACTAACTCTACAACTTCATTTGCTTAAACTACAAGATTGGTTCACACTATGGAAAATTCGACTTAATCATGACAAATCCAAACATATAACATTTATTCTTCGAAAAAACACCTGTCCTCCAGTTTATATTGACAACAATCAAATTCCTCAAACGGAAACGGTACTTTACCTTGGACTCACCTTCGACAGAAGGATGACATGGGGCCCACATGTTAAAATGAAGCGTATGACACTTAACAAACGACTCAAACTACTTTACTCCCTTTTTGCCAAATCTTCAAAACTAAAACTAAAACAGAAACTGAATACATATACATACTTACTTAAGCCCATATGGACATACTCATCACAGATATACGGCATCGCTAAAAAGACCCACCTACAAAAACTTCAAACGTTCCAATCAAAATTATTGCGACTCATAACAAAAGCACCTTGGTACGTGACTAACAAAACTCTACATACTGACCTCCACTTTCCAACAGTTGACCAACATATAACGACCCGATATCAACGATTTTACACAAATTTAAATGGACATAATAACAGACTTATAAGAGACATGGCCACAGCTGACATACCTCAGAACATGAGCAGGAGACTAAAAAGGCGTTGGATGAGGGATCTCCTTCCTTAGACAACCTAAGTAATTGGAACAAGTTAGGGAAGAGGTACTGCTGAGTACTTTCCTTCCCCATGCTTGTCATGTCATTATATCACTATCGCCATCACATTTGCTGATTGTCAACTTATTGTTGACAGGCGCAAATATATATTGTATAGACAAAAAAAAAAAAAAAAACTAAATGTAAACTTGAAAAAAAGTATTAAAAATCCACATAATCAAGGAAATTACATTGTTTGAAAAACTTTTTCATTGTACTTGTTCGATGAAGAGATGAAATATAAAAATATTTCATGGATATGTTTATAATCTTAAATTTATTTACTGTAGTTTAATAACTCCAGATCTAATATTATATTTAAATAATTAGTTAGCTATTGTCCGTTTATTCCCAAAAATCATCATGTAACCTTTTAAAAAATTAAATTAGTGAATAATTTGATGAATTTTTCCTTTGTGATATCCCAACAGGATCCACTTACTATTAATGCGACAACTTTTTACCTGTCTATGAAAGACAATACAAATCTCTTAATTCCAATTCAGTAAACTTTTCAATAGAAAATAACAGTTTAATAAATAATAGTCGTACAATCCATAATCAACGGATCGTACAATCCATAATCAACCAGTGATATAATAAATAGTAAGCTTTAAGCTTTAGCTTGGTTAAAAATGCATTTTAAAAATTTTGTAATAACCCAACATGGCCAGAAAATAATTTCTTTTCAAAGCTGAGCGGTGTTGTGTAAGTTTCAAACTTGGGTGTTGTGCTCTCCGAAATTTTTTATTCTTCACTGTTAGTAATCCTTAATTAATTTTAATCCTTTCACTGTTAGCTGCATTTTAGATGTATGTGAATATCGTTTCGTTTCGATCTTCGAGTAACTGGCCAAATATTATTTTAAAATCAGGCGCCATTTTTTAAAGCAGTGGTTACAATACTCATTTTACTCAGAATAACCCTATACTTTCGTAATTATCATTTAAACCTTCTTCTGCTGTGAGTACCCTTTATATGTCCTAGTTCCAGGGCTAACATTGCTCCTTTATGTTAATTTCTATTCTTTGACAACTCAACAGTTCACGTTTTTATAACCTCACATTTAAAAAAAATAAAATAAATAAACAAAACTAGTAGCTGACCAGGAAAACTGCCTTTACTTTAACAAGATATATTTAAGTAGCCGCAAAAACCTTGGGATCGGTATATCTAGAAAATAGCAGACTCAGAGATGTATTTATCCGACTGCCCTGAACTATTACAGAAATATCAAGGGAGTAATTGCAAGAGCGATAAAGTTAAGTGAGGATGACTGTGTTCTTTGTGAACGGTCGGCGGTTAATAACTTGCGGAGTCTCAGCTATCATTCCAGCCGTTACGTTTGTGAAGAATATCTTGAGACCATTTGTGAAGGTCGTCATAATTCAGTATTGTCATTCAATAATAATGTAAGACAAGTTAACCCAGAAAGAATAAGGAAAATAAATATATATATATATATATATATATATATATATATATATATATATATATATATATATATAAAACCTGTACGACTACAACCCATGAAGGATTTTGTGTTTAGTACTATTAGGGAAAGCACTGTTTCTAGATCAACGGTTGTGCAAGGAGGTGATTTGACCAAGATCATGCTCAACCGCCAGGTTTTTTCCCTTCATCAATTATTTAATTAAGGGTACCCACTTTATAGAGGCTGGGTATGCCCCAATAGGGTCTCCAGGCCCAGGGTAGCCCCACGGCCAACGAAACAGATAAATAAATTTTCTGACATGAGCCTGTTCGTACCTGGGACCTTTAGCATTGGAAGCTCATTATTAGCCTACCACTGAGCTACCCCACTCCCGATATATATATATATATATATATATATATATATATATATATATATATATATATATATATTATATTATAGTTGTATATAATTCTTTAACTACACAATAACCTCAATGAATGAACAACAGGCAGAAATAAACCAGCATATAACTAGCACAGACAGAGCTTTCTTCTCTTTCTCAAATATAATGAAGTCTCAAAAAATCTCGAATTAGGAGTGTGCAATGATATGATAAAGCCAGTTCTATTATATGGCTGTGAAACCTAGACACATACCTTCGCCATAGAAAAATCCGCCCGACATCGTCCGAACGATAACCCGAACGATCTGGGATTAGTGTACTAACACATAGAGGAGAAAGGCAAATAATAAACTGCTTACATAAACTGGTCAATCAGTATCCCATGATATAAAGGCACGAAGGATAAAATGGACGGGGCATGTCGCTGTTAGCAATCCATCTGGAAGTCTTTTCGTAACAATAATGCATCAATCTCTAGCGGATTCTGGATTTCATTTTGGGATTTTCTTTTTTTAAATATAAGTGAGATTTGGAAGACATTTCAACATAATGCCTCACTTGGATTACTTGGCTGGCAGTGAGGGTCAACCTCTCACTAAATGGACTCAGTAGAATCGGGGGCGCTCTCTGGGTCCAGCGACAATGATAATCTATAAAGGAGTTGTGCAGGGTATTGTGAGGTATGCGTCCCCGCATGGTATCGTAACCCCTCAAGAAACCAGAAGAATAGGTTGGCTACGATACAGAGAACGGCTCTGCTACGGGTAACTAAGGCCTACAGGGCTGTTTCACACGAGGCACTGCAGGTCCTGGCAGCAGGGGTTCCTCTCGTCCCTCTCGACCTTATCCTGCTCGAAGATGCTCCAGTGTTCGGCTGTAAGAGAGAAGGCACGACTCGGGTTCCGGAGATCCTGCGATTGAGGATTGCAGGTGAGTCCAATAGATGAAAACAAATAATCTGGGAGCACACCATCGAGGAGTGGAATCGAGAATGGTCGACAACCCCGAAAGGGGCGACGCTGAGGAAGTTATTTCCGACAGCGCACTACTGCGAAAGGGATGCTCCCGGACTACTGGGTTTCGCAAGTCCTCACGGGACATGGAGGCTTTCGGGCCAAACTCCACAGTTTTGGCAAGAACGTCGACCGCGTGTTCCAACTGCCGAACACGAAGTAACGATCTGTACTATATTCGAAGGACTTGTACATCATGACAGAAGATGATTTCTCCTGCCTCATGACACAAGAGAACTACGCGTATTTCGAACAATTCGTTTACGGGTGGAAGACGACTGTCTGGTCCGGAACACTGTAACCTTTGTGTCCAGGAGGCGGCAGAAGGCAGTCCAAAATCAGAATAGAGATGTGAACTTCAGTTAAAGCACTAACGTCTAACTGGCTGAGGTAGCTTGATAAATTATTTATTACGCTACCCTCAACAAAACCTGTATTGCCGTAAGTTAAGGAAGGGTGAAAATAAATAAAGCAGGATGATGAACAAAAATCGCGATATACCCATATTATTGTGATTAATTGTTTTCTAAACTTTTACAATCTATGTCAATAAAATAAATATAATATTTTATTGAGGAAAAAATACATTTTGTCTTAATCAACGGCATTGAGTATTTAGGATGAATGAAACAAAAACATACCCTATATACAATAAAAGGAAAACAAGATTATAACAAAATAAAATAAAATAAAATTGGTGTAACAGAATAAATCAAACATGATACAACATTAAATAAAAAATAAATCAAAACACATTCATACTGATTTAAAATATTTACAGTCATCCGACGGAGCTCCGAGTCGGGCCTTTTCCCCCACGTGTGGAGGATAAGGCAAGACTCCAAGAGAACTCAGCGCTTCTCTCTTAGCCGCATCGCTGGGATGGGAATCCAGTGGATACTAAGAGAGGGCACTAAAGCTGCATACGCTCAGGACTTGAGTGGAGAAGTTGGCCATCTCCAGGACTCCAATATCTCAATAAAAAACATTTATAATAGTGCTCAGAGATCACATTGGCAGTTTATCTACAATACATAAAAATAAGTTAAACAGAAAAATAATAATACTAAAAGTTAACCTTCTCATTCAGACGCATTACTGGTATTCATATTATTAAAAAAAAGTGTATTCCTTTGCGCGAATATTATTTATTCCTCAAAAATACATTCTACTTCCTTGAAAACCAAAGTCCTTCCACGGTTCCATCCAGCGATTGCTTGATTGCTACTTGCTAAGAGCAATAAAAATGCAAAACTTGTGCCGGAGGCAGGCCGACAATGGAAATGTTCAATTGTTACTGCACATATAAGGACTCGAAATTCGTAATGGCCATGAATTATCGAAGGAAACCGTAGCAGCCTAAATGATGGAATTACGACAAAGTAGCCGGCGTTGAGAATTAATTTCGGAGGGGGCCGCTGATAAAATGCTGAATGCCCTCAGGTATTCACGTGTGTGGTCAATACTCGACACGTACGATCGATGTGTTCCATAATCGAGTATAATTTGAATCATTGCATAATAATCGATACTCTCTCTCTCAACCTTATAATGCCGCCCCTTTGACCAATATGTCTACTTTTAAGGTTATTAACTTCATCAGATATCATTCTATTTGCCTACGTTGGTTTTGACCCATTTTGGTGTTTCTGGAATAAATGTTTATTTAATATTGGTATAATTTTATTAATATTATGCCGTTCCAATGGCATTTAAAAGAAATGTTTGACCTCGGAGTTCTGTTTGATTTTAAAATGACCAATCCTTTTGAGAGTATATTACCAATGACTTTTAAATTAGATTTTGTTTGAGGACTAGATAGTACGGATAGAGCAGAAAAATAACTCCAATGAATAGAAGGTTGTTAGTAAATTAAAGCACTAAACATCGTTTAAACATACGAATTTCGAAGTAATAATTCTCTATTGTGATAATTCGAGATATTTATTCGTTTTGTTAATTTTGTTATATATATATATATATATATATATACATATCAGTTTAGTTACGTTGATCAACATCTAACAAACTCTGAAGTTTTAAGAAGTTATTATTATTCATTTCTTGTTAGGCAATGACAGATACATTTTTATCTGTTTATAATATATTATTATAAATTATTTATATAAATAAATTATTACAATTATTTACTAGGGAAGGAACCCTTTGTCTGCCTGCCGGCGGACCACTCCTCTTTTACACATTATACAACTATTCATTTAATTATACTAACATATACACGTACTATCTCATCCTTCAATCTTTCCTCTTTGACAGATTTTTTTCAGTTCGGCAGGGCTCGGAAATATCTTCAGTTTGTTCAATCTTGGCAGGAGTTCCCCAAGGTTCAATACTAGCCTCTCTACCTTACGTTATATACACTTACGATATACCTATTAACGATGAGATCTTGACAGCTACTTTTGTAGATGACACAACAATTCTCAAAAAACATCAAAACCCTACACAGGCCTCACTAACACTGCAACATCACTTACTTAAACTACAAGATTGGTTCACACTATGGAGAATTCGACCTAATCATGACAAATCCAAACATATAACATTTGCTCTTCAAAAAAACATCTGCCCTCCAGTTTATATTGTATTGCTACAATCAAATTCCTCAAACGGACATGGTACTTTGCCTTGGACCTACCTTCATGTGGCCTACTTGTGGCTACTACACACTTAACAAACGATTCAAACTACTTTACTCTCTTTTTTCTAAATCTTCAAAACTAAAACTAAAACAGAAACTGAATATATATACATACTTATTTAAGCCCATATGGACGTATTCATCACAAATATTCGGCATCGCTAAAAAGACCCACCTACAAAAACGTTCCAACCAAAATTATTGCGACTCATAACAAAAGCACCTTCCAACAGTTGACCAACATATAACGGTCCTCTATCAATTTAAGTAAAGGTATACATATATAACGATTTTACACAAATTTAAACGGACATAATAACAGACTAATAACAGACATGGCCACAGCTGACAGCTCGGAATATGAGAAGGAGACTAAAAAGGCGTTGGATGAGAGATCTCTTTCCTTAAACAACCTAAGTAATTGGAACAAGTTAGGGAAGAGGTACTGCTGAGTACTTTCCTTCCCCATGCCTGGCATATCTTAATTTCCTGTATCGCCACCACATTTGCTGATTGTCAACTTATTGTTGCGCAAAACAAAACAAAACAAAAGTTATACTACTCGTTGCTCAAATTGTATAATTTTAATTTGTAACCTTCGTGAGGCACAAGCCATGCTTTATAATTTGGGTGCCCCTTAATTAAATAATTAATTAAAGGGGAAAACCTGGCGGTTAAACGTGATCTCGGTCAAATCACCTCTTTGCATAACCGGTGACCAAGAAACAGTACTTTCTTATAATGTACTGAACCCAAGATCCTTCATGGGTTGTAGTGGTATGTTAAGTGATAACTTCTTTAGGCGCGTTTTGTACTTTTTCGTGGAGTGTCAATTAGATTGATTCGTCAGAAGTACACGCTCGGGTAAAGTCGGCTACAGTCGACTAATTGAAATGTTTTTACATACGGATAAAAATATCTCAGAAATTAAAAATCGGGCCTGCATACTGCAAGCGAGGAAATTGTTCAGCATTTCTTCCTCTCTGCAGTAGACTATAATTCAAAATGCATCTTAATGTGACGCCGTGTTAGCTAAGCGAAAAGGAAAAAAAAATAGTGGTTAAAACCAAATTATATTGAGGTTAGTTGAACATATGGATTGATATATTTCAGATACTAAAATTCGGATCTGTATACTGTAACCATGAAAAATGTTCAGCAATTCATCATTTTTGTAATTAGCTATTATTTAAAATTGTATCTTAACCCAACACCGTGTTAGAGAGAGGTAGGAGGTAAGAGAGGGAAAACAGTGTCGAAAACCAAATGATAACAAGTTTTATGGAAGATATGGATTATAATATCCCAGAAACTAAAAAAAACTGTCCTGCATACTGTAAGCGAGGGGAATGTTCAGTATTCCATCCTCTTTATAATGAGTTATTTTTTATAATTTATATTTCATATTATTAATCTCTCCATGTTGATATTTTCACTTCTATCATGTGGTCTAATGCACACATCTTAGTTTTTTAGGCTATAACATTTTCGTTACGGGCTCACTGTGGGGCCAACTAAATTGCGTAAAATAACCTTCCCTAAACCCATTAATAACGTTAATTTTATCTTTGAAATTCTACCAGAATGAGTTCCATATGTTTACAATCAAATCAGTAGAACTAATAAGAAAAGGTTAGGACTGTAATCCATATTTCAAAATCACTATTTTTTAGTATAAGAATTTGAACTAATTGTAAATTACTATACATTTCATTAATGTTCTTAGAGTATAAGCCGCATGAGCTTCCACTATATGCTATTGAGAAGCTTTTTAATCAAAACTTTTTTCTCCGTTATAACGAACGTCCATTATGCAGAAGTCATTTACTTACTTACTTACTTACTGATGGGTTCTACAGTCCGAGGTGGACCTTGGCTTCCTTTATGATCTTTTTCCAATCCCCTCGATATTTAATTATTATCCTCCAATTTACCATTCCCATTCTCATCAAATCCTCTTCCATGTCACCTCTCCAGCATTTTCTCGGTCGTCCTCTTTTCCTTTTTCCGGAAAATTCCTCTCTAATTATCTTTTTCGTTGCTTTGTCATCTGGTAGTCTTTACACGTGTCTTAGCCAACTTATTCTTCTAGCTTTAATAAAGCGTACAATATCCTGGTGCATTAAATAGTTCACCCAGCTCTCTATTTGTCCTTATCCTCCACTCTCTACATAGGGGACCAAAGATTCGTCTGATGATTTTTCTTTCTAAAATCCTTAGTGCCTTCTGGTCAGCTATTTTCAGCGTCCAGGCTTCGGCTCCATAGCACACGGCTGGTCGAACCAAAGATTTCTACATTTTGAGTTTTGCAACTCACGATAGGAGTGTCGATTTAAAGCGCTTTAACATACCAAAGTACGCTCTATTGCCTGTAATGATTCTTCCTCTTTTATCCGGGCTAATCACGTTTTCGCTATTGACTGTTGCCCCAAGATACATGAAAATTTCCACTGCTTCAAAAAAGTATTCCTGGAATACAAAACTATCTTGAATCCGAGGTCAAGACTACCATATACTTTGTTTTCGTGTCGTTAACTATTAATCCAACATTAATTCAATTAATTTACACTGCAAAATTATTGAAATCAGACGGAGATTATAAAATTGTCCGTTATCAAGAAAATGCTACTATTTCCGCAACCTGAAATTAGCATGATTTCGATACGTTATTGCGAATGTCGAGAATATCAGGGTTAAATTACAAATCATCTCCCCATAGTCATTATATAAACGGCAGGTTTATAATGGCCGACTTCTCCATTACAACTAATGAAGACGGTAACGAAGACATCTATACTCGTTAGTGATACAGTGCTACATCACTGAACTTGGCCTAACTAACTGGCAACACCATCGGATCATGTCCTGCCCACTGCTTTCTTGTTAACCCTCTCCATTGCTTTAATGGGACAGTCCTTGTTTTAAATTAATCATTAATTAGTCTTAATTCTCATCCTAATTCATTATCGCTATTTTGATTTTTCTCATATATAAATACTTGAAGTGTGTGTGAGGAAGGGGAGGTGTGAGCCGCTTTTTGAAAACCTTATAATTTTCGTAACTTTAATTATTGATCTTCACTGGGTTTAGCCCCAGTGACGAGATCGAGGGAGAAGTGCAGGGATCTCCTGGAGCTATGCTTATCCCTCTATAGTTGGAGGAACAATTCTGAATCGGAGTTTTCTCGCCTGATTGTTAATAGTGTATATAATTTTGTATGTTTTCCTTTTTAATATTTTTTAGGTTATTTTTTTCTTATTTATTATATATATATATATATATATATATATATATATATCATTTTTCTGTATAATTTATATTTATTTATTGTACATAGAGTGTGAATGTGATCTCTGAACAATATTATAAATGTCCTTTGAGACAGATTGCAATATTTTTCAAAAAATATAAAGGAAGGAATTTTTGAGAACTAAAAAAAAAAAATAAAAATAAAAACGCTGCAAATTATTTCAAAATGCATTATTATTGCTAAACAATTATACAGGTGATTCCAATTATTGGACAAAACCTTTTTTTTAATCAGTAGTAATATGCTAAAAAAAATAGCATTCCTTCAATAACAAATTCAAAATTAAAAAAAAAAAGGACCTAACCTTTGCAGCAGAACATATTAAAAATAAAAAAATAGAGACCATATCTTTGCTCCTAATTGTCCGATTTTAATAAATTTTTTTTTTTTCGAAAATTCCTTAAACTTTTAAATAATCATCTACAATATCCACACAACAAATGTATACTTTATAGTAATCCGGAAATCTAATTTTACCACCCCTCGTAACTTTTACCCAGCTTCTATTCTATAAGTATGTTATATAGATAAATTTAAAGGGAATCGAGAAAATGACTTTAGCGAAGTTTCATTGAAATTGGTAAATTCGTTCAGGCGCTACAGTTCATAGGAACGTTTTTTAGCCGCCATCTTGAAAGAAAAAGGCCGATAATAATACCGATGCAAGAGGATCATCCTCGAGTGACCTCTGACTTTACATCCAAATTTGAAAAAAATCGGTCCCGTAGTCTCGGAGAAAATGCCATCACAAAATTCTTCAAAAAGCCGGGTTCGAATCCGGCTGTTGGCAGATGAATTATTTATTTAATTTCATGCATCCATTCTGTGGATCGATGCTACTGGGGCAAACCCAGTCTCTATAAATTGGTCAATTAAATAATTAATTAATTAATTAAGCGGAACAACCTGGCAGTTGAGCGTGATCTCGGTCAAATCTTTGCACAACCGTTGACCAAGAAACAGTACTTCCCAACATATTACTAAACTAAAGACGTTTTCATGGGTTGTAGTGCTAACATAAAAGAAGGTATTAGTTATTAGTTTTTCACTCTCTATTTTTGAATTTTTCTGTGACCTTTAGCTTTTCAACGGTACGTCACCCATAGAAATTAGGTAATATTTAAATTTATTTTCATACCGTCCATTATTTTTACTTTATATATATATGGAAATAGGTAAAATATTTTATTCATTTATTAACCAAACAAAAATGACAATTAAATTATATTTGCAATGAGCAAATTTTTTGGCAGCTTCACAGCTTCCCATCACGTCCGGGATATAAATCAGATGAGCAGGTCTCTTGGCCAACGGCTACGTAATCGTCGTGGTGGGCTGTACGGGTTTATTGTACGATGAAGGATTTCTGTCAGGGGATTCATGTTGTACGTCAGTCTTTGGTGAAAGTTATTGTATTTCTCTTTTGCATTATCTAAAATTGCAGGTACGTTTAAGTCTTTATGTAGAGTGTCATTTGCGACATAAAAAAGTGCGTCAACTATCCTTCGCAACACTTTTGACTGAAAGGACTTTTTAATGTTAGAAGTTTTAGCAGAGCCCCAAAGTTCTATGCCGTAAGTCCAAATAGGTTTAAGTAAAACTTTATAAAGGGTCAGTTTTTTAGTTAATGATAATTTTGAACGTCTCTCAAGTTTTTCAACTATGAAAATATTTTTGCTAAATGTAGGATGACAAGAGAAAGTTGTGTGATGTGCGCACATTACCATATATTTTTTTTTTTACATTCATACGTTTTTTTCAGTTTATTTTCTAAGTGATGATGAAAATTATTTCTTCATATAAACTTAATGATCCTCTAACTGTATCTTGCAGTTCTTTAAAACGTTTCCAGCTCATGAGCGATTATAAAAGAAGGATAGCTCGGAAGGTGGAATGTTAAGCGATAGAAGATCCTTGGGGATGCTCCTTGGTATCCTGCAATGGCCAATTGGCGGGTCTTCCTCATAGCCAAGGACGAAGCAAGTGATTGTTTTTATTCCAGCTATTGAGTCTCTGTTTGTAATGCTTAATCTTCTATTTATTTAGGAATTACTAATAATATATTTTTATTTCGATATATTGGCTCTAGATATTTTTCTTCTTTTAAAATATTAAAGTTGTAGTATCGATAACTTTAAAATATACCAAAATAATAATAAAAAATATCGATATTTCTAGCCTCAAAGTATTAAGTCTTTAAACAAGAAGAAGAAAAGAATTTAACAATAAATTGAAATATTACTACAAAATCGAAAGACGATTTTTTTTTTCGGTTATCCCCAACCGCGCCATTTATGGCATGCCGAGAAGAGGGGGTTGTTCTAGAGGTACAACCAAACCTATACTAAACAGAGAGGGAATCGAGATTCATTCAGTCGGTTCACCACGAAATAAATTTTAATCCGCTTAGACCGGAGTCGAACCAGCGCACAATCCGAACGGTCCTGTTGACCATTGGGAGAAAAAACAAAAGTATAAATTTGAAAGTTTTATTGCATTAGTTTTCATTTATTGCATTTCACACAATTGTCGGATTAATATTGTCTTGATATGAAATTGTAGTCGAAGGACGGAAAATCATTTTTTTTTAATATTTAGACTTAGTTTGCTTGTGCTTTTTTACTTAAATTTAATCCTTTGTACTTAGCAAAGTCAGGTACTTAAAGTGAGTCCTAAGACAACTAAAACCCTTTTTATTTTTTTAATATATACAATTAATACTCAATTAATTGTAAATAATTATATCCCATTTCACAAATCGCCCGCAATCGCCCGAAAAACTAGATAGACCCTGTTGTTAACAAAGTTCTTCACTTCTAAAATTAGTTTTCAAATCTTGTCGTAATCTGCTATCCCAGAAATTATTGTTGATTTAACACGGAAGAATATTGAACTTGGAGTGACTACAATTATTTTCTATTTATTCAAGTTTTTTTAGTTAAGTATTCAGGTTTGTTATCCACCCACTTTTTGACAAACTAACACCTTATGTATTATATTGGCCAAATTATGAACATATCGACGGTTTAATGTTAATAAGTAAGGAATGTTAACCTGCCCAACGTTTCGCATATTTGTTGTATAATATTAATATTTGTTTATAATTGCATTTTTTTAAATATTATATTTCACAATATGTCCTTTTGAAGTAAGTAATAAATAGTGGAACATCCGTATTGTTCAGTGACAATAAAAATCAATATTTTGTTATTATCGTTTATTTCATGCATCTTGTCGATTAAATGGCTTGAATTCATATTGTTCACCCTCAAAAACATAAATGAGTACGATGTGAGCAGTATAATGTAATTTCCAAGTAATTTAGAGCCGATGTCCAAGGAATCTATATGTTTGGCCACAACGACCTCAAAATCTATAAAATCTATCTCAAAATCAAATTTGAGCAAAATCCCCTCCTAGACACAACCGTTATTATGGATAATATCTTGTATACATTTTTTTCGATAAGTGCTGCCATTTAGAAGCTGTACATGCATTATACTTTAAAAATAATGCATATAGTTTAAGTATTTCTCTCACAGATACAAATACGATCGAATGGAAAAATAATTATATTTCTGTTTTGGAGGATTCATTCCCCTGTATACGCCAGTGACTAAGTTGTCTACAACTTATAGCTCAAGTGGTTATAACAATGTTAATGAACACTTGAGAAAAATAAGAAAACATTTGGGTTGGTTGTCAGCATTTTAATGGCTATTGAATTTTTGTTTTGGGAAAAAAAAATTGGTTCTTTTGTCGCCATGCTAAAAAAATTGAGGCATAAATTTTATCTTGAGTTCAAAGCTCCATGGCATGTGACAAACATTACTTTACTTGTAGATCTTCACATCAAATAGTACTCAGACACTCTAAAAAAATATTTCTCGATATCTAAACGGACTCTTTGGTTGTCTATATTTCTGACCATGATAGTGATATGTTTTAAAGTGTAAACTTTAGCATTCGCGAGTGAAGCGATGCCGATTCGAATCCGGCTTGAACGCGTTGAAATTAATTTCATGCCGGACGCACGGAAATAATCTTGACCTTCATACTACAATCAACATAGGTTTGGTTGTACTTCTAGAACAACCCCCTTCTTCCACTCGTATGCCAAAAAATTCGCGATATGGATTAATCGAGATGAAGGAAAGAAAAAAGGTATTTCCAACAGGTGTGAGTGAAGAAAGTTTACCAGTTCAAATCCTGTTCTAGGGGACTTTTAACTCTGTCATTAATTTCTCGCTCCTTCTCTTGTCCAAAGAAAAAAAAAAAACATATAATTGAAAAGCGAGGAAGAGGAAAAATACAAAAAATGTTTATGAAGAAATGAGGTCTTAAAAAAATATTTAACGGATATCGTTTCAAAGGATTTTTTTTTTATTGACGTGAAGTTTAATAGTTGCGGTTGCCTCGATCATTGTTACGTCTTCCGCGTTATATTATTTCTTACAACTTGGTTTCTCTTAAATTATCGTTCAGGGCTGCTTCGTTCAAAATAGAACCAAGTCTCTGATGGCGCAATAGAACGTTGGGAAGACTTATTAATGTTGTGATTGACGAACAATAGATCACGCATCGCCCGGGGCGATTCGAAGACCAGCCTTCGCCTATTTCAATTATTCCAATGATATGCAGCGAGGCAGAATTATATTATCGGCCATGCAGCGAGGTAGAATTCTATTATCGGGCATCTTGAATTGTTTTTATTTGAGCAATGCATTGCAAAATGACAGCGGGTCGTAACCTTTGGCGTTCGGTGCCTTAGAATAAGAAGAAGTTGCACGCAGTTTGTGGACCGCGTTCCTCGTTTCAGCTGCTTCTTTTGTAACAGGCTCTTCGGGCGAAGTGGAAGGTCGCCAAGAGCTCATTGAATATTCCAAGGAATAACATTAGCTATTTTTTGGCCTAAGATTATCTAAGTAATCTATTCTAAAAGAAGGAGTATGGATAACTATTATGGAATGGAAATACATTTCAGTAGACTTACGTCAAATTGCTGCTAAAATTTAGATTACAAGTACGAGTATATCCGAAAACTATCACACCCGGTATTATTATTATTGGGTTGGCAAATAAGTCCTTTCTGTTTTTCAGGCTGAAATAAAATTCAATGTATTATAGACATAAAATTTATTTATGTGATGTGTGATTATGAACCTAGTGTTTTTTGATGTTACTTTCCTTTTGGAATTTCTTTCCATTCATGGAGTTCTGCAGAGAACGGAATAAGTGGTAGTCACATGGAACTAGGTGTGATGAATAGGGAGGGTGAGGCAAAAGGTCCCATTCAAGGTTCAAAAATTTATCGAGTTACAAGGAACACAACGCTATGCAATTTATAGGGATGTGGGGAAGTGGAGTGCACTGTAGGGGGGTCTGGCCCACGGACTATTACTCAATTTATGATTTTCAACTTTAATTTAGTTACTCATTTTCTATATAATTATAAATATTATATAAAAATAGTATACAATAATGACAATTTATAATTATAAATTAAATTATAATTAAAATAAATTATAAGTTATAATAATTAATCAATTTCGGGCCCATTCTTTCATGCCAAAATTACATGAATAATGTTTTTTTTTTCTGTTTTCACAATTTTCAGACATTGCTTTATAAACACCATTAGAACCTATCTCAATTTTTGTAAAACTAAATCATATCTTCTCTGTAGACGAAAATTTCTTTTAGAGGCCTCGAAATCGTTTCCCCGTTTTTGAAAAATAACTGTTTTGACTGGTGTGAAAGGTCAAGCAGGATTTCAAGAAGTACCAGCCAATTGCGTAGCTAAGGTTGTTTTTTTTTTTTTTTTTAAATCCCCACCTAAACGTACTATATAATATAGCACAGTCATTCAGATGAATCGTTTTTACGAAGTACATATTTTAAAATTATACATCTACTTGAATTAGGTTTTAAATAATGTTTTTATGCACATTTAAAATATAATGAGAATCACATTAAATAGAATGAGAATCACATTAGTTACGTTAACAACTAATTCTTACTGAATGATATACATATATTAATTATTAAACAGCTTAAAACATGAATTATTGGGTTGGCAAATAAGTCCTTTCGGTTTTTCAGGCCGAAATAAAACTCAATGTATTATAGATATAATATTTATTTTAATTTAATTTATCTACGATATATTTACCATTATTTAATATGACTTTTTCCCATTGTTCCACTAACTGCATAATGCCATGTTCTCAGAATGTCTGGAGTTTAATTTTAAAAAAACTGATCCAAATGGTTTTTGATGTCCTCTTTCTTTTGAAATTTCTTTCCATTTATGGAGTTCTGCGGAGACCAAAATAAGTGGTAGTTATTTGGAGCTAGGTATGGTGAACAGGGAAGGTGGGGAAAAATGTCTCATCCAAGGCTCAATAATTTATTGATGGACCATAAAGGTAGGTGTTTAGCCTAGCGTTGTCTCGGTGGAACACAACACCCTTTCGATCATTCATAACTCTTAAGGATGTTCTCCTGATTGGAATCTTATGTATTGCCGTTAGAAAGCTGAGCTATTGCTCTTCAAAGCCGTATGCATATTTTTTTTTATTTAATACCTACATAAGGAATAAATAAAAAAAAATTCTTATAGGTTTTTATTTTTTATCTCCATTTGTAATTTGTTTACGAAGATCCTGTTGATGTTATTTCATGTAGTTTATGTGCCCCTAAATTCCTGCTAGATTTCTTGTAGATTGCTAAAGTCGTATTGAAATTATTTTTTGTGATTTTCGAAAAAAAAATCATGTGAGAGACCCTAACATTAAGCCTGGAAACATAGCCGAGGTTGTGCAAACAGTTATCTATGCTTCAATGCTACACATTTAGGGCTATAGCAATCTCTCGCACTGATTGGGTGGGATTTTGATCAGCAATGGCCTTAATATTGATTGTTTCAATTTCGATGGTTAATTTAGTAAATTCTAAATATAGTGTATATAGGTATGCATGTGTTTTGCTTAGTTTTAATTTTCTTATTTTTAGGTTATTTTATTTTATTTATTGTATATACTTTTTGATTATTATTTATTGTTATTTTGCTTGTATTTATTTTATATTTTTTTTACATATAGTGTGAATGTTATCCTACCTCACTATAACTATTGTCCATGTGACAGATTGTTGTAAAAAAAAAACATAAACAAATTAAGAAATTACTGTATTATATATATAAATATTATGTGTTATATGTGATGTATATTAACTATTCCTATTTAAGCTGAAATGTTTCTGCTGATGCAGAAATTATGCCCGATTTCACTTATCAGTTGTGTGATGCATGCCGCACCATATTTTTATTTTATGTAATGAGACATCGATATTTATTATTATTTAAAGTGATAAAAACAGTTGCGAGAAGAGATAGGACTGGGTTCTCTGCCAGAACTTATATTTAGTGCCTCTACTAATTAACCCTTCCTATCACCTCCTCGGGTTTGAAACGGCCTCCTTAATAGCTGTCATCCTTGATACATGAGCATGGAACCAGGGTTATTTATGGCTTTTACAAAGTGTAGAATGGGTATATTAGCCTAGGAAATGGATGGAGACATATCGAAGCTCGTATAGAAGATGAAAGAAGCCTCTTAGAACCTAATTTTCTAAGAAAATGGAGAAAGTAAATGCGCGATTTAAGTTGTTTCCATATATAAATAAAAACGATCTAAAAAGGGAGAACTATCTACTCAGTATATTGACGTTTCTCTCGAAATTAAAACGATATTGGGATACTTCGGCCTGGGGTGAGGGCGAGGTAGTTGATTCAAAGTAAGTGTATTTAGGATATTTTTTTTTTTATTAAATAGACCGTCTGGAAATAGTACTTTATAACATCGATTATAAACATTTTTATAATTTTCTAGAAAAAGGCTTTAACAATTTTTACTAAACTCGTTTTGATAAAGTAACATTTAATGGTCAATAATTTCATGTAAGTGTTAACCTCAATCAAACAATCTGACAAGGCTTAAATGTTGATAATAATAAGAAATGTATTATTGTATGCTTGTAAAATTAAAGCTACAAAATTTGTAACAGAAATGATTATATTCATCTTAATGGTTAATCTTACATTTTTCCAGATATCTGTTCTTGTAATTCACTAATTTCGATAAAAAAATATTTTTACCTCGCATTTTTATCAATATTTGGCTCGTTAACTGTTTTTCTTTTCATTTTACGAAAAATTCGCGAACAAGAAAGTTGATTAGAGTTAAATGTTCTTTAAGAATATATGTTATCTTATTATCATATTTCCAACTATTCAAAAGCTAAAGAAATTATAACTTTATTTTTAAATTCCGATATTAGGCTGAAAAACTTGAATTTCGTAATTTCCATTATTAAACAGCTCTTAATCAAGGTGTCTCAAACCCAAAAGGGGTTTTTGGATACTAATTAAAATTAGGTAATCAAATAATTAAAAATATATGGATCCCAAAACCTGAGTGCAAATTAGGCTGTTATTATTTTTTAAGTTTTTCTTCCTAAGTTCTATATTAAACTAATTGACTTTATAGAAACAACGAAATTGATAAAAGACTAAATTTGCTGTCAATTTTTTTTTATTTGTTCAATTTTTTTTTTTAGAACTTGTTTATTGAGAAATATTACAATCTGTCTCAAAGGACATTTATAATAGTGTTCAGAGATCACATTCATACTCTATGTACAATAAATAAACATAAACATAACATATACATTTACAATAAATAAGAATAAAATAACTTTAAAATAAATAAATAAAAACACATACATCAGAATTTAAGTTTTAATTTACACCGATGTTGAAAAAATCCCTTAAAGTGTATATCACCGGTGCATTCACCTTATCTATTTAGTATTTGTGAGGACTATGAATTTATTAATTTTTTTTTAATCAGAATTTAGGGCCCTTTAGGCTATTTTAATGAGGCTAATACTTAACATATGTTAAGGATCCTGTAATTTTACATCGAGATTAGTATTTAGACAAAATGTTACAGCCATTTTCGAGAAAATTGTAAAAACGTGTAAATTCGATGTTATAAAATGGATATTATAGAAAAGTTACTGGATAATCTCAGACATACTTTGAATACCTAATTTCAGTGTCTTAGCTCTTTTAGTTTTTGAGCTATGCTGTTCACCTACACACAGTGGCCTTTTTGGGAAACTTGGTTATTTGAACTCAGGAGACCTTGAATCATGTATTTAGATCGAAAATTGGATACGAAATTTTTTCGTATATACTAACTATTTTCTATTCTCTCTTCTATTTTCGTATACTTTAACTCATATATAAGTATGTTAGAGTAAAGATAATCATAAGAAAAATTAATATTTAAATATAATAAATGAAATAATTGAAACATGAGTTTTTCTTGCTTGTAAAATAATATTGAAGGAAGCTAGTCGACTGTTCTACATATAGTTTAAAAAAAAAGTTTTTATTTTTTTTTATTCGTGCCAACGTTTCAACTCAAACACGTGTAAAAAAATAGTGCTCAAACCACGCCCTGAAGATGACCCACAGGTTTGGGTTGAAACGTTGGCACAAATAAAAAATTTTTTTTTTAAATAATGTATTACACAATTCACGATTTTAAACTTTAATTTATCACTTACTAAATTTACAAAATTGGTATTCACTTTGGAAAATTAGATTAAATCACAACACATAACATTTACGCTTCGACGAGAAACATGCCCACCAGTTTATATCAGCAACAATCGAATTCTTCAGACGGACACTATACGCTACCTCGGACTAATATTCGACAGAAGGATGACCTGGGGCCCACACGTCAAAATGAAAAGAAAGACATTGAACAAGAGACTGAAAATATTATACTCCCTGTTTTCTAAATCAAAATTGAAAATTAGACAAAAACTAAATACATACACTTACCTGCTCCAACCCATTTGGACATACGCCTCACAGATTTACGGTTCAGCAAAAAAGACTCACTTACAAAAGCTACAATCCTTTCAATCAAAAATTTTAAGATTAATAACTTGCGCTCCCTGGTACGTCAACAACAAGACTTTACATACCGACCTAAGACAACCAACCATTGACCAGCACATACGTACTCTCTACTCCCGATTTCATTCTAAACTACACGGACATCACAATGGACTTATCAATGACATGGCCTCGACTGAAATGCTCATCAGGAGGCGACTGAAAAGGAGCTGGATGAGAGATCTCCTTTCCTGATTTTAGGATGTAAACAGACCAGGGAAGAGGTGCTGCTGGGTTCCATTCTTCGTCATGTCAATCACGCCATTTTCTACATGACCACCAATCTGCTGATTGTCACTACCATGACAGGTGCGAATGAAAAATTGAAGAAAAAAAACAAACTTTAATTTAGTAACTCATTTCCCATATAATTAAATATATTATATATAAATTGTATACAATAATGCCAATTTATGAAAATGTATTTAACCAATAATTAATCAGTTTTGGGCCCATTCTTTTATGCCAAAATTTATGGACAATATTTCTTTTTCCTTTTTAACAATTTTCAGACATTGCTTTATAAACATCATACCTTCTCTGTAGACGAAAACTTCTTTTAGTGGCCTCGAAATTATTTCCCAATATTGGAAAAATAACTAAGTTTTGACTATTGTTTAAGGGCAAGCAGGATTTCAACATGTCCCAGCCAATTGCGTAGCTAAGGTTTTTTTTTTTTTAAATCCCCACCTAAACGTACTATATAATATAGCACAGTCATTCAGATGAATCGTTTGTACGAAGTACATATTTTAAGATTATACATCTACTTGGATTAGGTTTTAACTAATGTTTTATAAACAGTAAAAATATAACTAGAATGAGAATCACATTAGTTACGTTAACTAATTATTACAGAATGATATACATATATTAAAAATTAAACAGCTTAAAACGTTGATTAATGGGTTTTTCAAATAGGTCCTTTCGGTTTTTCAGGGTGAAATAAAACTCAATGTATTATAGACATAAAATTTATTGTAATCTACTATATATTGACCATTATTTAATATGACTTTTCTTCATCGTTCCAGTAATTGCATAATGCCATATTCTCAGATTGTCTGGAGTTTATTGTTAAAAAATTGATCCTAGTGGTTTTTGATGCCCTCTTCCTTTTGGAATTTCTTTCCATTCATGGAGTTCTGCAGTGACCGAAATAAGTGGTAGTCACTTGGAGCCATCTCTGGTGAATAGAGAGGGTGGGGCAAATTGGGACAAAATCCCATCCAAGGCTCAATAATTTATTGCAAGTGACAAATGAGGGGTGGGGTATAGCGTTGTATTTGTGGAACACAACACACTTTCGATTTGCCAGTTCTGGGTGTTTATTTTTAATTAATTGATCTAGTTTTGTTAACTGTGGCAGTATAGAGTTGAATCAATTGTTTGCCCTTATAGCAATAGCTCTATATAATATAACATCCTTGAAATTAAAATTAATCCAAACAAATCCCAACAAATTACTTTTACCCTTTGCCGTAAATCTACAACATCCTGTCCCTCCGTATCCTTTAACAATATTCCACTGATCCCTGTCGAACAGATCCGTTCCCCAGGACTCCTTGACAAACGCCTTACCTGAAATCCTCATACTAGACTAAAAGACAAGAAACTGCCAACAGATTGCGACTACTACAACACTTACTCGATAAACGCTCTAAATTTCCAATATTCTACAAAAAACTCATTTACACTACCATCATCAGACCCATTTGGCCATACGGTATTGAACTTTGGGGCTCTACAGAAACATCAAATTCTTCCCGTATCCAATCCTTACAATCCAAAATCGTCCGTAAAATCATAAATGCTCCTTATTATGTAACAAATAAAACTATCCATAAAGACCTCAACATTCCTCTTGTGGAACTTGGCCGGAACTAGATATACCTCTTTTCATTCCAAACTCTTTGGACACCACAATACTCTAGTTTGTAACCTTTCATCCAACACAATTCCTGACAACCCTCCTAGGCGTCTGAAAATAAGATGGTCAAGGGACCTCATAAATTAATTTATCTTTGAAGTGTTACCAATGGGTAGGTTCTTCACAAGTACCTTCATGTAATAGATTCCTATAGCAAATTTATTTGTTGTATACATGTTTACAGTTGTAAATTTCAATAATATAATAATAATAATAATAAAAAGGCTTAGCGAATCCGAAGGTTCGATGCCGACACCACCAATCTCTTATTACACACCTCCCTCCACCGTTCACCGTCCAAACCCAAATTTCAATAGTATAAAAAAAAAATAAATAAAAAAATTAATCGAAGGTATCCATAGATTTCGTTTCAAGAACCACGTCCACTGTAACATTATGAGGTTCATGGCTTGTAGTACGTTCAGCCAAGCTAATTTTATTATGATATTCAATAACTTACATTATAATTGTTTAAACAATTATTTTGATATTAAAACGTAACAAAACCGTCTCTGATTAATAAGTTCACAATAAATAAATGAGTAATACTTTGAATACCATTTCATTTTTTATTTTGTTATTTTCTAAAAAGTTGTAAGTTATTGAAATGTTTTCCAATATGTCAGTTTATCCACTGCGTCGGAATATGCGTGGCATCAGATGCACTGCCGTTTTATACGCCTCTGTTCTCTGCGTTTCTCTTCCAGCATATTGACAGCCAATGGAGACTAAGATGAGCAGAATACTTTTTTTAGTCTAAATTTATGTGATATTGTATTTTTTTTCTGATCATTTCTAATTTTACTATTAGTTAGATATACTTAGAGCTTTATTTTTACATTCCATTATATCCGAAATTCCTTTGTATTTTTTTGCTTATTTTTATTTCAAATAATATAGGCAGTTTTCTTATTTAGAACATAAACTATAGCATGTTATGCATCTTCAATGATGAAAATAGTTTTGAGTTATATAGTGTGCTATGTTGATAGTTTCTGAGGACGTTTGTGGACCTGTTCGAGAGGGCCATGTGTTTGAAGTCCTTAGAATGCTAAGTGCCCCTGCGGTCTCGCTATGTTGACAGTTCCTTCTTCAAAACAAATATACTTATAATTTATATGTTTATGTTTATACTATCTAATTAGTCTGGTTCTTCAAGGGATTTAGCCAATTATTTATAATTTATTATAGAGTACTAATTAGTTATTATTATTGGCGAGATAATTTATAACTAGCTGTTTATATGAATGTTAACAGATTAAGAAATATAAGAACAGTGTTTAACGTCGAAAACTTTTAAAAATTTAATAATAATACAATCAAATACGTTGAATGGCATGAAGCATTGTGTATTCACATATATTTCGAAGTGTGAATTGATTTTAAATCTTATTTTCTTTAAGAAGTACTATTTTAAACAATTTCACTGATATTACTCTATTTTCATCAATAGAAAAAAAAAACTTAAAAGGGGTAGTAAATTTAGATTTCCGCAGAGCTCAAAAAGTATACAATTTTTGTGATTCTTATAACTATATGTTTCTAGGGAATTCGAATTTCCTGATAAAAAAAAAATTGTTGAAATTTTGGACGATTTGAATGAATGAAAATAATTCCATTATTCTAAGGCAAGTGTCCCATTAGAACAAGTTGCAAGTACAGAATACATATTAATATTCTTGTGTGGATCTTCCATAAAATACAATTAAATATTTAGAGGATGTTTAGGAATACAATAAACGTATAGATACTAATAACGTGCATAAATATGAAATAAGCAGAGAAAGTAAAATAAGTATACAAAATATCAATAAATCGCAACATTCTTACAATTTAGATTTTCAGGTTTTAGGGTTTTACAATTTAGATATTTCGTGATCAATCGGATTAGGAATGGAGTAGGTGTTCGAAGAGGAGAAATTTGAAAGAGCGTACTGATTTTGCGGGTCGAATATTTGAGGGTATAGAAGAGGAAGACAGCTTGATTTTTTTTTACTGTATAATTATTTTTATTGAGAAAAAAATAAATACATTTTGCCTCAATTAAGGGCATTGAGTATTTGGGATGTATAAAATAATCATACCATATATACAATAAAATAAAAACAATAGAAAAGAAAACTTGGAATAACCGAATAAATCAAATATGAGACATAATTACATACATAAAAAAAAATAAAAACACATTCATACTTATTTACAATATTTACAGTCAGCCGAGGGAGCTCTGAGGCGGGCCCTTTCTTCCACTTGTGGAGGATAAGGCAAGACTCCAAGAGGTCGCAGTGCCTCTCTCTCAGCCGTATCATTGGGATGGGGTATCCAGTGCGGACTAAGAGAGGGCACTATAGCCACTTACACTCATGACTTGTGTGGAGAAGCTGGCCATTACCAGGACTCTAGTGACGTATTTACTGAAGATCTCGAGGCCACTGCCGTTTCAACCTTCTAGGAAGATTATAGTGATGACTGGTACTGGATAAAGATTGTGCTAAGGGATTAGGATGATGGATTAGGTTCTGATAAAAATTTGAGAATCGGGATGGAATAACGTCAACTACATAAGGGATGTTAAGGTCGTGATGTTAGGTTTTGTTCGTAACATAATAGAGGGAGTATTGACTATTATACGGAGGATTTTAGACTGGAAAGACTGGAAGCGTTTGGTGTTCGAAAATTTAGCAACGCTTGAATTAAAAAGGATTTGTCAAATGCAGCAGTTCGGTGAGGAGGAGGATAGAGGTCGGACATACGGGATCTGGTGGGACGGGATTGAAAGAAGCATTTGAATTGTAGGATCTGTAGAATATAGGCAGGTCGCCGTGTTGTAATGGCCTGCTATAGGACGGTAGCAAGGAAATACTTACAGCGGTAGGAAGGATAAACCCACTTCAACTCGGTTTAAAACTGGCTAATATGCGTATCCCTCGAGACCCCGAAGATAAAACGTATTGAGCTATTCATTAGACGTTTAATTTGGTGGAATGATATAACCTAACATTTTTCACAAATTTTGCGACAAATCTGATATAATTTGTTTTGGATTTTGATTTTTAGATAGTCTTATATAACCTAAAGCAATCGAGATTGTTATGTATATTTCTTAGAAAATTTCTAATAATAAAGTCAGATGCTCAAAAAGCGCAATTGTTGTCAAAAAGCCTCGAAGAAATAAAGAAACCTCATAATGACATACTCTCTACTACAATTGTTCAAAGTCACCTTAACGTACCCTTACCTATGATATTACCACCAAAATCAATTCATCCTTACAAAGTTCAAATTTAATTCAGTGCTTACCTATGAACAAAGCTCCAGGATTTGACTTAATTACGAATTCTTCATAAAAAATTTACCTTGGAAAGCAATTCTTTTTCTAACAAATATATACAATTCTATTTTGAGAATCACACATTTCCTCACCCTCTGGAAATATTCTGAAGTTGTCATGGTCTTAAAACCAAATAAATCCTCAGGCTCTCCAAATTCCTATCGTCCGATCAGCCTTCTTCCTTCCTTTTCTAAATTATTTGAAAAAAATATTCTTCGTCACCTTAATTCTCTCGATGTATTTAAATTTATTCCAAATCATCAATTCTGCTTTAGAAAGCATCATTCAACTGTTCAACAATGTCATCGATTGGTAGATTATATTTCTAATTCTTTAGAATCCAAAAATTATTGCCCTTGAGTTTTTCTTGATATTAGTCAAGCCTTTGATAAAGTTTGGCATGAAGGATTGCTTTTCAAACTTAAAATTTTACTTCCTCCGACCTACTATCTAATATTACTTTCATATCTAACGGATAGACATTTTGTAGTAAAAGTAGGGACCGAGCGGTCTGACATTAAACCTATTAAAGCAGGAGTGCCTCAGGGTAGTGTCCTTGGACCAATATTGTTTAATATATATATGCCTGACCTACCGGAACACAATGACACAAGACTGACTACTTTTGCGGATGATACCGCAATACTTGTTCGAGCATCTACCAATCTTCAAAATCATCTGAACGATATTGGTGATTGGGCCACAAGGTGGAAAATTAAGATGAATTAAAAAAAAGAATTCAAGCTATTCACTCTTAGCTATAAACCGTCATCTGAAATATATTTTAATAACATTAACATTCCAACATCAGACGTAATTAGGTATTTAAGTTTTTACCACGACAAAAGACTTACTTGGAGGACTCACTTCAGAAAAAAACCAATAGAATTAAACAGACGATACGGTCTTTTATCCAGATTACTTGACAGAAATTCAAAATTTTCTTTAACTAACAAACTAACACTTTATAAAGTCTTATTTAAACCTATTTGGACTTACGGCATAGAACTGTCTGGTTCTGCTAAAACTTAACAATAAAACCAACATTAAAAAGTTCAGTCCTTTCAGTCAAAAGTGTTGCGAAGGATAGATGACGCACCGTTTTATGTCACAAATGATACGTTACATAAAGACTTAAACGTACCTATAATTTTAGATACTGCAAAAGAGAAATACAATAACTTTCACCAAAGACTGACATACAACATGAATCCCCTGACAGAAATTCTTCATCGTACAATAAACCCGTACAGCCCACTACGACGATTACGCAGCCGTTGGCCAAGAGACCTGCTGATCTGATTTATATCCCGGACGTGATGGGAAGCTGTGAAGCTGACAAAAAATTTGCTCATTGCAAAGAAATTTGCAGATTGCAAATTTAATCAAATGTTCTACATTTTTGTTTCGTTAATAAATAAATAAAATATGTTGGCCATTGTTAGGGATTACTTCTTATTTATTTTCCTCTATGTGACAAGAAAGTAGTGTTACTTATGATAACTGGAAATAATAATGCACTGTGTAATAATTTGCAGCGTCTTTATTTTTTAAATTAATAATATTAATGTATTGAGTATGTTAGAATTTCCTAAAAATAAATGAAAGATCAGACCCTTGAAACTATCAATCAAGAACGACCACTTCAAGTTGTTTGTAAGAACATTGTAATTAGTAAGATGCTTATCTCTACCTGTTAGCCCACCGATGGAAATAGTGTTGACTCCTTTCTCCGGAATTTCAGGTCAATTCAATCAGTGTTTACAACTCTTCAGATATTTCTGAATGAGGCGATTATTATAGATAACGCACAAGTTTTAATTATCACGACGATACGTGAAGTCAGGAGAATAAGTGGATTCTTCCTTTAATACTTTACGCTGTATCTATGACGAACATTATTTTCAATTGTTTATTTATTGTAAGCTGTTTTGGTTTTCAATTAATTTTATTCATTTATATAAAAATTGTCTATCGCTTATAATACGATTAAAAATAAAAAAAAATCTGGTGTGCGCAACACACAACTTTCACTTACCGCTCTACTTGGTATAGAAATTATTTTCTGACAATGTTGGACTATTATAAAACTTTTGAGGTGCATTTTAATCGGAACTAAAGCTTAAAACTTACAGATAACAAATCATTAAGACCATTAAAATTACAAAAAGTTAATTTATTATATCGACGGTAGGCAATGAAAATCTACTTATCCCATTGGCTTTTATAAACCACACAACTTCAGTCTCTGAGCTTTTCAGTTGACAGAATGCCTAACTCCAATTTCAACATTCTTTAGTAATGTGATTTTTTTAGTTGAAAAAGTTATCTATGGAGTCAGGGTACCCCAAAACCTGTATTTCCGTTGAAAACTCAGATTCAAAAATTTTCACGATCACAATATTTTCTATTACTGTATATTACATATATTCGTAAGTGAAAGTAAAAAAAATGAGATAAAACGCAGTATGGATCGCAGATGGATTGGGTGAATTTTGTAGCCGTTTTGGAACATTACGTATATATATTTTGACAAAATTTTCTATTTCTAAGCGATGTTCCTTTATTTTTATATTTCCTCCGAAAATATTAGAATTGATACTGTAAAGATAAGGATGCATTTTCTTTCGGTTCTAAAGCCCATAAAACAACATAACTTCGTTTTTTGAGATGTTGTACGTTAAAAGTTATGAAAATGACCTTTACAATTTCATCTAATATTCGAATTTGAAAGTTATTAAAATATTTTATGGGTGAAATTATATGATTAAACCTGAATACTACATACGTACTCTTTTTCCAGTTATTTTACTTATTACAATTTGTAAAGGAAGGAGATGGTCGGGGGGGGGGGAGGGAGGAGTGGTCATAAATAGGCTAAATAGTTGTAAAACTATTTTATTAAAAGCCAACGTTTCAACCCGACTTTGCAGGTCTTCTTCAGGGCTAGAACGGACAAGATACAAAAAGATTGTGAAAGTTACATAATATTTAGACAAAAAATTATAAACAATGTGAATAAGCTTATTAAAATTATAAACAGTAAGTACATTAAAATATGATCAGAGTAAGATAAGTAAGAAGATCCTAGACTGAAGTAAATAGATGCTAACAATTGTTGTAGTGTAATATATAATAAATGGAAATGTGTATATAATTCTACAGATCTACAGGAGAGATTGAAAAAAAAAAAAGGATATAATATGAAATGATAGACATAAAGGAATGTGGAAAAAGAAGAGAAAAAAAGAAAACCAAAAAATTAAATAAATAATTAAAAAATTAAGTAAAAAATTAAATAGATAAGTAAATAATTATTTACTTATTTATTTATATTTCAATATTACAATTTATGGATTAATCAGCAATATTGTCCTTATAGTCTGGGGTGGGGTCTGTCTGTACCACGCCTCCTTATCAAATTATTAATACCCGGCTGCAACTTCATAAATAGCTTCATCTCATCCTAACCTACAAATATTTTATTTACGAAAATTATCGTAATTGGGGCTTTTTCAATCCGAAAATCAGTAAACTTTATCTATTTAAATAGGTACTAACAACTCGTAAACATTGGATTTCCAGTTGAGTCGTAAGAGATTTTGAACACAAGGTCGAGAAAAAATTTTGCCTACAAAAATATTAGGCCTATAGATCTCGTTTTTTTTTTTTTTTTCTTTTTAACCATTTGGGGATGTAGGTCACTCAAAACGGCTCGATATTTTTGAAGGTTACCATTTTTTCGACTTTGTTCTCAAATTATCCAACAATCACAGTTTGATGACCCCCAGATTGAAAACGCCCCAATTCGAAATTTTCGTAAATAAAATAGTTGTAGGTTACGATGAGGTGAAGCTATTTACGAAGTTTCAGGCGGATGTTAATAATTTCATAAAAAGAGGTACCACGACTATTATCAAAAGCTATACCAATGTCAATAAAACGCAAGGACTATAATTTTTAGATTATAAATAATCAGAAATACAATCTAATAATATGTATATTTCATGAATTTATTATTAGAATTTTTAGGTACCTAAATAGATAAAAAAATAAATAAATTATCTTTTGAATATTTAATATTTTTAGAACTAATTTCTGATATAGATTGGATGGTGTTTTGAAAAAAATTAATATAACTTTTATGTCGATCATCAAATAATTAAATGTAAATGATCAAGTAATGATCATAATACATTGTTGGTATCGGCATTTAGATACTCTTAATATTAGCTAGATTCGTAGATTATACTCCTTTCTTAATGAAATTTAAATTCGTTTACAAAGCAATAAATGAGACTCATCTGTCGTAATCGGCGAAGAGCTTGTCTAACAAGTCAGTTGTGGGACAGACATGTTTGTAATCTGATTGGTCCCTTTATTATTCCTAGGGTTAGTGATAACATATGGCGTGGGCAAAGCGAGGCCTTCTCATAACAGAAGGGGACAGATATAGCTTTGTGTTGATTTTAATCAGTTAAATTAGGCGATATCTTATTGCCCTATGTTACTAGTGTTTCAATGATATTGATACTCGTGAAAACATATTCGTTATTTCAAATATTAATTAGCGAATATGTTTTTAAATATATGATATACAAAAAATAAACCATTACTTTGCTTATACATAAAAACAATTTCTTCTGTTCATTTTTCCTGAAATTGGTGTCTTGAGGTTTTATTTGTTATATAAATTAGCCCATTATTCACCAACATTTTATTTATTAGCTATTTTATAACGACGTGTCAACCATCACTAGGTCCATTTTCAAGTCCTAATGAGTTCTCCATTAGATATTCTATATTAATGTTGTATTAATTTTTCACTGAACAAATTAATTCGACATTAATAATAAATATCTAACGGAGGATTCATTAAGACTTAAAAATAGCCCTAATGATGGTCGAAACGTCGTAATAAAATAGCTAATAAATAAAATGTTGGTGAATAATGGCCTAATTTATATAAAAAATAAAAAATAATCATAATAGAAAATGAAGTGAAAAACTTCTTTATGCGCGTTTTGCACTTTTCTTTGTGGAGAATGAAGTATTTTTTGTGGAGAATGAGTCGTCAGATTTCCGATGTGTAACGCTCGTGTAAAGACGGCTAGAGTCGACTAATTGAAGATTTTTTTTTTCATATGGATTAAAATCTCTCAGAAACTAATAATCGAACTTGCAAACTGTAAGCGAGGGAATTGTTCAGTATCTCATCCTCTCTGTAATGGGCTATTATTCGAAATTGTATCTTAACGTGACGTCGTATCAGAGAGGCGAAACATTAAACAATAATGCCGAAAACCAAATTATAATAAGCTCTATTGAAAATATGGATTCAAATATCTCAGAAACAAAAAATCGCACCTGCCTAATGTAAGCGAAGAAATTATTCCTTCTTCTAATGAGTTATTATTTATAATTTTTATTTCATATTATTCATCTCGCCTTGTTGTTTTCACTTCTTTCGTGTGATCTGAAGCACACACCTTAGTTTTTTTTCTCTTAAAATATTCATCCGCACCTATCATGATAGTGACGAGGCTTAACAATTTCTTCAATGCGACCAGTATTGGCAGGAGTACCTCAAGAATCAATACTAGCTCCTTTACTCTACATTATATGTACGCATATCTAACAACTCCGAAACATTGAATGTAACCTACGCCGGTGATATAAAAATTGTAATAAAACACCATAACCCCAAAATTGGTACTCCTTTTGGCTAAACAAAACACAACAGCAGCCCCCTGTTATGAATATTAAATGAATCACCCACCATCCCATGAAAACCTTTTGAAGGTATAACCGTTATTATAACTCTAAATTATAAAAAATAATTAAATTGTTCAAGATAAAAAAAAAATTAATTAATAAAGACAGAAATCTATGTAAAGAATTTTCATTTTCATTATAAACAAAATAAATAAATAAAAACTCACTACTTAAGATATGAACAAAACTTAGTTTAAATACTTATTAGTTATTCTGTTTAAAAATAATCTATATAAATAAAATAAAGGTTTTGTATGTACATTTAATAGAATTAACCCTTTTAATGATATTTTTCCGTTTCATACATTACAGACACCAAATCCACTTTTAAAATTTTTTTTGACTTTCTGTATGTCTGCATTGTCCAACGAACTTTTGTCAGGAGTAAGCTCAGCAATGGCTTATATATACCAAAATAAATTCTCCACAGTTTTAAAATAAGAAATAGCAAACCCCAGATGAATGAATAACAATTTGAAACTTATCTCCTAAAGTAATATGATAAGGAAACCTGAAATGGGATGTACCGTCATTTTTATTATGATATGATACATGTGATTGGGTATTTGAAATGAACAAGTGGACTGTATTGAAATTAACTATAATTATATTTAAACAGTATATAAAGATGGGGGTTTGGCTTATAAATGTTACAATCGTTTACTTGGTGATTGAGGTACGGTGGTCGCTGTCGGTGGTCGGCCGGCTGCTACACTTCTCACCTCCATGTGTCCAGTAGGTCTCGGTGTTCTACTCCATGCCTCTTCCCATGGTAGAACAGCATGAAATGTGGTCTTGAAGAGGATAGAGTACTTTGTCTACTTCGTGTGGGTTTAGTCGCCCATTTTTTCTCCTACTACTTAATTTTGTGCAGACTGCGCCACCGTCGTACAGTGTTGCCTACCTGGCTGGTACTTTACATGTACCCCATGAAGGGAGGGGAATAACATCAATTTAGGGTGATCAACCCTAAACAAAACCTCTTTGAAATAAATCCCAGACCTGTTTTATTAAAAAATAAACTGGAAATCGTCTATTGTGGCATATCACTTGAGGTTCAGGCATCATCTCTTAAGTGTTTTTCCTGCAAATCATGTCATATTTTCACTATCTTGTTGGTGTATAAAGGTTCTTATCTTAATAACTTATTAGCTTATACAATGTTAATGAGTTGAAAACTGTTCATTACTTGTACATTTACAGACAAAAACATATTCGAAGTGTGAATCATGTTACCTGCCAACGTCTCAGCGCTATTCATTTATCTTGTTTTTCTTCTAAATTACCGCTTCAGAAAATAGTGCCTTAATATTCTAAAATACTGTGACCAAACCTCAAACACGATCGACATTGAAGCACAGAGTTGAAAATTCACTTATTTTTCTATCGGCATAATGAATTGTGGCGAAATCGGTCTTCAATGGTTTCTAACTTTTAACTAAACATAATTAATCCAAGTACCAATCATATTTATTTTTGAAATAAGTAAATTTGTTTTGTTTTTTTAAATAACGAAGATATTTAATAGTTTATATAAATAAGGCAAACCTTTAAATATCTAAAGTAGTAAATTGATTACATCAAAGCATTTTTGGAAATCACTGCCAATCCCAGGATCCGCAGAACAAGAATTTTCATACTACCTTGAGCAGAATTAAATTAGCTTTGTGTTCAATACTTCCAAATGTTAGGTACAATTGATTTAGTGGGAAATATCGAGATATCTATTCCTCAATGAAAAAAAAATCAAATTGTGGCTCACATTTATAAAATAAAGGCAATTTGTGATTTTCCTCGAAAATAGAATATTGGAGTTTATCTAAATACTTTGTGAAATACTAGATTCTTTATCGATTAAATGCTTGGTTTTAACTTAATAAAATAAACGAATTAATAATAATTAATTCTTATTGTTAAAGGTCTTATTATTATTATTTATGTAATTTACAACGGTACAAATTAATATACATTCAGCAAATGTGATACATGAAAATGCTTGTAGAGTCTCTACTCATTGTTATCACTCTAATAAAGCATCTAAATTAGGAGATCTCGAGGTCATCTTCTTTTTAAACGCCTAGGAGGGTTATAAGGGATCGAGGAGGGAGCAAGGTTAGAAACGAGAGGATTAGGATGGTTCTGAAGTTTATCATGGAAGGATAGGTATCTGGATTGGCCTTAGGTAACAAAAATATACAAATAAATCAAAGAATGAAGATGTTTTGGAAATATAAAACATGATAGATATCTTTTTATTATTAATATTGATGGTATTGTTTTATCAGATCTAATATTATATATATATATATATATATATATATATACAATAATTCCTGGAAGGATTTCAATGCAGTTAAATGTTTTGTATCATTCTCATAATTATATTTTATATTATATATTCAATGAACCATTAATAATAAAAAATGTATACACAATAATTGCATAACGTTTAATCATTAAATATCATACCAGACTGAAACGACAAGAAACCGCTCGACGTTTCCGATTACTTCAGCACTTACTAGACAAACGCTCTAAACTTCCAATTAATTACAAAATACTTATATACATGACTATACATGTGTTCAATGTTGTTATTCTTAAGGGACTCTGTCCCAGAATAATTTGATTCTTCTATTCTATTTGTCTCGCATACTCTTGAATTTTTCACTGTTATACTGAGTACCATTGTCACAATATAGTACCAAACATCAGAAACACGTTGTTCTCTACGTATCTTGTTGCTATTTGTGCTGTCCCCTGTATTAATGGAAAACGCAGAGTAAATTTGCTAAGATGATCAGTTACCGCCAACAAATATGTATTATGTTTCCAGGAAGATGGAAATGGTCCTATAAGATCGGTGGAAGCCACTTTTCAGAGTTTTGAAGGAACAGGCGTCTTAGCCATCAAGCCAGCAGGAGCTTCTTTCGGTCCCGGTTTTATGATTTGACAGGTAAGGGGACCCTACACGGTAATTCATGAATGAATGTCACAAGAAGTGCCAAGATTGCCCGCGATCGCTTTGATCATGAAGACCCTTACACGTTCAATCATTACTGATCATTACTTATCGTTGCTGATACCAATTTAGCTCAGTTGTAAACAAAGAAACAGCATAGATATGCTTATTTGGACATTGCCATTTATAATATTGGACATCAAGAGAAAAACGGAGATATAATAATTACTTCCTAGTGCCTGAAAATCGTTTAGACCAAAGTTAGAAAAATATAAGTCAACTACATACAAAAATCAAGGAAAAGTATTGTGAAAATAATCAATTTGTTAATAAAAATGGAAAAATTAATGGCAAATAAACGCAACAATTAAAGATTTTTTTTCTATAAGTAAATTGTTTCCACTTTTTTTTCTCTTCAATTTATTGCCTACTTGACTTTTTAAAGAAAAAATAGTTGAAAATGGTTAGTAATAATATAGACTAGGGATATAAACAACTATTTACTTAATAACGAGACCTAGGTAAACTAACCAATCTAGTAGTAAGAATAGTCTCATAGAAAATCGTTTTGACAAAAGTTAGTAAAATATAAGTCTACTACTTCCAAAAATTGAGGAAAGGTATTGCGAAAATAATAAATTTGTTGAGGAAAATGGGAAAAGAACTGATAAATAAACACAACGTTAAAGTATTTTTTTTCCTAAATTATATTGTGAAGTTTCCTCATTTTTTTTTTAAATTTGTTGCTCACTTGACTATTTAAAAGCAATAGTTGAAGATGGCATATCAAATATAAACAAGGGATATGAAAAATTATTTAACTATTTACATATAATGAAAATCAGAAATTTATAATGGTTGTGAGGCCTAGGTAACCTAACCTATCCAGCAGTATGGTTAGTCTCCCCACTACTTTTACCTCAGTCCCCCCTCCACTTCTCGTGAATGAACCTTTGATTTCCGGATGTTCGGAAATCCGCAGCGCACCACCATCAGTACTTCATTCACTACCTTACACGACAATTCGGAACGTCATTAGTGCAATTCCGATTGACCGTGTAGGGTCCCCTGTAGGACATTTTTTTACGAACTTAGCGACATCCCGGATCATGTTTGGCCAGAAATAATATATAGCAATTCTTTTCCTTCCTTATTTATTTCCACATGTCCTGCAGTCGAGCCTTATTATAATAATGTTTTATTAATCAATAACAAAATGTCCACGAGGGAGAAAATGTACTAAGGAAGAGCGAGAGAAAAAGTCTAGGAGAATGAGAGAGTATTGGACTAAGAGGAAGGTTGAGAGAGCTCGTGGCAAAAAAAAAAATAAGTCCATTTATTTTCGATTTTTTGAAGTATGTTGAAAAAGGTCTTAGTATAGTGTTATATAAAAATTAAAAATGATGCTGAGCTCCGAGTCTGTGCCAGTCCCTACTTTTTCAGAAAATCTATTATTTTTGCAATCGAATCTTAAATAACATTGAGTTTGCGAAACTGCAAAAAAAAAAAAAGCCATTCGTCAATTGTGACAAGGTCTAATTCCTAACTAAACGCGAAGGATGAATTATTCATACGAAGACTTGATAAACAGCTGAGAGAGGAGACATCAGAATGGAGCGTCCAAAATCTGTATAATCTCAAAACGAAGCGGAACATGGCGGCATTGTTCTCTTTAAGGGGGAACTGTTAGCGAAAGACAGATGTTGATTGTGAACTAGCACAATCGGTCCGGCCTGGTATTTGTGTTATGTATTTATGTATTTTCATTACATAATAAAGTGCCACTAAAGAGAAGACACTTAATCAGTGTTTATGGGCTCATTGTTATGTCAGCAAGAGAGACCTGAGGTCCTAAGTCACGATTATCAGGGACCGTTACCCGAAGGTTATGGTCTCCTGTTACCTGAACCAAAGGTAGGCACTGCTTATCAATCAAACAGGGTTACCTGCAGTAATTTGTAATGGTAATTTCAATGTTAAAACACTAAGGAAGTACGGATTACGACTGTTTACATGTTTACTATCATCGACGATACATACTAAAATTCTCGGCACATATTTTCATGTAATATGAAGTTTACTATAGTAGACATTATTTGTTTATTATTTTCAATAATGAACCATTGTGATCGACCGAAAAATTCAAAAACTTAACTCCGTCTCAAAATTTGAGGTTTTACGTTTCAGGATACGTAGAATTCGAAAAACAAATACAATTGTTTTTGTCCATCCGCGCATTTTCTCTGAAGCTACTGGACCGATTTTTTTCAAATTTGGATATAAAATCAGAGGTCACTCGAGGAAGATCCTCCTTCATCAACATTACTATCCGCCTTTTACTTTCAAAATGGTGGTCGAAAAACCTGCGTTGCTATAGACTGATGCGCCCAAACGAATGTACCGATTTCAATGAAGCTTCGCTAAAGTTATTTTCTCGACACCCTTTAAATTTATCTATATAACATATTTTAAGGAAAAGAAGCTGGAAAAAAAGTTACTAGGGATGGTAAAATTAGATTTCGAATATCTCAAAAAGTATACTTAAAGTATACAACACTTTTTTGTTGATATTGTTATGGTTTTTTAAAAGTTTACGGAATTTCCTAAAAAAAAAGTCGTTAAAATCCGACGATTAGGAGCAAATATATGGTCTCTAGTTTTTTTTTTTTTTTATCTGTTCTGCTGCAAAGGTTATATCTTTTGTTTTTGAATTTTGAGTGTCTTACTTAGGTAATCCTAATTTTTTTAGCATATTACTGATGATTAAAAAAAAAAGTTTATTCCATTAATTGGAATCACCTTTTACCTATTTTTCTTTTTAGCTAGGAAGGTAATGTTACTTTAGATGTATAATTGTTTGGAAATAATAAACCATTGTGAAATAATTTACAGCGTTTTTATTAGTTTGATTTTTTTTTTCTTTACGCCACAGGGTGTTTGACATATTTCATTTACACTCTCTTGAATAGTTTTGGGATGGAGATAAACGCTGACTTCCAATGCTCAAGGCTCCTGGTCCGAGGCCCCTTGGTGGCAAATTACCTATTTACTAGCTGACCCGTGTGAATACTCCACACAAACATAATATTTTTATCTGATTATAATACATTCTCAGCTCAACTCAGGGCTAGATACAGCTTCCATTCAATAATGTTTAATATTTATAGTATAACGTTTAATATTCATAGTGTAAGGTTTAATATATTTACTAAGCCATCAGTTATAAATATGATTTACAATGTGCCATTGTATAACTATTACGTTTCCTTAAACTTATGATTTAAATATTAGCTTTTTCCTTCATAAGATTATCATAAATTATTACCAGTTTATAAACATAGCTTTAAACACAACGGCGACTCGAAAAACAACGAAAGGATCAAATTCTCAGAAAGTAATAGTGCAATCAGGATTTATGTTACTTTATAATTAAAAAAAAAATCGAAGCACATTGACAAACATTCCAAGAAGTGTTTTAACGAAGACACATTTATAAAAATTAAATAAAATTAATAATTTCATAAATTAAAAAGAATAAAATGTTTTAAAATTATAATATAATTAATAATTGATGCATTACACACTGTGCCCCGGAAAAAAAGTGCCGATTCCCAAAATCCTAAATTCCCATATGCAACAGAATCTTGCAGTACAATAAATATTTGGTTTGTTTGAAAACTCCCAATTTTATATTCACTTTTACTTAAATCCAGGTATAAAAGTAGGAATCAAAATTACGATTCGCGCACTCTATGTAATATTACTTTTCTATTGACACCTCATTCCTCAAAATCCAGCACTCCTGATAGCCGGAAAAGGGATATATATTTGAGAAATAATATATAACATTGTTTCATCGGAATTCGGTAGACCCTGGGGTCAGGAAACGCTTCTAGCGAGCATCCAGCTTCTACAACGTGGATACACGTAATCAAATAATTAATTAAGGCGAAAGACCTGACGGTTGAGCGTGATTTCGATCAAATAACTTCTAAGCATAACCACTGTCCAAGAAACAGTACTTCCTTAATATTGAGTATTGAACCCAAGACTCTTTATAGGTTGTGGTGGTACAGGTTTTTTTGTTTTGAATAGTTTTGCTATTTCCAAGAATTATATTATTACTAGTCACTACTATTTTTTTTTTTTTTTTATCGGTTTTTCGCAGCCGTTCAAATTTTATTTTAACCTTGGGACTAGATCCAATTGTTTCTTATAATTTTAAATATACTACAGCCTTTAATAATGTGTACTGTTATTTTAACATTACAACTCTTAAAGTTTGATCGCAATACTTTCCTGTACTAAATATTTCATTTTAGTCAAGTGAAAGTAAAAATGAGTTGAAAATTAAATTTACTTTGATTGCAAATAGATTTAAGATCGGTTGTTTCTTTATTGTTACAATTTCATTTTTTATGGTTAATATCTGGTCGATTTATCATATTAACAAATTGCGAAATAGTTTATTAACTAGATTATTAATTATAACCAAGAATGCTATATCCTTTCCTGGCGGTGTTAAGACTGTATTGCAAAATCAAAGTAAGTGCTTTTGAAAATAATTAATCAAACGTTAGGTCGCAAGATGATTAACATGTCCTGTGAAAGTTTTGAACTTTTGAAACATTAACCTATAACCTTTGATAAGATCTTTATAAATGAGATTAGGGTTAACTTAATAATATTTGGTCAAGGAAAATGAAAATAAATTGGTAAAGTATTATTTTAAAAGTATTGATGGAAGCAACTTTTTCATTTCCTTGCACATGTATGAAATACATATTAGAATTTCAAAAAATATCGCTTCCGAGTTTTCAATTAATATACATCTTTCAAGGTCTCCTGAGTTCAAAATAATCTATAATACCTCTTTACGGAAATCCTCATCCCTGACCCGGTTTAATCATAATTTATTTTTCTAGCTCCTCAGTAATAAATCTTCCGAATATATGTAAAATAAAGTTATTTTGTACTTTAGAGATGTCAGCTACACTATACCGATATCTTGCAGATATCTATGTGTGTGTCGCTTATTTGTACAAATACCTGAACTCACCCGAATGTAATAATCTTTAAATTCATATGTCTACTTCAAGATCATCAAGTGTCTTTATTTTTAATATTAAGAATTTTTATTATTAAGAAAAATTTACATGCTTCTTTATTTTAAATTAATTTATTTTAATGGTCATTTAATTATTCACAATCACCAGACAATTGTCAATTATCTGTTCATTGCAGTTATTCTGAAGGGACTAAATGTCCCAGAATAAAATCTATTTTCTTTCTTTCTTCTATAACAAAAAGGTCTGTGATCTTATATATGTCAACAGTATATCTCACAGAAGAAACGTCTTACAAAACTGGAATTACTTATTTATGGTAGGGGATGTCTCTATATATACGTTAAGAGCATTAGGCCTTCTCTTATTCCGAAGTAAGGAGGAATAAGATTATATACATAACTTAAGATATGAATTATAGGCGGATAATAGTTCATGAAATACACTTAGATGACTTTAAATAACTTCTGTTTATTTCATTTATTCAAAAACGTTTCGATCCCTGTTTGTTGCCATAAATAATGGGATCGTCTTCAGTTTTTTAATTGAGCATCTATACTCCAAGCCGGTACCGCTAGAAGGACATCAAGCTACTACAGAGTATAGGAGCAGGAGTATACTGCCAAGATTTCATGCTATCCATTCCTGCTGGTAGCCGGGGAACAAACTTTGATGGAGAAGTCAAAGGCATTTCGGCAGCATTGACTGCAATAGAGAAAGAACTCACAAATCCCCAAGTTGTGATCTTTGTCGATTCACAAGTAGCCATACTGTCGATGTGCAATGGCCTCGATTATCCAGATGTCATAAGTTCCAGAAATCGGATGAGTAATTTAATTAAAAAAGGAATCCGAGCCATTTCCAATGGAGTTCCAAGCCAGGAACGAAAAAGCTGACGATCTCTCGGAAATGCCACAAACTAGTCCTCCACTGCCCTACGAATCTGTTAAAAGGACTTTAAAATCATATTACAAGGAATAGAACAAGAGTTGGCAAAAGCGACAGGCAGTGGAGAAAAAATGGGAATCTTTAACAGAGGAGCCGATGAAACAAACCAAAAATAGGAAAGAATCGGTGGCAAATTTCCGCATGGCAACAGGGCACGATTACCTGCAAAGGCATTTACACAGGATCGGAGTGGTGGAAAGTCCTGTGTGCCCTCTTTGCCAACAGGACGAGATGTACGACCTGCACCTCCCAGTTTGCCCCGCTCTGTCAGATGTCCGCAGTACTTCTGATGGGATTGGCAGAAATTCAAGCAAAAGAATCATGGCGGAGTTGTATTGGGTTTCCAAAAGCTGAATGGCCTAATAGCCAATGGGAAAGGCGTTTACTAAAAAAAAAAAAAAAAAATCTTCGAGGATACATTATACTTTCGTACAGTAGGACATCAATTTCTTCTTCTTCAGAACTCATTTTTATTGGTCGTAGACGAGGTATTTTTATCTTTTATATTCAACAAACCTATCTGCACTTCATCATCAATCCATTATCCACTGGATAACTTCCCAGTCCAGGACTATGGACATAAAGTAGACAGAGATCAAAGAAGGAAGGACGCAGTAAAAACATCGTAGCTCTATTGAAAGCTGCTAATGGAGATCTACTGCTTTATTTCTTCAGCAAGGTTACCTGCCTTCCGAGGACCAAGTAGTTGTGAGTTAGTAAATCGGTGTGCTTCTACGAAGGTTCGCTTTGGAGAGTACAATACAGAGTTAGGCGTAAATTAGCCGATTGATAGATTACGACTATACTTTAATTCAGAAAAAAATATTCTCTATTGATTATTTTTTTTTTTTTTGTATTCGTTAGATGCGACGAACATAAAACGAATAATTGAACGACTCTTGACTAAAATTTTAATTTTTTATTTATGAATTAATTTCCGAATACAGTAGACTCTCGCTTAACCGGCTCTTCGGATTAATCGGGAATAGTGGTAAACAAAAAAAAAAAAATAAAATAACATCTTTAAAATCATTTATAACTTTTTGAGATTCCCAACCCCTGATTATAAATTTAATTTTTGTTGTGTTTCGGTTCGATAGATTGACATGTAGACAAAAATGTTTTAATTAATTTTTTTTTTTACAATTGACCGAATCTCAGTAAAACATATTTATTCGAGGTTAAATTGACTCTTCAAACAAAATCCTTATCCTTCATACTTTCACTTACGTATATATGTAATATATATATAAGGATGAGTATGGTAAAATTTTTGAGTCTGGTTTTTTAACGGAAATACACGTTTTGGGGTACCCTAAGTCCAAATAACAAAGTCCCGAAAAATGGTCTGTGTGTGTATGTTAGAAGTTGTTAGGGAATAAATCAGAAGTGATATTTATTTTATAAATATTTAAAAGTTCCACATATTGTTGAAATATGCATATGTGAATAATTGTTGTTATAAAAAGTCTAGAAGTTAAAAAGGTCTAAAATATCAATGTAAAAGTTTGTAGTGAAATAAAAGTGAGTTTATTTCAAATACAGAGTACTCAACTTTATTCTTTTTCGAACCTAGAGATCAGTTATAATAGTTAGTTATATATTTGACCCTAACCGAACAGTAGTCTAGCTCAAAAACGAAAAGTCGTACGAAACTGATATTATGTATTTAAGATTGGTATATGCCATAGATGTGACAGCAACTTTTTGCTTAAAATCGGCTAACCGAAAGTGCCGCTTTATATCCACGCTGAAACACATTTTTAGAATTTCCTCAAAAACGGCTCTAACGATTTTGATTAAACTCGGTGTATATCATTGTTTAATAAAAGTGGTCTTTAATATCAATCAGATCTTATCCCCTTTGATGTCACTTTGCAGAGCTTAAATGCCCAATTTTAATATGTATCTTCCTCTTAATATTGTTTATTTTAAATAATTAACGCTCTCTCATTATTACAAGTTACGAAAAATACTCTAAATATAATTTTTGTTAGAATTTGATAATTAAATAAAGGTAATTAGAAGGTATACTTCTAATATCTTGTTGGAAAGCGAAGCATTTTAGAAAAAACAATATCTAATATAGAAATTTGTAGAAGGTAACAGAGAGTGGAAAAAAAAAATATAAATAATAATTTGTGAAAACTAATAATATTTAACGTAAATCACAAGTTTTCTAGAAAATTTAATGAAATTTACTAACGAAATGTTTACTAACTAAAAACTTTTAAAATATTTATAAGTTTGAAAAAAGTATTTAAAATCCACCCAATCAAGGCGTCATTGTTTAAAAAAATTATTTCATTGTACCTGAGTGAATGAAGAAGTAAAATATAAAATCATTTCATGGTTATATAAAGGAAGCATATGTTTATAACCTTAAATACATTTACTATAGTTTAATAATTCTAGATCTGTTATTATATTTAAATAATTAGGTATCAACGTCCGTTTATTCCGAAATATTATCATGTAACTTTTAATGGTATTTATTATTTATTAGCTGTAATTTTTTAGCTTTCGCTCAGTTAAAAATTCAATTCATAAATTTTAAAATAGCCCAGCATGGCCAGAAAATAATTTCTATTCGAAGTTGAGCGGTAAGTGAAAGTTGTGTGTTGCGCTCACCAGATATTTTATTATATTGTTCTTTAAGATTTGTCTTCGGCTCTTCGAGATGGTCTCATGTGTCCCACCTATATGCCGAGTCAAAGTGGCTCTTCCCATCTTCCCGCCGCCTATACTTCCTTGGAAATTTCTTATATCAAACGATCAACTCCCAGCACCCTTCCTATATCTACTGTCTCCTCAAGCCGAAACCTTTAGTCCACTCAATAAAAACGAGATCCCGTGATTCTGACCTCTATATTCCATTCCACAGGACAAAAACCTATGAACATTCCTTCTTAGCCCGCTCCGTCACCTATTGGAATTCTTTGCCACATAACATCCGTCATGCCTCTTCCCTGTCAACCTTCAAATACCTGCTTTTCCAATATCTCCTCACATCCCAAACAGACGATTCGCAACCATAAATTTCATTTTATGAACTGAATTTGTGAGAAGTAACTGGTGGTGCCTACAGTTTAAGTCTTAACATAAAACATCAATGATTTTTTACTATTTATTTGTATTTCTCTTCACCTCAGGTTGTGCTTTTTCTTTCATGTATATATAAGTTTATATTTTATACTTTTTGTCTCACTGTGTAGCAATATGAGTAAGTACGTATATATAGTTCCTTTTTTACCTTTATACCACAATTATTCCTGAGATTTTATTTTATCTTAGTGTTTGCTTATTATTTTATGAATCACTGTAAATATTATTACATTTTGTATTAAATTATGTTTCTATTAGATAGCTATTATTGTGCAGTTATTTATATATACATATGTAATTTCTTTTCTGTCTTTTTTTTCTTTTTTTTTATCGTAATAATAAGTAAATTTGGAGAAGATTGTATGTTTATTTATGTATGTATGTATGTGTATGTATGTATATGTATGTGCGTGTGATTATATATGTGTATATATATATATATATATTTTTTTTTTGTTTATTTCTCAGTGGTTACATACTACTTTTTAAATAATGTATATTACGTTAGAATTTTTTTAAGTTAGCTTTTGGCCAGATTGGTATTTTATTTTGTATTAATTCATCTTTGTTATTCTAAGGGGACTTAGTCCCAGAATAAAGTTCTATTTTCTATTCTATTCTATTCTATATTCCCTCTGTATTAACCGACTCCCCCACTTAACCGGGAATGTCTTGGTCACAAACACAGACTACGATGCATTAATATTTTACCTTACTATGTATTACACATATATATATGTAAGCGAGTGTATAAATAAAGTTCAATATAATGGGACTTTTAAGTAACTAAACTACGCTTCTTACTAATCTAACTAAACTACGAGTTCTTTTTAATGTGAATTAGTATATGTTAAATCGATGTATGAATCGGTGATATAAAACGCTGCAAACAGTTTTATCTTTGTCATAAGAACCTACTTTATCGGCTTCTTAGCTAAACCAAGTGACTTTACAATCATAAAAATAATTATAATAATATAATTATATTAATATAATTATAATTAATAATAAAAAATAATTCTTTCATAATTATATTCAGTCCTAAGAGGGTGATGATACAACAAACATACAGTTAATAGATTCATATATCCATAACTCACTCCATCTTGTTCAATTTATTCATCAATACCCGCATTCAGGGTCGCGGTGTTTTTTTTTTTCTTTAAAGAACAATAGGGTCAGAGTTTAATTTCATATCAACATATTTATTAAGTATTTATTTCTTGTTTGCTTTGCCTTAAACAAGAATAGAATAAGAATGTTTACCATTCTACGTAATTTTCTTTTTTTAGAACACTTCACAACTTTTTTCTTCTTTTTTTACAGTAGAATACTTCTCTTGCTACGTCTATACAGACTGATCAACAGCTAGTTATAAACATAGCGTATGTTAATTCTATCAAGTTGATAAAAAAAAACACGCAATTTAATTTTCTTTCTTTTTTTATTCTCTTCCTTAAATTGGGAGCGAGGTATCTGAGTGAGTGTGGTCAGAAGGATGAAATCTACTGGTAAGAGAGTGGATGAAGAATTTATAATTCGGAAAAAATTTTGGGGCAGGATGATAGATGATTATTCAGTAAGATTTCTCGGAGTCCCATTAGCAAATCTCATAAAGCTATTTATAATTATCTTCAATTATATATATATATATATATATATATATATGTAATTAATATATTAATAAGTTAAACGTTGCGGGCTTTAAACACTTAAAAAATAGAGTAAAGGTTCAACAAATAACACGCATGAAGTCAAAAACAAGACTGCTTTATTCCTCCTTATAATCCTCTATATATACATTCTAAGTTGTTTACATAAATGCTTTTGGTATTAAAGCTAATACTGACCCGCTCCGTACCTTAACTCCCCCCCACCAGTTTACGGATACTCTCCGTAAACTTAAAAAAAAATAATAAAACAAAAAGAAACACTCTTATATATACAACGACAAGATTCTCTTGCCCATATTATAATACAGGTACGGAGTGTTCAGTACTTACAACCTAATTCAATGAAACACAAACAAAAATATTCCTTATACATCAAAATATTAAATTTAAAAAAAATACACTTTCCTCAAAATAACCTTCTCACAAATGAAAGGCGTATTTCACTGCTTTCAAAATCTACACCAAGTTATGTAAGAGCACTATATATATATATATATATATATATATATATATATATATATATATATATATATATATATATATATATTTATACACACACGGTAGATAAATAATATATTATCTACTTTTAATCTTATCTAAAGAAATATATCTGACCCTCATGGAATGAATTGAGGGCATGATGAAAACAAAATAAATAAATAAATATAAGATAAAACAATATTGGTTCATGATAGATTTTGATTTACCTGTCATGTCTTATAAAATGGATTGGAGATTAACTTTTCATATTTTCGATTTAGAATCAACTTCTGAATTCCTCAGCCTGCTACACCACGTTTCGTAGACAAGGTTAAGTTGTTAAGAAGAATAAGTGGTGCTTAAAGCTTAAAAAAGAAAAAAAAACAATATATATATATATATATATATATATATACTTTTGTAACTTGTCCGTTCTAGCCCTGAAGAAGACCTGCAAAGTCTGATCGAAACGTTGGCTTTTAATAAAATAGTTTTGCCACTATTTAGCCTATATATGACCGCCATCCCGGACCACCACCTTCCTTTATAATTAAATTATAGTTACCAAAAAATCTGTTGAACTTTTTTTTCTAAACTTTTTAGGCTAAGCGATAATTTTTAGGGGTAGACTGGAAATTAATTCCAGGGTTAAAATTCCAAGAGTACCGCGACGCGAACTCATAATGGCGAACTGATTAAGACACATTCGTAATTACTTTAAATTTTATAAACTTCGGTTTATCATGTGGTAGGTTGCCGAAAACATCTGTTTTGCACACGCGTTAGTCCATAGTTGTTAACATTTATTTACTTCAGTTTAGGAATTTGTTACTTGGCTTAATAATAATAATAATAATAATAAGGCTTAGCGAACCCGAAGGTTCGATGCCAACACCACCAATCGCTTGTTACACACCTCCCTCCACCGTTCGCCGTCCAAACCCAGTCCCTTCAGATCGGCTTTAATGCAATCCTCCCATCTTCGCTTCGGTCTACCCCTCGGACGCTTACCATTCGGCACAGCAAATATTAACCTTTTAGGAATTCTCTCGTTACTAAGCCCAACAACTTTACAAGCCCATTTGATTCGCCGCGATGAAATTACCTCAATTATATTACCCGGATACATCTCACGCAATTCGGCGTTGTGTAACCGTCTGAACTCTCCGGTTAACTCATCCTTTTTCGGTCCGAATATTCTACGCAATACTTTATTTTCAAAAACCTTAAGACGCTGCTCATCCCTTAATGTAAGCGGCCAAGTTTCGCATCCATAAAGAACTGTAGGTAAGATAATTGTTTTATAGATTCTAATTTTTAAGTTTCGGGACAAGAGGCGCGAACTAAGTAGTTTTGTCACAGAAAAATAACAAGCGTTCCCCGCCTTCAGTCTAACCTTAATCTCTTCTTCAATTTCGTTTTTTCTAGTTATCGTAGAACCTAGATACCTAAACTTATCTACCTGTTCAAAGATATTACCATCTATATCAATATCACCAGTAATATCGCCATTTTTGCAGCTAACCATATATTTTGTTTTATCCACGTTTATTTCGAGTCCTAGTTCTTTCCCGGCTTTCATTAACGTTGTCGTATTCAGTTTTATAGTTTCAACGTCTTCGCTTAACAGTACCAGATCATCAGCATAGCCCAGCACGGATGTTGTCCCGCCCAGATCCAACCCTTTCTCGGTTCGCATTACCTCCCTAATGGCATGTTCTAATGCCAAATTGAACAGGACAGGCGAAAGAGAATCCCCCTGTTTTAAGCCCGAACGAACCTCAAATTTTTCGGACAAATTATTACCGATTCTAACTTTATTGAGTGTCTCCGTCAAGCACATCCTGACTAGATTTACTAGTTTTTTTGGAATCCCCTGCTCGATTAGAATATTATACAATTTCTGGCGGTCAATAGAATCGTAAGCCTTTTTAAAATCTATATACAGCTGGTGAACAATACCGTTATACTCCAATTTTTTCTCTAATATTTGCCGTAAAGAAAATATTTGATCAATAGTCGAACGATTCCGTCTAAATCCGCATTGGTAGTCTCCGATAATTTCCTCGGCGTATTCCGTGATTCGACTGGTTAAGATTAAAGTGAATATTTTATAACATACCGGAAGGAGTGAAATTCCTCGATAGTTATTACAATCCGTCCTCGGACCCTTTTTGTGAATCGGAATAAGAATAGATTCTTTCCATTCTTCAGGTAATTTCTCGTTCACCCAGATCTTTTTAACCAACCGATGTATTTTAGAAACTCCAGCTTCTCCGCATGCCTTAATTAGTTCAGTAGGAATATTATCGATTCCCGCTGCTTTATATGATTTTAATTTTCCGATAGCTGCTTTAACTTCCTCTTTAGTTGGTCCTTCTATTAACGGTTCAGCACTCTGGTACTCAGAAGGAGGACACAGATCATAATTTCCCGTATTTAAAATATTTTCAAAGTGGTCCTTAAACTTATTCAATATGTCAACCGGATCGGTGAGAATATTGTTATTATCATCCCTAATTCCAGACGGCTTACTCTGTTTATATTTTATGACCAAAAAAAGTATAAATAAAAAGTTAATAAAATAAGTTTTAATAAATATAATTTCCCATAGGAATTTTTATTTGTTGGGAGCCTGGCTTACCAGCCTTTCACCTCTAGCTACGGTGAGAAAAGAATTAGGTTGGATATTGTTATAAAGCAGCAAAAAGGTTAAGAGATCTATTTACAGAAAGATATATTTACAGAATTAATACTATGTACAATAAAAAGAAATAAAATACAAGGAAAAAGAGAGAATTTAAACATACTTACTACATATAATTAAAGATAAATAGGAAGATATTTAAGATAATATAAATAACAAAAAAAAAATATATTTTTCTATATACAATAGGATGGCATGCCACATCTAAACATCAAGAAAGATATTCAAGATACAAAGGATATAAGATGTAAGAACACATGCACATGCTGAAATATGAATTAGTAATTAGGCATCGGAAACAAAAGAGAGAAGAGTTTTATTTTTCCAGTGCTTTCTTAATCTTGGTTACAATTTTAATGTACTTAATGTTTATAATTTTAATTAAGCTTATTCACATTGTATATAGTTTTTTGTCTAAATATTATGTAACTTCCGCAATTCTCTATATTTTTGTATCTTGTCCGTTCTAGCACTGAGGAAGAGCTGAAAAGTCGGGTCGAAATGTTGGCTTTTAATAAAATAGTTTTGCCACTATTTAGCCTATTTATGACCGCCACCCCGGACCATCTCCTTCGTGTATATGTTTTAATTTTTAAAATCTTAAGTTTATTTGGGGGTCCACAAAGCCATCGAATTCCTCACACACCAATCTTTACAATCCAAAATCCTCAATGCTCCTTACTTTGTCATTGATAAAATAATCCAGTTTCAGTTTAGGAACTTGTTAGTTAGCTTACTCTATTTATACAACTTTTTGTTCTTAATATTTTAATATACCTACAGTTTATAATTTTTATAAATTTAGTCACATTGTTTTATAATTTTTTATCTAAATATTATGTAACTTCCACAATTCTCTATATTTTAGTATCTTGTCCGTTCTAGCCCTGAAGAAGACCTGCAAAGTCGGGTCGAAACGTTGGCTTTTAATAAAATAGTTTTGCCACTATTCAGTCTATTTATGACCGCCTCCCCGGACAATCTCCTTGCTTTATAATGCAACGGTCAACTATCAAATATTCAATAATTTAGTTATCCATTTTTTTTTTCTTTTCAGGCTTCTAATTCTTCGGTAAATCCTTGGTTTAATTATTCGTAAAACAGGACTTGTTTACGGTCTTTAGTAGCTCCAGAAACAGTATAAAAATTAAGAGTTGCTCGAACATCTTAAGATACAGAGAGTATATTATCTCAACCAATAAAATACTATTGATTGAATTTCAAATTTTGAAGCCAGAAAATCAATTTATATTTCGAAGCGGAATACTTAGATCAAGATAGACCTTTTGCATATTCAAACCTTTTATTTATTCAAGCTAATGACTGGCTGATTGCGAACGTTTCGACATTAAATTTATAGCTTCATCAGGCGCTGTAGATTCGCGACCATAAGCTCAGGTGCAGCGCCTTATCTCAACGAATATCTAAACGAGAAGTTTCCCAACCACGGCAATATCATATAATTGCAATCGGTTCCGATGCAAATATCGGGTCCTGATTTCGGAGCGGAACGGGTTGGATATATTCGATTTGAGGAATGCGTTATTAACATCATTCCTATCCTTTGAGCTTGAGGATGCAATATGAGATGGTGATGGAGGCGATAAAGGGAAAATAAACACGAAGAAGTGGGACACTATCTAGATGTGGATCTGGCGTTGTTACGTTGAATTCCATCCAACAGGTGTTCTCAAGTTCCCACTTCAACTTGCTAACTAGACAGTTGCAATTGCTAACCTTCAAGTTAGAGATAACAATCGTTGGGAAAATAACAAAAAATAAGATACAGGAAGGGTTTCTAAAAAAAAGAAAATGAACAATATAAATTTTTTATTTTGACGAAACTTCAAAATCCTTTTTAATTCAATAATATAATAAATTGCAGTACTGTACTTCATTTTTATCTTTCTTACATTTGACGACATTTTGGATCACTTCATCCATTTTTAGTCATAGAAACATTTCCATAACATTGATTACAATATCATTAATATAGATCTATAAATTTATCAGCACATTAACATTAAATTTTTTTTTTAAATCACTATTAATGAATAAAACTATCTAGCATAAGTATGTAATCCTATAAAAATTGTTTGAGATTATTTTTTATATATATATTTTTTAAAATATTTAACTTGTATCATATTCTACAATTCAAAACCAAGACAAACAAAACAGTAATAACTAGCCTACACGTATTACATATTTAATTCAAACAAAATTTATTTTTATTATTAATTTATTAATTACCTTATATTCTTCTTAAAAAATTAAACAGAAAATGAGGTACAAACTAGGAGTTATTTTAACTTAAAATTGCTAATCTACAAGCTATAGATAACAATCGTTGAGAAAATAACAAAAAATAAGATTCAGGAAAGGTTTAAAAAAAAAAAAAAAAAAAAAAAAACGATATAGATTTATTATTTGGAGGAACCTTTAAAACTCTTTTTGATTCAGCTATACTTCACTGCATTTTTGTCTTCTTTTTGGACGACATTTTGGGCCATTTTAAATCTTAGAAACTATCCTATAACATTAAATGCAGCATTATTTTTCACTATGCTTGTTTGACCTTAGTTCTTATTATAGTGGTCATTTGCCTATTGGATAGAAATAAATTAATCAAAAATTAGTATTTTATTGCAAATTTATTTGAACATTCCGAGGAAAACTGCGTCCTCCTCCTCAGCAATATACCATTCACACAAGAAATAGGATTAGTCACAAAATTTTAATTAAACTGGCTTGGTCAATGGTACTTAACTTATATTTTTTAAACTTTTTTTATTTTGTTTTAATTTTAGAATCATATAAATTTGTTTTTAACATTTTATGTTTATAAATATTTTTACGAAACATGTTTTTAATATCTTTCATGTTATTTTTTATGAAGTTGTGGAATATGTTTACATTTTAAAGGAAAAGGTGTGCGTTAATTTACTGTCATATATTTTTTACTATTTTTCTTTTTTATCGTTATCAGCTTAATGCAGTTAGTATTAAAATTGTAAATTAGGATACCCGTATACAATAGTTTAGGTCGTCATCAATTATTTCACTGATACTTGGCCTATAGCATAGTCGGATCTACGGGGGGAGGGAGGCTTTCGGGCTGAAGCCTCCCCAGAAAGGTAAAATATAACCATGTTTAAAGAAAAAGATTATCTCTAAAAGTATTATTGTAGGCTAATTAAAATTAACAGTAGTAAAAGAATCAGTTAAAAAAAATGTCATATAGGTAGTTAGTTTCTTTCTTTCTTCCAAAATAATTATCCTAATATATACATATAAAAAAAAAATCTTTCGGGCTGAATCCTCTCTTCCCCAAAATTAAATTCTGGATTCGTCAGTGGCATTTAGTGCAGAATATTTTTCATTACGCTTCTATGACCTATGTTTTTTTTATAGTGGTTCATTTTCCTATTGATCAGAAATTATTTACTCAAAAATTGTTATGTGATTACAAATTTATTTGAACGTTTAGAGAAAAACTTCGTCCTCTGCAATATGTTCTTCACTCTTCTATTTTTATTTTATATTCTTCAGAGTTAATTTTATGCTGATTATTTCTACTGTCTGAAGTTTTCCCGATATCAAATTTATCTGTACACTGCTTGCAATTGATTTTATAAATCACATTTTGCTTATTTTAAGTTTACTTTTCATATTAACTCCGTAAATTCCTACACCCTACATACTTCCTCATTATTTATTTATTTCCACCCTCCCATGCCACAATGGCAATACGGGTGTTTGCAATAGTGTGTTTTAGGCATGAATACAAATAACACACTACTACTAGATATGCACATATATAGTTCTTCTGTTTTATCTCCTTCCTTCTTCTTTCGGCCTAGCTTTCAGAATCTGGAGTTCTTACCGGCGCTTGTCCTCTTCTTCAGCGAGCACCAATATGAAAGTGAGCGGGCCCCACTGCAATCTTCCATCCATTTATGAAATCCTTAAGCCGCGGGAAATTTTCCTCACTGACTTACTGAGAAAACTCATTTTCAGTGAGGACATAGATTCCCGCGGCTCTTGTCATTGTCGCTCTTAACGTTTCAAACGCGGTGCAGGTCGTGACCACGTGCTCTACAGTTTCCGGAACACTACAAATTGGGCATAGAGGATCTACATCAATCATCCTCATTATCCATTCCTATCTTACTGATAGATCCTTCAAAGTCAATCATAATGATGCCTATTCATCCCTTTTTTCCCAGTCCGCTGGTGTTCCTCAAGGTAGTATCCTAGGTCCTATCCTTTACACAGTTTATACAGCTGATATCCCAATCCATCCCAACACTGTTATTACCACGTATACCGATGATACATGTGTCCTATCAGTTAATAACGACCCAACAATTGCATCCTAAACTCTTCAATCACACATCACAAACCTTGAAGAATGGTGTCAAAACTGGAGAATAAAAATAAATTCCAATAAATCCCATCAAATCATCTTTACCCTTCGTCGTAAACCTATGTCCTCTTGTCCTACAGTATCCTTTAATAATACCCCACTTATTCCTGTTGAACAAATTCGATACCTTGGACTCCACTTAGACAAACGTCTAACTTGGAATCCTCATACCAGACTGAAAAGACAAGAAACTGCTCGACGTTTCCGACTACTCCAGTATTACTAGACAAACGCTCTAACCTTCCAGTCAATTACAAAAGACTCATATACATGACTACAATAAGACCTATTTGGACTTACGGAGTTGAGCTATGGGGCTCCACTAAGCCATCGAATTCCTCTCGTATCCAATCCTTACCATCCAAAATCCTTTGTAAAATCCTCACTGCTCCTTATTTTGTCACAAACAAAATCATCCATAACGACCTTAATGTTCCTTATGTTTCTGACCTGGCCCAATCCAGATACCTATCCTTCCATAACAAACTTCAGAACCATCCAAACCCTCTCGTTTCTAACCTTGCTTCCTCTTCGATCTCTGACAACCCTCAGAGGCGTCTGGAAAGAAGATGGCCTCGAGATCTCCTTTTGTAAATACATTTTTAGAGTGCTACCAATGGGTAGTTTCTCAACATGTGATTTCATTCTATTTTATTCCTTTGTTCACATTTACTGAATGAATTTTTACTTGTAATACAGTTGTAAATATCATCAATAAAAAAAAAATAAAAAAATAAAAACTTTTCATATTCGTTAGAAATATGTTTAATTTGTTATCGTTATATAAGTCAAATTTTATATTCTTGTGTTCATACTTTTCGAACAAAAAATTTGGGATTTTATTTTTTCAAATATCATAGAGACTATTAAAACGAAGATAATTATTATAATTTACTTGTATAGATAACAATTTCTTTGGGATTTTTTAAAATTAAAACATTTTGGTGATTTAACAAAAATGTTGACAACTAAAAGACTTATTCTCTTGAGCTACTGAACGTAAAATGTTATATAAGTGATAATATAGTACCTATTAAATTGCACTACAAAATAATTTACGATACATCTGCGTAGAAATAGCTGTTTTCTTCATATTTACGAAAGTACATTATCGGGAGAAAAAAAAATGGATATTTAATTTAGTCTCTTAGCAACGCCACCTCCCTACTTCGGTAGAGAACGTAATGCAATTTTTACGTATTAGCAATCAGAAAATCGAATACTTAGAATGCACATTATGTAATACTAAAAGTGTCCAAAAGTTCTGTTATTATTTTTAAAAGATGGCATTACATGTATATGAAGCATTAGCATTAAAATTCAAAGTTCCTACAAAGTTATCTACCATTTTTCTAACCTTTACTATTTTTAATACTACTCACTAAACCATGTTCATCATCGAGTTGTTAAGTAATTTATGAGCTGTCTACTGCATTTTAAGAAACTTATGTAAATCTCTTTTTGCATATTGTAAATTATTCGATGCATTGATTATAAAATATAATTGATTGACTTCTAGACACCAAGGTTTGGATATTCCAGCTGAATGCTTGGTAATATAGGGACTAACAAATAACCCCATACTTGACCCGCTGACTTGATTGATACAGTAACCACCGACAGGAGGAATAGAGGGCGATAATTACAGTTATCCAGGAGGTCGTGGGTGTTCAAATGCCTCCTTGATCAAGTGTTAATCGATGATGGGTTTCATTCTGATGTTAATGGAGGCTAAATTATAAATATACACATTATGATTATGCGTGTCTCATAAGCGTCTGTTGGCTTGAAGGTTCTGAGATGTACTGTCGTCATTACTGGGTAATAATCATTTGTTTCTTACGTGACTTTAATATCGTTTATTAATGGTGATAAGTTTACTTTATTATATACTCGAAGTTTTAATTAATACCGATCCTGCTTTTATTTTATTGACACGAATATATAATTAAACCTTTATGGAGAATATTTGACGGAAACCATGTTCAATTTTCTTGTTTTCTCTTTTTATTAATTATTGATTTAAAAATATCCACTTATTAGGGGCTGGATGAATACCCAGGAGTCGAATTAAGACAACTATTGTTCGCCCAGTGGTCGAAATTCGACCATAGCCATTAAAAATTTGAGGAAAAGATATAATTAAATAAAAAATAAAGTAAATAAATAAAGTGTAAATCACGATTCAAAAATCCTCATTTATTAATACAAACAAAATTTCAATTTCAATTAAAAATCGAGCGTGTCATTTAAAATTATTTATAAGTAATACAAAATACACTCATTTAAAAATATTTAATTTTCATTTTAATTTATGTGTACATATAACGACCCTATCGGTATCACTAAAAAGACCCACCTACAAAAACTTCAAACGTTCCAGTCGAAATTAGTGCGACTCATAACAAAAGCACCTTGGTACATGACTAAGAAAACTCTACATAATGCTCTCCATATTCCAACAGTTGACCAACATATAACGATTCTTTATAAACGATTTTACACAAATTTAAATGGACATAATAACAGACTTATAAGAGACATGGCCACAGCTGACATACATCAGAACATGAGCAGGAGACTAAAAAGGCGTTGGATGAGGGATCTCCTTCCTTAGACAACCTAAGTAATTGGAACAAGTTAGGGAAGAGGTACTGCTGAGTACTTTCCTTCCCCATGCCTGTCATGTCCTTATTTCATTGTCGCCATCACATTTTCTGATTGTCAACTTATTGTTGACAGGCGCAAATACATATTTTAGTGACAAAAAAAAAAAAAAAAAAAATTATATGTGTTATTATAACAATAAATTGATGTTATGATTAAGCAAGTAAAAAATAATTTAATTTAGCAATTTAAATTCACTTTAAATCCATTTATATTGAAAACTTCTATGTAAATAATGTTTTGCTTGAATGTTCTGTTATTGTTTAGTGCATAGGCCCAATTTAAATTTTCAATGGCCCATTACCATTGAAAATATAAATTTCAATATTTTAAATGAACGTGCTCTAATTGCTGCCACATATAATTGTCCATGCTGGACGTCACAATAATATACACATTTTTCCAAAACTTTTATCCTATGATTTGATTATGGTCATAGCAAATGCAGCAATTAATAGGAACGTTGTTCTTTAAAAGTGGAATGAAAGTAGTGTCAGAAAATGTTAAATTAATTCTTGGAATTAAAATTCTTTAATTTAAAGTAGCCCCCGTTAATACTACAATCTCATTCCTGTTCCATTAACTAATGCTTGTGCAGTATTTAAGTTAACAATGACTATAACTACAGAAAGTATTTTTAAATTTAATTAATTATTTAACATTCCACTAACATTACATGATATCATCTCTTCAAATAATAGAACCAATTACCTCAGTAAATGAAAAGTTTTCGATTTATCAAAAAACAAAATAAAATAAATCGAACTTGGAAGGGAAAGAAAACGTACTAAATGTTTAAAATGATATATCTCTGCAACAAATAGTCCGATTTCGATGATTTTTTTTTCATTTTGTAGGGAATTCAGGAAGCTTTTGAATAAAGATTGGTATAATAAAAATATGTGTACCTTTTGAGTTATTCGCAAATAAAATACTGAATTCATCATAAATATGTATGCAGCTTGTTTTCGAGAAAGTATGTTATATACATAAATTATAAAGATTTCAAGAGGAAGACTTTAGCCAAGTTTCATTGAAATCGTTGAAGCCGTATTGGTGCTACAGTCTAAAACGAATCACGTTTTTCGGCCGCCATTTCGAAAAGAAAGAACCCATGATAATGAAACGTATAAAAAAAAACTTCTAAATATTATTGCGATGTTGTGTCAAAATTTTGAAAAAAATCGGTGAAGAATTTTCGAAGATAAGCCGTTTTGAACAAACTACCATTTATATGTTTATTCACATATTATTTAATATTTTTATTTATTGATAACAAAGGGATTTAATTGTTTCATCAGTGCTTATCTAAAAAAAAAAAATCGACTTTCTGCATTTTTTTTATGTTTCGTATTCAATATTTCCTAATTTATTTCCTAATTTAATTCATCGAAATGACATGTAGATGAGAAACATTGATATACCCAAAAATTTACTTTCTATCACTAACTTAATTTACATACATATTTTCTACCCAATATTTGGAAGAATTACTGAGGTACACTAAACTTTAGAAAAAGAAAAAAATGGCGTATGGTGCGAGGAAAAAATCTAGGAACCGAAAGTCATCTATAATCTAAAACATTTCAGATACAAATTTCCAACTCTCCAATTTAAACAGCTTAATATGTGCAAAAAAAAAAAAAAAAACACAAAAAATGTTTTAACTTTGACTCGATTCACCCAAACTTTTTTAGTATTGTTCTTTGAGGTAAAATGTATTTTTTTCACAAATCAATAGAAAATTTTTAAAAAGAATTGTTTTGCCTTTAAAACAAACCTGAATACAGAATTTTAGTTCGCCTGGACCCCTTTACTGGAAATGCCTAAATGTAGCTGGCAAAAAGGATATATAAATAAGTGTGTATATGTGTAGACATACATATAACGCAACCCCTACTCCCTCAGATGACCTTAGATTAAAAATACGACTGAAAAATATCTTTATTGTCTTTTACTGGAATATTTTAAAAAGTAACGGAAACTAGATTGCTAATTTTGATCTGATTTGAGCCTAGGTGCAACACCACAACAACATCTATGAATATGCTGATCACTAGTGGATCCAGGATTTAATTTTTGGGGAGGCTTCAGCCCGAAAGATTTTATTTTTCATATACATATAACGATAATTAATTTGAAAAAATAAAGAAAGTAATTACCTATATGATGTGGTGTTTAAGTGGTTCTTGAAGTCCTATTAAATATAATTACACGAACAAGAATACTTTAAGAGATAGTTTTTAATATTTTTTTCTGTGAAATATGGTTACATTTTACCATTTTGGGAGGCTTCAGCCCGAAAGCCCCTTCCCCCTTAGATCCGCCTGTGATGTTGATGATTATATATCCTCTTATCAAAACTTCCTAAAAAAGATAATAAAAGATAAAAGAAATAGCTAAAAGTCGAAAAAAATCTATTTTTCTTTTTTTTTTCCAAGCTTTGTTGTCGAAATATGACAAATATTTTCAATTATCCCAAGTCAATTTTCAATTGACACATTCATTTATTGTGATATTATTAGTTGTTAACAATTGAATGAAGTTAGTCGACTGTTCAACATATTTTTTTATATTAATTTTTACATATTAATTTTTTATTTACGCCAACGTTTCAATTCAAACATGTGGGTCATCTTCAGGGCGTGGTTTGAGTACCTGAACACCCTCAGTGCTCAAACCACGCCCTGGAGATGACCTACATGTTTGGGTTGAAACGTTGGCATAAAAAAAAAAAAAAATGATTGCGTTCTGTATATTTATCACCCAATAATTGTTAACACGTTTTATTATTCCTACAATTTTCAATCAGACTGTGAATTCTATTTCTATTATTAGATCCTTAGCTCATAGCGTCAGAGATATATGCATGTATATGCGCAGTTCCACAGTGTTGCAAAAGAAACTACACACCTCTTGACATGTAGTGACACGATGTGGCTACTGCCATCTCTTAATACTCTGTAAATCATGAATGCAGATTCTGAACTATCTTACATATGTTTTGAGCTATCTCTTCTGTACGAGTTAATGTATTTATTTACTAATAAATGGGATAGAAACACTCTTTTTAAAAGGACTAATATTATGCCACACTCAAGGCCATTAAGTATTAGAGCTATGTGTAACACATTTAACAATACAGTAACAAACCAAAAGAAAAAAATATAACAAAAAACAAACGAGGGAGCTCCAACTCTGGTAATTTTCCTCGAGTTAAAAGAAGATGGCAAAACTGAAAGAGATCCCAGCGCTTCTCTCTCAGTTGTGTCACCTGTATAGGAAAGCCAGTGGAGGATGGGGAACGCCACTAGAGCCAATCATGACTTAATGGAAAAGTTGACCATTGCCAAAACATCAATGGCATATTTACTAAACGTCTCGTGGCCCGATCGAAAGGATCGGACACAATCTTCAAAGGAAGAAAAGGATTATGTTAAAGGATTAGGATGGTGGATAAGATTTTGATGTACGTTATAATGTAATCAGGATGGAATAACTTTAAGGACACATGGAATGTTGAGGTTATGTTGTACAATTCCATTTGTAATGTAATCCTATATATTATTTCTAAAAGGTGTTTTTTTCTCGGTTCGCCATAACTTCGTCAATTCTTCATCAAATCCAATGATTGACCACTCATTTTGAAGATTTTCTTCGCCTTTGCATGCGAAAAATAGTCCTATCCCACCGAAATTATAGGGGAAAAGTTATGAAGGAAAAGAAACTTTATTCGCGAATAACTCAAAAAGTATTTATTTGTTTCTTTCTTTAATTGTACCCATGATTATTAGAAGGATTGCTAAATTACCTACAAAAACAAAAACAAAAAGTAAAAATCGGGCGATTATTAACAAAAATACAGTCCATGGTATACTTAATAATCTCTTCCTCTTAAAAGATATTGCACTTAGAAGTAGAACAGTCTACTACACTTTTTTCTTGGCTGATATATTAACTTTATTATTTCTTAAAGGCATTTGTTTGTTCTTATATTTTATATTTTTTAATAATTTATAAAATCACATGATGGAGGCATTATTTTTTCTTTATTACTTGTATCTTTCCAGTCAGCGTTTAAAAATAAACCCTAGCAAAGCAATTCGTACAAGTATTTTGGTCTATTATGTTAAATGGGATATTGTAATCGACCAAGGAAAAAATATTAATTCCTTCCTTACATAATACATGGAATCAACTTATTTCCATATTGTTTTGCTATTTCTTCACTAAACAAAATTTTCTACGAATTACTCGCACGGGCCAACAAGTATGATGTATTGAATATTCTACTAAAGACTTTATACTGGAAGGATGTTTCATTTGGAACTTGGGTATGTTTCATTTTCGAAAGTTTATCTGTCCCCAGAGTTGAAGCCCGTGGATCCAGGGGTGTATCGCACCATCAAATCCAACTTTTTGAGACTCATTTTTAAGAGGTTTTAAATTGTTTTAGGACGAATTTTTATGGGGTTAGGAACTTCATGGAATTCCAACTCGAAAAAACTTCTAAACTACTTATTAGTAATTAGTAATTGTTTATGGTTTATGATTTTTCTAATTATACTTTTTTTTTAAGTAGAGACAAGCAATAAAATTTCTTCATAGAGTGAAAGGGGAAGGGTTGCACCATCAACCTAATGGATCTTGTAGGTCAATAGTTTGTTTTTAATTAAAGTATTATAGTTTCTGTTTAGTAGTTTATAAAAATGGCTAAATCGTTGGTTCAGTTCTTGTTTTTTAAGTCTGGAAAGTGGATGAATGGGATAATTGTAAACATTGTTTATGGTACCCTGTTCCTAAAGCAGAGGTCTACAAAATGCTTGGGAAATCAACAAATTGAGACTTCCACTAAGCCCTGGGGGGCGCACTGAGATCTCCACTACGTCTCGCGGGCTACAGGTTGTGATAAAAAATAAAATCTTGTTCTATAAATGACCCTTCAGTTGTGAAATGAGTTTTCTAAGAGAAATAAAGCATGAAATAAATATTGCAGCAATCTCCTGTTTGAGTGATTTTTAATTTTATTTATTTATTCCTACCTTTCTTGCATTTTGGTTACACGGGATTTTGCAGAGTTGACATATCACATATGTATTCCTACAATTAAGCAACATATATTTTGACACTTTTCAGAAACTCTTCCGTTTTCTTCATTTTGTTTTCACCATAAGAATTTATTATCAGTCTGGTGATCTTCCATGAACAGTTCCTTCTCTTCCTAGATCAATGTGTGCTTTCTAACAGTACGCAAAATCTTTATAATACGGGTTGTTGTGCTCTTCCGCTAATTGAGGAAATTCATTCATCGTGAGATCATATAGTCCAGTTTCCCTCATCATTCTCGCCCTTAGTCCCTCAAAGGCGGTGCAGTTGACTGTGAGGCGCTTAGCCTTCTTTGGTACTCCGCAAATGGCGCCTACGGAATTTATGTCTTTTCCAGACTTTGTGGGATTTAATAATCATCTTACTTTTTTTAATTATTTTAAAATTTCACACAAAATTTAATCTGAGAAACTTTAGCGAGCCTTAGTTTGGAAACCTCTGCTCTAAATTAACGTTTCAATTAGGTCTAAAACGCGTGTTAAGAAAAATTCCTAAGGTGAAGATTTTGGTTTGTTTTTGACATCAGAAAAACTTTCCGCTTCGTGTTTGGAAATATAGAAGCATTTCTAGTTCATTAATCTGAAATAAGAGAGATATCTTAAATTACTAAGTTCTTAAATTAATAAGAATTTATAATTAATTAAATTAATAAGAATATATAATTAATAAATTAATAAGAATCGACTTTTTCAGTCTATCGGTTGTTTCTACAGCCATTTTTTGAAATATTAAAGTGGTTTTAGTCGTAAACGTCTTGGACTAACAACAACAATTAATTAATGGCGAGTATAGATCAATCAGGTGTTGTTTATGTTGTTGTTGGAACAGTTTCTGAATTCCTGGGCCTCCTAGATCTTCATCTCGACTAGTTGCATAAGAGGCACTCAGTTGAGAAAGGCAGCATCCAGCCAGTTTATTGCACAAATTAAACTCTACCGCAATCCTCATTTGAGAACCCATCTTCATTTTTTTTTCTCGTTGGAAATTGTAGCTGAAACCTGTTAGCCTCAAAAAGGCCATTTACAACTGTTGTGAAACGCCTTTACTAAGATACTATCAGTGTACCCTCGCATAAGATGTTATAAAAACCGCCATGTTCGTATAGTGCTAATGCGCATGCCATTAAAACTTATTTAAGTTACGATATTTCTGATTTTATCAAGTGCTGAAATTATACCACAGTCAATTGGTAGGTCTTTTTTCAGCAAGTAAGCCAGTTATTTTTAAACACGAAAAACATATGTTATAGAAAAGTAATAGCTATTATTATGCAATATGTTGTTTTATATTTGGAATGCGTTATCTACTATATACGTTATCTATACAATGAATTTAATAATGCAAAGTCGTTGCTTAAAATCATACGGCACCCCAAAAGGATGAGATACTTCACATTTGTGATTTTTTTTGGAAGATGACATATGAGGAGGACTTGTTCGAAAGAAAACTACAATCAATAGAAGCTTATTGGCCACCCAAATAAATAAAATAGCGTTAGAATAACAACATTGAAGTAAATATAACGGATACTTTTTTATAACAGATACTTTTCCGATTTAAAAATAACTGGCGTACCTAAAGTAAAAAATATGCTACTTGGCATCCCGAGGTTAAAATAAACGTTTAGTTTTCTTTCTCGTACCCTCTCCGATATTACTTCCAAAATATTTGTGAGTACTATTGGAGATTAAGGGGGAGGGGTGAATATTAGTTTAAACTTATTAATCCCGCATGAGTTTGCGCTCAGGTTATGGAGGGATTCCAACTATTTGTGGTCGAACTATAACTTCTCTTTTTTTCATGGATTCATGAAGTTATGTTTTTTTTTTTACAAATTAGTTCAACTTTAACCGTTTAAAAAACATTTTTACCAATAAGAGGTTAAACGTAAAAGTTTTTTAATTCAAAACTGTTAAATAACAGTTCTATCTTTAAAAAGTGTTTACTTTTGTAATACATATAAAAATGTTTTTGTTAAATTTTTAATTATTTTCCCTAAAATAAAAGTTATAGTTACAAATTATAATAGAAGTTCATAATTATTACACTCAGAGTGAAAATCCTAGTGATCCGGGAAAATATGTCAATGTTATCTTTGTAGAATATTATCCAAGGAAAGTTTTATTTGTTAATTAGAATTGTTTCATAAATTTTTAACATTGTTAATATTTGTTATTAAATTTTGTTATGCTGAATGCATAGAAAAAATATTATAAGGTTTTATGTAGTTGTGTACATATACTGATGAATATATTTTCTGTCAATAAAAACATAAAAGCATATTAAATGCATTAAAACCTATTCAAGAAAATAGCTAATAAAAACTGTTATATATATATATATATATATATATATATATATATATATATATATATATACTTTTATATATGATATTTGAAAATAAAAGTTAAGAAAATAAGTGTTTTGAAATTGAATGTATCAATAAAAGTAAAAGTTCTACAATTAATTTTACACATCGACATGTATAGGCTATATCTATATTTTTAATTATTAGAACCAGTTGCTCCAACTCAGTAAAGCTTAGATTAAGCGTTATCTAAGATTAAACCAAGTTTAATGTTGATCGGTCGACCTTATAAAACATGGTTTAATCTAAGCTTTACTGAGTTGGAGTAACTGACCCAAAATAAATAAATAATAAGAGTTAACTGTTTCATTTGAAACTTGCCTTTTCTGAACTTCAGTTGTTTTATACGGTAAAATCATCGGAATCGAACCAGTATTAGCGATGATACAGCGTGTTTTATTTGTACTTAAATCATTTCTTTGATCAATTTTCAGATAAATAAATCGTATTCATTTTTTTTTTATTTGTTTCTTAATGGGCATATTTGAAGGTATATAAAATTTTCTGAAATAGATAGGAAAGTCGTGTATATAGGTATAACTGTGTTTTAAATTTACTTATCTTTAGGTTATTTTTTTTTTACTGTACATAGTTTTTTATTATTATTTTGCTTTTGTTAATTTTATATTTTCTGTATATGTAGTGCAAATGTGTTGATATTTCACTATAAACATTGTCCACCTGACAGATTTTTATATTTCTAAATAAGAGAAATACTTTATTAAATATAATGCTGCCCTACTACATAGGGTTCTTCGTAAACAGCATACTTATGAATCCATACGGACATTAATTTTATATTACATTTTTCTATATATATATATATATATATATATATATATATATATATATATATATATATATATATATATATATATATATATATATATATGAGAAGGAGTTAGTCAATTTTCAATTTATTTATTCGTTAACATTCATGTATTTATTTTCTTTTATCTATTTTCTTATCATGTATTTATTTTCTTTATCTTTTATTTCTGTATCTGACAACTTATTCGTATTTTATATATACTTATTTCATTTTTTATTTTATTTTTATTTTTTCAACATGTTTTTATCTTTTGTAGCCCTGAAGACGACCTGCAAAGTGGGTCGAAACGTCGGCAAAAATTAAAATAATTTATATATTTTAATTTTTTTATTTATTTGACCGCACCCTCGACTAACTCCTTCTCATATTATATCAACAGTCAACCATCTCTACATCATTATATATATATATATATATATATATATATATATATATATATATATATGACATATGTTTTCTTTCTTTTTTTTCTCCCCTTTCATAGCAATACTCTAACAAATTATCAACAATAAACCATATTAAAAAAAAAATATAGCAATTATTTCATTTTGGTTTGAATGATCTGCGTAATTGTAAAAATATTGTTTTCCTGAATGAGGTATTGATGTTTAACAATAATAAATCTTGTTAACTGATAATTAACTGAAATACTTAATTATAAATGTTATCTGTAAGGTACACGCGTCTCTTTTCGACTAGAAGGGGCGCCTGTAGGAAGGTTAAAGCGCATTAGTGAATAACCCTTACTGACATGGAACTGACAGAAGATTTAAATAAATTTTCATTAAATACTTATGTATTCAAAATATTAATGAAATTTTGTAAGATATATTAGCTGGGCCTTCACCCCCGTTTCAGCAATAGATTTCCTGATTGGTCTTCTACTAATAACGTGAATACATCTCCATACGGTAACAGTTACGGACCGATAAATCACGGCTAGAAAGGGAACGAATTAATAACTGTAACAGGGAAGGTGTGTACGCTGCATACATAATCCACTCCCGATACATCATACATCGAAGTATGCTAATATCCATCCCAATCCAGGGGGTCTGTTAGTTCCCCGTCTACGTAATGGCCTTATTTACATCTTTATTTATTCTAGCTTGTTTGTAATTTTTGATTTATTCCTCTAGCCAATGATGGTATTCCGGACATGTTCGCAATATTTCTTATTATTCCCTTTTAGATAACAAAGGGGACAAATTGCTTGTAGGTTTTCGATTATTCCTATTCATCATTTTCTCAATCGATTGTTACCTTTGGTTACCACATTTTCTTATATTTATTATATTTTATTGTTTTATGTTGGATATAACTTGTAGATCGTACATGGACTACAGCTATTCACTTTGTTTTTTGCATCAAACATGGTCTCTTAGCTCTTAACTTAAGTCTCCCCACACCGAAAATTGAAAAATGTTTTTTCTGATTGAGCCATACTTTCTGTGAAAGATCTAGGTTAAATAAACAATCACACTATGTACCCTTTATAAATTATAACACATATACAGCCATTGGAACTGACCACGGGGAGGAGAGCTCCTCCCCCTCCCCAATTAGAATGTTGAGAGAGCGAGGATATCGTTTCTCCTCTCCCTCTCCCCCAATAATTTGAAACAAAAAAAAAATTAAAATTGATAACAAATAAGATAAATTAATAAAATGTGTAATCTAAGTAAGCACATAACTATTTTATCATGACCTAAATATTCCTATTTTCATTCTTATTGAGCAATGATTATATAGAAATATTATCTAGGATTTTATGATTCCTTCGCCTCCCACGTAAGCAGCTCTATTTTCACGTAATTTTCTATAAATTTTCCCCGATTAAGTTGGAAAACATATATTTAATAAGTGCAAGAATAAACAGATTGATAGTTTAAGTTTTTTTTTTAATATAAATATATTTTGAGGTTGTGAAAACTAATAAATCAAAAATATTTTTCAGTTTTTTAAAATTGTTCATTTTTAGCTCGAAAGTTCATAGAAATGAAGCTATGTTATGAAGGCTTCCCCCCCCCACCATTCCATGTTCAATGGATACATTTTTTTGTTCAGATATTTTTAAGGATATGCACATAGGAAAATTCTACACTATCCAAACCAATATATAAATTCATTTTTAAATATTCAATATTATATTTACTCGTTTCAGAATAACTATCCCGGTTCAGAATTCCGGTTATGCAGTCAGTCAATTACTTCGATTCTCATTCCAACCTACTCTACCGCGAGCCATATTTAAAAGTTGTACTATTCAACTGATTGAAAAAATTATCGCAAATCCGAACATCTGTAACGCGTTGTCGCTTAAAACACGGGTAAAACACTAATTTTTCAACCTTGTCCGATCATTCCGTTAAAGGTGCCATTCGATTTAAAGTCCCAAGCCAATCAAATGTCGTCACATACATTTTTGGGTTTAACAAACGGATTAGCCAGATATCGGGATAAAAAATTTCACCCCGCCCGCCATAATATTCAGAAAAAGTTATAATTTTACACGGATGAAGGTGACTCAATGTCCAATGTTACTTTGGCTATTTGCCAACTCAGCAGAGTTTAAAGAAGTGGACAACTTTTTTTGATTATTTCAATCGACTCCACAATCTCCTGGCTTCATCATAAATGAAAATTAAACACTTAAAGAATTTTAATGCATCGGTGGCGGTCGGTTTAGTTGTGTGGCAGCTAAACAAATGGCCGAATAACAAAGTTATTATTATGACTATTGTGAAACCTTGACTTCCATAAGCCCCGCCATAAAAAAATTCAAAACAACCCTCATCCCACTCAATTTAACCAGAATTAAATCTGGATCCCCCTCATAATACAAAATCCATCTCAAAAATTTTTTTTAAATTTTTACTATACATCTGTCAACGACGGGCACGTCAGCTGGTCTTCAATAAAACTGCTTATCATTTGGTTTTCGACAATATTTTTTCTCTTTTCGCCTTTCTAACACGGTTTCGTGTTAATTTTTAATTTTAGTGATGTTTAAATCCATTAGCAAAAACACTACACTTAGTCTAATTCAGCAGATTTGAACGGAGCGTTACATATCGAAGATCTGACGGCTCAATTTAATTCATACTCCACAAAAAAAAGGGGAAAACATGTTTAGTTTTCACTTCAAAAAGATTATTTGATGCATGGGCTAATTCCGAACGGCCATACGCGAGCAAGATATTTCAGTATTTCCAATTCGTACGTAGGAGTACGGCGGTCCTATTAGACCTCCTAAAAGTTCCTTTTATCATTTGTCGTAATAAATTAAATGTGTGCTTACCCATAGCATATTTTATCTACTTTACGCTGGTGAACATAGAATTTAAATATTTTGAATAATTTTGGAGCAATTCCTTCTTATTCAATAAAAAACGTGACCATCTAAAGGAAGACACAAAATTGGACTTAATTCATTTTATTAATTCATTCATTTCAACCCATTCATCAAATGAACTGTTTTGTTTGAAATTTTGTCTATAAAACCATAGTTTGGCCATTGAGAACTCGGACAATTTGTATATTGCAATAAAAAAAATTAATAAAAATAATCATTGTTAGTAAGTCATCAAAATGACGCAGCTCTCTGTCAATTCAGATATTTCATTGATTGGTTCTTTTCTCTTTTTACGTATATTTCGATAATCACATATATTTATTGCAGATATTAAACAGAATTGTGCAATAAAAAAATTATATTTTTATTCACAGCTGGTAGTTCGTATATAAAATGATAATACATAAAATAATTTTTTTCAACAAATAGTATATCTCTAATAATGTTGTTCTTTCAATTCAATAAAAATTCTTATATGGGAATCGAAATGCTATTAAATAACTTTACATTTTAACAGATAACAAAATATCTATTTAATCTTCAGTAACTACCATTCATACTACTTGGACTATAATTCAAGCTTCAATCAGATTCCTCAATTAATTACCTAGAATATTGACATAATCAAAAAATCATTTCATTCAATATCCTGCGATAAAGATGGTTCGTGTGATCGATTACAGTCGTTAAGGTTCGATCGCAATGATGGGGAAATCGATATTAAGAACTGGTGTTAAGGTTTCGATCAAGGCAGCTCGTTAAACCTCATCAGGGTTAAAAAAAAAATAACGATTATAATCGCAGTTCTGTTTGCCTACCAGATTGAGGGCCTATTATACTGACAGGTTGTTATAATTAATTAACAGAAACGAAAATTCACTAATTTTGTGAGATTATGAATCATTTGTTTGAAACGATTTTAGTTTACCAAAGGCACATGTACAGACTATAATAATTACCTTGTAGTAGAAGAAAATCGTTTTAATGAATTCAGATTTTTTTTTATAACGAATATCTGTAATGAGTGCGTCCATAAATGTTTAGGTAAGCATATGTATGTATGTAGTTTCTACCCCAGTTCTAGTTTTGAAGATTTGAAAAAAAGTGGGTATAATTGTTTGAATATTCTAATGAGTGTTTTCCGTAATGACACCCCTCATGTTTTAACATGTTTTTAGTATACTTCCGCAAGCTTCCATCTTCAGTCAGATGGCTATATATATATCTTTGGTAATGTAATTTGAAATTTTCAAAATTGATTTTATGTTACATTTAGACATTTAAAGTTTTAGCGTTTTTAGTTTGTAACGATTACATGATTTCCAGTTGAAAATTGTAATCAATATTTAATATATTTTATATATTATATTTTTGATTGAAAATGTATTCATCACAAACAGTAAAACATTTTTTTAAATGTGTCTTTTTAGATACATCCTATATCTATGAGGAGTATGTATATTTAAGTAAGTATAGACTTTTTTTTTCTCATATAGATCATATAAGCTCAACTAATTATGAAATTAAAGACAAAATATTTCTTAAATTATAACTATGAATAAAAACTAATAAATATCATTTGCAACTGTAAACGTTTTAATTATTAAAACTTCATCAGGGTCTTCCACTTTGGTTTATTATTTTAAAACTTTGAGGTTTTACTTTTCTGCATACGTAGATCCGAAAATCGGAAAAAAAATCCTTAATCCCCAGCAAGGGACAGTGTTGCTTCCCTCGGAGACTACCGTGGTAGTTGTTTTGAGATTCGTTATGAAAGTCAGAGTTTGCCGGGTATGATCCTAGAAACAAGATATTACATTGCGTCAAAATGGTAGCCGAAAAACGTGTGTTTTTCCAGTCGACCGTAACACAAAAACGGCTGTAACGATTTTAATGAAACTTGCCTAAAATCTTCTTCCAGAAGCCCTTTACATTTATTTATACCTTGAAACATAGGTGGGGAAGCTTTTTATGATTAAAGGCAGCATTAAGGTTAGTCAGTGATAACAGAGGCCACAATAGTTTATAGTTTTTTATATTTTACTGTTGCTATTTGGATTTATAGGTGCACGCCCATATACATGTATTGAACCTATTTCTATTAATATTAAAAATATTCTTAAATAAATAATTAATTATTAATTAATTCTAGCGTTAGATTAATGAAGAAACAGTCAGTAGTCTCAAATAGTTCACAGATGCCACGTGCGGCCACGATGCCGCAGGTTCCCCACATTTACCATAGGTGAATTTTGGAAATATGGGGGGGGGGAGTCCGAGGGTTATTGTAATATGATAACAGTATTTAATGAATGAGTAAAATGAGGACGATAAACGTCATCCATAAAGAATTAACTTAGTCACCAGTTTATTACCTAAAATATAGTATTATGAACTATACAATCCAGTTTTGGGAGTTATTTCAACTAAACAGCTGAACAATATAGAATGGGTTGTTATATATACATTTTATGGAATAGACCAAATGATTTTTAACACAATCATTTATTCGTATTTTGACCTTAAAATATTTTAAAACGCTCACGGGATCTCACAGAATAATTTAAGCAGTCAAGCTTAAAATCATTCCAGCGCACATTCGGACGAGTAAGGGAAAACTCTCAACATGGGCTAAATCATTTTTTTTTCAATTGAACTATTCAATAAAACAGTGAAAAATATATATTGTGCCAACTGAAAATATCCTCAGAAACTCCACGAACAACGCAAGGTATCAATAAAACAGTATATATAGTTTTTGGAGCTCTAAAAAAAAAAAAGATTTATATCCCAAAAGATGTAGCCAGTTTTCCCTTACTCGTTCCTCTGTGCTGCGGTTCACTAAAAAAATCGTTATATACCATTAAATGGATAGATAATAACAAGTTTTTAAGAATAATACGTTTGTGTTTAGAGCCCAAATTGTTTTAAAACACTCATGAATCTCACTGAATAATTTGACAACCAAACATACAAATCTGTCTAGCCGTTCGATTAAGAAATCGTTACATACCTTTTAGCGATCAACCCAAAAATAACCCTTCTGGCTTCACCAGTTTGGTGATGATATTTTTTAATATTCGTAATTTTTAGTTGAAATAGATTAACTTGTTTATACTGATTTTTGTCCCAATAGGTTGTTGAGATATCTCACTATTTAATCGATTATTTCGACATGCATGACCTATCCAGACCTTTTTGTTAAACGCTCTTAATCGTGGTTTGTATTTCCTTGCCGAAAATCAGTCGATATGTAGGTGATCGTATGAAAAAAAATTATTTTAGTTTTTACTTTCGTCGTATTGAAATTATTTTTGTATTCTTAGTGTAGCAATTAAAGTCATGAAAATGATATCATTGTAGTATTATTTTCCACACATTTTCCCACTCAATAATAATTATGTTTATAACCTCTTGATTCGCTGCCTTCACAACAGTGTTGCCGCGCGCTCTGTGACAAAACCTCGTACTGAAGCCTCGTACATCCTCGTACGCTTGGCTCATTCATAAATCGCACTATTGTAAGCCCAGTGTTATTGTTTTTTTTAATAGTAAAATTAGATCAGAATTTTTTATGTTTACCTCCATTCATATATTTTAAAGCCTTTTTACATTACTTTTTTTTATAAGTTAATGGGTCAAGAAGTAAAATTAGCTTAATAAAATATATAAAAAAGTTAATGTATTTTTATAAACTACTGAAAACGTTATATAAAAATTAAAAAAGCTAAATAAACTTCTTAAAGTACTCTTCATAAGTATCCATCCGTAGATCCAAGATTTAATTTGGGGAAGGACTATTTTTTTTTCTTTTTTCTAAAAACAAAACAACTACTTTTATGAAAGGACGTTAGTGGTTTTGGAAGGCCAATGAAAATTAATTATTGAGGCATTGATGCTTTTAGAGATATCCATTATATATAAAAAAAATAATAGATTGTGATTGTTTCAGTATTTAGCTTACAATTAGATCTTGCACAAAATGGAATGTGGACCTCTGAAAAAATACTTTTTTTCCATTATTTAAGATGGTTCCATTATGAATACTAGTTCATTTTTCAATTAATTACTTTACTCGATTAAAAATCGAAAATATTTTTTAAAATTACAGTAATATTTTTTTTTAATTTAATTTATTTAGAATATATTTACAATTGCAGTTTTATGAAGGAAATAATGGTTATAACTTTCTCGTATTTTATTTTATGCACGATAAAAATGACGGTAAAAATTTCTTTTTAATTTTCCTTTACAACACATTTTAAAAAATATATATTTACAAAAAAAGTTTATGAAGGAAATAATGGATATAGTTTCTTATATTTTATTTCATACTGGATAAAATCTATAAAAAAAAATTCTAGAAAATTAAAAAAAAAACATATTTACAGTCATGATTTTATGAATGCAATAATAATCATACTCTAATTAAAGAAGATATAATTCCAATTTATTTGTCTAGAAAGCAACAGAAGTTCAGTATTTCATATTAATATAAATATTGATACAGTAAAAATAATTCTAAACTTCATTCATAAAAATATAACCTTGCATTGCATACGTCAGCAAAAGTTATGTACGAGGTACGAGGCTGGTCTATCCTCGTACCTCGTACATTACGTCATAACCTCGTACAAATACGAGGATCATCGTATAAACGGCAACACTGCTTCACAATCGAATTGGCATAACTGCTGTTATTATACTTACAATAATTTTATAGCCCCTGATGTGGTTTAACGAGCCTCCTTGATCGAGATATTTACACCAGTTCTCAATATCGATTTCAACATTAAGCAATTAGAGCTTTACGACTCCGATCGATTAAAATTGATATTGTATGAAATTATTTCTTAATGACGTCATTATTGAAGGTAATTAATGGAGGAATAATTGTTGCTAAATTGATCTTTTTAGGAAAATCGATTGTTTTTATTAAAGGTTATATATGTATTATATTATCTATTAGATTTCCTAATAATTTGTCACATTTAAATTTGCCTGTCGTGATATTTATTACGAGACTAGCAGATGCCCATGGCTTTTCTCTCTAATATTTTTCCACTATTACAATTCAATTTTCTCTGTCAATGGTTTTAAGTTCATGATGAGGACTAATATACCCAAGGGAAAAAATATGACATTAAATAGGTACATTTCTTCCTAATACATTCAATGTATAAGGTGACCAGACCTCCCACTTTCGGCGGGACAATCCCGATTTTTAACAACTTATCCCGCGTCCCGCTACGTTTTCAATAAGTCTCGATTTTAGGAAAGAATACAAGACAAGTTTGAGAACAGGAAGAGAATATACGGTTTTCGTTGGCCATGTAGGTATTTCTCCAGGATATGAGTTTTATATATATATATATATATATATATATATATATATATATATATATATTATATATATATATATATATATATATATATATATATAAAACCTTTATACCCCTTTCCACAAATCGGCTTCATTTCAACACTCCTTTATTGTCCGATCCACCACATTTTGGAATTCCATCCCACTTAAAATCCGCCATGCACCATCCTTATCCACATTTAAAACCCTCCTTTTCCAATTCCCCCTTACAATTCAATCAGACGCTGGGTAGCCTATTATTGTATTATTATACTATTGTTGTATTGTATATATGTATATGTGTATGTATGTATATGTATATATATATATATTAATATATGTATATTGTATATATACTATTGTACTATTATTGTATTCTCACTATTATTGTATTATTGGGTATATATATTGTGTATGTACGATTACACTATTATTGTATTTCGATTATACTATTATGTTCTTCGAACATACTACTATTACTATAACATCTTTATTATTATTTGTCGCTCATTTATAATTTCATAGCGTATTGTGTATAGAAACTATTTTGCAGTATTAGGACCTTATTTCTCATATTATGGCTTCCTATATCTGTACAGTTATGTAAATACTTCTTTTATCCCTTATTTTTTAGTTGTTTTTTTTTTGTTTGTTTGTTTGTTTTTGTTTATTGTAATATACATTTTGGCCAGATGTAATGTTAATTTTATGTACAATATTGTTATTCTCAAGGGACGTAGTCCCAGAATAAAGTTGATTCTTCTATCTATCTATCTATCTATCTATCTATCTATATATATATATATATATATATATATATATATATATATATATATATATATATATATATATATATATATATATATATATATATATATATATATTTTATTTTTATATTTATTTTAATGAAATTTTCAACTGTATTACATGAGAAATACGACAAGTAAATGTGACATTGGCAACATGACATGCACTACATGAAGAGAAAATACCCATTGGTAGAACTCAAATTAAAGTTCTATATTAGAAGGTCCAGAGGCCATCTTCTTTTTAGACGCCTCGGAGGGTTATCAGGGATCGTGGAGGAAGCAAGGTTTGAATCGAGAGGGTTCGGATGGTTCAGAAGTTTACTATGGAGGGATAGGTATCTGGATTGTGCTAATTCGGTAACTTATGGTACATTAAGGGCGTTATGGATGATTTGATTTCTGACAAAGTAGGGAGCATTGAGGGTTTTACGAAGGATTTTCGATTGTAGGGATTGGATACCAGAGGGATTTGATGGTTTAGTAGATCCCGAAAGCTCGATCCCGTAAGTCCAAATAGGTCTTATTATAGTAATATATATGAGTCGTTTGTAATTCATTGAAAGCTTAGAGCGTTTGTCTAGTAAGTGCTGCAGTAGTCGAAAACGTCGGGCGGTTTCTAGTCGTTCCAATCTGGTATGGGGGTTATTTTTTCAAAATTTTATTTTATGATGTTAAACTTCAATATTAAGAATAATTGTTAAGAACTTTTTTTTGTCTATGAAATGTATTTGCGCCTGTCAACAATAAGTTGACAATCAGCTAATGTGATGGCGATACATGATATAATGACATGACAGGCATGGGGAAGGAAAGTACTCAGCAGTACCTCTTCCCTAACTTGTTCCAACTACTTAGATTGTTTAAGGAAGGAGATCTCTCATCCAAAGTTTTTTTAGTCTCCTCCTGATATTCTGAGGTATGTCAGCTGTGGCCATGTCTCTTATTAGTCTGTTATTATGTCCGTTTAAATTTGTGTAAAATCGTTGGTAAAGGGTCGTTATATGTTGGTCAACTGTTGGAAACTGGAGGTCAGTATGTAGAGTTTTGTTAGTCACGTACCAAGGTGTTTTTGTTATCGAGAAATGATTATCAAGAACGGATTATCGAGAACTGCTTAGCGAAGTTCGTATTGTTTGTCGGTTGTTGGAATTCGACCACCATTGTTTGGACTTAATGAAAACAAACAACCCAAAAATAATATCTATATAATGAGGTATCGTTATTAAAACAAATATATTGATAAGGAAAAGATTGAATCTTGGGTATCACACAAGTAACTTCATTTATTACTTCGATTACCGTAATGCACTTTGCAAGACAAAGACCAAGACTGAATCCTGAAAAAAAAATTGTTTTTGTGAATAAAAATTAAGGCAAAATAATTAATAATATTAGGGAATTTTAGTTACAATATGTAAAGAATTGGTAGGAACAATATACTTTTACATTTAACACTTCCTGTGTTCTTTCAGGGTTTAGTTAGGATTTCCCATTCTGATAAATGACAGTAATACCTCTATAGTTTTAAGTGAAAATTGGTCAAAATTAAATAAATTTTTGGCAACGTTACACAAATGTATTGAATTTCATAGACTAATATTAATAATTGTTTACTTGCCCGTTTAAATTGTTTTAGTTCGTCAAAGAAATCGTATTCTAATCATTTCTCTGATCGGTTATCAGGAAAATTAGTATAATCTAATTCTATTAGATATTTCCTTTAAAATCATATCGAGAGAACATATGATCGCTTGAAAAGTAAATATCATAAAAATTTAATTCTATATTTGAGTTGAAATATTTCAAGCACAAACCTCTTTTGGAAGTGAGATCGTATAGGCGAAAGTACAGAAAGGCACAAACTATAATTTTGGAAACTTATTCCCAAAAAAACTACCACCTCTCTAAAACCAAAGTTGGAAAGTGAAATGTCAGGGACTAAGGAACCGAAGCCTCCCGATATCTTCTCCATGTGCTCAAGACGGCCAGGAACATCATGGGTAAGAAAATATATCGAAGTATCTTTTGCAGATGAAGATAAGACTTTCCTAAACACAAGCCCATTCAAAGTTTGTAAGTTTATTCAAAGATTTGCTCCGCAAACAAAAGTGAAGTTTTTAAGAAGTGGCAAAGTACTACTAGAAGTGGTCAATGAAAAGGATTTTTTTAATCTACAAAATATCAAGAAATACGAAAACTCAGCCTTGAATTTCACTTGCCACCCTTTTTTGAATTACACAAAAGGAATAATAACCTGTCCTGAGTTCACTATCTGTTCAGAACAAGAACTTTAAGAAGAGCTACGTGACGAAGGAGTCGTGGAAATGAAAAGAATTTTTATAAGGTCAGGAGAAACGAAGGTACCAACATCATCGATTATCCTAACTTTCGAGAAGCCCGTGTTACCGGATCATCTTAAACTTAATTTTATAAACATAAAAGTAAGACCCTATATCCCAAATCCTATAAGATGTTTTAATTGCTTATCATTCAACCACGTATCGGCGAAATGCCAACGTAAAGTCTGTGGCAAATGTGGGCTTACTCAACACGAAGATCAGTGCAGCCAACCACTGAAATGTGTTAACTGTTCTGATCAACATCCTGCGTGGTCTCGAAACTGTCCTGCATTTCTGAAAGAAAGGGAAATTCAAAAGGTAAGGGTAACCGATAGAGTACCCTATCCGGTGGCCAAAAGAATAGTTGAAAATAAAACACCTACAGTTCTTCCTCTGGGCAGCTTTTCTAAGATTGTGTCCACTCCAGCACCTAGTATCGAAATAATCCAACAAATAGGGAAACTTTCTTCAATTATTGAAGGTTTAGTTGAGAAAATCGAAGTTTTAGAGGAGAAGTTAAGTAATAAAAACAATACATCAACGAATCCAATTACCTCAACAACAAGTCTTCCTTCTAGCAATCACCATGATCCCAACGAACCGGAACAAGATAAAAAAGGTAACTTGCAGATAAATGAAGGCCTACAAAACATAACCGATAGTAGAAATACCTCTAACATCCAAATTACCACGGAAACTAAAACCTCTAACATTCAAATTAACACGGAAAATAAAACTCTGACCGATTCATTACTACCTTTGAAGAAACTTGTAGAATCACCTGACAAAAACTATCCTCTTTCCTTCATTCAATTACACACATTTTTAGAAACCATTGTAATCACAAAAGATCCGGTATCGGCAGCACTAGACTTAACCAATGACCTCGATTCCATCATTACTATGTTTTCAGATTTATACTCAGCTCTTCCAACAAAAAGCTTAAAGAGCAGATTTACTAAAGTCATAAACAGCTTGAAAAATTACCTTAGAAACACTTCTGTTAGTGAAAACACTCACATTTAACTTTTCTAGTACCCCATAACTAGATTATAACTTATAACATTAAATCATATGATTATTTTAAATTGGAACTGCGATGGTGTATATCGTCACTATACTGACCTACAGTTGTTGATTTCTAATTATAACCCCTCACTTTTATCTCTTCAAGAGACCCATCTAAAAGAAAACCAAACTATTTTAAAATCTTTATATAATTCTATTTACAAAACAGTCCGTCGTACTCCTCATGCTAGCGGAGGAGTTTCTCTTGCCATTAAGAAAGGCATCAGTTATACTGCTATTAATTTATCTTCCAAATTGGAAGCAGTAGCCGTTGTCGTTCATCTTCCAGTTCAGTTTACGATATGTTCTTTTTATCTACATCCCTCATAAAATATCACATATAATGATTTTCGAGATCTATTACTCGAACTTCCTCTTCCATTCCTTTTAATGGGAGATCTGAACGCTCACAGTCCGACTTGGGGCATCAATCATCGAACTGATGCAAGGGGTAAAATAATAGACTCTCTTATAGATGAATTTTCGCTCATACTCTGCAGCCCCTGTGAGCAGTCTTTCTATAGCCGAGCCCACCAAACCTGGACTTCTATTGATCTCTGCTTAGCCTCTCGCTCATTTCCTATAATTCCCCAGTCTTACTTCCATTGTGATCTTGCAGGTAGTGATCATCTACCTCTTTTGCTTTCACTGCAAATTGACCCGTTTCTTCCACAGTCTATCGGGAAATGGAGGATAGACAAAGCCAATTGGGAGAATTTTACAAAACCTTGTAGCGATAACTTTAGACATTTTGAAATTTCCTCATCTCACAGAGAAAATCTTGAAAGGTTTGCCTCAGTAATTGTTCAAATTGCTACCCTCTCGGTCCCTAAAACCAAACCATCTAAATATTTAAGAATGGTTCCTTGGTGGACACCCGAATGTCGTGCTGCTTTGACGAAACGGCATAGAGCTTTAAAAATTTTAAAAACACGTCCATCATTAAGTAATTATATCAATTACCATAAAGCCAGGGCAGAAGCGCGGTGGATTATCAACCAGGCAAAAAGAAATTGCTGGACAAAATTTATATCTTCCATCTCAATCGGAATTTCAACGAAAATAGTATGGAATAAAATAAAAGCCATAAAAGGCAGACAAATTAACAATATTCCGCGATCGATAGCTTACAATGGAAAAATTCTTACCGAGCCTAAGGAAATAGCTAATGCCTTTGGGCAGCACTTATCTAGTATTTCAAAAAATCCTTCGGCACTTCATGAACTTCAGTTCCCTCCTTATCTTACCCTTGATAATGAACCCTACAATTTACCCTTTACATTAGATGAACTAAACCAAAGTATTAGTTCATCTCGTTCCGAATCACCAGGTCCAGATCAGATTCATATTGAATTTATAAAGCGCTTACCAACAAGAGTAACTGACCTGTTGTTGACGCTCCTCAACAATATGTGGATAAATAGAGACTTTCCTAAAAGTTGGTCATCGGCAACAGTAATCCCTATACTGAAATCCAATAAAGATCCAAAACTCGTACAAAATTATAGCCATTAATACCATTAGTACCAAAATTATAGCCCATCTCTCTTACATCCGTTCTCTGCAAAGTGACCGAAAAAATAATTAACCGCCGCCTTTTATGGAAATTAGAGACAAGGCATCTACTAGACAGCGAACAATGCGGATCCCGTTATACTAAATCAACAATGCACAATCTTTTTAAATTTAATTCCTTTATAAAATTTTCGTTTACTAGAAATCAGCATGTTTTCGCAGTTTTCTTAGACCTGGAAAGTGCATTTGACTCATGCTGGAGAAACAAAATTCTAAAATCCCTTCAGGATTGGGGATTCTCGGGCAATATTCTGTTTTTTATACAAAACTTTCTCAATAATCGGAATTTCAACGTTCGTGCTGGCTCGACTTTTTCAAACAAATTCGAACTACACAACGGTATTCAGCAAGGATCTGTTCTAAGCCCAACCCTATTCAACATTGCCATTAACGATATCAAATCGTTCATACAAAAACCTGTGAATGTTGCACTATACGCTGACGACGTCCTGATTTATTACAGCTCTACCGATGTAAACTTTGGGCAATATGTTATACAAGAGTCCCTCAACAGCCTTGAAACATGGGCCGCTAGTTGTGGCTTCAGGTTTAGTCTTTCTAAATCCACTGCTATCCACTTTTGTCGAATTCGTTGATGTACCCAACCACTTACAGCACATATTGGAAATCGACCTTTGTAAAAACGCGATTCAATTCGACATCTAGGAGTAATGTTGGACTCAAGACTGACGTGGAAACTACAAATCGAAACACTACTGTCCAAATTGTCAAAGAAGTGCAATTTAATAAAATCACTTTCCGGTACTACTTACGGCTGCGATAGAACTTCCTTGTTGAGGTTATACAGATGTCTAATAAGGCCGATTATTGACTACGGATGCGAAGTATACGGGGATGCCTCAAAGAAAATATTAAACAAGCTAGATCCAGTACACCATTCAATGATCCGTCGAGCAACCGGAGCCTTCAGGACTAGCCCTATTAACAGTCTACTTTGGGAGGCTGATGAATGGCCGCTAGAACTACGCAGACACTTTCTTTTGTTAAAGTTTTTAGGACGCTTAAAAGTAACTACAGACTTCTTTGACTTCTCGACGTATAAATTACCAACTCGCCTTGCCAACTACCCGCCACTAATCAATACGTACACACTTCCAAAGCTGTTCAAATCAAACGTAAACCCTTTACCTCCTTGGACAAATAGTAGAACACTTTTCGATTTTTCATTAAAAAACAAAAAAAAAGTTAAATAGCCCACCAGTAGCACTAAAACAACTCTTCTTAGCTCATATAAATAACTACGAAAAGTACACATGCATTTATACCGATGGGTCGAAAAAATCAGAACATGTTGGATGTTCCGTTGTTCTACCTACGGAGACCATCCGCTACTCTCTACCCTCCATTTATTCAGTCCTATCCTCCGAACTCTTTGCCATATATTTAGCGTTAGATATAATAATCAACGAAATTAACAATGACCACATTTTAATTATTAGTGATTCCTACTCAGCCCTAAAACTAATAGAGAACTTTCAATCATGCAACAACCCCATTGTCTTCCAAATTATACAAATTATTCAAATTACAAAAAAAACAATAACATTTTTGTGGGTCCCCAGTCACATAGGAATACCAGGCAATGAACTGGCTGATAGCGCAGCAAAAGAAGCATCCACCATACTTCCAGCACCAGACAATAAAATAGCGCTATACGATTACAATAAAGCAATTTTGAACCAGTGTAGAGAGGCCTGGCGATATTGTTGGGCAAAGGTTCCTATCACAAACAAAATGAAAAGAATGTTTCATGACATGAATCCACTTCCAGAGATTCAAGGAAACCGACGGGAGCAGACTATCATCACACGCCTCAGAATAGGGCACACCAGGCTCACGCATGCTCATCTACTCGACGGAAGTTCGCCACCAAGATGTCGCAGCTGTGATACAGCTTTAACAATGTTTCACATCTTGGAAAATTGTCCGAGCTTAGATTCATCAAGGACCTCATATCTGCTGTTAGGATATCGACAAGCCATACAACCTGGAAATCAGAAACACCTATTCCAATTTTTGAAAAAACACAATTACTACAGACATATTTAAACAATATCATCCTCATAAACGAATTCACAAAGTAAATTAGAAATAACCTATTCAGTTGTAACAACACGTTCTTTAAACAAAAATACTAACAACATACACATCCAAAATTTTACATACATAAGACATATTGAAATGTAAATCAACAATCAAGATGGTGCCTCTAACCTATAAAGTTGCACACGGCACCTAATAACCAAATAAATAAATAAATAATTCTATTATTTTAATGAACATATTTGAAATTCAAAAAATAGGTAGAAAAATCGTATAGTGGACACACCAGATTTGTATTTAAATAATTGGTGATGTATCACTATCTTTCTTGACAAAGCCTTTAATGTATTGTCAATTAATTTTATTAATTTAGTTGGACTTTAGTACGTTTGTGTCAACAAAATATCTACATGTACCTATTATGTACCTATTCTGTAAGATCTGAAGTAACATGCTTAATAAATAGTAATGAGCTAATAGATTAGCTGATGAGCTAACTGCAAGACCAAGATGAGTCTTGGTCTTGCATTTGGGCATCACTAATAGCAACCAAATCACCACAATTATCTCAAAAACGGATCATTTTAATGATTTTAAACACAGAGCTCATTGAATGTTAATATATTGTAAAATGTATGTGTATTTGCATATTTTCACATGTACAAAAAAAAAAAAAAAAAAAAAAAAAAAAAAAAAAAAAAAAAAAAAAAAAAAAAAAAAAAAAAAAAAAGCGCTGCAAATTATTTCACAATGGTTTATTATTTCCAAACAATTATACACCAAAAGTAACATTACCTTCCGAGTTAGAAAGAAAAAAAACAAAAGGTGATTCCAATTATTGGATAAAACTGTTTTTCTTTAATCATTAGTAATATACTAAAAAAAAAAAATAGCATTAGTTCAGTAACAAATCCAAAATTTAAAAACCAAACCAAGGATATAACATTTGGAGTAGAACATATTAAAAAAACCGGAGACCATATCTTTGCTCCTAATTGTCCGATTTTAACGATTTTTTTTTTGTTTTTTTAGGAAATTTCGTAAACTTTTAAAAAACTATATACAAAAAGTGTAAACATTTTGCGTTATTCGGAATTTAATTTTACCATTCCTTGTCACTTTTCTTCCAGCTTCTTTTCGTTGAAGTATGTTATATAGATAAATTTAAAGGGCGTCGAGAAAATGACTTTAGCGAAGTTTCATTGAAATCTTTTTGTGTTTATTCGTTTAGGAGCTACAGTCTATAGCAACACAGGTTTTTCGGCCGCCATTTTGAAAGTTAAAGGCGGAGAGTAATGTCGATGAAGGAGAATCATCCTCGGGTAACCTCTGATTTTATATCAAAATTTGAAAAAAATCGGTCCAGTAGTTTCGGAGAAAATGCGCGGACGGCGGACGGACAAAAAAATTTGGATTCGTTTTTCGAATTCTACGCGTCCTGAAACGTGAAACCTCAAATTTTGAGAGGGGGTTAAGTTTTTGAATTTTTTGGTCGATCACAATGGTTGATTATTGAAAATAATAAACCAAAAATGGTGAGTATGCTACAATAATTTCCTTGGCATATATTTTCTAATTGGTTGATGTTATTTAGTTTCGATAGCTGTTTAAATCTGATTTTTCGGTCTTATTGGCATAAAATATACGGTTTATCAAATTGTTATTGAAATAACTTAATATATTTATTACCTTATCCATTATCTTCCACTGCGCCAGGTCGGGTACCCCTGCCTAATAAAAATGGCTGAAGTATTCCTAACAAACATAAATTGCTGGAGGAAGTGGCTATGTAATTAATAATATGGCTGGCTAGTGAATATGGATGTGGAGCGGAAGCTGGCAGTTGGGAAGGAAGAGGAAGTTTATACAACTGCTTCTATCCAACTAATTATCTTGTTAATTAATCGTCACTGCCTTTACAATACCAGCCTTCATCTACGCTTCGCTCAATGTATCAGTATATCAGGGTGTTTGCTTGTGTGCTTGCATAGAATAAATGAGCAAGTATTGGAATATAATCTAGCACGAATTCTATATTATCTTTCACGCATATAGAAAAAAATATTTATAATATAAAAATCTAAATCTTCAACTTATAATTACTATTATTGAGATATTTTTGTATCCCCACTGCTGAAGGTGTTGTTGTAGAGCCCTTACTCAGCCACCGCTGGCTTTTAATACCAGTGAAGTGGTTGAGGAAGAAGCGTATGAATCTCCTGAAGCCTCTCTTTTCAACAAGTCTGGTTCGGAGTTCTCATGGCCGAGTGTAAATGGTGTAAATAATGTACCTGTATACATGTGTAAATAGTATACCTGCGTCTAAGATATTTATTTATTTTTAAGAACATTTTAATTATATTTTATTTATTTATTTTAATTTTATTATTAATATTATTTATATTTTTTCCTTCATTATGATATTTTATTTTGTTCGTATTTCGCTGTATATTATTTTGAAATGATCCTATTTTTTTTTATTTTTTTTTTTGTAAATATGGTTTGAATATGCTCTCTGAACTCTATTATAAATGTCCTTTATTGAGACAGATTGTAATATTTATCAATGAACAAGTAATCCATTGAAAAAAAAAAAAAAAAACTACCAAAGGTAGAAAAGCATTTTAATTATATTTTATTTATTTATTTTAATTTTATTATTACTATTATTTATATTTCTTCCTTCATTATGATATTTTATTTTGTTCCTATTTCGCTGTATATTATTTTGAAATTATCTTTTTTTTTTATTCTGTAAATATGGACTGAATGTGCTCTCTGAATTCTATTATAAATGTCCTTTATTGAGACAGATTGTAATATTTAAACAAGTAATCCATTGACTACCAAAGGTAGAAAAGCATTTTATTAGTACAAGAGGTTAAAACAATTTTTGTACTCAAAATAGAAAATTTCCACTTGCGTTTTACGTTTCAGACAATCAATTTGCTTCGGTGTGTGTCTGTCTGTAGTCAAATAGATGTAACGGCATATCACCTGCTACAGTTAATCCAATTTTCATAAAAGTTTTAGGTATTGTATGGGTTGGTGTCTAGAAGATCCCATATCACTTTGAACAAATTCCATCCAGCACATCTGCTTACGCATGCCCAAACGCATTTTTGTAGATATACTAATATCGCAAAAACAGCTCATTCGATTTAGCTCAAACTTGGACAAAAAGTAGATATTGGTAAAAAATTAATGTAGTGTCAATTTAATTGAATTCTGTCCACTATTGTTTCTTATATATGAGCAAACATGTTTTTCTTCATACTTCTGTATCTCTAAAACAGCATGTTTTAATTGGCTAAAATTTAGAGAGAAGTTCGGGATTAGTAAACAGATAGTTAAATACGTATCAATTTTATCAAATTTTATCCAATACTCCATATAAAAAAAAGAAAAAGGGATCCGCTTTCAGATCTAGAAATGTGTTATTTTTGAAATTTGGAGAATAAAATAGAAATTACCCAATATCAATTTTATTGAATTCCATTAAATAATTAAAATTAATATAAATAATTGTTTACGATATAATGGCTATGAAATGTAGAAGCAGAGACCATATGGAGCGAAAGTGAGGTTAAGAAAAAATTTTTATGAGGTTATACAATTTTTGGTTTTATTCAAAAAGCTAATTTACACTGTATTTTTTGGTCGAATACAAACGTTCCTAGCATGACACTTACTGCCTTCCCATATATTTCGTCTAATTTTCAGTAAATTTAAATTAATTTTTACTCTAAGATTGTAAAAAAGAAATGTCTTATTTGTGATTGTGTTTATTTCTATTAAAGTATAACCAACTCATCGCGGTCTTGATTTGTTTCTTAAATATCAATGTTGTGTGAATTTCACGCATATTTTTATATTCCAGCTTAATTAGTTTTGTTTTGACTGAAGAAAATTATTAGTCTTCTTAATTCCGAACAAACAAAGTTGAATTTTTCCTATTGATTTTTGTTACATTCATTTTAGTAGTGAAAACATGCCTATTAAGTATATATCACTACTGTTAATACAAAAGGTCGTATCTAAAGATTTTCAACTTTTATTCTATTTGCGCTAAAGGTGACATTTTGTAGTCTGCAATTGATATAAGTAGTCTGCTATTATGGAAAATAGCAGAGGGCAATAAAATATAAAATTGTCCTATTAAATCATAAAGAAATAATTAGTTTTTATACTCTCCAGTAAAACACTCAATGTTTTACTTATTTATTACTTCTGCACTAACAATAGTAATATGCATATTCATTATGCCCTGGATTTCTTTTAATCACGAATCATCAAATATGCAATTTACTAAAGAGTCGCTTTTTTTACATTTTAGTATTCACTGATGAACAAAACTCGTGGATATCAATCCCGTATATGTTGAGGAATTGCCATACTAAATTTCCAAAAAAGGCTTCTTCCAGAAATTTAATTCTCTTTCAACAAATTTTAAACCTTGTAATATAGATATTTTTTAGCCAATGAAAACTGTGAGGAAGCTATACTGACCTCATTTGGCAGACGTTTATCTATAAATTGTTAGTTCATCCCAAATATTCAATGAGCACGTTATTAATGTAACTAAACTTTTAAGGTCTTTTAATTTTTTTTTTATAAATTTAATTATTTTTTCTCTTCATATCTTTATCTACACCTTTCATGAACTAAATCATAAGCAGATGTGCTGTTAATTTTAAGAAAATTAGCATTTAAGGCATGAGAAAGAATGGTACCCAGCAGCACCTCTTCCTGGTCTTGGTTATACTTCCTTAATTCAGGAAAGGAGATCTCTCATCCAGCTCCTCTTTAGTCTCCTCCTGATAGAGATGTCAGCTGTGGCTATATCGTTGATAAATCTGATAGGAAAATTTAATTTTCGCAATTAATTTATTAGATTATGTATACCAGATCACAGATAAAATTTAAAGTTTTGAAATAATTCATCGTAATTATTTTTTTTAAAAACAGTAACACAGGTTATAATAATAATATTATGCTTTTAAGCAATCAGTGGTGAATCTCAACTTATTTTGTTATAAACCTCAATTTAATTAACATGGATTTAAAATTTATAAAACCAACGATGTTTTTCTAAATATGTGATAACTGCAGTCCAGTTGGAATGTGATAAAAATAATCGCAATCAATCTATGATTATATTGATAACAGAACTTGACTGCTTACTAGCCTATTTAATATTTTTACAACAAAGATAAATATTACTTATCTTTAAAAGAAATTTAGTCTAGTTTACTATAAGCAATTGACCTAAAATATATATAAGTATATATTTTTCAATTGTGAGTAAATGGTTGACTGTCGTGAATAATGGAGAGAAGAATAGTTGGGGTGATCAGTCAAATAAGAAGGCAAAAATAAATGATAATATTTATTTTGACATTTGCCGACGTTTCGACCTGAAGTTCAGGCCATCATCAGGGCTAGGAAATGAACCAGATAACAAGGTATGAGAAATATAAGTAGTGTAGGTAAAAAAAAATAAAGTAAAATGCAATTATTAGAATAATAACGATAGTAAGAACTAAGAGATAAATGATAATAACCGGTACAAAGTGTGGAATGATGAAGTAAACATAATCAAAAAAGGTGATATAAGTATTAAAATAGGAATCTTAGAATAAAATGTAAAACAGAAAAATATGAAGTTATTTAAGAAATGGAAATAAATAGTAAAATTAAGATATTGTGAATAGAATAGTTAGATAGAAAATTGAGATGTTGTAAAGTCTATCAAGATGTACAGACAACGTATAATATAAAAAAAGAGTTAAAACAGAGAAAAGGAATGAAAGGAAGGAGGGAAGAAACAATATTTGTTCTATATATATTTTTTTTTTTCGAAGTCCCCTCTTATTTCAGAAAGGAACGTGTCTTTATATAATACATTATTTAATTTAGAAGTTGACATTAAAATAAAGATATGAAATAAAAATTATTGTGAAATATTATTTCTCTGTCATATTAATCAAGATTTTAAAATGGAGATACAGTTCCGAAGCGCCTACTAATAAAAATATATCATATGGAAGATCTGACTTTGCGACTTATTAAGATAAAAAAATGTATATATATTCCAGATAAACAAGAAGAAAAAAATATATAATAATTTTTATAAAAGTTGTATTTGAAAGGAGGTAGGTACCTACGTTGTTAAATATAAAATTGATGACTTCAATTATTTCGATTATGCATTCTTATTCATTTAATATTCATAATGTTCTAATGAATAAAATTAATATATTTCAAACTTACAGTGACTAATAATATATTCATTCAAAAAGACTAAGACGACAGAATCGAAATAGCTATACAACGGGATATCGCGTGATCCGCCGCCGTTCGCGTTCTAACCATCTAGTTAGCATGTAATGTTGTTCGAGGTGACAATGAATGAATCGTTGGGCGCTCAAATATTTGAACGTTTGATAGCTTGAGTATAACGTAGATGGGAATATTTCCTTTTTTTTTTACACTTTTTTATCACACGTGTCAAAAAATAGTAATGAAAATGAGTGAATTTCGATGATAGTTGCAAAATGTAATGGCATGTAAGGAATGAGGGAAAGCAGTACCCAGCGGCACCTCCTTCTGGCGTGATATCTACATTTTGAAGGTCCCTCAATCAGCTTCTCTTCAGTTTTTATGGACGTTGCCTGACTTGTATGTTGTGATCATGTCATTCATAAGTATGTTGGGGTGTCCCTGTAAATTGTGGAATCGTTTGTAGTGGGTTTGTATGTTTTCGTTAACAGTCGGCATATAAAGGTCAATGTAAGGTTATGTTGCCAACGTTTCATGGTGCTTTTGTGATTGTCCTGAATGTTTTTATTTGAAAGTTTTTTGTATGCCTTTTTGGCTGTTCCAAATATCTGTGATTTGTAAGTCCAAACAGGTTTTAGTAAGTGGTTGTATGTATTCAATTTGTGTTCAAGTTTTAGTTTCGAGTGTTTTTCTATTTTAGTGAATGGGGTCTGTCGATGGAGTCTGTGCATTGTAAAGGAATACTGCAGGGCATGTTTCACGTCGAAGAGTAAATGTGATTCTTAAAACTAACGTTTCTTGAAATTATATTAGAATTTAATTATTTTTAGTAAAATTGGCACTGTAACAATATTTTTGAGACAAAATTGTCAAGGGGCGGGGTGGCCAAACGGGCTAATGCGTGTGCACAGCACAATTTGAATTTTCGGAATTAAATTTTTTATAATGACGAACAAGGGGAAAATATGGAAGAGACTGCAATGTAATTGTATATGATCTACGATTTTTCTAATTCTACTTTCCTAGATGAGCAATAACCCTATCTTCATCTTGGGAGAGGAAGATAGGGTCGTGCGCCATCGATCATGGGGGGGGGGGAGGGGGGAGTTATCAATAACCAGTTGTGTTTGAAACAAATTCAAACATGCTTCTTCATATGGCTGTTTATAACATGTTTTTAAATAAACAAAATATATAAGATACGTTACATCAAGAGGTTAGGATGTAGTGAGCATTTAGATGACCTACTACGATAAGATAATGTTATAAATTAAGTTAAAAATTCTAAAATCACAACATCAAATCTATAATATTTTAGTGAGTTGATGACTTCTCCTAAAGAAGTGGGAAGATATTTTTAATTCCCAGAAAAAATGAAAAGTTATATTTAGTGGGCATCTTATTCTCGTTATAGATCTTTCATTTCTTCCTTAAATTTTTATAAAGGATTTTTTTTTTAGTGAAAACTTCTTTAGGCGCGTTTTGGACTTCTTTATGCAGAGTAAATTAGATTGATCGGTCAGGAAATGTTAACGCTAGAGTCTATTCTAATGTTTTCTCATATAGATTACAATATCTTAGAAACTAAAAATCGAGCCAGCATACTGTAAGCGAGAAAACTGTTCAGCATTTCATCCACTCTGTAATAGGCTATAAGTCATAATTGTATCTTAACGCGATGGCCTGTTAGGGAGGCGAATAGGAAAAAATAGAGTCGAAAGCCAAATGATAACGAGGCTAGTTGAACAAATGTATTAAAACAATGCAGATACTAAAAATCTTATCTGTATACCGAAAGCGAGGGAAATTTTAACATTTCATCTCCTTTGTAATGAGCTATTATTTATAATTTATATTTCATATTATTAATCTCGCCTTGTTTATGTTTTCACTTATATCTTGTGGTTTAAAGCACACACCATAGCTTTTTTTTTTTATAAATATTTCTTATTAAATTTTTATTTTGTTAAAAGTACTTTTCAGATGTATGCTTTCTTCACCTTTATATATTCGGTATTTAATTTCTCTTGTTTTTCATGATATTTAATTTTGCCATTCTATTATTCATCATACTCTTCAAGGAAGATATTATAAGCAGGATTCCATAACTGTACCATATAATATGTTCCAGTGTTTTAGAGTAATTTCTAAAAATAATTCTTGGTGACCCTCCGAGGCGTCTGAAAAGAAGATAGCCTCGTGATCTACTTATGTAAATATATTATTAGAGTGCTACCAATGGGTAGTTTGTATTATTACTGTGTGCACATTTAATAGTTGTTTTTTTTTTTTATAATACAGTTGTAAATATCAATGAATAAAATAAAAAAAAAAAATTCTTCTTGATAAGTTGGACTTACTCACAGGCGGATCTCCTTGAGTGAGGGCTTGCGAGGCGAAACCCCGCCCTTCTCCCAAAATGGCAAAATTTAATCATGTTTTATGAAAAATTTCTTTAAGTATTAGTATTAATAGGACTTCAAGAATAACTTAAACACCATTTATAATTGGTAAATGGTTGACTGTCGTGGATAATGAAGAGAAGAATAGTTGGGGTGGTCAGTAAAAAATGAAGGCAAAAATAATTTCTTATATAACTTCATATTTCTTTTTATGTTTTACATTTTATTCTAAGATTCCCATTTGAACACTTATGTCACCCTTTTTGATTATGCCTACTTCATCATTCCACACTTTGTAACGGTTATTATTATTTATCTCTTAGTTCTTAATCATTATTCTAACAATTTCATTTTACTTTATATTAATTTTTTTTTTATAATTTTTTGTTTATTTTTTATTTTTTTACCATCACTACTTATGTTTCTCATAACTTGTTATCTGGTTCTTTTCTTAGCCCTGATGAAGGCCTGAACTTCAGGTCGAAACGTCGGCATATGTAAAAATAAATATTATTATTTATTTTTGCTTTCTTTTTTGACTGACCATCCCAACTATTCTTCTCTTCATTAAACACCATTTAATATAGATAGTTAGTTTCTTTCTTTTTTTTTTTTTGTCTCCTTATTTAGTACCTTTATCTACCTTAAGACGTTTACATTGCTTTAGTTTATCAAATAAATCGTTCTCAAATCTTTTCTTTGATCAATTTTCAGGAAAATAAATTTAATTCAATTTTTTTTTTGTTTCTTCATGAACATATGTAAAGATATAAAAACTTTTCTGAAATATTTAGGAAAGTCGTGTTAGTGGGTACGCCAGATATTTTATCTAAATATGATGTGATTGTATCTTGTCCATTCTAGCCCTGAAGAAGACCTGCAAAGTCGGGTCGAAACGTTGGATTTTAATAAAATAATTTTTCCACAATTTAGTCTATTTATGACCACCACCCCGGACCATCTCCTTCCTGTATAATAAGTTTAATTTATAATTTAATTTTTAATATCTTAAGTTAAATTGAATCGTTTATTTCAAAACTGCCACGTGTCATTTTCACAGGCGTTAATCATGTTTTTAAGCGTATATTTTTGTAGAAAAAAAAAGAATTCAAAAAATGAAAGTGAGCACGATTCCGGGTTATGAAAGTTCAACTTTTAAATGCCATTCCTATGAATCAATTTTAGTCACACCTTTTAATTATATGTGTTTAATAATGTAAATTTGAAACCGACCAATAACATTAAGACTTGGCATATCCCCTAATAATAATTCAAACAGCGTTACAAGAGATTCGTGATGGGAAGGTGGCATACACAGAGAGCACCTTGAAGGCCCAGGAACTTGAGGCCTCAAAGATAAATTTGGCAGTTAATGGCCCGCGAAGGGATCATTGCCGAACGAAGCGGAACATTCTGTTTCGGGTCTTCTTTCTCGTTCCCGGCCTTCGGGAGGATGACGGACATTTTCTTACACGTTCTGTTTCACAACTGCCACTTTTATTAAGGCCCCTGTTAATTCATCAACTAGGCATTTCGCAATGTCGAAACACTCGGTGGTAGAGGCGCTAATGACTATATATGTATGCGTTTGCAGTTTTTATTTCCCACTATTGAGGCATGATGAGGCTAGAAATACTCGACTATTGCAGGTCATTGATGGAGACGGAAAAGTAAACGTTTTATTTATTTAAATATATTATAGTAGAGCAGGTTACGGACCTGTGTTGAATAATTTCAATGAAACGTTTTGTGGTGGTACTAGGTAAAAAAAAACAAAAAACATTCTTGCAAATGTGACCTAGGACTGAGAAAAAAAAAATTATAAAATATTTTTTTCTTTTTCTGTTTTCTGAATTTGCTCAGCATTGATTTCTAAGTTATTATACATATATTAATACATACATGTTTTTTCATTAAAATAAATAAAATATTGCTAATTGTATTATCTATAATTAATTACAAAAACCCACAGAAACTTTCAGTAAAGTAGGCGAAGTAATTATTTGTAATGATAAAATGGTTCAGATATACTTATATTATTGATTATATTAATAGCTATATTATTGAAGCATAGCTTTCCAACGGTTGTAGTGACTAATTAGGAGTTATGGAAAATCTTTAGGAGTTATGGATATTTTAGTGAACAGCATAAAAAAAACCTTCCATAAAATTAAACACCCAAAGTATTTTTTTTCTGATTTAAAAAAAAAATCGCATTTATGACTTTAAGAGGGCGTTAAAAACGTACGGACCTACTACATACCACCCTCGAATTACCGAAGGTGGGCGACTTTATTACACGCAGGCCTATCAAATTTTTTGATAGCGTCAAATACTCGACAGACCCACTTTTTAAAACACTTACTCCACTTACTCACAAACCTATGAGATAACAGACATATATTAAAACTTATTACTAGACTGAAAAAATGAATTGACATTTACAGAACACTAGTGAGCCCCGTCACTAACTAGACTAAGACGAACCATAACTATGAATAACCACAGTACTCCCAATTCCCCATCCTACTCTTAAAATGCACTCTGTGCAGTACAAGAGCTCATGTTCAAGCCTCGTACTACCACTCTGTTCTCAACACCACATTATATAGGGTTAAGAAAAAAAAAAAAAAAGTTCTTCACAAAAGTGGCAAATCATTGAATCCCAACAACATTAACAACTGGTGTAGTTAAAATATTCGCAAATGTTAGGGTATTAGAGATTGTTAACATTTCCTAATTTTTATTTTTAAGTTTTTATTTTTACAGATTAGCATTAATCCATATTTGGCATTATGTTATCACCGATTTCATCCGACACTTTGTCAAGGCGATTTTTTCCTAATTACGCCATTGCCAATACTTCGGTGCCATACATACAAACAATTGCTCAATATGTCCTTGTTTTCATTTAAACAATATATTTTTATTATTTATTTAAAATTTATATTAAAATCAGAAATCTTTTAATCGAAATTTCTTGTATGCTGACTGATATCAGAAGCTACCAGACAATTTCAACTTTGTGTTCAAATATTTTTATCTTTATGGTTAAATTGAAATTAATGTTGTCAAAGTTTCTTACCCTCAAGTGTCCTATAATATTACGAGTTAGTAACTTCGACGGTGAGTAAGTTTATGTCTATTTCCGGAATTATTAATTTACTTTTTTGTTTATACAGCTTTTATTGGATAGTTATTAATGAATTGGAAGTGAATACTAAAATTAATAACTTAAACAGTGATAATTACTTTATAATTGGTAAATGGTTGACTGTCCTGGATAATGAAGAGAAGAATAGTTGGGGTGGTCAGTCAAAAAAGAAGGCAAAAATAAATGATATTTATTTTTACATATGCCGACGTTTCGACCTGAAGTTCAGGTCATCATAAGGGCTAAGAAAAGAACCAGATAACAAGGTTTGAGAAACATAAAAATTACAGTAAAATGAAGTTGTTAGAATAATGACAATAGTAAGAACAAGAGACAAATAATAATAACAGGTACAAAGTGTGGAATGATGAAGTAAATATAGTCAAAAAAGGTGACATAAGTATTGTAAAGGGTTTGTTAGAAAAGTATTGTTAAAAGTATTGTTAGAATAAAATGTAAAACAGAAAAATATGAAGTTATATAAGAAATGGAAATAAATAGTAAAATTAAGATATAGTGAATAGAATAGATAATTACTTTAAACAAATTATGGTTAGTTTAGATGTTAAGGGCCTATTTACTTATTATCTATAGATGAATCCAATCAGATAAAAGAAAATGAAACATATTTGTAAAAGAACATGCTATGTTTAAAAATGAAATGAGTTGAAGATATGGAATTACAAACACTCATTACCATATTTTCTTTATTACTAAAATTATATTTTTTATCTTTTTATTTTCGCCGTATATCAACTTTTTTTTTAAATGTCCGTTATTCTAAATAAATAAAATAAAAAACGAATTATATTTTTGTTTCAAACTTTTTTAAAATTATATTACTATAGAATTGACAAAACGAAAATTTTATTTCTTTAATTTTTGTTGAAGTTACAGCTATTATGTAAAGAAAACAAGGTTGCGGTTCGATTGGCGATAATCGATTACACCATCCAAGGAGGTAGTTCATAAGAAACCAATTACATAAAAAAGATGCCAATCACTGTAGCTGTTTGGTGGGTGTGGCGGTTGTGTACGTCCATTTGCAGTTTGGATGGTAATGTTTCCATAAGTTCACTGCATAGACCACTTTTTATTTAATTTTTAACATCTTATCGCAACCTAAAACTTTTATATCTTCAAAAATTCTAAGAATTGGACCGTTTTCTCGTTAACTCAATTAATTTAACGAGTTGCTAAATAATCAGAAATACCACCCATTTGATTTTCATTTATTTCGTAATATAAATTTATCTAAAAATCCAAAGTGGTCTACAAAAATATTTGACTATTTGCCCAATGTAACCTCGTTGTTTTGACAGAGTGAGGATGAAGCATGCCTGCCGGTCCAATAATTTTTAGAATACTAATTTGTCCTAACTAAGTCCGAATGAAAAATTACAGGACTTAAATGAAAAACTATATTGGTTATACCAATTATTTACATATAGTAACTAAGATTGTCAAGTATTAGTAACTATTTTGTTTTAATTTTTATTCAAAAATCGACTTGTTTTTTTTAACAATGCTGGTCTTGGTCTTGCAACAGTTAGGCGGCCTTGGTCTTGGTCTTGCAAATTACTAGACCAAGACCGTTTTTGGGCAACACTACAGTCGCCCTTATTCAGCCACCGCTGGCTTTTAATACCAATGAAGTGGTTGAGGGAGAAGCGCAGGGATCTCATGAAGCCTCGCTTTTCCTTCCACATGTTTGGTTCCCATGGCCGATTGTAAATAGATATGCCTACATCTAAGATGTTTATTTTCATTTATTTATTTTTTAATAACATATTAATTCTATTTTATTTATTTTATTGTCTTTGTTTTTCCTCATTATGATATTCTATTTTGTTCCTATTTCGCACAACAGTCTTGCAGTTACTATAAAATCCTGTTTCAGAATCGAGAAACCTAACAAAGCAGTAATTACAAATCAGAAGAGCTAAGTGCAAAAATGTAGTGGTTCTAACAATTCTTTATATATAGTAACTAAAATTGTCTAGCATTAGTAAATATTTTGCCTTAATTTTTATTCACAAAAACAAACTTTTTTTTTTAACAGTCTTGGTCTTAATCTTGCAGTGACTCGGCATGCTTGGTCTTGGTCTTGCAAATTACTAGACCAAGACCGTTTTTGGGCAATACTATTGTGGCCATTATTCAGTCTCCGCTTTTAATACCAGTGAAGTGGTTGAGGGAGAAGCGCTGGGATCTCATGAAGCCTCGCTTTTTCTTCACAAGTCTGATTCGGAGTTCCCATGGCCGATTGTAAATAGGTATGCCTACCTCTAAGATATTTATTTTTATTATTTTTTTTTTTGTATGACAATATTTTAATTCTATTTCGTTTATTTATTTTAATTTTCTTCCCTCATTACGATATTCTATTTTGTTCCTAATTCGCTGTATATTATTTTGAAATTACCTTATTTATTTTTTTATTTTGTCAATATGGTGTGAATTTGCTCTCTGAACTCTATTGTAAGTGTCCTTAATTGAGAAAGATTGTAATATTTATCAATAAACAAGTAATCTATTATTATTAGACGCTGAGGTACTTTAATTTTCGAAAAGAAAATATTGTTGGGGCTTCGGCCCAATAACTCTTCACCATCTTGAATCCGCAAGTCCTTATTTCAATTATGGTTTTCGGAACCTTCCCCTCTTAAGACTAAATTAATTAAGATTATTATATTATTTTAATTATAAAATAAAATCTATATAACATGACAACAGCTAATATGAATTGCGTAAAGACTAAATGTCCGAAATAAATTTAATTTCTCATCCACTAAAATACAACATATAAAGGTTAAATAAAATAATCTTTTTATAATTTATGGTTGGTTATAGGAATTCAGTTTTAACATTTAAACCGATGTTTAGTTTGGTATGTATGCTGTTCACGTATTCGTTAGCCGTGACATTATAAAAATATCATATAAGATTATTATAAATTAGTAATAACGGCGAATAATTTATCTTAGAACCAATTACGAACTCTGCACGAACTCTAATGTTTCTGACTACTCTTGTGTTACGAACTCACGCTTTTTTAAATTTTTTCCACTAAAGTGTAATTGAGGAATCGCTACTTCTAACGTGATTATAATATTTAATGTGTTTTTGTAAAAATATCTACCAAATAGGCTCAATTATCTTTCCTCACCATTTCTTTTGATTATACAATAATATTTATTTCAAGATAAATGATTTTCTTTTTAAATCTGAAGTCAATGGAAGGAGGTGTTTTTTTACTTTCACTTACTTATATATGACATATTCTTTTACCCTATAAGAATATTTTTCGAAAACTCTTATTGGATATGGTAAAAATTTGATGTACAAATGGTCTGGCATCAATCTGTATTTAACGATTTTTTTTTTAAATTTCTTGATGATATTTACAACTGTATCAAAGAAATACATTTAGTAAATATGTACATATGGATATAATGACGTGAAAACACTTGTTGAGAAACTACTCAATGACAGCACTCTAATGATATGTCTTCATTAGGAGATCACGAGGCCATCTTCTTTTCAGACATTTCGAAGTGTTATCAGGAATTGAAGAGGAAGCAAAGTTAGAAAGGAGAGGATTACGATGATTCTGAAGTTTATTATGGAAATATAGGTAACTTTGGGAGGCCAAATCTTAAACATAAGAAGCACTAAGGTCATTGTGGATGGTTTTATTTGTAACAAAGTAAGGAGCATTGAGGATTTTGGATTGACTCAAGTCCATAAGTCCAAACAGGCCTTATTATAATCATATATATGAGTCTTTTGTAATTAATTGGAAGTTTAGAACGTTTGTCTAGTAAGTGTTGGAGTAATCGGAAACGTCTAGCGGTTTCTTATCGTTTCAGTCTGGTATGATATGGTATGATATGTTGTAATTGCACGGCACTATTTTAGGTATGTTTTCATTAACATGAAATAAACAAAAAAGTTCATTTTAACATATATTTCAAACTCATTTATTAAAAGATATCAAAGGTTAAAGATTTATTATTTATTATTACTGTTTATTTATTATTATTACAACATTTAGAGTAACTGTTCAAAGGGACCTCAGTTTTGTTGAATGCTGCATTCATTATGACGAATTCATGCTTCTCTGGCTCTTCGTATAGCATCAGGATGGTGCTTGATAGTTACTGCGGCTTCCACGATACGATTTCTTAGCTCTTCTTGCATGCCAACTGCCGCAGAATAAACCATAGATTTCTTCCAGCCCCACACAAAATAATCTAATGGCGTTAAATCTGCATATCGTGGTAACCATTCGACCTTCCCATCGGTCTCCGTAAGTTGCATTTAAATAATCAGTGACACTATTAGAAAAGTAAGCTGGAGCACCGTCATGCATAAACCACAGCCTTTGCCTAATGCCTAGCGCAAATATCTTCTAGGAGTTCGTGAAGATTATTTTGCAAAAAATGCAAGTAAGATATATCTGACAGCCTAGGTGGCAAAAAGAAGGAGCCGATGATGTTGTCGCTTTGAAGACCACACCAGACATTTAAAGAAAAGGTATGTTGGTAATGTCCAACAGCAGTCGTATGGGGGTTTTCTTCAGCCCAAGTATGGGTATTCTGAAAATTAAGGATCTCGTTTCTTCTAAAGCAAGATCCATCAGTAACCAAGTTAGGATCTCCTGCGTATTGTCTAATTAATTAATGGGAGATATTGTTGCGCTTGTTATAATCTTGTGGTAACCAATCTTGCCTACTCGATACGTGAAATGTATACAATTGGAGTTCGCGTAAAGTTCGCCATAACCGGAGAGGAAACATCGAAACGACATGACAATCTTCTGGTACTAGTAGTAGGAGATAACTGAACAGAATCGAGTATTTCTTCAACGATTGCAGTTCGTCGAAATCTTTATCGACCAGCGTTTACTCGCATTGGTTTTAGCTTGTCATTATCCTTAAGGCGTCTTTCAATGGCCTCAAACGTTTTACGATTTGGTGTTCTTGGATTAGGAAATTTTTCAAGATATCTTCGAACAGCAGCAGCACGGTTTCTATGTGCGCCTCGCCATAAGTTAAAACCATGTCTGTCTGTTCTGCAAAAGTGAATAAATATATGGTGTCTTCCATTATAATCATAAATTGAACTGTGTCACAGTATTCACTCACACTAAAACACACAGAACTAGACAAACAGATGAGCAACTACTGTCATTGCTTATCGTTCATTTGTTTATCAGGTGATTAAAACCTGTTATTTAGTATTTAACACGTTCAAATTTGTACAGTCAGTCTTAATGTAGTAAATAAATAATAAATCTTTAACCTTTGATATCTGTTTAGTAAAGGAATTTGAGATATATGTTAGTATGAACTTTTTAGTTTATTTTGTGTTACTGAACACATACCTAAAATAGTGCAATTAAGAAACACTTTGTATAGTAGGCGAAAATATTGCGATCGTGTAAAAAAAATAGAATTTAAGTTTTCAACAGAAATAGACCTTTTAAGTTGCACTGAATCCTAATAACTAAATCTTGCAAAATGATCTGTGTGTGTGTGTGTGTGTGTGTGTGTGTGTGTATGTAAACAGTCTACTTCAAAAACGAAAATTTGTACAAAACTAAAGTTGTGTATTTAAGATTGGTAAATACCTTGTCATACTCATGTCAAATTTAGTTGTTTCCCGGCCGTACTTCCCACTACAGCTGGTGCCCGCGGGAAGTTAGACCATTACCCTCTTAATTATGGGAGGCAAACAGGTTGCAAAATGAATGAAAGAACAGGCTAGGACAAAAAAAAAGTAAGATAGATCTCATCCCCACCCTTTTTTTTTTTTTTGTTCTTCCCTACCTCGCCTTTTAGGCTATACGGGATTTTCCCGGGCCGGGGGATGAGGGCGGGGAAATTTTAAAATCCCCTCCGGCACCGGGACGCGAACTCGTACTTTTTATATCATCTCAAATCTCTGTTATCCGGTTGCCAGGCAACTAGCGGTGCTGTTACACACGCTTTAGCCTATTCGGCCACCCCGCCCCCTCTCATTCCCACCCTGTAATTGAACAGGATTAAATGCTGAATTTTTATAATTAAAAAAATATATTTAGACAAATATTAGGAATCGCCTTTATTACTTTCCCTTCATTTGACAAGGAAATTAATGTTACATTTGATCCATAACTGTTTGTAAAAAACATGTGTAATAATTTGCAGAATTTTTTAAAATTTATAATTTTATTTTATAAATTTCATAAACAGCAATTTCTTTATAAGAAATTGAGAAATTTCAAGCTGTTTAAACATTCCAAAATACAATTATGAATGTTGGCAATGTTAAAAACGGTGCAAATTATTATACACCGGTTTATTATTTCCAAACACGTATTCGATTGCTTCAAGTGATGTAAGTCATTCTAAAAATCAAAACAAAGGATATGAGCTTTCCAGCAGGACGTTTGGAAAATATTCTAGCTTCATCGAATTGTTACATTCATTGAGGTCTAACACTCTATAAGGTACAGATTTTTCGACCGCCATCTTGATAGGAAAGTACTTTACTTGAAGTTTGATATATACATAAGTTTAAAGGCCTGCGAGGAGAACACTTTGGCCAAGTTTCATTAAAATCGGTACATTAATCTATGTGCTACAGTCACTAGTGACAGGTTTTTCGACGGCCATCATGAAAAGAAAGGGCAAATAGTAATTCTTCCAAGGGTCATCAATGGGTGCCTTTAAACATTTATACTGAATATCAAACAACCGTTCCAGTAATATCGGTAAGAAGCCGCGTGCGGTGGAAAGACGGATTTTATTTTTACTCGATTTTCGGATTCTACGTCTGTCTTGGTCTTGCACTTTTCAAGACCAAGAACAAAACTTATATTAAAATAATAAACAATAACTTTAATTAATTAAGTCTTAAGAGGGGAAGATTTCGAAAACGATAATTGAAATAAGGACTAGCGGATTCAAGATGATAAAGAGTTATTGGGCCGAAGCTCCATTCTTTTCGAAAATTAAAATGCAAGCTTCTAATAATAATAGATTACTTGTTTATTGATAAATATTACAATCTTTCTCAATTAAGGACAATTATAATAGAGTTCAGAGAGCACATTCACACCATATTGACAAAATCAAAAAATAAATAAGGTAATTTCAAAATAATATACAGCGAATTAGGAACAAAATAGAATATCGTAATGAGGGAAGAAAATTAAAATAAATAAACAAAATAGAATTAAAATATTCTTATACAAAAAATAAAAATAAATATCTTAGAGGTAGGCATACCTATTTACAATCGGCCATGGGAACTCCGAATCAGACTTGTGAAGAAAAAGCGAGGCTTCATGAGATCCCTGCGCTTCTCCCTCAACCACTTCACTGGTATTAAAAGCCAAAAGACTGAATAATGGCCACAATAGTATTGCCCAAAAACGGTCTTGGTCTAGTAATTTGCAAGACCAAGACCAAGACTGCCGAGTCATTGCAAGATCAAGACCAAGACTGTTAAAAAAAAAAGTTCGTTTTTGTGAATAAAAATTAAGGCAAAATATTTACTAATGCTAGACAATTTTAGTTACTATATATAAAGAATTGTTAGAACCACTACATTTTTGCACTTAGCTCTTCTGATTTGTAATTACTGCTTTGTTAGGTTTCTCGATTCTGAAACAGGATTTTATAGTAACTGCAAGACTGTTGTGAAACTCTTGCGCAAGAAAAAGATTGAGTGCTTTGTAATTTGGACAACACCCAAAATATCAAATTTTGAGGGGGACGGGTTAACTTTTTTTTCATGCTCGAATACGAAGATTTATTATTGAAAATAATAAACAAAGAAATACTGAGAAATAGTAAATAAATAAATGTTTCTTTCAAAACAAGACAATCATTTCTTAACTAATAGTTTCTAACTAAATAAAATTATTTAATGTTTACATAACATATATTGAATAGACGATATGGATCCTAAGAAGAGATTTTCCGTCATTGCTTCCGTGCCAATTTCTTTTCCCAGAAGTTGTACTATCTCGGCTAACCCGGATACCAGCAGGACCCCAACTGATAAGACCTGAGCTAGTGAACTTCTGAACTCTCCTATTGATCAGCAACTGAACTGCGATGGGAACTGTACAAGGTACTCGGCCTTCAAGGTTGTGTTCTTCCTTTCGATATTTCAAGGCTCCCTCAACCGACTCTTCCATTTTGATTAATTTCTTCAAGTCTTTTCTATTTCCTTCCTTTGTCTAGCCTTAAAAGGACTTCCAAAGAGTTCCTCGAGATAACCTTACTCATTTAATTAATTTATTATGGTAAAGATTAATAAATAATGACACAAATCATGTTTTGATAACTTATGTTTAACCTTTGTATAAATTTATTTTATTTGACGCAAATGGTTTGCCCATTATCATATTTTTTAAAGAACCATTTTAGGTCATTGATTGCTTTAATATGAATAAACTTCTGATATTCCATCTTCAAAATGAAGGACAACTGGTGTTTCTAACGTTCAAAGAATATTTCCTTAATAATTAATTTATAAATAAATAACTAATTTTAATAAATCAATTTCGATTTATTATTTTCAATAATGAACCATTGTAATCGACCGAAAAATTCAAAAACTTAACCCTCCCCCCTCTCAAAATTTGACGTTTCAGGATACGTAGAATTCTAAAAACGAATACAATTTTTTTGTCCGTCCGCCGTCCGCGCATTTTCTCTGAAACTACTGGACCGATTTATTTTCAAATTTAGATATATAATCAGAGGTCACCTGAGGGTGATCCTCTTTCATCGACATTACTACCCACCTTTTACTTTCAAAATGGCGGCCGAAAACCCGGCGTTGCTATAGATTGTAGTGCCTAAACGAATGTACCAATTTCAATGAAACTTCACTAAAGTCATTTTCTCGACGCCCCTTAAATTTATCTATATAACATACTTAAAAAAAAAGAAGCTGGAAAAAAAGTTACGATGGATAGTAAAATTAAATTCCGAATAACTCAAAAAGTATACACTTTTTTCATTGATATTGTGATAAGATGTTTCAAAGGTATTTGAATTTCCTGAAAAAATAAAGGAAGTTTTTTCGAAATCAAAGCACTATTAGTAGAGATATCGCGATTTTTAAATATTTTTGGATTATTATTTTCAATAATGAACCATTGTGATCGACCAAAATATTCAACTTAGCTATCTCTCAACATTGGTGGTTTTTAAAAGTTTACGGAATTTAGTAAAAAAAAAAATCGTTAAATCGGACAATTAGGAGCAATGATATGGTCTCTAGTTTCTTTTAAATGTTCTACTGCAAATGTTATATCCTTTGTTTCGGTTTTTAAATTTTGAATGTGTCACTGAAGTAATAATATTTTTTTTTAGCATATTACTAATGATTAAAAAAAAAAAGTTTATTCCAATAATTGGAATCACATTTTATTTATTTTTATTTGTAACTAGGTAAGTAATTTTATTTTAGATGTATAATTGTTTAGAAATAATAAACCATTGTGAAATAATTTACAGCGTTTTATTTTAGTTTCCTCACCTCTTAAATTTGGTATAAATTTGCTTTTTAGATTGTAAATGTTTCTTTTCCTCCTCGTGAATATATTTTTTTCTTAAATATAGGAACGTAATCATCGTTTTGAACCTCGGCTCCATCACCAGGAATTCTTTCAAAATTCTAATACATTTGATAATAAAAAAAAAAGTCTGCCAAATAAAGTAGCTTCCTCACTGTTTTCATTGGCTAAACATATTTCAAAGTTTATAATTTTTCTTAAGAGAATAAAATTTCCGAATGAACCAATTTTCGGAAATACAGTAACTTTTTATTATACACGGATTTATCATCCACGAATTTTATTCATCAGCGAATACATATTATAATATGTAGGTGGTTAAAATTAACATTAATCAATATGTGGAATGGTAAATATATGACATATAAATTATAAAAGTATAAAGTAACGTTACTTTTACTTTACCATATTCTTGCCAATATTTTGTTTCTATTGTTAAATTAACTCATTGTATCTTATTCTCTTAATTTACAAAATTTAATTTTTCAATTCTTTTCTATGTATATAATATGTTTCGATAGATTTCAGTACATTTTATATTACTATTTAGTTTTACTACTTTCTCTACATAAATTCTTCTTTTTTCTTCATTTATATTCTGTGTTTATCTCACTTTCTCTTAACATAGTAAAACATCAATTAATAGTATTTGTATCTTTTGATATTCCATTTCATTTCTTTGTAATTTCATTTTCTATTGCTCTGTTAATTGTATTATGTTATTACAGTTATTTTATAACTGCTTATTTCATAAGTTTGTAACTTTGTTACGAGTTCTTTTTTTTGCTTCCTCACTACCGAAGGTAGGGAAGCATTGTGTTCGTGCGAGAAATTAAAAAATTTTTTTTGCTCTGAATCGAAAATTTTCACTCGCGTTTTACGTTTCAGACATCAAGGATCAAATTTGGTTCGGTGTCTGTCTGTCTGTCTGTCTGTCAGTCTGTCTGTCTGTCTGTCTGTAGTCAAATCGATGTGACGGGCATATCACCTAGTACCGTTCATCCAATCTTCATGAAATTTTCAGGGATTATGCTGATCGGTGCCTAGATGGTCCCATATCAATTTTATCAAATTCCACCCAGCACTTCCGCTTACGCACGCGCAAACGTATATTTTTAGATATGCCAATATTTCAGAAAGGGCTCGTTCGATTTGGCTCAAAGTTAGATAAAAGGTAGACTTTGGTGAAAAAATAATGTAGTGTCAATTTCATTGAATTGCGTTCAACACTTTCTCTTATATGTGCACAACTAGTCCGCCGTCCGCCGTCCGCGCATTTTTTCTGAAACTACTAGACCGATTTTTTTCGAATTTGGATATAAAATCAGAGGTCACCCGAGGATCATCCTCCTTCAACGACATTACTATTCGCCTTCTAGTTTCAAAATGGCGGCCGAAAAACCTGCGTTGCTATAGACTGTAGCGCCTAAACGAATGAACCGATTTTGATGAAACTTCGCTAAAGTCATTTTCTCTACGCCCTCTAAATTTATCTATACTACATACTTCAACGAAAAGAAGCTCAAAAAAAGTTACGAGGGATGGTAAAATTAAATTCCGAATAACTCAAGAAGTATACACATTTATGTCAATATTGTATATGGTTTTTTAGAAGTTTACGGAATTTCTTAAAAAACAAAAAAAAGATCGTCAAAATCGGAGAATTAGGAGCAAAGATATCGTCTCTAGGTTTTTTTAGATGTGCTATTGCAAAAGGTTTATCTTTTTTTTGATTTCTGAATGTGTTACTGAAGTAATGCTATCTTTTTTATCATATTACTAATGATTACTAAAGATTTTAGTCCAATAATTAGAATCACCTTTTATTTATTTTTCTTTATAACTAGAAATTTAATGTTACTTTATATGTATAATTGTTTGGAAATAATATACCAAAGAGAAATAATTTTCAGTGGTTTTTTTCAAATTAATTATCGTTATATATACATATATATATATATATATATTTAAATCTTTCGTGCTGAAGCCCCTCCTCCAAAATTCGGTAATGTATATACTATTATTAGAGCATAAGTTCGTATGTAATAATTTTCAACTTTAATTCTATGTATATTAAAGGTGATATTTTGTAGTCTGCAACTGATATAAGTAGTCTGCTACTATGGAAAATAGCAGATGAAAATAAAATATGAAATTATTCTAATAAAGCATAAAGAAATATTGAGTTTTTATGCACTCTTGTAAAACAATAAATAAATTTATACATAAGACCTTTTGAACTAACAGTATTGAAATTCATGTTCAGTATGCATTTTTTTTTTTTTTTTTTTTTTTTTATTAAGCATAATTAAGTATGGAATATTCAAATACGACCCTCTGTTGTTGAATGTTGAAGGATAACTGTAATCAGCTATTCCGATTCTGCTTCTCTCAGAGATTTTATTCTCATACGAAAAATTGTACACCTTGTAATATTCAACGGAAACGGTGAGGAAGCTATACTGGCCTTACTTTGCTGACGTTTTTTTTTTTTTCTGTTGGCATTACATACCATGTAGACCTTTTACCGCCTTAACAACGCTGCTCCATCTTTGCCGGTTTTGAGCTCTATTGCATCTTTGTTGATTCTATCTTCCATCTGCTTTTTGGCATTCCATGTGGTCTTTTGCGTAGAGGCTTTCATATGGATTAATACGATCTTAACCTCCGTGTCTTCATATTATGGGATATCGACTGACCAGTTTCTGTAAGCAGTTATTTATTGGTCTTTCTTCTCCACGTGTTAGTAATCTGATCCCAGATCGCTCCTGTTATCGAGCGGAGAATTTTCCTCCCAACACTTTTTTATAGGATGCTGGTTAGTGTCCAGGTCTCATAGCCATGTATTAGAACTGGCTTTGTCATAGGATTGTACACCCTTAATTTGAGATTTTTCGGGATTCCAATACCTTTGAGAGGGAGAAGAAAGCTCTGTTTGAGCTAGTTATACGCTTGTCTATTTCTGTCCTTTGGTCATTCATTGAGGTTATTGTAGAGCTGAGGTATTTGAATTTTTTCTACTCTCGGGAATGATTTTCCTTCTAAGCATACACTGTTATTGAGGTGGAATTTTCGGCTTATTATCATATATTTTGTTTTGTATTAATTTACTTCTAGGCCGATCTGCTCTGCCTGTCTTATCAGGTTCTTAGCGAATTTCTCAATATCTTCTTGATTACTTCCAAGGACAGCCTATCCAAGCATTTTATGATTCATTCATTATATACCCTAACTTTGCTACCGCTAGTTAATGATTCTTTAATTTATAAATCTCATATATTTGACATTTAACATATTTATAAATGTTAATTTTAACCACATACAGGCTATTAGACTATACCTTTTACCTACCTACATATTATTACTATTACTACCATTTTCCCAATATTTATATATTATCTGTTCGTTTATTGGCACTGATGAAAGCCTGAAGCTTAGCCCGAAACGTCGGCACAAAGAAAATAAAAATAAATATAATTTAACATATGTCTATTATAGGCCATAGGTCACCAAAAAAAACACAGTTTTTTTATATATTACATGTATGTTTATTCAACGTTTCGGCTTCAGGAGCCATTTTCAAGAACCTGCAAACTAAATTTTAATTTACTTTTTACCATTCAAGTATAGCCTCAGACAATAAACTTGTATCATTCACCTACCATGCACCGCGGCATGAAATTTTTAAAATTTGTCATTACGATATGATTAGTCCTAATTCATTCTTTTATTTCAAAGAATGTCGTTTTCCGTTTCTAAAAATTATAATATATAATTATAAATTAAAAATAGACTGCTATAATTAATTTAAAAATTTTTAATTTTCGATTCGACCGTCTGCAAATAGAGGTGTATAAATCGAAAATTAAAAATTTTTAAATTAATTATAGCAGTCTATTTTTAATTTATAATTATATATTATAATTTTTAGAAACGGAAAACGACATTCTTTGAAATAAAAGAATGAATTAGGACGAATCATATCATAATGACAAATTTTAAAAATTTTATGGCGCGGTGCATGGTAGGTGAATGATACAAGTTTATTGTCTGAGGCTATACTTGAATGGTAAAAAATGTAAATTAAAATTTAGTTTGCAGGTTCTTGAAAATGGCTCCTGAAGCCGAAACGTTGAATAAACATACATGTAATATATAAAAAAACTGTGTTTTTTTGGTGACCTATGGACTATAATAGACATATGTTAAATTATGAGAAAATGGCACCAAACCCGAAGGATGGGACTAGAAAAATAAATATTATTACCTACAACTTCTCTAACTGTCAACTACCATTCTATTATCATATCTCTTCCAATATTTGAAACAAAATGGCCCCTCAAATCGATAGTAGGTACTTGTACAATACTGACTACTATTATCCCAGACAGGGCTACTAAGACCTACTAGAACTGACCTTGAGAACTCGAGACAGCGTCGCCCTGTCTGCTTTCGGCCGAGATTCCAATCTCTTGCGTAATTCGGTTCGAGGTTATCTCTTTGGCGGTTCTAGACCGGTTATCAACTCTTTTATTTATTTATTTTTTAAATGTTAATTTCGAATTCTTGTTATTTATTAATTTGTCTTAAACTACATTTGTCGACCTTTTTTTTGTAACTAATTGCGTTTTTTAGTTCGAACAGCTTCATGTACCCAGCCTTTTATAGAGCTACCTTAACCTCTTAGAGTGAAAGGATATAAGAATACTTGCTGAACAATAATATTAATCGAATGTTATTTTAGCCGATTATAAAATTTCAAAATAAAATAATTTTTGATCGGCCATGGGTTAATATAGAGAAACAATTGACCTGGTTTAGCCCTGGATTTAACTTACATATTCCAACACTGTCATCACCCCCTATGTCGATGACACGTGTATCCTATCTGTTAGTAACGATCCATCTTTTGAATCCCAATCTCTTCAAAAACACATCAGAAGTCTTGAAGAATGGTGTCAAAACTGAAGTATTAAAACAAATTACGTATCCAATCCCTACAATCCAAAATCCTTCGTAAAATCCTCAATGCTCCCTACTTTGTCACAAATAAAATCACCCTCATGATAAACTTCTGAACCATCCGATGTGCGATATTCGGCGGATATGTCTCTCTCAGTCCAAAAAACACATTTTCAGCGATTGGTCTGTCTCTCTATCTGTCTGTGCAAAAATTATCTCGGGAATCAGTAGGACTGATTTTGTTGCTGTTTTTTTTTATTTTGTGTGGTTTTAACTTCTGATGGATGTGACACAAATTGGGTGCTCCCTGCAGTAGTGGTTGCTCAATAAGTGAAAACATATTTTTGTATAGACTGTAATACAATAACCCCACAACAACAAAAAATTCGTTCATTTCGGGCATATATTAACGAATTTACTGATATTTAATTTCCTATGTAAGATTATGAGTTCAAATGGCAATGCCAGAAAGAGATGAAAAAAATACAAAAAAGAAAAAAAATCTGGTGCCCGCATCACACAAGTTTCACTTTCTCCTCTATTTTTACAGAAATTATTGTCTTGTAAAATTAGACTATTGCAAAAAAATTTTTGATTTGCAATATTATGGTGTATTGATTTTTTTACGCTGATCTTCTACAAACCGGTTTAAATAGCTTAAGTTTATCAAAGAAATTTTACTCATTTTTACTCATTAAAATTATTAATTTTCAGGAAAATAACATTACTTCATTTTTTTTTCATAATGGGCAGTTTAAAGATACAAAAACTTTTCTGAAAAAGGTAGGAAAGTCGTGTGAGTGGACACATTAGATTTTTTTTTTATTTGAAATAATTAACCAGTCCACATTGTAAGCTGTTATAAGCAATGGTCCTAAGATTTGTAGATGGTATGATTATGTAGAATTGAGTTTTGGCAGAAGCACGTGGTCAGAATGATCTCGGTGCCGGGGCTTTTAACTCTGGCAATAATCCTCTGCCCTCTCCCCTGGCCTGGGAAAATACTCTTTAGTCGAAAAGGTAAGGAACGTGAAAAAAATAATAATCTAGTGATATGATTTATCCATTGATACCATCCCATTTTTCACAGGAAATAAATTCATAAATGTTATTTTAACAAGAATCTCCCGGTCAGAATTACAATTACTAGTTAGCTACTTCTTCGTAATTAATTATCGTCTAATCTTATCAGGAGTTCCATAAGGTTCAATACTAGCCCGTCTACTTTACGTTATATACACTTAAGATATACCTATTGACATTGAGATCTTGACAGCTACATATGCAGACGATATAACAATTCTCACGAAACCTCAAGACCCTACACAGGCCTCATAAACTCTACAACATCACTTACTTAAACTACAAGATTGGTTCACACTATGGAAAATCCTACTCATGACAAATCCAAGCATATAACATTTGCTCTTCGAAAAAACACCTGTTCTCCAGTTTATATTGACAACAACCAAATTCCTCACACGGACACGGTACTTTACATTTGACTCATCTTCGACAAAAGGATGAAATGGGGCCCGCATGTTAAAATGAAACGTAAGACACTTAACAAAAGACTCAAACTACTTTTCTCTAGTTTTGCCAAATCTTCAAAACTTAAACTAAAACAGAAACTGAACACATATGCATACTTACTTAAACCCATATGGACGTACTCATCACAAATATACGGTATCACTAAAAAGACCCACCTACAAAAACTTCAAACGTTCCAATCAAAATTATATCAACTCATAACAAAAGCACCTTGGTACATGACTAAAAAAACTCTACATACTGACCTCCACCTTCCAACAGTTGATCAACATATAACGTCCCTCTATCAACGATTTTACACAAATTTAAACGGACATAATAATAGACTGATAAGAGACATGGTCATAGCTGCCATACTTCAGAACATGAGAAGGAGACTAAAAAGACGTTGGATGAGAGATCTCCTTCCTTAAACAACCTAACTAATTGGAACAAGTTTGGGAAGGGGTACTGCTGAGTACTTTCCTTCCCCATGCCTGTCATGTCATTATTTCATGTTTCGCCATCACATTTGCTGATTGTCAACAATAAGTTGACATTCGCAAATACATTTTTATAGACAAAAATATATATATATATATATATATCAATGAATACAATTTATTTCATTAGTTTTTCATATCATAAGAAATATGATTTTATTTTTTTTCCTTTATGCTTCTCTTATTCTTTTGTATATTTTCAACGACTCATTCCTCCCATATCCTCTGGTCCACGTCTTGTTCTTTGGCAGGCAGAACGCCTGGCACAGATGACCCCACTAACAAATCACTCCCCCGAAGACAGATGAGCGAAGGTGGCAGTTGATAAATCACACCCCACCGCCGAGTGATGAAGACATTTGCATCTGAACTGAATACCCTTGGCCGGGTCTTGGTTACCAATGGTGTCATGGCTTCTCTTCATTCGGGTCTTCCTCGAACCCAAGCACTATGACCCCAAAGAAATCCCACGTCTGTTACTATAAAACCTATATATGTGCATATAAATATAAGTGTGCACTGGTATTTACAAATATGTATATAAGTAGAAAATTGGATTTTGAGTCAAATTTGTTTTTTGAATTTTGTCTGCTGGTGCCCACTCTTACTGCTGGTTAAGTTGAAAAAAATTAATCTTTGGGTTATGCATTTGTGATTTATAGGTTTATTACAAAGATATTTTTAAGAAGCATGTGTGTGCATGTATATATGCGGTGGTCGAACGAGTTATGGCACCTGCAAAACTTTTATATCAAGTGTTCAAAACCAGTTCGCGGGAATTAATAACCAAAAAATAAATAAATTAATTTAAAAAGATAATATTAATATGAGCAGGCACTACTCGAAGACTTACTCCACTAGGGTGCGGGTTCGATTCCCGCATGGAGACGTTTACGTCCTCGTCCTGAGTTCATAGGTAGATGAGCGACCCCTGTGTCTTATAATATAGCTCCTGGTCCTTCAGGTTGAGGTTTGGATATACGGCTGATATTCGTCTATCCCGTAAAAAAACTGAGTGGAAGATTGAAGCAAAATATTGCCAACCGTCCTTAATAGTAAGTAAAGTCCTGTATAAATATGTATATACAATGACTCATTGGGTATACAACCTTTTGTAATTCAACTGTGATTATTTAAAAAAAAATGCACAATTTTACCTCACTATCGAAATGGTACACTTCACTTCATCTTAACTTTTAAATACCATTAATTTAGTTCAACATCTTGTAGGCAAGCCATTATTTTCTAACACTCCTTTCAGTCTGTTTGTAATGGGCTTTTTTTTTTTTTTTTTTTTTCTTACCCCCCAGTAGACTTTATTTATAAACAAATACAATATATAAACTGATATAACTATGCGTATATACAGGTTACATTCTCCTTTTATTACCCAAGGGTATTCGAAGGTGGGATAGGGAATATGTTTGTTGTATGCATTTTTCGTGTAATGGGTGTCGACCAAATTTTTGTTGATTGTGGGCACAGCCGGTTCCATTCACCGAGAAGGTATTTTAAAGTCGTATTTGCTAGAAATTTCGTATTTTCTAATTTATACCTCCAATTTCGTCCAAAGGTGTTCTATCACATCATAATATGTGATGTTTTTATAACTAATATGGCAGAGTGTTTGGATTCATTATTCTGATAAAAACAAAATTTGTGTTTTAGCCAAAATTTTTCATAATTTTATTTAATAAGTTTCTTCTCGAAATGTCTGTTTAATCATGTTTATTCACTGTACCATCTGAATATTTCCACTATAAAGTGGACATTTCCTACACAAGAAGCCACGGGCGGATCTACCGGGGGCTTTGGGGCTGAAGCCCTTTCTCCCAAAATGGTAAAATATAACCAAGTTTTATGGAAAAAAATATTAAAAAATTATCTCTTAAATTATTATTGTTCGTTTAATTACATTTAAAATGACTTTATGAATCACCATTTCATGTAGGTAGTTAGTTTCTTTCTTTTTTTCCAAAGTAATTATCGTTATTTTTATTAAAAAAGAGCGTTCGGGCTGAATCCCTCCCCCCTAAAATTAAATCCTGGATCCCTAGTGCAAAACGCCGCATCACATCCCCGCACCAAGAATCATAACATAAGAAAAGAACGCTTTTCTAGGACTTTTTTTTATTACAACAATAAATTATTGTTTTTAATGTATATAAATTGAACTATTAATATATTCAATAATTTCTATATATACGTGTTTATAAGAAAGCGTTTAGTCTAGTCATACACCGTTATAACATCAAAACTCACCTTTTATTTTTCAGTAATCTGCCAACGCTAAGTGGAGGCATTAAAAATAGATACCATCGAAATGGTGTACCAAATATTGGATTCATCGGAAAGTTCATCGAGAAATATTGACGGAAATTAAAATTCGTTAAAAGTGTAAAATTTATTTATTTGAACAAAATACAATTACCCTTTTCTAGCGATTTGGAAAGTATGTAATTCCTTTTTTCTCTAAAATTTCCTTTTGTGAAAAAAAAAATGGAATGCTGAAAACCAACATTATTGTTGTTCAATGTTCGGTTATCACAACCTGGACGTATTGAGCTCTGATAAAGACAAACCAGAAATGGAAGCACAGATAATACATTATGGATTATGGAAGATATATATATATATAAAATTCATTATGATTTAAAAAAATAAAAATAATTTTTATTTGAATGTTTTAAAAAAACATGTTTTTTTAGAAACCTCTACAAACTTTCCCGACAACACTACACATGTTAAATGCAGCATCTGTAGATCATTTTTTCCTACTTAATATGAAACTACACATCTCTCAGATGGCGAAAAATGTCTTTTGAATTTCGGAGTGGGCACCGGCAAACAAAATTCAAAATCTACATTTGACCCAAAATCCAATTTTTCACTTTTGCAAAAATCAACCAAATAACTACCCCTACGAAACTAGCTCTCATAAATTATTTTGTTTTTTTGTTAATTGTAAAATAAAATAAAATATTTTGTTATACTAGCTGTAAGCTAAGCAACTGAGCAATTTGATCAATGCTAGAGCTCTTTACGTGCAATAGTTAAAAAGAGACGGGTTTTTATAAATCGAAAAACAATGTTTTGTTTTTTAAACACCATAAATCATCATTTTGTGATTCAATTTGAACTAATAATATAGAAATTGTTTATTCTATAATAAGTATATTCATTTGAACAGTTCGCATGATATTTGCTTACATAAACTACCAGTACCGATTAGTCAAATAAGTCCAGCACACACGGTCATATCATTTTGAAAATTTTATTTTATTTTTTTTTTTTTGGCATCAGGTTACCTCAAAAATTTATTCAGGTTGCTAACTTACTGAAACGAAAGTTATATGCATTTTTATTAAAATAAAATTTATATTGTTATTTTTAATAATGGTTTTAGTTAACCTCAAAAATATATTATTGTTTTATGTTATATTATGACATTGTAGTATAAAATATTTATGTTCTTTAACCTCCAAAAAACTATTTCTCACCAATGGGTACTTATGATTTGATGCATTATACATTCAAATAAATATGTTAAGCCATGTTTGAAAAATGATGGTTGCAAATGATCTTGTACTTGTCACATTTATCTAATTGATCATGGAGGCTGACGTCACTGTTTTGTTAATAAAGCTGTTCAAGGAACTTATTGTAGTTCTCAATAATTTCTTAACATTTTGAATTTTATTTTTCTTTATCATTAGTTATAAATTAAGTTAATGTCTAAACAGATAACACGAAAATTAATCCGGATGGTATAAATCTGTACCTCATTTCATTGAATTCCATCAAAATCAATATCCTCGAAGTTGGATTTAACAGCATCTTCTCCTTCTACCTCTCACTCGAACATCGGTTCCAAAAAAATTATCAAAATGTTTGTAAAGTATCAAATTTAAACGTTCAAATGAACAAATGGTGTATGAATATGCATGAACAGTTGTTTGACAAAAGATGGAAAGAGTTTTACAGACATTTATATATTGATTAAATTTATATATGCATATTTTGATGAATTGTACATTTGTCCATATGTACTTAAATAGGTGTGTATGCATTTAATTTAATAGTATATTTATACTTTAAAAAAGCTTAGTTAAAAAGTAGACGCGAAGGGAGAAGGATTGCATTAAGGCTCATCTGGCTAATTTTTAAAAATTTAATAAGTCGTGAAGTCTCTGCCTCAATATTTGTTCTGGGCCAGTGAAAAATCTGTAAGAGTAGTGCGCCATACACTGTATTAGTATGTGAAGCATTCCTTCTTCATCAGATATCCGTGGGTAAGCCGACGATGGCCTATCCTGAGGTAGTTAAGAACTACCTATTCTCTTGGTGATAGCTGTAGATATCTTCTAGATCATTAGCTTTAATAAGCAATATTAAAAATAAAGCAATAATACTAGCAATGTTATTAAATCACAAGATTTGACAATGTTATTTTTATAATTATAACTCCGAAAATAAATTTAAATAACTAAATATTAACTGGCACTATTTGAAGAGAAAGTTAATTATTTAATTAGGATAATGAATGAAATTTGTGTAGGCCTTATATTATTCTTTCCTTATTCTATTTAAGGTTGCTAACTAAATTTGCTGAGGATGGACTCCAACCCAACTAGATTCCATCCCAACTGATTTCTAAAGCAAATTTCCTACTGTTCTACTTCCTGCTGAAACGACTCCTGAATGGTCGGAGTACTTCGGTAGCTACTTGCCTATTCACCAGCCTCTGGATAGAAGAAGAGAAAAAAAAGGAGCTACCACGTCTCATCCTCCGATCGTGGGCGATTTAAATTTCAAATGGAGCCGGAGTCGTGAAGTGGAAACGGGAAAATGTGGCTGTAAATAATCTGCCGTAGAAAAAGATGGCTGCCGGCGGATTAGAGGGCTCCAGACTCTATTTATTTCCAATTAGCTTCCGATGAGCCTTCTATGCTAATATTGTATTTATTGTAAATCCAACTTTACCTTGGTTTATCTTAAAGTTTAATTTCATTTCAATTGAAGAGCTTTTTTATCTCTAATTACTTTAAAAATTTAAAGGTTTTCATAATGAGATATATTGGAGATATAGAGTTATAGTTATAGTTATAATTATAGTTATAGTTATATTTGAAGTTATAGTTTAATAAGGGAAGTACTCTCTGCCCACCTAACGGCGGACCAACCCCCATTTTACAAATCAAGTGTTCATTTAATTCCACTAATCGTTGCTCAAAGTTCATAACTATAATTTGCATGTATTCTGCAGTCCAGATTTTATTATTATTTATCAACATGAAATAAACTAAACGAAATTAGGAATTTTAATATTTCACAGTTAGGAAAATTTTTAATTTCTAGAAAAATCTATATTATACATCGCGCCTTAAAACTTCTTTACATAATAGAGAAATAATACTAATTTTACAGCTAACATAAAATTTCAAAAGCTCTCCGATGATTGTTGCCTTTCCCATTAATACTTTCGTATTCTAAAGTAAAATTTTAATAAACTATCAAAATCTATCTACATTCGACAACAGTTAATGATTTGAATATAAAAACAATGTTTTCCATTCCTTCCTCGCCTTTTAGATTATACTGGGTTTACCCGGACCAAAGGTGAAAACAGGGATTTATGCCAGAGAGTTAAAACGAGAGTTTGAAATCTATTTTTTTTTTTTTCCAAAAATCATGTAATAATTATTGCATTTGATTTTTAATTTGCAAATCATACCTGATTTATAAATAAAAATTTAAATCGGTCTTTGATTATTATGTATGGTTTTACATAAATAATAATGACTAATTTGTGAAAAAAAATGTATGATAAAAAAAATAGTCTCTTACTTACAAATTAAATATTAGTATGTTCGTATAGTTATTAATTTACACATTTTTTATGTTATATTTCTGAAATCACTTTAATTGTGCACGCGGTACTTGTAGTATGTGTATATATATATATATATATATATATATATATATATATATATATATATCCTTTTTTTGGAAACCAACATTTCTAATGAATTTTGGAAATAATGATGTTCTGTTGCTAATAGTTGAGAATAATATTCTTCATATACTACTCTAGACTCAAAATAAATAGTAGAGATTTAAAAAAATATATATTTCTGATTCAAAATAATTGTTACTTAATTATTATTCTCTTTGTTAAATGTAAAATTGTTTTGATATGATTTAATTTTGATTTTCTTAATTATCGATTTCAAACTCTGGTTAAAACAACATTCCGAGAGGATAAGGGAAGTGCGAAAGAACAGAAAAGAAGCTGTCTAAAAAGAATAAATGATATTTGCGTCTTTCAGAGTTGTCCTATCTTAAAAAAAAATAAATAAAATTACGATAAAAGGTATACTTAATGAGATATTGTCAAAAAGAAAAAAAATTTTCTCCATTCCTTTTTATTCCTGTTTTTTTCTCGGTAATTCGATTAATATATGCAAAGTTGTAGAGTATAGATAATTTTCATCGAAATCGTTAGAGATGTTTTGCCACTACAGTATATTGTGTAATTTGCCTTTACATGTTTTTCTGTTACTACGCATAGAAGGCATTTGTTTTAGTGATCGAAACCTTTCAAAATCAGGCGTTCGATAAATAATCTTGGCACACACACACAGTTATATCGATGGCTTAAAATCGTGTTATTTGACTCAGGGAGTTTTGAAACTTAAAGATTCGTAAAAATCGCTCATCGAAAATTTTAACTGATCAGAATAAATTCTTTCTGTAGTGGTAGAAAAGTAAAAATTTTGCTTTTCTTCTATGACACTTGACTTCTTTGTGTCACAGAAGAATTTTCGTCATGTTTTTTAAGTGATTCTTGTAGTAACTTTTGTAATATAGTAAATAAAAATACTATAACTCTAGTACCAATGCCCTTCAGTGTGGCAGACTATATTAATACTCAATAAAAAAAAATACATATTTGTAATATCATAAGTGTAATAATATTTGTTTACAAAGTTAGACTCTATTTGTATGGCGTTCTTACGTGAAAAGAAATAAAGATTAAATTAAATAAATCGTTTTAACAATGACAAACTCTACTTTTAATTAAAATAAATGTTGTCTATTTTACTATGGGGCAATTTTTAGTTACTTAAAACAAATATTTTTCTAATTATCGTTTTTCATTAAAAAAAAAACTTGACTGGCTTAGACAAAAACACAAATATTAATTTTTTTACTTTTCTGCTGGAAATTGGGCAATTGTTTATATGAACTTTTTTATTGATCTTGATACCTACTATCAATCTTTTAATATTTTGCTCTACTTACAGGACTCCCTGTTTACTCAGAAAATATTTTGGTGCCGCTTCGGAAGGATGAAATTAGCGATTTAAAGAAAGTAAGTATTTCTACTCTCTGTTGCAAAACTATATAATTTATTAAATAGCTGCATATCTTATGCAAGGAAAGGAGATATCTTATGTAGATTCGAGAGCAGGCTAATGGTATGTAAAGCACAGTGCCAAAGACCCGAAGAGCTACAACTGACTATTAAAGTGAAAACCTGACTAGCTCTGTATTTAGTGAAGTATCCATCCCCGGCGAGCCTAAGGCCATGCTGATCAGGGGATATTGCCTGTAATTGCCCAACTTGTCCTATCTATCGCCTCTATCGAGCATTTAATTGGTCGGCCGGAATAAATATATGCGGTAGATATATTATTTATCATTTTGGAAAGTGAATGATACTTCTATATTAGGAACCAGTTTGCGAAATAATCAGGTCGTTTAATTTTATATATGATTTATTATTGCATAAAACTGTGATTTTATATCTGTGACTGTCTACTGTTTAAGTTGTACAGGGTGCCTGAGTTCTTAATGGCCAAATTCTGAAGAATAATTCTAGGCAAAATTTTTAACAAAAAAGTTCATTTGATGCATGGTTCGATTCCGAAGGGAAAAAACCTGGTGCGGTGCGCGCATCGCACAACTTTCATTTACTCTTCTTAGCAGAAATAAGTATTTTCAGACAAAGGAGAAGTGAAAGTAAAAGTTATAAACACTATATTGATTTATATTTTACTAGCTGATGTACCCATCATTGACGGGTGTATAGTTGAAATTTGAGAATCCGTGTAAAACTGGAACTTGATCTAAATATTGTGGAGGACTTGATAAAATGTTTGAGGTTTTTTTCCTGAAATCCGGTTAATCCGTCTGGTTAATCCTAAAAATGTATACGAAAACATTTGTTAGGCTCGTGTGTTTTGTCCCTTTTATGCGACAACGCGTTACAGATGGTCGGTATTCCGGATTTTTCCCGTTGAGTTGTGATACTTGTTCCATCAGTTGAGTAGTACAACTTTTAAATGTGGATCGCGATAGAGTAGGTTGAGATGAGAATCGAAGTAAGTAACTGCCTAACCGGGATCTCTATACAAATTACTCAAGAATTCATAGCTTTGGTTTTACTGAATATTTTATTTTCATTTAAAGACTATATTTTAATTCAAGCAAACCTAAATATAAAGTCAAAATTTCAAAAGTCTACCATTAGCCATTGCCGAGTTTACCCCTATCAAAATTTCGTTGGACAATGCGGACATCCAGACAGACAAAAGTTGCTACATCCAACATAGACAATGATCTGTCTAATTTCTTTGTAGTCAGTTTTATTCATGTTATTGTTTATCATTTTCCTTTATTATTATTTCTTAGGCATAAATTATTCAAAATATTTTTTATTTTATATTGTATTAGTTATTTTATTTTTTATCAGTTACTCATGTATATGTAATAGTAATAAAGTCTTTCTTTGTACCTGTAAAACATAAAAAATTTCCGGCAGACGAATAATCATGTCGTATAAATGTTGTTGTTGTTGTTTTGGGCTGACAGTTATCATTGCCATCAAATTGTACTGGTTCATTTATTTTTCAATCATAAAACTACTATTATAAAATTAAATATATTTTAAAAAATATATATAAACTACTACCGATAAGAAAAAGAAAATAGAGAAAAATATATAAAGTAAATAGATATTAAGTCAATATATCGCAAACTTGTGAGAAAAATTAATTTAGTTCAGATTACTTGAATTAGCCCTATGTTCTTAATGAATTGAATGGTACTATTGATACGTTGTTCGTTATCTGTTAGTGCCTCACAGAGCTGACGAATTACACCATGTCTTTCCATCTCTCTCCTGTGGCGAGGACACTCCTCAAAGATATGGCTCACTGTGAGAGCCACTTTACACCGTATAAATGTTCTGTGTATTTTTGAAAATCTATAATTTATGCAGGATTCTAAACGCCATAATAGAAGCTTTTAAAACATTAGAGGAATCTGCAGCAAGACTGGGCCTAATGGTGAATGTTAAAAAAACGAAATATATGTGGATCCTATCTACTCACGAAGATGGTGGGAGTCATGTCTCGACTGGAAATCATCCATATACCTGGGATCCCAGATCAACCGTAATAACTGCATTGAAGAAGAAATCCAAAGACGGATCCTCCCCGCAAACCGCACCTGTTTCTCCCTCCATAAACTCTTAAGAAGTAGTGTGTTCTCGAAGGCCTCGAAAGTGAGAATTAATAAGACAATTATATGGCCAGTTCTAATATATGGCCCAGAATGTTGGACTACAACTAAAGCCCTTGAGCATCTCCTTCTCCGTTTCGAAAGAAAAGTGCTTCGCCGTATATATGGAGAAGAACGAATGCTGAATTAAGAGCGAGGTGCAAAGAAATAGACGTATCAGCATTCGTAAAGATATCAAGACTTCGCTGGGCTGGTCACGTCATCAGGATGGATCCCAACGAAGTTCCTTACAAGATCTTTGCTGGGCAAATGTATGGTACCAGGCGGGTTGGACGCCCCAGACTTCGCCGGGAAGACTGCGTGCCTGCAGACATGAGATCTCTGCTCAGTGTTGTGATCTGGAAGGTAGCAACACGGAACAGGGAAGACTGGCGGTCTAAGCTTGAGCAGGCTATGACTCAAATAATAGGTCGTAACGCCGAATAAGAATAATGCATATTTAATAAAGCATTTATCATTGAGTGGTCGGGGTGGCCGAATGGGCTAAAGCGTGTGCACAGCACCCGCCCGAGGGAGTCTTTTAAATTCCCGCCCACACTCCCTGGCCCGAGAAAACCCCGTATAGCCTTAACGGCGAGGAAGGGGAGAACTCTCTCTCCCCAAAAAAAACCATTTATCATTCATTCATACACAACTTACAAAATATATGTAATAAACCTTTGCTTATCAAACGTTATTGAATGAAAGTTGTTTTCTTAAAATCAGATCGGATTGTTCGCACGGGGCAGCTAGTATACATTATTGTTAACACTCGGCTAGTTTCGGTATTCATCGGGAATCCGAGAACAGTGTTCTCTATGTGAAGTTGAAACCAGTTGCCATCTTGGATGTAGTATTAGTGAAAGACTACTAGTATTCACTTTTTTTTACATTTATTTAATATTACCAATAACAGGAAATGATATTATTAATATACATGCAAACAGTAAATCTTGTTTTTTTTCTATTAACAAACGGAAACTGCTGATTGTTTAGCAATATTTATTCCACTCTAACAGAACCAACGTTAATGAAGCTCGTACGTCTACAACTGCGTGGGCCGTTCGTGAATGGGCCACGCAGCCAACGACTCCCACCTGCTCGGGTAAATAATGTCCTAGGCGTCTGTGGATTGAACGAGGCCGCTCTCTGTGAAAAGGAGGAATTTCATTAATAAAAAGAACTGTATAATAGCTGAAGTCTTACACCTATTATATTCTGCTCTAGCGTTTCCCTTTACTATGGATCAAAGATGTTGATGTGTTAATTGAAATATATTTCACGAATTAAAAATAATATAGGGTAGCCCTTCTATAAGGGTCAATCCACTTGAAATTGGTCAAATTTTAACCACTTGAAATTGGTCAAATTTTAGCATTATGAAAGAATGTTCTATAGAAACTTGGGATTTAAAATTCTACCGCGTTCTGAGATATTTCATATTTAAAATATCAGATTTAAATATCTGGTGTATCCACTCACACGACTTTCCTACCTATTTCAGAAAAGTTTTTATACCTTCATATGTTCATGAAGGAACAACAAAAAATTAAACTAGATTTATTTTCCTTAAATTTGATCAAATAGGAGATTTATTTGATAAACTAAAGCAATGTAAACCTGCTTAATGTAGATCAGAGTAAAAATTTCAATACTCTCTAATATTGCTGATCAAAAACTTTTTGCCTTACATAGATTAGTATTGTCAACGATAATTTCTGTTAAAAGTAGATGAAATAGTGAAGCTTGTGTGATGCGGGCAACAGAGTTTCTTATTTTCACGAAGTCATTTTTTTTTCTCTTATTCACTCATTTATGATACCAGGATATGTACTCGTAATCTTAGGGGACACAGGGGGCTCTGTTAGGACAGTAATAAATTAAAACATGTGTAAAAAATAGAATAAGCTGTATCATCGCTAATACTGGTTCGATTTCGATGATTTTGTTTTGTTTTGTTGGTAATTTAATTACCTTTCAAAGGTTTTATTATAAATTTTACAGTATAATATATACATAGGGAATTAGTTCCCATAACATTTTTCTTTTCTTTATAATTTTTTATCCAGACGTTTCTCGAGAATTTAGTCCATATACAGAAATTGAAAGGACAATTATTAGAACACATTATAGGAAAATTTCATCAAAATCGTAAGAGCTGTTTTCGAGCAAAAGTCTATTGAAAAACATGTTTTTCATTTATCGCGCGCAAGCTATTGCGCATGGAGCACCGAATTTCTGTCACAGGCATCAGTAGTCAAGACCCTACAAAATAAAAAATAAATAAAAAATGGGTTCAGTAGTTCCTGAGAAAATCTTGGCACAGACACACAGACCAATGGCTAGAAATGTGTTTTTCGAACTCAGGGGCTCTGAAACTGTAGATCAGTCGAAAACCGCATATCGGAAATTTGATCCGATTGCAATACTTTCCTAACCTAGTATAGGTAGGAAAGTAATACAGAAAATAAAGGCCTATATATATTTAAAACTCATCGATGCTTACATTCTACTCTTTAATTATAACTAGTTAAAAAAAGATTTGGAATAAAGCTCCTTACCAGTTTGAAGTTTTAGTGAAAAATTGAAACCAGAACCAATTGGTTCGACTTCAAAAGGAACACAGAGACTCAGAAATATGACGTTATTTTTTACAGTCTATGCAAAATTTAATTAAAATTTACAAATATACTGTACATATAGTAAAGGAAAATCTAATGCCTAAGCGAAAGCCTAGGAAAGGAAGGGATTCGGCAAAATCTATATTAGGCCATCTAAGTTTCAACCCCCCACAATCACTGAAAATTACATGAAGTTTTAGGCAGTAGTTGTCATGCCAGTAATATGTAATCGACAAAACATCCAATTTAAATTAACTTTTTGGAATACAGTCTAAAATTTTATAACCTCATAAAGCTATACTATGAACATAACCTTCCTTTCACATGATCAATGCCTTCCACATTTCACAGCCATTATATTTTTAAAAGTTATTTATATTAATTTTAATTGTTGAATAGAATTCAATGAAATTGATACTAGGAATTTCTACACTATTCTCCGCATTTCCTTCAACTTTTGGTCTAATCGAACGAGCCGTTTTCAAAATATAGGCAGTGTTAAAAACAATACGTTTTCAGATTCGAAAGCGGAAGTATTTCCTGAAAGTAGGAGATGGAATTTTCGAAAAGTATAAGTACTTAATTATCTGTTAATTAATCCCTAACTTTCCTCCAAATTTGAGCCGAATCGAATGTGCGGTTTTTAAGATACAGACGTATCACGAAAAATATGTTTATATTACAGAGAAAGTAGTTGACGGAATGCAATGAAATTGATACAGCATTATTTTTCAGTCATTTTTATCTTTCTTCAAACTTTGAGTCAAATCGAACTAACCGTTTCTGAAATATTAATATGCCTAAGGAAATACATTTCCGCTTGCGTAAACAGAAGTGTTGGATGAAATTGATATGGGACCATCTAGACACCAATCCAAACATTCCCTGAATATTTCATGAAAATCGGATAAACGATAGTAGGTGATATGCCAGTTACATCGATTTGACTACAGACAGACAGACACCGAACTAAATTTGATAATTGATGTCCGATACCTAAAACGGGAGTGGAATTTTTCGATTCTGAAAACATTTTTTTTTTTTCCGCACGAATGCAATGCTTTTCTACCTTCCGTGGCGAGGAAGCAAAAGAATGGTCCATTTAATATCTGTGTTTATTTCAGAATCTATTATCATAGATCTAAAACTTTAAGATAAAACCTCAGCATGTCTTTTGTTATTTAGAAAAAACAAAAATTCATATTTTTTTTTAGCAGTATATTTTATATGAAAAGGGAATCTATTTTATATTAAATTCTTTTTGAATTAACTAATGGATAATATTACTTATATAATGTAGTAAGATATTAATTGACATAAAGTACAAAGAAACAAGCTAATGGACGCAGCTTGGATTGGACAATTAGCTTTATGATAAGGAAACGACCATGACAAATAGAACTGAATGCCAAAACACTTTGTAACTATCAGTTCGGCTGTCAGGTGATATAACTCACCTGTGTATCTGCCTTCCTCTCTCTTAATTTTATTAGGTATTTAATTATAAGATTAAAGATGGAAGGTGTTAATTTATATTTTATTTTATTTTTTATCTTGGCTGTATATTATGCTGAGAGACCCATCTCTCTGACAGTCATCTGTAAGTTGATATGTCGGAGATGCCTATCATCCATAGACGTGGTCTCTTCCTTGACATCATTACATAAAGTTCAAATCTGACAATATAATTCATATGTAATCTTCCAATGCCTAGTTGATAATTTATTTAGCATATAAACATTATTAGCAAAATTTATCCGTATTTTACTCCCAATTATCTTTAAAAAATAAACTGGTTTTATATAAATCCATTATCCGCCATATAATCGCATATTCTTCCCTAGTATAGATTTATACATGTAAGTCTAACTATAGAAAACTTGAATTGATTCAAAATATATGCATGAGAATCATAAACAACTACCTAAGATACACAAAAATATCCACTATGTTAACGGAATTGCAGCTAGCAACAAAAATAAAATAAATTTATTTTAAAACACAACAATATAAATAACTTTAAATTGTTTAATGTAGTCAATACTACATCGCTTTTGAGGCGCTAAGGGGCAGATTATTGAGGGAAACAGGACTCACACAGACAATTTTTTTCATTTAATTACCGTAAAAGCTACCCGTACTATAAATTATGTGTCAATTAAAATACCAATTAATAATAAAATAATTTTAACTTTTCTTCAAGACAACATTCCATTATTATTTAATCGGAGGCAAGTTTTTGAAAATACCATCGATTTGAAGATTAATCTATCATTATCGATTTATAAGCGCTCAATTTATAATTTTCGGAGCTTTTATGTTTGAAAATCCACTATTATATTATCAGACTTCTTTGGACTGTCTTTATTTAAAAAAAATCCATATAAGGGTCCATCATTATCACATCGGATATGTAGTTTTTTAAAAATATATATCGATATTATGATTGCGCAACCGCATATCTAATTAAACGTTATTTTAAAAATAGATATATTTAGTAATGTTCAAATCTTGAAAATATTTTATTTTAGAAGGAGGGATACTTTCTCTACATTTTACACTAAATAATCTTAAATAAAACAATAATATTCTTTCTTCTACCTAGATTTAAAAAAAAAAAACTAATTTCGGACAGTTTATTTCGATCGATTTTATTAGAGTCAAAAAGTTATTTACAGATAACAAAACGTGATTGTAATGCATCAATTTATGGTTAATGTTCATATTTTTAATGAGTTTTTTATTAATGTGAAATTTCGAAACGTCTTTAATAGCAAACTACCTCAATGTTCCATATGTTTCCGATTTGGCCGAATCCAGATACCTATCCTTCCATAATAAACTTCATAACCATCCCAACCCTCTTGTTTATAACCTTGCTTCCTATTCGATTCCTGATAACCCTCTGAGTCTTCTGAAAATGAGATGGCCATGTGATCTCTTAATATAGACATATTATCAGAGTGCTACCAATGGGTTGTTTCTCAACATGTGTTTCATGTCATTATATCCATGTACGAATTTACTTCATGTATTTTTTGTATACAGTTGTAAATATCATATAAATAAATAAATAAAAATAAAAAAAAAATAGCAAACTACTTGTCCATATATCTTCTTATATCTTAGGAATTCCAAACCAGTCTAGAGCCATTAGAATTAGTTTGACTAGTTCTGTGAAAGTTTCCAAAAGTAAAAAAAAAAAATGATTCCTGAGTTAAAAACAAAATAATAAATCTCTCTCTCTCCTGACCTGTGATGAAATGACCTATAGTTTCTCCGTCGACGCCCTCGTTTTTCGGGTTAACAAAATTACGAACCAGATCCTGAAGAAATTCAAAGGTTAGACTTTAGGTTCGCTGGTAATTTACCAGAGTGACATGTAATAAAGTTCTATAACTATCTCATGGCTCTCTTAGTTTTGAAAGAGTCGTTCTCTACTCCGGCATTTATGTATTAGGATTTACGATGGAGACCATTCGCTATCTGGGAGCGTATCTCCTAATGGCCTGCCCGGTTGTCGAATGGACGTTAAGACGTAGTTATAGTTCGTAGCTAGGAGCAATGTAAACAACTTCGTAGGCGTGAGCTAACGGCCAACGGGGAATACGCCACGCTGGTAGAGAGCTCGGAAATATCATCTCTCTTTATGGCTAATCTCTATACTTAATTAGCTGTGTGTCGGATTGTGTTTTAGAATATACCTCTACTAAAAATAGTAGTGATTATGAAAGAGGAATATTTCAGAGAATATTATGAGAGTGTTCAGAAGATATATTATTCCCTGTTTCGTCCAGAAAAACATGCTTAATATGTTGAAATAATTAATTAGAACAAACATCTAATGCGATCAATCACAGAACATTCACTTACCACCCTACTTTCTGTAGACATATTTTACTTTCACTTACGTATATATGTAATATATACGTAACGGTAATTATTGCGATCGAGAAAATTTTTTAATCTGATTTTTCAAAGTTTAGAGGTACCCTGAGTCTAAATAACCAAGTCCCGAAAAATGGTCTGTGTTTTTGTATGTTAGCAGTCTAGCTCAAAAACGAAAAGTCGTACGAAACTGATATTACGTATTTAAGACAGTTATATATGCCTTAGATGTGACAGCAACTTTTTCCTCAAAATCGGCTAACCGGAAGTGCCACTCTATATCAACGCTGAACAAATTTTTATAATTTTCTCAAAAATGTTAAATCAAAAATTTTTAAAAGTTTACGGAATTTCCTAAAAAAACAAAAAAAAATCGTTAAAATCAGACAATTAGGGGCAAAGATATAGTCTCTAGTTTTTTTTTTTAATATGTTCTGCTTCAAAGCTTATAAGCTATAAAGGTATATCTTTTGTTTTGCTTTTTGAATTTTGAATGTGTTACTTAGGTAATGCTAATTGTTTTAAAAAAAATTAAGGATTAAAAAAAATTTTAATCCAATAATTGGAATCACCTTTTATTTATTTATTTTTTTTTTAACTAGGAAGGTAATGATACTTTAGATGTATAATTGTTATTAAAAAATTATAAACCATTGTGAAATAATTTGCAGCGTTTTTTATATACAATACATATTGTTGACTGGTTAATATTCATTTTTTTTAATGTTATTATTTGTTGTATAAATGTGCTAATGTCTAATACTAAGTCATCTGAAAGGATATTTTATATTTTTTTTTTTCAGATGAAAATTCAAAATATAACGTAAAAACAGATTTTATCCCTGAAGAAGCGAAAATTTGGATACATTTAAAATATACTTTTTTAATTGTTGAGACTAAAAAAACCTTTTTCTACAGATATTTAATTAAGTATCTTTCATAAGAAATAAGTACCTAAATGTATACCTTTATTCACCGTTCTATATTTCAACACTGCAATCACTACCTCCGGAATCAACTTACTCATTGTCTGCATAGATAACTTTTTCTACTTAAAATATCACTAAAATGACATTATTCAAAAATGTTGAAATTGGAGTTAGTCATTCTGTGGTTTATAAAAGCAAAGAAAGTTGTGTGGTTTATAAAAGCAGATGAAGTGACTAAATTTTTATTGCCTACCGTCGTTATATTAAATAGACATTTTGTAATTATAATGGACTTATTGACTTGTTATCTGTAAGCTTTAAGGTTTATCTCTGTTTAAAATGCACTTCAAAAGATTTTATAATAGCCCAGCATTGCCAGAAAGTAATTGCTATTCAAAGTAGAGAGGTAAGTGAAAGTTGTGTGTTGCGTGCACCAGATTTGTTTTTAAGTTATTACGATTTAGGTATAATATTATGACAGAAATATGTATGTGTATTTAGAAATAGAAACAGAAAATAACTTTGTTCTGGGACGAAGTCCCTTAAGAATAATGGAATATTACAGAAAAAAAAAAAGAATTACATTCGACCAGAAAACTTGTTACATTATAAAGTAGTTAGATAAAAAGCTTTAAATAAATAAACTATACATGTAAATCAAACCAGTGAGACTATTTACGAAATACTACAATTATATACAATGCAAATAAGAAATTAAAAAAATCTATGAAACAAATTAATCGCTGCATAGTTAAAAACCTTAAAGAACATAATAATCCAAAGAAATACATAAAAAAAAAATACAAAAAAAAAAACCACAGAATACAAAATATGATCCTCTAACGAATGAGCAACCAATCTCTTATGAATAAAATACAATTTCAATTTATATTGAAATATAAATACACAAACACCGAAATATATACATAAACCGTGTTGTCAAATGAAAAATAGTTTGGAAAAATATATATACATATACATGCATATATTATCTAAAAGAGATCATAAGTAATATGTACAAACAGAAACAAATAAATTATAAAATACTGTTTTTTACATTATCACATTACACATGTTAGCCGTTTTCTGACTGTTGCGAGAAAAGAAGTTGGAATAGAATGGTTTTAAAAGTGGGTAGGGAGGGAGCATATCGAATTTTTAGAGGTAAGGAATTCCAGAATGAAGCAGAGCAGACTACAAAGGAGTTTGAAAAGAGGCAGATCTGTAAAAAGAAGTATAAAGTTCTGATAGTCGGGATCTTGTGGTGAATGGACAGAGTAAATAATATTCGAATTATAAGAACGAACTTAAGACAATTAATATAAATTAAGAATTGTCTTAATTCTTAATTAATAATTCTGTACCTCGGTGTTAAAGGACACCATATCCATTTTCTAAATAAATGATTTAGTAACTAAGAAATAATTTTTAATGGCTACAAGTTATGGAAAATTGCCTTCTGGAACATACGCAAAAATGTGTCCTATCTCTTCACGTAAAATCCCCGTAATTCTATAGAAACATTAATTTCCCATTATATGATATAAAAATAAACATTATCAACCACGGCAATTGCAAGTCATTAAAATTTTGTCATTATCTGTTATCTTTAACGAGTTTATATGATAGATATTTCAAATATTTTGTGAATTGGCATCCAGGTGGTCCCATATCGATTTCATCATATTCCATCTAATATTTTAACTTACGCAGTTGTAAATGTATTTTTTAATACCATCCGGCAGTACAAGGAAAAAGTAACAATGAATATGTATGTATACATTTTTATGTATTTATTGTAATTGTGCAATAAAATCGCTGAAGAGAAAGAAAAAAAAATTTCAGACATGCATATATTTAAGAAACAGCTTAAACTCCTACTATGCCCAATGAAATAAAATAAGCCTAAAAATATATTCCTAAATATACCAATATCTCAAAAATTTGAAAGAAATTTAGGGATTTGTCAAAAAACAACAAAAAAGGTCTACATTTCTTCGAACCGCATCCATTGCTTAAATAATTAATTAAACGCCATGGAAAATTGTTAGAAAAAATAATATCTACGTAATTTTAAACTTTATAATTACAATTAAAATTATGTTATTTATTGTATACAGGGTTTCTTAGTTCTTAATGCCAAAACTCTGGAGGATGAATCTAGACAAAATTTTCATAAAAAAAAAATAATTTGATGCATGGGCCCATTTTATAAAGAGTTAAGACCACTTTTTTTGTTTTTCTTAATGTTGTCACGTTTTTTTTTTATTAAATAAGCAGGAATTGCTCAAAAACTATTCGAGGTAATTCCGTACTCCATCGTATTGTAGAGTTTTTTTTGAGGAAACAGTGGTTAAATTTAATAAAGTCAATGATAAAAGATATTTTGAATTTACGCAATGATAAAAGGGACTTTTATGAGGTCTAATATGGCCGTTGTACTAGTGCAGTTACAGTATACACGAACAGCATATCTCTGTATAGCGGTCGTATTTGACTTCCTTAAAGTCCTTTTTATCATTGACCTTCCTAAATTTACTCACTGTTTTCTATAAAAAAAAAACGCTGCAAATTATTCCACAATGGTTTATTATTTCCAAACAATTATACATCCTAAGTAACATTACCTTACTAATTACATAGAAGAATAAATAAAAGGTGATTCCAATTATTGGACTAAACTTTTTTTTTCAATCATTAGTAATATGCTAAAAAAAATAGTATTACTTCAGTAACACATTCAAAATTTAAAAACCAAACAAAGGAGATAACATTTGGACATATAAAAAAAACAGGAGACCATATCTTTGCTCCTAATTGTCCGATTTTAACGTTGTTGTTTTTTTTGGAAATTCTGTAAACTTTTAAATAACCTTTATAACAATATCAACAAAAAAGTGTATGCTTTTTAAGTTTTTGGGAATTAAATTTTACTATCCCTCGTAACTTTTTTTCTAGCTTCTTTTCGTTGAAGTATGTTATATAGATAAATTTATAGGGCGTCGAGAAAATTACTTTGTCGAAGCCATTGAAATCGGTACATTCGTTTAGGAGCTACAGTCTTTTTCAGGTTTTTCGGCCTCCATTTTGAAAGTAAAAGGCGGATAGTAATGTCGATGAAGGAGGATCATCCTCGGGTGACCTCTGATTTTATATCCAAATTTGAAAAAAACCGGTCCAGTGGTTTCGGAGAAAATGCGCGGACGGCGGACGGACAAAAAATTTGTATTCGTTTTTCGGATTCTACGTAACCTGAAACGTGAAACCTCAAATTTTGAGTGGGAATTAAATTTTTGAATTTTTTTGGTCTATCACAATGGTTGATTATTGAAAATAATAAACCAGGATTGTCTGCTTGTACTAAAATGTACTTAGAATTTAATTATCTTGAACTCTTTTTGAGCTATTTCTTCATATTAAATAAAAACGTGTCCACCTTAAGAAAAACACAACATTGTTTTTAACTCATTTTTCGTTCGGAATCGTCCCATTCATTAAATGAAGTTTTTTGTTGGAAAGTTTGTCTGGAATCACCTGTCAGATGTTGGTCTTTAGGAAACGATACTCGTTGTATACTTGTTGAATATTATTTAGTTGTTACTTTGCTTCAATTTTATTTATTTATATTTTCTGTAAAATTGGTGATAATTACTCTTTCCTCAATATTATCAATATCCATATTGTGACGTTTAGAGAAGTTGGATCATCTTAGTTTAATATCAATCACATCCCCTACTTCTGAAGTTGATAGTCTCATAGAAGTACATTAATAACAATGAGAACAGAATGAACAAATAGATAGAAAAGAAGCTGGTGCACGGAGCAGGCTAATTGGTCTCGCGTGGAGCCATTCGTGGTCTCTGCCTGGATAACGAGCAGCTGTAGTGAATGATTGATTGATTGTGATCTTTAGTGAATGCTTCTCCTTCCACCTCTCACTCGGTACAATACTTCCGCGATCAGTCATAGTTATAGGATAATACCATCCATAAAATAATTCTCATAGTGAATTGATTTGTCTCAAATTTGGAGGGAATTTTGGGATTGGTAAACGTAAAATGAAATAGGCATCAATTATATAAAATTCTATCTAATAATAAAAAAAAAATACTTCCGTTTTCAGATCCGGAAATGTGTTATTTGATATTACTATAGTTTGAAAATGGCGCATTCGATTTGACCCAAACTTGGAGGAAATTTGGAAAACAGTATAGAATTTATTTAATATCGATTTTATTTAATTCCATTTAATAATTAAAATTAATATAAATAATTGTAAACAATATAATGGCTGCGAAATATTGAGAGCACTAATCATATGGAGTGGCAGTTAGATTATTACAATATTGTTATGTGGTTATAAAATTTTAGGTTTTACTAAAAAAAATAATTTTTATTTTTATACATAAAATAATTTTATAATTAATTTGGTCGATTCCAAACTGACATGAGATTTACTTAGATTTCATATAATTTTAGATTTAAAGTAATATGTAATATAATTATACTCAGAGTTTGTAAAAAAAAAAAAGTCATATTTGTGATTGTTTTTATTTGCATTGAAGTTCAACCACTTCGTCTTGGTCTCGACTTCCTCCTTAGATATTGAAGTTATGTGAACCTCACCCATATTTTTATATTTTCTAGCTTAAATCATTTTATTTCACTGTCATCACCACATATGCCGATGACACATGTTTCCTATCAGTAAATAATGACCGAGCAATTGCATCCCAAATGCTTCAATCACACATCATAAATCTAGAAGAATTGTGTCAAAACTGGAGAATTAAAATTAACTCCAATAAATCTCACCAGATTACTTTTACCCTTCGTCGTAAACCAACGACTTCTTGTCCTACAGTTTCCTTTATAATCCACTTATCCCTGTTGAGCAAATCCGATACCTAGGACTCCACCTGGACAAACGACTAGCTTGGAATCCTCATACTAGACTGAAACGACAAGAAACCGCTCGACGTTTCCGATTACTTCAGCACTTACTAGACAAACGCTCTAATCTTCCAATTAATTACAAAAGACTCATATACTTGACTATAATAAGGCCTATTTGGACTTACGGAGTTGAGCTATGGGGCTCCACTAAACCATCGAATTTCTCTCGTATCCAATCCTTACAATCCAAAATCCTTCGTAAAATCCTCAATGCTCCCTACTTTGTTACAAATAAAACCATCCATAATGACCTTAATGTTCCTTTTGTTTCAGATCTGGCCCAATCCAGATACCTATCCTTCCATAATAAACTTCAAAATCATTCCAACCCTCTCGTTTCTAACCTTGCTTCCTCATCAATTCCTAATAACGAGGCGTCTGAAAAGAAGATGGCCCCGTGATCTCCTAATGTAAACATATCATTAGAGTGCTACCATTGGGTAGTTACTCAGCTAGTGTTTTTCATGTCATTATATACATTATGTTCTAATTTACTAGATGTATTTATTTAATACAGTTGTAAATGTCTTTAAGAAAAAAAAAATCATTTTATTCTGAATGAAGAAAAATATTGGTCTTGATAACTACGAACAAACAACAAGTGAAATTTTTCCTATGGGTTTTCTAAGTCCACGTTTTAAGAGTGAAAATATACCTATTAAGTACATATCACTACTATTGGTGCAAAAGGTCGTATGTAAAAATTGTCAATTTTTATTCTATTTGTGCTAAAGGTGACATTTTGTAGTCTGCAACTGATATAAGTAGTGTGCTACTATGGAAAATAGCAGATGGTAATAAAATATGAAATTATTCTAATAAAGCATAAATAAATAATGAGTTTTTATGCAGTCCTGTAAAACAAAACATTTTTACATGAGACCTTTTGCACTAACAGTAGTGAAATGCATGTTCAGTATTTTTTTTCTTTTTTTTTTAAGAAAGGATATGGAATCTTCAAATACGGCACTCTTTCGCATTTCTATATTAGCTGATATACGAAATTCGTGGATATCAAACCCGGGAATGTTGAATGGTAACTGTATTTCCGAATCGGCTTCTCTCAGAGATTTTATTCTCATACGAAAAATTGTATGTCTTGTGATATTCTAATATTTTAGCTAATGAAAACGGTGAGGAAGCTATACTGAACTTACTTGGCAGCCGTTTTTTAAATACTATCGTAACGAATAATAAACTGGAAGAACTTAAATTCAGTGAAAAAGAAAGATAGTTAACTGAATTATCAAGAACATTCATAATACTATAAATAAAGTAATTTGTAGCTATCAGTCAACTAGTGGGACTAAAGGCCTGTTCGCTCAAACCTCTCTCTAAACCCTACAGTGAGAGTTTAAATGAACTTACTAGGGTATTTTTTAGATCACTAACTATTTCTAGAAAGGATGCTATATTACTTACTTATATACTTAAAGTTGTTTCGGACCTCCTAGATCGACGAGGGGATGGGATGGCCGAGCGTGCTATCGCATATGCAAAATACGCGTTGCCCGGCAACCTGGTAACCGAAGTTTATATGATAAAATAATTACGAAATCGTGTCTTGGTGTCGGTGGCTTTTAACTCTGGTATTAATCCCCTGCCCACTCTCCTGGCCTGAGAAAAAAACCCGTATATCCTAAAAGGCGATGAAGGAATGGAGAAAAAATAAATGTAGAGGCCAACGCAGTCTATCTTCCATGAAAATACTGTACTGTATTGAGAGAGAAGTAAACACATTTACTGATTCATTTCGTTTCTAAACAATTAATTGGCTTAATGTCTAATTTAAAAAGCCTTGTGTAGTTCAGTAACGAGGGCTCATTCTAATTATCCATTTAAAGTCAGCTATTTACATAGAGGATTTGCATTCTTATTTCTTTGCAGTGGGGATTTCTTGCCAGTGACATCACCGCCCTGATGCCCTCCTTTGGCTTATGTCTGGTAGAGTTCTGGTCCTCATATTTATTGCCTGGTATATTTACGCCAGACTTATTATCTGAGCTCTTATTAATTATTGTTATATCAGAGAATGAATTTTCTCTTGATAATAAACTTTATACAATATGTTTCAGTTCTTAATGGCCAAATTTTGGGATTATAGACAAAATTTTCAACAAAAAATGTCATTTGATGTATGGGCCTTAATTCGAATGAAAAAGAAATTGAGTCCAATTTTGTCTTAGTTTGAGTTTAACCTATATTTGTGTGAAAAGTTATATGATATAATATTCCATATTTTCAGGGTTTTTATATTTTCAGCAAAAATAACCAGACATCAACTTGCCTATAACGTAAATATTAAGATTAAAAACATTTTGTTAGTTACTTAGGATCAATCAAGACCATAAGGATCAATTTCCACAACAGATAGTGTTATAAAAAATAGTTCATTGTCACCTTAAATAATACATTTTTGAAAAAGCATTATATTTTTACATATTATTTAAATGTATAAATAATATTTTCATAATTAATTTAGTTAATATCTAGATATTTATTCACAAGAAAAACAAGGAATTTAAACTTTGTTGTAATCTCTTGGTTCCCTACGGGATACAATTCTTATAATACAGATTTAGACGAAAAATACAGTTTTTCTTTTAAAAATCAGTATTTTCAAATTTAATATCTTATTATAACCATTCGAATCCTCTTGTTTCTAACCTTGCTTCCTCTTCAATTTCTTATAATCCTCCGAGGCGTCTGAAAAGGAGATTGCCTCGTGAACTCCTCATGTAGACAAATTATTACAGTGCTACCAATGGGTAGTTTCTCAACAAGCGTGTTTCATGTGATAATATTCCTATGTACACATTTACTTGATGTATTCATACTAATACAGTTGTAAATATCATAATAAAAGTTTTAAAAAAAATATATCTTATTAATAAAATTTATATTTTGGCAATTGTGTTTATTATTAAACATCTCATATTATGGGAAAACAAAAAATAAAATCTTTGCAACAAATGATTGTAGTCATTTCTTCTGAAAACACGGGTAATTTTAGATGACAGGATATTTATTTAGAATATGTTCTGGGCTTTGCAATCTTCTGGATCATTTTCGCCCTGTATTACAATTTTTTAATCGACAAATGTATTATTCGAATTACAAAACTACAAATAACAAATACAGTTTATCAATTAGTCCGTGATACTGACCCCTTTTTATAGAATTATTAACATCCGTCTGAAACTTCGTAAATAGTTTCATCTCATCGTAAACTACAACTATTTGATTTTCAAAAACTCTTGGCATTGGGGCGTTTTCAATCTGCAGGGGAGCAAAATTTTGTCTATTTAATTAGGTACTAAAAACTCGTAAATACCCATTTCCTTTTTACATGAATCGTAACATAATGTGATCACAATATCGTTAAAAAAAAAGGTGGCCTATACTAATTCCAAATGTTTTCTTCAGTAAAATATTTGCAAGTTACGAAGAGATGAAGCTATTTACGAAGTCTAAGGTGGATGTTAATAATTCGGTAAAAAGGGGTCTGTACCACAGACTAATAGTTGACAGTGAAGTACGAAGTTAATAATTTGTTGGAGCTTAATGAATATACAAGCAGATTGATACAACTTGAAAGTACAGATGTTATTAATATTAAATGTCAGAGCTGAAGTGACATTAACAAAAACTGGTAAAATTGAAATTTAAAGATTACAAGAATAATATTTAAAATCTCCTTTTAAAATTACAAGAAAAAGTTTCATGACTAAAGTTTAAAATTGAATGTTCAAAATAACAATTAAACTTAAAAGTTTAGAATTAAAAAAAAGAAAGTTGAAAAAAACAATTAAAATTAAATGTTAAATATTCAAAGAATAAAAGTTAAAAATAAAAAGGAAATGGTAAAAAAACATGACGCGATGTTAAAAAGTTTAGTTTAAAATTAAATATTAAAGATTAGAGGAAGAAAATTTAAAAAAAAATATGAAAAATTAATTCAATTTAATGAACAAATATTTCAACTTATAAGCCTCAACTTAATTGATACAGACTTAAAGCTAATTAAATGAAGAATTTTTTTCTGATAGTGGGATATCAATATTACTGTTGGATGGTGTTAAAAAAAAATCGCGAATAATTTATGATTTATTTGAAAATATGGTTTAGATAAGCCGGATAAAAGTACTCTTTAATAAGTTTTAATAATTAAAAATGGTTTCGCAAATGGAGAATTAAAATGCCAGCAAGTCAACGCATGTTAGCTTCTTCCTGAGGAAGATCTAAGTGTCCTGTTGTGTCAATAGACAATAAGCCAGCTCCCTCAAAAACTCATGTACAATATCTCGGACTATAATTTGACAAAAACTCACCTAGTACATACACACACAATTTAAAAAACAAGAACTGATCATACGATACAAATATCTGTCACATATTTTGGACTACAGATCTCCACTCAACTTACTAAACAAGCGACTAATCTACACCACCATACTAAGACCTATTTGGACATACTGAGCAGAACTTTAGGGTTCCGCAAAAAACACACATAAACCAAATTTGTACTATACAGTCCAAAATACATCGTAAAACCGTCAATGCTCCTTGGTTTACTTCAAATCACACCATACACACAGACATGAACATACCGAATGTAAAATCCTTCTACTCTAAATCATCAAAATCCACTTGTTCTATCTCTATCTTCCTCCCTGTTACCTGGTGAGCCTCAACGACGAATAAAAAGGCAGTGACCTAGAGATCTTCTGCTGACAAGTTAAGCAAGTATCAAGAATACAAGGAGATAGAATAAACACCAACACACTTGCTTGATGCGTTACAAAGCAGTATTAAATTTAATGGGGAAAAAAAAATGACAAGCTCTATTTTTATTTGAAATAAATTTTATATATTTTACAGCGTAGCAATTGTTACTTAAACTAAATATTTTTTTTTAATTATTTCTTCCTATTAAAAAAAAATACAACTTCCTTAAAAAATCACAAAACTTGGATTTCCTACTTTTCTGCCGAAAATTGGTTCATTGCTTACATGAACTTTTTGTAGGTCTTGAGATCTGGTATAACTATAAAAAATTCTCTCTACTTACAGGACACCGTGTATTGTGTGAATTTAATCTTACCTGATTCAATATATAAAAATAAATAGTTATAAAATGCTTCTTTAAACGTAGATAATACTCAGGAGAAAATTATTTAACCTGAAGTTTAAATGTATATTATTTATTAATTAAAAGATAAATATTATTAATTAACGAAAATTGATATTTCAGTCCTATTTATCACAAACAGACTGATTATTATTCAATTTCTTAGTGGAATGATATAGGCACCGGGTCTCAGCCCCGAGGCTGGTGAAATTACTACAAATGTCGGCATTGGGATTACTTAAACACATCTCACCGTTTACAGAATTACTCAACTTAAAAAAAACTTTTCTCTAAATGGTTCAAAATTAGAAGCCGGCACTAAAATTGGTCGTTCGTTTATATTACACAATACAAATTATATGGAGAAATCGAATATGTTGAATATTGAACTCTGTATTATTTTTCTGTAATTTATTACCTTCTCCCCCCCAAAAAAAAAAATCATAATAAATTCTAGTTATTAGAATTAGTCCGCAGCACAGAACACATTTTATAAAATCATTAACATCCGCCTGGACCTTCGTAAATAGCTTCATCTCATCGTAACCTGCAAATATTTTATTTTTAAAATTCTGGGAATGGGGGGGGTTTCAATCCGGAAGTCAAACTTTGACTATTTGATCTGGTACTAAAGCCACGTAAATACCCATTTGCTCTCCACTTGAGTCGTAAGATAATTTGACAACCAATTCCAGAAGGTGGCCTTCAAATATATTGAGACGTCGGGCGTGACCACTGACTGTACCACGGACTAAATCTAAGTATACTTTTACTTGCTGGGAGATTTCTTTTGAATCTCGTTTAAATACTTATAACTCCTTAATAACTTAAGGTATTAGAGCCAATGGATCTAAAAAAATTAATATTTTTTTTAGATTTTAACTATGTTTAAAACTGAATAAAATAAGCCAATGTAAACACGTCTAATAAACCCGATTAAGTTCAAAAACTTTTACGACCTCCCATTTTGTCTACAACAACTGTCTGTCTACAACAATTCGCAGCCCTTAATAATGTTCCCCAAAATTGGTCTTGGTCTTGTAAACTGAAAAAACCAAGACCAAGACCGCGGAACTGTTGCAAGACCAAGACCAAGACAGGTAAAAAAAATCGATTTTTTCTTTTTTAAATTGAAGCTACAATAGTTGCCAATACTTGACAATTTAAGATACCTTATGTAATATAATATATATAATATATAATATATTTACTGTAGTTTAATAACTCTAGATCTCATAATATATTTAAATATTTAGATATCTATCTTCCGTTTATTCCGAAAAATCATCATGTAATCTTTTAGAAAATTAAATTAGTGAATAGTTTGATAATTCTTCTTTTTGCGATATTCCAACAGAATCCACTTACAATTAGTGTGACAACTTTTGACCTGTCTATGACAGACACTGCAAATCTCTTAATTCCGTTTTAATAAACTTTGCAATGGAAAATAACAGTTTAATGACTTATAGTCGTACAATCCATGATCAATGGATCGAACAATCCATAATCAACGAATCGTACAATCCATAATCAACCGGTGATATAATAAATATGACTTTTGTTATTTTAATAGCATTTGTGTTTTTTTAGCTTTAGCTCAGTTTAAAATGCAATTTAAAACATTTTATAATAGCCCAACATGGCCAGAAAATAATTTCTATTCAAAGTTCAAAGAGTAAGTGAAAGTTGTGTGTTGCGCGCACCAGATTTTTATATTAGAGATATAGTTGATATACGTTTTTTATACCTACAAAAACTCTGAAATAAGAATTTTCATTACAGTTGATAAATGAAATGAAAATGGACTGAAAATGTTTAAATCATTCCCTCTTTTTCCAGGTATCATGATCCGACTGGCAGACTCTCATTTTTTTAATATAAATGTTATCAATATTCACAAACTGTTTTCCAAAATTTTTTTCAGATAATGTCCATTTTTTTACAAGGGATCTCGGTCTATATATAGACCGTGGTGCAGATCCCTTTTTATCGAATTATTGACGCCTGAAACTTCGTAAATAGTTTCATCTCATCGTAACATACAACTATTTTATTTATGAAAACTCATAGAATTGGGGTGTTTTCAATCTGAAGGGGGGCAAATTTTGTCTATTTAATTACGTACTAAAACTAGTAAATACGCATTTCATTTCTACTTGGATCGTAAGAAAATGTGATCACAAAATAGATAAAAAAGGTGGCCTACAAAAATATTGGGCCGTTTGTCCTATATAACCTCGCTACTTTGTAATTTTGGGGGTGTAGGTCACGGCAAACGGATCAATATTTTTGAAGACCACCTTTTTTCTCAATTTTGTGATCAAATTATCTTACGAGCCAAGTTGAAAGCATATGTGCATTTACGAGTGATTAGTACCTAATTAAATAGACAAAGTTTGCCCCCCTCCAGATTGAAAACGCCCAAATTCCAAGAGTTTTCGTAAATAAAATGTTAGGTTACGATGAAATAAAATTATTTACGATGTTTCAGGCGGATGTTAATAATTCGATAAAAAGAGGTCTGTACCATGGACTAATATATTATGACTAAAAATATAAATTAATTAATTTAAATTGGCATTGATCCTGCTGGATTGTCTATTTAAGCTCATTCTTTAATTCTTACGACTATATTTATTAATATATAAATAATATTTTTAGCGAAAATATTTACTTATATGTGACTATCCCCACGACTGACCTCCACGGAGAGACGGTTTCGACACAGGCTGTTAAATACCCCTGTCGAAGGACCCTCTTCCAAATAACGACCCTAATCCTGCTCATTGGGTATTCCTACATTATCACAGCCAGCCAATAAAAGCCAAAGGTTCGGGTCAGGCGAGGTTAGAGAGTGTGTGGGTTCGAACCAGCCCGCACCTTCGAGCAGTGTCGACACGGGAATTCTGTATGCGCGCTACGAGCTTACAGGTCAAATGTAGATATTAAATGATAACTGTAGTGATCTCGTTTGTCTCTATTCCTATTATACGATCTTTTTTCTTGCTTTCTGACTTATTTTGCAATGAACAGTATGTACTGCGTCTTTGACTGTGGCATTAAGTCCAACAGTGTAATATGTTTTTGCTTTAGTGATTAAAGTAATTAAAACAGTATTTAATAAGACATAATAAGTTTTTCCCAGACTTAATTATAAGATCAGTCCCCAGTAAGACATAAAACAAAACGCTACAAATTATTTCACAATAGTTTATTATTTCCCAACAATTATACTTCTAAAGTAACATTACATTTCTAGTGACAAATTAAAAGAAATAAGTTAATTCCAATTATTTGCCTAAACATTTTTTTTTTCATCATTAGGAATTTGCTTAAAAAAAATAGCATTACTTTATTAACATATTCAAAGATCAAAAACCAAAACAAAGGATTTTTATTAGAACATGAAAAACATCTAGAGAACTTATCTTTGCTCCTAATTGTCCTGTTTTAACTATTTTTTTTTGTTTTTTTTTACGAAATTTCGAAAACATTTTAAAAATCGTTCTCCTTCATCATTACAAAAGAATAGTAATGTCGATGAAGGAGGATCAGCCTCGGGTAACCTCTGAATATAAATCCAAAAATGAAAAGAATCGGTCCAGTAGTTTCGGAGAAATGCGCGGACGGCAGACGGACAAAAAAAAAATTAATCGTTTTTCGAATTTAAAACCTTAAATTTTGAGAAGGGGTTAATTTGATAAATTTTTTGTTTGCTTACAATGTTTCATTATTGAAAATAATAAACCAAAATGTTCTCAAGTCCAAAATTAGTTAATTTTCTGAGAAGGAAACAAGCATCGCAAAGCTTTATTTTAAGCAATTAACCTTCAAGAGTGTTAATTTAACTATAAATGCATTCTTATGACAATCAATATCATTACTGATAGTGTAAAATGTCGTATATAACATTTTTCTATGTTTATTATATTAATAATTGGTAATTGGTTGACTGTCGTGGATAATGAAGAGAAGAATAGTTGGGGTGCTCAGTCAAAAAAGGAAGGCAAAAAATAAATTATAATATTTATTTTTTACATATGCCGACGTTTCGACCTGAAGTTCAGGCCATCATCAGGGCTTTCTCCTTAAGTGTCAAGGGGAGAATGTGTATATGAGAATGTGTAATTCTCCCCTTGACACTTAAGGAGAAAGCCCTGATGATGGCCTGAACTTCAGGTCGAAACGTCGGCATATGTAAAAAATAAATATTATAATTTATTTTTTGCCTTCCTTTTTTGACTGAGCACCCCAACTATTCTTCTCTTCATTTGTTTATTATATTAGTTTTAAAGGTTACATTTTCTTGTCTGAAACTGCAATAAGTAGTCTCCTACTATGGAAAATAGCAGAGGAAAATAATATATGAAATTATAATAATAAATCATAAAGAGATAATCAGTTTTTAAGATATTCTGTATATTTTTATCTGAGACCTTTTGTACCACGATTAGTGATATGAATTACCACAACTCACTGCACTAAATACATTTGGTTTATCAAGTTAGATTTTAATACATTTTCTATGGAAATTCCATACATTTTCTATGGAAATTTCATACATTTTCTTTGGAAATTTCATTTAGTTTCTATGGAAATGTTTTTCGATTTTGACCAAACAGGTCCCTTAACATCACTATATCATCACTCTATCATGTATCTCACAAGATCATTTCCATGGATACATATAAATTACTTAAAATTAATTCTGAAAAAATGAATAATTAAAAACCCACATGAATAGGGGTTCCTATAACTAAGAAACCAAGCAGGTGTTTTATCGGTTCTTATTTAAAATATATTTTAAACTGAATATATATTCCGTTAGTACATAAGTGAATTGGTTTGAAAAAGTAGGATAAAAAATGGAGGAATATTTATGCTCATTAAATTTAAAGAAAATTAAGTCGGCCGGGTTTCTAAAAGATATTTGTGTCTTTCAGAATTTTAATAATTTCTTGTTCCTGAATAACGTTTAATAGAAATATTTTTACAATTCTTTCAGATAACATAAGAAAAAATGCAGCAAATTATTTCACAGTGGTTAATTATTTCCAAAAAATCATACATCTAAAGTAATGTTACCTTCCTAGTGACAAAGAAAAAGAAATAAAAGGTAACTACAATTATTGGACTAAACATTTTTTTTTTTAATAATTAGCGATATGCTAAAAACATTTGCATTACTTCAGTAACACATTCAAAAATCAAAAACCAAAACAAAGGATATAACCTTTACAGTATAACATATAAAAAACATCTAGGGACCATATCTTTGCTCCTAATTGTCAGATTTTAACAATTTTGTTTTTTAGAAAATTCCTTACACTTTTAAATAGCCCTTTAATCTAACTAGAATTCTACGTATCCTGAAATGTAAAACCTCAAATTTTGAGAGGGTGTTAAGTTTTTGAATTTTTCGGTCGATCACAATGGTTCATAATTGAAAATAATAAACCGAAAATATTTTAAAACCGCGATATATTTAATAATAGTGCTCTGATTTCGATGAAACTTTCTTCGTTTTTTAAGAAATAATCTTAAATCTTAAAGAAATTTGAAAAATCTTATCAAAATATCTACTAAAAAATGTATACTTTTTGAGTTATTGATATAAGTTATAAGTTATAAGTTAGTGATATTTTTAGTTGAAAAAGATATCTATGCAGACAATGAGTATGTTAATTCAAGAGGTGGTGATTGCAGTGTTGAAATATAGAACTGAGAATAAAAGTATAAATATAGGTACTACTTTCTTATGAAAGATGTTCTTAGGAAAGATACTTTATTAAATATCTGTAGAAAAAAGGTTTTTTAGTCTCAACGATTAAAAAAATATATTTTAAATTTATCCAAATTTTCACCTTTTCAGGGAAAAAACTAGAGACCATATCTTTCCTCCTAATTGTCCGATGTTAACGATTTTTTTTTTTTTTTTTTTTTAGGAAATTCCATAAACTTTTAAAAAACTGTATTAAATATCCCCAAAAAAGCGTATACTTTTTAAGTTATTCGGAATTTAATTTTAACATCCCTCGTTACTTTTTTTCCAGCTTATTTTCGTGAAGTATGCTACATAGATAAATTTATAAGTCATTGAGAAGTAGACTTTAGTCTTAGAAGTTTTATTGAAATCGGTACATTCGTTTAGGCGCTACAGTCTATAGCAACGCAGGTTTTTCGGTCGCCATCTTGAAAGGAACAGGCAGATAGAAATGTCAATGAAGGAGTATCATCCTATGGTGACCTCTAATTTTAACTCCAAATTTGAAATATATAGGTCTTCTTTTTTCGAATTCTACGTATCCTGAAACGAAAAACTACAAATTTTTAGATGGGATTAAGTTTTTGAATTTTTGTTGGATCACAATGGTTCACTATTGAAAATAATAAACCAAAATTTATACCAATGAATACCAAAGGTATTATCACAATCGAAAGAAGCCTGTAATTAATACCCGTAACAGGACTAGATAGCAATCAGAGACTAATGTCATAATTTGTTTTGGTGGCTGCTAGTGTATAATTTTGCCTGATACTGTTTGCGCAAGCGTAGGCCGCTCATTCGCAAGCATTAGTAGCCACAATACATCACCCTCTAGCAACTACTAACTAACTCTACCCTTAGCAGTTCTGTCAATTTCCTAATATCTCTCTTCTGACAACTGTGATATCGGCCTTCACGGCAGTGAAAGTATTCACCGAAATCGTGATTTGAATAAATTGTTTTTTTCTGTTGTGTGAATCGTGTATTTACTATTTAAGACGTGGTGGCTTCCACTGGAATTAAGCACAAGGGTTTCTTCTTTAATTAATCATCGACATATATTTTTCACAACACTCAGTTGTCATATCGCAGCATAAGCTTGTTGAATTAATTAGATTTTTCTTAGCATAAGTAATATATCGACAGCCACACAACAACAGCCTAAGTAAGGACAATTCTTTAGGAAATGATGTTTTAAGCTTTTCTAGACTATCTTGTCCTGGAACATACCCTCATACCACAAAATGAAATCTAGGATGTTTCATTTCTTCTTTAAAGGCCTTATGTAAAAACTGATAATTTAAAAAACAGCAAATTGTGATGTAAAGAACTGTATGTTACAGTGAAGGTTATAGAGATTGAGTTGGTACCGAAAAAACGCAATGAAAGATGGTCATGTAAATTCAGAATGAATAAAGCGTCTTAGGAATAGACTATAGTATTAATTAGTTTTATTAATAGGCTAAAATAAATTTTTCTCATACATTTTGTTTATCTTATCTAGAGTTCTTTATGGATACGAAACGTGGCCGCTTACATTAAGGGATGAGCAATGTCCTAATTTTTTTGAAAATAAATTATTGCGTAGAATATTTGGAGTATCGACATATTGGTCGTTTAAAACTAGCGATATTCTGAGTGGCTATAGGTAGTTCTTATCCTACTCTTGAACTTAAATTTTATAAACTCATAGGAATAATTATAATAACATATCTTCATATTTCTACCCACATTGATGTGCAAGATATAGTGATAATATAGCAATGATTAGACATTTCACAAAATATGAGACAATAAATATATAAATGATTATATCATTATGCTATTTTTTTTCTTTCTTGTTTGTGATATTTTCCATTTGATGTCGGTAATATGAGATATGAAATAAATAGTACGGTTTAGCAATAATCTCGCTGTTAGTTAAGGCAGATAATTGTGTTTTTAACAGTTTTTGGTTATAAAATTTTTTTTCCGAAAATAGATGAATAAAATTATGAAGGCGCGTTATTAAAAATATTTCAATCAAAATATACAAAATCGAAACTAAAATTAGAATCCATCCAGAAATAAATTAATACGATCTCAAATTATTTTATTGCATTACAGTTGCCTTTGTCTCTATGGAGAAAAAAAAATATCATCTCTTCATTTTATTTTTTTCATAAAAAATAATAAAATCTACAATCACATCAGTAAAGTTTTATGTTATATTTTAAACCGATATAATGTTTTAAACTAGTATTATATGGATTTTAAATTAATATTATCAAATTAAACTTAGAAAATTACAATCTTGAAAATTAATAAATACACATTTCAATCAATTATTTTCTTAAATAGTTTAACATTATTATATCTCCAAGTGGTTTTATCTTGTTATAATTGGACATTTATGTGAATGAATTTATTAATTTATAAAAAAAAAGTTATATAAAGTTTTGTTTTTGCCTATATCATTTTTCAATTATTTATTTACTTAATGCTAACATCAACGTGAATCTTTAAAGTAAGTAACTAAATTATTCAGCGAAAATAAATCCTCCTTATGTGGGTGGCAGGAACTTACTAAACTATCGACTATCGATTTAAGTTGTACCGATGTAAGACAGCTAATTAGGAAAAAATACAGAAAAAAATACCAAAAAATAATTTTGTTGAAAGTGTGAAAGTACGCCACAAATAATAATAAGAAAAACAATAATAAATACTAAAGAACAAACAAAAATGAACATAAAAGTAAGGTTATCAACAAAAACAGCTGATCACGTAAACCTTCCTCAGCTGTGTTACTCCACCTTTCTTGCAGCTTACGATTGGATGTCATTTAGTGATGTGATCTTGGTTTTGTTTTATTTTAACAAAATCGCCTGTTTTTTTATTTCCTTTATTTTCTTAATTATTTTATCATATTAACTTGAGTTTACCTAGGACTCCATCTGGACAAACGTCTAACTTGGAATCCTCATGCCAGACTGAAACGACAAGAAACAGCTCGACTTTTCGGACTACTTCAACACTTACTAGACAAACGCTCTAACCTTCTAATTAACTATAAAAGACTAATTTACATGACTATAATAAGGCCTATTTGGACTTACGGAGTTGAGCTATGGGGCTCCATCAAACCTTCAAATTCCTCTCGCCTCCAATCCTTACAATCCAAAATCCTTCGTAAAATCCTCAATGCTCCTTACTTTGTGACATATAAAATCATCCATAATGACCTTAATGTTCATTATATATCAGATTTGGCCCAATCCAGATATCTGTCCTTCCATAATAAACTTCATAACCATCTCAACCCTCTTGTTTCTAACCTTGCTTAATATTCAATTCCTGATAATCCTCCGAGGCGTCTGAAAAGAAGATGGCCACGAGATCTCCTAATATAGACATATTATTAGAGTGCTACCAATGGTTAGTTCCTCAACATGTGTTTCATGTCTTTATATTCATGTGCGAATTTACTAGATGTATTTCTTGTATACAGTTGTAAATATCATATAAATAAATTTTAAAAAACTTCAGTTAATTAGGTTGCCGAGCAACGCGTATTTTTCACATGCGTTAGTCAGCTCGAGCGCTGCCTCTCAAAACGAAAAACTATACCTATATATATTTTTTTTTTACTAACCTCTATCCAACACTAATCTGCCAAGCCAGTTTTAAGGAAGCCGTTCTATACGATATACTTCTTGGATATTTATTACATCTCTATATGTGAAGGATAGATATATTCCTTGAACTAACTTAATCCTGAAAATAAAACTTGTTCCTAAAAAACCATACATATCCAGGAAACTTCTAGGTACTTATTTGAAAGCTATTCAAATTCTCTGCAAAATTAATGAAAAATCATCTGAATCTGACCAATATTGACTAGGATACATGATTTTAATTTAAACGGAACATTTATTCACATGTTTTCTTAGAACATTCTTCTACTTTTATTAGTATATTTTTCATATATATAATGATAGCTAATTTTTTTTTAAAAAAGGAAAGAAATTAACTACCTACATGGAATAGTGTTTATGTGGTTCTTGAAGTTCTATAAAATGTAATTACAGGAACAATAATACTTTAAGAGATAATTTTTTCTATAAAACATGGTTATTTTTTACCTTTTTTGGGGGGAGGGGAGGAGGAACAAGGCTTCAGCCCGAAAGCCCCCCTCCCCGTAGATCCGCCTGTGGTCTAAGTGATTTTTTTATCACTGTTAGTCCACGGTACAGACTATTATAAGACCTATTAGGACTTGCAGAATTATGCTATGGGACTCCGCTAAATCATCGAACTCCTCCCGTATCCAATCCTTACAATCCAAAATCCTTCGTAATCCAAATCCTCGCTGCTCCCTATTTTGTTACAAATAAAACCATCCATAAAGATCTTAATGTTTCTTATGTTTCAGATTTGGCCCAATCCAGATACCTATCCTTCCATAATAAACTTCAGAATTATCCGAACCCTCTCGTTTCAAACCTTGCTTCCTCTTCAATCCCTGATAAACCTTCGAGGCGTTTGAAAAAAAGATGGCTCCGTGATCTCCTAATGTAGACATATTATTAGAGTGCTACCATTGGGTAGTTTCTCTTCATGTTGTCGTTATTATGTCACGTTATTATACCCATATGCACAAATTTACTGAATGTATTTCTTTAATACAGTTGTAAATATCATTAAAAAAAAAAATCGTTAAATAAAGATTGATGAAGCTACAGCAGACCATTTGTACAACATTTCCTAATTCGATCAACTTTTTATCATATCCTATAAGAGTTTTTGAAATATTTTCATATCGGGCAAAAGGATTTTGAGGGAAAAAAATTCAATAAATGAAAACAAAGGAAGAAATTTAATAAAATGTTGTATATTTATTTCATAAATTTCTAAAGTCTAATAGCGAACGAGCCCATTTTGATAACTGGAGTACCATAATACGTTTGAGAAGCTAGAAGCTTTAGGAGGTGGCGAGGGAGGTGATTGCACTAAGACACTACAATCAACATTTTAAAAGGAGTGGGGTAGCTCAGTGATAGAGTACTGAGCTTCCGATGCTAAAAATCCCAGGTTCGAATCCCGCCTCATCGCAGAAAAATAATATATTCTGATTCATTGGCCGGGAGGCGACCCTGGGTAGGTAAGAGCCTCTTGGGGCACACCCAGTCTCTATAAAGTGGTTACCCTTAATTAAAATAATTAATTAAGGAAAAAAAACCTGGTGATTGAGCCTGATCTCGGTCAAATCATCTCCTTGCACAACCTTAGACCAAGAATAGTGCTTTCCCTAAATAGTACTCAACCCAAGACCCTTCATGGGTTGTAGTGATACAGATTTTTTTTTTGTTTTTTAATGATTAATGTTATTTTAATCTATGATTTTCGGCCTCTACATGAACAATTCTTTTGAACACATTTTAAGGTTTTTCTCCAGACCAAATTCGATGGTATTTCTCAGAAATCACTATTCTCGCTGATATTTATTTATTTGTTTTAGTTTTCTCTTAATTCTTGCTGTCGGCTCAGCTGTAGCGACAGATTCCTAGAAGTACTGCGACCAACGGTTCAACACCGATCCCACGATAGTTCTGAGGACCGGCTACTCGACCCAGCGAACTGCTGCATTAGCAATCGAATGCAACCCAAACCCTCCCCGATATGGTACTATTTTTATATCAAATTATAACCATCTCCAATCGGTGATTCATTCATAGTTCTATTTTCTACACTCTGTATAATATGGGTATAGATCACTTTCCTGGGTTTCAAGAGCAATGGATTTTGATGAATGAGTTATCAAACAAAAGAGAATTTTATGGATTGGTGAGGAATCCCATTCATCGATTCCCTCCACAACTTTAACAAAACTTATCGGAAATAAACTCCTCCCCTTGTTTCGAAACCCTAAAATGTACCGTTTTTTAAATAAACCATTATTCTTGCCAAAAGCCTCCGCCGGTGATAGGGTTGCCATAGAATAGTTATAACATGTATAGGTTTCAAAGTTAAAATATTGCCATTTAAAGAATTTATTTGAAATTTAAAGAAAATCAGCCAAAACCTAAATAAATTTCCAAAACGCGCAACACACAACTTTCACTAACCGATCTACTTTGAATAGAAATTATTTCCTGACAATTCTGGGCTATTATAAAATTTTTGAAGTGCATTTTAAACGAGTTAAAGCTTCAAGCTTACAGATAACAAGTCATTAAGACCATTATAATTACAAAATTTCTATTTAATATATCGACGACAGGCAATAAAAATCTAGTCACTCCATCTGCTTTTATAAACCACAGAATGACTAACTCCAATTTCAACATTTTTGAGTAATGTCAATTTAGTGATATTTTTAGTTGAAAAAGTTATCTATGCAGAATATGAGTAAGTTGATTCCGGAGGTGGTGATTGCGGTGTTGAAATATAGAACTGAGAATAAAGGAATAAATTTAGGTACTTATTTCTTATGAAAAATGTTCTTAGGAAAGATATTTTATTAAATATCTGTAGAAAAAAGGTTTTTTAGTCTGAACAATTAAAAAAGTATATTTTAAATTTATCCAAATTTTCTCCTCTTCAGGGAAAAAAAATTAGAGGCCATATCTTTCCTCCTAATTGTCCGATTTTAACCGAATTTTTTTTTTTTTTTTTAGGAAATTTAAAAAAAATTGAAACATTTTATCTCAATATCGACAAAAAAATGTATACTTTTTTAGTTATTCGAAATTTAATTTGACCATACCTTGTAACTTTTTTCCCACCTTCTTTTCGTTGAAATATGTTATATAGATGATTCGGTTAGGCACTACAGTCTATAGCAACGCAGGTTTTTCTGCATTTTTATTTTTTTTCTCCTTTATTAACTTATACAATTCTTGAAAAAATTATATGTAGCATTTTTTCTTAACTTTTTTAAATAAACCATATTAAAGGTACTTTAGAGGAAGACATTGGGCATTTAAGCCCTGTAAAGTGACATAAGCGGTGATAAGACCTAAATGATATTAAAGTCCAGTTAATTATACAATGATACACAGAGTTTAATCAAAATCGTTAGAGCCGTTTTTGAGAAAATTGTAAAAATGTGTTTCAGCGTTCATATAAAGTGGCACTTCCGCTTAGCCGATTTTAATAAAAAAAGTTGCTGTCACATCCGGCCCATATTTTCGTTTATGAGCTAGACTGTTAACACACACACACACACACACACACAGACCATTTTGCGACACTTGGTTATTTGGATTAAGAGGGCCTCAAAAAATGTATTTCCGTTGTAAACTGAGATTTGAAAATTTTCACGATCGCAATACTTACCCTTACTATATATAACATATATACGTAAGTGAAAGTACAAAATCTGGTGCGCGCAATACACAACTTTCACTCACCTCTCTACTTTGAGTACAAATTATTTTCTGGCAATGTTGGGCTATTATGAAATATTCGATGTGCATTTTAAACGGAGCTAAAGCTTGAAGTTTACAGATAACAAATCATTAAGACCATTGAAATTACAAAAAGTCTATTTATTATATCTACTATAGGCAATAAAAATCTAGTTTTTCCTTTTTCTTTTATAAACCACATAACTTCGATCTCTGAGCTTTTCAATTGATAGAATGACTAACTCCAATTTCAACATTTTTGAGTAAAGTCATTTTAGTGATATTTCTAATAGGAAAAGTTATATCTATACAGACAGTGAGTAAGTTGATTCCAGTGTAGGTGATTGCAGTTTTGAAACATAGAACTGTGAATAAGTAATGTTGAAATTGGAGTTAGTCATTCTGTCAACCGAAAGGCTCATATATTCCTAGAGTTATTTAAAAGTACACGTGAATATTTAACATATAAATGATTATATAATGTAGGATTATTAGTTATTAAACTGTTATTTTCCGTTGGAAAGTTTACTTTAATAACAGTTACTTAACGAAATTACGAGATTTTCATTGCCTGCCATGGATAGGTCAAAAGTTGTTACACTAACTTTAAGTGGAGAGGGTAATGTTGTTATTTCAGATTATGGGCTGGCACATCTGAAGCATTTACCTCTCTTAAATGCTTTCTTAAGAGCTTGACTGTTAACAGACACACATACCATTTTTCGGGACTTGGTTATTTGGACTCAAAACGTATATTTCGGTTGTCTCAAAACTGAGATTTAAAAATGTTTACGATTGCAATACTTACCCTTACTATACATTACGTATAGATGTAGGTGAATGTAAAAATATTAAAAAAACTACAATTAATTTACGGCTTTTTGTTTGGTTGATAATTCGTGAAAAGGTACATATTATTCGCACTTTCAGTTAAAGGTCGCTCGAATCCTAATTTCCGAAAACGTAGCTTTGACATCTTGGAGGTCGAACATTACGAAAAGCTTCGAAAATCCTTGTCCTTTTTGTTTAATGTCCTTTTTTTTTTTTTTTTTTTTTTTTTTTACAACCGCATTTCCAAGTGAAGACGTCTCTTTTAAAGTTCGGAATCTAAATTTCAATTAAGCCATCAGTGACGACGAATCAGGAACTCCGAATCGTTTACAAAACTGACAAATAAAACAAAAAAAAACCTAAAATACCTGTTTGGGCCATTAGAATAAAGGTGTAATCTAAATAGTTAATGAGACCTGTTACAGGTAAATTGTTACCTGGGCGGCCTCATCGCCGAGCTAAAGGTAAACACAATTATACCCCGAGCGGGATTCCAACTGTCAAGTCATTTAGCGGCAATTAAATAAAAGAAGCCGTGAGTCGTGGCGTGCGTAATGGACGGTAATTGTACGCCGCCGCTCGGCCATATTTCCTGCTTAGGATGTTTACACGAACGCTTAAGATAGTTCCCAAATTAAGCTAAATCGATTTTTTTTTTCAATGATCATTCAGGAACGTATAATTAAAAAAACATTATGAAACGATGTCAATTTATTTCTTATACACCTAACGCAGGCGCATTATCGCCATCTATGGCTTCCTCTAATATCTGTTAACTTCATTCATTGATCATGGTCCATCTCAAACCTCCCTATCATAGAGTGGAAGTTGCCTTGACTAGACTAAGGATAGGGCATACGGACTTTACACATTCTTATCTTTTAACGAAACAGCTTTTACCAAAATGTTAACAATACAACATTAACCTCACAGTTAGCCACATTCTCCAAAAGTGTCCTTATTACATATCAATTCTAACCAAATTAGGACTCATACCAAAATTATGAGTTGTTTAATATAATTATGAAGTTCAAGTAAGATCGGAGATAAATTGTATTAAAGCTAACGATTTACAAAACAAAATTTAAGTTTGAGTGTTATTTTTTTCATAATAATTTATGGTTGAAATAATTGAAATGAAGATCAGATAGGCGTTGACGACCTCGGGGTTTTATCGCTCTTCTTCTTCCTCTTTGCTATGGTCCAGGAGGGATCTGGGCCTCCTTCACAATTCTTCGCCACTCTTCTTCGATCTTCTGCGGCAGCTCTCCTCCACTTGACACCAAGTTGTCTCAAATCCGTCTCTATGTCATCTATCCACCGTACTTGTGGCCTGTATCCTTCTTTACTTGTGGTCATCGTCCTTCTTACGCCTACAACCTTCTCCAGTTCAAATCCTCAGTCCATTCCCTGTCCACAAGATCTCGACCTTCTAACCTTTACATGCCTTCTTACAGATCTGCCTCATTCCAAAATTCCTTTATTGTTCGCTCTGTCAATTTCTGGAGTTCCCTCCCTATCAAAATTCGACATTCCCCATCCATATCCAAATTCAAAACCCTCCTATTCCAATTCCTATCCCAAGAACAGTCAGATAGTTGCTAACTATTCGAGTTGATTTTAACAGCGAATTTGATACATTTTTATTTTTTAATTCTTTATTATTTTCTCAAAAGTGTATACGAGTCTATCAGTGCAAATAGCTTTAAGTGCCTTGTCATAGTATCAATTGTTTTGTATATAATTTCGTTGTTTTTTTTTTGTATATAGAATGTTTCCCTTATATATTTTTTACATTATCTCTTTTTTTTTATTGATTTTATTTTGGCAAGATGTGATCTTTTAATTTTTTTTCTATTTTGTTATTCTCAAGGGACTGTGTCCCAGAATAAAATTATTTTTCTATCTCTCTATCTCGTTCTTCCTCCTCCTAGTTGTACATACAGCACTTTTCTTGGCACCCTTTCTTCTGGCATCCTCTCCACATGGTCCATCCATGTTATACGTATAGAGCAGCAAGCTCCCGGTTATACCTGGCTCTCCATATTCCTCTCTCACACAAAGGTCCATGTATCTTGAGTAGGATCTTCCTCTCCTAGACTTCCAGCATTCTCTCATGTCAGTCATCATTGTCCATGTTTCACTGCCACCTTCCTTGAAATATCGCGGAATTCAATTACCCACTGAAGGGCAAAATAGCATCTATTTCTCGCAGCTATTCTGACACCAATTTCAGCCTAAATATTATTACAATCTGTCATCAAGGAGCCAAGGTACTTTAACTCCCTGCACGCTGAGAAATTATAGGATACTTATTTTTTTTATTGTTCTGTAAGGAATGACGTCTGCTGCTCTTCATGTAGGCAGTATTCTTTTTGTTTATGCTCAGACCCCTTGCCATTGCTGGAACGTATGTGGCCACAATTTCCACGTCATCTGCATATGCAAGATGCCGTGTGATTTTATCCCTCGTGGGTTTGTCCTGCTGGCATGCACAGCTTTTTCCAAGCTCATATAAAAAAGCGTGTTCAACTGCCTCCCGCAGTGCCACATCCTACGCCCTGAAGACGACCTTCAAAGTGGGTCGAAACGTCGGCAAAAATTAAAATAATTTATATATTTTAATTTTTTTTTATTATTTATTTGACCGCACCCTCGATTAACTCCTTCTCATAAAAAAGCGTGGTTTCTTTTGCATTATGGAATGCAAGATTCACATCACGATATGTAAACGGAGATGGATATTGTGTTAAACAGGGTAGTAATCATTCACCAAGGTCTTTAGCTTTATCTTTGTAAATAGATTTACCAGTGAGATAGAAAGCAGAGAGGAATCCTCCTAATACACGTATAGTTACTTCAAATAAATTTACATCATTATATTCAATGAACTTCTAGGTGTGTTCAACCCAATCCTGAGCTTCTCTTAATTCTTCTTTTAATCTCATAATATACATTTTACCTATGGAATCCACAATTGAAACAGCCAATTTAAACCAATTACAAGGCTTTTTTTAAATAGTTCTTAGACTGTCATGACCCCAAGCCCAATTTTTATAGCCCCTCCAAGCATAATTAAATGCATCCACAACAGCCTTTTGTCTATCAGTTAATTCAGTATTTATGTTACTTCTGCTCATCTGTTGGAAGTAAAGTGGCTGGTTAACCTGATTTTGAGTAGCTTGGTCAGAAATATCAACTACGTTCTCCTTAATATTTTGTCTATTTTTAACTTTCTCTGGAACCGCAGCAACAACTTTATTTGGTTGCCTTTGTATCTCCTTGGAAGATTCCTTCATTCGGCATCTTGTGTCACTCATGGTAATTCTTGCCAACCTGTTCAGTTTCCTCGAGACGCCTAGGGATAGAAGATCCCTGAGCGGTTTTATTCGTCTAAGCCCTAAAAAACAACAGTATATAGCAACCATCTATAACTAGCCAATACATTGGAATATAACCAATCCAAGTTTATTTTATTTTTTCTGATCTCATTGTGTTTTCCACTTGCTCTATATGTCTTCTATTATAGGCTGAAAATTTTCAGTACTTGAAAGATGATAACAAGTGAGCTTCAGTTGCAGTTTGGGTAGCCATATCGGGCTTGGTACCCAAATAAAACTACCGTTCTGCTCAAAATTGGAACAGATTTCTATGAAAAGTGGTTTTGCCGACTTGGGATTATTGGTACATCGAAGAACGTATAGTGAGTCTGAACGAATCACGATTGTATCTTTTCTGCCTGAAAATCCTAACTGGAGATCTTTAAGTATGACCGCCATTTTATCTGTAATTTTGTAAACATAATTTCTATTTTCGAGGGTTGCTGTTAAGAATACCTCGTGATGAGTTCTCTGTTTGGGTCCATTAATGTAAATAAATAAAACTTTTTATGATATATAATAGAGAAAAATCTGCGTCTTATAAGATTGGTTGAATTAATTAAGATTCTTCTTCTGTTATTAATTTCAGTCCCCAATGCTATTAAAACATGTTGTAATCACATCTATTAATTTGTACTAAATTGAATCATACCTTGTAATTGTAAATATAGGTACCTGTTAAGTTTGTAGGTTCCTCTTCTAATTGTAAATAAACCTGTCAATTTTTCTTATTTTAATCTTGATTTTTAATTATAATGGTTTCTCAATTTTTCTTGTAATTTTTTACATTAATGTTATTTTTAAAACCGTATTTTTAGATTATATTCCTGAAATCATTAACCTTTTATTTAAATGTCATTTTTAATTTATCTTTTTCTAATATTTAATTTTAATGTTTTTTTGTCAACTTTACTTCTTGTACTTTTTAATATTTAAACTGTACTCTTTAACTTCTCTTTATTAATATTAACTTTTATTTTATTTTATTTTTTTATTTTAGTGAAATTTACAGCTGTATTACATAGAAAATACATCAAGAAAATGTGAAAATGGTAACATGACACGTACAACATGATGAGAAACTACCCATTGGTAGAACTCAAATTAAAGTTCTATATTAGAAGGTCCCTAGGCCATCTTCTTTTCAGAGGCCTCGGAGGATTACCAGGGATCGAGGAGGAAGCAAGGTTTGAAACGAGAGGATTCGGATGGTTCTGCAGTTTATTATGGAAGGATAGGTATCTTGATTGGGCCAAATCGGAAACATACGGAACATTAAGGTCTTTATGGATGATTTTATTTGCGACAAAGTAAGAAGCGTTGAGGATTTTACGAAGGATTTTGGATTGTAAGGATTGGATACGAGAGGAATTCAAACTTTTATTTTTTAAAAAGGTATTTTTAGCTTTTTTTCTTAAATGATTAACATTTATTTTAATTTTCTTTGTTAACTTATCTCCTTTTAATCTTTAACTTTCAATTGTACTATCGTATTCACCAATAACTATTTTTAACTTTCTAAACTTTAAATTGTATTTGTTAGCTGTAGATTTGTTATGTATGCCTATGTAGTAGTTGATCGTAATGACCCAATACATAAATAAAATTTAAGTCATATGAGAAACGAAAAGGGATAGAGCACGAGAAGGTCGGTTTTTATTACTTATCATTACTTTCTTACTTTTAATTTGTTATTTTATATTTAAAGAACGACATACTGAATTAAAAATACAATATGTGTTTGTATTGTTGCAATAATCATGTGACTAAGATTGCATACTCGCTTTAACGAATAAAACAATTTAAAGAAGCCATATTTGATAACTTTCATTGTTTTCGAGGAATACTTATTTTGTGATTAAAGGTAATAAGAAATTTCCTTGATGTATGACCGCAGCTTCGAAAAATGGCTGATCCATTGGAGATGAGTCTGGACGAATATATCAGGAAGAAACAAATCAGGGTGAGGGATCCAATGAGGATGGGAAGGATGCAGCAGGGCAGCCCTATATCTTACAGATCGAGAGGAGATTCCGGATGGGGCAGGCGGCAAATGGGTAGGAAGTGGAGGTATGATGACGATGAAGAAGAAGAGGATGGATTCGACGAAGATGAAATGGATGATTCAAGATGGCAAACTGGAAGACACAACAGACGAAACAACTTCGGGTTACACAATAGTGAAAACAGGAGGTGGCTTCTGGAAGCTGCAAGAAGACAGGAAGCAGCAGCCAGAGAACAGGATAACATTCAGGTACAAGGAGAATCCAAGCTGTTCATCTACAACCTCCATTCGGACGTGTCCAACAACGATTTGAAGGAGCTCTTCTCCGTCCTGGGAACAGTGAAGGAGGTCACAGTTCACTACGACAGGCTCGGGAGGTCGACAGGATCTGCCGATCTGGTCTACGAAAAGAGGTCGAACGCTCTGAGAGCCATCCGGGAGTACAACGGAATGCCTCTGGACGGCCTCCAGATGAAGATAGAACTGCTACGATCTGCGGAGGAACTTGGTATCCCGAGGACTGGCAGTCAACGGCAGAAGGCGATGGCGAAGTACCGTCGTGAGAGATAGAGCAAGCCGTCTGATTCACAGTAAACAATATAAAAATAATAATATGTTTATTTTCTTATTTATTATAACAACATCGATTTTTCAAGCACTTAAGGGTCGTTTAAAGCTAATACAAAAAATAGAAATTAACAATAACTTTGAACATACAAAATATAAAATTTTGCGAATAACAAGTTAAAAAGAAAAATTAAAACTGAAAGTAAAAAAAAAATTAAGGTGTGTGCTTTAGACTACACAATAAAAGTTAAAACATTAACAAGGCGAGATTAATAATATGCAATATAAATTATAAATAATTGCTTATTATAATAGGATGAAATACAGAACATTTTCCTTGTTTACAGTGAAATGAAATGGAAATAGCCTTTAGTTATGCATAAATATTACGATTTCTATAACACATACAATTGCAAAAGAAAACAAATTTTTACATTATTATAATTTATAAAAAACCTTTTTGCTATTCTTGCATAGGTCTTCCTTTAAGAATAGTCTTTAACACTTCCCTGGATGACTAGCCCTAAGGGACGCGGTATTTCTTACATTTAACCATTTTTCTTTCCACGTATCTCTGTCCCTAGCTGCTCTCCACCAAAGAGGTCCTGCCAAAAGCCTAAATGGATCTCTCCATCTCCTCATTTGTCGGCCTCTCATCCTTTTCCGGTCATATGGTGTCCATTCGGTGACTATTTTTGACAATCTATTGTCGTTGCATCGCAGGAGATGTGTGTCTTTCAGCTCTGTTTCTTCTTTTATCTTCTTGCATCTGATTTTATCTATCTTTATTACTTTCACAATGCTTCTCTCGTTGCTATTTTGCCACACATTGATCTTCCTCTCTTTGGGCTTTTGTCAATGACCATGTTTGGGAGCCATAGATCACCACTGGCATAATACATCTATCGAAAACTAGCTTTTTTAGGTCGATACTTATGTTTCCATTTGTTATGTACTTATTCCAACCAAATACTATTCTTCCCTGAACTCAGTAAGTTCTTGCTTACAGTAAGCGGGTCTAAATTTTAGTTTCTGAGATATGTTAATCCATATCCCAAAATAAAACTCTATATCTTTTGGTTTCGGCACTATTTTTTTCCCTTTTCGCCTCTTTGTATCTTAACTCGGCGTCGTGTTAGGATACAATTTTCAATAATAGCTCATTACAAAGAAGAAGAGATTATGAACACATCTCTTTCTTAACATATTTTAATTCATATGAAAAAACAATTGATCCATCTCAACCGACTTTACCCGAGCGTTACATATCGGGGTCTGACGGCTCAATCTAATTCACTCTTCACACAGAAAATAAAATTGCGAACCGTCCCTAAATCAGTCCCTAAATCATTCCCTAAATCAGTCCCTTCATCTCAGTTTTTTTGTAATATAAGTGAGTTTTTCTCACCGTATATTATTATCGATATTCCTTTGTACACCTGTAGTTGCTTCAAAGGTGTGAAACAGCTGCCGTGTAACTGCGTAGAAGAAAAGAGTAGACTTAACCTTAAGGCCCTACGCTATGGTAATTGTATTTGTACAAACAGTGACGGCGCTTCGCGGAGGAATACCATCGAGTCCTTTGAGAACATGCTTATAATCACTTGACATTTAGCTCCGACCTCCGGGCGGGCTGCTTCTTAACACGGATAGATAAAGGCCCAACTATCGCTCCATCGCCAGGATGTTTGATGACATTTATAAAATCAGATTCAGAAAGTAATTTTCTTCAATAGGCGGTTTAAATGTCTCTAATATAGTCATTTATATTATTTTTACAACAACTATAATGTACATGAAACATTATCTCTCCTCTTTGTAAAAACGCTCCAATCGAAATTTATTTTTATTTATAAAATGTGATTTTAGGCAATTAAGTTTATTAAAATAAATCTCATAAAAAGGAAAAACAAGAAATAAATTCTTTGCAACGGTTAACTGTAGTCATTTGTTTGATACTTTTAGTTTACTGGATGGAAAATCATCATTTTTTTTACACAACTTGAATTTCTATATTTTCCCTTAAAACTCAACTTAATTAATATGAACTTAAATCTAATTATATGTGGAAGTTTTTCTAAAATTTGGGCAACTGTAGTACAGTTGAAGGATGATAAAAAAGTCTCAGTTAATTTATGACCTTTTTTTAAACGGCACTTAGTCGAGTTGGTCCGTTTAATAGTCCTCTTTAAAACGATAAATTCTACATCCATTTGAAGTAAATTCTGACTAGTTTACTACGGAGTAATGTTTAATTACTTAAATCAAATGTGTTTTTAGTTATCTCTCAATATTCAATAAAAAGCGTGATTCACTTAAAAAATATATATATCTTAAATTTCCTTATTTTCTGCTAGTAGTCGGACAATTGTTTATATGAAATTTTGCTTCCTCGCTACCACAGGTAAGGAAGCATTGTATTCGTGCGAGGATTAAAAAAAATTTTGTGCTCAGAATCGAAAATTTTAACTTACTTTTTACGTTTCAGACGTCAATGATCAAATTTGGTTCGGTGTATGTCTGTCTGTAGTCAATTCGATGTAACGGGCATATCACCTACTACTGTTTATTCGATTTTCAGGGATTTTGCGGGTTGGTGTCTAAATGCTCCCATATCAATTTTATTAAATTATAACCCGCACTTCCACTTACGCACCCGCAAACGAATTTTGTAGATATCCCAATATTTCAGAAACGGCTCGTTCGATTTAGCTCACAGCTAGAAAAAAGGTAGGTATTTGTAAAAAAAAATAATGTGTAGTCAATTTGATTGAATTCTTTCCATTGATTTCTTTTATAAATGATCAAACCTGTTTTTCTTGATACGTCTATATCTCTAAAACCGCAAGTTCGATTTGGCTCAAACTTGGAGAGAATTTAGGGATTGGTCAACGTAAAATGAAATCGGCATCAATTCTATGTAATACTCCAAAAAAAAAAAAAAATTCCGCTTTCACATCAGAAAATGTGATATTTGATATGCCTACAGTTTCAAAACGGAGCATTCGATTTGACCCAAACTTGGAGGAAATTTAGAGAACAGTATAGAAATTACTTAGTATCAATTTCAATGAATTCCATTTAATAATTAAAATTAATATAAATAATTGTTTACAATATAATGGCTGTGAAATGTGGAAAGCACTGATCACATGGAGTGGGAGTTAGGTTATTACAATATTGTTATGTGGTTATAAAATTTTAGGCTTTATTCGAAAATGTTAATTTGTACTGAATTTTTTGGCCGATTCCAAACATTACTGGCATGACACTTATTGCAGTTACATAGATTTAGTGTAATTTTCAGTAAATTTAAAGTAATTTTTACTCTGAATTTGTAAAAAAAAAAGTATTATTTGTGATTGTGTTTATTTCTATTGAAGTTCAACCAGTTCGTCGTGGTATCGATTTTCTCCTTAAATATAAAAGTTGTGTCAATTTCATTCATATTCTTATATTCCAGCTTTGTCAGTTTTGTTCTGATTGAAGAAAAGTATTAACTCTGAACAAACAAAAAGTTGAATTCTTCCTATGGATTTTTGTTCCATCCATTTTACGAGTGAAAACATACCTATTAAGTATATATTTTTAATTTTTATTCTATTTTTGACATTATGTAGTCTGCAATTGATATAAGCAGTCTACTACTATGAAAAATAGCAGAGGGCAATAAAATATAAAATTATTCTAATAAATATTAAAGAAATAATTAATCTGTTTACTATCCTGTAAAACACTCAATTTTTATATACGTTACATGTACTAACAGTAGCGAGATACATATTCAGTATGCGCTGGATTTTTTTTTTAATTACGAATTATCAAATATGCAGTCTGCAAATGCAAATCCTTTTCGCACTTTATTATTTGCTGATAAACATAACTCGTGGATCAAGCCCGCATATATGGGATTATTTGTAAGTTAATAAGGGATTATTGAATTTCCGAAAACGGCTTCTTCCAGAGATTTTATTCTCATAAGAAAATGTTTAGACCTTTTAATATAGATATTTTTTTAGCAAATGAAAATTGTGAGGAAGCTATACTGACCTTACTTGGCAGACGTTTTTTGTTTTAGATCTTGATGTCTGTCATAAAATTTTTAAATATTTTCTTTTACTAATTTTGTGTATTTCACAAGATTTTTCTTACCGTTTTTAATAACCCTCCATACTTGTGAACTATATTATCTCTGCACTGTACAATACTGCCTGTTTCACTACAGTTTCGTTTTGAATTTCAAGATAAATATTAAATATTTTAATTATAAATATTTTAAATCTTTTTCTTGGTTTTCCTTCTCCTGCCGTAGCACAGTGTTTTCAATAGAGGTTGATCCATAGATTCCAGTCCTGTACTAGACCTCACTCTAGACCTCTCCTATCGAAGGCTTCTTACAGTCCTTCTTCCCAACTACAAACAACAACAAGAAAATTTATTGTAAATAAATATCAATTCCTTTTGTTCTATATGATTTTTGTCGCGAATCCTAATCTACATAATTTTGCTCCCGTAATCTTATTTGTCTATCCTATGTAATACTCATTTCTCTAAATACTTAAATTGCTTCACCGTATTTTGTTTTAACCATTCTTGCTATCGTTTGACATTATGTCGGTTTTCTTGAAGATATTCCTAGCTTTGTCATTCCGGTAATTTTCTACAATTCTTTCATTGTTTTATTTCTTGCGTTTACTTTCTGTCATAAGAGCCATTTATTTCTTCTTTCTTACCATTTATGAAATGTTTTATATATTTGCTTTTATATTTTTCCCATTTGATATTTATTTACTTCTTACTTTGTACTACAGACAAGCTCTGTCGAAACGATGCAAACTGTATCATCAAGGATATTCACATATTGGTCACTGAAACGCTATGTCGATATGAGCGCGGTATAGATTTTAGTTAATCCTCAGAGGCCTTTTCCTTTAGTGATCCATATCCACCCATATCAATGAGACTCCTTTCACCACGGCCTCCGGGATCATTTCGATTCAGCGCCACTGCCACCCTGATACACAGTCCAGATCAGTATCTACTGATAAGGCCGTGCCTCTCCAAAATAGCTCTTTGGCTTTTCCGTGTCAATGAACTAGCTTTACCGAATCCTTTCCTGTGAATTATTTAAATATGTCGGGCTCATTTATCATTCTAAGAAAGCCATGGTGGGTTTTAATTTGATTTGGCCCCAGTTTATGGAAAACAAAGACATAGCTCTATACAAAAAGTTGCAAGTATTTAATTCCGTTAGTAGGGAAGTGATGTGCTATGGAGCACAAATTTGGGATGGGGTAAGTTATGAAGCCGTTTAAAGACAACTAAGATTCTTTCTTAAAAAATTATTTAAATTACCAATGTATACTCCAACACATTTTATCCACTTTGAGACTAAAATAGATCCTTTATTTATCTTCACAATTAAACTCCATTTTGATTATATTGTAAACATTTTGAATCTTCCACCACATAGATATCCAAAAATATCAGCACTACAGATAATTAAAAAAAAATCGCATGGTTTAGGGACTTGCTTAATCTGATAGAACTGCATGGATTAAATTTCAACTTAAATCGATCTAACTATGATGATGTTAAACTATGAAGAGCTAATTTATATTTACTAAGAACTCAAATTCAGAAAGACGCATATAATCAATATGTAATTAAAGTTCAGAGTTCTAAAACTTTCACTTTTTAACCTTATTTAACTTCATTAAATCATATTGATGACAAAAGCTCATTGAATATAATTAAAATTAGATGGGTAATTAAAATTAGAGCTGATGTTTTGAGCTTAAATTATAAACACTTCAAGCAAACAAATAATATTTGTAGCATGTGTAATACAAACGAAACAGAAGATCTCTATCACTTCCTGGCTGTATGTCCGATACTCTCTGAATTTAGAATTAAATGGTGAAAATCTAGAAATTTATCTCGGGATCAAGTAATAAATAATTGATTTAATAAATGTAAACAATTGGATAGCATTAGCAAATCACTGCAAGTCTGCTTTCTCCTATAGAATAATGGTCACCAGAGAATTTAACAATTAATAAATTGGAGAATTTTGGTACCACTCTTTTTGTAATTAAAATATTTATATAACTTTTACATTTTAAATATAATTGTTCTTATTTTCTTATTAATTATTTGTATATAAATAGATTGAAATATAATTTTGTTATAAAACACAGACTCCTCTGACGGTCAACAGACCATGTAGCACACCTGATTTTCGGTTTTAAATCCAAAAATCTTATTTTGTATTGTCTTGTAATTTATATTATGTAATTTTAATTAATAAAAATACTTTTTCTTCTTCTTCTCTTCTTCATATATCATTCTATATTTTTTCTGTATCCGTTAGTTGTGTATTTAAAATTACTTTATTTTGAATATCACTTACTCTATTTGGACTCTATTTCAGACAAATGTATTTATCTCGTACTCTATTTAGACAAAAGACTTACTTAGAAAATACAAAATTTGAAAAAACAAGAACTGATGAGACGATCTTACCAATACTCACATCTCCTGGACTACAGATCTTCACTTGACCTAAGAAACAAGCGACTAATCTACAACACTATACTGCGACGATTTTAGACATACGGAGCAGAACTGCGGGATTCAGCAAAACAAACCTTTAAATCACACTATAAATACAACAATACAATCTACTACATTTAACTCTTTAGCATAAAATTCACTCGTTCTATTGATTTCCTCTTCTCTACGACCTACATTATCAGGCAAAATAAACTTAGCGGAATAGCAAATTTTACAGATGTGTTAAAACGCAGTTGCAAATAAGATAAAATAAGTCACTTCTTATTATATATTATTCACTACTACTACTTATTAGCAAAGATGAGTTATTATACAGCTAGTGTTACAAACAAATTTATATTTTAAACATTTATTTCGAAGTTGATAAAAAATGTATGTCCCTTACAATAAGTTTAAATTTTCAGCCTAAAATTTAATTTTCTGTTTCTAGAATATAGTTATCATTAATTTGGAAAAAATACCCATCGCGAGATCCCTCTTGGTATAAAAAACAATTGTATTAACAACAATAATTTTTTATTTCAAGTTATCATTCATTAAAAAAAAATACTGTATTTGTTCAGGGAGTCAAATTTTTTAATTGATAATTAAAATTTGTTTCTTAGTTACTAAATCATTCAAAACAAAAATGTACATTGTTTCCTTTACCAATGGGACTGGAATATACATAGTCCTGTCATAAATATTGTTACAAGGAAATATATACAGATTTCAACAGCAAAATTAATTTTTTTCAAAAACATTATTAGAAAATAAAATACATATCTATATAGAGTAAAATAAAAAAGAAATTACTCGAAATGTCTCCCTTTTGCTTTGATACAGGCATTTAATCTCCGTGGCCAGTCATCAATAGCAGCACACAGCACTTCTTGAGGAAAGCGCTCAACTGCTTGGACCAGCGATTGTTTGAGGTATTTCAAGTTAGTGTGTGCCATCGTCTCTAGTTTTAAGTGAATACTAATAATTAGATAAAAGGGGCTCTATAAACTTGTATATCATGCAGCCAATTTATCTATAATAGTCTACATCACATTTTCCTTCACTGCCCAGCATACAATGACTATAGGCGAAAATTCCTTCGAAACTTCATCTCAGAATCTTCTGATAACCGCAACGTCGAAACCATATTGAATATCGATTCTATAGATATGTTAAATAAAATTTACTATTATATAATGGGAGTACACAAAGTGCATACACAAAATTATTGATCATAGCCCATGTTATATTAAGTGTTTGTTTTTAGTTTATCTTAAAAGTAATATTTTGTATAAATATATAAGTATTTTTATTTTTTTATTGTTCTATCATAGTAACAGGTTCATATAAGTATTATTATGCAGTAATCGTTTTATGTTTTTAATTTTTATTGATTTTCATGTTTTGTGAAACTCGTTCTAAACGTGAAATATTATTTTTTTTTTATTTCTTTATGGCATTTACAACTGTATTACATAAATACATCAAGTAAATTTGGACATAATTGGTATAAAGACATGAATACACTTGCTGAGTAACTACCCAATGGTAGCACTCTAATGATATGACTACATTAGGAGATCACGGGGCCATCTTCTTTTCAGACGCCTCGGAGGGTTATTATGAATTGAAGAGGAAGCAAGGTTAGAAACGAGAGGGTTGGGATGATTCTGAAGTTTATTATGGAAGGATAGGTATCTGGATTGGGCCAGATCTGAAACATAAGGAACATTAAGATCTTATTATAGTCAAGTATATGAGTCTTTTGTAATTAATGGGAAGTTTAGAGCAGAAATATTATAAAGTTTATTTGTATTTAAATGATATGTGTGTAACTTGTAAAACCATATTATTGTACAATAGCCAAGCTAGGCTCTATTTGTATAGGCAACCCCCCAAAAAACAAATACAATTTCTACCTGTCTATCTATCTATCTGTCTATCTGTTAGCAATAAGTACAAGGATCAGTTCAGTTTATAAATATTGGCTTTCCTGTCAATGTATTGAAAAATATATATATATTTTATGAATGCCCTAAAAACGTTGCTCGAAAGGCTTGTTTTATCAGTAACAATATCACTGATTTAGGTTAAACACTGTTTATTATTTTATTATTTGATGAGCTAATATTCGAGCCGTTCCCACCAGCTCTGATTAGACCATGACCTCCTCATTATATTGCAGACCTCATATCATTACCAGCACCTCCTATATACCACTTCTTTTTGGTTTTGTCTCGAATACTACCCTTGAATACTAAGCAATGTCGGCTTATGATAATTGAAGAGGTTTTTTAGTTTCTGTTTTTATAAACTCCGATTCTGTGTCTGCATACAATTTAATGATTCAACCTCCGCATGTATCTTAAAAATCAGATATATATAGTCCGTGGCATAGACCCCTTTTTAGCAACTTATTAATATTCGGTTGAAACTTCGTGTATAGTTTCATCACTTCGTAGCCTAAAAATATTTTATTTATGAAAATTTTCAAAAGACGTACGTTTTCAATCAGGATGTCGGCAAACTTTGTCTATTTAATTAGGTATTAAAAACTGTTAAATACCTTTCCACTTGAATCGTAAGATAACTTCCACACAAAATTGGGAAAAAAATGTGGCCTTCAAAAGTATTTAAGTTATATAGACCAAACGGCCCAATATTTCTGTAGGTCATTTTTTTTTATCGATTTTGTGATCAAATTATTTTAAGTGTAAAGCAAATGAATATTTACGAGTTTTTAGTACATAAGTAAATAGACAAAGTTCGCCGACCTTCAGATTAAATTCTCATATCAGGTGCCTATTCTTCTACGATAAATTTTAGTTCTCATATATAATATGATATTATCCAGATAGTCTATTCATACACAATTGTTTAGCTTCATACTATTACTGTTAATAACAATTTACTAAAGTAATTCTTATGTTCATTTACTAAAGTCCTACAAGAAATTATCCCTCCAGTTTAATTGTTAAAAAATAAGATACAATCAGATATAATATAAGACTGAATAAAACATAAGACCATCTCAACTTATACAAATCGACTTGCTCAACCCGTACATATATTATTACAGTAAGGCTCGAAATCGTTTTTGTACCAAATATAAGCTCCTGTCGTGCTCAAATACCACGAATGGGGTACCGTTGGATTCAGAATTTCAAGGGGGGTTAGCGAATCGTATTTTCCACTTTTGTTTTTCTTTCTAAAATAAATAAAGTCGATACAAACATTTTGCTACTGTTCGATACTGGAACGGTGGTAGGTCTGTAGATCGATACGGGACAAATTGGACCTTAAAGATTTTGATGCGTACAACAAGACCCGAATAGTTCCGTCGGAACTATCGGATCCTGCGTTTTAAAGCCGAAAAACGTATTATTTTCGAGATAACGCAAGGCATAGGGTTCGCATCCACACAACCTTACATTAATTGCAGTACTGTCATTGAATACATGTCTCATTTCGTCGACTTGAGGTCTCTATGATCGAGAGAGGAGGAGTTTATATTATTTATCGATGGTGTTTTTGATCGGCAAGCCATATCATCGTTAATTCTTCACCTAATCTCAAGATTGAGCCACCAATTTCGAAGGCTTCCTTCTCCTTCAGGCTGGCAAAATAGTCCAATCACCCTGAAAATTCAGGCAAACAAGTTATGAAAGAAAATCAAATTTATTTGCGAATAACTGAAATATTACACACCTTTCTCTGGGTTATTCCCATGATTATATAAAATATTACTAAATTCCCTACAAAAGGAAAAAAAAATCATCGCAATCGGACAATTTTTAGCAAATATACAGCTTACTGAAATTTGTATACATGTTGGTTCCAAACAAAAATGAAGATTTAAATTAATTTTTGTTTGCTTTGTGGATTATATTTATGGATAAAGTAACATTAGATGTCTTTATCTTTTGATAAGTTGCATTTTCTTATTAATTTGGCATTTGATAACAATATGTTGTGCGAATTTTTCGCACGGGCCTACTAGTACCTATTTATTTGGCCCAAAAGAAATTTGATCTGTAAATCTCTCACTTACGAAGATTATTATTATTATAATGGTGCTGCAAGAACCCGGGCTTCCTCCACAACAGCCAACAAATCTACACGATCATATACTACTTCCTTCCATCTTCTAACCACCAGCCGCCTCACATCTTCCAGATATCTGATCCGAGGACGTCTTTTACTTCTTTTACCATCGTGCTTCTCGTACAGCATCCTCTTAGGCATTCTTTCGACATGACCTAACCATCTTTTCCTGGCCCTTTTTATCAATGCCACAAAATCGCATGTTCTCCCTAAAGTTCCCCCAGATCCTCATTCTTTCTTATTCTCTAAATTTCATTCTCAGAAATTCTACCCTATATTCTTCTCAATGTTTTTCTCTCCCAGGAGTTAAGCATGCTTTCCGAGTTTTTGATCAAAGTCTCACATCCATACATGACCACTGGCCTTACTATGGTTCTGTAGATGATGATTTTGATTCTTTTAGATGATGGTCTGAATTTCAAGTCTGTTTGCAGTGAGAAATAGCATCTATTTCCTGCTGCTATCCTCAACTTTATTTCACTCTCTACTTTTTTGATGGATGTGACCAGGCTTCCAAGGTACTTAAAGTGGTCAACAGAACTAAAGTGTAGAAGTTGATTATTGAGGGTTAGGCGTTAGTGGTTAGTCACCATTGCACTCATCGGGAAAGGTGAAAAAGAACAGTAGACTGGTCGCTCACGAATTTACTCCTCTCACTTCAGCTAAGGTTTTGGAAATTTGTGGAAATTTATTGAAAATCTTGCCTGAAAAACCAAAAAGCCTGAAAAATCTAGCCTCATCCACCATATAGTCCAGTCCTCGCACCATCGGATAACTACTTAGATCCATGGTCCATTTTCTTCAAGCGAAAAAAATTGATTATTTTGTGGAAGTTGAAATTGCGGTCCAAGAGTTCTTTGACAGCCAAAGAATGGTATCAGCCTGAGATCGAATAATTGGCTAGCAGTTGGCTAATGACGGCAGATAACAATGGACTATACTTTGAGTATTAATTGTATTTTATAAATAAAGAAATAATAATACCAATATTTGGCCGAAAAACGGACAAAAAAAGATGAATCGTACAAGGTAGTTCATCAATCGTTTTAGTTTGACTCGAGATCCCCGGAGACGCTCCCATATACCGTACAGCTATAGTCGAAGTGAGGAAATATTAAAGAAATAATAAGGAATTTACAGGTTTCAAGTGGAAATACGTGGCGGTGGTAAGTCGTTTTAAAATGGACAAAGCACGGCAGGAAATATCGGATACATGGTTTTCCAGGAAAGGATTTGATCAAAGGTTATTCCTTCTAGTTTTTCTTTGTACCAAGAGTTATGTATTAAGAGTCATATATTAATATAGTTATATGGTCTTCTTTTTTTACTATAGTATTCACTACTATAGTAGCTGTAAACAAATACCTTCATAGTTTCAAATAAACACGAGCTTAAAGGAATTTTATCTGAAAAATCCTCTGTTATACATATTTCATGCTAGATATTGTATTATAGTGCTGCTGTTAGCCCAGAAATTGAGTAAAGAAATTGAGATGTGTCAGACAATTAAGATTGCAGACCCAGAACATATCAGAATCTATACAAAAAACACAACTTTTTCGATTGAGTCTCAAGAAACTTGTATTTCATGCAGCCAATTTATCTACAATAGTCTACATCACATTCTCCTTTCATTGCGCAGCATACATAAGATAAAAATTCCTCCCAAACTTCATCTCAGAATCTTCTGATAACCGCAACATCGAAACCATATTGAATATCGATTGTATAGATAAGTTAAATAAAATTTACTATTATATGATGGGAGTACACAAAGTGCATACAAAAAATTGTTAATCATAGGCCATGTTCTATTAACTGTTTGTTTTTAGTTAATGTAAAAGTAATACTTTGTTTATATTTATAAATATTTTTATTTTTATTGTTCTATCATAGTAACAGGTTCATATAACTATTATTATGCAGTAATCGTTTTATGTTTTTAATTTTTTTTGTTTTTCATGTTTTGTGAAACTCGTTCTAAACGTGAAATATTATAAAGTTTATTTGTATTTAAATGATATGTATGTAACTTATAAAACCATATTATTTTACAATAGCCAAGCTAGGCTCTATTTGTATGGGGAACCCCCCAAAATATTGGTTAAATTTTTGTTGGAATGTTGGTTGTGAGTTGCTGGTACATGGAGAAACACAATTTTTTTTTTAAATATTTTATTTTGTGCTAACGTTTCTGCCTAAATTTCAGGCCTTCGTCAGGGCACTTCTTACCAACAATTTTAATATACGCAATATATTTTTTATTGTTTCTTCCTGTGATTGCAACCTCCACCTGAACCATATTATCTAAAACGAACTATTTCTCCACCATTATTTTACAATAAGTGAATTTATGAGTGACTTAACGTGTTTTTGTTCTAAATAAATATTTGTATCTGGACTGATTTATGTCAACATAAAATCTTTCTGACGCTACAATGTATAAAAATACGAAACTTCAGTAATCTTTTAGTATCTTTATGCTGGTATAAAATTTTCTGTTCGTATAATCCGCGATAAAGTAAAGTAGAAAGTGAACGAACAGTGAGAGGACGCTCCTATCGCAATGATGTTTTCGAAACCTTGGAAGAACTGCTTTTACCCAGCATGTGTTAGTGCCGCGTAGAGATATCATCTTCATTAATTATATACTTAATAGCCCGGGGCTAAAGTATCAACTTATCTAATATCAGTAAGATTGAATGGACCATTCAACTGTTAACTGTCAAAATCTTAAATATATACCAAAGTATTATTAATTACATATGATTGCGTTGAGTAATACATTTAAATCGTATTTATGTAATATTAGTGTCGTGTCAAGGTTCGTGTTGTCCAAAGTCGGTCTTGGTCCGAGACCGCCTAATTGTTGCAAGACCAAGACCAAGTCTGGTAAAACAAAATCTGGTATATCCACTCACACGACTTTCGTACCTATTTCAGAAAAAAATTGATCAAAGAAAAGATTTGAGTACGATTTATTTGATACACTAAAGCAATGTAAACCGGCTTCAGGTAGATCAGTGTAAAATTTTCAATACCCTCTAATATTGCTGATCAATAACTTATTGCTATCGCCTAGTTTTGTCAAACAAAACTTTCTGTTAAAAGTAGAGGAAATAGTGAAGCTTGTGTGATGCTGGCAACAGATTTTCGTAATTTCACTTAGTTATCTTTTTTCTCTCATTCCCCCTTTCTGACACCAGCATATGAACCCGTAATCTTACATTGGAAATTGAATAGCTGTATCATCGCTAATACTGGTTTGATTTTTTTTTTTTTTTTTTTTTTTTGTTTTGTTGATAATTTAATTATCTTTCAAAAGTAGTATTATAAATTTTAGCATATAATATATACTTAGCGAGTTAGGTCCCAAAACATTTTTCTTTCCTTTATAACTTTTTTTCCGGTATTTTCTCGAGAATTTAGTCCTAATATGAAAATTGAAGGACAAATAGTTGAACATTATAGAAACGTTTTATCAAAATCATTAGAGCCGTTTTCGCGCTACAGTCTATAGACTGTAGGAATCCTATAGGAAAACATTTTTTTAATTTATTGCGCCGCAGCTATTTCGCATGAAGCACCCAATTTGTGTCACTGGCATCAGTAGTCAAAAACTACAAATTAAAAAAAGAAGTAACAAAAACAGTTTTCTAGTTTCCGATAAAATCTTGCCACAGACAGACCAATGGCTAAAAATGTGTTTTTTGGCATCAGAGGCTCCCTGAAACGTATAGATCAGTCGAAAAACGCATATCTGAAATTTGATCCGATCGCAATACTTTCCTTACATATTATAGGTAAACTAAAAATGCTTTTTTGTAAGTAAAAATTAAGGCAAAATAGTTACTAATACTATACAATTTTAGTTACGATTTGTAAAGAATTGGTAAAATTAATATACTTCAGCATTTAACTTTTCCAATTTTTCATTCGCAGTTTAGTTAGGTTTCCCCATTCTGAAAAATTTCAATATATCTCTCTAGGATGTAGTTATAATATTTTTTAAATGTTATTAAATTTCCGATAAAACTATAAAATAATTGTCTAAATCTGACTAGTTTTAGCAACAGTGTATTGAATTTTACACACTGATTTTAATAATTGTTCACTTGCCCGTTCACATTGCTTAATTTCATCAAAGAAATTATTTCTCTGATCGGTCATTAGGAAGATTGGTCTGATTCAATTGTGTTATTTTTAATGGAAATATTAAAAAAATTAAAAAAAAAAATTAAAGTAATTTTGTATTAGGTAGGAAAGTCATGTGAGTGGACAGACCGGATTTTTATTTAAATAATTGGCGACATTGAGATTGTCTTAACTCTACAACTCTTCCATTTCAAGCTGGCGACCTATCACTATCTTTCTTGAAAATGCCTTTAATGTATTGTTAAGTTAATTGTATTAATTTGGTTGGACTTAACTATGTGTATGTCAATAAAACATCTCAATGTATCCATTCTGTGTTTTTCGAAGATTTAATGTTTAATAAAGATCAGTAAGCTAATAGTTCACAGCGAGACTCTTCCGCGAGACCAAGACTAAGTGCACAACACCAAGACTCGTCTTGGTCTCGTACTCGAGCAACACTAGTCGAGGTAATTTTAAAAATATTTCGAAAATAATAAAATAAAATTACGAGTGTCCGTAAATTTGTTAATGCTTAAATTGACCAATTACAACCTATAGTGGAAAATAGCCCATACTAATACAAGTTCAAAACATCCTTTTAAGATGGGGTGATTCAGTCTCTACCGCAAATAAGTCTGCATATTTACTAAAACTGTACTGTAGACATTTTTCAAAATTGTTCCGAATTTCCTTCCATATTTTGCGGCCAACTTCCCGTGCAGATCTGATAATAATTTGGAAACATTATATTGCATGCTCTAAAATATAATTCAGATATATATATATTTTTTTTTAAACTAATTTATTGAGTAATAATACAATCTGCCATATCGAAGAACAATAATTATTAGGATTACAAGTGTTTATAATAAGAATGCTTATTAATAATATTCAATTAAAATAATAGTGTCTGTGTTTTCCACATTTACGAATTTAAAAAAAAAAACTCCTTGATACGACCTTCTTTATCCTAGGAAAGGGACAAAGAAATAGAAAAGTGTGATTGCACAATTGTGGGAACCCGAAGCTGCAAGGTTAAGGAAATGTCATCACTCCAGCAAACGTTGGGTCGTGATTGGATTTGCTATCGGCACTCTAAATCGACAGCTTCAACGTAGCTAATTTATACAAACAGCTTCCCCCCGACTTCTGCCTTCTTCAAAGGGGCTTCCGAAGTTGTAAAGGAAAAAATATGTCGGTCGTGAGCCTGGCAAAGGACTTAGATTAATTGCGATGATAGCGGCCAGCTGAGGCTTTGTGCTTTATTTACTCATATTACTCTGGAATAAATTATTTTATAAATGAGACAATATTTCGAAATGAAATACATGAAAAGTTAGCAGAGATAATAATAATATTTTGTTTATCCTGGGACGAGTCCCTTTAGAATAATAAACAAGAACAGAAATATATTTTTTTCAGCCTCAAGTGTATTTAAAATTTGAACAAATTAATATCATTTAAAAAGTCTGGTGTGTCCAATCACACGACTTTCCTACCTATTTCAGAAAAGTTTTTATATCTTTACTATATCTTCATGAAGAAACAACAAAAATTGAATTAGATTTATTTTAGATTTAACAGCGTAAAAATTTCAATACTCTTTAATATTGCTGACCAAAACTTTTTGCCATTTTGTCAAACAATAATTTCTGTTAAAAGTAGAGGTAATATTGAAGCATGTGTGATGCGGGCTGCAGATTTTCTTATTTTCACTTAGTTATTTTTATTCTCTCATTCACCCCTTTCTGTCACCAGGATATGAACCCGTAATCATACATTGGAAATTGAATAGCTGTATCTTCGCTAATACTGGTTCGATTCCGATGATTTTTTTTTTATTTGTTGTTGATTTAATTACCTTTCAAAAGTAGTATTATAAATTTTAGCATATAATATATACTTAGCGAGTTAGGTCCCAAAACATTTTTCTTTCCTTTATAACTTTTTTTCCGGTATTTTCTCGGGAATTTAGTCCGAATATGAAAATTGAAAGGACAAATAGTTGAACATTATAGAAACGTTTTATCAAAATCATTAGAGCCGTTTTCGCGCTACAGTCTACAGTTTGTTGTTGATTTAATTACCTTTCAAAGGCAGTATTGTGAATTTTACCATAGAACATATACTTAGCGAGTTAGGTCCCAAAACATTTTTTATTCTTTATAACTTTTTTAACAAAAGAAGCTAAAATTAACAAAAACCTCATTTCTAAATTTAACAACATCCCAATTCGTTTCAAAAAAATCAATCCTCAACCTGCTCATAAAAAATACCATATTTCTCAAAAAATCAATAAAACACAAGATTATTACTTCCGAAAATACCATTAAAAATAATTTCTCAAATGAACATATCTTACTCCTCAAAAATTCAATTAATTACATTTAATAAACATCTAAATATCTAAAAAAGGAGTACATGAAAGCCTTCAGTGCCCGAACCACGTCCTGAGGATGACCCACATGTTTGGGTTGAAACGTTGGCATAAATAAAAAAAAATCTGGTGTGTCCACTCACACGACTTTCCTACGTATTTCAGAAGAGATTATATATCTTTATATTTGTTCATGAAGAAACAAAAAAGAATTGAACTACATTTATTTTCCTGAAAATTGACCAAACAAAAGATTTGAGTACAATTTATTAGATAAATTAAGGCAATGAAACCGGCTTAAGGTAGATCAGTGTAAAAATTTCAATACTCACCAATATTGCTGATCAAACCTTTTTGCTATAGCTTAGTATTGTCAAACAATAATTTCTGTTAAAAGTAGAGGAAATAGTGAAGATTGTGTGATAAGGGCTACAGTAAACTCGTAATCATTCATTGCAAATTGAATAGCTGTAAATTCTTTAATAGTTGTCCAAAACGAACGATTTTTAAATAGTTGTAGTGAATTTCATTATCTTGAAAAAAACAAAAAAAAAAAAAAACAGGCTAAACGCTAAAAACAGACCATTGGCTAAAAATATGTTTTTCAGACTCAGGGGGCTCTGAAACATATAGATCCGTCGAAAACCGTATATCGGAATTTTGACCCGATCGCAATACAAGTAATAAATTAAAACACGTGTATAAAATAGAATAAGCTGTGCCATCATCGTTAATACTGGTTCGATTCCGATGTTTTTTTTATTTTTATTTTGTTGGTAATTTAATTACCTTTAAAAAGTTTTATTATACATTTTACCGTATAATATACACTTAGCGAGTTATGCTCCAAAACATTTTTCTTTTCTTTATAACTTTTTTTCCTGAATTTTCTCGGGAATTCAGTTCATATAAGAAAATTGAAAGGACTATTATTAGAAAATTAAAGGCAAGTTTCATCAAAATCGTTAGAGCCATTTTTGTGCTACAGTCTATAGAAGAACTTGTTTTTCATTTATTGCGCGCAAGCCATTGGGCATGGAGCACCGAATTTCGTTCACAGGCATCGGTAGTCAAAACCCTACAAATTAAAAAAAAGAAGCAACAAAATCGGTTCAGTAGATCCCGAGAAAATCTCGGCACAGACAGACAGGCAGACCAATAGCTAAAAATGTGTTTTTCGGGCTCAGCAGACTGAAACGTATAGATCCGTCGAAAACCAGGATAGGAAAGTAAAAACCGTAAACTTATATTCTAACTTTAATAAATTAAAAAAAATAATAAATGAAAGAAATATAAAATGAAGTAATTGAAAATGAACTAATAATATATAAATTATAATTTAAATAAAATAATATTTAATAAGAATAATTTTCTATTGTAATTTAAAGTTGTTGGGCGCCTGGCTTATTTCTCCCTTTCATCTCCAAAGGGAAAAATAAATAAAATATAAGATATTTACCCATTATTAATTTTTTGGCCAAAATAACATTCATACAAGCTACCATGCTAAACAAAATTTAAAACTATTTGAGTCAAAAACAACTGAACAGTTTAATCCATATCTTCCATAAAACTGGTTATCATTTGGATTTCGGCATTATTTTTCACTTTTCGCTTCTCTAACATAATAGCATCGCTTTAAAATACAATTTGAATAGCCCATTACAGAGAGGTTGAAATGCTGAGCGATTCCCTAACTTACAATATGCGGGTCAGATGTTTAGTTTCTCAGATATTTTTAATCCTTATCTTCAATAAGACTCGTTATCATCAGGTTTTCGACACTATTTTATTACTTTTTCGCCTCCTTAACACGGCATCCCGTTAATATAAAATTTTGAATAGCCCATTTTAGAGAGGATAAAATGCTGAACAATTCCCTAGCTTACAATATGAAGATCCGATTTTTAGTTTCTGAGATATTTTAATCCATATCTTCAATAAAACTCGTTATAATTTGGTTTTCGATTTTCTTTTTCGAATTTCTAACACTGCGTTGCTTTAAGATACAATTTTGAAAAAGAGCTCATTACAAAGAGTTGCTAACAATATGCAGGTCCGATTTTTAAAATATTTTAATCCATATTCAACACTTCAATTCGTCGATCCCAGCCGACTTTACCCGAGGGTTATACATCGGAAATTTGACGACTTAGTCTAATTCACTCTCCACAAACAAGTGCAAAACGCGGCTAAGGAGTTTTTAAATATTCATCTGGCTGTTGGACTATGCTACCCAATCCAATGAACTTCAAAGAACTGCCGTACTCCCAATCATCTTGAAAATGCCCATCTTGAATTATAATACAACAGTTCTAAGATGAAAGGAAAGTTTTGATTTACAGGCAGGTGTTGAAGGCTGTAGCTCACTGATGTGCCAGGTAGATCGTAAGAAATGGCACGTTGAAGCGGGGACGACTAATGCTAGATAATTGCTGTGTATAAATTTATCTCGACCCCTGAGGTTCTTATATCCATCGAAGATCCACCGTCGTACAGCCGATGACTGGCAATTATAAAAAATATCATATTATATTTTGTAATAAATCTTTCGTAGCCTTAGCTAACTTTTATGTATATTATTTTACGACCTTTTGAATAGTGCATCTCATCCTACTGTAATAATGTTGCCTTCAGTCGATATCATAATTAATTCTAAAGGTTCTTTTACTCGGTTAAGTTTTATGATGAGTTCAATATGGTCTAGAAACTTATAAAAGGATTTCTTAACTTCGAAGGGTCCGAATTTATTGTACATGTTGAAACTTATTGACCAAGTTATAACATTGTAAATATACTGAACTTAAAAAAATTATGAATCGCGTTATTTTTATCGTTAGTGCAACTCCGTGTTTCGTTATATTCTTTTTGTAGTAAAAATGTCGGGGTGTACCCAATGATCATGTTTTAAAATTTGATTGAAGAGATAAAATGGGCAATCTGTGACCTCCGTTTAGTTATGAAAATTTGGGTCTGTATTTAATTATAAATAAAAAAAAATTAGGTGCGCGCAACACACAACTTTTACTTACTGCTCAACTTTCATTTTTTTTTAAAATCTATTTATTGAATAATAATACAATTAGCCACTGCTGGAGGGCTATAAGCATTAGGGCTAAAATTTCTCATTCATACAATATATACAAATAATAAAGAAATAAATATAAATATAAGAAGTAAATAAATAATACTGATGAAGAAGGTAAATAAAAATAAAAAATAAAAATAAACAAATAAAATAAAATAAAAACTTCTAAACACAATCATAACTATATACAATATATACATTTGGCCCAAGAATCTCCGAGCCAGGCTTTTTCCCCCCACATGTGGAAAGCAAAGCAAGACTCCGGAAGATCCCAGCGCCACTTTTCCAGCCGCATCACTAGTATTAGAAGCCAATGGAGACTGAAAGAGGACACTAGATAGAGCCACAGACATGAGCGGAGAAGCTGGCCATTTCAAGGACTCCAAAGGCATATTTACAAAAGATCTCGAAACCACTGCCGTTTCAACCTTCGAGGGGGATGGTATGGATGCTCGGAGCTGGATAGGGATTGCGCTAGAGGATTGGGATGAAGAATGAGGTCCTGTTGAAAGTTGGAGAATCTTGATGGGATGATGTCATGGACATATGGGATGTTAAGGTCATGGTGTAGGGTCTTGTTCGTGACATAATATGGAGCATTGACTATTGTTCGAAGGACTTTGGACTGGAAGGATTGGATGCGTTTGATATTCGATGATTTAGTTGTTCCCCGCAGTTCAAGTCCGTAGGTCCAGATAGGTTTCAGTATGGTCTTGTAGATTAATAATTTGTTTTCTGTTGAGAGATGAGATGTTCTGTTTAGTAGTCTATATAGCTGGCCAAATCGTCGGTTAAGCTCTTGTCTTTTAAGTCTCGTATGTGGGTTCCAAGTCAGTCTTTTGTCCAGAAGGAAGCCAAGGTATCGGACAAACAACTTTCAATAGTAATTATTTTCTAGCCATGTTGGGCTATTATAAAATTTTTGAATTGCATTTTTAACCGAGCTGAAGCTAAAACATTTCAGCTAACAAATTATAAATACTATTAAAATAATTAAAGTCCTATTTATTTTATCACCGGTTGTTTATGGATTATACGATCCGTTGAGTATGGAAACGTAAAAATTCACATTTTGAGGGGAAGTTAACTTTTTTAGCCGATTACAATTGTTCATTATTCAAAATATTACTTAAAAAATGCGGTATGTGCTTAAAAACACACGATAGAAGTGAAAACATCAACATGGCGGGATTAGTAGTTTGGTATTGTTGTGAATTATTCGTTCATCTTTTGAAATATAAAATATTTATATATTTAATTGGAAAACAAATATTTATATATTCTTATACAATCAGACGTCAGTTAGTATAAGAAAATTATGCAGTATTTACACTTTTTATTTATGTAAAACTTCTGTAAGGGGGTCTGTAATTTGTCGAAACACTATCAAGTACAACAGAAAATTGATTTGAAACACTTGATTTTATATTTGTATGGCTAATATTAAAAAAGTCTATATTTAGTTCTGCATTTAAATTTTGAGATGTTTTATTCCAAATATTCAAAATCGGACTTATTATTTGTTTTTGTTTTTTCGTTCTTTTCAATATTTTTCGCTTTTTGCCCGATTTATAACTCGGCGTTATGTCAAAATACAATTTTGAGTTATAAAGTTCAGAGTAGTGCAACTCGAAGACCAAGACCACCAGAAAGTTGCAGCACCAAGACCAAGACTGGTAAAAAATATATTTTTTTTGTATAAAAAGTAAGGCAAAATAGTTAATAATACTTGACACTTTTGGTTACTATATGTATAATAAAATAAAAGGTATAACTAATATATTTTTGCATATAACTCTTCCAATTTTTCATTCGGGCTTAGTTAGGTTTCCACTATCTGAAAAATTACAGTAATATCTCTAGAGTAATAGGCTAATAGGTAAGTGCAAGACTGTAGGGAGACTCTTGCGCAAGACATAGACCAAAACCAGGACTGTGCGTGCAAGACCAAGACTCGTCTTGGTCTCACATTTGTGCATCACTAGTTCTAGAGTTATGTGGTTCAAAAAGAAACATGGCGTTACGAGTTTTTATTGCTTATCGTCGATATAATAAATAACGTTTGATTATTTGAATTATATAATGAGTTTTTTCAGGTTAGCTGTAAAGTTTATCAAGGTCTATCTCCGTTAAAAATGCACTTAAAATTTTTTTTAATAGACCAACTTTGCCAGGAAATAATTACCTTTCAAATTAGAGCGGTAAGTGAAAGTTGTGTGATGCACGCACCAGATATGTTTTTAAAATGAGTTTCGTGGGTTGATTTAGGTTTCGTCCTCATTTTTACTAGTTATAAATTTCCATCAAGGATGGAACATCTTTCAAGTTTGGCCTCACCTTATCCATCTCAGTTGGTGGAGATATCGTTGACAGATAGCGCTATTAGCAGTTCTGCCTCACCTCAGCTCAACCAATCAACGAACTTAATTACCACATCAGTGATTAGTCAGGGAAGAACATTTTTCACAGCCTCTTAGCAGTGTCTAATGACTTGTTCGTTACTGAATGATGGTCTTTAATTTGTTTTTAATTTAATATACCATTCATAAGCATAAAAAAAAAAATACTTTTCCAAGTTGGGCTAGTATAACTTCCTACCTATTTTTACGGGTTATAAGTAATTTAATGCAATTAAAAGTTCATTGAAAAAATATAAGAATCTGGTGCGCGCAACACACAACTTTAATTTATCTCTCTACTGTGAATAGAAATTATTTTCTGGCAATGTTGAGCAATTATAAAAATTTCGAAGTGCATTTTTAACGGAGCTAAAGCTTAAAGTTTACAGATAACAAATCATTACGACCATTATAATTACAAAAAGACTTATAATATCGACTGAAGGCAATAAAAATCTAGTCACTACTTTTATAAATACCATCTACTTTTATAAACCACACAACTGCAGTCTCTGAACCTTTCAGTTGACTGAATGACTAACTCCAATTTCAACAATTGGACCAAGACTGAATTTGCAAGACTTGGTCTCGCATTTGGGAAACACTAACTATTAGTTATTAAGCTGTTATTTTCCATTTTAAAGTTTACTAAAATAAAATTACGAGATTTTCGTTGCCTGCCACGGATATGTCAAAAGTTGTCACATTAATTGTAAGTGGATAATGTTGGGATTTCACAAAGAGAAAATCCATCAAATTATTCCCTAAAATAATTTTCTAAAAAGTTACTTGATGATTTTTTGGAATAAGCGGCCAATGGATACCTAATTATTTAAATATAATATCTTATCTAGAGTTATTAAACTACAGCAAAAGTATTTAAGCGTTATAAACATATCCATGAAATATTTCACTTTTTCTGTCACACAAGTACAATTAAATAGTATTTCAAACAATGGCATTGGCATGATTCGGTGGATTTTAAATACTTTTTTCAAACTTAGAAACAAATTTAAAAGTTTACATTAAGTAAGAAAATTTTATTTGAAACATCTAATTTACGTTAAATAATGTTAGTTTTCGGAAATTATTATTTATATTTTTTCGTCATTCTCCGTTAGCTTCCACATTTTTATTTATTTGATATAATTTTTTCTAAAAAAGTAACTAACTAAATATTTTTTTTTATCTCTACAGTTTCCAATTATCATATTCTTTCAAACTTCATATTTAGCTATTTCTTATAGTTACTGACAATGAAAGAGGGAATAATTTTTTTAATAAATCATGTTAAATGTATTTTAGAGGAAGACATTATGAACATTAAGCATTTAAATTATGTAAAGTGACGTCAATGAGGATAAGACCTAAATGATATTAAAGATCACTTAATTATACAATGGTACACCGAGTTTAATCAAAATCGTTTGAGCCATTGTAAAACTGGATTTCACCGTTGATATAAAGTGCTACTTCCGGTTAGCCGAATTTAAGGAAAAAGTTTCTGTAACATCTAAGTCTGTAACATGCCTATCTTAAATACGTAATATGAGTTTCGTACGACTTTTCGTTTTTGAGCTAGACTGTTCATATACACAGACACACAGACCATTTTTCGGGACTTGGTTATTTGGACTCAGGAGACCTCAAAACATGTATTTTCGTTGAAAACTCAGATTCGAACATTTTCACGATTGCAATACTTATCCTTAGTTTTTTTTTTGTTCTTCCCTACCTCGCCTTTTGCGCTATATGGGATTTTCCCGGGCCGGGGGGTGAGAGTGGGTAATTTAAAATCCGCTCCGCCACCGGGACGCGAACTCGTACTTTTTAAATCTTCTCAAATCTGTAATCCGGTTGCCAGGCAACTCACGTTGCTGTGCACACGCTTTAGCCCCCCCCCCCTTTATCCTTAGTATATGTTTCATATATAGGTAAGTTAAAGTAAAAAAGATTCAAATATTCACTATAAGCAAAGCCATTCAATGTTTTCTTGTCACCCTCCCGTAAATTTCGTTTATATTTATTATTATCAATTATTAACATCCGCCTAAAACTTGGTAAATAGCTTTATCTTATCGTAACCTACAAATTTTTTATTTACTAAAATTCTTGGAAATAGAGCGTTTTCTCATTAAATTAATTGATTTAAGAAGGCACCAAAAACTTATGAATACTCATTTGTTTTCTACTAGAATCGTAAGGTAATTTGATCACAATAGCGAGAAAAAATGTAATATACAGTAATATTGGGCTGGTTGGCTTATATGACCTCGTTATTTTTATAAGTTGATAATGGAGATCACACCATACGTCATAATAATTTTTTACTTTCTTCTGGATGGTATAATCAAATTATACGATCAGTATAATCAGTTGTACAATGGACTACAATATCACTTATTTAGGCAGTATTTAGGAATTGACTGATGTGATTTCCTAACGCTGTAGAAGGATGTCAAAGCTCTATAAATTATTTCGAACAAATCAAAATGTTTGATGAATACGTTTTAAATGTGTCCATGACATTAAATTGTGATGGCAGTAAAATGTTACATAAATCTCATTTATGTTGTAAAATTAATTTGGAATGCTAACTTAATTATTTTTAAATTTATACCTCAAATTATCGACATTGCTAATGCTACCTCTATGTTTGAACAGGATGTCCAAGAATGATATTCCTGTTTCAAAACCGCCGCTTATCATTCGAATTGATAGCTTTAATAAATTTCTTTCTCGCCTATCCTTTTTAATTTGGTAACAGCTTTCGAAATCCAGCAGGCTCCCTTTCTCAATATATCCATCCTATTTTCAAATATTTATTTATCAAGTTACAATTAATTGTTTTTTTAATTAGTTTTTTAATAATTCTCCTGTAGAACACTCAACTTTTATATACGTCATTTGCACTAACAGTAGCAAGATACATATTCAGTATGCACTGGATTTTTTTTTTTAATTTAATTTTAATGAAATTTACAACTGTATTACATTAAAAATACAACAGGTAAATCTAACATTGGTAACATGGCATGTAAAATATGAAGAGAAACTACCCATTAGCAGAACTCAAATTAAAGTTCTATATTAGAAGGTCCCGAGGCCATCTTCTTTTCAGACGTCTCGGAGGGTTATCAGGGATAGAGGAGGAAGCAATGTTTGAAACGAGAGGGTTCGGATGGTTCTGCAGTTTGTTTTGGAAGGATAGGTATCTGGATTGGGCCAAATCGGAAACATATGGAACATTAAGGTCTATATGGATGATTTTGGTTATGACAAAGTAAGGAGCGTTGAGGATTTTACGAAGGATTTTGGATTGTAAGGATTGGATACGAGAGGAATTCGTATAGTGTGGTATAGTGGTATAGTGGAGCCCCAGAGCTCAATTCCGTAAGTCCAAATAGGTCTTATTATTGTCATATATATGAGTCGTTTGTAATTGAGTGAAAGCTTAGATCGTTTGTATAGTAAGTGTTGGAGTAGTCGGAAACGTCGAGCAGTTTCTTGTCGTTTCAGTCTTGTATGAGGATTCCATGTGAGTCGTTTGTCGAGGTGGAGTCCTAGGTAACGGATTTGTTCAACTGGGATAAGTGGGGAATGGTTAATGAATACTGTAGGACAGGAGTTCATAGGTTTGCGACGCAGGGTAAAGGTAATTTGATGGGATTTATTGGAGTTTATTTTAATCCTCCAGTTTTGACACCATTCTTCAAGATTTGTGATGTGTGATTGGAGAATTTGGGATGCAATTGATGGATCGTTGTTAAAATTGCAAATTTTAAATATGAATTATCAAATATGTAACGTGCAAATGCGGAACTTTTTAGCATTTTATTATTTTCTGATAAACAAAACTCGTGGATATCAATGCCATATATGTTGAGGGATTACTGACTTTCCGAAAACGGCTTCTTCCAGAGATTTTATTATCATAAGAAAATTTGTATATGTTTTAATAGAGATATTTTTTAGCAAATATCCAAGCTATACTGACCTTGCTTGGCAGACGTTTTTTAAAATATTTATTTATCGAGTTACAATTAATTGTTTTTTTTAAATTTTATGGAGCTTATTTTTATCTACTCGTGATACGTTCTGTACATTACTACATATGACCTATTTGAGTCTAGAAATTTTAGAAAATATCAATATTTAAAAATATATATCTAATCTATGACATTTTTCGATATTGATAAATTAATATTAAATTTGATCTTCGAAAACCAAAATTTTATCAACAAAAAAAATTAATAACCGAAAAAAAAATTTAATTCAAAATGTATACAACGAAAGCCATCTCATTGGTGAATAAATAAAAATGCGATTACTTTTAAGACAATATCTGAAAAATATTATTTTTTTTATATTTTAGTATATTTTATATTTTCAGAAAATATTTCTGTTATATAACGGTAATTGTTCAATGTGGTATATTAGTGATATTGTATATGACCAGTGTTATGAAAAGGTAGACAAAAAAAATGTATTTAATAATGGAATAATATGATGTAAGAACTATGTCCATATGGATTGATCAGTATGCTGTGTAAAAAGCAACCCTATAGCGTAAGCCTGCACTAATTTCAATTATAAGAATGCTTATTTATCTCTTTTTTCTCAGTTTGCTGTAGTTCCTCAAGGTAGTATCCTAGGTCCTATCCTTTACACAGTTTATACAGCTGACATATCAACCCAATCCAACACTGTCATCACCACCTATGCCGATGACACGTGTATCACATCAGTTAATAACGATCCATCTATTGCATCCCAAACTCTTAATACAACTGTATTAAATGATAAATACAGCAATTAAATATGAAATAAGCAACATGACATGAACAACATGAAGAGAAACCCATTGGTAGAACTCCAATTATATTTCTACATTAGAAGGTCTCGAGGCCATCTTCTTTTCGGCCATCTCGGAGAGTTACCAGTAATAGTTGAGGATTCAAGATTCGAAATGAAAAGGTTCAGAAGTTTATTATGGAAGGATAGGTATCTGGATTAAGCTAAATCCAAAACAGATGTTACATTAAGGTCGTTATGAATGATTTTATTTGTTACAAAATAAGGAGCATTGAGAATTTTACAAAGGATTATGGATTGTAAGGATTGGATACGAGAGAAATTTGATGGTTTAGTAAAGCCCCAAAGCTCGATCCCGTAAGTCCAAATAGACCTTATTATATTCAAGTATATGTATCTTTTATTAAAAGTTGGAAGTTTAGAGCATTTGTCTAGTGATTGCTGCAGTAATCGAAAACGTCGGGCAGTTTCTAGTCGTTTCAGTCTGGTATGAGGGTTCCAATTGTTTCGTTTGTCCACGTGGAGTCCTAGTTATCGGATTTGTTCAATAGGAATAAGTGGAGTATTGTTAAAGGGTACTGTAGGACAGGAAGTTACAGACTTTCGACGAACAGTAAAGATAATTTGATGGGATTTATTGGAATTTATTTTATTCCTCCAGTTTTGACACCATTTTTCAAGACTTGTGATGTGTGATTGGGATGCAATAGATGGATCGTTGCATCGTTCTATGTAATAGATGGAAGGTAAGATCACGTTTGATATTTAAATCCATGCTCTTTTCAAAGATAAAAAATAGAAATAGAATTTTTTTTTACTATATATTGAATTACTATTTCGATATATTTGATAATTTATATTGAACACTTATCGCCATTCTTGCATGTAGTAGTAATTCAAAAAGATTTCAACTCTACAATTTTGTTGATGACTTTGAAGTTTTACAGCTTAAACCCCAATAAAATCTACAATTTTCTATTTTTAAATAACAAAGCCATAAACTTGCCAGAAGTTTATAAACATTTTTTAACATTATATATTGTTTTACTATCGATATTTTATTATCTTTCTTGAGACCAGGAAACGATTTGTTCATAAATACCTTCATTGATTCTTCTTCGTGCCTATATAGTAGCTTGTAATTTTAAAGATACTGTTTTGCATTTGTTTAACTTGGAATGAAACAAAACAAAGTATACGCAACTCCTCATTTAGTTGACCAAAAACGGAGGCTAGTAAATGTTGGAAGCTGTTACTAAAGTTAATTTACATATTACTCTTCAAGGCCTTATAGCAATTATGTCGTTTAGGAGCATTGTTCATTTCAGAATAACACTTTGGTCATTAATTTAATTCAAAATAACTACGTTTAGTTAAAAGAATATATGTTGTTCTGTATTAGCCGCAACTTAACTTTATAATTTAAAACTTCATAAAGAGTGATTATAATTTTAGTTTGACAGGTCCTAAAACAAAAACTGGTTTCTTAATACAAATCAAGATCTTTTTAATTCACATATCATGAGGACTGAAAAACATAATATTTAAATTTACGCATGCAATTAAATACTGATTTTAATTTTTTTTAAAATTATAATCATATATAGATATAGATGTAAATATGTACATGAAATGATTACGATTGTGGGGGAAAATATATATATATAGGTAATAAAAGATGATCTTAGGAAAGATACTATATTAAATATTAGTAGAAAAAGGGCTTTTCACTCTCGATAAATAATTACTTTATTTCAAATTTCCCATTTTCAGGGATAACCTGATTTTACATATAATTTAAATTTTAATCTGAATAAAAACATTTACACAAAACTTTCAGAGGAATTACTATTATACTTTAACCCATTTATGAAGCCTGAAAAAATTTTAAAATTATGTATTTAAGTCAATATTGTTTCAATTTAAAAAAAAATGACGATATTAAGGTCTTCGTTGTTTTTATTCTTTGAAACAAAGCATACAACCTTAAAAGTAGCAATTATACATTGTATATTTTATTTTTTGACAAATTTTCATTAAAAAATTCTTATTATTAGGATAAAAAAAAAAAAATTGTAAAAAATTCAATATTGATAACGATATTTTATTCTTCCCTATTTTTAGTCTTTGGGAGCAGGGGTTCTTATTAGCAACAACTGGACATTTATAAATATAGACTATCAATTTTGTTGTCCGATTTTCACAAAAGCAATTCTAATTACTAAAATCAGATATAAAATAATAAAGAAAACTGAATAATATATCCACACATATATTATTAGAGTAAGGCTGGAAATCGGTTTTGTACCAAATATAAGCTTCTGTCATGCTCAAATACCATGAATGGGGTACCGTTTGATTCAGAATTTCACGAGGGGTTAGCGAATCGTATTCTCCACTTTTGTTTTTTTTTATAAAATAAATGAAGTCGATACAAACATTTTGTTATGCTTGAATACTGGAACAGTGGTAGGTCTGCGATGCGGAACAAATTGGACCTTGAAGATTTTGATGCGTACAGTAAAACCCCGATAGTTCGGAACTATCGAATCCTGCGTTTATAATCCCAAAAACTTACAATTTCCTTGATAACGCAAGGCATAGGGTTCGCATCCACACAATCTTACGTCAATTGTAGTATTATCATTGAATACATGTCTGATTTCGTCGTCTTGAGGTCTCTGTGATCGAGGGAGGTGGAGTTTATGTTATTTATCGATGGAGTTTTTGATCGGTAAGCAATATCATCGTCAATTCTTCACCAAATCTCAAGATTGAGCCACCAATTTCGAAGGCTTCCTTCTCCTTCAGGCGGACAAAATAGGCCATTCACCCCGAAAATTCAGGCAAACAAGTTATGAAAGAAAACAAATTTTATTTGCGAATAACTAAAAAATTGCACACTTTTCCTTAGGTTATTCCCATGATTATATAAAATATTACTAAATTCCCTACAAAAGGATTAATATTCATTAGGAGAGTTCTAATATAGCCCATTTCATTTGAAAATAACTATGTATTTGGCATATAGCTATATTATCAGTACGACGTTGAAACAATTTGTACTGACCGAAGGAGGAAAGTGGGTTCAAATATTTTTTTAAGGAAAACAGAGATGATATTTGTATTTCGCTACTCTATAAAGCCTCAAAGATTACTAAGTTCCCTACAAAAAAAATCATCGAAATCGGTTGAAATTTTTAAACATGTTGATTCCAAACATTAATGAATATTTAAATTTTTCCTTTGTCAATCATATTTAACGATAAAGTAACAATTGATTTCTTTATCTCTTGGTAAGTTCCATTATTTTATATACTTATTAATTTGGCATTCGATAACAATATGCTGTACCAATTTTTTAAACGGGCCTAATCGTAATAAAGTAATACAATTTAAAAAAAGAAAATATAAAACGATATAATAAAGTAAATATTGATTCAATTCTTAAAAAATAAGAATTCAGTCTTCGTTATTATTATTGTTGGAAAGTAGGGGCACAATTTTAATAATAGCAATTCAACATTTATAGATATAGATTGGTAATTCATTTGACAAATTTAAAAAAAATTAATTTTGATTAAGTGAATATTGTTTTTAAGGTTATTATGGTGTTATAAATAGGCTAATGTCTAATAATAAATCGTCTGAAATATTTTTGTATATGTTTTTTCAGATGGAAATTTAAATTATATGTAAAATCAGATTATGCCTGAAGAGGCGAAAATTTTGATATATTTTAAATAAGGTAATTATTTATCGAGAATCAAAATGCCTTTTTCTACTAATATTTAATACTCTCTTTCCCAAGATCATCTTTTATTACATTTACATATATTTTTCCCCACAATCATTATTATTTCATATACATATATATACAATCGTGTATTCTTTCAGGCTATACATCAAATAAAAAACGCTGCAGACGTATAAATTTAACAGATTCGATTGGCGGGAAAACTATGGTAATTAATATTATACCGTCATTTTCTCTTTGACTTCCCAGTATTTCAAAGTACTTATCTAATCTAAGATTCTTAAATGAAAGTTGTGTGGTGTGCACACCGCAACAGATTTTTTATTTGGTTTTTGTATATAGTAATATATTTTTTTCCAAATTTTTCTTCTAGCATTCTTTCACGGTATTTGTATCCTAGTTTTTACCGCATATCTTACTAGGAATATTAAAATTTTATGGATCGGGTGACACCATCGTGAATAACCAGGCGGTTCTTTAGATCTCCGTGGATTACTGCCTAGCGGCCTATTTCCAATTTTAATGTCACTCCAGGAACAGTTCGTTGAGTTGTCAACCTTCCTCCAGACCACATAACTGGCGCTGGAACGTCCAGTCTAAAGAGACATGACATATAGACTCCATACAATTTCTCATTATGTTATTTATCACATGAGAGTAATCCCTATATTATATTGGTCAGTAAACAAATGATAAAATAATATAGAAATAACTTAGTGACAAAATAAATAAGAAATGCAATTTATTTTGAGATGGAGATAAGGAGACTGGGTATGATATTGACAACATTCATTTAATAGACCTTATTTTTGTCTGCATACAAATTAGATAAAAGAAAGGTAGTTTTTTATAGTAATGGGTGCACTTAACTACGTATAAAAATTAAAATTTTGTCCGTAAGTAGAGTGATTATCACAAAGGAGTAACTTTTTTCAAAACTTATTTCATTGAGAAAAATACATTTTGCCTCAATTAAGAGCATTGAGTACTTGGGATGTCTGAAAATCAATCATGCCATATATTCAATAAAACAAAATGATAGAAAAATCATAACAAAAGAAAAGAAAAATCATGATTTTCACCTCCTAACATTTAAAGGAGACTTCATCCCGTCTCGATCCAACTTTCGATCTGCTTCAATCTGGCTTGAAACCTCTTAATTAATCATTAAAGTTGTCGGAGCTTAAGGATCAAAACTAGCTTCTTCACTTCTTCATGAAATTCCCTCTCCTTAGATACCTCATTCATCAAAATAGTTCGCTCTTGAGAGCAGGAAAAGGAATATATAATAACAAATTAAATGTAGTATAGATTGAAACATAACTCCAACAAGTACAATATTACTTATATTAGGTAGTGTCATATTTTTTTATTTATTTCCATACTACTATAAGCTATGAGGAGTCTCTATTTTATAAATTATTTGATGTTTCTTGGTTTACAAGCATTTTAAACCAAAAATGGTATGCTTGAAGTTATAATGCACAGAAGTTTCTGCAGGTTCGACCTTGTGTAGAAATATTGATGGTAAGGCATGATTCATCTGATCAATTTTCCCTCAGCTGCTATACACTTCAACTTTGCCGGACTTCCGTACTATGAAAGGTACAATCATTCTCTCATACGGCACTGTAATTTTACGCGTTGTTAAAAAGCTTCAAAGATCAAGGAATTATAACCAATAATAATGATTATTAGTAATCAATAACCTTTATGAAAAATAAAGTTGAAACTAGTACTTATTATTCAAACTTAAAAATAATAGTTTTTTTTTATATGATACATTTATTTTTTCAATAATAAATAATAAACCGATATGGTCACCATCAACTGTAACCTGGTAGGTTAGATTGCAGTTGTTATATTTTCAATAATAAAAGGAATATTTCAAATGATTCAAGTTTTTAACTAGATTTCTTCTACCGCATTTGTAAGTAACAAGGCTATAACATCAGTTTTTTGCAAAAGGCCATTTCATAACCTCAAATCAGTAATGAATATTGCTCTAAAAAAAAAAGCCTCAATCTGCGGTCTTAAACAGCACATGTTAAATATCCTTTTTCTGATACCACTATGAAAAATGTTGATTACGAAATTTAAACCTTAATTTAAAGAGAGGAGGTACTGTACAATTATTTTGTGTACCGCCGGGGTGGCGGTCATAAATAGGCTAAATAGTGGGAAAACTATTTTATTAAAAGGCAACGTTTCGACCCGACTTTGCAGGTCTTCTTCAGGGATGTGTGTTCAGCTAGAAGTTTCAATTATAACTGGACGATCCCCTTCCTTTATAACGCAACGGTCAACGGCCAAAAAATAAATAAATATGTGTATAAACGACTTTATTATGTATGTCGAAGCCTATTATGACCTGCCGGCTTTTCTTCCTATCATGGCTGTCTTCCTGCCAGAGTCCTCTTCCTGCCATTTCCTCAGGAATAGTTTAGAAACTTCGAAAGTTTCAACCCAGAAAGCTAACTCAGCAGAAAACTATTATTAATAAAAATAATTTTTCGAAGACTTTTTTAATTTTTGGTATCGTATTCCTTGCCTTTTACGATACACGAGTTTTTTCCCAGACCGGGAGAGAGAGCGGGTGAATTATGTCGAATTGAAAGTCCCACTGGGCACCGGTATTTGAACTCGTAACTATGTTTCTATTTCAAATTTCGGCTATGAGGCTGCTGGTCAACACACGGTGCTGTGCACACACTTTAACCGCTCGGTCATCCCATCTCCAAGGTTATTCGAATACATAATTCTAAATATTCATACTCCTATATCTTGCATCTCCTTGGTATCCCGGGCAAAGATCACTAAAGAAAACCAGATGGTCCCTTTAACTATATATGGCACCTTCGTGTTCTAGATCCTATCCTCTCGTATCTGATTCCTCTACCACTAACGACTTCCTCTGTGCGACCATTCATGGTTATTCTAGCTGTAATATTATTAAGATGATATCATCTAAGAAAACCTCAGAATGTAGGCTATCCAGGACATACATTTTAAAAACAATTATTTTCAAATTGACTATTCGGCAACCATTTTGAAATTAAATGGCAAATGATAATGTCGTTTTCCTAAACTTCTGAGATAACCTGTGACTTCGGTGTAAAGTGTTAAATAAATCAACATCCTCGTATCGATCTGGGCGAAAATCAGTCAGTGGCCAGATTTTATGTTTTATTAAATTTTTTTAATATACCTTGAATCGTCTTTAAATATGTAATCTATCTATATTTGTGTGCTATAACAGCTACCTACATCTTAATTGCAACCTGCAACTTTCTATCTACAAAAATTTCCAGAAATAGGACGTTCTCTTGCTTTAAACTCGAATCATAAGATGATTTGATCACCGAATCGAGAACAAAAAATGGCAAAGATCAATCAATATCTCATAGTGTAAAAGGAAGGGAGTTAAGATGAGCTGGAGATATAGCTCGTTGCAATCCATTAGGAAGCCTTGCACAACAGTGAAGATGTCAACAATGATCAATAGAGCTCCACGCTGGTAACTGGAAAGAAATATCCCTAGTTCTGTAATTACAAGTTCTATAAAGCCAACAGAAAGAAAAAAATAAATAAATAGTTTATAATTTATAATTATAAATAGGTGTTACTTTATCAAAAATGTGATCAATAATAACGTAAAAACGCTTATAAACTATATTAAATAAATAAAGAATAACGGAAGTCACACCACGTTTAATGTTTGAACGCCTTAAATTTCCAAAATAAGTTGTACCTCTAGAATAACACTGCATTATGCCAAAAGCTTTTGGTACTTAGAAAATAAAACCATATAGATATCCTTATATATATTCTTGTTTCATGTCAACTGTAGATAAACTATAGACTGCTATTGCTTTTACAATACAAGATCTTTATTAATAACAATTTCAGATTAAATAATATATTAAATCTTAAAACTACACCTACCTACAAAACAAAATAAGTTTTTCAAGTATAATGAAACACAACATTAAACACATAAAAATTTGAAATAATTGCAAACCATACCATATGTTTATAACATCATATGTTCAATGAATTCAATTAACTTAAAGGTGGGGAGGGGGGGGGGGAGAGAGTTCGTTAGAACCTGAAGCTTCTTTACATTTCCCCTTCAGCTTCAGGTTCTAACGAATCCCCACCTTTAAGTTAATTATTTAATTCATACGTTTAACACATGATGTTATATAAAAATAACTAGCTTCTTTACATATATATATATATATATATATATATATATATATATATATATATATAGAGAGAGAGAGAGAGAGAGAGAGAGAGAGAGAGAGAGAGAGACAGAGAGAGAGAGAGAGAGAGAGAGAAAATTTGTTTTAATTTTAATAAAATTCAGAGTCTACATACAGAGTCAGTCTGATAAAGAATGTTGGTAGGCAGAGCTCATTGGTTTAATAATATATTGGCGTAATTTATTCAGCATCCAAAATTTACGACCTTAAACGGCACGTTCGCAAGTTACACATGTAAATATAATCCGAAAAGATGTAAATAAGGAGGATTAGAGAATGATTTACAATTTGTGTGCCTAAGATGTCCTGGTAGGAGGGTGCCATCATTCTTGGGGACTCCTGAAGACACTCGAGGACGTTGGCTAAGAAGCGATCAATCTTCGCCGCCTGGTCCTCGCAACACCTTCACTTCCGAAGGTTCTCTTCGATGATCCATTGTCCTTCCTCAGGATGGCAATTCTGTATTCCTTGTCTTACTGCTAATGGGACTTTTCTTTCTTTCAGTGTAGATTTCTTATATTACAAAAACAATAACTTATATCGGAGTAAGAAGATTCATGATATAAAAAACTAACAATAGATAGAAGTGCTTCCGCGGTCTTCGAGGCTAAAACATACCTCACGATTCATCATTATCCATTGTTTAAAATAAACAATACTGTGGACACACGTTAGCCCCTTCGGCCACCCCGCCCACAGTGTATTCTGCCAACTGAAACTATTCTCGAGAACTCCATAAGGCATCAATAAAACAGATCCTCTAGTTTTTGGAGGTGTATAAAAAAAAAAAAAAAATAGATTTGCCGATGTCGCGAGTTTTTCCTTACTTGTCACACTCACGCCGGTGCTATGGATACGCTTTAGCCTGCACGGCCATCTCGCCCCGTTAGCAGCATAACTTTACACACTGACCTTCGCATGCCGACGAAAACATACGAACGTATTACAAACGGTTCCTTGAAAAATTACAATGATACTCCAACATACTTATGAATGACCTGGCCACAATAATATAAATGCCCTGAAAAGTCCGTAGGTTGTTGAAGAGGAGCTGTATGAGGGATCTATTGGCCTAACAATTAATGCAACTATCAATAACGCCAGGAAGAGGTGTCGCTCCTATGCCTCTCATGCTATTATTTATTATTTTCCAATGACGTCTAATTCAATGATTGTCATTACTATTATCCCAGGTTAAGTTAAAAAAAAAATGTAGACAATATCAACAATAAAAAAAACGCACATACAGTCAAAACTTAATATAATTAATAAATACCAATGGACCCTTTCCCGCTGGCTTTGATACCAGTGAAGTGGCTGAGGAAGAAGCGCAGGGATCTCCTGAAGCCTCGCTTTCCCTCCACATGTGGGGGGATAAGTATGGTTCGGAGTTCCCATGGCCGACAGTAAATAGGTATGCCTGCGTCTAAGATGTTTATTTTCATTACTTTTTTTTTTTTTTTTAAAGACATTTACAACTGTATTAAATAAATACATATAGTAAATTAGAACATAGTGTATATAATTACATGAAAAACACTTGCTGAGTAACTACCCAATGGTAGCACTCTAATGATATGTTTACATTAGGAGATCATGGGGCCATCTTCTTTTCAGACCCCTCGGAGGGTTTTCAGGAATTGAAGAGGAAGCAAGGTTAGAAACGTTGGTTGAGATGATTCTGAAGTTTATTATGGAATGATAGGTATCTGGATTGGGCCAGATCTGAAACAAAAAGAACATTAAGGTCATTATGGATGGTTTTATTTGTAACAAAGGGAGCATTGAGGATTTTACGAAGGATTTTGGATTGTAAGGATTGGATACGAGAGGAATTCGATGGTTTAGTGGAGCCCCATAGCTCAACTCCGTAAGTCCAAATAGGCCTTATTATAGTCAAGTATATGAGTCTTTTGTAATTAGTTGGAAGATTAGAGTGTTTGTCTAGTAAGTGCTGAAGTAATCGGAAACGTCGAGCGGTTTCTTGTCGTTTCAGTCTAGTATGAGGATTCCAAGTTAGTCGTGAAAGATAATTTTAATTCTATTTTATTCATTTATTTTTATTCTATTATTACTATTATGTATATTTTCTTTCTTCACTCCGATATTTTATTTTATTCTTATTTAGCTTTATATTATTTTGAAATTACCTTATTTATTTATTTTTTTAAATTTGTAAATATGGTGTGAATGTGCTCTCAGAACTCTAGTATAAATGTCCTTTATTGAGACAGATTGTAATATTTATCAATAAACAAATAATCCAGAAAAAAACATATACAAATATGTGTAGTAAATAATTGAAAAACGTTGCAGTATATGCATGTCCTCTAAATGGATAATTAATATATTAATATAATAGACTACATGATATTTCTGAACTCCTTTAGAAAAACGGTTATCCTGAAAGTAGTTTCAGATGTCGAAAGCGTTAAGGTGACAAGGAACCCTTAGTAGAGCCCGGTACAGTATTCAGATCTGTTAAGAGCTGACATGGGAACAGATAGCACTTCTATGGCTCGCTCCAACAAGGCATTCAATTTACATCCCGCATGGCATCTGGGCCACCACCACTACCGGCTCTTTAGTTTAATTGTAACTTAAGATGCATTTATACAATTTACATAATTTTAATTGTAATAATAAACTACAGTACTGCCTCTAGAGTCAGTTCAAAACATAGCTTGACGATTTTTCTTTTCTTTTCAAGTATGTAGAATTACAAAGGATTAATACAAATACACTTTCCTACAGTGGACTTTTCTCATAAGCTCTTAAGTCCACATCGCATCCCCACATATATAATTACAGTAAGGTTCGAAATTGGTTTTGAATCAAATATAAGTTCGTTATGCTCAAATACCATGAATGGGGTACCATTGAATTAAGAATTTAGCGGGGGAGTTAGCGAATCGTATTCTCTACTTTTGTTTTTCTTTCTAAAATAAATAAAGTCGATACAAACAGTTTGCTAGGCTTCAATGCTGTAAGTGTGGTAGGTCTGTAGATCGATACGGGACAAATTGGACCTTGAACTATCGGATCTCGCGTTTTTAAGCCCACTGTCATTGAATACATGTCTCATTTCGTCGACTTGAGGTCTCTATGATCGAAAGAGGAGGAGTTTATATGATTTATCGATTTTGATCGGCAGCCATATTATTGTTAATTCTTCACTAAATCTCAAGATTGAGTCTCCAATTTCAATGGCTTCCTTCTCCTTCAGGCGGGTAAAATAGTCCAATATCCCCGAAAATTCAGGCAAACAAGTTATGAAAGAAAACAAACTTTATTTTCGAATAACTAGAAAACACTTTTCTCTTGGTTATGCCCATGACTATATAAAAGATTACTAAATTTCCTACTAAAGGATTAATATTCATTAGTAGAGTTCTATTATAACCATTTGAAAATAACTATATATTTGGCATATAGTTATAGTATCAGTACGACGTTGATACAATTTCTACTGACCGAAGGAGGAAAGCGGGTTCAAATATTTTTTTTAAGGCAAAACAGAGTTGATATTTGTATTTCGCACCTCTATAAAGCCTCAGAGATTACTAAATTCCCTACAAAAGGAAAACAAAAATCTTCGAAATTGGACAATTTTGGCAAAGATAAAGCTTATTGAAATTTGTAAACATGTAGGTTCCATACAAAAATGAAGATTTAAATTTTTTTTTCCCTTCGTCTATTATATTTATTAATAAAGTAACAATTGATTTCTCTATCTTTTGATATGTTGCATTATATTATTTTCTTATTAATTTGGCATTTGATAACAATATGCTGTTCAAATTTTTCGCATGGGCCTACTAATTATATTAATTTTACAGTATAAATGACTTCCGCATAACGGACGTTCTCCTTACCGGAAGCGGACAAGCTTGATACGAGGATTTTGGTTGATAAGTTTCTTCATAACAGACAATATGAGTCGGGCACATATTCTGAGAACATTTATTCAGTTCATGTAGGCCAGTGAAGTTAGAGGAACAGCCTTACCCCAACGTTAAAAAAATAAAGATGAAACGTATCAGAAATCGTTTACTATCCTCCGCATAATAACTGTTATATAATTCCAAAGAATCTCGCTTCAGATTTTGATGGAGGAAGGGGAAGAACGACAGAAAATTGGTATATTTTTATTTATTTTTTTGTAATATTAAAGTACTGTATGATCTCTATAAAAATTACCCTATACATTTTTTTTATAAAATTATTGGTCACGGAAATATTTATGAGATTATATTTCATGAATTTCCATTATAAGCGAAAATTGCTTCAAACCACACCGTTGATGTTGTTCGTAGTAGACGATACCTTTTTGAACTTTAATTAGTTTTTTAAAGTTTTCGATCGTTCAAATTATTATTGAATGTGTTAAGCAGACCATACACGGTAATTCATGAATGAACGTCACAAGAAGTTCCAAGATTGCCCGCTATCGCTTTGATCATGAAGACCCTTACACGTTCAATCATTACTGATCATTACTTATCGTTGCTAATTTAGGTTAGATCGTGGCTGACCAATTTAGCGCAGTTTTAAACAAAGAAACAGCATAGATATGCTTATTTGGACATTGTCATTTATAATATTGCACATCAAGAGAAAAACGGAGATATAATAATTACTTCCTAATGCCTGAAAATCGTTTAGACCAAAGTTAGTCCAAAATATAAGTCAACTACATACAAAAATCTATGAAAAGTATTGCGAAAATAATCAATTTGTTAAGAAAAATGGAAAAATTAATGGCAAATAAACACAACAGTTAAAGATTTTTTTTCTATAAGTAAATTGTGAAGTTTCCACTTTTTTCCTCTCCAATTTATTGCCTACTTGACTATTTAAAGAAAAAATAGTTGAAAATGGTTAATAATAATATAGACTAGGGATATAAACAACTATTTACTTTTATGAAATTATTTACTTCATAACGGGACCTAGGTAAACTAACCTATCTAGTAGTTAGGTTAGTCTCATAGAAAATCGTTTTGACAAAAGTTATTAAAATGTAAGTCTACTACTTACAAAAATTAAGGAAAGGTATTACGAAAATAATAAATTTGTTGAGGAAAATGGGAAAAGAACTGATAAATACACACAACGTTAAAGTTTTTTATTTTCCTAAAGTAAATTGTGAAGTTTCATCATTTTTTTTTAATTTGTTGCCCACTTGACTATTTAAAAGAAATAGTTGAAGATAGTTTAAAATTATAAACAAGGAATATGCAAATTATTTAACTATTTACATATAATGAAAATCAGAAATTTATAATGGTTGTGAGGCCTAGGTAAACTAATCTATCCAGCAGTATGGTTGGTCTCCCCTCCACTTCTCGTGAATGAACCTTTGATTTCCGGATGTTCGGAAATCCGCAGCGCACCACCATCAGTACATCATTCACTACCTTACACGATAATTCGGAATGTCATTAGTGCAATTCCGATTGGACCGTGTAGGGTCCCCTTTATGGTTCTGTCTAATGACAAACGTCCAAGACAACTTAGCCTATAGCATGCGCAAGCTGCTGCAACCTCTTTGGATCCAGAGATCGATTCTACCCGCCTGTTGTTTTTTAATGCTAGTACAATTGTTTAACATGCTACATTGTTTTTTCTTGGCTTACTAGTTAATGAACATTATTTATCATTATTAGTGGCCTGCATGCAGTGTAGTGAGTGCTCACAGATTACAGTAGTTGTAATTTAGTAATTTATATGCAGAGTTAATTACTGTAAAGCATTTTTTCAGTAATGTACAAATGTTATAGTTAGTTTTAGTTGATTTCTTGTTTTCTTAATTTGTTTCTATATTACTACATGTGCATTCAGAGGTATGTTTTTATTTTCTACTTTTTGTTTTTACTAAACGTTTTATTTATTAAAGATTTATTTTTGTTTCTATGTAGTTTTTTATTGAACGAACCCGCAGAATCCTTAACAAAGTTTCTTTCTTGTAATGATTCTAAAAAAAATCATTGAAAACATAATTAAATTCGATATATCCCAGATCCTAAAACTTCTTCCTCGGAAAGCCATCCTATTCCTCACTTACATATACAATGCTGTGCTCCGATAAACATATTTCCCTGATTCTTGGAAAATATCTATTGTCAAAATGATACACAAACCTAAAAAACCACCCGAACACCCATCCTCTTACCGTCCTATTTCACTGTTACCTATCATGGCCAAAATCCTGGAAAAACTCATCCTAAAACGCCTGTATCCCATCCTAGACTCTAATCATATTATCCCTGATCACCAATTTGGATTCCGCACATCGCATTCCACTATCCAACAATGTCACCGTGTCGTTGATGTAGTATCCTCTGCATTGGAGCGTGGTATGTACCGCACGGGAGTCTTTCTCGACGTTGAACAGGCGTTTGATCGAGTCTGGTACCCGGGTCTTCTGTACAAACTCCGAAAAGTTCTACCCCCTACATACTTCCTCATTATCCGCTCCTATCTTACTGATAGATACTTCAAAGTAAACCAAAATAATGTCTTCTCACCCCTCTTTGCTCAATCTGCAGGCGTTCCACAAGGTAGTATCCTCAGTCCCATCCTCTACACAGTTTATACAGCTGACATCCCAACCCATCCTGACACTATCATCACCACTTACGCCGATGACACATGTTTGCTATCTGTTAATAACGATCCTTTAATTGCATCCCAAACTCTTCAATCACATATCATAAGCCTTGGAGAATTGTGTAAAAATTGGAGAATAAAAATAAATTCCAACAAATCCCATCAAATCACCTTTACCCTCCGTCGTAAACCTATGACGTCTTGTCCTACAGTAACTTTCAATAATACTCCACTTATTCCTGTTGAGCAAATCCGCTACTTAGGACTCCATTTGGATAAACGTCTTACTTGGAATCCTCATACTAGACTGAAACGACAAGAAACTGCTCGACGTTTCCGACTGCTCCAACACTTACTAGACAAACGCTCCAAACTTTCTATTAATTACAAAAGACTTATCTACATAACTATAATAAGACCTATATGGACATACGGAGTTGAGCTTTGGGGCTCCACCAAACCATCGAATTCCTATCGTATCCAATCCTTACAATCCAAAATCCTACGTAAAATCCTTAATGCTCCATACTTTGTCACAAATAAAACCATTCATAAAGACCTTAATGTACCATATGTCGCTGATTTAGCTCGAGCCAGATATCTATCCTTTCATGATAAACTTCAGTCCCATCCAAATCCGCTTGTTTCCACTCTTGCTTCTTTCTCGATTCCTGATAATCCTATATTTGCGCATATTTACTTGTTGTATTTGTATACAGTTGTAAATTTCATTAAATAAAAAATAAAAAAAATAAATAAAAAACGATATCAATCAATCGGGAATTTCATTATAATGATATGAAGTTTATGTTAACATTAATATAATTGATAATACGTGATAGAAGACATTAAAACTTATACAAAATTGCCCTAAATCATGGTCTGATTACAGAGAACCAGAAAACTCAAATTTGTGGTTTGGTTTTCATAAAATCAAGGATTATACACGATGTTTTTTATAACTTCAAAAAAGTATCGTCTGCTATGAACAACATCTATTATGTGGTTTGAAGAAATTTTAGCTTAAAGAGGAAAAACAATAAATATCTTCGTAACCATTGAATTTATGAACAAAATTTATAACTTCGTTTTTATAGAGATTTTAAAGTACTTTAATATTGTGCTGAACAATCTTTGCGATAAACCTCAAGGTATTTGCAATATTCTCAAAAAACTAAAAAATATTAGTTTTCTGTTATTCTCTTCCTCCCCTCATCAAAACCCAACGCGAGTGACCAATAAGGTGTGGGACCTAGCTTTGTCTTGGTGGAACACAACACTCTTCGATGTTACTATATCTGTTAACAAACTGAATTATTACTCTTCAAAGCCGCCTAAATGGTTTTTTGATTTATTGCCTACATAAGAAATAAATAAACAATAACTCCTTATAGGTTTTTATATTTTATCTCCAGTTGTAGTTTGTTTACGAAGGTTCTGTTGAAGTCATTTTGTGTAATTTATGTGGCCCTAAATCCCTGCTAAATTTCTTGAGCTTGAAAACGTAGCCGAGCTTCTGCAAATGGTTTACTTTACATAAATAGGACCATAGCAATCTCTTGCACTGATTGGGTGGGATTTTGATCAACAATGACCTTATCGTTTCAATTTCATATGGACGATCAGATCGTTGAGCATCATTGATGTCAACATTTTCTGAATTAAATTGGCAAACCAATTTTGTCAGGTGCGTTCGGTTAAGATATCGTTTCTATAAACACTGCAATTTTTTCTATGAGCTTCTGCAGCACGCTTACCTTTTTTAAAATAATACAACAAAATATACCGATAATGAATGATATTTTCTTCCATATTTACAGTGCAATAGCAAACACAATACTAAGATAGTTTCAACAAGAGTTAACAGATATAGTTGTTGACATATTACAAATAAAACAAACAATCCACCTTAGAGATTAATTGATCAGATAAGAAGTGTATCATAGTGGCATATAAAAACCAGAAAAACCGAAAGGACTTATTTGCCAACACAATGTTTGATTTTACCGTACCCCCCCCCCTAACTGTACCAAATCCCTCAGCTAAGTTATTTTGTTTGGAAAGAGCCAAACATGTAAGTCTTGACCACATTTCGTGTAAGTTTGTTATATTGTCTGTTTGTTTATAATGATTCCCCACGTACTCGATGAGTAGCCAATTAGGATGCTTTATCTATGACGTATGTGGCTTATTGAGACACAGTGACGTACCAGTACTCCGATCTAATCCATGACGTCGACCCAGTAGGCGGTGTGCAGCCTTGACATTGACTCATCAGGTCTACGTGGGAGGATGTCCTTCCTGCTTGCTCGGCAGCGATAATTCGGCCGTCCGTCAGTTTAAGAGTTGTAATTAATAGCGATGTTCATAATGGGGGAGATTGTGACAGATTTATTTCCCTTAATGAGGGTACGCGCTGCCTGAGTTCGAATACAGCGAGAAAAAAGTGATTTCTGTCTAATAGGGGATCCTAAAAATATCTCGATGGTTTATTGATTGATCACATATTCCTGATCGAGCAGACCTTCACGAGGAATCTCCAATAAACTATGTTCTAGACCTTTTGGAAATTTGGCAATCGATAAACCATCTCCCATCTGCTCTCATCTATGAAAATTATATTCTAAATAACTCTGACCTGGCCTTCACTTAACTCTTATCCTTCTTACACGCAGGTATATATCGTGAGCCGTCTCTATAAAAGATAGATTGATAGATCCATAGATAAGCATGTTTATTTGTATATTAAATATAACAATAGTACTTTAATCATTTCTGAAAGGTTTAAAATTATTTCCGTTATCAATGGTATTTAATGCCGTACATTATGTGGCACGGTTAGTGTTGCCCTAATGCGAGACCAAGACTTGGTCTTGCGTACTCAATCTTGGTCTTGGTCTTGTTCCTGCGCGTCTTTCAGTTACCTATTAGCATACTATTATAGAGATATTACTGTAATTTTTCAGATAGGAGAAACCTAACTAAGACCAAATGAAAAATTAAAGGAGTTAAATTCCAAAGTATATTGGTTATACCAATTATTAACATATGGTAACTAAGATTGTCAAGTATTAGTAACTACTTTACCTTAACTTTTATTCACAAAAACCATTTTTTTTTTACCAGTCTTGGTCTTGCAACAGTTAGGCGGTCTTAGAAAGGGCAATTCCAAGACTTATTTTGGACAACACTTGGCGTGGTTAAGAGAGGAGCACTGGGTCCTCCAAGAGTCCTGCTTTTCCCCTCCAGGAGTGGGGGAAAGGCTTGGCTGGGAGCTCTCCTGAATGAATGTTTGTAAATATTATATATATAGGTATGTCTATATTTAAGTTCTTATTTGTGTTTGTTTAAGTTTTCTTTTTGTTTAGACTTATGTTCAATTCCGAAAATATTTGTTGGTTACGAAGAGATGAAGCTATTTACTAAGTTTCAGGCGGATGTTAATAATTTTTATAAAAAGAGGTCTGTACCACGGACTATTAAGAAACATAAAAATAATGAACCAATGAAATAATTAATTAATCTAATTTATGATAACAAATTATTGGTGATCATTAATTATACTTTAAAAAATAAATTAAATTTATGAATTTAAAATTATAAAAAGACAAGAAAACTCTCGACGTTTCCTATTACTTTTAGCACTTACTAGACAAACGCTCTAAACCTCCAATTAATTACAAAAGAATGATATACAGGACTATACTAAAGCCTATTTGGACTTACGGAGTTGAGCTATGGGGCTTCAATAAACCATCGAATTCCTCTCGTGTCTAATCCTTACAATCCAAAATCCTTCGTAAAATCCTTAATGCTCCATATTTGTTACAAATTAAATCATCCATAAAGATCTTAATGTTCCATACGTTTCCGATTTGGCCCAATCCAGATACCTATCCTTCAGAATCATCCCAACTCTTCGAGGCGATTGAAAAGAAGATCCTATGATCTCCTAATGTAGACATATTATTAGAGTGCTACCATTGGGTAGTTTCTCAACAAGTGTTTTCGCGTCATTATATCCATATGTTCAAATTTACTAAATGTATTTCTTTCATTGTAATTGTATTGTAAATATCATTACAAAATATATATATAATCAGATATTAGTAGAAAAAGGCCTTTTCCGTCTCGATAAATAATAACTTTATTTCAAATTTATCCAAAGTTTTCCCTCTTCAGGCATATTCAGGGATGATCTGATTTTACATGTAATTCAAAATTTTCGTTCGCATTTCAGCAGTGCACCCACATGCACACTTAGTCAACACAACCCAATGACTTGGATAAATTTGGATTTTTTAATAAATTGGAAATTTGAAATAAAGTTATTATTTATCGAGACGGAAAAGGACTTTTTATACTAATACGTATTATAGTCTCTTTCACAAGATCATCTTTTAAAATAAGATCAAAATCTTTTTTTTTTTATCCAGAAATCTTAGACCTTCCTCATAGGCATAAATAATATCCATAGATAAATAAAGGATCGTGAAAACACCGAGCCGATGTTGGTATAGGATGATGATAATTTGTGAGGTAAACACAACTATGAATGAACTCAGGGACTACAATCGTGCCCGAGGTGTTGCGCAAGGGAACATATGTAGCCCCCTCCAAGGGCGCCCCATCAGATCTGCCATATTTCGCCTCAACTCATGCACCGCAGGCTCTTCCTATCTTCATCTTCCTGCATGAAGTCCTATTGTCTTCGGATGATCAGGAATCCAGGGGTTTGTTCACTGCAGAGCTTGCAGTGGCCACGATTTTACATTCAGATGGCGGATTTCAAGGACCCTATTAACATTCTTAACTCTCTTAACAATGCGCAGACTTTGTATAACTTCATTATCCAGCCGTTTACTTCTATTAAGGAAACCTGTTTTCAAAGAGTAATTTACAGTGGCTAGGGAATATGCCTTTGTCTTAATAATAACTAACATACTATAAATAATGAAATATATTACATAATAGTTGATAGATAGATAGAAAAAAAACTTTATTCTGGGACTAAGTCCCTTCAGAATAATAATAATGTAAAAAATAATAGAATATTACTGGCCTGTACGTTTGAAGCAATAAATAAAATTGATAAAATAAAATAAAAAGTAAAGAAAACCTTAGGTGCACAAGCTATATACAATACAGATAAAACTATGTACAGATCATTTAAAATTATTAACAAAACAATTAAAACTATGAACGAATCACTTGAACTAAGAACAAAATTATATATAAGGGTTGAACAACATAAACATACACTTTGAGAAATGAAGAACGAAAAAGAGATACAGTGAGTTCATTTTATAAAGTAAAATAAAAAAACTTTACTTGAATATATATATAAAAATAAACAGTTAATTATAATTGAATAAAAAAAAAAATGTATGTATTGAAATTCATATGTCGATAGTAGGAAATGCATGTACTATCTCTAGTATCAACTATTATGATATGATTGCTACACAATACATATATAATATTAATAGTTAGCTGGTATCTGACTGTTTTTGGAACAGGAATTGGAATAGGAGGTTTTTGAATGAGTATAGGGAAGGGGCATGTCGAATTTTGATCGGGAGGGAATTCCAAAAGTTGACAGAGCGGGCTATAAAGGATTTTTGGAATGAGGCAGATCTATGAGAAGGGATGTATAGTTATTATAATATTACGGAAGCTTGTCGACTGTTCTACATATCATAGATGATAAATATTCACGACTCAGTCATTATACAAATTTTTTATTTGTGCCTACGTTTCAACCCAAACATGTGAGTCCTCTTCAGGGCAGAAAAATTTTAAAATACAATATAAATAAATACTATAAATAGGCACAGATCTGATTATACTTATACTATTAAAAATATGTAATCCTAAATATAATAGATACTTCTATTGTGGTTAATATTGTTTATTTTTTTATTTATTTGTATTTTATGCAATTTGCACCTGCGCGGCTGCGCATCTAGCAAATTTGATGTATTTGTACTGTCTTGGTGCAGTTGCTTGATTTTGTTTTTTATTAATATACTTGACCATTTTCTTCTTAATCTGCGTTGTTCAGGTAACAGGGAGCAGGAGAAAGAAAGAACCAGAGGTTGGAGTGAATTTTGGTTGAAGAATGAAATGTAGTGTATTTGTCGTGGATGTAGGATTTCACTGTTGGTGTGTTTAAGTCGTTAGGTATAGTAGTATTACTACATTTTTGGAATGTATATCACGCCAAACGGCTGAACATTATTGTAGGCTACATTTTTTCTCGATTATTTGATGATATTATATTATGGTAACAAATGTGTCTTTATAAGTTTTTAGTGCTTAATTAAATAGACAAAGTTTGTAGTTGAAAACTTCCAAATTCCGGGAATTTTCGCAAATAGAATATTATTAGGTTACGATGAGATGAAGCTATTTACGAAGTTTCAGGTGGATGTTAATAGTTTGATGAAAAGAAGTATATACCACGGACTATTATTGACACTGGTGGACCTATGAGGAAGTAGAGAGAGAGGATAAAGAGAAACGTTTCGTTGTGAAGCGCTCCCAAAATGAAAAAATAAATATATTTTTTCATAGTATGTATTTGTATAAGTGAATGATTTAAACTAAATACTGAAATAATCACAAGATATTATCTTTTTGGTTTATTATTTTCAATAATGAACCATTGTGATCGACCAAAAAATTCAAAAACATAACCCCCCCTCAAAATTAGAGGTTTTACTTTTCAGGATACGTAGAATTCGAAAAAATAATAAAATTTTTGTGTTTGCTCGCCGTCCGCCGTCCGTGCATTTTCTCCGAAACTACTAGACCGATTTTTTTCAGATTTGGATATAAAATCAGAGGTCACCCCTAGATAATCCTCTTTTATCTACATTACTATCCGCCTTTTACTTTCAAAATGGCGGTCGAAAAACAGGCGTTTCTATAGACTGTAGCGCCTAAAGTAAAAGTAATAATGAAACTTCGCTAAAGTAATTTTCTCGACGCCCTAAATTTATTTATATAACATACTTCAACGAAAAGAAACTGGAAAAAAAAGTTACGAGGGATGGTAAAATTAAATTCCGAATAACCCAAAAAGTATACACTTTTTTATGGATATTCTGATAAGATCTTTCAAAAGTATTCAAATTTCCTAAAAAATGAAGGAAGTTCCATCGAAATCAAAGCACTATTAATAGAGATATCGCGATTTAAAAATATTTTAGATTTATTATTTTCAATAATGAACCATTGTAATCGACCAACAAATTCAAAAACTCAACCCCCTCTCAAAATTTGAGCTTTTACGTTTCAGGATACGTAGAATTCGAAAAACGAATATAAATTCTTTTGTCTGTCCGCCGTCCGCTCATTTTCTTCGAAACTACTGGACCGATTTTTAATATATAGCGCACATACAGCAACTAAATAAATATATGCCCGCATTAAGGAAAATATGAGAAATTTATATTTAAAAACATTATTGTTCTTTTTCTTCCAATGTTTACCATTATTAAAAAAATAAATAAAGCACGTAATTGAAAATTTCCTCTGGCATTTTACATTTCCATGTGATGGGCATAAAGCCTTTATTATAAATGTATTAAAGATTAAAATTATAATCTGAATTCCCTTTATAAATATAATATAACTATTCTATTATAACATATCACTAAATACATCAAGTCCATCCGCATCCGTTACAGAGAGGGTCCGGTAAGCGGAAGACTTTAATACTATTAAATATTTTCAAATTTGTTGGATTTAATAAAAATTCTCCGTCATGGAGACGTGTCCGCTAAAACAAGATCCATTATATATTTCATAAATCTCGTCTCCTCCGGTAATTGAGATAGAACGACGCCATCGGAACGATTTTTCGACTTACACTACTCCGACTTTAAAACCCAAATATACTGTTACTGGTACATGTATAGGTGGGGAACAGGGTCCGGTAAGTGGACCTAATAATCCTTTTTGCCAATCTCAGAAACAGTAAGACCAAGAGGTAACCTACCTCTGTTTTAAACCTCATATTTCTTCAAACGAAGTTCATTTCATATAGGAAGCTTTCGTTTTAAGGATTATGTCTGAGCACAGAAGCCTATATCTGAGTTACATCAATAGACCACAATCTGTTATATCATGAAGGGTAGTTTCCAGTGGTTGTTCCGCATAGATAGTCGACTTCATTGTCAAATATCCCGTAGATCTTTAGAAGTTTTTTTTTTTTAAGTAGTATCCTAATAATGAGTAGGATTTTTGTTTTAGCTAGATCAAGCAACCACTTACTTCTAGAGGGGGGGGAGGATATTTTAATTAATTGTTTGGCGTTTCCTAGCGCAGCCGTTTCGTAGCTCTCCACTCCTAAGTATGTACTGAATATACCTCTGATTTATAATAATTGAATGTTAATTAATGTAAATTATTATTCTTCGATTTAAAAATATCTGGCGTGTCCACTCACACGACTTTACTACCTATTTCAGAAAAGTTTTTTAAAGGTATAAATCCTGCTCAGATAAAAATCCTGTTCGAGCATCTACCATCCTTCAAAATCATCTGAACGATATTGCAGACTGGGCAACAAGGTGGAAAATTAAGATGAATGAAAAAAAAAGTGTGCATGTGGTATTCACTCTTAACCATAAACCTTCCCCTGAAATATATTTTAATAACATTCAAATCCCAACATCAGATGTAATTAGGTATTTAGGTTTTTACCTGGACAAAAGACTTACTTGGAAGACTCACATCAGACAAAAACGAATAGAATTAAACAGACGATACGGTCTCTTATTCAGATTACTTGACAGACGTTCAAAATTATCTTTAACTAACAAACTAACCCTTTATAAAGTCTTACTTAAACCTATTTGGACTTACAGCACAGAACTGTGGGGCTCTGCTAAAACTTCCAACATTAAAAAAGTTCAGTCCTTTCAGTCAAAAGTGTTGCGAAGGATAGTTGACGCACCTTTTTATGTCGCAAATGACATACTACATAAAGACTTAAACGTACCTACAATTTTAGATACTGTAAAAGAGAACTACAATAACTTTCACCAAAGATTGACGTACAACATGAATCCTCTTACAGAAATCCTTCATCGTACGAGAAACCCGTACAGCCCACACGACGATTACGTAGGCGTTGGCCAAGAGACCTGCTGATTTGATTTATATCCCGGACATGATGGGAAGCTGTGAAGCTGCTAAAAAATTTGCTTATTGCAAAGAAATTTGCAGATTGCAAATTTAATCTAATGTTCCACATTTTGTTTGGTTAATAAATAATAAAAAAAGGTATAAATAAAAATTTATATCTTTACATATGTTATGAAGAAACAAAAAAGAATTGAACTAGATACATTTTCCTGAAAATTGATCAAACATAAGATTTGAGTATGATTTATTTGATAAACTAAAGGAATGTAAACCGGCTTAAGGTAGGCAATTCCTGTTAAAAGTAGAGGAAATAGTAAAGATTGTGTGATGCGTTCTTTTAGTTCTTTACTTAGTCATCTATATTCTCTCATTCGCCCCTTTCTGACACCAGGATATGAAACCGTAATCTTGAATTGGAAATTGAATAGCCGTGACTTCGTTAATAGTTGTCCAAAATGAACGATTTTTATATGGCTTTGTAGGGAATCCCATTACCTTTCAAACGACACGGCGTGTTTTTCGGACGCAGGAGGCTCTGAAACGTATAGATCCGTCGAAAACCGCATGTCGAAAATTTGACATTTATTGCGCGCAAGTTATTTCGCATGGAGCACCGAATTTCTTTCACAGGCATTAGTAGTCAAAACTCTACAAAATAAAAAAAGAAGCAACAAAATCGGTTCAGTGGTTATCGAGAAAATCTTGGCACAGACAGACAAATGGACCACCAATGGCTAAAAATGTGTTTTTCGGACTCAGGGGGCTCTGAAACGTATAGATCCATCGAAAACGGCATGTCGGAAATTTGATATTTATTGCGCGCAAGCTATTTCGCATGGAGCACCAAATTTCTTCCACAGGCATTAGTAGTCAAAACTCTACAAAATAAAAAAAGAAGCAACAAAATCGGTTCAGTAGTTCCCGAGAAAATCTTGGCACAGACAGACAGATGGACCACCAATGGCTAAAAATGTGTTTTTCGGACTCAGGGGGCTCTGGAACGTATAGATCCGTCGAAAACGGCATGTCAGAAATTTGATATTTATTGCGCGCAAGTTATTTCGCATGGAGAACCGAATTTTTTTCACAGGTATTAGTAGTCAAAACTCTACAAAATAAAAAAAGAAGCAACAAATTCGGTTCAGTGATTCCCGAGAAAATCTTGGCACAGACAGACAGATGGACCACCAATGGCTAAAAATGTGTTTTTCGGACTCAGGGGGCTCTGGAACGTATAGATCCGTCGAAAACGGCATGTCGGAAATTTGAGTCGATTGCAATACTTTCCTTACCTAGTATAGGTAGGAAAGTAAAAATACTTATAACATAATTCATTAATTATCTAAGCGAACTTACAAAAAGGATTATGTGTTTTGTATGTCCCTTGAAAGTTATGAACGATTTGTTAAGCGAAACGCTGAATTGATTTTTATATTTCAAGCCTTAAATAATTCAGTGAGATCCCGACAAAACACTGACAAATTTTATATAAAATGTACTTAATCGGTCAAAAGATATGTAACGACTTATTGAGCATACGATTTGATCTGGTTTTAATTTACATGGTTTGAAACAATTTGAGCTCAAAATATTTCATTATTGCTAAAGTATTCTGAAATTTCTATTGGTTTCATATACTAGTAGATCTAGGATTCCGTAGGGCTTCATACACACATATATATAAATAAGCTATTGACTTCGATATATAGAAGAAAAAGAAAGAAACGACTGGAAACAAATTCATTTTCGAAGAAGTTGATAATTTACAAAACAGTAGTATTTTTTCCCGTTAAAGGTTAAAATGTACACATATAACAGTAAATTTGTCACATGTGATTAATTTTAAAATGAAAGAAATAATATTAAATCTTTTAAGTCTTATCCATCTCACACCAGCCCTTAACTTATATATATATATATATATATGTATATATATATATATATATATATATATATATATATATATATATATATATATATATATATATATATATATATATATAATAAGGAAACTGGAAGAAACTTTTGGAGAAGAGCAGCTAAGTTATCGAGGATCGAAAGGGTAAGGAACGTCACAATACGGGAGATACTGGAAGTAAAACAAAATATCCTGAGGGTGATGGAAGAAAATAGACTGAGATGGTACGGCCATGTGAGACGAATGGTTGAGGATAGAATACCAAAGATAGATTGGGAGGCAGAGGGTAGAAGAAGGAGAGGAAGACCCCCCGTTAGATGGAAGGATAGAGTGGTGGTGAAGAGTATGGCTTAGAGGTGAGAGTATGGAAACCGGCAGGGATGGACAGACTTGATGAAGCAAGAGTTTGGTTGAAGAAAACTTCACATTGAAGAAATTCCAAAGGAAATAATATAGGTACAGCGTGCAGAATTAAATCGATTTCAGAAATATAAAATATAATATAGAAAAATGTACATAAATAGCGTAAAAATGCATATTAATATTTAATTTGTGTGTAAAAGGCGATTTTTATTTTAAGATCGGAACATTTATGATCACAATTTCATCATTAATATTTAAGTAGAACCGTACCCCTCAGTGTATGATTATTGGTTTTAATCAAATCAATAAACATCAAAGATCGATTGGTTCATCGATTTCATGGTCAACCCTCGATCTCTGCCTTGCGCCTCAAAATCAAAATATTATTTCGAAAGAGGATCCTCTAACGAGGGGCCTAGGTCGCACTCACGACTTGGCATTTGTTCTCTCGCATCCTCTCCTCTATCTCACCGCGCATCTCCGATATCTATTTACATAGAGCTCCATCGACGCGCGCATCCCCTATCACGTTCCCAAACCACCCCGCAATAATTCCTAAGCAAAAAAGTCGTTAAATGCTATCGAGGGCTGCACGCGGCGAGTTCTCCTTGGCACAGTTGGAACCCAAATATCTGCCTCAACAACTGTCCTCGCTTCACCTCCATGCAAAGATATGAAGTTATTTATAAATATATAAATTCAAATACATTTCCTCACACGGTTAACCGATTCAATGATCCTATGATCCCTGATGCACGAGGGCAGGATAGATAGGCACTTTGCATAATGCATCTCAATGTACCCTTGCATTTCTGGTTCTGAGCTCACTCGGAATATTCCGTCATAATGTACAATTTTAATACCACACGACTATGAGATTAACATTGAAGTATATATACGGGAAAAGCTTCAATAATAACAATTAAATATTAATAAATTAGTTAACAAGAAAAAAAAATGACATCTACGAATGTTTAAACTTGGTGTGGTAATCTCGTGCCCACCACACCTCTTACGAAACTGAATACTCTTTTGAATGTTGAAATGCACCGATACGTGGAACGAAATCAACTTACCAGAAATTGTAAATGTGCAATGAAACCGACTGCTACATTTTTAAACATCTGTAGATGTGATTTTTTCTAATATTCTACCAAGTTTTTTAGGTAGATATGCAAGTGAATGACTATTAACTCTATAGTTATTTATGTTTTTTTTTCAGAAATAATAATTTTTTATTTTAAAATTTTTAGTTTGTGATGAATGTAAGTATTGATAACTTACATTCAACACATAAGGTCTTACATATGATGTGATATGAAATCACGAGCGAATCTACTGGGAGGACTTTCAAAATTGAAGCCCCCCACAATATGGTAAAATATAACCGTCTTATGAAAATAGTATTAAGAAATTATCTCTAAAAGTATTATTGTTCGTGTAATTACATTTAGTAGGAATTCTATAATCGTTTAAACTCCATTTCATATAATCAGTTAGTTTCTTTCTGTTTGTTGTAAAGTAAATATCGTTTTATATAGAATAGAATAGAATAGAAAAATAATTTTACTCTGGGACGGAGTCCCTTCAGAAGAACAAAAAAGTACTGAAATTAAAATTTTATATCTGGCCATATAAAAACAAACATAAAAAGTTAAGATAAAGATAGATCATTAAAAAAAAAATATATATATTGGTTATACATAATATATACAAAATAAAATGAAAAAATCTATATAAAAAACTCTTGAAACCGTACTAAGATACTTAAAACTATATACAATGTTAAAATATAAATAAACCCTTTTAGAAAAAATAAAAAATAAATGTAAATTCTTCTTAACAGTAAAATCTGTTTCTGTTGAAAAAAAAAAAAAAAAGTAAAAAAGAAAGTAGAATCTATAATAAGTATTTAGGTTTTGAGCTATATGTGAATATGTTCTTATAGATAATATGTAATTTTACATAAAATGTTAGCTGTTGTCTGACTGTTTTTGGGACAGGAATTGGAATAGGAGGGTTTTGAATGTAGATAAGGATGAAGAATGTCCAATTTTGATAGGAAGGGAATTCCAGAAACTAACAGAACGAGCAGTAAAGGAGTTTTGGCACGAGGCAGATCTGTGAGAAGGAATGTAAAGGTCGGAAGGTCGAGATCTTGTGGAGAGGGAGTAGACTGAGGACTTGAATCGGAGAAGGTTGTAGGCGTAGGAAGGACGATGATTGTTGATATGACAAAGGAATGTACCTAGGAAATATTGTCTTCGAATGGAGGGGAATTACAAATCACCAATACACCAATTACAAATCTCACGCAACTGTTCATTAATCTTTTCAGTCTGCCGCGGAGCTCCACCGAGAGTCCATCATACACTACACAGCAGTAGTCAAAGTGGGGGAAGATGAGAGAGGAAACGAGGAGTCTACGCGTATGTTGAGGTAGGAGATGGCGGAAGCGATGGAATAGTTTGAGGGTAGAAACTGTCCGTCGGGAGATGTGAGAAATATAGTGACTCCAGGAGAGGGTTTGATCAATAAATAGTCCTAATTTTTTTACAGAGGAGTAGAAGGAGATTGGCTGATCACCAAGGTTTAGTATGGGAAAGTCGGTATAGGATCTAAGGAGGGGCTTGGAAGCAATGACAATGACCTGAGTTTTTGAAGCATTTAACGTTTAAGTTTGCCCAGGCACAGATTCGATCAAGGTCTGCTTGGATCTTAGTAAATGCTACCACTAGCTCAGGGGGAGAAAAGGATAGGTATATTTGAGAATTGTCTGCATAAAGGTGGTGGGAACAATGGAGAATTGAGTCATGGAGGTCATTATAGTATATATATATTTAGCTCCTTTTTAGTTCCTATATTAATGACCTCCATGACTCAATTCTCCATTGTATATATATATATATATAATCACGGGCTGAAACCTCCCCAAAAATCCTTGGTACGCTAGAGAATGAAATTAAAAAATACAAATTTTAAAATATAATGAAATTTTTTTCTCATATTCCACTCATTTTCCAACGAAATTATCCTTACAGGGTTTTGCATTGTGCCTGTCGATATATAGGTAAGTGGAAGTAAAATTGCTTTCAATATGTTCTCAGATAATCTCAATTTTTTTCACAGGCTCTCGAACCATCCAGAAAGGGTTGATCGTTTCAAAAAAATAATTAATAATTAAACTCCAAAGTGAAAAGTTATAACTAAATTCTAAAACCACCAGTATTAGTGAAGAGAATTAATTTAGCAAGTATACATTTTGGCTCTCTTTTGCCTACCTTTGACCCTTGCTACCTTAATGTTGCCACCGAGAAATAAATATTATTCGACCCAGGAGAGAATCGAACCCGGCCTGGTTCATCACCGGCCGCACTGAGACCAACGCCTCAACTCACCCTCATTGGTTCCTAAAAAAATACTAAAATTAGTGAAGAGCTTGAATTGATCTCGACAATGATATGTAAATCCGTAGCTCAGCTCCGTAACCTTTCCGACATTTATTGCCTTCCCATTCGGTTCGCTAGGGTTTGTTTCTCAGCTTTATTTCTTTTTTAATGTCTCCTTTATTTTTATTTGATGCCGAATCTCTCGGCTTTGTTTTAAAAAAAGAGAAAAAATAAGTTTAAAAAAAGCTTTGCCTAACCACATCCTTGTTTTTCAGGTCAGCAGTTCAGCCTAACATTATTTATGTTTATTTTAATATTTATATAAATATTCATATTAAAACAAAATAACTATTCGGTTGACTAGTTACTACGCCTTTTTTCTATATCTGTGGTTTCCTACAATAAACACCGCACAATCAGTCGGCTTTCTGATGAATTGATCTATCTAAATACTTAAAGTTCATGACTTTTATTAGAATTATCTTTATATATTATCTTTTTAAAATTTGCAAACCTGATCTTCATTTCAAGTTTCTACGCAATTGCAAAAATATTACTTATAACTTAACCAAAACTTTTAATGAATTCAGTTCTAACATTCAAAAAAGGTTTATTTCTATGAAATAAACCCATATTTTTTTTAGAGAAAATATTAAATGAAAGGTGTAAAATATATTTTCTGTTCAATCTCACAATAAAATCTCAATTTTCGATGCTTGCCTTTAATTTTATTTATCCTTGCTTTCCCTCCACGTGTGGGGGGATAAGTATGGTTCGGAGTTCCTATGGCCTACTGTAAATAGTGTAATAGGTACGCCTGCGTCTAAGATGTTTATTTTCATTTTTTTTTTTTTTCTCACTACGATATATTTTATTTTGTTCTTTTGTAGCTTTATATTATTTGAAGTTAGCTTATTTTTTTTATTTATTTATTTTTTTTATTTGTAAATATGCTGTGAATGTGCTCTCAGAACTCTATTATAAATGTCCTTTATTGAGACAGATTGTAATATTTATCAATAAAAAAAAATAAAATAAAAAAAATAAAAAATGTATTTATACTTAGTTCTGGCAATGGCCAGATTCTCCACTCAAGTCATGAGTGTCCGTGGTTGTAGCGCCCTTACTCAATCTCCGCTGGCTTTCAATGCCAGTGAAATGGTTGAGGAAGAAGCGCAGGGATCTCCTAAAGCCTTGCTTTCCCTTCACGTGTGGGCGGATAAGTATGGTTCGGAGTTCCTATGGCCGACTGTAAATAGTGTAATAGGTATGCCTGCGTCTAAGATGTTTATTTTCATTACTTTTTTTTTTTTTTTTCTCACTATGATATTTTATTTTGTTCTTTTGTAGCTTTATATTATTTGAAGTTAGCTTATTTTTTTTATTTATTTTTTTTTTTATTTGTAAATATGGTGTGAATGTGCTCTCAGAACTCTATTATAAATGTCCTTTATTGAGACAGATTGTAATATTTATCAATAAACCAAAAAAAAAAATTATTTATATTGTTTGTATTTTTTATGTCTTATTGTTGTATTTCTAATCACACGTTTAATGTCATTCACCAGAAAAATATTCACTATCTATATTATGTTGTTTGAAGGAATTTTTGGACGAGGATTGACGTATGGGGGTAGGAAGAGAGTTCCAAAAGGAGGTAGCACGAATGACGAAGTATTTGCTGACGGAAGTATTTCTATTGGAGGGTATATATAAATCTATAGGTTGAGACTTGGTATTAAGAGAGTGGATAGAGGATCGTAGAGTAAGGAGTTCCGGAATTTCGGGAGAGTTTTTGGTTCTGAGGACTTGAAAAATGTAAACACCAAGGAGGAATTGTCGTCGGGAAGTAGGATAAAGGTACTTGAACTCGGTGTACCAGAGTGAAACATGTGAACGCCTGGGGATCCCGAAGATAGGTCTCTTGTTGACATGAACTTTTTTTGTCTCTTAAGACCTGTTATTACTCCTATAAAAATGTCTTCTATTTACAGAACAGTGTTTTTACTGGAAAATGATTATTCGTATGTGTAATATAATGTTATTAAGCTAACCTATTTAGCACACAAAACTAAAAGTGAGAGATTACTTAATAAGTGATTAGCACGTCCAATTGGAAAATAGCTCTCCAGTTTAATAGTTTGGCTATAAGAAACAATTATCCCTCAACTTTGTTTCTTTGTCAAAACTACTAAGCCCGCGCCTTCTGTCCTACGGTTCTTTATGAATCTAAGGTTTTCGAAAATAAAGTATTGTGTATAATATTTGGATCGAAGAATGATCAGTTAACCGGAGCATTTAGGCGGTAAAAAATTTGAATTCCGCAAATGAACACAGTTAATTTAATTGAGATGATTAAGTTGAGGTGAATAAAATGGGCTTGTAAAATAGCAAGGCTCTGTAACGAAAGAATACCGAAAAAGGTATATATATATATATATGCGCTGTGCCGACTGGCAAACGTCCGAGGGGTAGACCAAAGCGAAGGTTGGAAGATAGCATTAAGGCTGATCTGGCGGGTTTCGGTTTAGATGGCGCTCTGTGAATAGAAGAATTTAGACTCCTTGTAGACCTTCGGATTCGCTAAGCCTTATTATTATTATCACTGAACTCTCTCAAGTTTACTCGCTCTAGACTATAGAAGTCAATTGCTTTGTGTATTGAAATCTATTAACTAAAGTAAACAAGCCATATATTTTCTTTTTTGTTTATTAAATAAATAAAAATGTTGCTTTTCATATTATAAAAGTACCCAAAGATTCTGCTGCTATTTTCTTCCATCTTTTTCAATACATTTTTTGTTTTTCATTGGCTGACATAAAACGCAATATATTATTTTTTAAAAACTAAACATAGGTAAGAAGAGACATTAGATGAGAATTACGATTTATCTTAAAAACATGTCTTAACGACCGTGTTATTCCATCTAAATTCGATGAATTTTAAAGGGTAAATTTAACAAATGGAAGAAAAAGTTATAAAAATTGTAATATAAAAATTCAAATTTTTGAAAAAATAATGGTACCATAGCATAAATTTATTTTTTCAATTGAATAAAACGGCTAAAAAATCTTTTGATGATTTTTTTTTTGTTTATTAAATAAATCAAAATGTTGTCTTCCTTATTATCAAAGTGCCTAAAGGTTCTAAAGCTATTCTCTGCCATCTTTTTCAATATTTTTTGGTTTTTCATTGACTGACATAAACCACAATATTTTAATTTTTAAAAACTAAACAAAGAATAAGTATCCCATTTAGTGTTGTCCAAATCCCCATCCAAGACAAAGACGAGTCTTGGTCTTGCGTAAGAATCTCGCAACAGTCTTGCAGTTACCTATTAGTAACTGCTACTTTATTACTATGCAGTAACATTACTATACAGTAATATATTCCAGTAATGTTTTAGATAGGAGAAGTCTAACTAAGCCCGAATGAAAATTTAGAAGAGTTAAATGCAAAAGTACATTGGTTATACTAATTCTGTACATGTTGTAACTAAAATTGTCAAGTATTAGTAACTATTTTGCCTTAATTTTGATTTAAAAAATCGATTTTTTTTATAGTCTTGGTCATGGTCTTGCAACAGTTAGACGGTCGTGGTATTGGTCCTGAAAAGTGCAATTTTGAGCAACACTAATCCCATGGCAACCATAACACATAAGAGGTATTAGGTGAGAATTACGATTTATCTCGAAAACGGGTCTTTATGACGCGTTGATAAAAAAAAAAACGCGATTGATTCCATCTAGAGTCGTTGAATCTGACAGGGTATTTTGTTACACTTGGGATCTGTCATCGCTTCTAATTTCCCTCTACTTACGAATCACCCTATATAGATATTTCATATATAGGTAACCGAAAATGAAAATAAATCTATTAACAATTGTAAAAAGATAAGAAATAAATAATTACGCCGAATGATTAATGGCGGGAGGAAGGTGTGGGGTCCATTGAGTGCTATGTGGCTCTGGCAGTTATAGCACTCGTGCCTAGAATACTGATGTCCTCTGTAATAAAACTCCCTACCTCTTTGTCTTGGCTGCACTGTTCTGTCTTCTCAACTCTTCTTAAACAGGGAACAGCTTGATTTCATTCTTTTAAATATATATCTCTTTACAACAATATAAAATATGGTCAGATTTTCGTTACATTACATTAATACATTACTTAGGGTAGAATATGTATTTTCATATATAGGGAAGTGAAATTAAAAACTCTGCAAATTTATCAAACAATGGTTTATTATTTCCAACAACATATAAATCATATGTAGCATTACTTTTCTTGTCACACAAGAAAAGAAATCAAAGGTGATTCTTAATATAAAATTAAAAAAACAAGTTTTTTTTTCATCATTAGAAATTTACCAAGAAATATACATAACAATGTCGATTGTAATAGGAGATACAAGATTTTGAAGAAAAAAACAAAACCTCATGTAAGACCAGTATAGCAATTCCTCACCGACTTCATTGGCTAAAACATATATATATTACACGCTCTAAAACTTTTCATATGAGATTATAATCTTTGTGCTCAGCTGTTTTCTGGAATTCAGCAATCCCTCAACATAAACGGGTTTGATATCCACGAGTTTCGTTCATCAGCGAATACTAAAATGTGAAATAGTTCCGGATTTGCATACGACCTTTTGCACTAACTAATATTAATTAGGTATATTTTTACTCGTAAGACGGATGGAACAAAAAATCCAGTAGACAAATTTTTACTTTTTGTTTGTACGGAGTTAAGGAGACCAGTACTTTTCTTCAGTCAGAACAAAACTAAAAATAAGCTGGAATATAAAAATATGCGCGATGTTTACATAACATTGATATTTAATGAGGAAATCGAGACCACGACTAGCTCGTTGAACTTCAATTGAAATAAACACAAGCACGGATGAGAATTTTTTTAATTTTACAATCTCGGAGTAAAAAATTAATTTAAATTTTCTAAAGATAATACATAAGTAACGGCAGTAAGTGTCATTTCAGTAGAGTTCAGAACAAACCGAACAATACAGTATAAATTAGCTTTTTGAATAAAACATAAAATTGTACAACCCAATTCCCACTCCATATGATCAGTGCCTTCCACAGCCATTATATTGACAACAATTATTTATATTCATTTTAATTATTAAATGGAAATCGATACTAAAGAATTTCTATAATATTCTTCAAATTTCCTACAAGTTTGGGTCGAATCGAACGCGCCGTTATCAAACTATATACGTCAATCAATGCATTTCCTGATCTGAAAGCGGAAGTATTTTTTTTTATTAGCGGATATAATTTGAAAAAGCTCGTACATAATTAATTATCTGTTTACCAATTTCTAACTTCCAAATCGAGACTGCAGTTTTAGAGAATAGACGTATCGAGGAAAACACGTTTGCTCATATAAATGAGAAAATAGATGATGGAATTCAATATAATTGATACCACATCATTTTCTTACTAATATCTACCTTCTATTCAACTGTGAGCCAAATCGAACGAGCCCTTCCTGAAATATTGGCATATCTAAACAAATACGTTTGCGCGTGCGTAAGCGGAAGTGCTGGGTGGAATTTGATAAAATTGATATGGGACTATCTAGGCTCCATCCTGCATAAAATTTAATAATTTCATGAAAATCGGATAAACGGTAGTAGGTGATATGCTCGTTACATCGATTTACTGCATACAGACAGACACCGAACCAAATTTGATCCTTGATATCTGAAACGTAAAATGCGAGTCGAAATTTTCAATTCTGAGCACAAATTTTTTTTAAACACTCGCACGAATACCTTCGGTAATGAGGAAGCAAAAAACAAAAGATACCAGCTTTGAAGTAGAACTTGTAAAAAATAATTATAACGACATATCGTTGCATCAAACAGTCCAATTTCAACGATTCTTTTTTATTTCTTAGAAAATTCAAACATTTTAAATTAAACTTTTAAATAACCATAAAACATACATACTTTTTGAATTATGAGAAAATTTAATTTTACTACCCCTTCTAACTTTTTCCCTGTTTCTTTTAGGCAAAGTATATTAAATAAATAAATTTAAAGGGCTTTGAAATGGTAGACTTTAGCCATGTTTCATCGAAATCGGTACATTCGTTTTGACGCTAGTCTGTAAGGTGCAGATTTTTTGACCTTCATCTTGAAAGTAATGTAAATTTCGGTGAAGTCTGTTGTAAATTTAAAATGTATTATTAAAAATTAAATTAAATTAAAAATTGTAAATTTAAAAGGCTTCGAAGAGAAGATTTTAGCAAAGTTTAATTGTAATCAGTACATTTCTGTAGGCACAACAGTCTATAGTATAGCAGTGATGTAGAGCAAACTTCAAAATAACTTGCAAAGAAACAGATATTTGCAAGCTTCTTTACAAACACAAAAAGTATAAGTTCCTTTGCCTATAATAAATGAAATATCAGAAAGCGTTACCCATATAAGTGAAATATTTATTAAAAATGTTAATTTGTGAGGCATTTGATTTAATTTAATTTAAATTTAAATAAACTCAATTATAATATAATACAGACATTTAATTTGTCAAAAAATATATTTTGAGAATGTTTTTCAATTTAATTAAAACTAAGTTTAAATATGACTGCAGTAATGAAAACATCGATGAAGGTACATTCCTGATTTTTATAATATTTCCATGAATAATTTAATAAATTAAATGATAGCATATGATATTATAGAAAATAAATTACTCAGAAAAACATCTACCAGACATAAATTTTTATAATTATTTCCAACTACAATGTATAAATAATGTTTTGTTTAATATTAATTTCTGCTGATAATTTTAAAAATCATAGTATTAAATCAATGAAATGCATTTTATTAAATCAATAAACGGTGAAAAAATAAAAGATGAAAACTTCAAGTTATTAATTTCCTACAGTTTTCTTCTATTATATTTACACATTTTAAAATATTTCCAGATTTGCAAAATTCATTTAAATTCAGATTTGAGAAACAGTATTAGACCTGATTTAGAATTCAAATTAAATTGGAAAATAATGTAAACTTCCATATAACAACACTAGCCCAATTATTTTAAAGATTTGCCAATAATACAAGCAATGGCCACATGATAATTTGATATCTGCCAAAGAGAAATGTTGTGGATTAGACAACATATAATCTTTTAACAGGCCCCGGCAGGTTCATAAATATTTTATAGTTGATCTCTATTTATAAGATCTGGCTTATTATCGCTGTATAGTTACTTCTGGTCTTGGGAATACCATTCGTCACGTATCTTCTGACCCCCGGTTTATCTCAAAGAATAATGATCTTAATCTTTTAGCCAAACACGTAAATTAGTAATCTTTTGATACCTCATTTTATATTAAATTTCAAAATAAAATCCCATATATGGTATTTCATTATGATAAAAAATTCGAAAAAATGAAAGATAACATTTGAATAATAATCCGTTTTTTTTTCTACTTTCACTTACGATGATTTGTTAGCTGTAAGCTTTAAGCTGTAGCTCCGTTAAAAATATTTTATAATAGCTCAACATTGCCAGTAAATAATTTCTATTCAAAGTAGACCGGTAGGTGAAGGTTGTGTGTAACGCGCAGCATTTTTTTGGTTTATTATTTTCAATAATCAACCATTGTGATCGACCAAAAAATTCAAAAACTTAACCCTCTCTCACAATTTGAGACTTAACGTTTCAGGATGCGTAGAATTCAACGAATAAAAATTTTGTTGGCCGTCCGCGCATTTTCTCCGAAACTACTGGACCGATTTTTTTTTCAAATTTTGATATAAAATCAGAAGTTACCCGAGGATGATCCTTCTTCATCGACATTACTATCCTCCTTTTAATTTCAAAATGGCTGCCGAAAAACCTGCATTGCTGTAGACTGTAGTTCCTAAACGAATGTACCGATTTCAATGAAACTTCGCTAAATTCATTTTCTCGACTCCCTTTAAATTTATCTATATAACATAATTCAACGAAAAGAAGCTGGAAAAAAGTTACAAGGGATGGTAAATACTCAATGATTTTTAAAAAGTTTACGGAATTTCCTAAAAAACAAAAAAAATCGTTAAAATCGGACAATTAGTAGCAAAGATACGGTCTCCAGTTTTTTTTTTATATATGTTCTACTCCAAATGTTATATCCTTTGTTTGTTTTTAAATGTTGAATGTGTTACTGAAGTAATGCTATTTTTTTTTAGCATATTACTAATGATTAAAAAAAAAAGTTCAATCCGATAATTGTAATCACCTTTTATTTATTTTTCTTTGTAACTCGGAAGGTAATGTTACTTTAGATGTATAGTTTTTAGAAAATAATAAACCATTGTGAAATAATTTGCAGCGTTTTTTACTTATAGTCCGGAGTAGTGACCCCTTTTAAAAAAATTATTAATACTTGTCTAAAATCTCGTAAATGGCTTATTTTTATCCTATGATTATTTTATTTACGAATATTTTCGGAAATGGAGCGTTTTCAATTTCGAGAACGTTAAACTTTGTATGTTTGATGAATTACTAAAAGTGCATGAAAATCCTTTCGCTTTCCACTTGAATCGTACGATAATTCGACAACAAAATCGAGAAAAAGGTGGACTACAAAAATGTAGGACCGTTTAGCGTGACCTGCATCATAACATAATAACGAGGTTATATATACCTAATATTTTTTTGAAGAGAAAACTGCTTTACTTTAGGCACGTTTACACTTTTTTCTGGAGATTGAATCAGTTTGAGCTGTTAGATCTTCGAGGTGTAACGCTCTGGTTAAGTCGACTAAGTGAAGTGTTTTTTCATATTGATTAAAATATCCCAAAATCAAAAAATCGGACCTTCACATTGTTAGCGAAAAAAATATTCATCATTTCATCCTCTTTGTAATGAGATATTATTCAAAATTGTATCTTAACACAACGCCATGTTAGAGAGGCGAAAATAGAAAAAATATTGTTGAAAACCGAATGATAACGAGTTCTCTTCAAGATATGGATTAAAATATCTCAGAAATTAAAAATCGGACCTGCATACCGTAGGCAAGGCAAATATTTAGCATTTCATCCTCTCTGTAATAGACTATTATTCAAAATTGAAAAGTATTTTGTGTGACTTAGCACTTCTTGTCATCAGGAAGAGCTTGAAACAATCCATTAGCTGCCCGAAATGAAAATGTTTAGCATTTCATCCTCTCTGTAATAGACTATTATTCAAAATTGTATCTTAACGCGACGCCGTGTTAGGGAGGCGAAAAGGAAAAATAGTGTTGAAAATCAAATAATAACGAGTTTTATTGAAGATATGAATTAAAATATCTGAAAAATAAAAAATCGAACCTGCATACTGTAAGTGAGGAAATTATTCAGCATTCCATCCTCTTTATAATAAGCCATTATTTATAATTTATATTTCATATTATTAATCTCTCCATGTTGATTTTTTTCATTTCTATAGTGTGGTCTTAGGCACACAGCTTAGTTTATTTTTTGAGCAACGGCTTTGCCTCGATTTTGTGAATAAATTATCTTACGCTTTAAGTGAAAAAATAATGGGTCTTTTGCAACTCATTAAATTAACTAATTTTTTGAGAAAACATCGCAATTTCAAGTTTTGTAAATGAAAAAGTTGTAGGTAACATGAAGCCACTCTCAAAGATGTAAACGAGAGATTTCTTTAAAAGGGATAACTATTGCAATTATCCACAAGGAAAACTATTACGATCGTTAAACTTTTCAAATCCGAGTTTTGATAGGAAATACGTCTTTCAAGTTTTTCTGAGTAAAAATAACCAATTCTGTGTTTACATAAATTTGAACACACTAACACAAAAATGAAAAGTCATCGAAACTAAAGTTACGCATTAAAGGTACACGCAGGACACGTTACAGCCACTTGATGACAAGAACGGTATCGATTTTGAGTTTTTTTGCAATTTTGTCTAATATGTTTGTAAGGATATAATTAAACTCATTTTATAAATATGAAATTAAATGGTCATTAGGTAATACAGGTATTCGTCTCATTGAAATAGCCTAACGGGCATTAAATGCCGAATTTTCATTATTTCTTTTCTATAAAGTACCTTTAATTTTAATTATGAAAAATAAATAAATATCTCTTATATTTAGCTGTAAAAAATGAATGATCATTAACTATGGAAACAAATTTGATAATTAGCTAAAAAAGATACATTTTCGCAGGTTCAAAACACATTACAGAAAATAAAATTAGTAATATTGATATACTGTTGGAAAGCTAAAGGTTTTAGAAAAATGAATAAGTTTCCAGCATTATATGTTCGTACATTTACTTTTATATTTACTTTAGACCACACGGTGGATGTTAAAACACCAACAAGGCGAGATTATTAATATGAAATATAAATTATAAATAATAGCTTATTATAAACAGGATGAAATGCTGAACATTGCCATCGCTTAAAGCATGTTTGATTTTTAATTTCTGAGATAATTCAATCCATATTTTCAATAAAACTTATTTGGTTTTCGGCACTATTGTTTTCCCTTTTCGCCTCTCTTACACTGTATCGCTTAAAGATGCACTTTTGAATAATACCTCATTACAAAGAAGATAGAATGATGAAAATTTCACTTGATAACAATAGGCAGGTCCGATTTTTAGTTTTTGAGATATTTTAATCCATATGCAAAAACATTTCAATTAGTCGACACCACTGGTCTTTCACCCGTGTGTTACAAAAGCGCAGAACACGCTTAAAGAAGTTTCCACTTTAAAAAATATTTTAATCCAGTTTGCTTACTCGATGAAAATTTTAGGGAAAAAAAAATTATATTTCCTATTTAAAAGTTTTTCCAGGTGCGAAATACCAATCTCCATATATTTGCGCTTATTAAATAACTTGTTTTATTAAATAAAAGAGTCGGTGACCTATTGAACAGTAGCCCTAGGAAGTCAACTATTTTAGAATAATAATGTTTGGTTTAATTTAGACTAAATGTTTATTCGAAGTCTGTCAGCAGAGGTGGAGCTCTGGCTAGAAAAACAGCTGGCTAATCCCAACCTCGCTGTATTTAGATCAGAATATTTAACTTGTAATATGCAAAGCTGCCGTCTACTAGGGGCTCACTAGACATATCGATCATTTACATTATAATATCATTACAAAGGACTATAATTATCTATTAGCAGGTATATTAAAATTTGTTCAATAGTGGATTTATAAACTCACCAAAACTGTAAAGGAAATCATCTATTAAAATGCTGTACTGTTTTAATTTAAAGTATTTTGTTTGACTTAACACTTTTTTTTCATCAGGAAGAACTTGAAACAACCCATTAGCTGCCCAAGATGAAAATTTTGCGTATAGGCATATGTTATATATTGTATATAGGATATGTTCCTAACAGGTATTTTACACTGTGGTCCTATTGTTTGATCCCTCCAATAATTTTCATAATAAGCGTCTATAGGTAATATGTATTTATTTGTCAGAAAACCAATTAAAAAAAACGCGACAATTATTTCATAGTGGTTTATTATTTCCAAACAATTATACATCTAAAGTAACATTACCTTCTAAGTTACAAAGAAAAATAAATAAAAGATGATTCCAATTAATGGACTAAACTTCATTTTTTTTAATCATTAGTAATACTCTAAAAAAATTAGCATTGCTTCAGCAACACATTCAAAAACCAAAAACCAAAAAAAAAGGATATAACCTTTGCAGTGCAACATTTAAAAAACATCTATAAACCAAATTCCGTAAAGTTTTTAATAACTATTTAAAGGGCATCGATAATAAGACTTTAGCACAGTTTCATTGAAATCGGTACATTCAGGCGCTACAGTCTATAGCATCGCAAGTTTTTCGGCCGCCATTTTCAAATTAAAAGGCGGATAGTAATGTCGATGAAGGAGAATCATCCTCGGGTAAGCTCTGATTTTATATCCAAATTTGAAAAAAATCGGTCCAGTAGTTTCGGAGAAAATGCGCGGACGGCGGACGGACCAAAAATTTTTTATTCTTTTTTCGAATTCTACCTATCATTAAACTATAATCTCAAATTTTGAGAGGGGTGTTAACGCAGCATACGTTCAGGTCTTTTTTTTTTTTTCTTAACATTCACCCCTTTTTATATGTCAATAATAAAATGTTTATTTATTTTGTTTGGTAAGAACTGAGGGATAATTGTCCCAGAATTATACATTATTTATATATTTGGGTTTATTTTGCGATGTGTTATCGCGTTGTATATACACACCAGCCCGGCAGTAATACCCTGTCTTGGGGATTAAGACATCAAAATACAGCTAGTTCGCGAGTCTGGATCTGTCTTTCGTTTGTAGTGGACGTCTACCCCCACCGTTTTCACCAAACTCCAGGCCGTCTCGTCTCATCTTCACCTCACCAGCACCATTTTGAAAAGACCAGATATGTCATCTCAAGTAGTCGAACGATAGGCCTATCGATTCGATACTCACCACCATCGACTTGACATCGTACAAGGTAACCTTTTTGGAAGAAGATCCTCCAATTCGGAACGTTTTTTATTCTCACCATCACCATGGGACATTTAAATATTAATTTGGGTTTTCTCTCTAAATTATTATTTAAGCTTTAATGAACTCTCAAGTTAATTTTTTTTCCTCTTAATTAATTTTATTCTCGAAATTTGATTTTGTTTTCTTGAAGTTATTTTTTTTTCTCTCTTAATTTAATCTTTATTAAAAAAGTTTATTTTATTTATGTTTTGTTTTTGATGGACAATTTTTTTTTTAATTTTCACTAAATATGGTATTTATGTTTTATTTTATTTCAGTGCATTTGAATAATTTTTTTTCTTCTCATTTATTTGTTTTGAATTTTATAAAAATCTTTTATCTCAATAAATATTGTAAGCGTCTAGAAGGGTATTTTTCATTTTCCATTTTTTGATTTCTTGAATATTTCTATTTAATATTATTTTCTTGTGTACACATTTGTTTTTTTTCTTTAATGTTTTACAGATCTCATTTATTCTTTTTTTTTTTTTTTTTCCTTCTTTTCCACAATCTAATTTTGCTCGTATTTACCCCACCATTGAGGAAACTCACCGGGGAAATATTTGTACTTCGATTTTGAAGTACCTCTGGCCCCAACAAGGGGATTAAGTTTTTTATTTTTTGTTCGATCACAATGGTTCATTATTGAAAATAATAAACCAAAAATTACCGATCGCAATAGTTTTTCCGATTACTTATTTCATATATGTATGCCTGAATGTATAAGAGGAAATAGTATTTTAGATTTAAATTCTACGGGCTATAAGCGATGGAAATACTATAGTGTAATAATTTGTTTATAACCTTCTAATTCCATTGAATCATGTAATAACAATTTGATTAACTCAATCCTATACTTTGCGCATGCTATTTTCACAACACTAATTATTCATAAAAATATTTCTTCTAACAGGTCATGAAATTTTAAAGTTGATTAATCAGCTTGTAATTAATAACAATCTAATATACATTGACTTCTTCCTAGCAACATTTGCTGATGATACTGCCATCCTATCCTCCCACTCGGATCCTCTAATAGCGTCTCAAAACCTGCAAAGACATTCTCCTTCAGTGAGCAGTGGTGCAACAACTGGCGCATCAAAATTAATGAAACAAAATACAAACATGTAACTTTCACTCTTCGACGCAGATCCTGTCCGCCAATCCTTTTTAATTCAATTCCTCTTCACTACTCAGACACAGTCCGATACCTTGGCTTCCTTCTGGACAAAAGACTCACTTGGAACCCACATACGAGACTTAAAAGACAAGAACTCAACCGACGATTTGGTCAGCTATATAGACTACTAAACAGAACCTCTCGTCTTTCAACAGAAAACAAATTATTAATCTACAAGACCATACTGAAACCTATCTAGACCTACGGACTTGAACTGTGGGAGACAACTAAATCATCGAATATCAAACGCATCCAATCCTTCCAGTCCAAAGTCCTTCGAACAATAGTCAATGCTCCATATTATGTCACGAACAAGACCCTACACCATGACCTTTACATCCCATATATCCATGACATCATCCCATACAGATTCTCCAACTTTCACCAGAACCTCATTAATCATCCCAATCCTCTAGCGCAATCCCTCCGAGCATCCATACCATCCCCCTCGAAGGTTGAAACGGAAGTGGCCTCGAGATCTCTTGTAAATATGCTTTTGGAGTCCTGGTAATGGCCAGCTTCTCCACTCATGTCCTGTGCGTCTGTGGCTCTAGTGATAGCTTCTAATACTAGTGATGCGGCTGGAAAAGTGGCACTGGGATCTTCTGGAGTCTTACTTTGCCTTCCACATGTGGAGAAAAGCCTGGCTCGGAGATTCTTGGGCGAATGTATATATTGTATATACTTATGATTGTGTTTAGAAGTTTTTATTTTATTTTTTTTTATTTTATTATTATTTACCTTCTTTGTGAGTATTATTTTTTTACTCCTTATATCTATATTTATTTCTATATTATTTGTATATATTGTATGAATGAGAACTTTTGGCCCTAATACTTATAACCCTCCAGCAGTGGCTGATTGTATTATTATTCAATAAGTAGATTTTTTTAAAATATTCATTGAGAACATAAAAATGAAGAATTGTTACTAAAACCTTCCGTTCCAGTTTAAATATTCATCATAATGCACATATATAATAAGCCAGCGGTCGTTTCCATCCGTTTATCATATCTGTACTCCGGTATGTGGCGCCCGGGACAGTAGCTGCCCCCGCGCTCTGGCGGATAATTGCTACAGTTTGATATTGTAATGACGGTAATTTATTATTGAATAATGTTTCAGTTTATAGTCACCGTGGCCAGCCTTGGCAGGGCTCTCGGTACACACCTCGATGTAATTGAATTCAAGCGGCCGTGACATTCAGTGTGCCTGATCGGAGGATGAAGAGATTTTCAAAAGGCTCGTGCACATTCATGACTATAAATGACGATTACCTCATAACAATATGAGCTTGTATGATTTTTTTTTATTTTTATTATTGTTGTTATTTATCCCTCCGAGGCGTCTGAAAAGAAGATGGCCCTCGTGATCTACTTATGTAAATATATTATTAGAGTGCTACCAAATGGGTTGTTTCTCAACAAGCGTTTTCATGTGATTGTATTATTACTGTGTGCACATTTACCAGTTGAATTTCTTTTATATAATACAGTTGTAAATATCAATGAATAATAATAATAATAAAAGGCTTAGCGAACCCGAAGGTTCGATGCCGACACCACCAATCGCTTATTGCACACCTCACTCCATCGTTCGCCGTCCAAACCCAGTCCCTTCAGATCGGCTTTAATGCAATCTTCCCACCTTCGCTTCGGTCTACCCCTCGGACGCTTACCATTCGGCACAGCAAATATTAGCCTTTCAGGAATTCTCTCGTTACTAAGTCCAACAACTTTACAAGCCCATTCGATTCGCCGCGATGAAATTATCTCAATTATATTACTCGGATACAGTTCACGAAATTCGGCGTTGTGTAACCGTCTGAACTCTCCAGTTAACTCATCCTTCTTCGGTCCGAATATTCTACGCAATACTTTATTTTCAAAAACCTTAATACGCTGATCATCCCTTAATGTAAGTGGCCAAGTTTCGCACCCATAAAGAACTGTAGGCAAGATAATTGTTTTATAGATTCTAATTTTTAAGTTTCGGGACAAGAGGCGCGAACTAAGTAGTTTTGTCACAGAAAAATAACAATCATTTCCCGCCTTCAGTCTAACCTTAATTTCTTCTTCAATTTCGGTTTTTCTAGTTATCGTAGAACCTAGATACCTAAACTTATCTACCTGTTCAAACATATTACCATCTATATCGATATCACCAGTAGTATCGCCATTTTTGCAGCTAACAATATATTTTGTTTTATCCACGTTTATTTCGAGTCCTAGTTCTTTACCGGCTTTCATTAACGTTGTCGTATTTAGTTTTATAGTTTCAAGGTCTTCGCTTAACAGTACCAGATCATCCGCATAGCCCAGCACGGATGTTGTCCCACCCAGATCCAACCCTTTCTCGGTACGCATTACCTCCCTAATGGCATGTTCTAATGCCAAATTGAACAGGACAGGCGAAAGGGAATCACCCTAAATATCAATGAATACGAGAGGAATTTGAAGGTTTAGGAAAGCCCCATAGCTCAACTCCGTATGTCTAAATAGGCCTTATTATAGTCATTTATATCAGTCCATTGTAATTAATTGGAAGTTTAGAGCGTTTGCCTAGTAAGTGCTGAAGTATTCGGAAACGTCGAGCGGTTTCTTGTTACCCTTCCTCGAAAACCTATGACTTCCTGTCCTCAAGTATCCTTTAATAATTCCTAATAAATCGTTTAATTCCATTTTTCTTTGTTGAACAAATCCGATAGCTAGGACCACAGGCGGATCTACGGGGGGGGGGCGGGCTTTCGGGCTGAAACTCCCCCTCCAAAGTAGTAAAATATAAGCATGTTTTATAAAAACAAATATTAAAAACTATTATCGTTCCTTCGTCGTAAACCAACGACTTCCTGTCCTACAGTTTCCTTTAACAATACTCCACCTATCCCTGTTGAGCAAATCTACTACCTAGGACTCCACCTGGACAAACGACTAACTTGGAATCCTCATACTAGACTGAAACGACAAGAAACCGCTCGACGTTTCCGATTACTTCAGCACTTACTAGACAAACGCTCTAAACTCCCAATTAATTACAAAAGACTCATATACTTGACTATAATAAGACCTATTTGGACTTACGGAGTTGAGTTAAACCATCGAATTCCTCTCGCATCCAATCCTTACAACCAAAATCCTTCGTAAATTCCTCAATGCTCCTTACTTTGTCACTAATAAAATTATCCATAAAGATCTTAATGTTCCTTATGTTTCAGATCTGGCCCAATCCAGATACCTATCCTTCCATAATAAACTTCAGAGTCATCCGAACCCTCTCGTTTCTAACCATGCTTCCTCTTCAATTCCTGATAACCCTCCGAGGCGTCTGAAAAGAAGATGGCCCCGTGATCTCCTTATATAGTCATATCATTAGAGTGCTACCATTGGATAGTTACTCAGCAAGTGTATTCATGTCATTATATCTATTATGTCCAAATTTAGTTGATGTATTTATGTAATACAGTTGTAAATGTCATTAAGAAATAAAAAATAAAAATTATTGTTCGTGTAATTACATTTAATAGGACTTCAAGAATCACTAAGACACCATTTCATATAAGTAATTAGTTTCTTTTTTACTTTCTTTTTTTCAAATTAATTATCGTTATATATATGAAAAAATAAATCATTCGGGGTGAAGCCTCCCAAAATTAAATGCATGATCCACTATTACCTAGGACTCCACCTGGACAAACGTCTCTCGTGAAATTCTCATAGAAGACTGAAACGACAAGAAACTGCTCGGCGTTTTCGCTTACTCCAACACTTACTAGACAAACGCTTTAAACCCATAATTAATTACAAAATACTCTTATACATGACTATAATAAGACTTATTTGGACTTACAAAGTTGAGCTAGTGGGCTCCAATAAACCATCAAATCCCTCTCGTATCAAATCCTTACGCTCCAAAATCGTTCTTAAGATCCTTCGCGGTTGATAGAGTAGCGCAGGGATCTCTTGGAGTCCTGCTTTTCTCTCTATAGTTGGAGGGAGAAGGCCGGCTTGGGGTCCCCTGCCTAATTATATATATTGTATATAGGTATAACTGTTTTTTTTATTTACTTATCTTTAGGTTATTTTATTTCATTATTGTATATAGTTTTTTATTATTACTTTAATTTTATTAATTTTATATTATGTATATATAGTGTGAATGTGTTCATGTATCACTATAATATATTGCCCAAGTGACAGATTGTTATAATTCTAAATAATAAAAATTTAAAAAATCCTCAATTCTCCTTACTTAGCCAGAAATAAAATAGTCCGAAAAAGTCTTTTCCAATGTTCCATATGTTTCCGATTTGGCCCAATCCAGAGACCTATCCTTCCATAATAAACTTCAGAACCATCCGAATCCTTTCGTTTCTAACCTTGCTTCATATTTGATTCCTGACAACCCCCCAAAGCGTTTGAAAAGAAGATGGCCTCCTTGATCTCCTTATGTAGACATATTACTAGAGTGCTACCAGTAGCTAGTTTCGCAACAAGCGTTTTCATGTGTTTATATTCCTGTGTACTCATTTACTTGGTATATTTATATTGTAATGCAGTTGTAAATATCATGAATAAATAAAAAAATAAAAAAAAATAACCCAAAACAATAGCATGTTTAATTCGTTACAAATATCATAAATACTTTTTTTCAAGAATGGTCTTTGCAAATACAGAATTGTTTATAAGATGGGCTTATTAAATTTTTTGAGTTAATACGTTATTCATCATTAAAAATATTTTATCTACCAAAGTTGTGTAGAGTATTCCCTTTTTTATGAATGAACGATTGAAGCATTCTCCTATGAACAACTTACTTTTTTAATTTTTTAATAAAAGATTTTTAATTTAAATATAATTTTTAATTTACTACTAAAAGATCAATTTCGAGGTTTTAGGTCACAGAAATTTCTTCCAAATAGAATTTAGTAAAAATTCGGTTTCCTCAAACAATTTTCAATATATAAGAAAGGGAAAAATCTGTTTTAAACAACCTTTTTCATGGTAAAATGTACACAGGTTGGAATTAAGCGTTGGTGGACAAACATAGAATAATTATTAAAACAATTATCATATCATTATAAATCATTTAAAAATTAAATACCTAACATAATTATTCAGTTTTTTTTTATTTTATGCTGCATGCGATTCCCGAAGAGAAAGAGAGAGGAAGAATTGTGGGAATTATTTGATTATTAATCTATATTTATATTTTTGAATTTCTAATTCTTTTTTATGTTATAGGTCCATCCAATAATAGGAATTCTTTTTTGATAAATTTTAAATATGTATATATCAGTTAATATATTAAATATATTAACTGGTAATATTAAATATATTAACTGATAATCTTTTTTTTGGTTTAAATTTGGAATCAAAGTCAGAGGTCACCCCAGGATGATCCTCTTAACTCGGCATTCCTTTCAAGATAGTGGCCGAAACACCTGTGCTGGCATAGACTGCAGGTCCTATACGAATGTACCGAAGCTTGACTGTCTCCTCGATGCCCTTAAAATTTATATATATGTATATGACTTATTTCAACGAAATGAAGCAGTAAAAAATAGTTACGTGGGGTAGTGAAATTAGATCTCCGAATAATTCAAAAAGTGTTATATTTATAATCAAATGCTTCAAAGGTATTTATATGTCCTAAAAATGAAGAAAGGTTTGTAAAAATCCGAGCAAAATCGCGGTTTTGAAATATTTTTGGTTTATTGTTTTTAATAATCAACTATTGTAATCGACCAAAAACTTACTCACCTCAAAATTTGAAGTATCACGCTTTATATTTGCACATTTTCTGCAATACTACTGGATGTTTATTTAAAATTTTAAGAAATTTCCTTTAAGTAAACCGTCGAAGTCCAATTGTACAATTTCGAACAATGATATGATGTTTATATATTTATTGTTACATTCCGCATCTACCCGATCGGGTCATTAACGGCTTTAGATGTAATCAAATTAGGTGTACAAATTTAATGTCTTTTATAAATTCAAATACTTTTTGTATCTTTTCTTCGTCATCTGAAAGTGCTTCAGATATGTTGGAAGGTATATTATGTTTTGTTCTGGTGTCAGAGTATAGTCTGCAAGTTGTTACAATGTGTTTCAGTGTAAGTGATGTGTTGCATGTTTTACAAAATGGTGGTTCCAGGCCTCTCATTAGGTAGCCATGGGTAAAGGCTGCATGTCCAATTCTAAGCCGAATTAAAATTGGTTCTTCTTTTCTGTTCTTTCTGAAAGAGGTCGTCCACGGTTTGGTATTTTTTTTAATTTCTTGCAATTTATTCGTAGATTGGTTCCACTTGAATTGCCATTTTTCATTTAGGATTTTTTTGCATTCCAATATCCAGTCAGCAGTGGTCTTTAAATTTATCATTGTGGTTCCAGTAGTTTTTCTTCTTGCCAGGTTTGCAGCTCTGTCTGCAGCTTCGTTCCCAGATATGCCACAATGTGAGGATGCGAGGACGATGTCTCTGTCCGGCGACTCCTTTATTTCCCAGAGGCAGTTTTTGATTTTCCTGGATGGCATTGTTGGCTTTCCCTTCGGCAATGGCCATTAATGAGCTTAAAGAGTCTGTAACTATAAGGCCACTTTTTATGTTTTTTCTGTTAGTAATAACAAGGCCTGATATATGGCGATTTTGATTCTAAGATGTTTTTTATTTTCCATTCTATGAATTTTATATATATTTGCTTCTGATGATTATCGTAAAGCCATCTGCAAACAACGCACAAATTGCTGGTTTGTGGATATTCTTTACAATATCGTTTATTGCTATTGTAAAAATAGTTGCGCTTAAAACTGATCCTTGGGGTACCCCATTTTCTTGGATAAAGGTTGTTGATAGCTGGTCTTCAATTTTGACTTGGAAAACTCTTTTTTGTAGGAAAATTTTGATTATACCTGACTATCCTTCCCTTTATACCTGATATGATGTTTTAAATATTTTTCATGTTTTTCTGCAAAGCTTACATAGTTTTTTTTTTTTTGGAAAATGTTACATCTACTGAAGCAATGTTTCCTATTTTTCTGATCAAAATTATGAAAAAACAATATTTAGGCCAATAAAAGGAATCACCCTTTGTTTATTTTGGTTTATGATACAAGGAAAGAAATGTTACTTTTTATGTATAATTGTTTGGAAATAATAAAGCCTTGTGTAATAATTTGCAGATTTTTTTTTTTAATTTGATTTTTATATAATGGGGAAACAACCTCGAACCGTAACTAATAAATAAACAGTTATATTGGAAGATTATTTTGGTTGCATTTAAATACTAATTATTTTCTTCTCCATATTTATTATTTTATTTATTAAACAAAGAATCACATAATATGCACTTTCACAATATATTATTTCTTATCCGTCCTATAAATTTTCTCCTAATGCGCAGCTCAAACCAGAGCTCGTTAAAATGCCGAAGAGGCCAGAAGTTTTGAACTGCTCTTAATATTCCTGTGTGGTAGCCTCTCTAACAAAATTTATGGGCCATAGCGAGCTAAAGGGGCATAAAAAAACGTATCGATAAGACAAGTGTTACACGACGCAACAGTAAACATGTCGTATTTTTGATAAAATAAAATATAAAAACATATATAAAAGTGACGATGCTCATAACTTAACCAAAGATTAGCTAACAGAGAGGATTTTATTGTGGAATTAACAGATCGTTAATTAAATTTAGAATACTCAGCCTTTTACAGCTTTCTATAGGGGTTTCGTTCCAATTTCGAATATCATAAATCTTTGAATATTCTAAAAACATACAAAACCATATTTATCATACCATCATAAGTAAAATATTTTTACTTACACTTACCTATATATGAAATATACAGGTTGTTTCGTAATTATATGGAACTATTTTAGGTATGTGTTCACTAATACAAAATAAACAAAAAAGTTCATATTAACATATATCTCAAACTCATTTATTAAACAGATATCAAAGGTTAAAGATTTATTATTTATTACTACTATTTATTTATTATTATTACAACATTTATAGTAACTGTTCAAAGGGGCCTGCGTTTTGTTGAATGCAACATCCAGCACGACGAATCCATGCTTCTCTGGCTCTTCGTATAGCATCAGGATGGTGCTTGGTAGTTACTGCGGCTTCCACGATCCGATTTCTTAGCTCTTCTTGCGTGTCAACTGCCGCAGAATAAACCATAGACTTCATCCAGCCCAAACAAAATAATCCAATGGCGTTAAATCCGGAGATCATGGTTTTAACAGGTCCGTTTCGACCAACCCATAGGTATCTATAAGTTGCATTAAAATAATCAGTGATACTATTAGAAAAGTGAGCTGGAGCACATCTATGCATAAACCACAGCCTTTGCTTAATGCATATCTATGCACATTGCCTAGCCGAAGATTTTCTAGGAGTTCATGAAGATTATTTGGCAAAAAATGCAAGTAAGATAAACCTAACAGCCTAGATGACAATAAGAAGGGGCCGATGATGTTTTCGCTTTGAAGACCACACCAGACATATAAAGAAAAGATATGTTGGTAATGTCCAACAGCAATCGTATGAGGGTTTTCTTCAGCCTAAGTATATATTAATGCTCAAAATTAAATTAATTAGTACGGAAAATTAAGAATCCCGTTTCTTGTAAAGCAAGATTCATCAGTAACCAAAATGCAGTTCAGGAAGTTAGATATATGTTAATATGAATGTTTTTGTTCATTTTGTGTTACTGAACACATACCTAAAATAGTGCCGTATTGCGATCTTGAAAATTTTCTTATCTCAGTTTTAAATGGAAATACACGTTTTGAGGTCTTCTAAGTCTAAATAATCAAGTCCCACAAAATGGTGTGTGTGTTTTAACAGTCTAGCTCAAAAAGGAAAATTCATATGCTAGTGAAATTGTATATTTAAGGTTATTATATGCTAGGAATGTTATAGTAACTTTTTCGTGAAAATCGGCTAACCAGAAGTGGCATTTTACATAATGGACTAAACACATTTTTGCAATTTTCGCAAAAACGGCTTTCACGATTCTGATCAAATTCACCGTATCAGTGTAAAATTAAGCAGTTTTAAATAAAATGTAGTTTTTATTCTGATTTATATTCTCTAACAGTGCTTAAATGGCTAATTTTCAATATTAGCTTCCCCTAAAGCACCTTTAGGTTTTTATGTATTTGAAACAATTGACCATTTCACATTAATCTTTAATATAAAAGATAGTTAAATATAAAATATGAAATAATTTGGTAATTTACTAATGGAGAAATAAGAGATCGTAATGGAGAATAGTTATAATTGAGGAATCATAGATTAGAACAAGTTTCCATACGTAGGACTCCGAAAATATTATGTAAATTTTCATATGAGGTTTTCATAAATGATATTTTTGGTATTATTTAATATTTAATTGTATAGATTACAGCTATTCAAATATTAAAATCTGTATATCTAACGGTACTTATACAAATAAAAATACTTACAATGAAATATAAATCAATATAGCTTTTATAATTGTTGCTTTCACTCCCCCCTTGTCTGAAAATACTTATTTCTGCTAAGAAGACGGTGGTAAGTGAAAGTTGTGTGTGATGCGCGCACCGCACCAGATTTTTCCCTTTAATATTACCTGACTAAATCTTTGAGTGTTAGTTTATGTTGAAAGCTTGCAACGATATTTAGAACGAAAATCTAGACGACTTTATAAATTTCATGGCTAAAATATGTAAAACAGAATAGAGGTATTTTGAAACAATTTCTGCAGAGATATTACTTTTTGAACATAACGAAGTTATTCAAGATTGTTTAGAATTATTACTTTTTTTTATAACTAAGAACCTTTATATCTATGGAAGCAATAAAGATTGATATTTGATGAATAATTTGATTCTGGAATATTTTCTTAAACAAATGATAAAATTTTAAAACATCTTAAAAAGATTCTTAATATTTGTATTTAATTTTCCCAAAAGTGGTAAAAAATATACTTTGACACAACACATGTATTTAGTGTAAAACTATTGAGAAATAAATAACCGTTTTGGTTTTCACTTGTGTTCAATTTTCAATAATGAACCATTGTAATAGTCCAAAAAAGTTTAAAAAAAAAAAAAAATAATCTCTCCCCTTCCCTCACAAAATTTGAATTTTTATATTCCAGGATACGTAGAAATCGAAAATCGAATATAAAAAACTTTTTCCGTCCACGCTTTCCGTCACGCCGTCTGCGCTTTCTCTTCGCGTTTGTTTTTTTTTTTAGTTTTTTATAGAACAACTAGGTACAAAGATATGTATACGTTTTACATTTTTTACTTCAAAGCTTATTTCCTTTGTTTTGGTATTTAATATCCTGAAAGTGTAACATCAATTGAAGCAATTATTTTTTTTTTAGAACATTATTAATGATAAAATAAAAAAAATATTTAGGACGATATATTTTTATTCCTCCCAAGACATATTTATTCAGAGTTATTATAATCTGTCATAACTAAGGGCATTTATAATAGTGTTCAGAGAGCATAAGGGCGTTATTAGGAATAAGCTTTTATCTATTTTTTCTTTATGTTACAAGGAAAGTAATATTATGTTTTAAATATAATTGTTTGGGAATAATAAATCATTCTGTAATAATTTGCAGCGTTTTTTTTTTTTCTCGAAATAATTTCTTTGATTGAAAAAACAATGTTCCTCAGGAGGCTAAAAGTTAATATGATAAATGACTATTATTATATTATATTTATATTTATTATATATACATATATATAATAAATATAAACATAAAATATTTTAAATATTTTTTTATATATAATAAATAAATAATATATATATATATAAGAAACTATATATAAGAAAGCTTTCATTGTCACTCAAGGAAATTAGGAATCTTGCCGGCGCAAAGCGACCATCCAACACAGCAGGTTCTGAACAGCACACGGAATAATGCAGACTAATATAGCTGTTAGAACTCTCACATTAAATAGCCAACCCTCTCCCAAATGTATTCGACTTATAAATGTCAACAGTGAATCATGTTTATTCCTATATACAATATAATGTAATGAAGATTGTCTATTAACAGCACATCCTAACAAAGTACTGAACCCAAAACTCTTCATGGGTTGTAGTGCTGCTGGTTAAAAAACAAAACATGTGTGTGCTTTAGACCACAAGATGGAAGTGAAAACAAGGCGAGATTAATAATATGAAATATAAACTATAAATTATGTAGAGAATGTTGAGATGATTGGTAGTGAATTTGAGAAGGAGTTGGTCGAGGGGAGGGGGGGGGAGAGGGTGTGGTCAAATAAATAATAAATTAAAAAAAAAATAGTATTTTTAATTGTTTCGCTGACGTTTAAACCCACCTTGCAGGTCTTCATCAGGGGGAGGTTGTGGGCGGGGTAGCCGAATGGGCTAAAGCGTGTGCACTGCACCACCGTTGCCTGGCAACCTGACATATGAATTAAAGATATAAAAATAGTCACGATCAGGGCTACAAAAAATACAAAATATAAAAGGTACATGGTGAAAATAAAATAAATGAATTATAAGTTGATATTAAATAAGAAACAGCTGTCTGATAAGAACATAATAAAATGAGATCAGAAATATTGGGTGACAGTGTATTTAAAATATCAAGTATTATATATATAGAAGATACAAACAAAAATAGAAAAAAAGTATGAATAAAAATAGAAAAGAAAGGAGAATATATCGTGTAAGTTAAAAGTAAACAGACTGTGAGAAAATATAAGAAATTAGTATGTAACAAACTGGCAAAGATTCAAATAAATAATAAATTTTAAAAAAAAGTATTTTTAATTGTTTCACCGAGGTTTTAATCTTTACCAGTTTTTATTACACTCATTTCTTATAATTCATTTATTTTATTTTCTCAACAAACGTTTTCATGTGATTATATTTCTGTGTACACATCTACTTGATGTATTTATATTAATACAGTTTTAAATATCATAAATAAATATTAAAAAAACATATATTTTATTTTCACCATGTACCTTTTATATTTTGTATCTTTTGTAGCCCTGACAAAGAGCTGTAAGGTGGGCCGAAAATTTAATATTTATTTGACCGCACTCCCCGACCAACTCCTTCTCATAAACTCATAAATAGTATCTGATGATAAAGAGGATGAAATTCTGGACTGTTTCCTCGCTTATAGCATGCTGGTCTGAATTTTAGTTTCTGGGATATTTTCATATCTTCAATAAAACTCGTTATAATTTGGCTTTCGATGCTTTTTCACTTCTCTAACACTGCGTCATTTTAAGACACAACTTTAAGTAATAGTCCATTTCAGACAGGATGAAATGCAGAACGATTCCCTCGCTTACAGTATGAAGGTCCGATTTTATTTTCTGAGATACTTTAATTTTCTTTAACTTACTATAATACTTTAACTTTATTTAACTATAATTTTAAATGAGATACCCTGAAGGTAGTATCCTATGTCCTATCCTCTATACAGTTTATACAGCTGACATGTCGATGACACATGTATCAGTAAATAATGACCCATAAATTGCATCCCAAATGCTTCAATCACACATCATAAATCTTGAAGAATCGTGTCAATAATGCAGAATTAAAATAAACTCCAATAAATCCCACCAAATTACCTTTACTCTCCGTCGTAAACCACTGACTTCCTGTCCTACAGTTTCCTTTAACAATACTCCACTTATCCCTGTTGTGCAAACCCACTACCTAAGACTCCACCTACCTGGACAAACTTGGAATCCTCATACTAGAATGAAACGACAAGAAACCGCTCGACGTTTCCGATTACCTCAGCACTTACCAGACAAACGCTCTAAACTTCCCATTAACTACAAAAGACTCATATACATGACTATAATAAGGCCTATTTAGACTTACAGAGTTGAGCTATGGGGCTCCACTAAACCATCGAATTCCTCTCGTATCCAATCCTTACAATCTAAAATCCTTCGTAAAATCCTCAATTCTTCTTACTTTGTTACAAATAAAATCATTCATAATGACCTTAATGTTTCAGATCTGGCCCAATCCAGATACCTATCCTTCCATACTAAACTTCTGAATCATCCCAACCCCCTCGTTTCTAACCTTGCTTCCTCTTCAATTCCTGATAACCCTCCGAGACATCTGAAAAGAAGATGGCTCCGTGATCTCCTAATGTAGACATATCATTAGAGTGCTACCATTGGGTAGTTACTCAGCAAGTGTTTTCATGTAATTATATCCATATGTTCAAATTTACTTTTTTTTTTTTTTTTTAAATTTCTTTATTGAGTATTATAACAATCTGTCTGTTCGACATTGGTTATAGTGAGGTAGGATGACATTCACACCATATGTACAAAAAAATAAAATAAATAGAACAAAATAATAATCAAAAGTATATACAATAGACAATAAAATAAAATAACCTAAAAAATAAGAAAATTAAAACTAAGGAAAAAAAAAAAATAACATGCATACCTATATACAATCAGGCGAGGGAACTCCAGGAGAACCCTGCGCTACTCTTCCAACCGCGTCACTGGTACTAAAGCCAGCGGAGATTGGTCGAGAGCACTTTAGCCACATACACACATGTCTTGAGTGAAGAATCTGGCCATTGCCAGAACTCCAATTTATATAATTTACAAAAGGTCGCGAGGCCACTGCCGTTTCAACCTTCTTGGAGGATTATAGGGATGGGAGATGCTTGATAGGGATTGTGCAAGAGGATTTGGGTGGTAAGTAAGGTTCTGGTGAAATTTGGAGAACTTTTCTGGGATAAGGTCTAGGACAAATGGGATGTTAAGGTCATGATGTAGGGTTTTGTTGGATACATAGAAAGGAGCATCGACTATTGTTCGAAGGACTTTAGACTGGAAGGATTGGATGCGCTTGATGTTAGAAAATTTTGCTGATCCCCACAGTTCTAGTCCGTAAGTCCAAATAGGTTTCAGTATTGTCTTGTAGATCAGTAGCTTGTTTTCAATGGAAAGTTTAGATTTTCTGCTTAGTAGTCGGTATAGTTGGCCGTATCGTCGGTTGAGTTCTTGTCTTTTGACTTGTCTAGTATGCGGGTTCCAAGTTAGTCTTCGGTCTAAATGAAAGCCAAGATACCGGACTGTGTCTGAATAAGGAAGCTGGATGGAATTAAAGAGTACTGGTGGACAGGAATTGCGTCGGAGTGTAAAAGTAATGTGTTGGCATTTAGATTCATTAACTTTAATGCGCCAGTTATTACACCAGTGCTCAATCAAGGTGAGATGACTTTGGAGATTTAAGGATGCTATTTCGGGATCAGAGTTGGATGATAAGATTGCGGTGTCGTCAGCGAATGTTGCAAGAAAAGTATCGGGATGAACAGGGATGTCAGCAGTAAAGAGGATGTAAAGCACGGGACCCAAGACGCTGCCTTGGGGAACACCGGCTTTAACGGAGTAGATATTGGAAAATTCTGTTCCACAGCGAACTCGAAAGGAGCGGTCAGAGAGGTAGGATCGGAGGACTAGGTACAAGGACTGAGGTAAATGGATTTTAAGCTTGAAGAGCAGTCCGGAGTGCCATACCCGGTCAAATGCCTGTGCAATGTCCAGAAAGGCACCCGAACAGTATTCCTTGTTTGCTAGGGCTGAGGAAATATGATCAACAACTCGGAGTCCTTGTTGAACAGTAGAATGTTGAGAGCGAAAACCAAACTGATGGGAAGGGATATTTTGGGATTCTATAATGGGTAGGATTCGTTTCAAAAGGATCTTTTCAAAAATTTTTGAAAGGATTGGGAGTAGGCTGATTGGTCTATAGGATGTTGAGCTATTGAGAGGTTTTCCTGGTTTTGGGAAAAGGATAATAGTGGAGTGTTTCCATAACAGAGGGAAGTGGGTGGTGCGTAGGATACAATTGTAGATATATGTAAGGAATATGACTGCTTTGGATGGAAGTTGTCGAAGGATTTGAGGTGTAAGGAGATCATGTCCAGGAGCTTTACGGAGGATTAGTTTTTTTAATTGAAATTTTACTTCGGAAGGATGAATAGCTTTTGGGGGCAAGGAAAGTGGGATTGGTGATGTAAGGAGTTCTTCTACTGTTACGGTGTGGGCAGGATGGGATTCCGGATGTGAAATAAATGTATTGGATAGGTGAATGGCGAACTCCTCAGCTTTATCTTCGTCAGATGCTGCCCAGGAGCCATCACCTCGTCGGAGAGGATGGGAAATGCGGTGAGGATTTAGGATTTTTGTTGTGGTTTTCCAAAGGGAATTGTCGCGAGAAGAGAGGGAGGATAGGTAGGAGTTGAAGGATTGTGATCTGAAGGTGGCTAATTCCAGTTTTAATTGTTTGCAGTAGTAATTATAGGAGCAGCGGTCGGTAGGATGTCGGGTACGTTGCCATAATAATCTGGCACGGCGTTTGGTGCGGATTAGGTTAAGGAGGTGTTGGGGTAGAATGGTCTTTATAGGAATTCTGGAGGAGTCTTTTGGGAAGGAGGCAGTCCAGGCGGCTTGTTGGATTGTGGTAGTAAAGGAATTTACGGCACTATCAAGGTCATCGGGAGTTTTGAGGGATATGTTGAGATCAATATTATCGGAGATTATTTGGCGGAAAAGGTCCCAGTTTACTGGGCCCCTAATGAATGACGGTGGAGAAGGTTTGGGAACAGGTTCAAGTGAAACATTAAGGATTAGAGGACTATGGTCAGAGGAAAGTTCATTTAGACGTGTAATGGAACAATTGAGGGGACTTAAGCCGCTGTGGATAAAGAAATCAAGAAGATCAGGATTACGGTTGGGATCTGTGGGCCAGTAGGTAGGAGAGTTGGGGGAAAGGAGGTGAAAACGTTGGGAATTGAGTGCAGACAGCAGGGTTCGGCCACGAGAATTCGTGGTTCTGGAACCCCATTGTTGGTGCTTGGCATTTAGGTCTGCACCCAAGATGAAGTGATGTCCTAAGGAGTCGAGGAGAGAACTGAATTGGGCATTGGATATGGATCGGTTAGGAGGGCAATACGCTGATGCAAGAGTGACCGGAAAGGAGAAGGTTTTTATCACGATAGCGGTGGACTGTAGGAAATCATGTATTGGTAATGGGAGTAGGTGATGGGAGAGGGATTGGTGTACAATTACAGCAGTACCGGCATGTGCTTTTCCGTCAGGGTGGTCAGTACGATATGTCAGGTATTGTGGTATATTGAAGTGCTGTTTAGTGGTTAGTCGAGTTTCAGTAATTAGTGCCACATCAATGTTCTTGTCAAGTAGTAAAGTAGATAGTTCGTCTGTATGATTTCTAACACCATTCGCATTCCAAAGGAGAATGGATATGGGTTTAGGGATGTGAGTCATTTAAGGATTTTTCAAAGGAGGGATGAGGTGAGATACGAGATTCGTGAGGAGTGATATGAGTGGAGTAACAAGGGATTTGAAATCGGTGAGGAAAGATGCTAACAAACTTGTGAGATCTGTTGCATTTGAAGGAGGAGGAATATGAGGAATTTGTTGTTGGTGGTTAGGTATATTAGGATGAAGAGGATTTTGAGGTTGGGTTTGAGGTTGTTGTTGTGGCAGGGCTTGACATTTATCGGTTAAAGTCTTACCTCTAAGTAGTTGGGAGAATGATACATCATTGTTTACAATTCTGGAAGGCTCTCTCTCTCTTCTTGTTCTTAGTGCTTCATCTTGAATCCGGTTTTTCTGGTGTCTGGTTTTGAGATTCTTGTAAATTTGGCAGCCTTTGTAGTTGGCCGGGTGTCCCTCCAAGCATAGGGCACATACTGCTGGATCTTGTATAGGTTTGGTGCACTCTACAGATTTGTGCTGTTCACCGCACTTCACGCAACGCGGCAGATGGTGGCAATATGTCTTCGTGTGGCCATAGGTCTGACAATTATGGCACTGCACGATGTCTCTCTTGGGATATGGCTTCTCAACTTTCACCATTGTATAGTATATTCTTGTGATATCATATATTTTTTCGATACCTGGTGATGGCTCCAAGTCCACGAAAAACAATGGTAGTGGGATCCTATTTCGTAATCCTGGCTGCTCCCTGTCCTCCTTCAAAACGTTTGTTACCTGGCGTACATTGAAACCAAGCGTCGTTAGTTCTTCTTTAATAACTTCAGTGGGGGTTGAGGAATGTAAATTTCTTATCACCACTCGTAAAGCTCTTTCCTGCCTCAGCTGGTAAGTGTGAAAATTCGCATTTGTTTCTGATAAGTACTTCACTATTTTTCGGTAGGCTTCTGCAGAATCAGGTGTTATCTTGGTGTCATTGGTCCTGTTAAGGCATGAATAACTGCCAGAGCAGATTTTATTTAGTTGGGTGCAGAACATCTGGAAATTTTTTATATTTTTCACAAATATCGGAGGAGGCTTTGGTTCTCTGGGTATTGCTGCAGACTCCATTACTTCTTTGTCATTTTGAAGCACTTGGTAGGGGTTTGGAGTAAAGAAAGGTGATTCTTCAATCGTTTCTTGTGCAGACGTACCTGGTTGGGGCTGAGGTTCTGGTTCTGAAGTGTTCATTTTGGTCACTGGAGGTATTTCTCGTAGGCAGCGACGAGTCCTTTGTTTGGCTGGTGAGCTAACTCCGTCTGACCGAGACCTCTTGGGCACCTTACTGGCCATCACTTGCTGATCATACCGCATATCATAAGAGAAAAATAAATAAATAAATAAAAAAAAGAAAAAAAAAAATTTTTTTTTTTTTTTTTTTTCTTAAAATAACAAAAAAAAAAAGATGCCAACAGTAAATATCAACTGCTCTGATATACACTTTAACCGTATCACGCGAATAATCAGAGAGATTCCGCTATAAAATTGGTAAAAACTGAGAGAGGAGTTGAGGAGACAACCTTCTCATCAGCTGATCCACTGCCTTCCTTCCAAATATCCAAATATCGTTAAGAAATAATGAAAAATTAGATCTTGAATAGTGTTTTAGAAATTCCTTCTTATTTAATAAAAACGTGACCACACAAAATTGGTCTTAAATCCTTTTTCATTTCGGGCTATGCATCAAATGAATTTTTTTTATGGAAATTTGTTCTATAACCACCCTCTTCCCCCTCTCCTCAGAGTTTGGTCATTAAACTGTGACACCCTGTTATATACACTTTAGTTTTATTCTTACTAAATGTGCCCCACTGTGTATCGTGTCATTTTTGTTTTTCTGTACTCTGGTTTCTTTATAATTAAAAAAAAATAACTTTCTCCTTTTTTTTTTTTAAATGTTCACTTTCCATTACACAAACTAGCTAAGATAAGATAACTACTATTTACCAATAGTCTTGGCCTGAACCCAGATCGAAGGGGACCTTGAAATTAATTGGAAAAGCACTGAGGCCAACTGCCGGTCTAGAGGTTAGGATCTGTAAGCTACGTGAGGTCTCCTCTCTACCTCTGTGCTCAGACTTCCTTCAATACTGATATGTCTGTCCTTTCAAGGCTGAGATTATAGCTTTATTTAAGTTATAACTGTTCATTATCAGGTTTATTTATAGACCAGTACAGTAATTCCTTGTTAATTGTAACGAAGGATGACACCAATTAATTTCTTAGTCCCGTCCAAAATAATAATTAGATAAATGATAAGTTTATTTATTAAAGGAATGCTGTTAAACAAATAAAGCAATAAACAATCACTTTTCTTTAAGAGTATTCCACATCCAGTCAAATATGAAATATATATGCAAAACGAAAACTTGGAAAATGATATACACTGACAGGCAAAAAATTCCACCTACTTGATTTTTTGATCTAAAAATATTTCTGCTTTGGATTGGTCTATTGTTTTTAATGAATAAATAGGTAATCTTTTTGTTTGTTTTCAATTAGGAATGTTAATATAGAGGACAATAACCCTTAATCCTTAATTCAATGAAATGATTCTAGATTCCAATGTTTACTTTCTATGGAATCAAAATGTTTATTCAGTATCATTAGTTCACTGCCGTTTCTTGGAGCACATTTCTTAGTCTCCGGCTTTTAATTTTTTCAATGTTAAGTTTAAAAATGCCTCTTAGTGCTGAGGATGTTGCGCGTGGTATGACACTTATTCATGATGGACGTTCCATTAAATATGCAGCTAATGCCATCGAATTCCCATATGAAACTTTACGATACGTCGTCAGGCGTTTTCGGGAAACTGGTTCTTACAATAGAAGGGTTCTGGACGGCCTAGGGTAACAGAACCACGAGATGACCGGTTTTTGACTTCCTGATACACTGCAGGACCTTGAAAGGGCTCTTCGAAAGGAATGGGCTATCCTCCAGCAAAGGGACATTTCCCGACTGGTGGAAAGTATGCTGAGGCGTCTTCAAGAAGTAGTGAAGGCAAGAGGAGGTAACACGCGCTACAAAATGATGTAATTAATTTCTTTTAGTATAATAATGGTTCATTTTTCAATTTTTTTTTCTCTAATCTTTCTTAACCAATCACATTTTGATTATTAAAGGTATAAAAGATTATAAAATTTCATAAATACTAAGTATTATCTACTATTACAATGTATTATATACAAATACAACTTTTTTTACAAGCGGGTGGAATTTTATGACTGTCAGTATACTTCCTTTTCTAATGTCAGACGTATCTCTCGAAGTCTGCGTCTATGTCTTAGGTTATAATTGGGAAAACTTTATTCCACGTCTTAGTGTGTTTAGAATGCAGATAAATATTACAACCTTTCAATGTTTCGCCCATTTAGCCATCATTACGACAAAGAAAAAACCAGATCAGATCACTCCACGACATCCATATTTGTAGTATGTATTTGATTGTCATAGAGTTGCGGTTGTTTTTTGGTGTTTATGTAGGCGTAAAACATCGAGTTCATCAACGCCTGCGTTTTGTTTTATTTTTCGCTGAACTGTAGGTATTTAGATTTTAAAATTTAAATTTTGTTTAAAAAATTGTTAAATGTAAAAAAAATCAATACTAACTGTACTGTCTTCGTCATTTTTAACGATGTTTGAAATTGAGGGTGTAAATCTGAAACTGATTAAATTTGAGATATAGAGAGAAACACTCTTGAAAAATGTGGCTGCATGTAAGTGTACTATTACAATATTTAACATTTTGATGTTTGCTAATGAGATGTAAATGGTTCAGACTTGTATGGCCTATTCTCAGTCTGGTTAAGACAACCTCTTCTCTTCGGAAAGGACGGTTTGATGTTGACCAAGTCTTTATTGTGTTTTTAATACATTTTAGTTTGCTTGGCGTGTTCTCACTCCACATAGATTGCCAGCTACAAAATATATTTTTTTTTTTTTTATGGAACTTGCCTATTACCTATTATTTTTAATTGTTAGAGTTTTAATGGTTATAGTTACGTACATGTAAGGGTTTTTTTAATAAAAAGTGTATACCTTATGTATGTTTTTATATAAATTTAAGTATATCGGAAATAATTTGACATAGAATGTTAGACAATTCAATTAAATGTAATAAGAAATTCATTTTATAAATTCTGAAAATTAACTAATAATGTTATTATAATTTTCCAGTTTTGAAAATGACCCTTAGTATGTTCGAAACGTTCAATTAATGCGTAATAATAATAAAAGGTTGGTGAAAAATGGCCTAATTTATTGTAACAAATAAAAAATATCTTATATACTTTCAACATATTTAATAAAATATTACTTTGACTAATGGATGAGAGACACATTATTGTATTTGAACAAGATTGTAAATAACCTACTGAAAGTTAATTTTGAATAACTTGTTTTTGGCGGGAATAGGCGAATAGCCTTCCGTTTATATATCGGGGAACTTAGGTTATTTACACTCCTGAATATTAAAACAAATCCCCGGCACTAGATATAGACTTTTGAGGGTGTTTAACTGTTGGGAATCTAATACCTTTTGTGACATTGAGTGAGAAGAAACAATATTAATATATATTTGAAATGTGGGACTTAGTAAATACACTTTGAATGAATTGACTCACTTTGTTTGTCATTCTTCAAACGTCATATAAGACAACTTATCCTATGATACCTAATGTTGGCAAAACGTTGAGGAATTACTTTATTTTTTATCTGTATTTTAGAGATAAGGCTGTATGACTTTTTTAGTTTCACTTACGTATATATGTAATATATAGTAAGGGTAAGTATTGCGATCGTGAACATTTTTGAATCTCAGTTTTCAACGAAAATACACGTTTTGCGGTACTCTGAGTCCAAATAACCAAGTCCCGCAGAATGGTCTTTGTTTCTCTGTGTGTGTATGGTAGCAGTCTAGCTCAAAAACGAAAAGTCCTACGAAACCGATATTACGTATTTAAGATTGATAAGTTAATAAAGGAGAAAAAAAAAAAGCAGAAAAACCTGCGTTGCTATAGACTGTAGCGCCTAAACGAATGTACCGATTTCAATGAAACTTCGCTGAAGTCACTTTATCGACACCCTTTAAATTTATCTATATGCCATGCTTCAAGAAAAGAAGCTGGAAAAAAAGTTACGAGGTATGGTAAAATTAAATTCCGAATAACTCAAAAAGTATACACTTTTTTGGAGATATTGTATAAGATGTTTCAAAGGTATTTAAATTGCCTAAAAGACAAAAAAAGGTTCATCGAAATCGAAGCACTATTAGTATAGATATCGCGATTTTTAAATATTTTTATTTTCATTTACGTATATATGTAATATATAGTAAGGGTAAGTATTGCGATCGAGAAAATTTTTGAATCGGAGTTTTCAACGGAAATAGACGTTTTGAGGTACTCTGCATGTTAGCAGTCTAGCTCAAAAACGAAAAGTCCTACGAAACTGATATTACGTATTTAAGATAGGTATATGCCTTAGATGTGACGGCAACTTTTTCCTTAAAATCGGCTAACCGCAAGTACCACTTTATATCAACGCTGAAACACATTTTCACAATTTTCTCAAATGCGGCTCTAACGAGTTTGATTAAACTCGGTGTATCATTGAATAATTAAGTGATCTTTAATATCATTTATGTCTTATCCCCGTTGATGTCACTTTACGGGGCTTAAATGCCCAATGTCCATATGGCTAAAGTTCTATGCCTAAAGTACATTTAATATGGTTTGTTTTAAATAATTAACTATCTCTTATTATTAAGAGTTACGAAAAAATGCTAAATATAACTTTTGAAAGAATTTGGCAATTGAATAAAGGAGAAAAAATAAAAATGCTTATCCAGATAGAAAATGAATCTTCAGAAATACCGGTCCGAAGGTATGTGTATAATATATCGTTAGAAAGCGAAGAATTAAAAAAAAAAAATATATCTAATATAGAAAGTTGTAGAAGGTAACGGAGGATGGAAAAAATGTTATAAATAGCGTATATGATAAAATTTGAGCGGTAAATGAATGTTGTGTGTTGGGCGCACCAGATTTTTTAAATTTAAAGTAATAATTTATAATAACTTTTAAACTAAAAATTTAGTAAGTATGAATAAAATTCATGATTAAGGAAATTAATATTTTATTAGTATCTTGAATTTCAAACTTTAATTGACACTGCAAGGTCTAGTTTTCGGAGTTCTGGGGGAAAAAAAAAATCCAATATCACGAGTTTTCCCTTACTCCTCCCATATTGTGGCGTTGCGTTAATTTACAATTTTGAATAATAGATCATTACAAAGAGCATGAAATACTGAAAATTTCCTTCGCTTACAGTATGCAAATCAGATTTTTAGTTTCTAAGATATTTTAACCCAAATGCAAAAACACTTCAATAAGTCGAATCGAGCCGACTTTACCCGAATGAGCGTTACATATCCGAGTCTGTCGACTCAGTCTCATTCACGACCACAAAAAAGTGCAAGTCGCTCCTAAAAAAAAGTTTTCATTTCAAAATCAACTGGCAATCGCCTATTGTGTCATGATATAACTTGAAGTTAAGGCATCACCATCTTAAATGTTCTAACTGCAAATTGACTCATAATTGCACCCTCTATTCAAAGCTTATTATTTGTTAATGAGGTGATAATTATCTAATAGTAGTACAATGTATATTATTGATGCATTTACCTTAACTGACTGAGGTGGGAATCGAACCTACAAAGTTTCGACCCGGCACTTTAAGACACCTGCGCTCATCTCTCTCGACCATAAAATTCTCACAGTAGAATGATAAGTGAAAGTTGTGTGACGTTCTCCTTATCCCTACATATATTATTACAGTAAGCCTCGAAATCGGTTTTGTACCAAATATAAGCTCATGTCATACTCAAATACCATAAATGGGGTACCGTTGGATTCAGAATTTCACGGGGGGTTAGCGAATCGTATTCTCCACTTTTGTTTTTCTTTCTAAAATAAATAAAGTAGATACAAACATTTTGCAAGGCTTCGATACTGCAACGGTGGTAAGTCTGTAGATCGATACGGGACAAATTGGATCTTAAAGATTTTGATGCGTACAGCAAGACCCGAATAGTTCCCTCGAAACTATCGGATCCTGCGTTTTTAAGCCGAAAAACGTACTATTTTCGAGATAACGCAAGGCATAGGGTTCGCTTCCACACAACCTTACATTAATTGTAGTACTGTCATTGAATACATGTCTCATTTTGTCGACTTGAGGTCTCTAAGATCGAGAGAGGAGGAGTATTGTTTATCGAAGATGTTTTTCTGTCGGTAAGGCATATCATCATTAATTCTTCATCAAATCCGCAAGATTGAGTCACCAATTTTGAAGGTTTAATTCTCCTTCAGGCGGAAAAAATAGTCCAATCACCCAGAAAATTCAGGCAAAAACATTATGAAAGAAAAGAAACTTTATTTGTGAATAACTCAATAAATTACACACTTTTCCCTGGTTATGCCCATGATTTTATAAAATATTACTCAATTCCCTACAAAAGGAAAAAAAGATCATCGAAATCGGACAATTTTTAGAAATTATACAGCTTACTAAAATTTGTAAACATGTTGGTTCCAAACAAAGATGAAGATTTAAATTATTTTTTGTTTCCTTTGTCGAATATATTTATCGATAAAGGAACAATTGATTTCTTTATCTTTTGATACGTTGTATTATTTTATTTTCTTATTAATTTGGCATTTGATAACAATATGCTGTGCGAATTTTTCGCACATGTCTACTAGTTATTATTTATTTCGTTTCTATGAGATGACAAATTTTCTAGATTTGTGTATCGTTTAGTTTAAGACTTATAGCGGAAATAATTAATATGAACGGGAAACAACTCCGATACCGTCCTCAACCACTGCTTGCAGAAACTCGAGCTAAAATTAGTGCCCTCTGGCGGATGTCTATAATAAGACCAAACCGGGCGTAGCAATATATGTAATAAATTACAGCGAGACCATTGTTGCTGCGGAAACTGTAGAAACAATATTTCCTATAACAGCTGTTCGTTGCGATTTTATCTTGCTCACTACTTTAGCCTACGTCAAGTTTATAATAAACATTGAAATTATTATAGATGCTGGTCGACTCTTTAATTATTTTAAATTATTCTTCACGATGTATGATACCGTATTATAGATCTCTTTTCCGGCTCTCAGGAGCACAGGCGAATCCAAGGGGGGAGTGGCTTCCGGGCTGATGACCCCCCAAAATGGTAAAATATAACTACGTTTTATGAAAAAAATTATCTCTATAAGTATTATTGTTTGTTTAATAACATTTAATAGGACTTAAAGAACCAATATTAATTATTATCGTAATATATATTGAAAAAAAAAAATCTTTCGGGCTTAAGCCCTCCCCCCCAAAAAAATCAAATCCTGAACCCGTTAGTGCTCAGAAGCGATTTATTTTAAACGAGGTATCCAACGAAAGGGAATAAAGAAGTTTTGGTTTTGAAGTGAAAACTTCTTTAGGCGCATTTTGCACTTTCTTTTATGGAGAATGAATTAGATTGAGCCGTCAGATCTCCGATGTGTAACGCTCGGGTAAAGTTGCTAAAGTTAAAATATCTCAGAAACTCAAAATTGTCAGTGCATATTGTAAGGAAGCGAAATGTTTAGCATTTCATCCTCTCTGTAATTGGTTACTATTCAAAATCGTATCTTGTATATCGGAGATGAAGATGGAAAAAATAATATTGAAAACGAAACGATAAAGAGTTTTATTTATAGAAGATGCCTCTTCAATTGTCCCTAGAAACAAAAAATCGGTTCAGCATATTGCAAGCGAGGGAAATATTTAGCATTTCATCCTCTTAATAATGAGCTATTATTTATAATTTATATTTCATATTGTTAATCTCGCCTTGTTGACGCTTTAACTTCTGTTGTGTGGTCTAAAGCACATCTTATTTTTATTTTATTTTTTTTAATAAAATGGTTCTGTATTTATAATATACTTAATAATCTAAATAATACACTAAACGGAAACGTCTATCCTTAAAAACATTTCAATAAACATCAGTATTCACGTGTTCGTAACCTCTATAATCCTTCCGACAGAACTAATACCTTCGAACGTTTCTTTCTTGCCCGCTCCACTGCCTTTAACGGAATTCTCAACAACCCAATATCTACCAATCTCCTTCCATTTCTTCATTCATTGAACCCCAGAAAAATATGGTTCCTTACGAACAGTTATAATCCTTTTAAATTGTACCCTCGAACCTCAAAAATTCAAAACCCCATAAATATGTGTCCACTAAAAATTTCGGTGGTGCCTTCAACTTCAACAAAAACTTCAAATTACGCCTTGAAACCCCCTTCTGGGCACCACTGATCCTGATGAAATTCTGAAAAATATTGTTTTTGGATCTAGAAGGAAATATTTACAAAGGATTAAAAATTAGCAAATAGTAAGTAGAAACGATTAACCTTTCAATTTATATTTTGTCTGATTAAAATATTAAAAAGTATACATATCGTCGGTTTTTTGAAATAAGTTACCAAGTGCATTCTTGATATACGTAAGTTAATTTTCAAAATTCTACTTATTTCCAATCCTTCCTTTTCTGTATCCGACAGGGCCTAGAAATTTCATCAATTCAACCAGTGTTGGCATGATTACCTCAAGGATCAATACTGGCTCCTTTACTCTACATTATGTATTATGCACATTAATCAACGCATGACATAATTATCAACTCTGAAACATTTACCGCCATCTACGCTGATGATACAACAATTTTAACAAAACACAATAACCCCAGACTAGCCTCAATAAATTTAAAAAATCATGTACTGACTTTACGAAATAGGTACTCACTTTGGAAAATAAGATTAAATCATGACAAGCCACAACATATAACATTTGCACTTCGACGAGAAACGTGCCCACCAGTTTATATAGGAGAGAACCAAGTTCCTCAAACAAACACAGTACGTTACCTTGGGCTAATATTCGACAGAAGGATGACCTGGGGCCCACACCTTAAAATGAAACGACAGACCTTAAACAAGCGACTGAAAATACTATACTCACTCTTTTTCTAAATCAAAATTGAAAATTCTACTACAACAAAATACATATACTTACCTACTCAAACCTATCTGGACATGCGCATCTCAGATTTAATGTTCGGCAAAAATGACGCACTTACAAAACCAATACTTTCAATCCAAAATTTTATGACTTATAACAGGAGCTCCCTGGTTCGTCAACAACAAAACTTTACAACGACAGCCAACTATAGACCAACACATACGTACTGTACTCTCTACTCTCGTTTTCATCTCAAACTACACGGACACACAAACAGACGACCAGGGCCACGACTATCATGTCCATCAGGAGGAGACTAAAAAAGAGCTGGATGAGAGCTCTCCTCACCTAAATAAAGAAAAATAAAATATGACCAGGAAGAGTTACTACTGAGTGCTATCCTTCCTCATGGCTGTAATGTCGATCCTTATATATCATAACACATCTGCTGATTGTCAATACCATGACAGATACAAGTTTGAAGAGAAAAAAAAACTTTCAAATATTTTTTTGTGTATTTTTTCTATATTCGACTTTATTTAGCTAAAAAAACACTTTAAGAGGATGGACGTGATATACACCCTTTTATAGTTATAGCAACTGTACAATTGCATCATTTAACAGAGGTTATAAAATGTCACTTAATGACTTTTTGCAATAAACCGACGTATATTATTACAAAAATATTTAAATTGAAAAAAAAATGGTTTCAGAATTATATATTTTTTCAAACTAAAACTTAAACAAGCAGCATTAGTGCCGGCTTGTTTGCTCAGCCTTAAACAGCCCGACCATTATTAATTCTTGTTTGTACAATTGTACAAATGTAAACAAACGCCTCTTGAACAGGACCACGGTGTTTGTTTTCTCATGATATTGTAAATAAACATCTAAAATTACAGATATTTGTCTTATTAATTTCCTAATTCTTATAAAACTTAGTGATTGTAAAATATATTTTTCTAAGTTAAGTCGTTATACATAATTTAGTTTGTAGTTGTTTCTTTGTATATAACTTACAATACTTAAATTTCCAAATGTGATGTAAATAGTAAAAAAAATTATTGCGATCGTGAAATATTTTGAATCTTCGTGTTTTCAAACATATCTCCTCATTAATAAGTCTGTGAATAGTCTAGTATAAAACCGAAAAGTTATCGGAGACTAAAATTACATAAGTACCTACTATATTGATGTATCTACTAGCATACATACTTATATGCTTAGAATGTTACTGCAAGTTTTTCGTCAAAATCACTAGCGGATCCAGGATTTAATTTTGGGGAGCTTCGGCCCGAAACCTTTTTTTTTCACAAAAATGACGATAATTACTTTGGAAAAACAGAAAGAAACCAACTACCTTAAACTATGGTGTTTAAGTTATTCCTTAAGTACTTTTAAATGTAATTACACGAACAATAATACTTTAAGAGTATTTTTTAATTTTTTTTTCCATAAAACATGGTTATATTTTTCCATTTTGGGGGGGGGGACTTCAACCCGAAAGCCCCCTCCCCCCGTAGATCCGCCCTTGGTCAAAATCGACTGATCGAAATTCATACTTCATGTTATCGATTGTAAACATTTGTGGGCGGGGTGGCCGAATGGGATAACGCGTGTGCACTGCACCGTCGTTGCCCGGCAACCTGATACATGAGATTTGATAAAAAAAATAGTAACGAATTCGCGTCCCGGTGCCCAAAGGAGTTTTTAAATCCCCGCCCACACTCTCTGGCCCGGGAAAACCCCCGTATAGCCTTAAAGGCGAGGTAGGGGAGGACAGAAAAAAAAAAAGATTGTAAACATTTGTACTGTTCTCTAAAAACTGCCTTGACGATTTTAATAAAATTCGTCATGTTCATTTAAATTGGAATTTTCTTAAATATCATGTAAAAACTAACCTTAATAAAATTACCTGAGAGAATAACCTTCTTTTTTTTATCTAAAGTACTTTTAATAATGTTAATTAGAAATAGCTAAAGATATCCCATTTTGATAGTGATACAAAAAGAACACATGTAAGCTATTGAAGAATCTCATAACTAACTAAAGGATAAAATAATATGAATATTTAATCAGGGGTACACATTTCCCCAAGGTATATGGCGCAAAACTCATCTCCTCTCTCATGAAATTTTATTACACTCCTCTTTTTAATAATAATACAAGGAAAAATAGAATCAGAAAAATTGTAAATTATTATCAAATACACATGGTCTATTCCATAGGTGGGGAACTTCGTTGTCATTAGACATAATAGTTTATAGTTTACTGTGGCTATTTTTATTAATACATACACTCATATACTTATATTCAGTTTCATTGAAGCGAAGGATGGTGGAGATGATCAATCAAAATAAAAAACAGTAAAAATAAATAATTATATTTATTTTTATATTTGCTGACGTTCAGGCCCGAAGTTCAGGCTTTCATCAAGGCTGTTCAATCCAAGAAGTCTGGAAAGACAAATACTTCAGTATGGTTTCAATGTTGTGCTAATCAGAAGATTCTGAAGTTTTGAAGGTATTTTTGTCTATAGTCATTGTATACTGGGCAGTGAAGGAGAATGTGATGTAGACTATTATAGATAAATTGACTGCATGATATACAAGTTTCTTTAGAGTCAATCGAAATTGTTTTTTGCACAGATTCTGATATGTTCTGGATTTGCAACTCTTAATTGACTAACACATCTCGATTTCTTTATGTGGACTTTAAATGTAAGGTGCGTTTCGGGATCGGGAGCATTATAACTGCATAACATTCTGTATAAACGGTATAGTTCGTGAGTTTAAAGTTCTTTGTATGTCAGTTGAGAAATAATGGTTGTGTGCTTTTTCAAGGATGTCGTATTTGTATCGAAGAAGTCGATACTAAGTAGAAGTAGATACTATCGATGGTAAAATATCGAATATCGAAAGAAATATATCGCCGCAGACTACTATTGGTTGAGATATTTAGGCTGAGATTTTCCTCAAGGCTTAGAGTAAAAACTAGTAACAGGCTAAATAACTGGTTCCTTTTAGGGTGTTACCAGTTATTGTGAAGTAACAGGGTAAAGTTAAGAGCCAACCCTACAAGCTCGTAGTACGTTTCCATTCCGTTCCCGTGCACTATCCCCCGGGATAGATCTCAAATTCGAATCCTGGATGCGAACTGCATGGCACAGGCCTCTCCCACCTGGCCTACGGGCGGTGCCTTTGATCTAACAGCCAGGTGACAGCTCGCAATAGCTACCTTGTGAAAGAGGTCTACGTGTCCCGACTGGAAGTGATGTCTCTGTGAGGATCGCCGAAGACATTGCGCGTCGAACTGGAACGGTTCCAATCCGCTCGAGATATAGGTTTCTTTTTCTTATATCTACCGCCACTGCAGTCTTTGTTCTGACCGCGTTTTTGGCAATCAACTGCGTCTGTGTGCAACTTATGTGCAAAAGAAAAAGAAAAAAAAAATTGAATATTTAATAGTTGACCGTTGAAGGAGATGGTCCAGGGTGGCGGTCATAAATAGGCTAAATAGTGGCAAAACTATTTTATTAAAAGAGAACGTTTCGACCCGACTATGCAGGTCTTCTTCAGGGCTAGAACGGACAAGATACAAAAAGATAGAAAATTGTGGATGTTACATAATATTTAGACAAAAAAATTATAAACAATCTGAATAAGCTTATTAAAATTAAAAACAGTAAGTACATTAAAATGAGTAAGCTAAGTAACAAGATCCTAAACTGAAATAAATAGATGGTAACAATTGTTGTAGATCTACAGGAGAGATTGACAGAAAAGGGAAAAGGATATAATATGAAAAATAGACAAAGGAATCTATAGAACGAAAGGAAAAAAGAAAACCAAAAAATAAAATAAATAAGTAAATAAAATTAGAAGAATAAAATTAGAAACTTAGAGGCTTGTTCAACTATTTTTTTATATAAGGCAATTACTATAGACATTTTTTTTTTAAATATGGCAAATTCAAAAAACGGCTAATTATAGGAACAATACTCATGCTTTTAGATTTTAATATTTTTCCTTAGACCTTGTTCCATATGTCGTTGATTTGGAACGATCCAGATACCTGTCCTTTCATGATAAATTCCCACACTCATTCGAATCCATTTTTTTGCCAGCCTTGCCTCCTATGTTTATAATAATCCTTCCTAGCGTCTGAAAAGAAGATGACATTGTGATCTTCTTATTAAGTTTATGAAGTTCGAACTTTAAGACAATTTATTAATAATATGGAAACGCACTAAAATTAGATATATTATGAGAAAGAAATTCATTATAAATTCATTGAAAGTCATTATAACGAATACCAGCAGTGTCTTACCTGAAATTTGATATCCCTGTGTTAATTCAAGAGAATAAAATAAATTTGTGTACAGATCCGCCTGGTTAGCCTTGCTATTGGAACTTATTATAATAATGATTGTTTATGGAGTGCAAACCTTAGTACCTCCACAAGTCTATTCATGTAATTGTTCTTGATTTTTTTCACCTTTACAGGTTGTATTTATTTAATTTCAATAAAAACAATTTTTTAATAAATTACTACATCTTAAAACATTCTTACATTTAGTAGCTTTAAATGCGTTATAATTTAAAAAGAGTAAGTAATTTGAATGTTTAAGTATTCAGCACAGTCACTTACAGAAAGCAATAGGGACTCCTATGTATTGAATATAGCAAATAAGTTTTTAAAACTTAATACGGGCTGCGGAAAACAAAATTGGAATATCCTGACACCAAACACATCAGGTATCTGCCTGTAACCTGTAAGGACCGACCTATACCTGGATCCTGGGGAAGGCTCAGAGTAAAACCTAGTAACGGGATAAGTAACTGGTTCCTTTTAGGGTGTTACCAGTTATTGTGAAGTAATAGGGTGAAATTAAGAACCAATGAAAACCATGCTTACCCCTCCCTGAATATTTCTATAAAATCTCCTGGGAAGTAAGAAAAGAGGGCTTATGTTAGTTCTCGGCCTTGAGAATAGGTCAGATGTTTTCTTCCGGCTTGGACACTGAAGCCTTGGCCCTCTATAGACCACGGAGATGGGATCCTGGCAGTTCTTGGACCTGGGCTTAACGAGATGACCTCGGATCAGCAGATGCAGCGATGAAACATGCCTTAACTACATCACTTCACATACCATAATAGCTAAGTTGTAATTTTCAATCCTAATTTTAAAATATTTCATGGCGATAATTCTCAAACAGTGCATCTATCTGAATTCACAATCATTGATTAAATTCATTGAATAATGTTTTTAGTTTTTTGTAAATGTAATTTGCATATATAGTTTAATAAACATAGAAATAAAATAAGTTTTTAAGTAAAAGTTATTTCAATTCTGCCACCCATATATATCATGATGATCACAGGTAATTTTGGTAACTAGAAAGCATGATAAACACAAACCAGCCTTTGAGAAAAAAAATTCAATTAATTAATAATGGACCAAATATATTTTAGATCCTAATTTGTTTTACTATTTTTTTTATTAAACCTTTCTGCGTAATTATCATCAATAATTATCCAATGGTATCCCAAATAAATTTTAAGACCCCAAAACGTAGCAGAACTAATGAAAAAAAAAACTTATTTTGGAGGGAGTGGGGATGTTCAGCCTGAAAATCTCCACTCCTGTTTTTAAGTCCTAAGGCAGGTATGTTTGTAGGCAGGTATGAAAATCTGAACAGTTATTCTTTCCTAATTTTTTTTTTATTTATTTATGACGCCCATAAATAAATATAATCCCCTCTCCAGACAATTATATTATATTTCTATTATCTCATTTATCTATAAGACTTGTTATTTTTTATAGAAGTTAGTTTATAGGAGTTAGTTACTGATCTCAAAGAACTTGATATGAATAGGTGTCACTTTATATGAAAATAACCTGTATACCGGTGATTATGGACAAAAAAACGTCTAATGAAGGCATATATTCAGTTGCAGATAACACATAAACTATTTAGCTCCAGTAATAAGATTCAGTATTTAAATAGGAACTACACCTTCGTTTGCTTAGAAACGAAAGATAACAGTTATCAGTCTGACAGTAGCAACGGTATGATGTCAATTAGCTTTGACATTATATTGAGAACTCTAATCGTTTCTTCTAGAGATAACCCGTTATTTAAATATAACCGGTTTCTCTTTTATTTGTTATTTGTCACGGCAAGCATGGCCCGCGTACTTCCTCAGGTCTTAATATTCTTTCTTATTGCAGGTAAAATATATGTATTTCTTCTTTTTTTTTTTTTATTAAGATATACTAGGTTTAGCTTGTTTTAAGATGGAAAGTTAAAAATTAGATAATATATTAGTGTATATTAGGTAATATATAGCATAGGAAATACATTTAATGTTAATGTGTATGGACAATATTGTTATTCTTAAGGCACTTCGTCCCAGAATAAAGTTGATTCTTCTTCTACTTTAGGGACTTCATTGCTGAGTCTTGCCATATTTTAACAAGTAAAAAGTAATTCTATTGTTTAGTAGTTACGTAACGGAATAAAATATAATTTGAGCATCAATAGAATATTTTCTTTGCTACATTATTTTCTCATATTATAAGTTTTTGAACATTTTGCAATTTATTTTATGATATATTATGTAATATATAAGATATATATTCTACTATAATTTTAAAAAGCTAAGCTGCAGGAGCCATATAAAAATTTGCAAGGTTTATGGGGATGAAACCTTAAATGAATGTACGTGTCAAAATTATTTTGATGATGCTCCACAGTTTGGTCGCCAACAATGAATTGATTAAAAGCTCTTCGATTAAAATCTAGCCTGATAAGAACGAGAAATGACTATTGCCCTACATATGTAATAAAATGAAATGAAAACATATTTTATTATTCTGGAACTTTTGTCCCTGTAGAACAAATTATAAATACAGCGTAAATGCCAATGTGGTCATACATAAATTTGATATTTACAATAATAGTTAATTAAAAATAAAGATACAGAAAGAAAGTGAGAGAGGGAGAAAAAAAGAAAGAAAAGCATACATATATATATATATATATATATATATATATATATATATATATATAATATATATATATATATATATATATATATATATATATATATATATAAAACAAACATAGGAAACTACAATAACATAAGTAAATAGAAATAGTCTCTGGTATATTTAAATAGTTTTCTGAGGTACATTTCATGTTGGGAAAGGACTAGGTATTTAAAGAGGAAAGGTTTTGAAAGAGAAAACTGGTTGTGCGTGTCGAATATCAGCAAGGATGGAATTCCAGAGGGAGGCGTCTTAAATTACAAAGGATTTGTCAAACGCAGCAGTTCGGTGAGGAGAAGAATAGAGGTCGGAAGTACGTGATCTATTGGGGCGGGTTTCAATGGAGTGTTTAAATTGTTAGCTATGAAAAATATATATGGGTCTATGAGTTCTAATGATCTGGTACAAAAAGGTAGCTAGGAAGTACTGACTGCCGTAAGATGGATAGAGCCACTTCAACTCGTTGTAATACTGGGTAATATGCGTATCTCTTGAGATTCCGAAAACAAAACATATTAAGAAATTCATTAGGCGTTTAAGTTTGGCTTCGAATTCTCCCGAGGGTCTACAGTACACCATACAGCAATAGTCAAAGTGGGGGAAAACAAAAGAGGAAACTAGGAGCTGCAAAGTGTTATATGGAAGTAGAGAGAGGCATATGCCGTACACAAGAGTAGAATATCATATGCAAAAACTCTATTATCCAGCTTTAAGGTTTAGATTCACCATTCTCTAGCTGAATTAAACTTAGCTACAATCATATACATGGAACTTTTTGTTTCACCATCTCTATTCACCCTACCTATCTCCAAGTGACTACTACTTATTTATTTCTATCTCTGCTGAACTCCTTGAATCGAAGGCGATTCCAAAACAAGCAGGTCATCAAAAACAACTTGATCAATTCTTTAAAAGTAAACCTCAAATGTTCTATGAGCGTAGCATTGTGCAGTTAGTGGCAGGTTGAGAACAAGTCATACATACATTTACATTCATGATACATTTCAGATCGAAATATATTTTATATCTATAATATACTGATTTTATTTTAATCTGAAAAATTGAAAGGACTTTTTTGCCAGTACGATACTTGTAAATTTAAATATCTATCTAAACTTGTTTCTGCTCAGTAGTAGAAATTCGACCATAATCATTATTGAACATTTGAGGAAAACACAAACGAATTCGTATCTTTCCACCATTTTGTTTTCTATTTTTATATATTCGTACATTCACTTTTATATTATCTTACAAAAGAAAACAGTACTGTACCATTTGTTTACTTTCTGAGTTATTGGCTAGTAAAAATGTTAATCCATCGTTACATTTTTTAAAAAATATTTGAACTTACTTTGCTCATTTAGAGAAAACATGAAGACAATTTTTTTTTTCGATTGCGTTCAATATTCGTATAATATTGATAATCTCAATTTGGTTTACTATATGAAATCATTCCTGAATTGAATTGCAACATTGTGTCTAAATTTCAAAGCAATCGGTGAAGAACTTCTACAAATTATCGATTTTGAAAAAACTAACCATTACATTTTTATTTTCACTTACCTATATACGAGTAGTTAGGAAAATTATTACGATTGTTAAATTTTTTTAATTTAACTCAGTTTTCAACTTAATAACACGTTTTAAGGTCCCTTGAGTCCCAATAATCACGCCCCACAAAATGGTCTATGTGTGGGGGAACAGCCTAGTTCAAAATCGAAAAGTCGCACGAAACTGACATTAGGTATTTAAGGTTTTATGTGCCTGGGATGTTGCGGCAACTTTTTCATCAAAAGCGGCTAACCGAAAGTGGCACTTAATATAAACGATGTTACACATATTTACAATTTTCTTAAACACTATTCTAACGATTTGATTAAACTAACTAGATCAATGTATTATAAAGTGATTTTTAGTTTAAGGTAGGTCTTATGCTCTGATGTTCTTTTACAGGGTTTAAATACTGAATTTCCGAAATTTCTTTATATAAAGTATCTTTAATGCTTGTTATTTTTCTGAGACAAAACTACTTAGCTCGCGCATCTTGTCCCTGAATTTAAAGACTAGAATCTATAAAACCGTGACCGCTTATATTAAGGTATGAGCAATGTCTTAAGGTTTGATATTGAAAATAAAGCATTGCGTAGAATATTCGGACCGAAGAAGGATGAGTTAACTGGAGAGTTCAGACGGTTACACAACGCCGAATTGCGTGAACTGTATCCGGTTAGTATAATTGAAGTGAAAGGCTTGATAACGAAAGAATGCTAAAAGGTTAATATTTGCTGTACCGAATGTTAAGCATCCAAGGGTAAGACGGAGGCGAAGGTGGTAAGATTAAGTTAAAGCCGATCTCAAAGGACTGGGTTTGGACGGCGAATGGTGGAGGAAGGTGTGTAATAAGCGATTGGTGGTGTCGGCATCGAACTTTCGGGTTCGTAAGTCTATTATTATTTATTTATTTATTATTATTAAAGTATCTTTAATTTTATTTAATTAAGTAATTAACCATTTCACATTGTAACAGCTAACATAAAAAAGATAAATACAAATTTTAACGAATTTGATACATAACTAACTGATAAATAAGGGTTAATACTTCTGGATTGATGGACGGGTTTATCTGTCAAAGCGGAAACAGCCGAGGGTTTGGACCCCGATTTGGAAGCCCGACTTTTGCCGATCCTTCTCCTCTTAAACTACTCACATCTGTACAATCTTACCTAAGTAACACATTCAAAATGGACTTTTCGTTTTCGAGCTTGAGTGTCCACAGACACACAGACCATTTTTCGGGACTTGGTTATTTGGACTCAGGGTACCCCAAAACATGTATTTCCGTTAAAACTCAGATTCAAAAATTTTCTTGATCGCAATACTTACCCTTACTATATATTACATATATACATAAGTGAAAGTAAAAAGACTGAACTGTTTTGCCTTCACCTTCATATGTACATGCCATTGCCTATATATATATATATATATATATATATATATATATATATATATATATATATATATATATATCTGTTATATTGCAGCTGGTGCATCGGCGAACACGAGGAAGAAGAGGAACCTGGAGTTGTTGCTGGAGCCCCTGCTCCTGATCGAGCGGCTGAGAGCAGAGGCCGAACTTAGACCACTCCTGCCAGGTTCCGGAGGGCTCCTCCATGGCTCTTCTTCCGACGGGCACAGTCATCAGTCTTCAGTTACTGAAGTAACAACCCAGGGTTCATCGGACCACGGTGAGCATCATGGTGAAAGCAACGAGCATCAGTCCAACAGCACTGAGCATCAATCCAACAACACCGAGCATCAGTCCAACAACACCGATCATCAATCCAACGGCGATCATGGGAGCAAAGAGAAGCACAAGCATAAGATGCATCACCACCACAAACACCACGGGGGAGGGGGGCACTGATATCGAGTTTGTATTCGATTCCTATTGTCTTTCTTAAATTAATTTTTTTTTTTATATTCAATATTACATATATTTTATTTATTGTTATGATATTATCGCGTTTTATGATAATATTGATTTTGAAATGTTTCAGCACATAAGATATTAAAAGTTTGAATAGATTTAATTTAAATTATACAAATAATTATTCATAATACCTTAGAGCTTTTTTTTAATTTATTAATTTGTTATTTTATTTAACACGTTTTGTATTATTATATTTTAGTTATGTATATATTTTTTTTTTCATTTCTTCCTTGTATTCCTGCTAATCAGCTGTTCATTAAAAACTTCCTTAGCTCTGTTAATAGAACCTTCTCTTTCCTTCAGTATGTATTTGGATGGCTTCCTTCGAGAAAAAAAGGTGGCCTTCAAAAATATTGATCTGTTTGGCGTGACCTACACCCCCAAACGTCCCAATATTTTTTTAGGTCACCTTTTTTCTCGATTTTTTGATCAAATTATCTTACGATCCAAGTTTGCCCCCTCTACAGATTGAAAACCCCCAAATTCCAAACGTTTTCGTAAATAAAATATTTATAGGTTACGATGAGATTAAACTATTGACGAAGTTTCAGGTGGATAATAATAATTCCATAAAAACGGGTCTGTACCACGGACTATATACTGTCCCACATATTTGTTCTTGTTACTATCATTAACAACCATAGCAACCGCTATTATTATATATCATGAGAACAAGGTTTCTCCTTTATAACAACAACTGTTGTTAACTCTTATGTTGCTGCTACATATGTTTTTAAATATTTATGTCGCATTTTTTTCAACATGCAATAAAAATTCTACCTTCACTTATTTTCAACTTATGCAAAATACAGGGATATCTGCTTACACCAATGTAATAGTTGATGGCAGAGAATGGTGTCCTAGATACGTCGTGGTATATCAAATAGTTCCAGAACAATGGAACTAGCGTTGAAAGAGAATAAGGTTATCTTCATAGCTAAGGCAGTTCTCTTGGAAGTGATATGATGCTTCAACAAGATGGCAAATGGAAATTCAAAACTTTGTTGATGATAATAAAATAGTGTGTTGATATATATCTATCAGTTAAAAAAAAAAGAGATATGTACATGAAGACTTTAAAAAAATATGATAATTTACAGAGATATTTATCATTTATTTACTCTGACAGAAATAAAGAATTTATCCACTGTCATTAATCAGATAGAGTTTATACTCTATTTTATATAAAAAATTAACCTACCTTGTGAGATATCGTTGTAGAAAGCAAATATTTTATTTATTCTGGGGCAAATGCTTTTGAAATAAAATACTATACCATAACAAATTTTGGGTTTTTGAGTGAAAATATCTGGTGTGTCCACTCACACGACTGTCCTACCTATTTCAGAAAAGTTTCTATATCTTTACATAAGTTCATGAAGAAACAAAAAAAATTGAACTAGATTTATTTTCCTGAAAATTGATCAAAGAAAAGATTTGAAATTGATTTATTTGATAAACTAAAGCAATGTAAATCGACTTTAGGTAGATCAGTGTGAAAATTTCAATACTCTCTAATATTGCTGATCAAAAAAAATTTTCCATAGCTTAGTATTGTCAAACAATAATTTCTGTTAAAAGTAGAGAAAATAGTGAAGCTTGTGTATGCGGCAACTAAGATGATGCGGGCAACAGATTTTCTTACTTTCAGTTCGTCATTTTTTTTCTCTCATTCACCAGGATATGAACCCGTAAACATATATTGAAAATTGAATAACTGTAACTTCGTTAATAGTTGTCCAAAATGAACGATTTTTATATGGCTTTGTAGGGAACATCATTACCTTTCAAACGAAACGGCGTATATTTTTATAAAATTTTAAAATATTTATAAATCTTGGCACAGACAGACCAATGGCTAAAAATATGTTTTTTTGGACTCAGGGGGATCTGAAACGTCGGAAATTTTACCCGATTGCAATACTTTCCTTACCTAGTTAGGTAGGAAAGTAAAGAGGGAGATGTACGTGAAGACTTTAAAAAAATATGATAATTTACAGTGATATTTATCATTTATTTACTCTAACAGAAACACACAATTTGGTCCACTGTCATTAATCAGGTAGAGTATAAAAAAAAATTAACCTACCTTGTGATATATCAATCTTTGTTGAAAAAAAATTATTTTATTTTATTTATTCCGAAGCAAATACTTTTGAAATAAACAAATTTTGGGCTTTGGAGCCCTGAGGTCTATAAGAAAAATAATAAAAAAAGAGCAATAATATAAAATTATAATTTATCTTCTAACTTGAACCGCTTGAAAAAATAAAATGTTTACAATTGGATACTTAATAAATAGGAATTGTTTGAACATACTGGATTTAAAGGTAGAGAGGTTTATCACTGCATATTTGAGGAGGTTTTATTTCAAATTATATGGCATATGTTGTTAGTTTTTAATTCATAAAAATATATAACTTAGAAGAACAGGAACGGATATTGCAGAAGTAAACATAGAATTTGAACTGAAGGAACTCGAAAATGGAAGAGGAAGGATGCTAGAAAATACTCACGATGGTAGAATGAATAAAGCCTATTCAACTCTTCATAAAAATGGGAAACAGAGGTGTCCCAGAGGATCTTGAAGATGAATCGTACAAAGCAGTTATCCCAGCGGCATCCCTTCCTTTCTTGAATTTAGTATCTTTTATGCGAAGAAATCCCTCATCTAGGAAATCCTTTTGAGCCTCCTAAGAGTGTTTTCGGGTATATTAATTACCCATACCCATATATACTTTTTATAAGTGTGTTAGTATGTCCATGTAAGTTATTGTGAAATCGTTTGTAGTGTGTTCGTATGTTTTTGTTACCTGTTGGCATTTGAAGGTCTTTATGTAAAGTAATGTTTGTTGACGTACCCTGAAGCTTTAGTTATGGTCGTAAAAATTTTTGACTGAAAAGTTGTAGTGTTCGTACGTGGGTCGTTTTGGTTGTCCCATAAATTTGTGAAGCGTAGGTCCATAAGGGCTTAAGTAGGTAAATGTGATTGTTCAGTTTTTGTTTTAGGTTTAATTTTGAGGTTCTTGAGAGAAGTGAATATCTTAGGTTTAACGTTTTCTTTTGTTTGTTGATATGTGGGTCCCATGTCTTTCTTCTGTCGAATGTCAGTCAGAATTTTATCTGTTTGAGGCATTTCGTGCTTTAAGTAGTTCGAGATTTCAAATATAGATAATAGATTTATTATAATGTATTCGATTGAAAAAATAATTACTTCTGGACCTACCTCTGAATCTTCCTCATCCCACAAATTTTGATAAGAAATTAAATTCCTCTCCCGGAAAGAGATACCACTCGCGGAAGGAGATTTCCGAAATGACCTCAGCCTACAAAATATTATTATTCATTGCGATTTCTAAATATAGTCGTGGGAATATGAATGACACATGGAAACATCCGCCCAGTTAAAGGGAATTTGATAATGCACTGCACTGCCAACGGAAATTATTATTTATGAGTAAACTCATAACATTAATAGAGGAGCTATTGTGTATATCTTTAGAGCTGTTCTTGACAGTATTATTTCATTTAAGTATTTTTTTGTTTAAATCTACACAATATATGGGACTTTTAGTTCACAGAATGACTAACTCCCATTTCAATAATTTTGAATAAAGTCATTTTAGTGATATTTAGTGATAATAATCAGACAGTAAGTTGATTCCACAGTAGATTAAATATCGAATTGAATAAAGGTATACATTTTTCACAAGAAATATCACTTAAATTAATAATCAAAATGTTGGAATTGGAGTTAGTCATTCTGTCAACTGAAAGCCTCATATAATGACGAATCCAAACTTTATAATTTAAACCTTACTTAAATATTAAAACAATGCCAAAGAAGAAATATTTTTTTTAAAGTATAAATAAAATTTAAAAGAAACCAGAATAGAAAAAATATAAATGCAAATTACATGACGCATTATGAGACAAATAGCGAATTTAATGAGAAATAATTCCAATAATTATTTATTTTTTTTACTAAACAATAAAACTACAATATAAAGGTAATAGTAAAGTTTATAATGAGTAAAATAATAGATATTGGTGAACAAATGACAAACGATTATAAAAAAAAAAAAAATTACACTATAGGATATCTCAGTTCTTAGTGGCAAAATTCTTGAGGGTGATTTTAGACAAAATTATTTGTATTATTTCCATGGCCTCGAATTATTACAGGTTAGCTGTAAGGTTTAGTTCGGTTAGGATTGCACTTCAAAAACTTTTTAATAGGCAAACATTACCAGAAAATAATTTATATTAAAAGTAAACCGGTTAATGAAAGTTAAGTGATGGGCGCACTAGATTTTGTCTCTGTTTTCGCGCCTGTCACAAATATGAGTGACAACCAGAAAATGTGTTCTGGTATTTCAGGCATGAGGAAGGATAGTATTCAGTAACGCCTCTTTCCAGTCTTAATTTAGTTTCTTAATTCAGAAAAGATTATTAATTCATTCAGTTCTTTTTTAGTCGTCACCCAAAGGTATATCGACAGTGGCCATGTTGTTTATATGTCGTTTATTGTGTCCGTATAGTTTATTATTGACAAGGAAATAAAGAGTACGTAAATGTTGGTCGAAAGTCAGTTATTGTAAATCGGTATGTAACATAACATACTATTAACTGCTGTAATTCGTCTTAAAAATTAGGAATAAAAATTTTGTAGTTTTGAAAAGATAATTTTTTTTTATTCCGTCCCACAGTTTTTATTTCGAATCTCTTATATTGGAACTTTTTGGCGGTTGGCCAACTTCACGAATCTTTGAAAAAAATATCTTTAGTTTATTAAAACAAAGTCACTAACTACATTTTTGATATAGGTTAACTTTCGAGTATGATCCATACAAAAACACTGTAAGTTCATGAATTTCACAGAAACTCTTTATACAGTGTAATTCAGGGTAAAGTGGCCAAATTGAAAAAATTAACTAATTACTTCAAAACAAGAAAAAAATTTCCTCAGAAGGTATGTCCACAACCTTATTAACTATTATTAACAGCTAAAGATTTTCGTTGTTATGCATTATTTACGTTAAACGAAATAAATAAAACCTATTTATTTGTTTTAACTACTTTATTAATTCAATTTAAACATTAACATTCATGTTAAATGTTGTTCAAGGTGAAGGTATATTCGCAAAGGCTTTGTTTAGGATATGGATTAGATAGAATACTTATATGGCCTTTTATCACTAACTGTATGAAAACTATTGGCAACATAAGAATTAATACTATTTTGAATCAGCATTGGGAACTCTTAATAACATCTATTAGTTTGTAAGAGGCTTTCACAGAGTACTCATTAATTTCTTAATAATTATTACTCTGATTTAGTTGAACATATTCCACTACAACTGAGAAGGGACATCTGGCTTCAATTAGATGGTTGTCCTGCACGTTACGGCCACTACCGAGCCATTTTGTCCACGACAATGGCTAAATGTTAATTATCCCAATCAATGGATTGGCCGTGCAGGACCACTGGCTTGGCCTGAACGCTCTCCAGACCTGACACAACTGGATTTTTTTGTTTGGGGTAACATTTAACAAAAAGTTAATGCAAGTCCGGTCAATGACCTTAATTCCTTACGAAGAAGGATAATTGAATCTCGTGAAACAATAACACATATCCAGCCCCGTTCTGCCACTGCTGCTGTTGAAGAAAGATGCCGAGCCTGTCTGTCTTAATGCTCAAGGAAATCACTTTGAACAACATTTAATATGAATTTAATGTTTACGTTTAATAACCAAAGTAGTTAGAACAAATAAAAAAGTTGTTTTTACTTTATATCACTTAAATAATTCATAACAATGAAAATCTTTAGTTGCGAATATCTCCTAAGAAAAGCGTTTGTGGACATACCTTCATAGGATTTTTTTTCTTGTTTTGAGGTCCTTCATTAATATTTTCAGTTTGGTCACTTAACCCCGAAACACCCTGTAGAAATATAGTTACAGCAAACGCACAAGTTTCTGATTTCATAAAGGGAAAATTATTCAAATTTGTTAATTATTTGACGTTATGAAATGTTACTTAATGGCTTTTTGCAATAAACCAACAATATACGCATTTATTGGCTTGAATCACCTCAATGCTATTATACTCACAATTGGCTTTCAGACCATTATTCTAGTTAATTATCTGATTGCTTATTTTTTAAATTGAAATCACCAACAATTTTCTGGTATTCACATTTTTATTTGTCAACGGCCATTGTCACTTTTTTAAATAACTGATAAATAACAATTATATGCATAATTTTAAATTACTAAACATAAAAATAAAAACATATTTCAAAACTATTAATTAATTATTTCTTGCAATTTCATGACCTTATAGTTATTTTATTCGTTGGTTTAAATTTTAGCTTTTCATTTTGACGTGTGGGCCTCAGGTCATCGTTCTGTCCAACATCAGTCCAAGGTAACATAATCTATCCGTAGGAGGAATTTGATTCTCACCGATATAAACTGGTGGTCATTTCTTAATTAATTTGATATGTTTCTGAGAGTCTTAATAGTGTATTTTATTTATTTTATAGTATTATATAGAACGTAGTTTATAAAAAAAACGCTGACTATCTGATTTTTATTTAAAACCGTTAACTAATAACGTAAACCATCTAATATTACATAATCCTAATAAATTTAAACAAAATAATCGAAACCGCTTTTGAAAATATTGTAAAAATGTGTATAATCAATTATATAAAGAGACACTTTTGATAAGCAGTTATTAACGAAAACGTTTCTGTGTCATCTTAGCCATGTGCAGACCTTGAATACGTAATTTCTGTTTCATACGATTTTCGTTTTTGAGCTAGACTGTTTATATACATACACACATAGACCATTTGGCGAGACATGATTATTTGATCTCAGGGGATCTCAAAACATGTATTTTCGTTAAAATAAAAAACTGCTAAACTCAATTACCGACCATTGAGATAAATGCACTATTTTATTATCATCATGAACAATTTTACAGCTTGAGATAGAACAATCATCATTCATAGTTAGAGCAAACAAATAAATTAACTAAAAGATATTTTTATTCATGCTCAACATTATGGAATTCGTGATCAAGAAGGACGCTTACAGCAAAATTATATCACCTGTAATTAGATTAAAAAACAAAATAAATTGTAACAGCTGATATATTACTCGACTTAGTTTCAGAAAATTATTTTAAAGAATAAAAATGAAAAGGATCTGGATGAGGGATCTACTTAAATAATGTTTCAGTAAATAAAAGCCATGGAAGGGATACTGCTGGTTATTCCTATTCCTCATGCCTCTCAAGCATTTTTATTTATTTATTTTATTTTTGTTTATTCTATATTTTTTATCTCTCATTACTACATCTGCTGATTGTCGATACTTGTAATTGACAGGTGCGAATAAATAAATGATAAAATGGGTGCAAAAAAAAAATGATAAAAAGGAGACCATTTGAAAAAGTTAATATATTGTATTTCGCTTTTTAATAGGAATTTTCCTAAATTTAACTTACGATCTATGTAAAAATAACGCTAATAGTAGTTGTTAAAAAAATAAGTGCTATTTTCACGACTTTTGCAGCGATTTTATACAAATGTATACAACTAAAATAGGATTTATTTGATGAAGTGAAGGAATTTAATCATAACGAGTTAGTGAACCATTGTTAAAATCAGTATATATAATTCAATACACTAAAACTTTTATGAAATTAGTTCAATTTAAACACTTTTGTTTTAGTTTTATCCGAATTTCTATAATCTTTCAAAAAATAGCTAAATATTTTTTTCGGGTTTTAAAGTCCATATTAATCCTATAAATATTTCACCATAGAATGTATGCTTTGTAAGTCAGGCCCAAAAACTTTTTTTCTTTTTTATTATAACTTTTTGTTCTCGAATTGTCTAGGGAATTGCGCAGGGAGTGTCTAATTTGTTACACAGGCACCGATAACCAAATCCATAAAAACCAAAAAAAAAAAGAAGCAACAAAATCGGTCCACACGTTTCCGAGAGATAACTGGCACAGTCAGACGGACCAATGTTTGAAAAAAAAAATTTTCATCAAAAATTTTGATCCGATTTCTGGCAAAATTTGGTAATTACAAAAGGTTTTTGAAACACATTCTTAATGAAGCTAAACCTTAAAGAATATATTTTTGAATTTCGGTCATATTCATAAAGGCAAAAACTCACTCAGACAATCAATGTCACACGAAGATAAGTGATAGTAAAAAAGTTTAAATATAAAATTTGTATTTTGTTCTGTATTTAGTAGGGACTATTTTTTTCTGTACTAAAATCATGTACTCTTCAATATGAAAATAAAAATAATTTTCAATAAATCAATAAGCTATGGGATCTGTCCGTTATTAAATGTTAACATGATGTTTTACGAAATCCTCTCCTGTAGTTTCCACCAACCGACGACTTCCCAACCTGAACTGACCAATTGCCGAAGATAAGAACCTCCGGACAGTGGACAAACCCCGATGAAAGAGGAGTCAATAACTCGAGAAGAGATAGATTGGCTTGGACAGAGATGGCCGTAGCGGGTTCGAAATACTTTAAAGGGCTCTAATAAATAGCAGAGAGGCGCCAGGCGCTGTCAGCTCTGGAGTTCAGCCAGGGCAGCTCTGTCGCGAGCCGTTATAGATAACACTGCTCCATATAATTGAGAGTATATATATATACATAGATAGGAAAAACTATTTTGTCATTTTCCCGTAGTTTATTGGCTGGATTGTCAATTTATTAGAATTATATGCCAGAACTTCAATTAATAAAACGTTTCTTTTTAAATAAAAACAAAGAATTTTTTAACAACTATTATTTCTAACGGTGAAATAAATACATACAATTATTTATAAGAAATAAATATAATGCAAAAATACTATGAAGTTTCAATTTTAAAATGTGAGGACGAGCATAATCTTGTTGGAATAAAATTCCTTTTCTGTTTATCAAAGCGGGATAATGTGGGCAACAACTTCGCGGACAATCTTTCCAGTTGTTCGTAGTAAAGCCCCGTGTTTTTTTTTTTTTTTTTTTTTTTTTTTTTTTTTTTTTTTTTTTGTGTGTGTGTTACCCCCTAACAACCATTTGTGACATACGGGAGGAGGAAAAGGAGGGATTATTCTAGAGGTACAACCAAACCTATTTAAATAGCAAGTCCCATTGGGTCATTTGTCAAGGATCTTCTTTTTCATTTCAGCACACAGGCCCCAAAATCACCTCATGGTCCAAGAAAAGAGCTTACAAGAAAAAAACGCTTTACTTGCAGTTTCGATTACCATTATTATTATTTTATTACAATTTTATTTTATTTATTTATAGAACATCTAAAAAGTTAAAAAAAAAAAACAGTTTTCATTCAGATCCACTTCCGCTAGCTGAATGCTCGCCTGATCCGGAAGAGCCCGACTCCCCAGACCCTGAAGACCCGTGGCTTTGTCCACTTCCGCTGTGACTACTAGAGGAACTGGAAGAGTCATCGGGCGAAGAATGTCCGCTGTTGTCAGACGTCCTGGAATAGTTTTTCTGAATTTGCCCAGAGTTAAATTCATGATGTATGGCATGGTTCCAGTTGTTAGTTTCCGAAGAATCAACATGCACAATGTGGTGTCCATGCGATGGGTGATGTCCAGAGGTGCTGACGTCACCGTGAGAACTTCCTCCACTTCCGGTAGTGTGTGTTGTAGCACCTCCGTGGACCCTGTGCCACCGCCCTCCGCTGTATACCCATCTCCATCCAGTGGTATCTTGTGGAGTATGCATTGTGGAGCTATGGTCAGGGTGTTCGGTGGTGTGAGATGTAGAAGTATGGTCAGTATGTTCTGCGGAGTGAGATGTAGAGGTATGGTGAGGGTGTTCCATGGAGGTATGGTGAGAGTGTTCTGAGGAGTGAGATGTGGTGGCGTCAGGAAAGACAACGGGTGCAGTATGATGTTCGTTATGGTTCCTAGGATGGACTGGTACGGTACTAGGTGGTCTTGGTCTTCTGTGAGGTTCTCCGAAGTGGACAGTACTTATGGGACGTCCCCTGTAGAGGTAGCTGTTGTGGGTGGTGTGTTCTTCTGGTTCATTCCTGACGGTAGCAGTGACGGGAACGTGGGGGTTGATGTGGGTAGTTGTTTCTGGATCAACGGTACCCTCCTGTGCCCAGGTTAGACTGGCGAAAGCTGAGACAAATTATATTAAAGATTAATAAAATAATAAGTTAAATAAATTATTTTAAAATATTAGTTGGTCCGTGAAAATATTCGCATTATTTATTGCTCAGTATTATTTTTTTTTCATTTTTCCAATTATACAAAAAACTATAACAGCATGAATTATGACTTGTGACGGTTGATTTGACAAATGGCTTTTTTCTGTAAAATTCGAAGGACTAATTGTAATGATAGAATGGTTTAAAATAATTGCTTAAAATTAACGATTACGTGATAGGGTCCATCAATTTTGGATTATTATTTTCAATAATGAACCATTGTAATCGAACAAAAAATTCAAAAACTTAACCCCCTCTCTAAATTTGATGTTTTACGTTTCAGGATAGGTAGAATTCGAAAAACGAAAATATTCGACTGATTTTTTTCAAATTTGGATTTAAAGTCAGAGGTCACCCAAGGATGAACCTCCTTCATCGACAACTATATCTGGCCTTTCCTTTCAAGATAGCAGTCGGAAAAACTGCGTTGCAATAGACTGTAGCGCCTAAATGAATGTACCGATTTCGTTTAAACTTATCTAAATTATTTTTCCCAATGCCCTTTAAATGTATCTATATAACATACTTAACGAAAAGAAGCTGGAAAAAAAGATACGAGGGATGGTAAAATTAGATTCCGAATAACTCAAAAAGTATACACTTTTTTGTGGTTATTTAAAAGTTTACGAAATTTCCTTTAAAAAAAAATTCGTTAAAATCGGACAATTAGGAGCAAAGATATGGTCTCTAGATGTTTTTTATATGTTCTACTGCAAAGGTTATATCCTTTGTTTTGGATTTTGATTTTTAAATGTGTTACTGAATTAATGTTATTTTTTTTAGCAAATTACTAATGATGAAAAATAAATGTTTAGGCCAATAATTGGGATCACGTTTTATTTATTTTTCTTTGTCACTAGAAAGGAAATGTTACTTTAGATGTTTAATTGTTTGGAAATAATAAACCTTTATATAAACAAAAAACCTATACCACTTACAACTCATGAAGGGTCTTGGGTTCAGTACTATATAAAAAAGGTACTGTTTCTTGGTCAACGGTTGTGCAAGGAGGTGATTTGACGGAGATCAAGCTCAACCACCAGGTTTTCTCCTTTAATTAAGAATACCCACTTTATAGATTGTGTCCCAGGAGGATCTTCCCACGACCAATAAAACAAAATAAATAGTTTGTTTGATATGAATCGGGATTCGAACCTGGAATCTTGACCATTGGAAGCTCAGCGCCCTACCAATGAGCTATCCAACTCCTAAAAAAATCTGTTTATATATTTTTATATATTTAATAGCTGTAACTTCGTTAATAGTTGTCTGAAATGAACGATTTTTATTTAGTTTTGTAGGAAATTTCATCACCTTTAAAAAAAAGGCTAATAAAGGCCAATTTTTAGAACCGTTTGAGCCGTTTTTGGGCTGCAATCTATAGAAAAACATGTTTTTCATTTATTGTGCACGGAGCATCCAATTTGTGTCACAGGCATCAGCAGTCAAAACCTTACAAAATAAAAAAAGAAGCAACAAAATCGGTTCACTAGTTCCTGACAAAATCTTGGCACATAAAGACAGACAGGCAGACAGACCAATGGCTAAAATTTATACATTTAAAATTTATACATATACATATATATATATATATATATATATGTATATACATATACATATACATACATATACATATACATATATACATATACATATATACATATACATATACATATACATATACATATACATATACATATATATATATATATATATATATATATATATATATATGTATATACATATATACATATATATACATATATATGTATATATACGTACGTATAAATATTTATTTATTTATATCCATATAACTTTCAATTGGATTTAATTATTTTCTCAATATATTTAATATTTATTAAATAGTTAATATTTAAATTTATTAAATACATGACTTACCTATAAGAAGGAACGGGACGAGCTGTACAGTTGCCGCCATTGGAAGGTCTAAGGATATCAGTGACAGTAGCTTGCCATTTATATTGTTACTATCTCAATTATAATTGACATTCGTCTTGTCGCTATTATCAATATTCGGCGTCCTTAAATATCAGTCTTAGCGTGGATTTTCCTCCTTCTTGTGCTTTAATTTCTTCTTAATGATATATTATGTCAATAATCAATAATTAGTGTTGAAACTTTTTTTCCGGCTTATTGTGCGGCGTTCCGTAATCTTCTAAAACAGACACACTTTAGACTTTATTCTTCAGCTCAAGTTTATATTTGGGTTTTGCTTTAAGTTTTTATTTAAGTAGTGTACTTCATGCCTCCTTCTTTTCTCTTGGCTTCCTATTTCTTGTACTTGTTTCAGCTTCTGACAGAGTTTTATTATAATCACAGTGTTCATTAAATCACATATGGTCCTTGGTAGCTTCTTAGTTATTTGATAGAGTTCTGTTATCTCTCGATCAATACATGGTCAATCTGTTTTTAACGTCTTGAGGAACTACCCGGGTGTAATTGGTAGATGTCCTTAAGCAGAGACATGGTACCATGATGAACAAACACTTAGCTGCAGTCAGATTAATACATCTCACTTAATGAAGTTTGGGCGTCAGTTTCCAGTTCTTATTTCGGTGAAGATTATGTTCGAACAAAGAAAAATAAATAAAAAAAACTAAGGTGTGTGTTTTAGATAACACGATAGAAGTGGAAACAACAACAAGGCGAGATTAATAATATGAAATATAAATTATGAATAATATCTTATTATAAAGAGGATGAAATGCTGAACATTTCTCTCGCTTATATCATGCAGATCCGATTTTTAGTATCTGAAATATATTAATCCATATGTTCAACTTTTTTTTTTTTTTAATGAAATTTACAACTGTATTACATTAAAAATACAACAAGTAAAAGTGACATTGGTAATATGACATGTACAACATGAAGAGAAACTACCCATTAATAGAATTCAAATTAAAGTTCTATATTAGAAGTTCCCGAGGCCATCTTCTTTTCAGAAGCCTCGGAGGGTTATAAGGAATAGAAGAGGAAGCAAGATTGGAAACGAGAGGATTCGGATGGTTCTGCAGTTTGTTATGGAAGGATAGTTGTCTGGATTGGGCAAAATCGGAAACATATGGAACTTAAGGTCATTATGGATGATTTTATTTGTGATAAAGTAAGGAGCGTTGAAGATTTTGGATTGTAAGGATTGGATAACGTATTTTCAACTAAACTCGTTATCATTAGATTTTCGATACTATTCTTTTCCTTATCGCCTTCCTAATACGCACATTTTTTAATTATAGCCTATTACAGAGAGGATAAAATGTTGAACAATTTCCTGGCATACAGTATGAAGGCCCAATTTTTAGCTTTTGAGATATTTTAATTCATATGTAAAAACATAAGCCGATTTTACCCGAGCGTTAAAACTTCGAAAATATGACTGATCAATCTAATTCACTCTCGAAAAAAGAAGTTTTCAACTTCAAAAAATAAATCTTCCAGTTACGAAACTTCGTACAAAAAAATATGTTTTTCTTTATTTTCTCATCCTATCAATTTCGAATCAAAATATTTGAAATATATTAATAGAGTGTATAAAAAAAAAGGACTGTTTTATCGAATTCAAGATTTCATAGGACTATAAATATTTTAATCCTATTTAATACTTACCAATACTTACTAATCCTTTTACACCATTCTCTAAGCTAGTATAATCCCATTCGATTATTTCAAAAAAAGCCTCTGTTTAGTTATTTATTTCAAAGAAGAAACGTGACACTGTCCTACTAAATTTATTTCGTAATCTTATGGCTAGAATGGAAAAAAAAAATTAACAGCCCCTGAAGCAGCTCGTGAAATTATTAAAGGGAAGGGGTATAAATTAAAGGAAAGGGGTCCTTGACCAGAGCACTGCGCGGCGTTGGTTAGAAATATTTAGCAGTGGAGATACGACGTTGGAAAGGAAGAAGGGTTCCAGACGATCATTAATCGATATTGATGAGATTCTCCAAGAAGCTGTTAAATCAAATCCGTCCACAACTATTCGCAAACTTGCCAAGGAATATAATAACGAAGATACTATTAGTCGCCATCTACTAAAAAATAAAGCTGCTTTTCCGGTAGCTGCAACGGGATAATTTAAATGCATGCTTTGCGTTTTTCTTTTTTGGAATTATGAAGATGTTATTCATCACGAAGTTGTTCCTGATGAATGCTCTGTGAATTCTGAACTATACTTTGAACAACTGGAAAGATTGTACGTGAAGTTGTCAGAGAGTTATCCTGCTTTGTTCAACCGAAAAGGAATTTTATTTCAACAAGATAATGTTCATTCTCTACATTGTCCATCCGTTGGGAGTACTTTTTGATTAATACTAGAAAAATGACCCATTTTTATTATTTCGACCTTTTTAAATCGTGAAACTTTATCTGGTTCCCTGTATTGGTACGTAAGTCATGCGGTTTTTTTTTTTTTTTTCTCTTTGATAGGAGTGTATTTCCCAGATGAGTTTCTCTTTGAACTCAACTAACCATACCTAATTCATAACGCCATAATATCTTTACCTATTCGTGGTGAAGTTGATTACATATTTCCTTACTTCTGGACCAACTTTTAATCCAATGTTATTTAATTTTTGAAATTTTTCTCTACCTGTTTTTTTAGTATTATATATTAGTATCCTCTGAACAAATTACCTTTCGTATAACTAATGATATTTTGTGATATTTTACACTACTTGCTCGTCTCATAAAGCTTCGGAAAGTACCAGGATGTAGCGTTTGGTTAGTAATATAATAATATTATTATATTATTAAGTATTTTTTAAATTATATTTAATTGTAAAATTTTCATAATTACTGCAGTTGCCTTATTTTTATGATATTTATCTTCTTAGAACCATTGCAGGTAAAAAATATATTATTAAAGTTACAAGTTATAAAATTGTAATTAAAAAATAATAAAATATATAGTTTTTCAAGGAAGGCAAAGGGAATTAAATTGCGATTAGCTGCAATTAAATCGACAATAACCAATGGAATGGGCATTAAAAGTATTATTGCGTTCCTTCAGAATCAGCTGGTGGAAGCCATCTGGCAATTGCTGCTATAGCAACTCAATAAATCCAGTTCAGAGCTCTTTTACGTCTAATTTATTATAGTCTACGCTGCAGACCTCCTTTTACCAAATTATATACATCCGTCTAAAATTTCACGGATGACTTAAATAAATTAATTTAATCAGGGACGAAATACTCATGAACAACTATTTAGTTTACACTTGAGTCGTAAGATAATTTCATGATTTGATCGAAAAAAAAGGTGGCCTACAACAATATTGAGCCGTTTGGCTTATACGACTTCGCTATTTCGATACACTAGTGGATCCAGGATTTAATTTTCTTTTTTGGGGGGAGGCTTCAGCCCGGAAGATTATCTTTTCATATACTTATAACGATAATTAATTTGAAAAAAGAAGAAGGAAATTAACTACCTATATGAAATGGTGTTAAGTGGTTCTTGAAGTCCTATTAAATGTAATTAAACGAACAAGAATACTTTAAGAGATAGCTTTTAATATTTATTTCTGTAAAACATGATTATATTTTACCATTTTCTGGGGGGGGAGGAGCTTCAACCCGAAAGCCTCCCCCTTCCGTAGATCCGCCTGTGTTTCGATATGTTTAGGGCTAAGGTCATTCCAAACGGTTTATTATCAGTCTAATAATTTTGTGAGATACCTTTTTTCTCGATTTTGTGATCAAATCGACTGATTCCACTGCAGATATAAGATATAGACAGAATCTGTGTTTGAGGAAACCGCAATATACTCACCCTAAACGCCGAGAAGACGAAAGCTATCCTTATCGGATCTTCCGCACTCATGAAATCTAATCCTGTACCCAATATTCTCCTAAGTAACTCACCTATTTCGTTCCAAAGTTTCGTTAAAAACCTATTTGTTGTTATTTTGGTTTTATTTTGATCGAAACCTCTCCTGGAAACCACACATCTCCCAAATTTCCCGTCGTACTATTTCTACACTAAAACAGTTCAGCCGTCAACGCTATCTCCTTCCATACAAACAGTATTTAATCTTTGATTCGTTTACAACAAGCCCTCTTAGCTGTCTTTTCTAATTGACGAAATGCTTGCTTCATTGTAGCATTAGACCTGGCAACAATATCAAAATCATCGACGTATCCAAATATCTAGTCGGTTTTGTTGAAATCGTCCCTGTTGTTTGTGTTCCGAATTCTCTTATTGCTCTTTCTTCAGCAAGATTAAAAATCTTCTTGTCTAACTCCTACACTGGAATCAAATTCTTTAGACATGTCTGATCCAATCTGCGCTATGCAAATCGTCTCTTTCATCATCATTTGGCGAGCCATGTTAGTTTGGAGGAAATATTAACGACATACAAAGTCTGATACAACCCTCGTTGCCCTAAGCGGATATGGCTCCTACGAAAGAAATAATTTTAGTTATTGATATATATGTATATTTACTTTTAGTAATCTGCTGTTTAATTTATTTTTATTTATTGTAAATCGAGTGTGAATGAGATACTCTATCAGTATTACTAATATCCTTAATTGTGACAAAATGTAATATTACTCAATAAAGAAATATTTAATAATAAAATTGCAATATATTTCGGTTCACATGTCATCGTCCTCGATATACAGCATTATGATTCGTCATAATATTTAAAAATTAAGATTACTTAATGCACACTTTTGTTGAATAACATCAAGCAGATTATAACGCTAATATAGAATAATATCTCCTTAGTAGAGAATAATATTTAGAATAACGGACTTCAACGGGCACAAAAAACTTTATATAGACAGTGGACCGATTTTCAGCAAATGAGTAGATAACTTAGGTTTTGTGATTTTTTAAGTAAATCGTGTTTGTTGTTGAACAGGAAGCGATAACTAAAAAATTATTTAAGGGTAAACAAATATTTACGGGTAAATAAAACTTTAATATTGTGATGAAAAAATTCCTCAATTCATAACATGAAACATTAACCTAATTTCCATTTTCCTTATTGATTCATCCATGAAACATTTATTCAGTAATACTTAACACATTATCCTTATAAAATGTAGAATTCACAGAAGATGTTATTTGTTCAAGTATTAGTATTTATTACCACTTATCTTCCGAGGAACCAGAAGATAAGTCGTATAAGTATCACGCTGCTTTAACCAAAAATCTGTATTACCGACAGGCAAGGAAAGAATAAAATAAAATAAAATAAATATTATAATTGTGGGTTGATGGTTGACTGTCGTGAATAATGAAGATAAGAATGGTTTAGGCGGCCAGCCAGAAATAAAAAGGCAAAAATAAATAATAATATTAATTTTAACATTTGCCAGCGTTTAGACCTGAAGTTCAAGCTTTCATCAGGGCTAAGAAAAGAACCACTTAACATGGTATGAGAAAACTTAAACAATGTAGGTAAAAAAACAAAAATTAAAATGAAGTGGGTAGAATAATGACAATAAAAAGAACTAAGAAGTAAATTTCATTACTCTACCCACTTTATTTTAATTTTTTTTTTACCTACATTGTTTATGTTTCTCATACGTTGTTATCTGGTTCTTTTCTTAGGCCTAATGAAGGTTTGAACTTCAGGTCGAAACGTCGGCAAATGTTATTAATTATTTTTTCCTTTTTATTTCTGACCACCCCAACTATCCTTCTCTAAATAAATATTAATTCAAGGTGAAAAAAGGAACATTGTGAAGTCAATCATGCTAGATTATATTATATGCAAACAGGAATATTTCTAGATGTTGCTCAAGCGTTCGATAGAGTATGACATCAAGGGCTTCTTTTCGAACTTAAGACGATACTCCTTCCAACCTACTATCTTATCCTTCAATCTTTTCTTTCTGATAGATTTTTCTCAGTCTGCCAAGGCAAAGAACTTTCTTCCATTAAACCAGCCTTAGCAGGAGTGACTCAAGTGTCAGTGCTCGCTCCGATGCTATATAACATTTACGCACATGATATTCCATACAGTTTCGAAACTCTGAGCGCCACATTCATATACGATACAACGATTTTAACAATACATCAAAATCCTGTACACGCTTCAAAGACTCTACAATATCACCTGACTAAATTTCATTACTGGTGCAATCTGTTTAAAATTCGACTCAACCAAAACAAATCACAACACATTACTTTAAATTTTCGACGAGAAACTTGTGATCCTATTTATCTCATCAATGTTCAAATTCCTCCGACAGACAAAGTTTAATATCTTGGACTGACATTCGATAGAAGAATGACATGGAGCCCACATATCAAGAATAAAACAAAAAACACTAAACCTAAGACTACGGCTGTTATATTCACTCCTTTCAAGGCGTTCGACATTAAAACTTGGTCAAAAATTGAATACATACACTTACTTAAGCCCACTTGGATTTATGCCTCACAGATATTCGGGACAGCTAAAAAGACTCAACGTAATACGTAAACTGCAAACTTTTCTTAAAAGCTTATAGGTACGTTAGTGACGTTACTTTGCATAAAGACTTACAGATGCTAACAGTTAACCACCACTCTACAAAATATTTCATAATAATTTACACGAACATACCAACTCACTGATTCAAGGCCACAACAAACATGCCCGATGGCACCCGTAGGAGGCTCAAGAGAAGCTGGATGAGGTTGATTTAATAAATATTAAATCAAGAAAGGAAGAGAGGCTGCGGGGCACTCCTCTCCCTCACACCTACCAACGTCTTATTCCTTACTCTTCTCTACGACAGCACCTTCACTGGTTGTTGGCACTCCAAACAGGTGTGAGTTTAGAAATAAAGATTAAAAAAACATTATAAGATAATAGGCTTGCATTATTCAATATATTCTTTATCAAATAACACGGGATAAATGTACACAATTTAATGAAAATATATTTTTTTTACCTATCTCATGAATAAATGAATACTTCTTTACCTTCGGTAGTGAGGAAGCTAAGTAACATGAAAAATTATGGTCCTATCTTTACAGTTTATTATTTTTATATACATAATAAGCTTAAATGAGAGAAACATATGAAGTTCCATAAGGGATAGCTACGAATTAGATTGCTTGGACCAATTGAAGCTAAAAACAGAAAAAAAAATATATTAGCCTCTCTGTTAATTGAGTAGCTGAAACAGCTTAATTAGCAGTGTCACTGGAGCTGTCTCAACATATAATTCATTAAATCAACTCCGGTCTCGTTAATAACTCACTACCGTCTACATTTTCATTTCAGCTCATGTCAACCATTTTTCACTGATTGAAATATTATTAATCATAAAAAGTATTATTATTGTTAATCATATAGTATAATTAAAATTCAAACCATAAAGTCTTGAATATCTAACAGAGAGATGAATAATTAACCTGCCGGCGTTTCAGCAATCCAACATGATGGCAGAAAAATAAGAGCACAAATATGCAAAAAGATTACTATGAATGAAAAAAATGTAATAAAAACTACAAAACGAAATGAAATGTGTGCTTTAGACCACACGATAGAATTGAAAATATCAACAACGTGAGATTAATCAAATGAAATATAAATTATAAATAACAGTTTTTTATAAAACGTAATGAAGTGCTGAACATTTCTTTTGCTTACAGTATGCAGGTCTGATATATTTTAATCCATTTCTTCAATCAAACTCGTTATCATTTTCTTTTCGACATTATTTTTTTCCCTTTCGCCTTTCTACCACGGCGTCGCGTTAAGATACAATTTTGAATAATAAACCATTACAGAGAGGATGAAATGCTGAACATTTTCCAAGCTTACAGTATGCAAGTCCGACTTTTAATTTCTGAGATATTTTAATCCATATCTGCATTAAAACTCGTTATCATTTGGTTTTCGACCCAATTTTTTCATTTTCGCCTTTCTTACACAGCGTCACAATAATTTACAATTTTGAATAATAGCTCATTACAAAGAGGATATAACGATAAACATTTGTCTCGCTTACAATAGACAGGTCCGATTGTTAGTTTTTGAGATATTTTTATTCATATGCAAAACCATTTCAATAAATCGACTCCAGCCTAATCTAACGGATCGATCTAATTTAATCTCCACAAACAAAGTGTAAAACGCGCCTGAGGAAGTTTTCACTTAAAAAATATATATACATCCACAGGAGACACCTCACCAAACCATCCATATGCATTATGAAGATTGGATTGTAAAACTGATGATATAAAGTCATCTATAATATATAAACAAATCATTAACGACCATTGACCTTCTTATACCTACAACCTTCTCCAATTTAAGTCCTCAATCCATTCCCTCACTACAAGATCTCGACCTTCTGACCTATACATCCCTTATCATAGATCTGCCTCATTCCAAAACTCCTTTATAGCCCGCTCTGTCAACTTTTGGAAATACCTCCCGATCAAAATTCGGCATGTCTCCTCCGTATTCACATTCAAAAAACTCCTATTCCAATTCCTTTTCTAAAAACAGTCAGATACCGGCTAACTATTAACACTATATATGTATTGCGTAGCAATCATATAATCAAACGATAATACTTTGAAAGAGATATTACATGCATTTCCTGCATGTAATACCTTTACTTTCGACTTAGGAATTTAGGAATTTCAATACATTTATTTTTTTTTATTCTATTATAACGAACTTACATATATATATTTATATCTTCTATCTATCTATCTAAAGTGGCATTGCTAGTGAGCCGATTTTGACAAAAAAGTTACTGAAACACCCGAGTCATATACAAACATTAAATACACTATTTCAGTTTCGTAAGACATTTCGTTTTTGAGCTAGACTGCTCTAATACACATACGCGCCCAGAAGATCATTTTGCGAGACTTCGAAATCGGGTTCGAAATTTTTCACGATCGCAATACTTTTGTCGTATTATATGTTTCATATATATAGGCAAGTGAAAGTAATCAATGACTATATCATTTTGTATAAATGTGTACGTAAGTATCTAAATTTTCATTTCATTTTTTACATTTCATATTATTAATATTGTTGATATGAAAGTACAAACTTACGATGGGCGGGACATGTAGCTCGTAGTAATCTATCTGGAAGCCTATACGTAACAATGAATGCCTACATAGAAGGTAAGAGACCAATTGGAAGACCAAAAGCTGATGGATAGATAGAATCAACAAAGATGCAAATAAATGCGTGCAGATAACTGGAAAGAGATAGCCCAAGACAGGCAGAGATGGATCAGGCTTGTTAAGGCGGAAAAAGACATACATTGTCTGTAATGCAAACAGAAAAAAATATATACTAATATTGGACCGTTTCAAATGAAATGTCAGTTGCACAGGAAGGGCTATTATGATTATTTAGTAAAATAAGTTTATGAAATCAAAACATTTTTATTCAAAATTTTTACCCCCTTTTTCTATATATTTTCTCCAACAGGTTATAAAAATTTCAATCCTTAAACTCAAAACTTCAAGTGAAGATTTTTTTTTATTATTGAAATTTACAAGTGTATTAAATGATAAATACAATTAGTAAATATGAAACAAGTAACATAGCATGTACAACATGAAAAGAAACTACCGATTGGTAGCACTCCAGTTATATTTTTATATTTGAAGGTCCCAAGGATATCATATTTTCAGACGCCTCGGAGTGTTATCAGGAATAGATGAGGAAGAAAGGTTGTAAACAAGAATGTTCGGATGGTTCAGAAGTTTATTATGGAAGGATAGGTATCTGGATTGAGCTAAATTAGAAACATATGGTATATTGAGGTCGTGATGGATGATTTTATTTGTGACGAAGTTAGGAGCGTTGAGGATTTTACGAAGGATTTTGGATTGTAAGGATTGAATACGGGAGGAATTTTATGGTTTGATAGAGCCCCAAAGCTCGATATCGTAGGTAGGCCAATTAAGTAGGACAAAAAAGGCAAATAGGCCTTATTGTAGTAATATATATATTTATGAGTCTTTTGTAAATAGTTGAAAGTTTAGAGCGTTTGTCTAGTGAGTGCTGCAGTAGTCGAAAACGTCGAGCGATTTCTAGTCGTTTCAGTCTAGTTTGGGGGTGTGAAGAAATAAAGTCAGGAAATGCGTTTTTGAACTGAGAATCATTTTCAAAAATGTTATCTTTAAGGAATTTGTTCAAATTTCTCAACAGAACGAATCCGTTGAGAATAAGTCTGGCAAATAAGGTAGGTGTGGAAGGACGTAGCTCGTTCAGTTCCTTCACTTTCTGTCGTGAAACATGAGGTCTGGCGTTGTCGAGTAAGAGTACGGGTCCCTTCCGCCTAACCAATGCAGATTGAAGTTTTTTGATACATTATGTCAATAAAACTGCAGTAAGATTTGGATGGATTCCTGCCATTGACTACCACTCAGAAGTCAATATTTTTTTTAATACAACTTTTTTTTCAAACCACCGGCAAATGATCTGTTTGTTACTGGATTATAAATATAACAATACAGGATCGTAGGTAATAATGGAGTTAAGTCCACTGAATACCAGTAAGGAATACAAAAAAGTTTAGCGATACAAAAAAATCACTTATTACCTGTAACTATTTTCCTGTTCTCTTCCAGATCTGTCATTAGTTCTTAAAGCCGTAAAAATGTAGAAAGAGAAAACGAGCAAGAACCTTAATGTCTCAATAGAAGATTTAGCAATACTTCACTGCCAATGAAATAAATTGATGCAATAAGAATTATCATAATAACATTGCTGGATGATTATATCATTTTCTTCTCAAGATTTATGCTAAACGAGTTCAAGAAACCCATTGAAACTAAGCTCTGACCAGATGAAAATAAACTATATCATTTCTTTATCAGGCGCCATGCAGTCGTCTTTAGGATTATTGATTTTTTTCAATTATGTTTATAATTCTTGATATTTTTTTTCTAAATCTTAGATTGGTATTTTTTTATTTTTTATTTTACTTACCCATACTTGAATTATACAGTGCGCAATACAGATCGGTAGGCAAGAGGTTGTATAGCAGGGGGAAGAAGGTATATTTCTCTATTGGTAAAAAAGTGACAACTCAAACTTTCTAACGAAGATTTATCTAGCGGTCCTTTTAATGTATAAGAGACACAAGAGAGCGATGTTTGATTTTGTGATTCATAGTTTCTCTGCATGTTCTCGAACAGTTGATCTGGGATTTTCAAAGCTCGCAGAACACCACCATCAAGAGATGATGTCTTTCACGTCATTTTTGTCTTCAAGTCCCTAATGCAAGACTAAGGCGAGTCTTTGTCTTGCGCAAGAGTCTTGCAGTTACCTATTAGCTTCTTGTAACATGTTACTTTAGATCTTAGAAAAACGCTACCGAATAGGTGTGTATACGCTACGGAATATGTGTAAACATTCAGATGTTTTAGTGACAAAACATAGTCCAACTAAATTAATTAAATTAACTTGACAATAGATTGAAGGCATTGTCAAGAAAGATGGCGATACAATGCCATCAATTATTTAAATAAAAAATGTGGTGTATCCACTCACATGAATTTCTAACTGATTTTAAACATGCTTTTTGCTCATTTTCATGATAATCAATCAGATGAACTAAATCGATTAAATGGAAAAGTGAACAATTATTAAAATTAGTGAGTAAAATTCAATACACTGTAACGTTGCTTAAACTGGTCCGATTTAGTCGACTTTTTACTTTCCTACTTATATAGTATTGCGATCGAGTCAAATTTCGATGTAAGGTTTTCTACGGATATAAGCGTTACAGAACCCATTAAGTCCGAAAAAAATATTTTCAGCCATCCGTCTATCTATATGTCTGTGCCAAGATCATCTCGGGAACTAGTAGACCGATTTTATTTTTTTTATTTTGTAGGGTTATTACCACAGATGCCTGTGACACACATCGGGTTCCCGATAAACACTACTTTCCTACAAAACTATATAAAAATCGTTCATTTTGGGCAACTATTAACGAATTTACTGCTATTCAACTTCGAATGTGAAATTACGAGTCCAAATACTGTTGCCAGAAAAGCATGAAATAGAGAGAAAAAAGAAAAGTAAATGAAAATAAAAATAATTTGATGACCGCATCACACAAATTTCACTTCCTCCTCTACTTTTAACAGACATTATTGGCCGAGAAAATAGGGCTATGGAGAAAATAAAGCTATATCAAAAACTTTTTTGATCAGCAATGTTGGAGTGTATTGAATTTTTGACGCTGATCTTTTACTATTCGGTTTTGTTTTTTTTTGTCTTTTTTTAGTTTATTTGGATGATAATTAATCTCTCTCCCTCCAAGATATTTTATTGCTCACCTCTTCTTGAAAAACAATGCTAGTGAAAGTATAATTAGAGAAAACGTAGTTAATGTACAATTGCAGTTCCTGCAGTCTATTCCATGCTTTCTTGTCTTTTGGTTTGAATCTTTTCATTCCAAAATTTAAACCCCGTCAAAATATGTCCACTTCAAAAATTTTGATGGTGCAACTTGGGCCATGAAACCTTCTTCTGGGCACCCGTGGTGTTGAGATCTAAACAGTAAAAAATCTCACAAACATATATTAGAGGAAAGAAATAAAATCGATCATTTTCCGACAACCCAATAATTTGCAAGGAGGATTTGGTTTTGTTGAATAAAGAGTCTACATATTTTTTAAACATCTTTTTTTATTTCAGAAAAGTTTTTAAAAAATATTACAATTAAATTGAACATTGAAACATTTTATTCCACTTAATAATTAAAAGTTCATGTTGTGTGTCATTTTTTATGTCTATCAAATTTTCTGTGAACATCCCAACCAAACTCATTAAGATTCGTTCTTTGTTTGACTGTACTTGCGTTTGATTAACCAACAGTTGACAAATATTCCTCCTAGAGTTCGCTAGTGCGTGACTCCAGCCCGTCGTAGGTCTATTGCAGTAGCTTTTGATTTATATCCTTCATCATAGCCTTCTCTAGTCGAAAATTAGCATAAATTAAAAAGGGCGCTTACAACACACTTAAGGAATGGTGCTATTGTTACAAACCTCGAAGGACGAACCTTCTTAGTCTTTCATAGTAATCTGATGAACAACTATTTAATTGTATATTTTATTTCTGCTGAAGGATCTCTTTCTTTTGAAGGACTATTGGGAATTTTCTGGCAATGTGGAGACATGGAACAATGTTTTGATGAAGTTTATTTAAGATCTTGTCAGATAATAGAAGCAGACTGTATAATTTCTCAATATAGCCTGAAAATCTGTTGATACAGAAAAGGTTTTCTAATTATATAAATATTTTATGATATTACTAATACTATCAAACGATATAAACTAAGTTGATTCTTAAAAATGTTAAAAAAACGTCTGCCAAGTAAGGTCAGTATAGCTTCCTCACCATTTCCGTTGTATATTAAAAGGTATACAATTTTTCGTATGAGAATAAAATCTCTGAGAGAAGCAGAATCGGAATAGCTGATTATAGTTACCCTTTAACATTCAACAAAAGAGTGTCGTATTTGAAGATTCAATACTTCATTATGCTTCATAAAAGAAACAAAAAAAAAGTGCAAAAGGTCTTACGTAAATATGTATTTATTTTTTTTACAATAGTGCATAAAAACTCATTATTTCTTTATGCTTTATTAGAATAATTTCATATTTTATTGTCATCTGCTATTTTCCATAGTAGCAGACTACTTATATCAGTTGCAGCCTACAAAATGCCACCATTAATACAAATAGAATTAAAGTTGAAAATTTTTACATTCGAACTTTTGTTCTGATAATAGTGATATACACTACCGGATCCATATTTAATTTTGGGAGAGGCGCTTCAGCCCGAAAGATTATATATATATATATATATATATATATATATATATATATATAAAACGATAATTAATTTGAAAAAAATCCACTGCAAATTATTTCACTATGGTACATTACTTCCAAACAATAATACATATAAAGTAACATTAAATTCCTAGTTATAAAGAAAAATAAATAAAAGGTGATTCCAATTATTGGACTAAACTTTTTTCTAATAATTAGTAGTATGCTAAAAAAAAATAGCTTCAGTAACACATTTAAAAATCAAAACGAAAGATAAACCTTTTGCAATAGCACATCTAAAAAAAAACTAGAGACCATACTTTGCTCCTAATTGACCGATTTTAACGATTTTTTTTTTTTTTTAGAAAATTTCGCAAACTTTTAAAAAACCATATACAATATTCACAAAAATGTGTATACTTCTTGAGTTATTCGGAATTTAATTTTACCATCCCTCGTAACTTTTTTTGGAGCTTCTTTTCGTTGAAGTATGTTATATAGAAAAATTTAAAGGACGCAGAGAAAATTACTTTAGTAAAGTTTCATTAAAATCGGTACATTCGTTAAGGCGCTACAGTCCAAAGCAACGCAGGTTTTTCGGCCGCTATTTTGAAACAAGAAGGCAAATACTAATGTCGTTCAAGGAGGATCATCCTCTGATGACCTCTGATTTTATGTCCAAATTCGAAAAAAAATCGGTCCAGTAGTTTCGGAAAAAATATGCGAACGGCGGACAGCGGACTAGTAGTGCATATATAAGAGAAAGTGGTGGACAGAATTCAATAAAATTGACACTACGTTATTTTTTTATCAAAGTCTACCTCTTATCTAAATTTGAGCCAAATCGAACGAGCCCTTTCTGAAATATTGGCATATCTAAAAATATAGGTTTGCGCGTGCGTAAGCGGAAGTGCTGGATGGAATTTGATAAAATTAATATGGGACTACCTAGGCACCAATCAGCATAATCCCTAAAAAATTTATGAAGATAGGATGAACGGTACTAGGTGATATGCCCGTCACATCGATATGAATACAAACAGACAGACAGACAGACGGACAGACAGACAGACAGACACCGAAACAAATTTGATCCTTGATGTCTGAAACGTAAAACGCGAGTGAAAATTTTCGATTCTGAGCAAAAAAAATTTTTTAATCTCTCGCACGAACACAATGCTTCCCTACCTTCGGTAGTGAGGAAGCAAAAACACCAAAACTCCTGACTAGCCTTACGGAATTTACAAAATCATCTACTAAATATATAAAAAAATGGAACACACTAAGTGTAAATCATGAAGAATCATCACAACATGTAAGGGTGACTTTAAAAAAATGTTCCACTTTTGGTGTTAAAATTTTGTGCAAGTGAATCATCTTCAAAAAACATCAAAATTTTCATATGGCTTTCTGGGATCATAAAGAAGTATAAGCAACGTAAGAGCTCAAACCATTTTTTCTTTTAATTTTAGTTTATTGATAATATTTTACTTTGTATTTAAAAAATTAAAAATACGATATCGTCATATTTGATTAAGAACCAGTAAAAATGTCATTAGATATTCTCTAAAATGGTAGTGGGTTAGCACAGTGGAAGGGCACTGAAGTTCCAATAGCCCTTCCTAGAACCAGGACCCAAATATCGACCTCATCACATCCGAAGGTTTGATTGTAAATTACGAAATTTTATATTATTATAAGTAAAAAGAACCTTGTCTGCCTTTCCAGAGCCACTACTTTCAAACATGGCGCCTGATTTAAAGAATATTAGGCCAGTAATTTGAGGAAAAACGGGAAATCTAATGCAAAAAATGTGAGAAAAGTTTTTATTATTTTAACTTGTATATATGTGTTTAGGCACATAAAAAAAGAAATCGCTAACGCGGGAAACCAAGGGAAAACTTTTACTGCCAAAAAAGTCAGATATTTTGATATTTCTTTGTTTTTTTCACCTATAACTCCTAATTGATACACCAAAGTAGAAAATGTTTTCATTAATAAATTAAAGGAAGTTAAATTGTGCGTCGAACACGTACGAGAACATTATAATTTGGTTACGTGGTAAGGTATAAACCACGGCCAAGCAATGCTGATTTTTACCAAATTTGTCAAAAACTGAGGCAAATTACTATAAATTGCCCTGTAACATGGAAATGAATTCCTTAAGAGGAAAAACCATATAATCAAAGTTGTAGAACATCAAATTTTTCGTGAGTACCAATTAATTTAATGTAAATCATTTACTTCGAAAAAAAAAACTGTAATATCCAGATGATTAGAAATTGGTAATAAAGATAAACGTGATTTTGAACAGTATAAGTGTCTATTCTACTGAGTTATTTTTGTTCAGAGTCTGTTACATAATAAGTATAAGCCTCTTTTCCACCTCTCAGCTGCGAAGAGTCGAGGTAAACGATGTGTCGAAAGGTAGCGAATTTCATATAGGAATAACGAATACCGGTTCGAGATATATAATTGGCCTAAAATAATAAAATAAAATAAGCCTCTTTTCCACCTCTCAGCTGCGAAGAGTCGAGGTAAACGATGTGTCGAAAGGTAGCGAATTTCATATAGGAATAACGAATACCGGTTCGAGATATATAATTGGCCTAAAATAAAAATGTCAAGCCTCAGTGGATGCGAAATTTAATGCTCTTAAACTTTGATTCTCTGGATTTTTTCTATTATTGAATTCATTTCCAAGTTACAGGACCATTTATAGTAATCTCTCTCAGTTTTTGACAAATTTGGTAAAAATCACCGTTGGTTGATGGATAGTTATATACCATACTGCGTAAACCAAATTATAAAGTTTATGTACTCGTTCGACACAAAATTTAACGTTCTTTTATTTATTCTTTAGAGTATATTTTTTGCTTTAAAAAGTTTTTCCTTCGTGGCCAGCGTCAGAAATTTTGATTTGTACATGTTTAAACGCATATATACAAGTTAAAAAAAAAACTTTTCTCACATTTTTCGCAATGGATTATCCATTTCGATCCTCAAATCACCTAATATTTATTAAATCAGCCGCTATTTTTTAAAGCAGCGGTTCTGGATTGGCAGATATGATTCTTTTTACTCAGAATAAGATACACTTTCATAATTTACAATCAAACCTTCACCTAACTTACAATGCTCGAGGTCCCATGTTCGAATCCTTGCTCATTGCAGAAAAATTATTTATTTTGTTCCATCGGCCGTGGGGCGATCCTGGGGTAGAGAGACACTTCAGGGCCACACCCAGCCTCTACAAAATAGGTACCCTTAATTAAATAATTAATTAAGGCGGAAAACCTGGCGGTTGAGCGTGATCCTGGCCTGATCTCCTTCCTGTACAACCGTTGGCCATTAAACAGTACTTTCCCTCAACATTTACTGAACCCATGGGTTGTAGTGGTACAGGATTCTCAAAAATAAAATTTCAAATTTGTTCGCTGAAAAAGTTTCTTTTTATAACATGGTGTCATTTACTTCGACATAAAGATTAGTTCTTTATAAATTATTCCATATTTTAAAATCGGGCTCAACATACTAACATCGAAGGGAAGTCTTCTTAACAAATCTTTCGGAATAAGACAAGAATTATATATATAATCGGCATAAATAAGAAATACTGACAAAGTCTCAACAACTAGATGAATCGCAGCTATTTGGCAGCAATGCTCGAAGTAACCTGCATAGAGTATAGATACCCTTCCTGGAACAGCAATCAGATTTAGCTTCGGCCTATAACCTCTTCCTAAATACCAGCTTGTATTTGGTCCCTCCTCGTTATCCCTCTCTATAGAGTGTACTCGATAGAGTTATCCATTAATTAGAGGATGTCCAAAAACGCAAAAAAAATATATATGTCAAAGTAGTCCGAAGGAATTTTATCCTTATGATTTCCTAAAAATGGAAAAAAAAAATGTGAAATAGAAAAAAAAGTCTTTTATTTTTTTTTATTGAGAAATAATACATTTTGCCACACTTAAGGACACAGAGTACTAACGCTGAGTGAGGCACATTCATACCATAAATACAATACAATAAAAAATTATATATATATACATCTATATAACAAAGGCAAAAACTATAATAAACCAAGGAAATGTAACTTAGAGTTAAAATTAAATAAAATAGAGAAATTCGTAGCAAAATGAAATAAATTATAAGTAAAAGAAATAAATAGAAAAACATTCATACTTAATAACAATAAAAAAAAAAAAAAGTCTACATATATCTGGAAACATTTTAATCTATGAGTTTTTTTCTCTTAGAAAACTCATTTCCAAGCTGAAGGACCATTAATAGTAATTTGTCTAATTTTTTTGACGAATTTGATAAACAACAGCGTTCGTTGACCATAACTTTCGATTGCACCACTAAACCAAATTATTAATTTTAGGTAATCGTTCGACGCACAATTTAACTTTCTTCAATTTCTTAAAGAGGGCGTTTTCCACTTCAATTTCCCGTGTAGGAATTATAAGTAAAAAAATATTTTAAAAATCTGACCTTTTTTGTTAATAACAAATTTTCCCTCGCTGGCCCGCTTTGGAAATTTTATGTTCTAAATTTCTCAGTCAATATATAAAAGTTAAAAATATAAAAACTTTTCCTACATTTTTTACTTAAATTACTGGTCTAATATTCTTTAAATCTTCCGCCATTTTTAGAGGTAACAAGATCTGACTGAAAGACTCTCATTTTTTTAAACGTAAATGTTAATAATGTTAATTTAATAAAAATTAAATAAATATATAAAGAAAACGCTTTTAAAATTTTTATTAAATAATGTCGATTTTCCCTATGGGCTTTCGGACTATAATGCTAAGCCGATCTTCTTTGTTTTCGTTCTGATAACCTGATAACGTCTACAGAAGAACTCAAAGTTATAATCTAAGAATAATTTAACTGTCTTTATGTTTAACGAAAATTGAACAAAAAAAAAAACCTAGCTCACCAACAATATTTATAACATCTTTTTCCATAAAGTGGGTATTCAATTATGTGTGTCACGTAGATATTGCTATATAGCTATTAGGAAATAATAAACCATTTCAAAGATTTTTTTTTTTCTTTCATAGTGTTTTCACCAAATGTTTTAGGTTTTTGTTATTTAGAGCTTAAAGGTGTAAAATCCCGCGGTCATCTACGCCTATCCAACCTTCATTTTAATAATCCCAACACTAAATAATGAAGTAAAAAAAGAGAAATTTAAATTTTGTTTATCAAATTGTTAGCTTTAAGAAAAATTATCACTAATTTGAGTCCCAATTTGTTTAGAATCAATACGTAACCAGGATACTCTAGGTGAATGTGGCTCACTATGAGACCATCCTAGCAATGTTGGCATTTTACTGCAGGCAAAACCATTTCGAATCAAGTTAGATTATTGATAATTTATATTTGAATCCAACTCATGATAGATAATTAATTTTTGGTAGTGTTGTCCAAAATCTTGTCTTGAACTTTGCAAGACTAAGACCAAGACAAGTAAAAAAAAAATGTTTTTTGTGAATAAAAATTAATCCAAAATAGTTACTTATACTTAAACATTTTAGGTAGTATATGTAAAGAATTGGTGTAACCAATATACTTTTGCATTTAACTCTTCCAAACCCTACACCATCACCTTAATATACCATTTGTCCTAGACCTTATCCAATCAAAATTCTCCAAATTTCAGCACCATCCATCCCTATAATCCTCCAAGAAGGTTAAAACGGCAGTGACCCCGCGACCTTTTATAGTTTGTAAATATTGGAGTTCTGGCAATGGCCAGATTCTCCACACACGACATGAATATATGGCTAAAGTACTCTTGCTCAATCTCCACTTGGTTTAGCCCCCGTGACGCGGTTGAGACAGGAGTGGAGGGATCTCTTGGAGTCATGCTTTTCCCTCCACAGTTGGAGGGACACGTCTGGTTTTGAGTTATCTCGCCAAATTGTAAATATTGTATATTGATATGTATGTCTTTTTTTCATTTATTAATTTTTAGGTTATTTTATTCTTATTTATTGTATATATATTATTTTTCTGTATAATTTATTTTATTTATTGTACATATAGTGTGAATGTGATCTTTGAACACTGTTATAAATGTCTTTGAGACAGTGAAATGTCTGATACATAAGCTTAAAAAAAAAATAATTTCTTCCAATTTTTCATTCGAGCTTAATTAGGTTCCCCTATCTAAAAGATTGCAGTAATATTTTGGTTTATTATTTTCAATAATGAAACATTGTGATCGACCAAAAAATTCAAAAACATAACCCCCTCTCAAAATTTGAGGTTTCACGTTTCAGGACGCGTAGAATTCGAAAAACGAATAAAAAATTTTTTGTCCGTCCGCCGCCCGCCGTACGCCGTCCGCGGACCGCGCATTTTCCCCGAAACTACTGGACCGATTTTTTTCAAATTTTGATATAAAATCAGAGGTCACCCGAGGATGATCCTCCTTCATCGACATTAGTCTCCGCCATTAACTTTTAAAATGGCGCCAAAAAATCCTTTTATCGACGCCCTTTAAATTTATCTATATAACATACTTCAACGAAAAGAAGCTGGAAAAAGTTACAAGGAATGGCAAAATTAAATTCCGAATAACTCGAAAAGTTTTTAGTTGATAGTGTATATAGTTTTTCAAAGTTTACGAAATTTTCTTTAAAAAATCGTTAAAATCGGACAATTAGGAGCAAAGATATGGTCTCCGGTTTTTTTTTATGTGTTCTACTCCAAATGTTATATCCTTGGTTTGGTTTTTAAATTTTAAATGTGTTACTGAGCTAATGCTAAAGAAAAACAGTTTACTCCACTAATTGGAATCACCTTTTGTTTATTTTTTTTTGTAGATGTATAATTGTTTGGAGATAATATACCATTGTGAAATTATTTGCAGCGTTTTTATAGTAATAGTCTAATGGCTAACTTCATGACTGTTGCGAGACTTTTTCGCAAGACCAAGACCAAGACAAAGACTGAGTGCTCAAGTCTTGGTCTCGCATTCGGGCAACACTAATTTTCGGTTATCTAAATATTCATAGACTTTTTTTTTAAATCGTTATCAGCTTGATGAGAAAAACGTAATGGGAGGTATACCACGGATCTGTTAAACCCCCTCTTCGATGGTGTTATCAACTTGTTATCAGCAGATTTCCAGTAAACAATAAGACCTTCCCTAACCTTGATCTGCACCTCGATTACTTCTTCTCAGAGATCCCATCTTGAAAGATCTAATTAACGATCTCGGCAACTTCTTTTTTTCTTTTATAGTTTACTTGTGTAATTGTATTAGTAATAAAACGGTAAAATGTAATAGCCTACCTTGAATATCATTAATGGCTACTGGGAATATTTCTATATTATAAGAAATTATTCTTATAATCTGAAGACACGCTGCTGGAGTGACGATAGAAATTCAAGTTTATTGGCGTTAATTCTATAGTAATATATCCACCAATTATAGAAAATAATTGGTTAAAATTTCTAATAAATTTCGGAAATAAAGATGTTCTGTTGCCAAATATTACCTTTTCCTTTATTAAGATAACAATCTTCATTCACATTAGCGTACATTTCTTTGTGATGTTCGTTTTGCCTGTGATTTTCAATTATTATATATTCTTCAATGTACGATTGACAAGTACTATTACCTAATCCAAATAATTTATTTTATACCTTTTTATTATATTTTTGTCTTGAATCCTTGGATTTTGTTGTCTTCATAATAGTCCTTTTACTGCTAAAAAGCAGGTATATTTTGTACATTTTGTGTACAAGTATACATTGAAAGGTATATTTTGCTTTTTTTTCGTTTCTGAGTATATTTTCTACATCCCACTTGGATAAACGTCTTACTTGGAATCCTCATACTAGACTGAAGAAACTGCTCGACGTTTCCGACTGCTTCAACACTTACTAGACAAACGCTCTAAACTTTCAATTAATTACAAAAGACTTATCTAGATAACTATAATAAGATCTATATATGGACATACGGAGTTGAGCTTTAGGACTCCACCAAACCATCGAATTCCTATCGTATCCAATCCTTACAATACAAAATCCTCCGTAAAATCCTTAATGCTCCATACTTTGTCACAAATAAAACCATTCATAAAGATCTTAATGTACCATATGTCGCTGATTTAGCTCAAGCCAGATATCTATCCTTTCATGTTAACTCCAGTCCCATCGAAATCCCCTTGTTTCCACCCTTGCTTCTTCCTCGATCCCTGATAATCCTCCTAGGCGACTGAAAAGGAGATGACCTCGTGATCTTCTTACTTAGAATTATTTAGGTATGATTTACCACTGGGTAGTATCTCTTTAAGCCTGTACATGCCATTATTTATAATTTGTGCATACTTACTAGTTGTATTTGTATACAGTCGTAAATTTCATAATATAAAAAAAAAAATTTCTACATCTGTAATATAAAAGGAGATGAGGCTCACCTCAGGCTTGAGTTGACCTTATCCTCTAGAGCTTATAACTAAATTAATGAAACATCTATCTCATGTGAGTTGTTGCCAAAATTTTGGAATTTTGGCTAGTAATAAGTAGTTGAAAAGAGGGTTTGCCAATTGTTGGGACTTTTCCAAAAATTATTTTTTTCGTTTTGCGAGAAATTCTTTTACTGTTGATAAATTTAGTGCTGCTTGTATATCTAATGTTTCGATTCTCTGCATCGTGGTTCCTCTAACAATTTTTTTAACAATTATTCCATTTTGGAAATATTGTAATCTTTTCCCAGTTGTTTTGCTGACATGATCAATCAGAGGTGCACCATACAACAGAGCCGGCCGTATTATACTTGTATAGACTAGAAGCTTTAGGCGTAAAGATAGGTTTGTTGTCCGAATTAAATTTTGGAGTCTGTGCGTCTTAGATCTTACTGTTATATTTTTTTTGTCAAAATGTCTGGTAAATTTTAAATGTCTATCAAATTGAATACCGAGATATGTTAAGTCAGTCGATAATTTAATACTGTTGTTGTTAATTTTGAATTAATTTGTCATTTTCTTTTTTCCTTTTTGGTGTGAAAATATAATTCCTATCGTCTTTTCAGGATTTACACCTATGTTTATGATTTTTAGCTGTTCTACAATTTTTTCACAATTTCCGCTTCCTGCATAGCTTTTTTGGCATTCATACTGCTGCTTGAAACAGCTACGTCATCAGCAAATGGTGTCACAGCGGCTTGGTTCAAATTTTATTAAACTGATGCATTCTCGGTAAAGCGAAAATGAACAGCATTTACAGTCTTACATCATTTACCGAGACTTTTAATAACCGTTTTTTTTTGTTATTTTTTATTACCTCCTATCATTGTGTTCATAAAAAAGAAGTTTCAAAAAAATCGTTTTGAAGACTCCTTGCTGATACATTTAAAATTGTCCGGTAAATAGAGACGTATCTTAAAAAAAGAGGTCTTTATCAAGTAGTTGCAACTTTATAAATTAAATAATATTAAAAATAAACTAACGTATGTGTTTGGGAACACATCAACAAGGCGATTAATGATATGAAATATAAATTATAAATAATAGCTCATTACAAAGAAGATGAATATGCTGAATATCTGCTGAATATATGCTGAATGAAATAATGAATAATATGCTCGCATACAGTACCCAGGTCCTTACTAGATATTTTATATAATAATGAAGTTAAAGTTAGGTTGGTATTAAATTTTTTTAAATTTAATGATTTGCTAAAAAAAATCAAGGAAGGAGATGGTCCGTCGGTCATAAATAGTGGCAATACTATTTTATTAAAAGCCAACGTTTCGACCCGACTTCGCAAGTCTTCTTCAGGGCTAGAACGGACAAGATACAAAAAGATATAGAGAATTGTGAAAGTTACCTGATATTCAGACAAAAAAATATAAATTATTTTACTACTTACCCCCTCACTATTTCCCAACCAGGTCAGCAAATTTTTCCAAAGATCCTTACTCAGATTTTCCAGTTCTAAGTGAAACTCCTTTCTAGACACACCTGTAAGTCTCTATTTTCATTCTTCTAATTTTATTTATTTATATTTTTTCATTCTCCACATCCCTTTATCTCTATTATTTCATATTAAATCTGTTTTCCTTTTCTTTCAATCTCTCCTGTAGATCTGTAGAAGTATATTCACAATTGCATATACTATATTATATATTATATACTACAACAATTGTTACCATCCATTTACTTCAGTTTAGGATCTTGTTACTAAACTTATTCTGTTTATATTTTAATGTACTTCCTGTTTTAATTTTAATAAATTTATTTACATTGTTTATATTTTTTTGTCTAAATATTATGTAACTTCCACAATTCTCTATATCTTTTTCTATCTTGTCCGTTTTAGCCCTGAAGAAGACCTGCAAAGTCGGGTCGAAACGTTGGCTTTTAATAAACTAGTTTGCCACTATTTAGTCTATTTATGACCTCCATGCCGGACCATCTCCTTCCTTAATATTACAATGGTCAACTATTAAGTATTATTTATTTTATTTCTAAAAATAATTTTGCATTGAGGTAATTGAAATAAAGATTAGATAGGCGTTGATAACCTCGGAGTTTTACGCCTCTAAGCCCTAAACAAAAACAGGTATGCAGGCCCATTTTTATTTTCTGAGAAATTTTAGCTTATATCTGCAATAACACTGGTTATAATTTGGATTTCGGCAATATATTCTCCTTTTCGCCTCTCGAGGACGGCGTGCGTTAAGATATTTTTTTTTAATAATTGATTCAAGGAAGATGAAATGATAAACATTTCCGTCGCTTGTAATATGCAGGTCCGATTTTTATTTTCTGAGATATTTTAATTCATATGCAAGAAACTTTAACTCCGACATCAGGCGACTTTACCCGGGCGTTGCATATTTGAGATCTGACGGCTGTCTTATTCACTCTCCAAAAAAAAAAAGTGCAAAACGCGAAGAAATTTTCACTTCAGAAAAAGTTTCAAACGTTCAATGATAGCAACTAACAAGAAAAAATTGCAATCACTGTTGAACACTTTACATTAGCCACGACTTTAGATTTTTAAACCAAACCTACAATTACTTGATAATCGGAAAAATAAATAGATAACACATATTTGAAATTAAATAAGCAATTCGGCTTTCGCACATTCCATTCGACGACACATCAATTGCACAGAGTTACAGACTATATTGCTGGAGCTTTAGAACAAAAACTATATGCAACAGGAGTATTTTTGGATGTTGCTCAGGCGTTTGATAGAGTCTGGCACCAGGGTCTTCTCTTTAAACTTAAGACTATACTTCCATACACGTACTATCTTATCATTCAATCTTTCCTCTTCGACAGATTTTTTTAAGTTCGGCAGGGCTCGGATGTGTCTTCAGTCCGTCCAATCTTGGCCGGAGTTCCCCAAAGTTCAATACTAGCCCCTCTACTTTACATCATATACACTTACGATATACCTATTGACGATGAGATCTTGACAGCTACATATGCAGACCATACAGCAATCCTCACAAAACATCAAGACCCTACACAGGCCTCACTAACTCTACAACATCATTTGCATAAACTACAAGATTGGTTCACACTATGGAAAATTTGACTTAATCATGACAATTCCAAACATATAACATTTACTCTCCGAAAAAACAACTGTCCTCCAGTTTATATTGACAACAATCAAATTCCTCAAACGGACACGGTACTTTACCTTGGACTCACCTTTGACAGAAGGATGACATGGAACCCTCATATTAAAGTGAAACTTAACATAGACACTTAACAAACGACTCAAACTACTTTACTCTCTTTTTGCCAAATCTTCAAAACTAAAATTAAAGCAGAAACTGAATACATATACATACTTACTTAAGCCCATATGGACATACCCATCACAAATATACGGCATCGCTAAAATTGTTATAAAAATAAAATTAATAATACTAATAATAATATTAATAAAATTATTGCGACTCATAACAAAAGCACCTTGGTACGTGAATAACAAAACTCTACATACTGACCTCCACTTTCCAACAGTTGACCAACATATAACGACCCTATATCAACGATTTTACACAAATTTAAATGGACATAATAACAGACTTATAAGAGACATGGCCACAGCTGACATACCTCAGAACATGAGGAGGAGACTAAAAAGGCGTTGGATGAGGGATCTCCTTCCTTAGACAACCTAAGTAATTGGAACAAGTTAGGGAAGAGGTACTGCTGAGTACTTTCCTTCCCCATGCCTGTCATGTCATTATATCATTATCGCCATCACATTTGCTGATTGTCAACTTATTGTTGACAGGCACAAATACATATTTTATAGACAAAAAAAAAAAAAATAAGTCACCAGAAATTGAACGCCTTCATTCTGACAGATGCTAATTGCAAAGCTCGAACAGTTTCTCCTGTATAGATCTGAAACTGAACATTGAAATTCGAAAATTTTCACGATCGCAATACTTTCTCTTAGTATATATTAGATATATAGGTAAATGCCTTATTTAATCTATGTATTTCAGATATCCATTTCCTCACTTCAGTAGAACAATTACTACATGTACAGATATCTACTCATCTTTCAGAATTTCTATCATAGCAAAAAGACTACAATCCCACCTTATAAGACTCATCAAATACTTTGGAAAATATAAGATAAAACTAAACGAAAAAAAACAGAAGCAATACTTTTCACAAAAAGAAGACCAAGTTTAACTCATAACATGCATATTAAAGACAAGCAGACCCCATGGTCCAATTCAGTGAAATATTTAAGCATTGAAGATGCTAATTGCAAAGCCATAACAATTACTCCTGCATAAATCTACAATATATTTAAAACTGCTTATTTTTACCCTTGAATTTAATCAAAATCGTTAGAGCCGTTTTCGAGGGAATTGTAAACAAGTAATAAAATCAATATAAAGTAAAACTTCCGCTAAGCCGAATTTGGTGAAAAAGTTGGTCTAACATCCCAGGTATATACCCACCTTAAATAATTAACGAATATCGTCTAGTCTCTAAATTTCACCCAGTATTAAATAAGAAATTCAATATAACATTATTAACAAAATGTCTCCGAATTTCAATAGATACTACCAATTATCTTTAAAAAAAATAAGCTGGTTTTATATAAAGCAGTTATCCGCCCTATAATCTCATATTCTTCCGTAGTATGGAGTTATACTATAAGTCTAATAAGTCTTTCTATAAGTCTAACTAAAGAAAACGTAAAGTGATTCAAACCATTTGCATGAGAATCATAAATAACTACCCACAATACACAAAAATATCCACTATATTAAATATTAACAGAATTGCATCTACCAGCAATGAAACATTACATTTCTTTTAAAACACAAAGAGCTAACAACTATACCTGATAATCCAATGATCCAAACAATAGGAAACTATGACAAGAGATCACTGAAACGGTACACACACCAACTCACGACTCAAACTGCGTAAAGGTGTGGATTCAAACCTTGAAGGGGTGGAGATTCGAAGACCTGACAAAATCGAGACAGGACTGCGGAATTCATTCCGCCAACACTAAATCGGCTATCAAGAGCCGTTACAATTACAGTTATTTTTAAGCTTTGATCAGTATATGTTATCGCCATTAAACTTGTTATTAATAAAAAGTATTTACAATGTGTATACATATTTTTTTTTGTCTTCAATTTTTCATCCGCACCTGTCGTTGATAAGTCCATTGTGATGTCCGTGTAGTTTCAGATGAAATCGGGAGTAAAGTGTACGTATGTGCTGGTCAATGGTTGGTTGTCTTAGGTCGGTATGTAAAGTCTTGTTGTTGACATACCAGGGAGCTGCAGTTATTAGTCTTAAAATTTTAGATTGAAAGGATTGTAGTTTTTGTAAGTGAGTCTTTTTTGCTGAACCGTAAATCTGTGAGGCGTATGTCTAAATGGGTTGGAGCAGGTAAGTGCATGTATTGAGTTTTTGTCTAATTTTCAATTTTGATTTAGAAAACAGTGAGTATAGTATTTTCAGTCGCTTGTTCAAAGTATTTCTTTTCATTTTGACGTGTGGGCCCCAGGTCATCCTTCTGTCAAATATTAGTCCGAGGTAGCGTATACTGTCCGTCTGAGGAATTGGATTGTTGCTGATATAAACTGGTGGGCATGTTTCTCGTCGAAGCGTAAATGTTATGTGTTGTGATTTGTTATGATTTAATCTAATTTTCCAGAGTGAGTCGGGCGAGCTTGTATGGCGCTGCCAGGTAGCGGGTAGGCGAACTAGTTGTTCTTCGTAGCTAGAGGTGGGAATCAGTTGCCACTATAAAATAATATGTTAACAGTGAAACAAAAAATCTTCTCGAGCGTGATCATGATAAGATGTGTAAATTAATGTGGCCAGAAGCATGTAACTATTATTATGCCTTTTTGTGTTGTAGAAATATATATGCAATTTTTTTTATTTTACTTTTTTTTGTAGGTCAGTATAAATAAAAATATATATACAAAGAGTCCCTAACTTCGTAAGTGGATAAGCTATAGTAAATACTGCTTTAATATCAGCGCCATTGTTTAAAACAGCGTCAATATTTATTTAATCATCGCTGGATTAACGAGTTCATCATTTAATACAGTTAAGCGACTTCCTTATCCTAATTGCTAAGCTTCATTTGTTTTTCTGTTGTTGTTTTTTTTCTCGAATAAGGAGGTTATTCCATATTTAAACATTACTACAAAGCAGATAACAATTGAATACACGCAATGCAACGTCAAGTATATCCACCCAATAATCTTTGGAGAGATTATAATGCGATAATTATGACGTTAATGAATCCCGACAATCCACTGTTCGATAGCATGTGATATATTGTACACTTATCTATACTGTTAATACCATTAGTAATATCATTAAAGATTTCATTGGCTTAGTCAAATGGTAATATTATTTATAGCATATATCGTAATAGTTATATTTAAGCTTTAAGCTTCGCAAAAGTCTCGTTCACATGGTGAGAGTTTTCTGGTGTGACGATACAGTCAAAACATTTTGAAAGTGTGGCACTAATAATTTATACTGTCATAGTAGAAGGTCGTCTTAAATTACGTTAAAGAATACAAATAGTTTTATTTCCGAGTAATTTTTGAGAATATAACCATAATATAACATAGAAACTTCCGAACTATCTCGTTTCTAACGTTAATTCTTCTGTAATCCCTGATAATCCTCCGATATAGGATTTTCATGATTTCCTAATGTGAAAAATTGTTTGACATGAGGCTGAGTTAGAGAGTTGGAAAGGTAAAAAATAGTGTCGAAAAACAAATCATAACATGTTTTATTGAATATATTGATTAAAATATCTCAGAAAGTAAAAAATCGGACATGCACACTGTTTTTTTTTTTTTTAATTTCTTTATTGAGTATTACAACAATCTGTCTCTTGTAAATTGGTTATAGTGAGGTAGGATGACATTCACACTATATGTACAAAAAATAAAATGAAATAAATAGAAACAAAATAATAATCAAAAGTATATACAATAGATAATAAAATAAAATAAAATAACGCATACTGTAAGCGAAGGAAATTTTCAGCATTTCCTTTATAATAAGCTGTTATTTATAATTTATATTTCATATTATTAATCTCGCCTTGTTTTAACTTCTATTGTGAGATCTACAGCACACACATCAGTTTTTTTTTTCATAAATTAGGTCTTGAAAATGAGTTAATATTCAGATATATTAATACTTTACTGTATTAATATTTACTAATAAAGTACCTAAACATTGTTATTAAATTATTTATCGTAAAGGCCAACGGGAGGTGAAAGAATACACAGTTTCACTATCCTTTACACAGTTTATACAGCTGACAACCTAACCCATCATAACACTGTTATTATCAGGTATGCCGATGATCCATGTGTCCTATCCGTTAATCGCACATCACAAACCTTGAAGAATGGTGACCAAACCGGAGGATTAAAATAAATTCCGTCAAATCACATTTACCCTTCGCCGTAAACCTAAGACCTCCTGTCCTACAGTTTCCTTTAATAACACCCCAATTATCGCTGTTGGACAAATCCAATATATTGGGCTCAACTTGGACCAACGTCTAACTTGGAATCCTCATACCAGATTGAAACGACAAAAAACCGCTCGACGTTTCCGACTACTCCAACACTTACTAGACAAACGCTCTAAGCTTCCAGTTAATTTCAAAAGGTTCATGTACATGACTAAGATAAGACCTATTTGGACTCACGGAGTTGAGCTTTAGGGCCCCACTAAGCCATCAATTTCCTCTCGTATCCAATCCTTACATTCCAGAATCCATTGTAAAATCCTCAATGCTCCTTACTTTGTCACAAATAAAATCATCCATAAAGACCTTAATGTTTTTTATGTTTCTGTCCAGGCAAATACCTATCCTTCCATAACGAACTTCAGAACCATCCAAACTCTCTCGTTTCTAATCTTGCTTTCTCCTCGATCCCTGATAACCCTCCGAGGCGTCTGAAAAGAAGATGACCACGAGATATCCTGTTGTAAATACATTTTTAGAGTGCTACCACCTTACACATCATCCAAATCCCTTTGCACAATCTCTATCCAGCACCACCCATCCATATAATCCTCCAAGGAGGTTAAAACGACAGTGGCCCCGCGATCTTTTATAGTTTGTAAATATTGGAGTCCTGGCAATGGCCAGATTCTCCACTCACGACATAAGTGTATGTGGCTAAAGCACTCTTGCTCAATCTCCACTGGGTTTAGCCCTAGTGACGCGGTTGAGAGATGAGTGCAGGGAACTCCTGGAGTCATACTTTTCCCTCTACAGTTGGAAGGACAAGTTTGGTTTGGAGTTCTCTCGCCAAATTGTAAATATTGTATATAGGTGTGTATGTGTTCTTTTTATTTATTTATTTTTAGGTTATTTTATTCTTATTTATTGTATATATATTATTTTTCTGTATAATTTATTTTATTTATTGTACATAGAGTGTGAATGTGATCTGTGAACTCTATTATAAATGTCCTAGAGACAGATTGTAATATTTTTCAATAAATAAGTTTAAGAGCTTAAAAGGAAAAAAAAAAAAAAAAGAGTGCTACGAGTGGGTAGTTTCTCAACAAGTGGTTTCATGTTATTATATTCTTGTATTCGCATTTACTGAATGTATTTTTATTTCTAATACAGTTGTAAATATCATCAATAATAAAAAAATTCTGTCGATTTCGCTAAAAAGTCTATCTAAAAAATGACCTTTATTTTTCACTACTCAAACAAAAGACGCATTAAAATCATCACATTTAGGACAAATTATAACTGTAAACTAAGCGTAATTCATTCATTCATTTTCTAAGAACTTAAATAAATAATTATGTCGAGATGGTTGACCGTGATATAATATGAGAAGGAGTTGATCGGGTGGTACGTTCAAATAAATACTAAATTATAGAAATAGTATTATTTAATTATTATGCCAACGTTTCGACCCACCTTCCTGGTCTTCATCAGGACTAAAAAAGATACAAAATATAAAAGGTACATGGTGAAAATAAAATAAATGAATGATAAGTAGATATAAGAAAAAGGTGTCTGATAAAGAAATAATAAGATGATATCAGAGATTATTATATATATATATATATATATATATATATATATATATATATATATAGAAGATACAAACAAAAATAGAAAATAAGTATGAATAAAAATAGATAACAATGGAGAATATAGTATGAAGTGAAGAATAGTTGGGGAGGTCAGTCAAAAAATAAGGCAAAAATAAATGATAATATTTATTTTTACATATGCCGACGTTTCGACCTGAAGTTCAGGCCTTCGTCAAGGCTAAGAAAATAACCAGATAATAAGGTATGAGAAACATAAGTAGTGATGGTAAAAAAACATAATAAAAAAAATAAATAAATAAAAAAAAATTATAATAGAAAAAAAAAGAGAGAATATAGTATGTAAGTTAAAATTAAACAGATTGTGATAGAAGATATGAAATTAGTATACAACAAACTAATAAAGATTACATTTGATAACTGTAGGTTAATAGGTAAAGAAAATGAATGTTAACGAATAAAGAGGTTGAAAATTGAATAAGTATTGATATAGTATAGCTAAAATAAGAATAAGGTAACATAATAATAAGATATCAGTGGATAATAAGCTAGTGAAGGTTATATTTGATTTTTCTTATTTAATATCTACTTATTATTCATTTATTTTATTTTCACCATGTACCTTTTATATTTTGTAGCCTTGATGAAGACCTGCAAGGTGGGTCGAAACGTCTGCAATATAATTAAATAATACTATTTCTATAATTTAGTATTTATTTGACCGCACCCTACGATCAACTCCTTCTCATTAAATAAATAAAAATTAAGCTTTTACCATAAATCTGGATTGTTAAAAAAAATTTCCTTAGAACATTCATTTTAAGAACTTTTTCCTCAAACGTTTTCCAAAAACTTGTAAAATGGAACTGTTTATTAAAGTTCCAAAAAAGTTTCAAATCTTGATTGAATTGAATTCTTCACAAATATATCATGTAAATAAAAATGAATTTGTATTGTCAGTTATCAGGAAAAACTGCCACGCAGATGCTAAAAAATATGTAAGTATTTACATGGCATATCTTTCCTTGTTTCGCAAACCGGCATAACTAATTCATGTCTTCTGGGAAAGAGAAACCTTGCAGTTTGGAAGGTATATGGCACAAATTACGTCATTGGTTTTAAAACTAGTTATTAAATCTGAAAAAACTGTTATTATATCAGAATCATTGCCAAAACCGTTAATTTGTTGACTATATTGATATCAAATCAATAGGCGAGGACAAGAGGAAATAAATATGGATGCTATGAAACTCATTATTTGTTAAAATTTATTTAAACTACATTTTAATACTCCAAGTTATTTCTGTATTTAGAAACACACATATAACCCACTTTCCTGTATATTGTGACGATAATTACTTTGGAAAAAAAGAAAGAAACTAACTATCTGCATGAAATTGTGTGTAAGTGATTCCTTAAGTCCTTTTATATATAATTATTATACTTTAAGAGATATTTTTCCATAAAACATGGATTTTGGGGAGGGCTTCAGTTCGAAAGCCCTACCTCAAATCCTTGTCAATTTGACTGTAAGACATTTATTCGTAAGCTCTGATTATCCGAAACATTAATAATTTTGTCTTATTACTTTCCTACTTATGCTAGCTAGGTAAGGAAAGTGTTGCAATCGGGTCAAATTTCGGACATGCGGTTTTCGACGGATCTATACGTTTCGGAGCCCCCTGAGACCGAGAAACACATTTTTTAGCCATTCGTCTGTCTGTCTGTGCCAAGATTTTCTCAGGAAATACTGAACCGATTTTGTTGCTTCTCTTTTTATTTCCTACAAGCTATTCAATTTCCAATGTAGATTACGGTTTCATATCTTGGTGTCAGAAAGGGGTGAATGAGAGAATAAATATGATTAAGTGAAAGTAAGAAAATCTGTTGTCCGCATCACACAATCTGCTATTTCCTCTAGTTTTATCAGAACTTATTTTTTGACAATACTAAGCTATGGCAAAATGTTTTTGATCAGCAATATTAGGAAGTATTGAAATTTCTACACTGATCTACCTTAAGTCAGTTTACATTGCTTTATTTTATCAAATAAAACGTACTCAAATCTTTTGTTTGATCCATTTTCAGGAAAATGTATCTAGTTCAATTCCTTTTTGTTTCTTCATGAACATATGTAAAGATACAAAAAGTTTTCTGAAATAGGTAGGAAAGTCTTGTGAGTGGACACACCAGATATTTATTTATTATAAACAAAGAACTAATTTTATTATTATCTTTAAAAAATCACTAAACGATAAAAGTAGAGCGTTATGTGATTGTTTTGAATTTGCTTGAAATGAGGGATACGAATATATGTATTCAACTCCAAACCATGAAAAAGAAATCGATGATGTCGGTCTATGTGATATTTTAATATAGATATTTTGGATTTTTAAATTTTCATGAATCAGAAAAAACCAATTGGGCAGTGATGACAGACTCTATAAGTTCATTACTAGCCATTGAACATAACAAACAGACCCAAAACAACTCTCGCAAAAGATGTAAGAAACGTTTGGTGGCTACTAAGGGAGAAGGGCAAAGAAGTAGTGTTCATCTGGGTCCCTTCGCATTGCAGGATCATCGGAAATCAACAAGCAGATCAAGGAGCCAACATGGCAAGAAAGCCGGATACAACATCCGTGGAATCAATTAATGAAATCTCTCTAGAGGATTGCGTTAAAAAAATTGAGGAGAATGTGTGGAACATGTGGCAAAACAAGTGGGAACAAAAAGAATCTAAATTAAAGGAAATTAAACCCTTTGCAGGTTACGAATTGAACATTGTGAGTTCTCGCACTCCTACCTACTAAGAGGACTTGATCCTCCGACCTGCGAGAGCTGCAATGTCAAAGGACAGTAAAGCATATTATTCAGGAGTGGCCTAAATTTGAACCTACAAGGAAAAAATTAGACATGGCACGGAGTCTGAATGAAAATCTACAAGACAGTGAAAGTGCAGCCAAAAAAACTTTAAGGTTTTTAATAGAGATAAAACTATACAAGAGAGTGTAATTTAAAGGTGTTGCCAATGACCCTTCAGGGTAGAGGCAACAAAACATCAACTAAATAAATAAGTTAATAGATTAATCCAGATGAGAAAGAAATATTTCATTTTCAATGACATGGCTTCTAGACTTTCGATTCCCAGTCTACACCACTGCGCAACAGTTCGGTGTGCAGTCCAAAGGGAGGTCAGTGATGGTTCGGGGTGAAATATGTTCTGGGTCAAAGACAGACCTCCGTGTGTTCCGAAGGCGGACGCTGAAAGAAACTTCAATTCTGGAGTTGTGAATTTTTATATGAGATCAAGATTTTGTAAATCCCAACTCCATTCTAAATAGCAGCTCCTTGATTTAAAATAACGGTAGCATTATAGCGAAGCGGTATCCGACCATAGCAGATCTGTTATCCTATCACTGGCTCTGTTATTATTGTCAGTAGCGGCTCGGTATCGCCGACTGCTGGCCGCTGGCTCTGACAGATCTCTACAGCCCGCTGCCTGTCCGGAGTTCGCAATGAGATCTGCCGGCCACGCCCAGGGGCAGGCTGTGGAGTAGGTTTTAATATCTCAACGAAACGTCGGTTATCTTCGACGAGGAGAAAGCTGCTCCCGTTGCGAAAATATACCCCGCCGCCTCAAAAACGAACTGTTATCGTGTTCACAAAAGATAATGGAAAAGTGAGATGAAAGTAGTGCTATTATACAGGTGTCCGTTATATCCTAGAGGAAAAACTGAGAAACCAGACTTCTTAGTGCTTGAATTTTAACCTAGAAATGATATAAAAGAAAGAAATACTTAATTATAATAAAAATTGTGACGTCCGACTGGGATGCTTGTTATTTTTTTTTTACCTTATTTGGTTAATTATTTTTAATTAGGAACCATTGTGATCGAAAAAAAAATTCAAAAACTTAACCTACTATCAAAATTTGAGGTGTTACGTTTCAGGGTGCATAGAATACAATTTTGTTTGTCAGACCGCCGTCCGCCGTCCTCGCATTTTCTCCGAAACTACTGGACCGATTGCTTTAAAATTTGGATTTAAAATCAGAGGTCACCCGAGGATGGTCCTCCTTCATCGACATTTCTATCCGCCTTTTCCTTTCATAATAGCGGCCGAAAAGCCTGGACTGTAGCGCCTAAATTTCGCTAAAGTCTCTTCTCAATACCCTTTAAATTTATCTATTTAACAAATTTCAACGAAAAGAAGCTGGAAAAAGTTACGAGGGATGGTAAAGTTAGATTCCGAATAACTCCAAAAGTATATACTTTTTTGTCGGTATTGTGATAAGATGCTATAGAAGTTTGCGGAATTTCCTAAAAAAAAAACAAAAAAAATCGTTAAAATCGGACAATTAGGAGCAAAGATATGGTCTCTTGTTTTGTTTTTTTATATGTTATATAGTAATGCTAATTTTTTTTTTAGCATTACTAATGATTAAAAAAAAAATGTTTAGTCCAATAATTGAAATAACTTTTTATTATTTTTCCTTTGTCGCTAGGAAGGTAATGTTACTTTAGATATATAACTGTTTAGAAATAATAAACCATCGTGAAATAATTTGCAGTGTTTTTTTTTTGTTTAGTTTTTTTGGAACTATTGACGGTCTTATCAATAAAAACGGTGTTATCGATAAAAAAAATGGTAAGAGTGTATTTAAATAAACATTGTGAAGGTTTAGTTTGTTTGGGCATGTAATGATGTAGACTGTACCGCCAAAACGGCTAAAACGATTTTAATGAAACTTGGCTAATTTCATCTTTTTGAAGCCAATTCAGAAAACAATTTGCGAAAGTCAATATAGATATTTTTTTTAATTAGTGATAAAAATAAGAAATTATGTGTTTCTATTAGATTATTTGTTGCACTCGATAGAGTTTCGACAAATTACTGATCCTTGTTTCAGAAGTTGTATTAAAAAATGACGGAGTTTTTGGTAAATACATAGATTCCTACTATATCATTTATTACATCAATTAATATATATTAAATCAAATGTTTCAATTAAATATTTATGGAATATCTTAAAACATCATTTTTTAGGGTATGATGCAAATAACGATTAGGCAAAGAAAAGTTGATTAGAATAATTTATACACAATTATAATTGTATATATTGTAAATATTATTATTGTGTGGTCTACAGCACACACCGTAGGGTGAACTCTCCAGTTATTGACAGGGAGCCCAGTGATGGACAAGTTACACGATACTAAGTTAAATGTAAATATTAAGCTTCCTAGTTGGTTTTATAAGATTCCAGTTTTTCTATATTGAAGAACAATGTTCTCTATTGACAAATGTTTGTACAAAGTTCCCAAACGAAAATTTCAAAATGCCTATCATTGTTGTTTCTATAGTGCTCTTGAAATCAGTGTGTTCCATACCTTCCTACTCACAGCTTTGCTAAGAGTAAGTTGAACATTTATTTTATCTTAACGGTAACGACCCCCTGTCCATTATCAGAACAATTTAATTTCGATATGTCCATCACTTGTGTAAAAAGTTTTTTTTTTTTTTAAATGGAGATTATACCGGCGTAGCTAAATATTTTTTTTTTAATTTAAAGTGTTAAATAGAAATAGGATACTCTAGAGATTCTAAACATCAAACGGAGAAGTTTATAATTATAAAAATTACGGCAGCATAAGCCTAAAAAGACAAACATTTCCTTAACTATGTCCATCACTGGTGCGCTTACTATACTTTTTTTTGTTTATTGCTTCCTCACTACCGAAGGTCGGGAAGCATTGTTTTCGTGCGAGAAATTAAAAAAATTTTTTTGCTCAGAATCGAAAATTTTCACTCGCGTTTTACGTTTCAGACATCAAGGATCAAATTTGGTTCGGTGTCTGTCTGTCTGTCTGTCTGTCTGTCAGTCTGTCTGTCTGTCAGTCTGTCTGTCTGTCTGTCTGTAGTCAAATCGATGTGACGGGCATATCACCTAGTACCGTTCATCCAATCTTCATGAAATTTTCAGGGATTATGCTGATCGGTGCCTAGATGGTCCCATATCAATTTTATCAAATTCCACCTAGCACTTCCGCTTACACACGCGCAAACGTATATTTTTAGATATGCCAATATTTCAGAAAGGGCTCGTTCGATTTGGCTCAAAGTTAGATAAAAGGTAGACTTTGGTGAAAAAATAATGTAGTGTCAACTTCATTGAATTGCGTCCAACACTTTCTCTTATATGTGCACTACTAGTCCGCCGTCCGCCGTCCGCGCATTTTTTCTGAAACTACTAGACCGATTTTTTTCGAATTTGGATATAAAATCAGAGGTCACCCGAGGATCATCCTCCTTCAACGACATTACTATTCGCCTTCTAGTTTCAAAATGGCGGCCGAAAAACCTGAGTTGCTATAGACTGTAGCGCCTAAACGAATGAACCGATTTTGATGAAACTTCGCTAAAGTCATTTTCTCTACGCCCTCTAAAATCATCTATACTACATACTTCAACGAAAAGAAGCTCAAAAAAAGTTACGAGGGATGGTAAAATTAAATTCCAAATAACTCAAGAAGTATACACATTTATGTCAATATTGTATATGGTTTTTTAGAAGTTTGCGGAATTTCTTAAAAAAAAAAAAAAAAAAAAATCGTCAAAATCGGACAATTAGGAGCAAAGATATAGTCTCTGGTTTTTTTTAGATGTGCTATTGCAAAAGGTTTATCTTTTTTTTTATTTCTGAATGTGTTACTGAAGTAATGCTATTTTTTTATCATATTACTAATGATTAAAAAAGATTTTAGTCCAATAATTAGAATCACCTTTTATTTATTTTTCTTTATAACTAGGAATTTAATGTTACTTTATATGTATAATTGTTTGGAAATAATATACCAAAGAGAAATAATTTGCAGTGTTTTTTTTCAAATTAATTATCGTTTATATATATATATATATATATATATATATATATATATATATTTAAATCTTTCGTGCTGAACCCCTCCTCCAAAATTAAATCTTGATTCGGTAATGTATATACTATTATTACAGCATAAGTTCGTATATAATAATTTTCAACTTTAATTCTGCAATGTGATATTATAAAGGTGATATTTTGTAGTCTGCAACTGATATAAGTAGTCTGCTACTATGGAAAATAGCAGATGAAAATAAAATATGAAATTATTCTAATAAAGCATAAAGAAATATTGAGTTTTTATGCACTCTTGTAAAACAATAAATACATTTATACATAAGACCTTTTGAACTAACAGTATTGAAATTCGTGTTCACTATGCATTTTTTTTTATTTATTTATTTTTTTATTAAGCATAATTAAGTATGGAATATTCAAATACGACCCTCTGTTGTTGAATGTTGAAGGGTAACTGTAATCAGCTATCTCATTCGAAAAATTGTATACCTTGTAATATACAACGGAAACGGTGAGGAAGCTATACTGACCTTACTTGGCAGACGTTTTTTTTTTTTGCATTTGATTTAAAATATAAAGTTTTAAATCTAATACAAGCAACAGAATTTTCCAATATCTACTCCGTTAAAGCCGGTGTTCCCCAAGGCAGCGTCTTGGGTCCCGTGCTTTACATCCTCTTTACTGCTGACATCCCTGTTCATCCCGATACTTTTCTTGCAACATTCGCTGACGACACCGCAATCTTATCATCCAACTCTGATCCCGAAATAGCATCCTTAAATCTCCAAAGTCACCTCACTTTGATTGAGCACTGGTGTAATAACTGGCGCATTAAAGTTAATGAATCTAAATGCCAACATATTACCTTTACACTCCGACGCAATTCCTGTCCACCAGTACTCTTTAATTCCATCCAGCTTCCTTATTCAGACACAGTCCGGTATCTTGGCTTTCATTTAGACCGAAGACTAACTTGGAACCCGCATACTAGACTCAAAAGACAAGAACTCAACCGACGATACGGCCAACTATACCGACTACTAAGCAGAAAATCTAAACTTTCCATTGAAAACAAGCTACTGATCTACAAGACAATACTGAAACCTATTTGGACTTACGGACTAGAACTGTGGGGATCAGCAAAATTTTCTAACATCAAGCGCATCCAATCCTTCCAGTCTAAAGTCCTTCGAACAATAGTCGATGCTCCTTTCTATGTATCCAACAAAACCCTACATCATGACCTTAACATCCCATTTGTCCTAGACCTTATCCCAGAAAAATTCTCCAAATTTCACCAGAACCTTACTTACCACCCAAATCCTCTTGCACAATCTCTATCAAGCATCTCCCATCCCTATAATCCTCCAAGAAGGTTGAAACGGCAGTGGCCTCGCGACCTTTTGTAGATTGTACAAATTGGAGTTCTGGCAATGCCCAGATTCTTCACTCAAGACATGTGTGTATGTGGCTAGTGCTCTCGACCAATCTCCGCTGGCTTTAGTACCAGTGACGCGGTTGGGAGAGTAGCGCAGGGTTCTCCTGGAGTTCCCTCGCCTGATTGTATATAGGTATGCATGTGTTTTTTTTTTTTTTTCTTAGTTTTAATTTTCTTATTTTTTAGGTTATTTTATTTTATTGTCTATTGTATATACTTTTGATTATTATTTTGTTCTATTTATTTTATTTTTTTGTACATATGGTGTGAATGTCATCCTACCTCACTATAACCAATGTCCAACAGACAGATTGTTATAATACTCAATAAAGAAATTTAAAAAGCATAATTAAGTATGGAATATTCAAATACGACCCTCTGTTGTTGAATGTTGAAGGGTAACTGTAATCAGCTATCTCATTCGAAAAATTGTATACCTTGTAATATGCAACGGAAACGGTGAGGAAGATATACTGACCTTACTTGGCAGACGTTTTTTTTTTTCATTTGATTTAAAATATAACGTTCTAAATCAAGTGCAAACAGCAAATTGTAAACAAAGAACCCGATGACTATTAGATAATAAGAGAACCACCGGCTAAATTGCCCTTCACATCGGGAACATTGATATCCACTCCGTTCGATCTCAGCCAGAACGCTTAGCCAACCTCTACTCTCGAGACCCCCGGGCTGTATACCTCGCCCATGCCCTGATCTCAGATACTCTCCGGATCTCGAGATGTTTAACTCGACAGCCACAAACCTTCGCACGCTTTCGAAACATTGCCAATATCATAATTACTGACCCGGACTTAACATGTTGCAAACTCTAGTCCTATCGAGAAGGTTGGTTCTACAAGAAAGAGGTTTCATTATCTTTTAACCTAGTGTCAAGCTGTGGAGGTCCGAAGTCGGTTTTCAAACGAGACCTTGTTATAAACGAAATTCTGAAAGTTAATGTTTGTTTTCGCAAAGATATTGAAATTCAAATCATGATTTCCGACTACTTCAGCATTTAGTAGACAAACGCTCTAAGCTTTCAATCAATTACAAACGACTCATATATATGACTATAATAAGGCCTATTTAGACTTACGGAGTTGAGCTATGGGAATCCACTAAATCATCGAATTCCTCTCGTATCCAATCCTTACAATCCAAAATCCTTCGTAAAATACTCAATGCTCCCTACTTTGTTACAAATAAAACCATCCATAATGACCTTAATGTTTCTTTTGTTTCAGATCTGGACCAATCCAGATACCTATCCTTCCATAACAAACTGCAGAACCATCCGAATCCTCTCGTTTCAAACCTTGCTTCCTCCTCGATCTCTGATAGCCCTCCGAGGCGTCTGAAAAGAAGATGGCCTCGGGACCTTCTAATATAGAACTTTGATTTGAGTTCTACCAATGGATAGTTTCTCTTCATGTTGTACATGTCATGCTACCAATGTCACATTTACTTGTTGTATTTTTAATGTAATACAGTTGTAAATTTCATTTAAAAAAAAAATCATGATTTACTAGCTCCTACCAATTAAATCAACTAATAGTCCGTAGTGCAGACCCCTTTTTATCAAATTATTAATATCCGGCTGAAACTTCATAAATACCTTCATCTCATCCTAACCTACAACTAATTAATTTACGAAAATTCTCGGAATTGGGCAAACTTTGTCTCTACTCTACTAAAAAGTAGTAATTACATATTTGCTTCCCACTTAAATCGTAAGATAAATTGAGCAAAAAGTCGGAAAAAATGGTGGCCTTCAAAAATATTGAGCCGTTTGGCCTATATAACTTCATTATTTTGACACTTTGGGGGTGTAGATCACGCCAAACGGCTCAATATTTTTGAAAGTCGCAATTTTTCATGACTTTGGCCTCAATTATCTTACGATTAAAGTGGAAAGCAAATGGGCATTTACGAGTTTGTATAATCTAATTAAAGAGACAAAGTTTACTAACTTCCAAATTGAAAACGCCCCAATAGCAAGAATTTTCTTAAATAAAATAGTTGTTGGCTACGATGAGATGAAGCTATTTTCAAAGTTTCAGCCGGATGTTAATAATCTGATAAAAAGGAGTCTGTACCACGGACTATAAATGTTTCTGAGGAAACTTTATTTTAAACTGTGTAAGTTTTATGATGCGCGCGCATCGGATCATATTTTTTCATAAACATTCACGAATTATTGAGGTCTTATTGCAATCACTATTTTATATATTTGATTTAATGAATAACATTATTAATACAACCTCTTAAATGATCTATGTATATTTCTAGTAATTTTATTCATTGTAGCGAAATCTTCTCGAATATTCAACTACCTTCATCCTAAGTCTTAAGCACCGATCAGCTGTGTACGTGACGAGAATTTGGAATAATTGCGTTTATTTCTTCTCTCTACGAGGATCAAAATGTGCAGATGAAATATGACCACGAATTCTTCCTAATTCCTTAAGTATTCAAGAATTATTACAAGATATTATTACAAAACATAGATACCTATTAAGGATTCTGAGCCATGGTCACTCACGAACGTGTCTACTAATATATTATATGTAATACATTATATTAAAGGTGGCTGGGTCTCCACACTTTGGAACAGGTTTGGTGGAGTCTCTGTGCTGAATTATCGAAAATTATTTCGAAACTTCAAGCGTTAACTATGCCTAATTATCGTATTTCGAAGATTATTTCTCACATCTTGATGACTATCAGAAATGGAATTAAGGTTACCTTAAAGACTACGAAGATAATGAAATGAAAATATATTTTATTATTCTGGGACTGTTGTCCCTTTAGAACAAATTATAAGTACAGAATACATGTATGTATGGTCATAAATAAATTAAATATTTACAATATTAGATTATTCAAAAGTTAATTAAAAGTAAAAATACAGAAGAAGAAAGAGGAAAATACTAGAAAAACGTACATACATATATAAGACAGTCAAAGGAAACTAAAATGACAGTAATAGTTTCTTCGTTGTACTTCGTATAGCTCTCTTAGGTATATTTCGTAATCAGTCAGATTGAGAAAGGAATAGGTGTTTCAAGAGGAAAGGTTTGAAAGACGAAACTGATTATGCGTGTCGAATATCAACATGAATGGAATTCCAGAGGGAAGCTGCTTGAAATGCAATGGATTCGTCAAACGCATAGTGAGGAGGAGGATAGAGGTCGGAAGTACGAGATCTAGTGTGACGGGATTGGATGGAGTATTTAAATTGTAAGCTGTGAAAAATATAGGAGAGTCGATGAGTTCTAATGATCTAGTACAGAAAGGTAGCTAATAAGTAATGAAAGCGATAGGATGGATAGAACAACTTCAACTGGGTGTAATACTGGGTTATATGTGTATCTTTTGAGATTCCTAAAACAATAAGTAATGCGCTAATCATAAGGCCGTTAAAGTTAGGCCTCGAAATCTCCCTAGAGTCCACCGTACACCATACAACCATAGTCGAAGTGGGAGAAAACATGAGAGGAAACTAGGAGTTAACGATACATATATGGAAGGAGATAACGTAGACGATTGAACTGTTTTAGTGTGGAGATTGTACGACGGGAAATTTGGGAGATGTTGGGTTCCCAGGAGAGAGTTTGATCAAAAGTAACATCTAGGTTTTTAACGGTGTTGTGTAATAAGATAGGTGAGTTCTTCAGAAGAAGATTGGAGGATACCGGGAATGATTTGATGAGTGAGGGGGGGGGGGTCAGATCAAGATGGCTTTCGTCTTCTCGGCGTTCAGAGTGCGCCTGTTAAAGTTTGCCCCCAAGCACATATTTTATTAATATCATCTTAGAGTTTTAGAACTTCTGAGGATTTTAGAATTCTGAGGAATCGGTTCGGATTGAAGAAGAGATAAATCTGAACTTCGTCGGCATACAGGTGGTATTAGCAGTGCAGGATTGAGGATGGGGGGTTGGTCATTTATATAGTGGAAAAAGGGTGGGTGTGATAAGAAAGAGACTTGTGGGACACCTCTGGAGAGGTAGAGATTCTTATGGGGGCCTATTAGAAATTACAACATACTGGGAGTGACCGACAAGGATTGGAACCAATTAAGGGCACTAGATGAAAAGGAGATATTTTGAAGTTTGGTTAGGAGGATGTGTACTGAACCAAAAGCTTTGGAAAAGCCAAGGAGAATAATAATGGTTAGTTTCTGCTGATCTATGGCTGTATGAAGGTGTTGGGAAATTTTGGTTAGGGCTCAATACGTGATGTTTTGATTAGTAATGCCAAATTGAGTAATGCTTGCTTCGACAGACTGTGACAAATCTCCGAAAAGAGTTTGTTCAATCAAACCAGTTCAATTAATTATTGAACATTAGTATTCAACTCTCAACGTTTATCATTATATTTAATCACGTGGTTTGTTTTTGTTTCGAGTAAATCTTTTTTTTCTAATTTCACCTACATATCTACCTTCCTCCGTGCTGGCTTATTGCGACCTAACTCAGAACACCTTCGGAGGCCAGTCTCAAGTTGAGAATTTTTTACTTTCACTTACTCAAGAGACAGTATTTCGATCGTGAAAATTTTCGAAAAAATTAAGTAATGTTTTTTATCGAATAAGAAGTGAAAAGAAATATTTAATTTAAGTAATTAACAATTACATCAGTATAAGAAAGATAAAAGTTACTTCACAAGGAAATAAAGTTTGTCATTATTAAAACTATTTAAAGAGCACTTTTGAGAAACTAAATTAAGCTATGAAATGTTTCTGAAAAAATCATAAATTATTTGCTGTTTACTTTTATCATATTCTATGTATACTACTTTCTTCAGTTTTCTGAATTCTTTTCTAAAATTAGCTCGTAGAGAATTAAACTTATTTTTGACATCATCCAAAGATGATTTTGGATATCAGACTTGATATAGTGAAAGTAATCGTTCAAAACCTCCGGATGCTTCCTCCCTGCTCATATAATCATTAGATTATATTCACCATAACATCATTTGTTAGATTTCTTATTACTTTATGCATGGAAAAGTATAATAAAAATACCTTTAATTGGGTTTATTTAAAAAAATTAACTGTCTTCTCATTTTTAGGAGTTATGAAAAAAGGCTACATATAACCTTTAAAAGAAATTGATAATTGAATAAAGGAGAGAAAAAGAAAAATGTTTATCCAGGTCAAAATAATCGGGAAATAATAGTCAGAAAGTATATGTATAATATATCGTTGGAAAGCAGAGAATTTTAGAAAAAATAATATATAAAGTATAAAGTTGTAGAAGATTACGGAGAGTAACGAATAAAATGTAAATAATAATTTCTGAAAACTAACATTATTTAACGTAAATCACATGTTTTGAAAAAAATTAAATGAAACTTTCTTACTAAATGTAAACTTTTACAAATTTTTTTTCAAGTTTGAAAAAATTATTTATAATTTACCCAATCAAAGCAATGCAAGTGCTTAAAATACTATTTCATTGTATTTGTGTGAAAGATACGTTAAATATAAAAATACTTCATGGTTGTATAAAGCTTATGTTTATAACCTTAACTGTACTAAAGAAAGTACATTAACTGTAACTCCAGATCTGATATTATATTTAAATAATTAGGTATCTATTGTCTGCTTATTCCGAATACACGATGATGAAACTTTTTAGATTTTTTTTTATTATTATTTCTTAATGATATTTACAACTGTATCAAATAAATAAATCTAGTAAATGTGAACATATAGATATAATGACATGAAAATACTTGCTGAGTAACTACCCAATGGTAGCACTCTAATGATATGTCTACATTAGGAGATCACGGGGCCATCTTCTTTTCAGACGCCTCGGAGGGTTATCAGAAATTGAAGAGGAAGCAAGGTTAGAAACGAGAGGGTTGGGATGATTCTGAAGTTTATTATGGAAGGATAGGTATCTGGATTGGGCCAGATCTGAAACCAAAGAAACATTAAGGTCATTGTAGATGGTTTTATTTGTAAAAAAGTAGGGAGCATTGAGGATTTTAGGATTTTGGATTGTAAGGATTGGATGCGAGAGGAATTCGATGGTTTAGTTGAGCTCCATAGCTCAACTCCGTAAGTCCAAATAGGCCTCATTATAGTCATGAATATGAGTCTTTTATAATTAATTGGAAGTTTAGAGCGTTTGTCCAGTAAGTGCTGAAGTAATCAGAAACGTCGAGCGGTTTCTTGTAGTTTCAGTCTAGCATGAGGATTCCAAGTCAGTCGTTTGTCCAGGGGGAGTCCTAGGTAACATATTTGCTCAACATGGATAATTGGAGTATCGTTAAAGGAAACTGTAAGACAGGAAGTCATTGGTTTACGATTTTAGAAAATTAAATTAGTGAATAATTTCATGAATTTCCCATTTCTGAAATCCGAACATTATCCAGTTGTGAATAGGATGATGACTTTTAAATTATCTATGGGCAGCCAATGAAAATCGAGTAATTTCATTTATTAAACTTTACAATGGAAAATAACAGTCTGATAACTTATAATCCTACAATCCATAATCATTTTTAGGTATCTATAATCATACATAAGCCTTTCAGTTAACAGAATGACTAACTCTAATTTCAACATTCTTTGTCATTAATTTTAGTGCTGTTTCTAATGAGAAAATTTATACCTTTATTCACAGTGCTATATTTCAACAATGCAATTACCTACTCTGGAATAAACTTACTCACTGTCTGTATAGATATAACTTTTCCAACAAGAAATATCACTAAAATGATTTTCTGAAAAATCTTGAAATTGGAGTTGAAAGGTATTCATAGCTCCGAGATTGAAGCTGTGTGGTTTATAAAAACAGTTGGAGAAACTAGATTTTTATTGCCTACCGTCGATATAATAACTTGATGACTATAATGACTTTTTGTAATTTTAATGGTCTTAATAATTCGTTATCTGTAAGCTTCAAGCTTTAGCTTCGTTTAAAATGCATTTCAAAAATTTTATAACAGCCCATCATTGCCAGAAAATAATTTTAGTAAACTTTAAAATGAAAAATAAGTTTAATAACTAATATTCATACAATCCATAACCATTTATAGGTTAAATATGCAAATATACCATTGAATGATGGTTGACACTCAAGAAACAAACTGTGTAGATATTTCTCGTCCTTAAAAGATAGCTGTTATATCTTGTTTAATATATTTCTTCTTAACATTTACAAGTACGGTGTGTACTGGCCTCTAATTACTTTGTTTTTAAATCAGAAAAAAAAATATATGACTAATCCAAAATATAAGCACGTTACAAATAGTGCGGTTTTTAAATATTTAAATTGAGATTTTTTTTGACAACCGGGTTTGCCGACTATTATCGAAATAAACATTTAAACAGTTGAGGAAATACACGTGAAATTATGAAATTATAAATAAAGCTTCGTAGATGTAATTTGTGAGTCGAATCTTATCTTGAGGACAATAAATTCTCCTGAAGATCGCTTCTGTTGGACCGTGAGCCTCTTACATGTCATTACAAAATAATCATTGGGTATCCATTTTGATCGGCTAGTTGCAGAAAAATTTATGTTAATGGCTTAAACTTTTCAAAATGATCAAATTACAATGATTATAATGATCAATGCATGTTTATTCATTGGAATATTTTGTTTACTTACGACTTATATACTAATGATATTAATTTATTATTCAAGTAATTTCTACCAAAACTTATTGAATTATAAAAAACTTGATCGATTTGATGCGAACTTTTATCATTTTAAAACCATTGCTTTTTGTTATATTTTATCGAGTACACTTTCCCGTTGTTACCATGCTTCAAATAAACAATCCTGCGAATTAATAAACAATGGTTTATTATTTTTAAATTGCTATATGTCAGAAATATGCATTTAATTATAAAAGTGAAGAAATCAAGTTATTCTTCAAACAACAAATTCCGTCGAAGAAAGTACTCCAGTTATATAATAAATTATATCGATTTTACATTAGAATACAAGCAAAATTTCAAAACACTTTATCTCTCCACTAAATTATGCGATATCGATCATTTATTTTATTTTTTTGAGGTAATTTAATTATCTTTAAAATTAATGTAAACATTATCGACCAAAAAGGGTGCACTCTTAGAGAAAATCCCAAATTAATAAACTTCATTACCTTTTTTTCCAGCTGTATTTTCTTATATATATATATATATATATATATACTAGTAGGCCCGTGCGAAAAATTCGCACAGCATATTGTTATCAAATGCCAAATTAATAAGAAAATGCAACTTATCAAAAGATTAAGACATCAAATGTTACTTTATCGATAAAATATAATCCACAAAGGAAAGAAAAATTAATTCACAACTTCATTTTTGTTTGGAACCAACATGTATACAAATTTCAGTAAGCTGTATATTTGCTAAAAATTGTCCGATTGCGATGATTTTTTTTCCTTTTGTAGGGAATTTAGTAATCTTTTATATAATTATAGGAATAACCGAGGGAAAAGTGTGTAATTTTTCAGTTATTCGCAAATAAAGTTTATTTTCTTTCATAACTTGTTTGCCTGAATTTTCTGGGTGTTTGGACTATTTTGCCAGCCTGAAGGAGAAGGAAGCCTTCAAAATTGGTGGCTCAATCTTGCTGTACGCATCAAAATCTTTAAGATCCAATTTGTCCCGTATCGATCTACAGACCTACCACCATTCAGGTATTGAAGCCTAGTAAAATGTTTGTATCGACTTTATTTATTTTAGAAAGAAAAACAAAAATGGAGAATACGATTCGCTAACCCCCCGTGAAATTCTGAATCCAACGGTACCCCATTCGTAGTATTTGAGCACGACAGGAGCTTATATTTGGTACAAAACCGTTTTCGAGCCTTACTTCAATAATATATGTACGGATATATATATATATATATATATATATATATATATATATATATATATATATATAAAAGAAAATACAGCTTCGAAAAGAAGCTGGAAAAAAAGGTAATGAAGTTTATTAATTTGGGATTTTCTCCCATGTGTGCACGTGTAGAAGTGAATACTTTTTGGTCGATAATGTTTATATAAATTTTAAAGATAATTAAATTATCTAAAAAATATAAAATAAATTATCGAAATCGGATAATTTGCTGGAGAGGTAAGGTGTTTAGAAATTTTTGCTTATCTTTTAATTGCAAAATCGTTACAATTTATTTTATAACTGCAGTACTTCCTTCAACGGAGTCTCTTGTTTCAAGAATAATTTGATTTCTTTAATTTTTCAACAAAAATGAATAGTAATGAATAAAGTGTGAGAAGCTTCACATATTTTTGATATATAGCTATGTCAAAATAATAAACCATTGTGTATTAATTTGCATGATTTTTTATTTAAAGCATAGTACCAACATGAAAGTATACTGGATAAAACATAACAAAATGCAATGGTTTTAAAATGACGAAAGTTTGCATCAAATCGATAATGTTTGTTATAATTCTTTTTATTCGATATCATAGATTTAATAATTTGTGGTAGAAATTAAAAAAAAAAAAAAAAAAAGATAAAAAGAAATGAAGACGGAAATAACAAAGACATCAGAGCCAAGAGATATGAGAAATGTTTGTTACAGCGGATATCAGTTGTGGTTTTCGAAAGAATGTCGGTATAATATCAACTGATTAGGAAGCAATAAATACTGCATTTTCGATAATCTTATCGATAGTAATTATACATCGAGATATTTAGGTCATCAGTTATCCTCTGTTTTGTAACAAGAGGTGGTTGGTACTGGTACAGCCCTATCGAGTTCTAAATCAAAACACTTTATGAATTAGTCTCTTTATTTTTATTTGTTTAATTTTTAGCTTATATTAATGTAAGTGGCGCTTCCGTGTACTGATGTTTTCTGAATTTTTTTTTTATTAAAAAAACATACGAATGACCCCAAAATTTAATTAAAATGGCCAAAGAAGTAATAATTTGTGTACTACTTTTATTTTAATTCTTGTTTTTCGCTACTATCAGGAGGATTTCATGGCGCAAGTTGCGCTATCAAAATTATTGAGGGGAGCATGTTTTAACGGGTTTTTTAATTTTCGAGGGAGGCGAATTTCGACCTGATTATGAATTTTCGGACGAAGGGACAAGGAAGAAACATAGAACAGATCACAGCAAGAGTAATTATGTATGATCTACGATTTTTCTAATACTACCTGACCTTCCTCTGTATACATTTATTTTGTTGATGTTTTTTAAAGATACATACGTTTAATGTCTATCAATCAGAAGGATGTTATGTTAACGTTATAATTATCTCTTCATAATTAATCTCTTCATATAGAGTACCTAGAGATTTAATCATTATTTTATTTGATGATTGTTGATGTTTGATGGTTGTAGTGATTGAATTTAAAGTAAAATGATCGGTACTTGGTACTCAGTTTACTTTTCACCTATAACTGTACATAGATATTATAAGCAGGAAATAGTTACGAAAAGAACAATGCTTAAAGCTGTTTCTGAAAATATTCGGATTTTGTAACATTTAAAATATCTTATTAAACTATACTGTTATATATTATATATACTATTTTCGTACATGTAGGATTGTGAATCAGGTTTAGTGAATAAATAACATACAAACAGGCATAAGACTGATAGTATTTTCTTCACTTAATAGGCAATAGATATCTCATTTTCATCTGAGTCGTTAATCACATTGTTTTTGGTTTATTATTTTCAATAATAAACCTTTGTAATCGACCAAGAAAGTAAAAGTTAATCCTCTATCAAAATTTGAGATTTTACGTTTCTAGGTTCTACAGCGCCTGAAAATAAAATTTAAAAAATCCGACCGTTCACAGCTTTTATCCGAAACTACTGCTTTTGAGACCTGTTATCAAATTAAAAGATCATCCGAAGATTATCCTCGGAACTCGACATAAACATCCGCTCTTTCGTTTCGAAATGACGATCAAAAACGTGTATTTATATGGATTATAACGATTTTAAAGAATGTCTCTAAAGTATTTTCCTTGAAGCCCTTCTAAGTATGTATGCAACATAGTTTTAAAAAAATAAGCTAGAAAAAATTTAGATTAACACAGAAACATTTTTTCAAATTACTCCTGAAGAATGAGATGGCCTCGTGATCTTCTTACTTAAAATTATTTAGAGAGTGCTACCACTGGGTAGTAACTCTTCAAGCCTGTACATGTCATTATTTATAATTTGCGCATATTTACTAGTTGTATTTGTATACAGTTGTAAATTTCATTAAATAAACAAACAAAAAACTCCTGAAGTATACATTAAAACAAGTAACAAAAATAACAAAATCGGATTAAATTGGTTAGAAATATATTGGGAAGAACATTCTACATTTATTCTAATGCAAAACATATCTTCTTTGTTTTGGTTTTTCATAACTCGAAAAAATTTTACATCTGTACAAATACTTCAGTAACAAATTCAAAATTCAAAAACCAAAACAAAGGTTTGCAGTAGAACATACAAGCAAAAACTACGTACGGCGGACGGACAAAATATTTTTATTTGCTTTTCGAATTCTGCGTATCCTAAAACGTGAAACCTCAAATTTTGAGAGAGAGTTAAGTTTTTGAATTTTTTGGCCGATCGCAATGGTTCATTATTGAAAATAATAAACCAAAATATAGCTAGCAAATCTGCACAAAGTAATGGAATGGCATGAAAAGATTTGTTGAGGATCTACCCACTGGAAGCACTCTGATAATATATCTATCTATATTTGGAGATCACGAGACTATCTTATTTTCAGACGCTTCGGAGGTTTATCAAGGACGGAAGAAGAAGCTGGATCGGATGGTTCTTCAGTTTATTATAAAAGGATAGGCATCTAGATCAGACTAAATCGTAAATGGTTGCAGTATGAAGGCCATTATTTTATTTGTGACAAAATAAGGAGCATTGAGGATGTTAAGGACTGCACACATATTGAATTTGATAGAAGGATTCGATGATTTAATGGAGTCCCAAAGCTCAACTCTAAAGTCCAAATAGGCCTTTGGCATTAGTTCAACAGGGATAAGTGGAATATTATTAAAGTATAATGTAGGACAGGAAGTCATAGTTTTACGATGAAGGGTTAAGGTGATTTGCTGAGATTTATTGGAACTTATTTTAATCCTTCAGTTTAACACCATTATTTTAGATTTACGATGTGAGATTGAAGAGTTTGAGATGCTGTTGATAGATCATTATGAACTGATAGTACTCATATGTCACCAACATACATGGTGATTACAGTTTTAGGATGGGTTGTGATATCAGTTGTATACACAATGTTAAGGATAGCACCTAGAATATTACTTTGAGGAACACGAGCAGACTAGCAGAAAAGGGATGAATAGGTATTGCTGTAATTTAATTTGAAATATCTATCAGGTAGTAATGTATAATGAGACAGGATGTAGAGTTTAGGAATTCACGTAGTTTGTAAAGCATGCAACAGACTCGATCAAAAGCCTGTTCTACATCGAGAAAAACTTCCTTGCAGTACATTCCGCGCTCCATGGCAGAAGAGATAACATTTGCCATATAATGAAACTGCTCGGTAGTGAAATAGGATGTGTGGAATTCTAAATAAATCTTAAGCAGACCAATATTAACAAACAATTATTAAATTTTGTACTTTTTTTTCGTAATAGTAAGGTGAAACAAGACAAATATATTTGATATATAAATAAAATAATAAACTACTCTGTACTAATTTGTAGTGTTTTTACTTATATATTTATTTTTTCAATGTAATTTATTTTTCATAATTAGTATAATTTATTGTCCATAAATGCAAGAACAAGACGAGTCTTGGCCTTGTGCAAGAGTCTCGCAAATCTTGCAGTTAATAATTATTTTATTGTTATTTATTAAACATTTTAGATTTTGTTAAAACGCTACAAAATAGGTACATTTAGATATTTTATTGACTTAAACATATTAATGTCCCACAAAATTATTAAAATCAACTTTAAAATAAAATAGGCACTATAAGATAGATAGTGATAGGCTCCCACCTCGGAATGGAAAAGTTTTAGAGTAAAGACAATCTACACAATGTCACCAAATAAAATACCTGGTGTATCCACTCACACGGCTTTCCTACCGATTTCAAACAATATACATCTATTTTAAATATGTTCATTAAAAAATAACACAATTAAATTAGAATGACCTCCTGTCCTACAGTATTCTTTAATAACAGCCCAATTATCCCTGTTGGACAAATCCGATACCTTGGACTCCACTTGGACAAACGTTTAACTTGGAATCCTCATACCAGACTGAAACGACAAGAAACCGCTCGACGTTTCCGACTACTTCAACACTTACTAGACAAACGCTCTAAGCTTCCAGTTAATTACAAAAGACTCATACATGACTATAATAAGGCCTATTTGGACTTACGGATTTGAGCTATGGGGCTCCACTAAGCCATCGAATTCCTCTCGTATCCAATAATTACAATCCAAAATCCTTCGTAAAAACTTCAATGCTCTTTACTTTGTCACAAATAAAATCATCCATAAAGACCTTAATGTTCCGTATATTTCTGACCTGGCCCAATCCAGATACCTATCCTTCCGTAACAAACTTCAAGAACCATCCAAACCCTCTCGTTTCTAATCTTGCTTCCTCCTCGATTCCTGATAACTCTCCTAGGCGTCTGAAAAGAAAATGACCTCGAGATCTCCTGTTGTAAATACATTTTTAGAGTGCTACCAGTGGGTAGTTTCTTAACAAGTGGTTTCATGTTATTATATTCTTATATTCGCATATACTAAATGTATTTTTATTTCTAATACAGTTGTAAACATCATAAATAATGAAAAAAAAATTAGACTAATTTTCCTGATAACATATCACAGATATCATAATAGTACGATTTAGTTGATGAACAAAAGCAATGTAAACGGACAACTAAAAAAATATTAAAATCAATGTCTAATATTCAATACATTATAACATTGCTAAAGCAGATTCGATTTTTTATATTTTTGTCGGAAATTTAGTAATCATTTTAAAAAATATCACTCCTGCATAGATATTGCTGTCACTTTTCAGAATATGAAAACCAAAAAAAAATATGAAAAATAAAAAACCTAAAACTAAACCACAAATGAAAAATTGGAAGAAGATAGTAACTAAAATTGTCCAGCACTAGAAAAGATTTGCCTTAATTTTTATTCATAAAAACGCTATTTTTTTAAAAAAGTCTTGGTCTTTTAACAACAGGCGCCCTTGGTATTGGTCTTGGAAAGGACACGAACAAGACCGATTTCGGACAGCACTATTTATAATCCAAATATTTGATGATTTGTGGTTATCTGAATTAGGAAATCGTTCAATAAGCTCTTGTTAGAAACGAATGGTATGACTATTTGTATCGAAATTTTATGTTTTGCTAATATAAATTTTCAGTGAATCCGTTTATATTAGTCAGATAAAAAGCGAGATAGGTTTTAATGATGAAATGTTTTCATATTTTTTTTTCAGAGTAATTTAGAATGTCCGGAGAACTAGGTTATTATAAAGATACTAAAAGATTTATCGTTCTGATTTATGGAACACATGATAATATTCTCTCGAAAATAAAGTCCCAAATCCATCAGTCTGTTTGTATGAAAACGTGTGTAGCTATCCTTGTTTATATTTACATGTTTCGTATCGTAATGTAAATAAAACATCTATCTTAATATGGTTAACCTTCAATCAGCTTACACCAGTTAGTTATACAAGTGACATTGTATTTTCGGAATGGCTTGTATAAGACACCCGTTTCGTATGGTCAGAATATGCAATCAGCTAAAATTAGGTTATAAAATTATAAAATTAATTATAAAATCAATTAATCAGTTATAAAATTATTTGCGGTAAATTTTAGTTAATTTAGGAATTAATTATAGGCTCATAAATAATTTTTACAGCTAAGTTATTAGTTGAAATAAACAACTACATTTTATGACACTAGAAATTAGCTGTCATGGCAACATATACTATTTAACTTCAGCTTTATCTGCCGAAAATAATGTACAACCGATTTTTTTTTTTAAGATTGGCTACTTCTTTAGTGTTATAAGTAAATATTTATCTCAGAGAACTAAGGTTAATTCTTGCAATTTTATCCCTCCAAATAAAATTTATTGAATTTTCTTTTTACCCGACTAGCGAAGGCATATGAAGGTTTATATTTTTGCTAAAAAGTATGTTACTAAAATTTATCCGAGTGGCTGGACCGATTTTAAAGTTTGATGGCTCAAATTATTCCGTGAGATAGCGTTAGTGTTTTGAAAATATTTTGTAAAAATATCATTTTGTAATAATAAAATGATTTTAAACGATATGACATTAGATATTTCAGAAACAAACATATTAATTCTTCATATAAATTCATTTACTCCTTTTAATGCAGAACACGCGGTTGACATGGTCAGAGTATTGCAATCAGCTAAAATTAGGCTAAACAATTAATCAGTTATACAATTATTTTCGATAAATTATAGTTAATTTAGGTATTAATTAAATACATTTGAGGTTTGCTATAAATTTCTTCAAATATTTGCATTTATTAACGGGTTACGTACGTACGGATGCCTTTTTAACCTTTCGTTCAAGCAGAGATGCACACTCGGTTTCCTTCGGTTCTCAAATTTGATCCCATATTTCTCATTTGGTTAATTATATAAATCTTTCATATTTTATGTTTAACCATTTGTTATAGCAGGTTGCAAACAAAATGATTAATTGTTTTAAATTAAAAAAAAATAAAAGGTACTTTATGTACCTGTTAGAGAACCTTAGAGAACCCTATTAGAAAACATCAATGAGAATAAAACCTACATATTAAAAACAGCCTAATTTTAACATTATATACCGGTCCAAATTCGTTAGAGCTTTCGATAGATTCGTAAAAATGTGTAAAATGGGTAATACAAAGTTGCACTTCCGGTTCAAATTCTGACAAAAAAGTTGCTGTGACTTCCCAGGTTTTGTACAAGCTCTAAATATGCAATTTCATTTTCGTACGACTTTTCGTTTTTGAGCAAGACTGTTCACATACACATAGACATATACACATACACAGACCACTTTGCGAGAGTGATTATTTGGAGAGTATCTCAAAAAGTATATTTCCATTGAAAACTTGGATTCGAAAATTTGTACTTTAACAATACTTTTCCTTAATATGGTAAAGGCACCGTTAGCTGACATACTTAGGGAAATTTCTTTGAACTTTTACGTGCAAAAACATAAATATTGATGTTATTGTATTTTTTATGGATTCATCTTATAGAACTATACCCAGAAATATTTTAAATCTATGGAGCATTCATCTTAATTTTAAAAATTTTAATACCTAGGACTCCACCTGGACAAAACGTCTAACTTTGAATCCTCATACCAGACTGAAACGATAAGAAACCGCTCGACGTTTCTGACTGCTTCAGTGCTTACTATACAAACGCTCTAACCTTTCTATTAATTACAAAAGACTCATATACATACCCATAATAAGACCTATTTGGACTTACGGAGTTGAACTTTGGGGCTCCACTAAACCATCAAATTCCTCTCGTATCCAATCTTTACAATCCAAAATCCTTCTTAAAATCCTTAATTCTTCATACTTTGTAACAAATCCATAATGACCTGAATGTTCCATATGTTTCCGATTTGGCCCAATCTAGGTATCTATCCTTCCACAATTAATTTCAGAACCATCCTAATCCTCTCGTTTCTAACCTTGCTTTCTCCCCGATCCCTGATAACACTCCTAGGCGTCTGAAAAGAAAATGCCCTTGTGATCTCTTATTTTGGTTACTTTTTTAGAGTCATACCAATGGGTAGATTCTTTACAAGCATTGCCATGTCATGTATTGCTATGTATCACATTTGCTGAATTTATATTAATTTGTGCAGTTGTAAATTTCATAAATAATAATTTTAAAAAGTTGAAAATTAAGAGTTTTGTTGTACAAGTAGCTGACACTGTTTGATTTGAAATGTTCCTATAGTTAGCAGGGAGGAGAACAAGGATGTAACTAAGCCAAATTTCATATTCTTCATTATAAGATTAACAAAAATTACCTTTAAGTTATTATAAAATTAACTTCCGACTTAAATTTATCAATAAATGATGGTCACTGCCAAAAACCTGTTTTATGAAATAGGAAAACTTATTTTTGCTTTATATTTAATCCAAATAATTATATTTTCTTTTTTACGAGACGGTAGTGAATAGTTCCATTTTTAAGACCGGTTGTATTGAGTAAGTATTTTTAAATTTATGAGAGTACCGGTCTGTTATCAAGTGGCAAAAGTCCCCATTACTAAGCTCCAGTAGCTGACAACCATTAAATATCCAATTCCTTCAACAAGATAACTTAAAACAGATGAAACATTATTTAGAAATACTCCAAAAAAGAAGCACATAAATTTTTTGGAATAAATGAGAGTAATTTAAAATAAAGGTGCAAATCCTTACTGATAGATGCTTGTTCCTGGGACATTGTTTTTATTTGTTTTTTTAATTTTTTTTCCACCCTCCCATGCCACCAGGGCAACATGTGTGTACGCAGTAGTGTGATATTAAGCATTAATGCATAATAACACACTACTGCCATAATATCAATTTACAAAATTCTAAGCTGTGCACACAGCTAGATCTTCTACTTTTCCTCATTCTTCAGCAAATTAGGCTTCAGCAGGCCTGGTTTCCCGAATCCGGAGGTCTTCCTGGGACTGGTCCTCTTCTCCTTCTGCTGGCACCTAGGTTGAAGTGAGCTGGGCCCACCGCCGCCTTCCAGCCATTTATAAACTCTTTGAACCGCAGTAAGTTTTCTTCACTCACCAACTGAGGAAACTCCTCCTCAGTGAGGACGTAAATTCCCGTGGTTCTCATTAACCTCGCTCTTAATTCGTCCAAAGCAGTGCAGGCCGTGACCACATGCTCAACAGTCTCCGGAACACCACAAGCGGGGCTTGTTCCTGGGACAGTAAGTAGTGTTGAATAAATGCTAGACCGAATCGTTTTTGTCTTGCGGATTCTTGTGCAAGAGTCTCGCAACAGTCTTGCAGTTCCCTATTAGCTTATTATTATACAGATATTACTGTAATTGTTTAGATGGGAGAAACCTAACTAAGCCTTAAATGAAAAATTAGAAGAGTTAAACGCAAAAGTATGTTGGTTATACCAATTCTTAACATATAGTAACTAAAATTGTCAAGTATTAGTAACTATTTTTCCTTAAAAAAATCGATTTTTTTTAACAGTCTTGGTTAGGGGTAGTCTTGCAACAGTTAGGCGTTCTTGTTCTTGGTCTTAGGAAGTGCATTTTTGGCACCACTAACTGTCGGCCTCATTCATTTGTTGTCCGTTCCCCTGCATTCTGAAATTCCATCCCACTAGAAATCCATCATGCATCATCCTTATCCACATTTAAAACCCTCGCATTCCAATTCCTCTTCACAATTCAATCAGACGCTGGCTAAATATATCTCATGTAATAAGGCTTTAATTTTCTTTATACATTATTTTTTTTCTCTTATATTTATTCTATGTTGAACGTGAATTTCCATCACCACTCACAAAGCAGATACAATTTGTTTTTCTTAACTTCTAACTTTCTTATTCATAAGATTGTATTTTATTTTCTACTCTTTTTTTTAAATATCAACAGTTATATATTTTTTTAATTTTTATATTCCGTCACTACAATGCTTTGCTTATAAAATTGATTTTGCGTTCCTTTCTAATTTCATTTAGTGATTACTAGCTGATGTACCCGTCGTTGACGGTTGTATAGTTAAAATTTGATAATCTTTTTTTGAGATCGATTTTATATTATGTGGGGGGGGGGGGAGGAAGGGTCCAAATTCAATTTCATAAAATTGGGTCGGGGGAAGGAAGAGGGTTGTTTTAAATTTTTTTTTGGCGGGGATTATGGAAGTAAAGGGTTCGCAATAGTCATAATAAAAACTTTGTTATTCGGCTATTTGTTTAGGTACCACACAACTAAACCGACCACCACCGATCCATTAAAATTTGTTAAGTGTTTAATTTTAAGTTATGATGAAGCGAGGTTGTAGAGTTAATCAATTAATTAATCAAAGTTGTAGTCTCTCCACATCTTAATATTTTGCTGAGTTTGTTGACGGCAAAATAACATTGGACATTGAGTCACCTGCATCCGTGTAAAATTAGAATCGGAATCGAAATAAGTAACTGTCTAACGGGATCTCTAGATAAATTACTCAAGAATTCATTACTTTGGTTCTACTTAATATGTTGTTTTCATTTAAAGCCTATATTTTAAGTCAAGAAAACCTTAATATAATTTTAAAATTTCAAAAGTCTACAATAAGCCATTGCTGAGCTTACCCCTGACAAAATTTCGTTCCACTGCAAACATACAGACAAAAATTTTTTTAAAAGTGGGTTTGGTGTCTGCAATGTATGAGACGGAGAGATATCATAAAAAGGGTTGATTCTATTCAATGTACAGACAAAAACTTTATTTTATTTATATAGATTATGTTATTGTTTTATCAACCAATATTGTCATATGGCAACACTATTACCCAACTGTTTTCGTTAATATATCCTAAGAGCTATTATTCTTAATCTATTACTAGTATTTTAGTTATTCTTAATTGTAATAGGTCTTTTGGCCAGATTTATTGTTAATTTAAGTGAACAATACTGTTATTCTTAAGCGACCTAGTCCCAGAATAAAGATGATTTTTTATTTCTATTTTCTATTGAGTGGACCGTGAGAGACCTTCCTAATTTGCCACTCATTATTTCAGTTTCGATTTCCAGGAAGACTAAAGCAAAGCAGATAAATATACAATGAGACAATATAGAAACTAAAAAGTATATGAAACAGAGGTCTAGGACATCCTGAAATTTTATTATTCCCATTTTTTCGAGGAGTATGTCAGGCATTGGTACACGGTTAGTAGCTATTGGTGCTTTTACCTTATATACTTCATATATGGGTACATGAAAGTAATAATGGACATCCATGATGATAAGCACCTAACTACCTACGCTTTTATTCTTCTTGCATTATAGGGCCATTTTGTTGCATAAAATTAATCTTTCCTCGAGCCAAGGACGAGCCGAATCCTGGCCGGAAGTCACCCTAGTCTGTGTGCTCCAGGTCACGTCCACCCGGAGGAAATGACCAAAGAGGCTCCCACTGACACATTCTATAGATTCCTGTTAAATCAGATTGTATTTATGGGAATTTAACATAGTATAAATGAGAAACCGCAATCCCCCAACTATTCATAGAATGAGAATATAGTAATAGATGTATATTTATGTAAATCACGTCCTTTGCTATTATCTGCATTTTAAAAGCAATAATATATAAAAATAATTAGTTTCTAGGAATTTTATTCAGGATATCCCCCGTTATATAAAAAAAGTTCTCCGGAATTGTTGGAATATCAGGTTTGAACAGATATTACATTCACTTATATATTGTAAGAGAATGTATTGTTGTGTAAATGTCAAATCCGAGTGTTCACCTAAAATATATTTTTCAAGATAAGACCAAATAAGCAAATCTCGCAAAATGGTCTGACTGCATGTAGTTACGGAATGGACTTAATCCGTAATAAACAATAATAATAGTATTAATTTAATTTTAATTTTAATAATTTAGTTTGTTGAATGTGTCAATTGGTGAATCGTGTATTGTATTGACGGTTCTCATAATTCAAGAACTTTGTTAACTTTGGAGGAACAAAGTTATCCCTAGACAGGCAGGTCAAGTTATCTTAAAAATATAGCTTAGAAATAGTTATCCAGAATGTACCGACTGAACACACGACCCATTATCGAGACTTAAGGAATAATAACCGATTTCAGCAAAAGGTCTCTTTCTCACAGACTTCATATCAATTTCAAAAGATAAGGATATCAATTCTTAATAGTTAATAACTTCTTTCAAACGCTTCCTAGACCTCCCAGAATTGATTCACCCCCCTTTCCTGGGTATGTAAACCCCATGATGCTCTGGACTAATCACTCTTGCAGTTACATTCTTGAAGTCACACTCTTGTAGGAGACCTGGAGTGAACTCTTGTAGTCATCCCATATATTCATAGTATTACTCTGTGTTTTAAGATGCCATTAGTAACAGACATTATAAATAAAAATGTTACTTATAAAGTCGTCACTGCCTCCGATTTGTTAACTTGTGAATAGTCTTGTTCAAAAACGAAAAAACGTACGACTCAATAATTAAGTATTTAATGTACAGAACGTTTTTTTCTAAAATCGATTTTACAAATTATTACACTTTTCCCTTCACAGTTGGAGGGACAAGTCTGGTTTGGAGTTCTCTCGCCAAGTTGTAAATATTGTATATAGGTGTACATGTGTTCTTTTTATTTATTTATTTTTAGGTTATTTTATTCTTATTTATTGTATATATATTATTTTTCTGTATAATTTATTTTATTTACTGTACATAGAGTGTGAATGAGATCTGTGAACACTATTATTAATGTCCCTGAGACAGATTGCTTCCTCTAAAGTATCTTTAATATAGTTTATTTGAAATAACTAACAGTATCTCCAGGTCACGTCCACCCGGAGGAAATGACCAAAGAGGCTCCCACTGACACATTCTATAGATTCCTGTTAAATCAGATTGTATTTATGGGAATTTAACATAGTATAAATGAGAAACCGCAATCCCCCAACTATTCATAGAATGAGAATATAGTAATAGATGTATATTTATGTAAATCACGTCCTTTGCTATTATCTGCATTTTAAAAGCAATAATATATAAAAATAATTAGTTTCTAGGAATTTTATTCAGGATATCCCCCGTTATATAAAAAAAGTTCTCCGGAATTGTTGGAATATCAGGTTTGAACAGATATTACATTCACTTATATATTGTAAGAGAATGTATTGTTGTGTAAATGTCAAATCCGAGTGTTCACCTAAAATATATTTTTCAAGATAAGACCAAATAAGCAAATCTCGCAAAATGGTCTGACTGCATGTAGTTACGGAATGGACTTAATCCGTAATAAACAATAATAATAGTATTAATTTAATTTTAATTTTAATAATTTAGTTTGTTGAATGTGTCAATTGGTGAATCGTGTATTGTATTGACGGTTCTCATAATTCAAGAACTTTGTTAACTTTGGAGGAACAAAGTTATCCCTAGACAGGCAGGTCAAGTTATCTTAAAAATATAGCTTAGAAATAGTTATCCAGAATGTACCGACTGAACACACGACCCATTATCGAGACTTAAGGAATAATAACCGATTTCAGCAAAAGGTCTCTTTCTCACAGACTTCATATCAATTTCAAAAGATAAGGATATCAATTCTTAATAGTTAATAACTTCTTTCAAACGCTTCCTAGACCTCCCAGAATTGATTCACCCCCCTTTCCTGGGTATGTAAACCCCATGATGCTCTGGACTAATCACTCTTGCAGTTACATTCTTGAAGTCACACTCTTGTAGGAGACCTGGAGTGAACTCTTGTAGTCATCCCATATATTCATAGTATTACTCTGTGTTTTAAGATGCCATTAGTAACAGACATTATAAATAAAAATGTTACTTATAAAGTCGTCACTGCCTCCGATTTGTTAACTTGTGAATAGTCTTGTTCAAAAACGAAAAAACGTACGACTCAATAATTAAGTATTTAATGTACAGAACGTTTTTTTCTAAAATCGATTTTACAAATTATTACACTTTTCCCTTCACAGTTGGAGGGACAAGTCTGGTTTGGAGTTCTCTCGCCAAGTTGTAAATATTGTATATAGGTGTACATGTGTTCTTTTTATTTATTTATTTTTAGGTTATTTTATTCTTATTTATTGTATATATATTATTTTTCTGTATAATTTATTTTATTTACTGTACATAGAGTGTGAATGAGATCTGTGAACACTATTATTAATGTCCCTGAGACAGATTGCTTCCTCTAAAGTATCTTTAATATAGTTTATTTGAAATAACTAACAGTATCTTGCACAGGCGGATCTACGGAGGGGGGGGGGCTTTCGGGCTGAAGCCCCTCAGAAAATGGTAAAATATAACCATGTTTTACAGAAAAAGATATTAAAAACTATCTCCTAAAGTATTCTTGTTCGTGTAATTATATTTAATAGGACTTCAAGAACCACATAAACACCATGTTATATAGGTAATTAATTTCTTTATTTTTTTCAAATTAATTATCGTTACATGTATATGAAAAAAAAAAAATCTTTCGGACTGAAGGAAGACCCTCCCCCCAAAAATTAAATCCTGGATCCGCTACTGTTATCTCGTGGTTAACATTAACAATAAGAAATAAATATACTCTATGAAAAAATCTGATAATTAACTAAAACAGAAAATAAGAATAATATTTCCGCACATATAGATGCATGCTATGCCGTTGGAAAGCTAAAGGTTTTAGAAAAATGAATATCTACATATAAGACCGTTGAAGGTAAGGAAAGATAAAAACGTTTAATTGTTTTTGTTGATTGCATTTACTTTTATGCAATTGAGTGAGAAATAAACTGTTTCATAGAAACTGAATAGATTTTCCATAGAAGTCATGTTAAAAAAAAAAAAAATTCTAGCTTGATAAACGTTTGAATAATTTGTATAGTTCATTGGTCATTCAGCAAATAGTAATATAATATAGAAATAATTTATCATAAGAGGAAAACATTAATTTTCTTTTCCGAAATCTGTTACAATGTAGCACTAAAAAATTCGATCCAGCAGTTCGTTCAAAAAACCATCACATACTTTTTATTAAATCGATTATACACATTTTATTTAATCACAGAACTGTGTTTTTACCCTCAAATCGTTATGTAGCTTTCAACAGATAACTCAAAGACATTATCCGCATGTTGGTTCGCTTAGTCGGGTAATAATAAACCAAATATGGGTACATATTTCAATTGGCTGAATCGTTGCTACAAAAGGTCCACTTTAATTTTTTTGTTTTTAAATTCAATTTTTATATCTTCTAATTACTGATATAATATCCAAGGATATAATTGTATTTCTTTTAAGTAAAAGTATACAATGACAGAAAGAAATTGTGGATTGATGGTTGACTGTAGTGAATAACTGAAGAGAAGATTCGTTGGGGTGTTCAGTAACAAAAAAAAAAGTAAAAATAAATAAATTATGTTTTTATTTTTGCCGACGTTTCGGCCCAAAGTTCAGGCCTTCGTCAGGACTGGCCTAACGAAATATTTCCGCAAGACCAATGTCCAAAAGACGTGTGGGAATGTATAGTTAGACTAGCTATGATGAAAGCCTGAACTTTGGGCCGAAACGTCGGCAATAATAAAAATAAATATAATTTGTGAGCACTCCAACCGTTCTTCTCTTTAACAGAAATGAAGTTTCTATTTATCCATAACTTTTATTTTTGACTTTTCTGCGGTTAGTTATAGTAGGTTTTAATAAGGGTTGTATTTCTCTTTTTTTTTAAATTAATTTAAATGTTTTATTCTTTTTTATTATTACTTTTTAATTGAGTAATTTGTATATTTTTTATTGCAGTTTTTATTAGGTTAATAGTGTAAGATAAGTTTCAGTTAGAGTATTCTCTATTGTAATTTTGCTATGCAATTGTAGGATATATTATAACAAGTACGCAGGTGCTTATTATAGAATATTGGTCAGTGAACAAATGACAATACAATATAATCATTATTGAACTAAAAAATATATAGAATGAACTAAAACCTTATATCTCCTAAACAGGAGCATGAAAATAACCTCCAGATAGGAACCCTGAGAGACGAGCTCTAATCGAGGCGAATTGGGAAGTGACCGTGCGATTTGAACTTTTAAAACACTTTTTCATGCCCTGGCTAAAGGTTAGCTTCCTTAACTTGTGATAATGACTAATTATCCTGATTGCCAGTGGTCTTCCAAAGCCTTATGAATTCTAAGAAGACTATAATAGCAATAGTAATTATAATATTAATTAATTAGTAATTAGTGAGACCTTTGACAGAAGGATGACATGGGACCCTCATGTTAAAGTGAAACTTAACTTAGACACTTAACAAACGACTCAAACTACTTTACTCTCTTTTTGCTAAATCTTCAAAACTAAAACTGAGACAGGAACTAAATACATATACATACTTACTTAAAACCATATGGACTCATTTACCACAAATATACGGTATTGCTAAAAAGACACACATAAATAAACTTCAAACCTTCCTATCAAAATTATTGCGACTCATAACAAAAGCATCTTGGTAGATGACTATCAAATCTCTACATACTGACTTCCTCCTGCCTACAGTTGACTAACACATAAAAAATCTTTCACAATAACTTATACGGACATGCTAACATACTAACCAGAGATATGCATTCAGCTGTATACCTGCCTGTATGAGAAAAAGACTAAAAAGGGGCTGGATAAGAGATCTCCTTTCTCAAACAACCGAAGAAATTGGAGCAAGTTAGGGAAGAGGTACTGCTCAGTACTTTCCTTCCCCATGCCTGTCATGTCATTATTTCATGTATCGCCAGAACATTTGCCGATTGTCAACAATAAATTGACAGGTGCAAATAAATTTTTATAGAAAAAAAAATTAGTAATTAGTAATTGTTTAGTTTTTTTTTTTATTTAATGGTGTTTTCTTCATTGATTAAATTTCTCCTTAGCCTAACTCCTCCAACAGTCGGTTCTTCCATTTCTCCGTGTCCATCGCTTCCTCCTCCGTCAGTCCTCGGTCCGCCATACTCTCAGCAACATCTCTCTAGACCTGACATGAAGTTTTCCTCTCCTTCTCCTACTCTCGGCCACCCACTCAAATGCCGTATTAGGAAGTCGTTCGCTGTTCCTCCTTTTCACATGCCCATACCAATTTAATCTTCTTTCTTCCATCATCACTAGGATGTCATTCTTAACTTCCATCTTTTCTCTAATGGTCTCTTTTCTGATTCTTTGCCTCCTAGAGACTCTAGCCGACCTCCTTGATTTCTCAAGCTGCCATGTTTCCAAACTTTCTTTACTTCAGTATAAATATTTACACTCCAGAGTACTGAATAGAGTATACCAATTGCTTTTCGCTTGTATTTTTTTTTTCGATATCTTTTTTCGCTCTTCCATTGCTTTCAATAGTTGAGCCAAGGTAGCAAAATTAGTGTACCTTACAAATCTTTGATAGAGCTGGGTCACCCAACTCATCGTTCCATGTCGAAATATGTTTTGTTTTGTTATAATTAGTATTCAGGCCCTATTTTTCGTACTGTTCGGTTAATTTATTCAGTAATAACAAATAATGGAAAAAATAAAGAAGTTTAAATAAAGAAGAGAGAAACACTTTATTTTCATATAAAATAAAAAACTTGTTGCCCAATTGTATTGGTTTGCTAGAACCACAGCATACTGGTTAATCATTGAGACAATCAATAAAACTTATATACAAAAATACAGAAGTGGTTATATGATATATATATACTGTTTTTCCTTCTTCATGCTTTTTTCCTTTCTTCTCTTTATACATATCTTTTATATAGTGCTGCCCAAAATCGGTCTTAGTCTTGCATTTTGCGAGACCAAGGGCAAGACTGCCTTACGGTTGCAAGACCAAGACCCAGACTAGTCAAAAATAATCGTTTTTGTGAATAAAAATTAAAGAACAATGGTTACTAATGACAATTTTAGTTACTATATCTAATGAATTGATATAACCAATACACTGTTGCATTTAACTCTTCCAATTTTTCATTTGAGCTTAGTTAAGTTTCTTGAATCTGAAAAATTACAATAATATCTCTATTGTAATATGCTAGTAGGTGCGAGACTCTTGCTCAAGACCAAGACCAAGAATGAGTACACAAGACCAAGACCAAGACTGAGTGCGGAAGACCAAGACTCGACTTGATCTCGCATTCTGGCAACACTACTTTTATTATGATATCCGCTTCGAAATCATCAAAAATACAAATTATTCCATCTCGATTAATGGAATTTTGAAAACTCCCAATTTTTTAAATGACTCAGAGTTTTTGTAGGACTATAAGCAACGAAAATGGAATTTGCCATTTCTCCATGAAATTTCCTTTCGTTTGATATCTCATTTATCAAAATCCATCGCGTCTGAAAGCCCGAAAAGGGATTTATACTACCTTGTTATTATAGTGTAATCTAGTCTCGCATAATTAAATAAAAATCCTAGTAATATACAATTTTTATAAGAAATTTTCATTTCTAAAGTAATCTCAATCTGAAGTTTGTATTAAATTTTTGAAAACTAATTTTTAAGAGATTTTGGTTTATTATTTTCAATAATGAACCATTGTAATCGTCCGAAAAATTCAAAAACATAATTTCCTCCCTCCTTTCGAAATTTCAGGTTTTACATTAAACGATTTCGTAGAATCCCAAAATGTATTTAAATTTTTTTTTTCCGTCCGATATCCACGTTTTCTCTGAGACCACTTGACCGATTTTTTCAAAATTTTTCCCCCTACCTCAACATTTCTATCCGTCTTTTCCTTTCACTAAATCTGTGTTTTTATAGGCTGTAGTGCCTAAACGAATACAATAATTTTAATGAAACTTGGCTAAAGTCTTCTACTCGATGCCCTTTAAATTTATCTATATAACGTACTTCAACGAACAGAAGCTGGAAAAAAGTTACAAGGAGTAGGTAAATTATATTTCCGAAGGACTCAAGAAGTATAAACTTTTTTGTCGACGTTGTATATTGTTTTTGTTTTTTTAAAGTTAGTGAAATTTCCTAAAAATATAAAAAATCGTTGAAATTGGACAATTTAGTACAAATATATGGTGTTCTAAATATTTTTTATATGTTTTACTAATTGACTATTTTTTTTTAAAGCAAATTATCTAAGATAAAAAAAGAAAATTACGTGAACCGATGTTAGGAATCCCTTGTTATTTATTTTCCTTAATGTTACACAGAAAGTAACGTTAATTTTTACTTTAAATTATTTGGAAATGTTAAACCATTTTGTAATAATTTGCAGCCTTTTTTACTTTCACTTACGTATATATGAAATATATAGTAAGGGTATGTATTGCGATGGTAAAAAGTTTGGATTCTGAGTTTTCAGCGGAAATACACGTTTTGGTGTATCCTGAGTCCAAATAACCAAATCCCGAAAAATGGTCTGTGTGTCTATGTGTCGAAAAGGAAGAAAGACTTGCCTCGGGAATTCTCTTGAGTGGATGGATTCTGTAAATATTGTATAAAAGTATACTCGAGTTTAAGTTTTTATTTTGATTAGTTCAGTTCTTTTGTTTACATAGATTTACTTTTATTATTATTATTTATTTGTTTTATTTATTGTAAATAGAGTGTGAATGTGCTCTCTGAACCCTGCCCTCTGAACAATATCTCTGAATATTGTAAATATAATAAGTAATTTAATGTAATAAATATTTTTTTTTTAAACTTATTTATTGAAAAATATTACAATCTGTCTCAAGGACATTTATAATAGTGTTCACAGATCACATTCACACTCTATGTACAATAAATAAAATAAATTATACAGAAAAATAATATATATACAATAAATAAGAATAAAATAACCTAAATATAAACGAATAAAAAGAACACATATATACCTATATACAATATTTACAATCTGGCGAGAGAACTCCAAACCAGACATGTCCCTCCAACTGTGGAGGGAAAAGACCAAATAAATGACTCCAGGAGATTCCTGCACTTCTCTCTCAACCGTGTCACTGGGGCTAAACCCAGTGGAGATATACTAATGGATATATACTTCGGCGGTACATATACTAAAATTGGAACGATACAGAGAAGATTAGCATGGCTCCTGCGCAAGGATAAATAAGTTTAATATAAAATATCACTTATTGATTTTTTGGAATAAATCGACGATAGATACCCAATTATTTAAATACATTATCGGATCTAAAATTATTAAGCTTCAGTAAGTTTGATTAAGACTCACTTAAGAGGCAGAGTTTTCATATAAAAGGACCTAGTAACTAGATAGTTTTTTTTTTTTTCTCGCCAAAATAAGAAATCTGAGAGCTGTTCAACTGACACCAATTGAGGAATACACAAACAACATTCCAAAGCCTTCTTATTCTTATTATTGTTATAATACAATAGTGACTCCAGCTCGACTCGTGTTGTCGCTACAAAGAACCGAAAGTCAAACACACTTGGAGTTGATTGACTTATGTCAGCCACTCATCAAAGGAGGCCCTCTATTTGCATAGACATCACTGTCAAGGTTTTTCTTTATGTATTCGGTTCATTGAAACACAACATAATCGACCTAGTGTACTCTTGTTCATCAAACTTATCCTTTGTATTTGAAAATAATGTAGGGTTTTGAATTTCCTTTAAAATGCCTCTATATGTAACAAACTGTTAACGTTTACTGGATTATTCATTTGTATGAATGTAAACACATATTAATCCTCTTCCAAACGATGTTTGTTTTCCTCAGGTAGCATTTCGCTGATTAGAGATAATTCAGTCTTTAGTAAGATGTCAACGCGTGATCGTATAATTTAGTTTTACGAGTTTAAACTCGGCCGGAATGGGGCTCAGACGGCCAAAAACATTAATCAAGTCAATCATTAATCAGGCGAGAGCAGCATTAATGAATGTACTATTCAACGGTGGTCAAAAAAGTTTTGGGAGGGAGACTTCATCCTTGAAGACAAAGAAGATACGTGGAAGGACTTCCTCTTGATGACTATGTTCTGAGAGCTTTGGTGGAAGAAAACTGCAAAACAACTGTTCGATAACTTGCAGAGAATCTTAAACTCAGCAAATCCATGACCACTTCAAGGCGATTGGAAAGGTAAACAAGCTTGAAAGTTTGGTTCCACATACATCAAACTATTGTAAAAAAAAACAGTGTTATGGAGTTTGTACTGCACTTCTTTATCGAAACAAAAACGACCCTTATCTGTCCAGAATTGTTACTTGTGATAAAAAGCAGATACTTTACGATAATAATAGACGTTCTGGACAGTGTCTCGACAAAGGAGAAGCAACAGAACATTTTTGAAAGCCCAAACTCAAAAAAAAAAAAAATGGTTACAGTTTGGTGGGCTACATTTGGTTTGATACATTACTGCTTTTTAAATTCTGGTGAAACCATCAATGCCGAATCGTATTGTAACCAAATTAATGCAATGCATCAGAAATTGGCAATAATAAACCCATATTTGGTCAATCAGAAGGGCTCATTTCAGCTTGAATATGGAACTGTGTAACACCCGCCCTACTCTTCGGACCACTCGCCTAAGCATTATCATTTTTATAGACACCTGAACCGCTACTTACATGACAAAAAATTTAATGGACAAAGTGAATTAGAAAATGCGTTTTTAGAGTTTATCAATTCTAAGGTTTGAAAATTCTATTCCCTCGGAGTTGCCAACACGTTGGCAGAAATGTATTGATAGTAGTGGAGACTATTTTGATTACATAAAATAGTTGTAAATATTTCATTTTAGATTAAAATTCACCAAAGACTACGCTTATTGTACTCACTCCTTGCAAGAAATTCGAAATTAAAACTTAGACAGAAATTGAATACATATACTTACCTACTCAAGCATATTTGGACCTACTCTTTACAGTTATATGGGACAGCCAAAAAGACTCACATACGTAAATTACAGACTTTTCAATCTAAAACTTTCAGGACTATCAACAAAGCTCCCTGGTACGTCAGTAACATTACTCTACATAAAGACTTACAGATGCCAACAGTTAACGACCACATACGAACATACTACAAACGATTTCATAATAACTTACACGGACATACAAACTCATTGATACGAGGGATGGCCACAACTAACATGCCCGATAGCACCCGAAGGAGGCTTAAAAGAAGCTGGATGAGGGATCTCCTCCACTAACTATAAATATTACATTCAAGACAGGAAGGGCGCCACGCCTATTCCAAGACCAATCTCTACATATTGGCATCACACTCGCTGATTGTCGGAACTTCTGACAGGTGTGAGTTGAAGAATCAAGCCAAAAAAAAAAAAAAGATTAAAATTCTGCGTTATTTTCCGAAAAACCCAATAATTTCATACATGTACAAAAGGAGAAAATAATGATTGTTCTTGCCAATCTTTCCCTCAAAATAATCTACACATTATGTAAAAAAAATAACACATGATCTCCAAACCTTCATTAAACACCAGAAGCTGATTATCTTCAACCTTGTGGATCATTCGAAATCTTTAGACACAGTCGATCATAACAACTTCCTAACCCAACTACACACTCTCCCTTTAAGCACCTTGCGGTAGTTCCTATCCTCCCTCTCAGACCTGGCACAGTATGTGATCCACCTCCATCAGAAAATACCCACTCCGTTTGCTATCTATATTAATGACCTTCCTCAAAGTTCCGATATGCCGACGACTTCCAAATGTATCTGGCCTTATTAATTTTACAATACACTATTATTATAATAATTGAAGTTAATAATTATGATAATTATTACATGCCGATCTTTTAAGGCCCTGAAATATGCTGTTTTGGAGATCAATTGTAATTCTTGCCGAAAGATTCTTATTTGCTATAGTTGCCATGGTATGCTTATCAAAGGCTGTTTCGACTTTTAAATATCAATAAAAACTAAACAGTTCAAATTTGGTTAGTCTAAAAATCTCTAGATTCATCCCTTAATTCAATAAATAGATAAGGTACCCACTTAAACGAGGCATATGAAGTAAAGAAATTCTTCCATTTCCAGGAGTTTATCTTGGTCCGGGCAGTTAGAAATTCGGGACCTTACCTTAAGACCTGCACAGATTAATAATCAAAGGGAATAATTAATAATCAAATTGAAATATTTATCTGTACTGGTATGGAGAAATAGTCGGATTCCCTAGCTTCAAGAATTTATTTCTCGCACCCTCAGAGAAATTAATATTAACTGAACCAGATGGGAATCGAATCTAAAACGTTCCTAACCGGGCACCTTGAAAACCTTTTCGCAAAGTGCTCGATCATCGCGTCTTCTTTTTAATTAAGGAATCTTTAAGGAAAAAGGTAGTAAGGAAAGTAGACTATAAAGGAAAGAACTAAGGAAGTCTTGTGATCTAGAGGAAGGATCTGCTTTATTTTGAATGGAAATAACGTTGTTACAACGGGAAATCCATACTTATAATAAAAATTACTGATTCTGACTAATTATATCTCATATTATCATTCGCTCTCCATTACCAAGTTACCTTATTGTTGTTGCATACTCTATCAATTTTTATTATATGTTGTGAACGTGCTCTTTCCATATTATGTTCATCTTACAGAATGTTATATTACTCAATCTAGAAAATAAATAGAATAAATTTTATTTGATTTATTTTCAAGGGTATATATAAATAACAAAATTTATAATATCGAGGAAAATCGCTTTATTTCACCCTTTCACACCTATACCATGCATCAATTTTAATTTTCTGGACGACGTTTCAGGCAATTCTGCCCATTTCCAAGTCGAATATTTATATCATCATTATATAATCCATATAATTATATTTTTTATATAATTATAATCACATTTATCTCCTCACATTCTTCTAATAATAAAATTCATAACTTATTTATGAAAAGACAATTTTAAAAAAACTGTTGTCAGTCAAAAAATGTCCACTGTTAGCTTTGAATAAATATAATTAAATCGATTATATAATAATGATATAAATATTGGACTTGAAAATGGGCAAAATTGATTTAAAGGTCATCGAGAAAATTAAAATTAATTGAAGCATGGTTTAGATGTGTAAGGATGAAATAAATCGATTTTCTCTGATATTACTTATTATTTATATAATATTTTCCGTTTCATTTAAGAAATATTTTACCGAAATAAGTGACTTGTTTACTTATATAAGCGACCAAAAAAGTAATTAATAGGAAGAATTAGGAATGGCATCACATGTTATATGAATATGCAAAATATAAATTTAACCTTCATAGTCTGAGAAAATTTATGAACATCCTAGAAAACATTGCTACTAGCTGCAAAGACATGGGCATGTTAAGAGGTCTGTCATAATTATTTTGTGCGTTATTTTTACTTTCACTTAAGTATATATGTAATATATAGTAAGGGTAAGTATTGCGATCGAGAAAATTTTTGAATCTGAGTTTTTAACGGAAATACACGTTTTGGTGTCATTTTATTCGAAATGACCAAGTCCCGAAAAATGGTCTGTGTGTCTATGTGTCTGTGTGTTTGTATGTTAGCCGTCTAGCTCAAAAACGAAAAGTCGTACGAAACTGATATTACGTATTTAAGATAGCTATATGCCTTAGATGTGACTTTTTCCTCAAAATTGGCTATCCGGAAGTGTCACTTTATATCAACGCTGAAACACATTTTTATAATTATCTCAAAAAATACTCTAACGATTTTGATTAAACTGCGTTTATCATTGTATAATGAAGTAATCTTTAATATCAGTTAGGTTTTATCCTCATTGATTTCACTTTACAGGGCTTAAACGCCCAATGTTCATATATGTCTTCCTCTAAAGTACCTTTAATATAGTTTATTTTAAAAAATTAATCATTTCACATTATTTAGAGTTACGAAAAAATGCTAAATATAACTTTTGAAAGAATTTGATAAGTTAATAAAGGATAAAAAAAATAATAATGCAGAAAAATCTGCCTTGCTATAGACTGTACCTAAACGAATGTACCGATTTCAATGAAACTTAAAATCATTTTCTCGACACCCTTTAAATTTATCTATATAACGTCCTCCAACGAAAAGAATCTAAAAAAAAAAAAGTTATGAGGGATGGTAAAATTAAATTCCGAATAACTCAAAAAGTATACACTTTTTTGGAGATAATGTGATGATAAGATGTTTCAAAGGTATTTAAATTTCCTAAAAAATGACAGAAGTTTCATCCAAATCGAAGCACTATTAGCAGATATATCGCGATTTTAAAATATTTTTATTTTCACTTACATATATATGTAATACATAGTAAGGCTAAGTATTGCGACCGAGAAAATTTTTTTTTTAATTTTCAGTTTTATCCTATTTATTTTATTTTGATTTAATAAAGGTTTTGAAGAAACCTTTATTACGAATAAAGTTAAAATATATATCAAACTATAAATTAGTTTCATAAACATCATTAAAAATAAGATTATTTTTAATTACTAATTTAAACAAAATTTATTCTGAATTGATCGTTATAAGCAGTAATTCTGGCCACATTATTCCAAGCGAATGATATTCACATGTTAAATATTTTAAAAAATCTGTAAATAAAAGATTTAAAAAAATAAATAAAAAGGTTTAAAACTAAACTTATTTGCGCGTAGAAAAGTTAAAACGAGAGGTCAATATCGAGATACCCAAGATCCATCTACGAGGCCAAGGACGTTGTGGAAGTGAGAGTTCAAGATCACGGGATCTAGAACGTCGGGGAATAGTAACTTTAATATAGCATACATTAAATATATATTATATATAAAACTATATTAAGATATGTATGTGTTACATAGTGTTGTCCAAATGCGAGACCGAGACGAGTCTTGGTCTTGCAAACTCAGTCTTGGCCATGGGTCTTGGTCTTACGCAAGAGTCTCGCAACAGTCTTGCAGTTACTTATTAGCTTATTACTATAGTGATAGTATTGTAATTTTTTAGATAGGAGAAAAATAAGCCCGAATGAAAAATTGGTAGAGTTAAATGCAAAAGTATGTTGGTTGAACCAATTCTGTACATATTGTAATTAAAATTGTCAAATACTAGTCCGTGGTACAGACCCCTTTCCCACTTCGTAAATTGTTTCATGTCATCGTAACCAACAACTATTTTATTTACGAAAACTTTTGGAATTGGAATTGGGGCGTTTTCAATCTAGAGGTCAGCAAACTTTGTTTATTTAATTAGGTACTAAAACTCTTAATTACCCATTTGCTTTCTACTTGGATCGTAAGATAAATTGATCACAAAATCGAAAAAAAAAAAGGTAGCCTACAAAAATATTGGCAGTTTGTCCTATATAACCTCGTTATTTTGAAAATTAAGGGGTGTAGGTCACGCCAAACGCTCAATATTTTAGAAAGCCACCATTTTTCTCTACTATTTAATCAAATTATCATACGATCCAAGTAGAAAGCAAATGTGTATTTACGAGTTTTTAGTACCTAATCAAATAGACAAAGTTGGTCCCTCTGCAGATTGAAAGCGGTCCAATTCCAAGAGTTTTCGTAAATAAAATAGTTGTAGGTTACGATGAGATGAAGTTATTTACGAAGTTTCATGCAGATGTTAATAATCCCATAAAAAAAACTTGCAAAGTGCAACAACATTTGAAATAGAAAAGTAAAATGAACGAACGTGAAATAAATAAAAGTAAATACAAAAAGTAATAAATAAAAACTGTATTAGAAACCCTATGGACAGTTACAGAAAAATTAAGTAAAATAAAATAAAATAAAACATGGTTCATCAAAGCAAGATTTGCCAGTACGTATCTCACGTTGACATCGTGAGCTTTTAACCTGCTTCATGAGAGGAGCTTCTTCACAGAATCGTGACAGCATGATAGGAAATTCTTTCAAGGGCGTCATTAAAAAAAACTATTATTTATTTTAAAAATTATATTATTTTTTCGTTAAATCTAAAAAATAAAATAAAACGTGATACTCAATTATATTAAATAGGTTATTATAAATGAAATAGGAAGGAAGTGTGGCACAATAGGAAAAAAAAATCTGGTGCGCGCAACACACAACTTTCACTTACCGATCTACTAAGAATAGAAATTATTTTCTGGCAATGCTGGGCTATTATAAATTTTTTTGAAGTGCATTTTGAAACGGAGCTAAAGCTTAAAGCTTACAGATAACAATTCATTTAGACCATTATAATTACAAAATGTCTATTTAATATATTGACAACAGGCAATAAAAATCAAGTCACTCCATCTGCTTTTATAAACCACACAACTTTCTTTGCTTTTATAAACTTCAGAATGACTTACTCCAATTCCAATATTTTTAAGTGATGTCATTTTAGTGATATTTTTAGTTGAAAAAGTTATCTATGCAGAATATGAGTAAGTTGATTCCGGAGGTGGTGATTGCAATGTTGAAATATAGAACTGAGAATAAAGGTATAAATTTAGGTACTTATTTCTTATGAAAAATGTTCTTAGGAAAGATACTTTATTAAATATCTGTAGAAAAAAGGTTTTTTTAGTCTCAACAATTAAAAAAGTATATTTTAAATTTATCCAAATTTTCGCCTCTTCAGGGAAAAAACTAGAGACCATATCTTTCCTCCTAGTTGTCCGATCTTAGCGATTTTTTTTTTTTTTTTTTTTTTGGTATTTTAGGAAATTCCATAATCTTTTAAAAAACCATACAATATCTCCAAAAAAGTGTATACTTTTTGAGTTATTCGGAATTTAATTTTACCACCACTCGTAACTTTTTTTCTAGCTTCTTTTCGTTTAGAGAAAATTGTGAAAATGTGTTTCAGAGTTGAAGTGGTTAGCCGATTTTAAGGGAAAAGTTGCCGTCACATCTAAGGCATATATCTATTTAAATACGTAATATCGTAGGACTTTTCCTTTTTTGAGCTAGACTGCTAACATACAAACACACAGACCATTTTTCGGGACTTGGTCATTTCGACTCAGGGTACCTCAAAACGTCTATTTCCGTTGAAAACTCAGATTCAAAAATTTTCTCGATCGCAATACTTAACCTTACTATATATTACATATAGACGTAAGTTAAAGTAATAAAATAAACATAACATTAGTAATAATTGTTTTAACTTTAAAATAAGCGTACACATAATCAACTAAAAAGTGTGTACTTTTTTTGGTGCTCTATAATATAAATCTGCATTCATCGTTTTCATTTTTAGTTTAATTTCTTTTTTAGTTATATTATATACATAAATTTAAAGAACTTCGAGAATAAGACTTCGGAAAAGTCTCATTACAATATATAGACAAACGTTTTGCTACCGCCATTTTGAAATAAAACGGATGGTAATATCGAGTTCTAAGTACTTCGGGTGACCTCGGACCAAATATCAAAATAATCAATACGTCAATTTTTTTTAAATAACAAAAACATCCATTACTTCTGTGTTTCTGTCCTATAGTGTTGAAATAATTATAATTGTAATTTATTTTTAATTATAAAGGTGCAGATTCATTTTTTTTTCTTACTTGAATGAGCTATGGGGCTCCACCAAAACTTCAAATTCCTCTCGCATCCAATCCTTACAATCCAAAATCCTTCGTAAAATCCTCAATGCTCCTTAATTTGTTACAAATAAAATTATCCATAATGACCTTAATGTTCCTTATGTATCAGATTTGGCCCAATCCCGATATCTGTCCTTCCATAATAAACATCATAACCATCCCAACCCTCTTGTCTCTAACCTTGCTTCCTATTCAATTTCTGATAACCCTCCGAGGCGTCTGAAAAGAAGATGGCCCCGTGATGTTCTAATATAGACATATTATTAAAGTGCTACCAATGGGTAGTTTCTCAACATTTGTTCCATGTCATTATATCCGTGTGCAAATTTACCAGATGTATTTTTTTCTATACAGTTGTAAATATCATATAAATAAATAATCTTACTTGATATTTTTCTTTTAATATTTATGATTTATTTTTCTTTCTTATATTGTATTGTTTTTAAACACAAAAGAAACTTTTGGCCAGTTGAAGTAGGCATCTGTTATATTTTGCCAGGCTCAATGAGGACCCAAAAAAATTAGTTCTGGCGCTAGTGTCGCTATCGCAAGCCAACTAGTGTGGCAGGTTCCCTATCTTTGCCAACTTGAGAAGAAATATTGTATAGATTTAAAAAAACCAGCGATGAGCTCATCGATGGCATCGAAGATTTGATCGATGGAAATCAGGCTGTTTCATTATCCATCGATTAAATCACCAATGATGAATGATTGGCAATACAAGTTTACATCTGTATAACTAAATGAATGTTTCTACTTAGCTGTATCTTCATGGCGAGGGTTGTTGTCGGTATCTCTATTCTTCTGACTGCCTCCCTGGACTCTCCTCGATTTACCATCAGCTTCCTCTGTGGACTCTCCAGTCCATGTTTCTCTCTCAGCCTCTCTCCCTCAAGTTCCTTTTCCAACCTTTCCAATCCGTCATCCCCCTCTCTTTTTGTAGTTTTCAATGATTGGCTGATTTTTTCCTAGCATATGGGATGACCACGCCCCCAGGCCATACTCTGGCAGATATATCTTCCTCCGTTTCCTCTTTCCCGAAGGTGTTAATGTTCCCTTCAACCCTGTTTAAACATTCCCACGTTAAGACTGGTATCTGTCCTTAAGTGTTTCTTTGCCTCTGTAAAAGCGGTGTCGGTCCTTTGGGGTTCTTAAGTGTGTTTTACTGCTCTTTACAAAAGGTTGCACTCAATAGTGGGTCGTTACTCTCCCCCAGATGAACCAACCTCCCAGGTGTTAACACTTATGATTTAGACTTATTTATCCCTTTGAAATAATTAAGTAAAATCCACAAGAGGTCTTTAGAATACATATCATATAGTTCTGTTTAAGTGCCTCATTAGAACTGAGTTTCCATGATTTTTTAACCACACTTCTACGGAGAGTGCTTTGAATCATAAGTAATTTAATTCCATATTACAATTTTTATCTACTATAATAGTCTGTGTTAGCCTTTTTATCAAATTATTAACATCCTGCTGAAATTTCGTAAATAACTTCATCCCTTCGTAACCTACAAATATTTTATTTAAGAAAATTCTCGGAATGGGGCGTTTTTAATCTAAAGGTCGGCAATCTTTGTTTATTTAATTAAGTACTATAATACCTATTTACTTTTCAATTGGATCATAAGATAATTTGATCACAAAATCAATAGAAAAGGTGTCCTTCAAAAATATTGGGCCGATTGGACTATATAACATCGGTATTTTGAAGATTTGGTAGCGTAGGTCACACCAAATGGTTCCATATTTTTGAAGGCCACATTTTTCATCTACTTTGTGCTAAAGTTATCTTACGATATGTCAATGACCTTAATTCCTAAAGAATGATAATTGAATCTTGTAAAACAATAACAAATATCCAGTGCTGTTCTGCCATTGCTGCTGTTGAAGAAAGATGCCAAGCCTGTCTTAATGCTCAAGGAAATATCTTTGAACAACATTTAATATGAATATTAATGATTACATTTAATTAATAAAGTAGTTAGAACAAATAAATAGGTTTTATTCATTTCATATAGTGTAAAAGATTAATAATAACGAAACCTTTAGGCGTGAATATCTCCTAAGCAAAGCGTTAGCGGAAATACCTCTACAGGAAATTTGTTCTTGGTTTGAGCCACTTAACCCTGAAACACCCTGTTTATATATAAAAGAAATATATATATATTCGCCCCACTAAATTTTTGGACCCATTCCTGTCTGTAACTGACATAACAGATGTTTTATATTATTGTTTGTATATATCAAATACACAAAACTATTGTGGGAATTTCGGGTTTCGTCTTTGATGTAATTTTTATTTATTCTGTAATTAGCTTTAAATGAAATAAATAAAATAAAGTCATGCATTTCTTAAACTTAATTAGTAAACTTTTCGGAACAATAATTTGTTGACATGAAACATTAGTTCAGGTTTTTCGCAAGTCAATTGTTAACAAAAATAATTTAGCTGTATTTGATTTATGATTAATTTAGATTCCAAACATAGAACATTCACTCTTCGAAAAAAAACACCTGCCCTCCAGTTTATATTGACAACAACCAAATACCTCAAACGGACACGGTACTTAACCTTGGACTCACCTTCGACAGAAGGATGACATGGGGACCGCATGTGAAATTGAAACATAAGACATTCAACAAATTACTTTACCCTCTTTTTGCTAAATCTTCAAAACTAAAACTGAGACAGAAACTGAATACATATACACACTTACTTAAGCCCATATGAACATACTCATCATAAATGTACGGTGGCCCTAAAAATACCGACCTACAAAAATTTCAAACGTTCTAATCAAAATTATTGCGATTCTTAACAAAATCAGCTTGTTATGTGACTTACTAAGCTTTACATAACAACCACCACCTTCCAACAGTTGATCAACATATAAAGACCCTTTAAACGGAAATAATAACTGACTAATACGAGACATGACCAGAGCTGACATACCTCAGAACATGAGAAGCAGACTAAAAAGGCGTTGGATGTGGGATCTGCCTTCCTTAAACAACTTAAGTAATTCAATCAAGTTAGCTGAGCACTGCCCTTCCCCATGCCTTATTATTTCCTGTATCTCCAGCAAATTCGTTGGTTGTCAACAAAAAGTTAATAGACGAAAATACATTTTTTATTGCCAAAAAATCATTCAAATTCCGATCAGGAGTTCTATTAAGTTATGTGTTTGATATTTGTTTTTCAAAAATCTTTAGCTTAAAGTCATTTTTGCTGTAAATGTAAGACATGATACATTATCCGATTTTTATTAATTTCAACTTTATTTCCAGTATCTCCAGCAAATTCGCTGATTGTCAACAAAAAGTTAACAGGCGAAAATATATTTTTATTGCCAAAAAATCATTCAAATTGCGATCAGGAGTTCTATTAAAGTTCTATTAAATTATGTGTTAGATATTTATTTTTCTAAAATCTTTAGCTTATAGTCACTTTCCATGCAAACGTAAGATAATATAAAATATTATCCTTTTTTTTATTTAGTTCAATTTTATTTAACATACAAAATAAACGACACCATCCTCGTGTTCGGCTCACTCTGTATATTAATGATATTACACTCCACATATTCTTTTGTTATTAAAAAAAATATATTTGCCTATCATTTTATATTAAAATGCGAGATTTGACCCAACCCCCTGGATAATCTTCGAGGCTACAATACAGAGCACTAGCGGATCCAGGATTTAATTTTTGGGAGAGCTTCAGCCCGAAAGATTTTTTTTCCATATATATATATATATAACGATAATTAATTTGAAAAAAAGAAAGAAATTAATTATCTATATGAAATGGTGTTCAAGTGGTTTTGAAGTCCTATCAAATATAATTATACGAACAAGAATACTTTAAGAGATAGTTTTTAATATTTTTTTCTGTAAAACATGGTTATAATTTACCATTTTGGGGGGGCTCAACCCGAGAGCTCCCCCGTAGATCCGCCTGTGATACAGAGCAAGTAAATGTATTAAACCTTAATAATGATATTAACCCATTTTTTCAAATCCGATACTTTGTATATTTATGACACATTTTCTTGCGACCCTTGGGGCCTGGGTGGTCGAGCGAACTAATGTGAGTGTGCCTTTAGCGTTACCTGGTAATCTTATAAGCTGGAGGAGTTCGAATAGTGGGATTTTTATACTGGCAGAATTCCTCCGCCCTCTCTCCTGTCCTGGGAAAAACGCGTACAGCCCGAAAGACGAGAAAAGTAAGAAAAAAAAACTTTGCAACCCTAAACCTATTCCTTTTTCGTTTCTCAAATCTTTTACACTTGAAGATGATAGATCTCGGATCCTCCAAGCATTGACGTGTTGGACAGTAACCGTTCTGGCATGAATAATTATATACCTAGTTATACTAGAAGACAGAGCATGGTTCAAATGATATATTTTCTTGGTGTTACAAAAAAAATTATTGACCTTCATTTTTTATTAAATTGCAAATTTCTACTACTATGTTGTAATCTTCAAGGTTACAACATATTTATCTAGTGAAAATAGATTCACTTTGTAAGAATTATAGATTAAAAAGGCACTGAGAGGCAGTGTCCTTGAAACTGACCGAGCCCAGCCCAGCGGCAGCGCCACGCCACAGAGGCACCTCATCCACGGAACGAATAGGGAAGAGGGTAAAATAACAAAATGGTGACAGGCGAGGGGTTGGCCGCACCCCCTCGGCAGGGGTTGACAGGTGGCCTTCCACCTGGAAAGGCGTGGCCGGCGGCAGCCAATGGGCTGGAAGCCGTTACGTCAGAGCCGACCAATGAGAAGCCGGCTCTGTGACATCAGTGTCTATATTTAGCCAAGGGCCTGGGCCCCCGTCTACCGCGAGATATCGCGGCCCGCCAGTCTGATCTAACTTGCCGTCGGTGGCTGTGTCGCTCTGTGTCCAGTGTTCGTTCATAGCTCTGTTTGTGTCTATTCTCTCCTCTTCGTGTATATCTTAGGTGAGTAATATATATGTATATCTATATATATACACATCAATACAAATTTCATCGAATGCATTATTTAAATCGAATAATATTTCGCGGTCTTTGGGGTATATAAACCTATATTAAACTCAATATATTTTTTTTTTAATTTCATACATTAAATAAATAAACCGACTTTATTCCTACCATATATTATAATTAAAAATATATAATATATAAAAATTAAAAAAAAAAATCAAACAAGCCGCATTCTTATTTCTCAAGTGGAAAAAATTCTTCGAACTGATATCTTTCCACTTGATCGATTCGATACTGGAGATAATCTTTATCCATTGATAATCGCTTTTAATCATCGCTATTATGAATTATGTTTATGACAAAAAAATAAATAAAAAAGTTGTTTATATGCTCATAATTTCAACTCATTTTCCTCGAATGACAAATTACAAGAAAAAAACATTTATTTAAGAATAGAATGGATTATAATACCATCATATTTCATACTTCATAAAATAAAAAATACGAAAAGAAAAAAACATTATTACTTCTTAAGTGGATAAAATTCTTTCGAACTAATATCTGTCCACTTGATCGATCCGGAGATAATCTTCAGCCATTGATAATTGCTTTTAATCTTCGATATTATGAATTGTATGTTGTTTAAAAAAGAAAAAAGTTGTTTATATGAACAACATTTTTAGCTTCTTTATCTCGATATACTACCAATTTTGAAATATACGAATTTATTTTGATCTGATGCATATTGTAAACATCAAATATTTTAGGTTAGAATTATTCTTTTATTTAATCTATTATTTTCATATAATAGTAAAACAAATATTAAAAAATAAAATAGATCTATTTTATGGATTTACAAGAAGTTATGAATGAATAATCTATCTCCATTTGTTTTAATTCATTAATAGTTTTTTTTTTGTTTTTTATAATTGACTATATGCCATTGTGGTTTCTATATCGGTGGCTATCTATTATAAATAAAACAGACTTGAAGGTGTTTTTGTTTTAGGAATCGTTTCCGTCCACACCAACGCTCTCCCACGCCTTTATGCAAAAGCTTTTTTCTTTTTTTTTTTCCAACGCGTTTCGTTAATTGCTTTGTGACAGCACCATTCTGTCTAGCATTGCTCGCGCCTGCAGCGCCATCTGTGTAAACCGTACACTCGGTCTCTGTTATTATAATACATTATAAATAACTTATTTAAGAATCATTTTTATTTATATCTCAAGCGATATATATATCATTATAAAGGACAAAAGTATTAGACTTTCACTGACCTTGTCTATTGCAACTAGTCGAAATTCCTAGTCAAAAATGTTTACAATCTTCAAGGTCTTCGAGACAATCTAGATCCTTTTACAGTAATCTTATTATGTGTTCGTTGTAATAGTTTCTGCTTATGGTACTATTTATGTAAGTAAATAATCGATAGTTCAGTTTGAGGAAGGAACACGCTTAGACCGATATAATGTATGTCAGTAGATGGGTTTATAGGTTATGGTGAGTTCATTTACATAAACATTATAAAAATATTAAGATTTCTTTACGTTTATTAACCTTTGGAAATATACAAATTATATATACTACTTTCCTTTACATCGTTTAAATATTCACGTGTGGTTTCTGCAGATCAGTATTATGTATGAAAATAATAAAATTAAAATATAATCATGACAAGCGTTGATCGTTTAAAATTGGTTTATATATGTTAGGATGGGTTTAGTTTAATAAAACCTTAAATATTTTACGAAAAATGTCAACTAACCAACATAAAATAAAAATTATTTTAAAAGTTTTCCTTTATTAACATCTTTGGAAGCTCCAACATTATGTATTCGTGTTTTGTATCTGCTGTTCAACTTTGCAATAAATATTACTTTTAACAGTTTTTGTTTTTTTTAAATGGCTTGTAGGTTAGAATAGAATGAGTTAGCATCCAATAAAAAATACATATTGTTTTTATTTACAAATAATATGCGTTTAAATATACAATGCAGTTTGATTTCAAACCAATTATCTAATTAAGGGCTATTTTTATACATTTACCGAATAGACTTAACATATTTTTTCGATACAATTTAGAACATTTGAATTACATAAAACTTAAATATAATTTAATTATAAATGTGCAATTCGAAATATTCGTTCACTCCATGAAGTTTTTGTATATAAGGTTCCTTAACTGAACACTACTTTCATGATATTAAAGAAATACAACCTGAATAAATATTAAATTTTCTACATTGTTTACTTCAAATATATCCATGTTGTACTCATATTATAACACTACTATATTTTACTTGTAATTTAAATTATATATTAAATATTCAGTCAAAAATACAGAAACAACAAAATGGATACATTAATTGTGTACGTCGCAGAAGTTTGTGCTGGCATAGGTTAGGCTACTTCAAGTTTTTTTCTTTTGCGTATCAACTTTTAGCATCTCCGGATAAAGCAGTTTATTTTTGTATTCATATTTCAAATCAAGGTACCATTTTTTATAATTTATAAACTATAACCAGTTTAAGTAACTTAGTAATAATAGCTTTCCATTGTTATTTTGAATAAATGTGTAATAGTGTGAATTAGAAATTCATATTAAAATATCTAAGCTTAATTAATAAAATATTGAACGGGTATATTCTATCAGCTACATATAATAATAATTTAAAAAAATATTAAAATTTATAAATTTACGCTTAGCTAAAATATTGCTCTCATTTTTGTCTTTTGATAAAATAAATGTATTGTAAAAGTAATAAATCATTGATTATAATACATTTTACAGACTATAATATTTAGTCAATTTATTTCAATTATAACTTTTTTTTCAATGCAATGGGTCAATCTTATAGGTTAGGTTTCTCTATTAAATATTTGGTTTTTAATTAATCAAAAGTTTATAATTTATTATTTAATTACTGAATAGTATGATGAGAGTTTGATAGTTTGTGATATCTTTCTATCTTATTAAAGAAACAATGATTTGAATGTATGAAGTTTAGATTATTGAAATCAGTTTTATATTGGTTGGATTGATGAATTAATTTCTTTAGTAACTTGATAGTTTTTAAAATTCAACAAAAGTATCTGTGTTTTTTTTCATTTATATGTTGAATATTTTAGATATTGCTATATGTCAATAAGAATAATCTTTTATAGCTAAAGTAGTGTGCATTCTATCACAAATGGTTTTCATTATAAGCTTAGAAGAAATTGAATAATAGATTGATTAAAATTAAGTTTATATCGATCAATTTAATAATTTTAGTTATTTTTTATTAATTCGGAAATAATTTGCAAATAAACTGTACTTCCTTACTACTGGACCCAAAATCCTTGATATATTGCAGTTACACTGGATGTAATATGTATTTTATTATTTATTAATTTTAAAAATAGATTTTGAAATTGATACATTTACTGATATTCTATATATTTGTACATAATAGTATCAACTTTAAATAAATTCTTAATTTTCATAAGGCATATATTTAATAAAAAATAAAGTAATAATACACAAATATAAATATATAGGTTAGTGAGACCATACAAAGAAAAAGTAAAATATTTAGTTAAATTTGAAAACTTATAGAATTCAATTCTGAAGATAAGAAATTTTAAGTATATTTTATTACTATCAGCATGAAATATCCGTTTTTGAGGTGTTATTTTTATTAATTTTATGATTTATTATTAATAAATGTACAGATTGAATAGTTTATATAAATCATATTTTAAAAAATATAAAATTTGTATAATTATTGGCCTAGTGTTTATCCTTATTTCACCAAACACATTTACTGAAATAAGTATGGCCAATAATTTTTTTTTTTAATTCTAAATTTAAGGCATAGTTATTCATAATATTAAAAAAATTGTTTCCAACAATCGAAAACAACTTAATTCTATTTTATCGTCAGTCTGTCTTCCCATCCAGTAATCCATTTTTTTTATAATAGAAGCATTCTGTTTTTATTTTATTACTCGAGTGAGGTGTGGGATCGTTAGGTATTAGAGTTATCCACTTGAAGATATATAACGATTTTTTGAGCGTACGGCTGAATCTATTTTTAAGTTTGATGGTTCAAATTAAACAGTGATAACCTAACGAACTTTTTGAATTTAAGAACAAAATACTGAAAAAATATTTTATTATATGATAAGTATTCTTAATTTTTGTTGGTTTCTTATCATACCATCAACAAATTCGTGATCTTATGTGCCGAATTTAATTTTTCAACTTACTTAAAGAAGAAATATTTGCGCAGTTTGAAAAGAAATTTTCAGAGATAAATGTAGTGATATAGACGTATGACATACCGTTGTAAATCTAACGATTTTATAAAAATGGATAGATGACATACATGAGGCAGTAAAAGTTAATGGACGAAATGGGGTTGAATAAAAGCTAACTAGTTTTATTATATATTTAAAAGAAGACTAACTTTTATATTATTGAATGAGAAATAAATTGAATTTCCATAGGAAATAAATAGAAACTTTTCAAATTTACTTTAAACTTGACTAAAAATGTATACTTAATCCATTAATATCAATGCAATGAAATTTTTCGAAAAACATTTCTATGGGAACTAAATGGAATTTCTACAGACTAATTTTATTTGTACCTTAATAAACTAAAAATATACGTTGTAAATCATTGTCATAATTTATATTAATTTTCTTTTATTGTAAGTTTTTATTGACAATTATAGTAATATTCTCAATAAAAGTTTATTTAGATAAAAAAAAATTAACAAAAAGTTAAGTGAATATTGTGTAATTAATGGCACCAAACCATTTTGTGTGTCATACTATCAACTGTTCATCAATATCTATTGATTATATTGATTTGAGAGAATGACAGAACTCCAATTTCAACTTTTTTAAGTAAAGTCTTTTTTGTGATATTTTTAGTTGGAAAATTTATATCTGTATAAACAGTGAGTAAATGGATTCCAGAGTAGGTGATTGCAGTGTTGAATACATAGAACTGTGAATAAAGGTATAAATTTTCTCACTTGAAATATCACTAAAATTAATAATAAAAAATATTTAAATTGGAGTTAGTCATTCAGTCAACTGAAAGGCTCAATTATTAATTGTTATATGAGCCTTTCAGTTGACATTATGAATAACTCCAATTTTAGTGATATTTCTAGTCGAGAAATGTATACCTTTATTCACAGTTCTATATATTCAACAATGCAATCATCTATTATGGAATCAATTTACTCACTGTCTGTATAAATATTATAAATTTCCCAACTAGAACGACTTTATTAAAAAATGTTGAAATTGGTGTTAGTCATTTTATCAACTGAAAGACTCAATTAACCAGTTTTATAACTTAAGGTTCATAAGACATAAATTACTTTAAAATTTATTAATTTAATATAGTTTCCTATCTTTTTATTTATAAAAACAGCGATTCTTTAATTTAAAAACAGATTAAATTAAAGATTTTTTGTTGTTATTTTTTAATAGGACGTAGCTTAAAACTGCTTAACAAGTTTTTTCAATGACATTAACGATCACTTTTACGGTTTTATATTACTTTATGAAAACAAATTTAAAGAACTATTGTTCTTTTTAATAATAAAAATATTTTCTGTTTCATTAACCACTCTATTTTTAATTTTAACCGTTAAGTAGATTTTTTGTTTCAGTGATTATTTTTTTAATCATATATTTTCTCCCTAATAAATTATTAAAACACAAATAACTCATAAATTTTTTTTATTTATTTTTTTTTAATGTAATTTCGCTAACATATTAACGGCCACTTTTAAGGTCTTATATTATTTTATAAAAACATATTTAAATAATTATTTTTTTTTTAATAATAAAAATATTTTCAGTTCCATTAACCACTAGCTGCTCTTTATTTTTAATTTAAACCATTTAGTAAATTTTTTTTTCAGTAATTATTTTTTTAATCATGTATTTTCTCCCTTTAAATTATTAAAAGAATAATAAATTTTCAATTTCTAGTTTTTTTATTTATTTTTTTTTAAATATATTCGTGTCAATATTTTAATGAATATAATTGTTAAAAAATAACCATAATTACTAAAATAAGTATAAAGCTAGAAAAGAGGCATAAGGTGATTATGTTATAAATGGAAAAGTCCACACAACAATCCAACATACAAGTGTAAATTTGTATGAAAAATTGACAACGTTTCACCAATTCAGTCATCAGGGCAGAAAAACCAAGATCACATATATACAGAAAGAAAAACAAAAAGAAAAGAAAAAAAAATTATTGCAGTAGATTAAAGGTTATTTAGTTATTTATATATTTTTTCCCATGTGTAGATCTAATCAGCTGTTCAATATAACCTTTCTTAGCCGTTTTTAATACAACCTTATATTTCCTTTAGTGTGTATTTTGTGTGATTTTTTCCTTTTATAAAATATTCAAAATTGCTAATATTTTTATTCTAAATAAAATAATTATTATATTTTGTAGAATTTATTAAGTTCTTTAGACTGTCAATAGAAACTTCTCAATTATGTAAAACTCTTGTACCGCCTTACATCGGAGCATTTCAGGTTAGAGGTTGCGGGGACCTAACACGGGTCTCAAACAAATAATTCTACTTCTCTTTTATCAATAGATATTTGTGTTCTGTCTTTTCACAATAAAAGATAACAATATCTACACAATAATAATTATTTATAATCATAGTTTGTTTATTACCTTTATTATGTACTTATAAAATAATAATTTCAACATAGAAGGAGGGTAAAGAAATACGCAATCATATTTACTGACTATGATGGTTATAGTTACAGGTACTGACTCCGATTTACCAAATTTGTCAATTAACTTAGGAACTAAAAACATATGACAAACGGCCAAATATTTTTGTAGGCCAACTTTTGTCTAGATTTTGTGATCAAATTATCTTAAGGTTCAAGTGGAAAGCAAACGGGTCTGAGTTTTTAGTATCTCATTAAATTAATTTCTGAGAGTCTCATTTCTAAGAATATTCATAGATAAAAGTTGTTGGTTAGTATAAAATAAAGGCACTCATATAGATTTAGACAAGTGTTAATAATTTCATGAAGTGGGGTCTGTACTACGGACTACTAATAATAAAAAAAAAAAAAAAAAAAAAAAAAAATACACATTTATTTCGTGTCAGGTTAACAATGAAAAGTAGTTAATTGTTTAAAATCAACCAAATTAAGGGTACTTAACTAGGGACTCACCTTCCACTCACCTCAAAATACTTTACTCTCTTTTTTCTAAATCTTCAAAACTAAAACTAAAACAGAAACTGAATACATATACATACTTACCTAAATCCATATGGACGTATTCATCACAAATAAACGGTATCGCTAAAAAGACCCACCTACAAAAACTTCAAACGTTCCAATCAAAATTATTGCAGCTCATAACAAAAGCACCTTGCGACTAACAAAACTCTACATAATGACCTCCACTTTCCAACAGTTGACCAACATATAACGAACCTTTATCAACGATTTTACACAAATTTAAATGGACATTATAACAGACTTATAAGAGACATGGCCACAGCTGACATACCTCAGAACATGAGCAGGAGACTAAAAAGGCGTTGGATGAGGGATCTCCTTCTTTAGACAACCTAAGTAATTGGAAAAGTTAGGGAAGAGGTACTGCTGAGTACTTTCCTTCCCCATGCCTGTCATGTCATTATATCATGTATCGCCACCACATTTGCTGATTGTCAACAATACGTTGACAGGCGCAAATATATGTTTGATAGACAAAAAAAAAAAAAAAAAAAAGGTACTTTAGAGGTTGACATGTTGAAAATTGGGCATTCAAGCCTTGTAAAGTGACATCAATCGTTATAAAATGATACACCGAGTTTAAGAACCGTTTTTGAAAAAATTGTAAAAATGTTTCACCGTTGATATAAAGTGGCACTTTAAGGAATAAGTTGCTGTCGCATTTGAGCCATATAAAAACCTTAAATATGTAATATCAGTTTCGTACGACTTTTCGTTTTTGAGCTAAACTGTTCACATACACACATACAGACACACAGACCATTTTGCGGGACTTGGTTATTGCGTGTATTTCTGTTGAAAACTGGGATACGAAAATTTTCACGATCGCAATACTTTGCCTTACTATATATTACATAAATAGGTAAGTGAAAGTAATATATAATTGTACCTTAGCTAAAAATTGTTGGAAGTTTTTGGCTTATATAAGAAACTTTAAAAAGATAAAAAAAGAAAAATATGTAGATTTAAGAATAAAATATTCAATGGAACATCCTAAAGAGTTTCACAAGGAAATGCACTTGAGTTGAAAAAACAAAAAAACAAAACTAGTGCTGCGTTTTCCTGAAAATAACAGCTGTTATCTAACTATGTTAATTATGTTGCAGCTAACAACTACTTGCTAACGTTAAAGTTAATTCATGTTGCTATTTTCTTACACTATTACAACGTTTGTGGTAATATATGTTTAGGAATATGTAATGTACAAACTCGATAAAATTAAAATATTCAACTGTGATTATTTAGGAAAAATAATTTTTAAAAACTGGATAATTTTACCTTACAATCAAAATGATACACCTAACTTCTTATTAAATTTTAAATTCTATTAATTTAGTTCAACGCCTTGTAGGAAAGCCATTATTTTCTAGCACTCATTTTAGTCTGTTTATTATGGAGTCCACCATTTTTTAGTGAATTCGTGCTTAGTCTGTTCTGTTCTTCGAGAAGTAATTTTTCAAAGCCTTCTGTAATAGAAATTTCGATTTTTCTCAATTTCTACCTCCAATTTTGCCGACAGGTGTTTTATCACATTAACATCAGGGGACTGTAGTTGTGTTCTTATAACTTTGAGGCAGTTATAATGAAGCCATTCCTTAATTAACATGGCAGAGTGTTTGGAGTCATTATCCTGATAAAACAAAGTTTCCACAATTTCTTCTCAAAATGTCTACGTAAACATGTTTATTTACTATACCATTTGCATATTAACACTATAAAGTGAAAATTCTTTACACCAGAAGCCGCCATACATCTCTACATTAAAAAACATAACATAAGAAAAGAACATATAACGTAACATAAGGATAAGAAATAGACCATAAGAAAATAACACTTTACTAGGATGTTTATTGATTGAAATAAATTGTTGTTTTAAATACAATATATATAGAACAATTTATTTATTTTTAAGATGATTCATGAGTTTTTGGTATTTTCAATCTGTACAATTTAAATGAATATATGCATAAATTTGACTGGCTGCTTAACATTCATGAGTGTAGAGATTATAAAAGTTTTCAATATATATTAAATAATTCTCTTATAGATCTATATTCGTACAAGAAATAAAATACAGCAACAACCCCTTAATTTGAAAATTAAACAAGTAATCAGAGAGATATTTTAATTTTAAATATGTAAGATTGTGATAATAACCGTGACATTCATGAGGTTATGAATATATATTTACAGGTGGATATATCATATTCTATTTATCTTGAATAAAAATAGATGCCTAATGAGCAAAACCTGTTTGTATACTGTAAAAAGAGAATCTTAAAAATCATTTGACTTTTTATCTAAAGATGAAACATACTTTTTCAGAGAGATATCGATGTTTTAAAAATCTATATTCAAGAACGGACCGTGATATTCATAAGATTTACTTTCCATTAGAATTACATGTAAGCCACAAAAATGACTATCTGTCATAATATTCATAGCCATTTTAAACTGACAACAAAGAATGAATTAATGAGATTTATTAAATAGAAGTTGGCCCCGTTAAGAGATAACCATTTCTTAAAAAGTAGATCTAGTATACGATTTTTTTGAGAATGATCCATATTTCGAACACCTATAAAGAAGATTTTTAAACCTCCAAGTAGAGGACGATATGGAGCAAGTAGCGAAAAATTGTTTTTATCATTAAACATATCGTTCTGTGTCGATTAATTGTTTTAATTTTTCAGTGTTAAATAATTAATAATAAAATATATTCATTTACAAGTATAGATATCGTTATATACTTTTTTTTATTACTTACAAATATAAAAAAATGTAGGATCAAAAAAGATATGTATTTAGTATTTATGAAATACTGGAATACAGTTTTATTAAAATGGAATTTAATAGTTTTTAATCTGTACATCTACCATTCCTTTTTTTTCATGATGTTCCAGGCGAATTATAATGGTCAGATTTGAGCGTAAGATAAAGAGTTTAAACAATGGTTGGTTTCACACCATAAATTATCCATGAGTGATATCAACAATTACTACAAAACTTATAATTATGTAATATCAGGTGTTTCGAACTAAAGTTTCAACAATTTTTATATTGTCAATGGCACTACCATATTGTCAATAATTAATGATAAAACTCAAAGTATTTCATCATTTCTTTTTATTTTGGTTAGTCCTTCATTAGTCTTGATCATTTGAAAATTAGATATTTGTTAATCCTAATGCTTACAGTAAATAATACATTATGAGAATATAATTATATATCAAAATTTTAAATAAATGCTTGGTAGGTTCATGCTCATATATATAATTTCATGCAATAATCCATTGAAAAATTTTTGATAACATTCAAGATACTTGGAACCTAAAAATAAAATACTAACAAGAAAAAAAAAGTCTATCGTCGGCGGCTAGACTGCTGGACTGACTTTCGAGTTGGCAGCAAAATCACAAGTCAGCCCAAGCTGATACTCAGAACTCTATCCGCCATATTGTTTCAAAATAGTAGCAAATTAAAAATTTCAATTTCCGCAGCCAGTAGTATCAAGATTGATAGGAACCCATTCACTTCATTCAGTGAAACTTCTAGCCCTGCTTTGCTTCCCTTCATGAAAATAAACTGATCGTGATATAATATGAGAAGGAGTAGAATTCGAAAAACGAATAAAAATTGTTTGTCCATCCACAGTCCGCCGTCCGCCGTTCTCGTATTTTCTCCGAAATTACTGGACAGATTTTTTTTCAAATTTGGATTTAAAATTAGAGGTTACCCGAGGATAATCCTTCTTCATCGACATTTCTATCCACCTTTTCCTTTCAAGATGGTGACCGAAAAATCTGCGTAATAGACTGAAGCGCCTAAACGAATGTACCGATTTCAATGAAATTTCGTTAGTCATCATGCTCTTTGAATTTATCTATATAACATACTTCAACGAAAAGAAGCTGAGAAAAAAGTTACGAGGTAAAATTAGATTCGGAATAACTCAAAAAGTATACACTTTTTTGTTGATATTTATGGTTATTTAAAAGTTTACGGAATTTCCTAAAAAATATATCGTTAAAATCGGACAATTAGGAGCAAAGATACGGTCTCTAGTTTTTTCTTATATGTTCTGCTGCAAAGGTTATATCCTTTGTTTTTTTTTTTTTTAATTTTGAATGGGTTACAGAAGTAATGCTAATATTTTTAGCATATTACTAATGATTAAAAAAAAAATGTTTAGTCCAATATTTGAAATCGTCTTTTATTTATTTTTCTTTGTAACTAGAAAGGTAATGTTACTTTAGATGGATAATTGTTTGGAAATAACAAACCATTGTGAAATCATTTGCAGCGTTTTTGTTCTGATTTTGCTCATCTTCTGTTTGAATATAATTTTTCTCAAATGTGATCATATTGCAACCCTGTTTACAACCATTTTTCTTCAACTGGAGTTGAATTATGTGCTATCTATACTCTCTAGTTGTTGTTTAAAAAAAAATAAAATTTTAAAAATCGGACTATTAAGAGCAAAGATATGGGGTCCTAGATGTTTTTTATATGTTATACTGCAAAGGTTATTTCGTTTATTTTGGGTTTTAAATGTGTTACTGAAATAATACTAATTTTTTTGGCATATTACTAATGATTAAAAATAAAAATGTTTTTTTAGCCCGATAATTGGAATAATTTTTTATTTCTTTTTCTTTTTCACTAGGATGGTAATGTTACTTTAGATGTATTATTGTTTGGAAATAATAAACCTTTGTGAAATAATTTGCAGCCTTTTTGTAGCCAATTTTTGTTCATGTTCAATAAATAAATTTAGTTATAAATTATACATTTTTAATTTTTTTGTCCCCTGGTCAGGGAAAACCATTACCAAATAGGGAAAAGTCAGGGAATTTTATTTTAACTGTCTGGTAGCTAGCCTGGGATGTTGCATTGCTTGAAATCAACATTTGCATTGAAAGGAAGAAGTTGGCAGGAACTAAGAGTTTTACGAGACTTTAGCTATTATTATTATTGAGTAATTATATAAGTCAAAACAAAAAACAACTGCGGTCACTTTAGTATTTTTTAACGATTCACTTAAAAGGAAATAAAATAAAAATGATGTTTAATAGCTACGCAGTGGATTGCTGGTCGTTAATGCAGCAAATGAAATAGTGTTGGCCTTGGGGCTTCATCCTTGCGTCTTCTTCCTTTCCTTGCTTTGTTTCTAATTTTTTTTTTTTTTTTTTTTTTACTAAAATTGTAGTTTTAAGATTTGTTTTTAATTTTAATTAATAGATTTTTGCTACCTTACTGTAGGAAGTACGGAAGCAGTGTTTGCGTGAGGATGGTTAAAAAAAATTTTTAGACGTCAAGGAATAAACTTGGTTCCGTGTTTGTCTGTCATTCTGTTTCTCACTTTTCGGCTACATAGGATACTTACCATACCAGAGGAGAGAGCGGGGAATCAATGCCGAATTTAAATTACCCTGCCCAACACTGGCATCACCACCTATGCCGATGACACGTTTATCCTATCAGTTAATAACGATCCATCTATTGCATCCCAAACTCTTCAATCACACATCACAAGCCTTGAAAAATCTTGTCAAAACTGGAAGATTAAAATAAATTATAATAAATCCCATCAAATAACCTTCACTCTTCGTCGTAAACCTATGACTTCCTGTCCTACAGTATCCTTCAACAATAGCCCTATTATCCCTGTAGAACTGAACAGACTGAAACGACTAGAAACCGCCCGACGTTTTCGATCACTGCAGCACTTACTAGACAAACGCTCTAAGCTTTCAATCAATTGCAAACGACTCATGTATATGACAATAATAAGACCTATTTGGACTTACGGAATTGTGCTTTGAGGCTCCACTAAACCATCGAATTCCTCTCGTATCCAATCCTTACAATCCAAAATCCTTCGTAAAATCCTCAACGCTCCTTACTTTGTCACAAATAAAATCATTCATAAAGACCTTAATGTCCCATATGTTTCCGATTTGGCCCAATCCAGATACCTATCTTTCCATAGCAAACTGCAAAACCATCCGAACCCTCTTGTTTCAAACCTTGCTTCCTCTTCCGATCCCTGATAATCCTCCGAGGCGTCTGAAAAGAAGATTGCGTCGGGACCTTCTAATATAGAACTTTAATTTGAGTTCTACCAATGGGTAGTTTCTCTTCATGTTGTACATGTCATGTTACCAATGTCACATTTACTTATTGTATTTTCTATGTAATACAGTTGTAAATTTCATTAAAATAAAAAATAAAAAAATTACCCCGGCACACAGTGGAAAACTCCCAACATCGGCTATTTTTTTTTTTTAATACCTCTAAAAACTGAATAAATTGTTTTATTTATATTAGAATTCGTAAGAACATTTTCAGTCGGCAGAATACAAATTTTACACTGTTTTTATTTAATTTTTCAATTGAAAACCTTGTCATTTTATCATTTGTAAGTTTTAAGTTCAAACTTTTACTGTAATCCTGACTTACTAGAAAAATATATAATAATGTATAAAACTTGTTTTACTTCTCTTTTTTCATTTTTAAAAATAAAAATTGGTGTTTGTAAATGAAATTTTCACAAAAATTAGTATTTAAAAAAAGCTCCGATATCATATGCAAGACCACTCGTGAAAGTAAAGGCAGGACTCTAGGAGATCTCAGCACCTGTCACTCAATCACATTACTGATATTAAGCACCAGTAAAGCCTGAGTAAAAGCTTAATTATTTGAAAATATGAAATCTCACTTAATAAATTTTTTGCAGTAAACCAATGATATATTTCGCTATGATATGGGATCGCTGGATTTAGTTCAAAGTGTTTCTATTCATAGAAGTATGTTAAATAAATAAATTTAAATTGAAAAATCACAACACATAACATTTACGCTTCGACGAGAAACATGCCCACCCGCTTATATCAGCAACAATCCAATTCCTCAGACGAACACTATACGCTACCTCCGACTAATATTCGACGGAAGGATGACCTGGGGCCTACACCTCAAAATGAAAATAAAGACTTTGAACAAGAGACTGAAAATATTATACTCCCTGTTTTCTAAATCAAAATTGAAAATTAGACAAAAACTAAATCCATACACTTACCTGCTCAAACCCATTTGGACATACGCCTCACAGATTTACAGTTCAGCAAAAAAGACTCACTTACAAAAACTACAATCCTTTCAATCTAAAATTTTAAGACTAATAACTGCAGCTCCCTGGTACGTCAACAACAAGACTTTACGTACCGACCTAAGACAACCAACCATTGACCAGCACATACTCGTACTCTCTACTCCCGATTTCATTCTAAACTACACGGACATCACAATGGACTTATCAATGACATGGCCACGGCTGAAATGCTCATCAGGAGGCGACTGAAAAGGAGCTGGATGAGAGATCTCCTTTCCTGATTTTAGGATGTAAACAGACCAGGGAAGAGGTGCTGCTGGGTTCCATTCTTCGTCATGCCTATCATGCCATTTTCTACATGACCACCAATCTGCTGATTGTCACTACCATGACAGGTGCGGATGAAAAATTGAAGACAAAAAAAAAATTGAAAAAGAAAAAAATTTACCAGAGTTTTTGGTCTGCCATTTTTAAACGAAACGGCAGATTGTAATGTCGAGTTCCAAGGACCATCCACGGGTGAACTTGACTTCGATATCGAATCTCAAAACAATTAGCCAAGTCCTGGAAAAAAGTCGCGAACCCCAGGCTGATTATTTTTTTTTTTAATTCAATTTTTGGATTTTGTGTATCTTGAAACGAAAAACATATTTTGAGGGGATTGATTTTTTTTCTTGATCAGTTACTTATTATTATTTATTATTTAGGGACATATAACAGATCATATTTTTGTTTTTGTTTTGGATTTTTTGGGAGAGAAAATGCTCCGCCATCAACCTTGAGGAATGGAAATAACCTCTGTTGGGTATTTTTGGCTTGCCCTGATAAAGGGTAATAATTATGGTTATGCCATGAGTATGTTTTCTTTATTAGTTACACCTCCCATCCAACTTATTCTAATACTATATCTTCTCTATTCTTACTTTCAAACTATTGATTTCACAGATCAAAGAAAAATCAAATATCCTTGAAAATCATGTGGTCAAACTTCAGTGGGTTTGTTTTCTAGTGACTAATCATAACGGCTGCCTACATAGGACGCCCAGGCAGTACTTAAAGCATTTTTATTTTGTTTTGTTTGTCCCATTACTAAACGTTTATAAATATGTTTTTCTTTAAATAATAAAATACTTACACAATTTATTTCATAAACTTACTGCGTCATTCAAAATATGAAAAAACAAATATAATGCTGAAGAAATGGTTAACGAGTTGTATGAAGGACGCTAAGATGAAGATGAGATGGCAGTAAGGATGTTGCGGTAATTTTGAATTGGAACAAAAGATTCGATACTATCGATATATCGAAAAAAATGCCAATATCGCATTTTTATTATTTTTTTTTTTTATCTCATAATAAACATACACCAATTATATATTAAAAACATAAAATGAGTATATTAACATAAACCAGTATATATAGTGTTGCCCAAAAGCGAGACCGAGACGATTCTTGGTCTTGCAAACTCAGTCTTGGACATGGTCTTGGTCTTGCGCAAGACTCTCGCAACAGTCTTGCAGTTACATATTAGCTTATTACTATAAAAATATTACTGTAATTTTTTAGATAGGAGAAACCTAACTAATCCCGAATGAAAAATTGAGGAGCTAAATGCAAAAGTATATTGGTTATAGCAATTATCAACATATAGTAACTAAGATTGTCAAGTATTAGTAACTATTTTTCCTTAGTTTTGATTTTTAAAAATCGTTTTTTTTTTTACCAGTCCTGGTCTTGGTCTTGCAACAGTTAGAAGGCTTCAGTGTTGGTCTTGCAAAGTGCAAGACCAAGACCGATTTTGGGCAACACTAAGTATATAGAAATACGCACCCTTAAATATCTATATATATAATGAGATGGAGTTAAAATACTTTCAAACAATTCATATCGGACTTGAAATATCGATAATCAATATTATAAACATTTTTGAAATATGAATATCAATATAAATATTGGTTGTCTACCACATAGGCGCATCGAAAAATGTGTTATTTTCCTCTTTAAATTAATTAATGAAAATATCAATTTTTCTATTCTCCTTAGTAAAATTAAATTTTCCAGAAATTTCCATTCATCCACTAACAGATCCAGGATTTAATTTTGGGAAGATTCATCCTGAAAAGATTTTTTTAAATATATCATATGATATAATATATATGACGATTATTACTTTGAAAGAAACTAACTGGCTATATGAAATGAAGTCTAAGCGATTCTTCAAGTCTTATTAAATGTAATTGTACGACCAATAATATTTTAGAGATAATTTATTTATAGTTCTTACATAAGACATAGTTATATTTTGCCATTTTGGGGGGGGGGGGGAGAGAGGAGCTTCATCCCGAAAGCCCTCCTCCAGTAAATTCACATGTGGATTCAGCAAAATGATAATTCATTTGCATCCTACATAGAATTCTTTGACAGCTCATGGTCTTAGTTTTAGAAGGTACTAACTAACAAATTAGTGCAAATTGAGTTTACAAAGTGATAAGGATCCCACGCATTCTACTCAACTCTACTTAAGGGTGGCAATCGATAGTCGATATTTTCGATTACATTCCATATAAAACAGGCAAGATGATTATATATTTTTTTCTAATGATCAGATTCATTTATTGTTTCTAGCGCTTTCCGAAAAAGTTTCAATTTTTATTTTTAAATTAAAACATCGAAGTGACGATGTCGATATTCTATATTATTGAAGCAGATACTATCGATGTTAAAATATCGATTACCGTAAGGAAAATGTCGATATTTCTATAATATCGCCTATTGATGGCCATGTGTTCAACAACCCCACATGTGAGGAAAAATATAATTCGAAATATTTTAGCTCATATAAAATGAGCTATGATCTGTTCTAAATTTGTTTTCTATTTTCAAAAATAAACCTTTGTAATCGATCAAGAAAAAATCAATTCTCTCAAAATTGAATAGAAAAATAGAAAAATTCCGACCGTCTGACATTTTTATCAAAAACAAGGCCGGTAAGTTTAAGTATGTACGAATTAATGTCAATAAGTGTAAATGTGAATTTGACTACAGAATGTGTAAAATTCTTCGATCTAATAACTAATTTGACTTAGAATGTCTTTATTATTATTATATATTACATTATATTATTTTAAATCCCGATTTCACAAGCAATAATTCTTTCCAAACAAATTTCTCCCAAAGGACTGATTTATATTCTGTAGAGTTGCAAAGTTTTGTAGCCCCTTCTATCATGACCCCTTTGGTATTTAAATTGTCTTCAATTCTTCGGCCTATGAGTCTCTATGCAGTCCCACATCCATAAATTACGAATGAGAAAGGTGGAATTCATGGGTGTATCCAGAGGGGAGAAGGTGGGGCAAGTTCTATCCTCTCCCCCCCCCCCCCCTCTTTCAATGTGAACAAAATTTTAAAAATAAAAGTAGTTATAAATATAAACAAATTTCGATACATTTCGAAGTAAAGACAAATATCCAACATTCGTAAAATTAATTGTCTTAACCCCTTTGGATAATTTCTCTCCCATCTGATTTAGTCCTTCGTGAAATAAACACTTACAAATTCTAATATATTTTTATAGAATATTCGTAGCCAATTTAATCCCTCTTCCTCTACAAAAAAACAAAACAAACAATAAAACAAAAAACGATTTGGGATGGACAGACATATCCTTTAATATTATTATTATTTATTCAGTAATATAACATTCTGTAACATGATCATTATTTAGAATGAGATACGATTACATTCACACTAAATGTACATAAAAATATAAAATAAATAGAAGCAAAAAAAAACGACTATATAATATAATCATATACAATAAATAAAAATAAAGTAATTTAACCTTTTTGCTATCTGAAAAAGGACAACTGGGAAATCCTCCACCCCTGACCTTTTTACTTACCTACCAAACATGTGTCAGTACATGAACAACCTCAGTGCTCAAACTACGGTTAGTAAGAGAAAATATTACAAATTTATATAAATGAATTATATACATTATTTTTTTATTTTTAGTTTGTATAAATATTTTAATATGTGTATTACAATATTAGTTAAGATTCATGTGCCATCAATCACTATAGTTTATTATTTATAATTAGCGGTCGTATACTATTATATCTCTGATTGTAATTTTAAAAAAACATTTTCAGCCCTGAAGATGACCCACATGTTTGGGTTGAAACGTTGGCAAAAATAAAAATTTTAAAAAAGACTGCGTCCTGAATATTTATCACCCATGAAAAAATAAAATAACTTAAATACAAGTCAATTTTATGGAAAAACACATCGTCACTATCGATATCGTGTTATGCTTACAATATTCTGGTTGCATTCTTCACATAAACTTGATTTCATAACGAGCCTATTATTTCTCATTCTTAAAATATTTTTTGAGGCAGGAAAAATTTAGAAATTGCATATAAATTATAACAATAAAAATAATTATACACATTTTATTTTTTTGTATTGGTGTGTAGATGGTTGATTGTGATAAGAAGATTTTTTTTTTTATTACTAATTTAGCGCTTGATAATTAAAGTTTTTTTATTAATAATGAAATTTACTACTGTGTAAAAATAAATATATATCCAACAAATGTGATATAGAGAAATACAATGGCATGAAAAGACTTGTAGAGAATGTTTTGCTAACACTCTAATAAAGTATCAAAATTAAGAGCTCACGAAAGCCATATTCTTTTCAGACGCCTCGGTGGGTTATCATGGATCGAAGAGGAATAGAGGTTAGAAACAAGAGGATTAGGATGGTTTTGAAGTTTATTATGGAAGGATAGTTAATAATATAGGTAGTGTATAGAAATACGTCTGTGCGTTTTTTAATAAAATTTACTTGTATTTAAGTTATTTTATTCTAATTTATTGTATATGATTATATTCTATAGTCTTTTTTTTTTTTTTTGGCTTCTATTTATTTTATATTGGCTGATGTTCCCGTCGTATAGTTAAAGTTTAAGAATCTTTTTTTGAGTAGAGTTTTGTATTATGGGGAGAGAAGGGTCCAAATTCAATTTCATAAAATTAGTTTGGGAGGGTGGATGGGGGTTGTTTCGAATTTATTAATGGCGATGCTTATGGAAGTCATGGTTTCGCAATAGTCATAACAAAAACTTGATTTTTTGGCTATTTGTTTAGGTACCAAACAACTGATCCGACCACCACCGATCCATTAAAATTTGTGTTTAATTTTCATTTATGATGAAAATAACGTGGCTCACGGTAGAGTAGGTTGGGATTAAAATCTAAACCGAGATCTCTAAACAAATTACTCAAGAATTCATAACTTTGGTTCTACTCAATATTTGGTTTTCATTTAAAGCCTATAATTTACGTCAAGCAAACCTAAATGTAATGTGAAAATTTTAAAAGTCATTGTCGAGCTTACCCCTGACAAAATTTCGTTGGACAATCCAGACATCCATGCAGACAAAAATGTTTTATGAGTGGATTTGGTGTCTGTAATGCATAAAAAAGGAAAGATATCATGAAAAGGGTTTATTATATTCAATATACAAATAAAACCTTTATTTTGTTTATATAGATGTTCTTTAACCTATAATCATATGTTTGTTATTAACATTTATCATCATCTTTAACCGAGATCTCTAGACAAATTACTCAAGAATTCATAACTTTGGTTCTACTCAATATTTGTTTTCATTTAAAGCCTATGTTTTAAGTCAAGCAAGCCTTAACATAATGTTAAAATTTCAAAAGTCTACAATAAGCCATTGCTGAGCTTAGTCCAGACAAAATGTTGATACAATGCGGACATACAGACAGACAACAATTTTTTTAAAAGTGGATTTGGTGTCTGCAATGTATGAAACGGAAAGATGTCATAAAACGGGTTCTATACAATGTACAGACAAAATCTTTATTTTATTTATATAGATTTGTATGCAGATTTAGTGTGAATGTAATCTTACCTCATTCTAAATATTGCTCATGCTACAGAATTGATATATTACTGAATAAATAATAGTAATAAAAAAGAATATGCTTGCCTTACCCAGATCGTTTTTTGTTTTGTTGTTTTTTTTTTTGTTTTGTTTTTTGTGAAGGGAGAGGGATTAAATTTTAAAAAGATAAAAGTATCGGTTAGTTTTCCACTAATGCGAATCAAAATGCAAATTGATTGCATGTTCAAGGTTCAAAGCGTGATCATCAAATTGAAACCAATATTCCCACGAAATGTTAATTCGCTTCCAATTGTCTCGTTATGAAGCCATGCCGTTTCAATTGTGGACGCCCAATTGTACTAAGGACGAAACGTATTACTTCACACCTCCACAAATCCATTTTAAGTCGTTCCAGGATAGAGTAGGTGTTCAAGTCATCCTTCTTTTGGTCCTCAGGACCTTTCTAGTGTATCCTGCTGATGGATACTAATTTGTATTCATTAGAATTTGTATATTTATCTTACGATACATCATTTATAATCCGATTTCTTTTAAAAAGGATTTTCAAAAAGATTACTTTTTTATACAATCTTACTAATTCGCACATGGCATTAATAAATATATGTCATACACTAGAACATATAACTCTGAAATTATTTAAAATATTATTATACTAGAGGTATGTTAGATTGTAATATATTTTTATCATCATAAAATAAAGTAAACGGAACCAGAGTTCAGTCTAATTTTTTACTTTCTTTAAATATATATATTGGTCATCGCGCCTTATTGCCAATTTATATTATTATATAATTATCATGGGTAATAAATATTCAGGACGCAGTATTTTTTAATTTTTATTTATGCCAACGTTTCAACCCAAGGTCATCTTCAGGGCTGAATATTTTTTAAAAAATACAATCAGAGATTTAATAGTATACGACCGCTAATTATAAATAGTAAACAAATAGTGGTTGATGATACATGAATCTTAACTAATATTGCCATATACATATTAAAAATGAAATATGTAAATGGGTATACATATATGAATGGATTATATACATTATTTTTTTCTTTAATTTTTAGTTTGTATAACTATTTAAATATTTCATTTGTAATATGTGTATTGCAATATTAGTTAAGATTCATGTATCATCAATCACTATAGTTTATCATTTATAATTAGCGGTCGTATATCTCTGATTGTATTTTTTTTTTTAATTCAGCCTTGAAGATGATCCACATGTTTGGGTTGAAACGTTGGCATAAATAAAAATTTAAAAAGACTGCGTCCTGAATATTTATCACCCATGATATGTAGAACAGTCGACTAACTTCCTTCAAGAATTATATAATTATAATAATTCTTATTGCCAATTTGTAATTATAATATATATTCAACTTGTCCAGCTTCATATAACCCCAACAATAATTTGAACCTTTTATTTCTAATATTTTCATTCTTCGTTATATTGTGCTTTCTTTTCTATTTCTATTTAATTGTATCACAATATAATAAAAATATTATAATAATTAATATATTGTATTCAAAAGGAAATTTCTAGATCGAACAATAACTGCTGTCATCTAGGTAAAATCGACTACCATCTCCAGATGCATAAATACCATTTCCCGTACAAATTTTTAATCTAAAATCTTGATTTTGTACTAGGAAAGTATTAAGCAACAGGATCTCGACACATATGTAATTAAGTGAACAGCTGTGTAATTATTTCTAATTTTAAAGCTAATAAGAGAGCTAATTTTAAGCTATTTCTTCTTACTCTCCTAATTCTAAAATAAAATATGGCATACACTTAAAACTTGTTTATATGATAGAGAGATAATTGCTTTGATACTATGATTTGTCTCTGTATTTCCCTCTATTTACGAGTGGAGCTTTCAGGCTCCACTAAACCATCCTCTTGTATCCAATCTTTACAATCCAAAATCCTTCGTAAAATCATTAATGCTCCTTACTTTGTAACAAATAAAATAATCCGTAAAGACCTTAGTGTTCCATATGTTTCCGATTTGCCCCAATCCAGATACCTATCCTTCCATTATAAACTTCATAACCATCCTAATCCTCTCGTTTCTAACCATGCTTCCTCCTCGATTCCTGATAACCCTCCTAGGCGTCTGAAAAGAAGATGGCCTTGTGATCCCCTAATTTAAAAACTTCATTAGTGTGCTACTAATGGGTAGATTCTAGTGCCATGTATTTATTTGTATCACATTTGCTGAATGAATATTAAATGTACACTTGTCAATTTCATAAATTTAATAAAAAAAAAATTAACTCTATTTGAAAATTATTGATACTAAATATCGATATTTTTTTCCTATAAGGAACCAAAAAATTGCCCATCGATTTTATGTAGGTATAAGATAGCTGTTGATATTATCGAAACTGCTAAACACAAGTTATTATGATTATTATCGTCTTTGTCATGTTACTAATACAAATTATATACCTTCCAGTTGGTTATCCGTACATATATTATTACAGTGAGGCTCGAAATCGGTTTTGTACCAAATATAAGCTCCTGTCATGCTCAAATACCATGAATGGGGTACCGTTGAATTCAGAATTGCACGGGGGGTTAGCGAATCGTATTCTCCGCTTTTGTTTTTCTTTCTAAAATAAATAAAGTCGATACAAACATTTTGCTTGTACGTTCAATACTGGAACGGTGGTAGGTCTGTAGATCGATGCGGGACAAATTGGATCTTGAAGATTTTGATGCGTACAGCAAGACCCGGATAGTTCCTGTGGAACTATCGGGCCCTGCGTTTTAAGCCCCAAAACGTACTATTTCCGAGATAACGCAAGGCAAATGGTTCGCATCCACGCAACCTGACGTTAATTGTAGTACTGGCATTGGATATATGTTTCATTTCGTAGACTTGAGGTTTCTATGATCGAGACAGGAGGAGTTTATATTATTTATCGATGGTGTTTTTGATCGGCATGCCATATCATCGTTAATTCTTCACCAAATCTCAAGATTGAGCCACCAATTTCGAAGGCTTCCTTCTCCTTCAGGCGGGAAAAATATTCCAATCACCCCGAAAATTCAGGCAAACAAGTTATGAAAGAAAAGAAACTTTATTTGCGAATAACTAAAAAATTACACACTTTTCCCTGAACATTACTAAATTGTCTACAAGAGGAAAAAAAATCATTTAAATCGGTAAACTTTTCGCTTATTGAAATTTGTAAATATGTTGGTTCCAAACAAAAATGAAGATTTAAATTAATTTTGTTTCTTTTATCGATTATATTTCGATATAATACTCGATAAAGTAACAATTGATTCTTTTATCTTTTGATACGTTGCATTATTTTATTTTCTTATTAGTTTGGCATTTGATAACAATATGCTGTGCGAATTTTTCGCACGGGCCGACTAGTATCTATAATTCTTGATTGGTATTTCAATTTTAAATTTAACTTTCTACTGAAATATCCTTATAGATGAGTGAAATTTAACTGAGTGTTAGTTAATGGAAGGATCCTAGGTAAAAGTAGGCAAGAGAAAGTAATAATATATGCTTCTATCAACTCCCTGCTAATTCTGTATTCGTCCCGTCTCTGCTGTAGCCGTCTACCGATAGATCGCTCTGTTAACGCTTCTGGCTTTGTATTGATATATAATAAATTTTTGTTTTCCCTTCAAGAGGAACCATAGCAAGATTATTTCCTTCAAATAAAACATATAATTTCAAAAAAATTAATATTAATTATTATTTTCGTTAGTGTGTCTTTTTGCTCAACTTGTGCGTTAAATCTATGATGCGTATATCCATGCGGCTTAAAATAGGTATGTAGGTATGTAGGTATATGTAGTTAGTTTCTGTTCAATTTTTAATCCAAAATTTATGTCTAATCACAGTTATATTCCTTAGTGTATAAATAACAAAACTTCACATAGGGCAAAGTCACAAATTATTGACACTTGTAACTTAAATTTGATAAAAATAAGCGATTAGGTTAAAGTGGAGGATTTCAAACTTGTTCCCCTTAAAATTTTATTTAACGTACATGTACACACACCATACGAACTTATTACAGTTCAGGAAAAAAAGCTCAACAAGAAATACTGCAAAATTTTCATTTCACAATCTTAAGACTAATAACAGTAGCTCCATGGTATGTAAACAACAAATCATTACATTCGGATTTAAGACAACCGATTAGCAACTAATACATAAGCACTATTTATTCCTGCTTCTGTAATAAACTGCAATAGGCTGATAAATGACAAAGACATGGTTGAAAAGGAGTTGGATGGAAGATTTTCTTTCATGAATTAAAGAACGATAAGAGGTAATGTTGGCTACTACTTCCTCATGCCCGAAATGCCAAAAACAAATTCAACAACAAATCCATGAAATGTGAAAAAAAAAAAAAAAAGCATTACTTCACTAACACATTCAAAAATCAAAAACCAAAACAAAGGATATAAGATATAAAGCACACCTAGAGACCATATCTTTGCTCCTAATTGTCCAATTTTAACGGGTTTTTAAGGAAATTTTTAAAAATCAATTACCGGATAATAATGTCGATGGTGGAGGATCATCCTCGGTTGACCTCTGATTTTAAAACCAAATTTGAAAAAAACCGTTACAGTAGTTTCGGAGAAAATGCGCAGACGACGGACGGACAAAACAATTTTTATTCGTTTTTCAAATTCTACGTATCCTGAAACGTAAAACTTCAAATTTTGAGAGAGGATTACGTTTTTTGATTATTTGTTCTATTACAATGGTTCATTATTGAAAATAATAATCAAATTATTTTTTTAATGTTTCACCAACAAGTTTTATTATATTGGACTAAATTAATTGCGAAAAAATACATAGATATTTTTTATTTATAGTTCTGTTAGGAATCGAGTAGTTCCACTGCTTAAAAGTATACAACTTCAATAATTATATTCATATAGTAAAATAATTATTTTAAATTTTTATTCCTTGTTCTGCATTTTTTTCTATTAAAATAGTATTTAAATTATTTTATTCTTTCCTATATAATCCATTTAGTTAATGTATGAGAATGCCGAAGTATTACGGCAATCCTTACGTGTGATTAGAAACAGTTTTAATTAGATTCACGATTTATATTTATTCATATCGGATAATAGTATTATAAAGTAAGCTATAATTTAAATAATAAATTTTTCTCTAAATAAAATCCAATTGCTCTGAAAGGCTCAGTCAGTGTCGTATGACGCTTGTAATGGGGGATTCCCTGCATCCTTCGATTCAATAAATATTTACTTATTTATGTAAATTCATAATCCACCGACAGGCGTTATGTCCTATGAAACGCGATCATAGGACACATTCACACATTTTCTTGGCCGATAAATATTTTTCAAAATTTAGCTAAATAAAAAATATTCTTAACAAAATAATCCTTAAAGTAATAATGTAATTAAATATTTTCCATTATTGATGCAATGTATAAATTAACCAAATAAAATCTTTGTCAGGTGTCTTCACTATACAGGATTTCTCAGTTCTTATTAGCCAAAGTCTGCAAGGTGATTCTAGACAAAATTTCCAGCAATCCAAAACATTTTTATTTTCTTTATATTTTTTTTTCCTTAATTTTCTCGGGAGTTTAGTACGTGTACGAAAATTAAAAAAACAATTATTAGAACTTTATAGGAATGTTTCATCAAAATCTTTTGATGAAACAAACGCGAGTCGTTTGTGCGCTTCAGTCTATAGAGAAATAGGTTTTTCACTTATTGCGCAAGAAGTACCCAATTTGTGTCACAGGTATTAGTAGTCATAACCCTTCAAAATAAAACAAAATAAAATCGGTTTACTAGTTTCCGAGAAAATCTTGGCACAGACAGACCAATGGCTAAAAATGTGTTTTCGGGACTCAGGGGTCTCTGAAACGTATAGATCCGTCGAAAATCGCATACCGAAAATTTGACCCGATCGCAATACTTTCCTTACCTATTATAGGTAGGAGAGTTTTTTAAAATTTATTTTAATGAAATTTACAACTGTATTACATGAAAAATACAACAAGTAAATGTGACATTGGTAACATGCCGTTTCGTTTTTAAAATGGCAGACTAAAAACTTAGGTAAAGTATTTTTCTTTTCAATTTCAATTTATTTATTTAACATACTTCTATGAAGAGAAAAACTTTGAACTAAATCCAGCGATCCCATATCATAGCGAAATATATCATTGGTTTACTGCAAAAAATTTATTAAGTGAGATTTCATATTCTCAAATAATTAAGCTTTTACTCAGCCTTTACTGGTGCTTAATATCAGTAATGTGATTGAGTGACAGGTGCTGAGATCTTCTAGAGTCCTGCCTTTACTTTCACGAGTGGTCTTGTATATGATATCGGAGCTTTTTTTAAATACTAATTTTTGTAAAAATTTTATTTACAAACACCAATTTTTATTTTTAAAAATGGAAAAAGAGAAGTAAAACAAGTTTTATACATTACTATATATTTTTCTAATAAGTCCGGATTACAGTAAAAGTTTGAACTTAAAACTTACAAATGATAAAATTTTTGGAGGTATTAAAAAAAAAAAAAAAAATTAGCCGATGTTCGGAGTTTTCCACTGTGTACCGGCGTATTTTTTTTTTTTTTATTTTAATGAAATTTACAACTGTATTACATAGAAAATACAATAAGTAAATGTGACATTGGTAACATGACATGTACAACATGAATATAAACTATCCATTGGTAGAACTCAAATTAAAGTTCCATATTAGAAGATCCCGAGGCCATCTTCTTTTCAGACGCCTCGGCGGGTTATTAGGTATCGAGGAGGAAGCAAGGTTTGAAACGAGAGGGTTCGGAGGGTTATGGAAGGGTAGGTATCTTGATTGAGCTAAATCGGAAACATATGGAACATTAAGGTCTTTATGGATGATTTTATTTGTGACAAAGTAAGGAGCGTTAAGGATTGGATACGAGAGGAATTCGATGGTTTAGTGGAGCCCCAAAGCTCAATTCCATAAGTCAAAATAGGTCTTATTATTGTCATATTATGAGTCGTTTGTAATTGATTCAAAGCTTAGAGCGTTTGTCTAGTAAGTGCTGCAGTAGTCGAAAAACGTCGGGCGGTTTCTAGTCGTTTCAGTCTGGTATGGGGGTTCCAAGTGAGTCGTTTGTTCAGGTGGAGTCCTAGGTATCGGATTTGTTCGACAGAGATAAGAGGGCTATTGTTGAAGGATACTGTAGGAAAGGAAGTCATAGGTTTACGACGAAGAGTGAAGGTAATTTGATTCGATTTATTGTAATTTATTTTAATCATCCAGTTTTGACACCATTTTTCAAGACTTATAATGTGTGATTGGAGAGTTCGGGATGCAATAGATGGATCGTTATTAACTGATAGGATACACGTGTCATCGGCATAGGTGGTGATGACAGTGTTGGATTAGGTAGGAAATTAAAAAAAAAAAAAAACAGTACCTATATTGATTTTAAACAAGTATCTTATATTTTTTTATAATTATATTTTTCTAATATTAGTAATATTAAAGTTTAGTGAAATAAGAACAGTTTCGTTTTTCCTAAACCCATAATATAACAGTTTAAAGCGAAAAATATATGACTGATCATGAATATAACTCTAATAAAGACATTGGAATTGTTAGATGCTATAACTGTTAAGTCGTTACTCGACTGACAATATGATAACATAATAGAGATAAGAATATTAAAAAAGAATGATCTAATTCGTGCTTGGAATAAATTTCGACTAATTGGTAGCCTTCGAATCAGAAGCACATTGTCCCCTTGACAATACAATAATATAACTAGTTTCTTTTAAATATCCTCGTTTTATGTTAAATTATTATCATAACTTCTTCAAGTTATTTTTATTATTTATTGAAGGTTATTTACTTTGTAAGCTATTCTTGCATTTTATTTTATGGAACTTAATCATTATTAGTTAGACTATTTTTTAATTATCTTCTCTAATTTATCAGCTAAATTATTTTACAATGTCTTTTACAATGTGGAAAAATGTAAGTTACTTTTTTAGGCCAAATGTTCAGCTATATTTTTTAAACATCGTATAAGTTACATACATTGTAAACCACCATAAATGTCTTCAAATCTAGTTAAACGTTAGAATGTTCTTTACTTTTTATTTTTTAACTATGAAAATTTTAACTAATTATTTATAAATTATCTAATTTAAGAGAGTCAGAGATTAGTAGTGTTGCCAGAATACGAGACCAAAACGAGTCTTGGTGTTACTCACTTAGTCCTGGTCTCGGTCTTGGTCTTGCAGTTAACTATTAGCGTATTGCTGTTTGTAAGATTCAAATGCAAAAGTATATTGTTTTTACCAATTATTTACACATAGTAACTGAAATTGTCAAGTATAAGTAACTATTTTGCTTTAATTTTTATTTTAAAAAAATTTTTATTTTCTTGCAACAGTGAGGCGGTCTTAGTCTTGGTCTTGCAAAGTGCAAGACCAACTCCGATTTTGGGCAACACTATCAACAAGTTATATTATATTGGACTAAATAAATTGTAAAGAACAAAGAGAAATTTTGTATTTGTAGTTCTGTTAGGAAACGATTAGTTCCACTTCTTAATCGAATACAACTTCAATAATTGTATTTATATCGATAATAAAATAATTATTTAAATTTTTGTTCTTACTTCTGCATTTTTTTATGAAAAAAATATTTAAATTATTTAATTCTTTGCTATATATAAGTAAAAGTATATTGAGTATACCAATTCTTTAGGTATAGTAACTAAAATTGTCAAGTGTTAGTAACTATTTTGCCTTACTTTTCATTCACTAAAATGATTTTTTTTTAATATATCTAGGTCTTGGTCTTGCAAAGTGTATGACCTATTTTGGACAACCCTAGAGATTTGTGAAAAAATAAAACAGTATTAATTTTATTGAATTCCATTCCCTTTATGTTGTACAAACATACTTTCCTCTCTACGCCTATATTTCAAACATTATTCAATCGATTTGGCATAAATTTGGAGGAAATTAATACTTTTCATTCACTAAAATGACTTTTTTTTAATCTATCTAGGTCTTGGTCTTGCAAAGTGTATGACCTATTTTGGACAACCCTAGAGATTTGTGAAAAAATAAAACAGTATCAATTTTATTGAATTCCATTCCCTTTATGATGTACAAACATACTTTCCTCTCTACGCCTATATTTCAAACATTATTCAATCGATTTGGCATAAATTTGGAGGAAATTAAGGGCCAGTAGTCTGTTTGTGTAAATTAAATTTATTTTAGGGAGTTTTTGCAATTAAAAATTCAATATACTATTTAATTACCTCAAAGCCGTTTTTATCAGACAAAAAATCTTGAGCACTCTAGTTTTAGTGAAATTTACATTCCATTACCTTTTTCTGTAGTATTAACTAGGAGATAGGGGTAAATATAATTCGTACAAGGAATTTATTCTTTTGTCAACACAAGTTTTGGAAGCAGCAGTGAATATAGAAATATTTATTTAAATGAAATAGACAATTTTTATTGGTACCTAATACTTTTGGCCAATGCCGTATATATGAAAATGAGAGGTTACATTATATAATAACTATTGTATAACTTTTTAAATAAAGTTATAATCACAAGGGGCGCGTGGTAGCTCAGTGGGTGAGAACTGGCTTCCAGAGCTCAGGGTCCTAAGTTCGAATCCGGCTGATTAGTAATTTTTCATTAGGCGTGGATCGATCCTGGGGACTGGAGACCCTCCTGTGACCCACCCAGCCCCTATAAAGTGGGTACCTTTAATTTAAAAAAATAATTTAAGAGAAAAAATAATTTGCATTCCTAAAAGTTATATATTATTTAGTAAGTAATAGAACCAAATTCTACAAATAAATAACACTACGAGGTCAAAACTGTAGAACTTCTTTAATGTAGGTCAAGTTATCTTGACAAGTGTTTGCATTGGTTTTCATGAAGATGATTTTTACCTTGAAAATATTTTCCATCAATATCCCCTCTAAAGAGAAAATTCTTGGAGAATGTATTTTAAAAGTCACTTACTTCAATTACTGTGCCGCATTTATTCGACGACACAAGAGTCCAGCAGTTTATACCAGTGAGAACCCAATTTCTCAGACGAAAACTTATATTTGACAGAAGTATGATGTGAAACCGACGTGTCAAAAAGAAATGAATGATTTTAAAGAAATGATTAAAACTATTAAACTCTCTTTTTTCAAAATCTCTTCTTTCGAAATGGAAGACCAATCAAAAACTAAATGGTAAAGTAAATACCTCCTTACCGTGGTTCTGTTACCCTAGGCCGTCCAGAACCGGGCCTTCTATTGTAAGAACCAGTTTCCCGAAAACGCCTGACGGCGTCTCGTAAAGTTTCATATGGAACTACGATGGCATTAGCTGCATATCTAATGGAACGTCTATCATCAATAAGTGCCACACCACGCGCAACATCCTCAGCACTAAGAGGCATTTTTAAACTTAATATTGAAAAAAATTTAAAGCCGGAGATTAAGAAATGTGTTGCAAGAAACGGCACTGAACTAATGATACTGAACAAACATTTTGATTCCATAGAAAGTAAACATTGGAATCAAGAATCATTTCATTGAATTAAGGATTAAGGGTCCTCTATGTTAACATTCCTAATTGAAAACAAACAAAAAGATTACCTATTTATTCATTAAAAACAATATACCAATCCAAAGCAGAAATATTTTTAGATGAAAACATGAAAAAATCAAGTGGGTGAAATTTTTTGCCAATCTGTGCCACAGGCAGCAGTATTCAAGATCCTACAAAATAAAAAAAGAAGAAAAAATATCAGTCAACTAGTTTCTGAGATAATCTTGCCACAGACAGACTGGCTGAAAAGGTGTTTTTCGGACTCAAGGGGCTCTGGAACGTATACATCCGTCAAAAATCGCACATCGGAATTTTGAACCGATCGTAATACTTTTCTTACCTGGTATATGCAGGAAAGTAAAAGTTGTTATGTAGTTCGGTTAATTAGAAATCGTCGATAAGTAGTATCGACTAAGCATGTATAATTCACATTTAACGGGTTCGAAACCCCCTGGCACGGCCAGTTCATTTATAAAACGAATCATGCCATCTATAAACTTTATTTATCTTTTACTTTTCTTTTTTTATTTTCAGTATCCAGTATGACTTACAAGGAGGTCTGTCTGTACTGAGCACGTTAAGAATTCCGCCCGGGTTGGAGAAGTGCAAGCAAGAATTAATAAAGTTCTCTCGGTGCGCGACAATTTTATTATCCTCACATGCTCTCATTAGAATTTAATATCATGCCCCGCGTGTCGTTTCCTTTTCAAAGGTGGTGGTCATTTCCTCACATAATAATCGATTCATAATCCGGTATCAATTGAAATAGAGTTCATTGAGTAATTGTTCATTAGTGAATGAACTGTTTTTCAGTTATTTCGCAATCACCGGGATTTTGCTGAACACAACTATTTCATTCGATTATTGCCGTCTTACTAGGACACTGATATTGCAAATTCATCCTTATTTTAATGAATTGAATTTTTTTTTTTTTGGGTCAAGTGTCGGTAGCCAATCCTATCTCGCCAGGATCCTGGAATTTCCTAGGAGTGCTGACCTTGAGGTTATCTTAAAATATCAGTGCAGTCGCTCTGAGATAACGAAAATGTTGGGTTTCAATTTTAGTTTTTTTCTCAATTTTCCTTGTATAACCAATTTGGAATTCTCCATTACTAAAATTTTAAGTTATGGTTACTATTCTGTATATGTCCATTCACACGACTTGTTTTACTGATTTCAAACAAATTTGAACCAATATAATTTTAAGTTTTGTAAGAAAATTAATTGTTTCTTTCAAATATATAAAAATAAACTGGCTCCCAATGAAACCTGTGGATAAAGTTGGTTAGAGTTAACTAATTTTTGCATTTGGATTAAAATATCTCACAAAAATAATTATATTTTACATTATACTAAAAATCAGACCTGAATACTGTAATCAAAGTTCAGAATTCCTTCCCCTTCGTAATGAGCTATTATTCAAAATTATTTCTTGACCCGACGCCGTTATAAAAACAAGTATATTTCATATTATTAATCTTGCCTTGTTAATAATGTTTTCACTTTTATCGTGTGGTCTAAAGCACACACAGTATTTTTTTTTCTTTTTTATTAGTTGATATAAAGAGAAACACACCAAATTTTGAAGTATACAGATATACAGATAGTTTATTGTACGAGATAATTTGTAGCACAGTCTTGTGTATACAAAGTTGTCCCAGATTTACTTCTTTTTAATACTTCTCTTACTAGATTTTGATTTTGTTAAAACAATTATCAAACTTTTAATATTTATTGTACAATAATCAGCCTAATATTTAAACGGATTAACTATGCCAGTCTCCTATTGGACGATCACCAAAAGATGCTATCTCTTATGAGCGGAAGTCTGACAGTTCAGCAAAAGTTTCTATGCTTGAATATTAAATTAGCCTTGGGACATTTAAGTATCAAAGTATGACAAAAAAAAAATTAATAAACGAAATGGAAACCGTAATTTTCAATTTAGGAACATTTTTATTTAAATAATAAAATTGTTATTTCATATGAAAAATACTGTTGCATTCTGAAATTCCCATTTGTGATTATTTTAATCTTATCTATTAATTTGTATTTTTGTTTTATTTTATACCTCAACAAAAAAGAAAAAACTTCTTGTTTGATTACTCCTATTTTTCATGTAAAATTATGTATTTGTTTAAAAAAAAAAAAGTATTAGCCTGAATTGACAAAAAACAAATTTACTGAATAAAAATGTACTGATCTGATTTAAGTTACGAGGGATGATAAAATTTAATTCCGAATAACTCAAAAAGAATACAGTTTTTTGTCGATATTGTGATAAGATGTTTCAAAGGTATTTAAATTTCCTACAAAATAAAGGAAATTTCATCAAAACCAAAGAACTATTAGTAGAGATATCGCGATATTTAAATATTTTTTGTTTATTATTATTAATAATAAATCGCTGTGATCGAACAAAAAATTAAAAAAATCAACCCTCTCTCAAAATTTGAGGTTATACGTTTCAGGGTTCGTGGAATTCGTAAAACGGATAAAAATATTTTTGTCCGTCCGCCGTCCGCGCATTTTCTCCGAAACTACTGGACCGATTTTTTTTCAAATTTGGACATAAAATCAGAAGTTACCCGAGAATGATCCTCCTTCATCAACATTACTATCCGCTTTTTACTTTCAAAATGGCGGTCGAAAAACCTCCGTTGTTATAGACTGTAATTCCTAAACGAATGTACCGATTTCAATGAAACTTCGCTAAAGTCATTTTCTTGACGCCCTTTAAATTTATCTATATAATATACTTCAACGAAAAGAAGCTGGAAAAAAGTTACGAGAGATGGTAAAATTAAATTCCGAATAACTCAAAAAGTACTCACTTATTGTTGGTTTTTTAAAAGTTCACGGAATTTCCTAAAAAACAAAAAAAAATAGTTAAAATCGGAGCAAGAATATGGTCTCTATTCTTTTTTTATATGTTCTACTGCAAAGGTTATATCATTTTTGTTTTTTGAATTTTGAATGGGTTACAGAAGTAGTACTGATATTTTTAGCATATTACTAATGATTAAAATAAAAGTTTAGTCTTTCTTTTTTTTCAATTTATTATTTATGTATTACAACTTTTTAGAAGTGAAAAAACGACATTTTTTGAAATAAAATAATGACTAAAGGACGAATCATATTGCAATGATAGATTTTAAAAAATTTATAGCGCGGTGAATGGTAGGTAGATGATATAATTTAATAAAAAAATAAATAATTTTTTTTTTTATAAAATAAATTTTGGACTATTTGTATTACTGATGGTTGTTAAATAATATGTGTCTAATAAGGATGTATTTAAATCGTAAAAACAAAATTAAAATTAGTTTTGCAGGATCTTGAAAATGGCTCCTGAAGCCGAAACGTCGAATAAAGAATACAGGATATAAAACTGTGTATATTTGGTGACCTTTGGCCTAAAATATATATAAAAAACTTATTTAGTCTTTTATTTATTTTTCTTCGTAACTAGGAAGGTAATGTTACTTTAGATGTATAATTGTTTGGAAATAATAAACCATTGTGAAATATTTTGCAGCGTTTTTGTTCTGATTTTGCTCATCTTCTGTTTGAATACAATTTTTTTCAAATGTGTTAATATTGCAAACCTTTTTACAACCATTTTTCTTCAACTTGAATTGAATTATGTGTTGTCTATACTCTCTACTTGTTGTTATAAAAGTATTCGTCTACTGGTTCATCTATAATTCTACAATAATTAAAATTGACGATCCTTATTGGCAAGTTTTATGAATGGAATTTCAGCCAATTTTATTTTTAAACATAACCTGATAAAGGGAAAGGTGGTGGAAAATTGTAATTCTTTTTCTTGTAATACTTTTGATTGTTCTATTCTAGAAGAGCTCTATGAGACAGAGTATTACCGGTCTATCCCTACCACTACCAATTGCAGCTACGTTAAATAAACTGTTGATACGGATCCAACAATTCGACACCCATCCATCGAAGAAAGGAGACACCTGATTCGTTCTCGGAATGGCCGATGTTCGACCAATCAGGTTTTGTCGATTCAGCATGGCTACCATGTTGACACAGATCTACGTCGTTTAGGGTAGTCTATCAACGCTGCGCAAATTCTGCCCGAATCCCTTCTGTCAAAGGTGAGTTTTATAAAAATCTATATGTAGAATTATGATTCGCCAAAAAGAATTTAAATTGTGGTTGAAATATATATATATAGATATAAAAAAGTATTTCATAAATATATTACATTTTAACTACATCACTCTTTTTAAAATATCACCATTTAATTCCATGGTTCACGGATGCTATGTTAGCTAAATATTGGCATAATTATTTTGAAAAATAAAAGGATTTTACCAGAATTAGTTCACTAAATGTTATTTTTGCTCTATTTTTAACAACTTAAACTGACGTACACCATTGTGAAAGTCAATTTATCAAACTTAATATTTAATATCCCGTTGCATTATAAAGAAAGGAGATGGTCCAGGGTGGCGGTCATAAATAGGCTAAATAGTGACAAAACTATTTTATTAAAAGCCGACGTTTCGACCCGACTTTTGCAGATCTTCTTCAGGGCTAGAACGGACGAGATACAGAGAGACATAGAGAATTGTGGAAGTTACATAATATTTAAACAATAAAAAAAAATAAAATTATAAACAAGGTGAATAAGCTTCTAGGATCTTGTAAATTATTAACAGTAAAATTTTAATAAGCTTATTCACATACCATAATTCTCTATATCTTTTTGTATCTTGTCCGTTCTAGCCCTGAAGAAGATCTGTAAAGTCGGGTCGAAACGTTGGCTTTTAATGAAATAGTTTTGCCACTATTTAACCTATTTATGACAGCCAGCTCGGTCTATCTCCTTCAATTTTTCAAACGTTTCGGGACAAAGTTGTCTATGTTTCAAAAGATTATGAAATAACAAAAAATTAAAATTAAAACATTGTGTGCACCAGAGGTGTCTTTGAGATTATTTTGTTCCTTATGTTTCTCTGAGGAACAATAAAACTTCTCAAAAATAATCTAATTGTTTCATTAATGAGAAAATTTAAAATCGCTTTTACTGATGTAACCAAATGTTGGAAAGATATGAAATCTTAGCCTTACATAAATGTCACGAAACTACTATTTTTTAACTTATCGTTTATTATGTTAATTGAACAATGCTAAGTAAAATAATAATATAGTTAGTTCATTATGGATAATTTTTGTGACGTAGCAAGTACTGGATTATATATGGATTGATAACTAGTGACAAAAACAGATGTTTTTTAAACCATTTTCCGTCATATTAAATGAAAGTGTTGTAAGAAAAGCCGGAAATAATGTAAATTCGTTACAATGTTTCTCTCTAAATTTTGGAGACAAACTTCTTTTCCTATTTTACAATCAAAGTATTTAAAATTACCTAACATTGACATACCATCATATGTCACTGAAATTCTCCACGGTTAAAAATAAATCGATACAGTTTCATATCGAAGTATAAAGAACTTGGTATCCTCGCTTTGGAAATAGCAATATTCGTTTCCTTTTTCTATATTCACACCACAGGCGGACCTACAGAGGAGGGGTGGGGAGGCTTTCGAGCTGAAAATAATGGAGATATATATGTTCATTATTATTATTTATTCATTTATTTTAAAAAATCTATTTTGGATTCTTCAATAAATTTGCACAATGCCTTAATGATATCCATATATAGATCATCCAGCACTTGGAGGAAAGCGCTATTGTTTTGGATGAGAGTGTATTTCTTCCGGTATTTATCGTATCACTTGTATTTTAAAATGTGTAATGGACTCTCGATGGAGTTACATTTCGAACATTTATCTTTTTTTTTTCAACTTTAATTAATGTCAAGCCGCGATTTGTTCGACCATGGTTGATTCTTAATCTTGTAAGTAAGACTATTTATTTTCTGCTCAACTTAACACAAGTGTTAGAGAATCATGGGCGTAGAGAGACGTTAGATTGGATAGTGAAATACCTATCCTGCCAATCACTAATAAAGTGTTTTTTCTCTCATCTACAAATTTCCTGTAAAGGCAGTTTCACACTTTCCGCCTTTTCAGAACACCGTTTGCTCGTTCATTTCCATACGAACACACATGACCTGAAACCCATTGAACCCTAAATTTGTTCTTTGTTGAGCGATGAACTTCTTCTATAATATTATTTATTAGGTACGATGAAATATGTTGTCGATGTATGTTTTTCAATGAATTGCATACAGAAATGGAATCAGTTAGAATTACGACTTTTATATTCTTATATTTTCTGTTGGCTATTTCGAAAGCTTCAACGACACGGTTTAATTCAGCACTATATATGCTAGACTTTGTAGGGAGGTTTATGTATAAATATATCCCCACTGCAACTTTTTTTTTTATCTTAAGATGCGTCTGTATACATTTTTTGATAATATTTATATTTTTCAGAGAGTATTTCCAGTGTTTTTTATTTAAGAACTGATGGTGGATAGTGTATTTTGGTCAAATCTGATAGGAATAGCTTGGGGTTGGTTTGATTTTTGAAGGGGAGTATATAGGTGGTGTGGTCCGGGATTGATGGCAAGTGTGTTAAATAGATGTTTTATTTCTTGGACTATGTGTAAGGTGCCGTTTTGAATAGCTTGATTTAGCGAGTGGGAACTATTTGAAGGTATAGGTACATAGTTTCGTTATTTTTCTCTCAAAGGAATTTTCGTTATATTTAAAGAAAAAACAGCTGTCGGGGTGAAGCCTCTCCAAAATGAAATCCTGAATCCGCTCTTGATTCACACTAAGATCTTCTTGTCGTTGAGGTAGAGTTATCGTATTTTTATGCCATTATTCCATTCCTTAGAAAAAAATATAGAAAAATTTTACCAGGCCTTTTTTTTCAACCTGGAAAAAATGAATGAAATACTAAAATAATATAAGAACGGCGACATAATTTCAAATAATTTACCTGATTTATTAATAATTTAGCAAAAAAAAAAATTGAAGTTCTATTATTGAAGAAATGTACTTATTTAAGTATGACAAAGACATTGAAAAAATTAAAATAAAAAGATATAGAAAAAAATAAAAGGATAATAAAATATTTTATCACATATTTTGCACTGGCGAAGTCTGAAGCAATATTTGCAAACTTGTTAAGCTGAATTATCCAATTGAGTTGTTAGGAAAACAAAAAAATCAATTTATTGTTATTATCTTTTTCAAATCATTGCATTGTCTTTTGTATTAAATGAAAACATCCACTTCGAATCTATCCGTTTATGAAATCATTTGAGCCATTCAGTCTGAAGTATTAAACTGCATCTGAACAACTTCAATACAATTAAATTAACTCCAATAAAACATCATAATATAAGAAAAATTTTAAAAAGTGCTCACCTTAAGAATTTTAAAGAAGGATCATATGTAATCATTATTGGCTATTTTCTCGTTAGTTTTTACTTGAATTAATTTTTTTATTATTTCGGCGAATAATATTTTCAGGTAAAAACATTAAATATCACACATTTTAATTCATGAAAATTAGTACAGTTTCTTATTTTAAGGAATTTCAAGCGGTAATTAAAATATACAATTTACGAATGAAATAAGTGTTGTTTATATTTTGTAAATAAAATTCCATTCACCCAACTGGAGATTTTTTTATCAGCCTTTAAGGTGGATTAGCCACTTCTGATGATTTCGAAAAGAAGGAATACAATAATTTTAATAATTTGTTTAAGGTTTTTTCATTCTTTTACTTTTTCATAATGCCACAACTTCATAAAAATATGTATTTAAGTTTAAATTTATGGAGTGCTACCAATGGGTAGTTTCTCTTCATGTTGTACATGTCATATAACTTGTTCATATTTACTTGTTGTATTTATTATTAATTATAGTTGTAAATTTAGTTAATAAAACAAAAAAAAAAAGTTTAAATTTATGTCTGCAAGTAACAACCAAAATTCCCTGTTAAAGATTATGTCGGTATAATTTTTCAGAACTATGATTTATTTCAATTTTAAACTTTGTACAAATTTTCTAATTATATCTACTTAGGATATATTTAATTCTGCATACTACACTTATTACTCAAAATGCAAACTTATTTTTTCGAACTTTATTTCTACCCAGTAATATAATAACTGCCCCTTCAGTTATTTTCGAAGTTCAGCAAGACAACAAAACAAAAATATTAAAACTTAATAGATAAAATTTATTTATTTTTTATCATTTACTTAGTAATTATTGTCCAATTAAAGGAACATAATTTTTATGTTTATATTTCCTGGTTTGCAAGGACAGTTGTGCTTCTACTCCTTAAATATTATTGCTCTTCTTTGTGTAAAAAATATATTTATATATATATATATATATATATATATATATATATATATATATATATATATATACTTATTTATTTCAGATATTTGGAAAATTAAATAATCTAATAAAATAAACAAGTCGTGAATTTCTTAATGAATGTTTCTGTTCCATTAATTAATATTTTATTCCGTTTTATATGCAGATGTATGAAAAATGAAATAATCTAATAAAATAAACAAGTTCTGGGTTTTTTAATTAATTTTGTTCCAGTTAAATTATCATTTTTTTTTTTTTTTTTTTTTTTTTTTGGTTTGTCAATATCTCGTGCTCTTCTCCTATCTTCATAGAAAATTCTTTCTGGGTCTGGTTTTCCATTTTATATATATTTTATAAAAACATTCATCTCTTTGTAAATTTTAATGAGCAATTTATTTTTATTAGCTTGTTTCTTTTTGTTTATATATATATATATATATATATATATATATATATATATATATATATATATATATATATATATATATATTTGATTATGAATGAGCTACTTTATCTGTAATACTATTGTTCTTTATTTCGATAAAATTTAATAATTTACACAATAAAGAAAAAAAAATAAACAAATAATAATTTGTCATAATTTGAAATATTATGCAGAAAGCCAAAACAAGCCGGTTTTGTCAAAACTTTAAAAAATAAGTAAAATAAAATATCCACTCGTTTTCGAAAAAATCTTTGATCAGACAGACAGAGAGATCAACGGCAGAAAATATGTTTTTCGGACTCAAACAAACAAGTAGAAAATCAGAGAGTAGAAAATCTTATAAAATATGTATATAAATAAAAACTATCTCAATAATATATTTCAAATAATAAAAATATAAAATAAAATAAAGCACAATTTTCACTAAGTAGTATTTAGAATTGGCTCTGCGTTCAGTTCTAATTTCGAATTGCCTGGACATCAACTGGGAACCATTTCAAATGCTTCTTGTCAGGCTAAAAGAAATTAAATTACATTCTAAATTCAATTATTCCAGGGAAACTTAAATATATATATTTCATCTTGTATTCCTGACAGGATATGTCTGTTAACTTCTCATAATTATTCTTTAAAAAAAAAAAAGAAAGAAAAAAGCTTAATGCAGGGGTTTCAGGTTTCAATTCAAGTTAGGAAAAGTTCTTATTTTATTAATTAATGCTTTGCCGTTTAAATGTTTGACCAATTTAATTTTAAATAGGCCGTTAAGATGAAAATTACGTAAAACTTTTAATAATTGAATTGAGTATATATTTATTCAATTATTGGAAGATTCCAAAACAATTTCAGAATTTCTCAAAGCATTCAATTATAGCTCTATTAAAAAGATACTCAGTTTTATGGGCGTATTACAAATATAGTTTAAAAAGGAATTAAAGCAAAAACTATACGTTATTTGCTAATTAATAAATTCTAAGAAGTGAATAAAAATTACTTTGTATAAGATAAATTAAAATATATATAAGTATTATATGTAATAACGGGGTATAATATTATATGCAAAATATAATTATAAGTAGTATATTTTTAAAATTTTAAAAAGAGGACAATGAACAGTTTGTAAAAACTCAGTGAATTAGACTAGTGTTCGTAAATATTATTAAATAAAATTAATAATAAATGGAAGAAATAGATATGATATATAACTGTATGTAATACAAATTATTTAGGTTATTATAAATCAACGATAACAATATATGGAAATAAACAAAAGAAATGAGGCTCCACCAAACCTACGAATTCCTATCGTATCCAATCCAAAATCCTTAATGTTCCGTATGTCGTTTATTTGGCCCGAGCCATACACCTGTCCTTTCATGATTAACTCTAGTCTTATCCGAACCCATACTATATCCAGCCTTGCTTTCTCCTTGATTCCTGATAACCCTCCCAGACGACTGAAAAGAAGATGGCCTCGGGATCTTCTTAGAACTATTTAGGGACTGCATCTATTAGGTAAAATCATAACAAATCTATTCACGTTATTATTCCTGATTTGTTCATATTTAATTGTTCTTATGTATTTAATCATATGTAAACCAATAAATAAATAAAAAGAAAAATAATTTAAATGAAAAATTAAGTAATATAAACAAATCGGAGAAATAAGTAGCAAATAAAAATAAATAATATGTGATAATTATATATGTTGATATTACAGTGTGCACAGTATAAATGAAATAAAAATAAAAATAATTATGATAAGCATAGAAATAAAACGAGTCGCTTATTTCCAAAGTAAACCCCAATCTATTTTTATCGAAATTGAGATAAGTATCGATTCTCATATATAAACACGAAATGAATCCGTTGGGAGAATTATTTTCTTTCAAAAGCAAACTTAATTATTTTTCTTAAAAAAAGGTGTAAAAAATATATGTTTATTTTTTTAATTTAAATTTAAAGCTTTTTTTTTCAATGAATGTAATGAAACGTGTATTTCTTGAGTATTCTTGAAAAAAAGAAATCATCAATAGCTTTTATAATCTTTTTATTCAAATGGAAATTCAAAATAAATTTATTTTATTGTATCAATATTGTAAACAAAGAATTAATTTCTACAGAACAATTTTAATAACTTTCCCCCTTTTTTTTGTTTTTGTTATGTAATTTCTATTCTTTTTCTCTAAAACAAACCCGTATTAACCTTTTATTCTTGAATTTTGGACCTTGAAATTTATTTATTTACAAAAGGTACCCTATCGAAGTTTCTATATTTTTTTTAATTTATACTGGAATAATCAGTGATTTTCGGAAATATGTTGTACGAATAAATAATTTCTTAATTTATTTTATTCTTTAAAAATTGATATTAAAATTGTAAAAGAAAATGTGGTTTTTCGCATCAACCGAAAAATTGTTAATAATTATTAGAATACACGTTGAAAATAAACTACTCAAATATTAAGTGTGAATTCTATTTACAGGAAAAAGGAATAAGTAGAAAATAATAAGAAATGATATTTATAGAAACACATCGTGGATATATATTATATATTCATTGCCATAGACATAAATAGATTATAATATAATTGAAATATGATTGACCTTAAAAGATAGGTAATTATGTTACTTTTATAGTTATTTATGAGAAGCTATACCAATTTCGCGATAACTATTTTATATATATATATATATATATATATATATATATATATATTATTTTGGTTGGATTCTAAAAAATCTTTAAATACTGTTTATTGATGCCATTATTAGCAAATGAAAGGCATGCCTTTGATGTCGCGATGACCCATTTCGTTACTTCGTTTGTACTCAATGATGTGCCCTGGAGTCAAATAGTCGGGTCATAAGTCGTCTTAAATATTCCACAGTTGTGCTTCGTATTTTTTTGTAATATACAAACTCAAATATCTATCATATGTACTCACAAAACAAGAAAAGAAGGGTGCAGATCATTACAGAATGGTTTCTAATAGATAACACTAAGAAATAATAAAGTATTTTGAAAACCTTACAGCAAAGCTAATAAAAATTAGAGTTATTTTATTTTTTTTTATTTCCATCGGCACCGTTCATGATATTAACAATTAGCAGATTTTAAAGGTTTTTTTTTTAAAGTTTATTATGACTTAATAGTTATAAAAATATTCATATTTATAAATGTCATTAATATGGCATATGTAATCTGATATACAGCGGTAACAAGAAAACATTTACAAATCAAGATACTATGGTATATTGTTTTTAAATAGATAACAAACAATTAAAAATATATTTCGAGGTAATCATACCAAACTTAATAAAATTAAAAATATATTTTTTTTTTGTTTAAGCTTTTATTTAATATTTTCAAATCCACTAATCTTGGTTATTCATATTTAAAACTTTCATTAATATGGGCGTATGAAATCTGGAATAAAACGGCATGTGGTAATATCGAATTCTAATGATTATTCTGAGATAGTAGTGATTTCAATATTTAATTTTTTTTTCTGTTTTCGCTTTATATTAACGTAACTACACTAGAAGAAAAATAAAACTATATAAAATTACTTTTAAATGATCTTTAAAGGCCTGCAAAAAAAAAAGTTTACAAGAAAAATAATATTTAGCAAATGTTTTTTTTTTTTACTCGTACATTTAGTAGCTGAAATATATGAGTTATAATTTTTAAAAAAATTGTATATTTTTGATTCTTTAAGTATTTAGTTTAGATCCCTCATCGAAACAAAAATCACTAGCCCACAAAGAAAAAAAAATATATTTTTCGATTTTGGGGGGTTTAAACCCAAAAGACACACCCCCTCTACTCCATGGATGAGCCAATGTTATTAAGTGATCTCTGATTTTGATGAAAAATGTAACAGGAAAAAATTGGAGTGGAGGCGTCGGAGAAAAGCTAAGGACGATTTTAAGGATTTTTTAAAATCCAAATTTCAGATCCTACCTACTTAAAATATGTATAGATATCTAAGAACTGTGATAAATATATAAGAACCATCTTATAGTTATGAATATGTTTTATTTATTTTTATTTTACTCAGCTCCAATTAATTATTTTATTTTATTTTTAATATACTAATTCTCATTATCTCATTTTTTCTAATTATTATTTATATTTATTTTGTATGTAATGTACCTTTTGTATGTAAATATTGTATGAATGAACACTTTTAGCCCTTCAGTGTCACATGTTGCATTATTAATCAATAAAAGAAATGAAATACTTGTAAAGTCTCAATGCTTAATTTTTGAAATATTCAAATTATCGTAAGCTTCGTTCACAAATCTTCATTCATCTCCCTCTCTCCCAATACAATTCAAGTAACTTTATGTAAGTCATGTTTAGTAACTATATCTATGTTTTTTCATTCTGATGTAAAGCGCAGGAATTTACGCAGATCTGGTCCGTGTGGTTTCTAAATCTTGGTACAGCTCAGTACTTTCCAATGAAACATGAAATGGGATCGATATGTAAATCGAAACATAACTTTGAAATAATTTTCAATTGCCGATATTCGTTTACTTATTTTTCCCCAAGGTTTTAAGCCCCAAAATGGTCTCTTACCAGCTATTGTGGCATTCATTAGTGTTTAGAGGGTTACCACGAGCTACATTCCCATATTAACCTCCTTGCCTTCATATCACGAAAGTAGACTAGCTTATTTCTATAAGTTTTTTTCTTCAAAATTAAAACTTCATAAGAAACTGGACCATTATATTCACCTAATTAAACCCATTTGGAACTCTACGCTTCACTTGTATTCGGAAATGCCAAAAAGACCAACATTCGTCAACTATAAATTTTTCAAAAACATATCAGAATTATAACAAAAGTTTCTTGGTACGTCAAAAACATTTCTTTATATTTCACATTTGCATACGTCAACAGTTAAACACACATTGGCAAACTACTTAAGATTTCCCGACACACTAACATACTAACACACTCATTAACATGCCGATAATACCCTTAGGAAGTTCAAAAGAAGTTAGATAAAGGTTCTTCTCACTTAAATATAATAAATCTATCGTAAAATCTCTAAATATGAAGGGATATCGGTGGGCACTCCTCACTTTCACTCACATCAATGCCTTATTACAATTCTAATTTTCAATCTGCCTTATTACAATTCTAATTTTCATGCCTCATTACATTTCTAATTTTCACACTCACTGGTTGCCAGTATTTCTGATATGTGTGAGTGAAGAAATGAAATTACAAAAATTTGGTCTATCACACAATTTTCATTTACCATCCTATTTTAGTATAAACAGTTATTTTCAGACAAAGGGGAATGAATATTTAAAACAATTAATTATCATATGGTGTTCACAGCCACCAAATTATTTTTCGCCATTTACTTTTACGACTGTATATTTTAATAATTTATTTGATTATAATAAATGAATAAGTGCCAAGAAATATTTTTAGTCCGAAAATCGTGTCACTAATATAATTAAATATTAAGTAATACTAACGCTGGAATTTACGATAAATCATCACATTTTGTATATATGTAGTTAATATTACCGGAACCTCATTTCTTTTATATTAAGCACCTGTTACATATCGGAGCCTATTCTTATTTTAGGTCAAATTTGGGGGCGATTGCAGGTACTTTAGAGGAAGAAATTTTGAAAATTAGGCATTTAGGCCCTATTAGAGAACATCAATAAGATCTAACATTATATTAAAAACCGTTTAATCTTACACTGATATAATGAATTCAATTAAAAATTGTTAGAGCTGTTTTCGAGAAAATCGTAAAAATGTGCAAAATCAGTGATATAAAGTGGTTCTTTAGGTTAACCGATTTTGACGAAACAGTTGCTATAACATCCTAAACATGTACAAATCTTAAATACTCAATTTCAGTTGCGTACGACTTTTGTTTTATTTTTTAGTTAGACTGTTCATGCACTCATCATTTTGCGGGGCTTAGTTATTTCGACTCAATGGACCTCAAAACATCTTTGTCCGTTCAAAACTCAGATTCAAAATTTTTCACGATAGCAATACTTACACCTACTATATATTACATGTATAGTTTAGTGAAAGTAAAAATTGAGACTTTTTTTCTGCAACATTCAAAACCTATTTTCGGTTCTTTCTAAAATAAAACGATTCAATAGTTATCTTAATTTATACTTCGGTTAAGACATTGATCAACGAATAGAGACAATCACTAAATTAGTAGACCCTCGATAGGGACCGGGACTGTAGACTACATGGACTAATATAGACAGAAGGATATATTGACCACCTGACATATGGTCCCCCTCTGCTGTGGGCCACCAATTAGCTTCATTAAACTTCTCTGGCGCTTCCAAGCTCTCAATAGCTAGCAACTAACAATCTTCTCTCAAATATTAATATATAATATACTTCTTCTTTTCAAAAGTTTCTATAATTTGTTAGAAAAAAATATTTAGATCTAATATTATTGGGTTGGCAAATAAGTCTTTTCGGTTTTTCAGTACTTTAGAGAAAGTACTGTTTCGTAATCAACAGTAGTGCAACGAGATGATTTGACTGAGATCACGCTCACCCACCAGATTTTACCCCTTGATTAATTATTTAATTAAGGGTACTTTATGGAGGCTTGGTGTGCCCCAGAACGGTCTCCCGATCCCAGGATCGCCCCACGCTGATGAAACAGAATAAATAATATTTCTGTCACGTGCCGGGATTCGAACCTAAGACCTTGAGCATTGGAACATCAGTATTCTACCATTGAGCCATCGCACTATATATATATATATATATATTTTTTTTTTATTTTTTTTTTTTTATTGAATAATAATACAATCAGCCACTGCTGGAGAGCTATAAGTATTAGGGCTAAGAGTTCTCATTCATACAATATATACACATAATAGAGAAATAAATATAAATATAAAAAGTAAATAAATAATACTGATGAATAAAGTAAATAAAAGAAAAAAAAAAGTAAACAAATAACTTAAAATAGAAACTTCTAAACACAATCATACCTATATACAATATATACATTCGCCCAGGAATCTCCGAGCCAGGCTTTTTCCCCCACATGTGGAAGGCAGAGCAAGACTCCAGGAGATCCCAGTGCCACTTTTCCAGCCGCATCACTAGTATTAGAAGTCAGTGGAGGCTTAAAGAGGGCACTAGAGCCACAGACGCTCAGGACATGAGTGAAGATGCTGGCCATTGCCAGGACTCCAGAAGCATATTTACAAGAGATCTCTGGGCCACTGCTGTTTTAACCTTCGTGGAGGATTGTAGGGATGAAGGGAGCTGGATAGGGATTGAGGCTAGAGGATTTGGATGATGGATAAGGTTCTGGTGAAAGTTTGAGAATCTGGATGGGATGATGTAGAGGACAAATGGGATGTTAAGGTCATGGTGTAGGGTCTTGTTTGTGACATAATATGGGGCATTGACTATTGTTCTGAGTTCTTTGGACTGGAAGGATTGGATGCGTTTGATATTCGGATGTTTAGCAGTTCCCCACAGTTCAAGTCCGTAGGTCCAGATAGGTTTCAGAATGGTCTTGTAGATTAAAAGTTTATTTTCAATCGAAAGATGGGATGTCCTACTTAGTAATTTATACAGCTGGCCATATCGTCGGTTAAGTTCTTGTCTTTAAGTCTGGTATGTGGGTTCCAAGTTAGTCTTTTTTCAAGAAGGAAGCCAAGGTAACGGACTGTACTATAGATACTAGATATCTATATCACTATAGCTACCCTACATTAGATTAATAAATTTTTAAAATATATTCTAAATTAATTAGAAGCAATATGGGTGATAAACTAGGCGTGAAATTAATACAGTATTACAAAAAGTACCATTTTTTTTTTTTTACTATCAAAGAAAGAGATTAAACAAAACATTAGTGATGACATTAAATTGATAAATAATTATTATTTTTGGAATAATTCCTTTATAGTTTTGAATTTTATATCTATAAAATCTTGTTACATTTTCAAATATGCATATATTAAAGAAAGAAATGTTAAAACACTTTAATTAAAAACTGATCTATCTAAAAAATGTCACATAAATCAATGATGATTGACAGAAATAAATTACTATTTTCAAAGTAATCGGACATACAATTAATTATTAGATATTTATTTCAATAAATATTAAACATTTTATTAGCTAATAATGCGATGATTTTTTCAATTTTATTTTGAATTTTGCGATATTTCAAAAAATCATGGGTTACACCAATTATGAATTGTATACTTTTTCAGTTATATACAAATAACTTTTTTTATCTTAATAATTTTTTTCCCTGATATTTGTAGATGATTAGCTTATTTTTAGCCCATGATTTATCCTTATTTATTTATCTTCTAAATTATGGCTCAATCGTTGGATTTAATGAATAATTAACGAAGATATGGAATGTCGACAACGAAAAAAACAATATTGAAAAGAAGTTGGTTGGAGTTTTCAGTCAATGAAAATACAAAGTTATAATTAAAAAATTATTTCCTTTGTGCCTAAGTTTCATGCCTTCGTCAGGGCTAAGCAACTAGAAACAGTTCATAATTATTATTTATTTTTTGTTTGTACCTCCACTGACTGAAATCCCCAACCAACTTCTATTCAATGTGCCTTATACAGTCAACAATTATCCTCTATAAAAAAAAACTGAAATAAAATATATTAAGATTTTTTTAAAATTATATTCATGATATTAAAAACTGTATTAAAAAATAAAAACACGTATAGTAAATGTGAACAAATGATTACAATCATATGAGAACAGTTGTTTAGAAAATACCAACTAGTAACACTTTGCTAATATGTCGACATTGGGAGATCATGGAACCATCTTCTTTTCAGACGCCTCGGAGAATTATCAGGAATCCAAGAGGAAGCAAGGCTAGAGTTGTGATGAGTCTGAAGTTAATTATGGTGGGATAGGTACCTGTAATGGGCCAAATCTGAAACATTAAGGTCGTTATGGATGATTTTATTTGTAAAAAAGTAAGGAGCAAAGAGGATTTTACGAAAGATGTTGGATTGTAAGGATTGGATACCAGAGGTGTTCGATGGTTTAGTAGAACACCATTGCTCAATTCATTAAGTCCAAGTAGGGCTTATTACAGTCATGTATATGAATCTTTTGTAATTGATTGGAAGCTTAGAGTGTTTGTCTAGTAAGTGCTAAAGTAGTCGAGCGGTTTATTGTTTCAGTTTGATATGAGGATTCCAAAATAGAAGTTTGTCCAGGTGTAGTCCTAGGTAACGGATCAACAGTGATAGGTGGAGATTATATTAAGATTTTAAAAAAATCATTTAGTCTAATCGTCAATAAATAATTATCTTAGTTATATGATCCATGTCAACAAAAATTCATCAATTCTAAGTTATATAAAGGCAAAGTTGAGTATTTTAAATAATATTTCCTTTTTGTCGTTAATCCTAAGGAGGTTGAGAAGGTTTGCTTAGTGCTAAGGGACACTGTCAGTCCCCTAAACCACACTTCTGTTATTCTTTCTTTTTTATTTTGAAACTCTGCCAAACCCGCTACATCCAGAGCCGCAGAAAAAAAAAAAAAGGAAAAAACACTCGACAATTTTTATTCCAGAAATGAAATAATATTTACATTTAATACATCCGGAGGCCTGAAAGGCAATTTGTACATTTTTTTCCTGTTGGGGACCGTAGCTCAACAACTTGGAACGTTGCCGAACTGTTTGTCTGTCAGGAAAAGGAAAAAAAAAACCTCTAAATTTTCTACGATATTCGAAATTTATGAACCCTTTGAGAGAACTGTTTACAATTGGAAACATGTTTGTTATCTGCGTGTAAATTTAGCTTTCTGATTCGCTTTGGAACTTCTGCTGATCTAGATATAGTTAGCAAGGGGTTTGCTTTCTGCTTTTTTCGTGAATATAATGATATGTATTTTATATTTTTTTTTATAAAAACATTTATAATAGTGTTCACAGATCACATTCTATTTTATATTAATAAATTTTATTTTTTGAATCTATTAAAATTTTTATCCAGTTAATAAGTTTTTCCACTAAGTTAATTTATTGTATAACGACCGATTATTAGTCTATCGGATTCACGTTTCAGTCAACACTTCAAGAATCTATTTCTTTATTCAAAATGTGCTATCTATCTGTTTGATGCTAATTTAAATTTTCGAAATTTCTTCTTTTATGTACCATTATTTTTTTTTAAATAAGCCATTCCTTATTATTACTAGTAATAAAAACTGATTAATAAAAAGATATAAATAAATTTGATAATTTGCTGAAGGAGAAATAGACACTAGTAAGATGGAACCGAGAAGCGCGCTCGTTTATAGCAGAGAGTAGACGAAAGATTACGATTGCTTCCAAATTTAACATGTGCTTAATATTAAATAATATAATTAATTAAAATTTTACTAGATAGTTTAAGTGGATAAGAAGTCTTCCTCTTGGTCTAGCGCAATAGTCTCTCAAGTTTTGCAATAATCATAATTAGTTAATTACTATTTATTAAACATGTTACTATAGATCTTAGAAAAACGCTACAGAATAGGCACATTTAGATATGTTATTGGCATAAATATAGTAAAGTCCAACCTAATTAATAAAATTAGCCTGGCAATACATTAAAGGCATGGACAAGAAAAATAGTGACATGCCCCCATCTTGAAATGGAAGAGTTGTAGAGTAAAGGAAATCTATATATTGAAGGAAGTTATCGTGTGATAAATGTTCAGGACGCAGTCATTATAAACTTTTTATTAGTGCCGACGTTTCAACCCAAACATGTGGGTCATCATCAGGGCGTGGTTTGAGCACTGAGGGTGTTGAAGAACTTGAACCTGATGATGATCCACATGTTTTGGTTGAAACGTCGGCACTAATAAAAAGTTTATGACTGCGTCTTGAATATTTATCACCCAGGATATCTATATAATTTCCCCCAATTATTTAAATAAATATTTGGGGTGTCCACTCACATAACCGTCCTACCGATTTATAACAATTTCTTTTTTAATTTTAATTATGTACATTGAAAATAACACAATTGAATTAGACTAATTTTCCGGATAACCGATCAGAGATAGTGTTGCCCAAATGCGAGACCAATCCTAGTCTTGGTCTTGCGCACTCAGTCTTGATCTTGGTCTTGGTCTAATTGAGAAGAGTCTCGCAGTTACCTATTAGCCTATTACTATAGAGATATTAATGTAATTTTGCAGATATGGGAAACCTAACTAAGCCCGAATGAAAATTTGGAAGAGAACAAAAGTATATTGGTTATACTAATTTTGTACATATAGTAACTAAAATTGTCAAGTACTAGTAACTACTTTGCTTTAATTTTTATTCCCAAAAGTGATTTTTTTTACCAGTCATGGTCTTGGTCTTGCAGTAGTTTTGATCAAAGTGCAAGACCAAGACCGATTTTGGGCAACACTAATCAGAGAAATCATCAAAGTACGATTTTTTTAATAAACTAAAGCAATGTTAAAGGGCAAGCGGACAATTATTAAGCTGAGTGAATAAAATTCAATATATTGTTAATGCTAATACTGGTTCGATTTATACAATTTTTTTTTAATTTTGACGGAAATTTAATAATCTTTTAAAACATGTTACCACTCTATAATAGTAGAGATATTACTGTCATTTTTAAGAATGCGGAAATCTGACTAAACCCGAATGAAAAGTTGGAAGAGTTAAATGGAAAAGTATATAGGTTCTATTGATTCTTTACGTATATCAACTAAAGTAGTCAAGTATTAGTATACTGAAAATAATAATAATAATAAGGCTTAGCGAACCCGAAGGTTCGATGCCGACACCACCAATTGCTTGTTACACATCTCCCTCCACCGTTCGCCGTCCAAACCCAGTCCCTTCAGATCGGCTTTAAGTATACTAAAAATATAAAAACTATTTTGGATTAATTTTTATTAACAAAAGTTTTTTTATAACAGTCTTGGTCTTGGTCTTACAACCACTAGACGGTCTTGGTATTGGTCTTGTTAAGTGTAAGACCAAGACCGAATTTGGGCAATACTATGTATATGCCTAAGCGCAATCCTACACTACTACAACTCATGGAGGGACTGCTTTCCAATAATCCAATACTTTCTATGGAAGTATTATTTCTTCGTCAACAATTCTGTAAGCAGGTGATTTGGCCAGAAATAAGCTCGATTTTTAAAAATTATAATTATTTCTAATGTGGAAAACCCTAAAATAAATCCCGAAGTTAAAGAATCTAAAAACTCCTGACGCTCATGAATCTGAACTATTTTTTTTCTAAACTTTTTCTTAATGATTCGTTTCTAGACTCGTCAAATGTTTTAGTCCTAGTTTCAGTAACCGAGCTGGACCATTTGAACAAAACAGTTTAGTGTTAAAATATGTTGACAGAATACAGAAGTATTTTCTGTTCCTTTGACTAGTTTATTACTGGAACGAGGGACTGAAGGCAGCTGTTTAATAGGTCGTCATGTGTTATGTGTAGCTTTACTCTTCTAAATGTAGTATATTATGTCTTAAAAACAAAACTATCATTCAAAAAAGACATAATTTACAAGGAATAGAGAATGGGTTTTATCGAAAATAGTAATTTGAGTTTCCTATAAGTTAAATAAATTATTTTACTGAATTGATATTGATAATATCGCTACTGTTAGTGCAAAAAACAGCACCAAGTGGATTGAAGACACCACACTTTTAGGAAAACTTCCTTGTTTGATGAGATTTAAATCTACTACAGGTTATCCGATTTTCATGAATTTTTTATGGATTACGCGGGTTGTTGTCTTGATGGTCCCATAACAATTTTATTAACTTCTAACTTTATTAAATTCTTCCACTTACGCTTGCGCAAACGCATTTTTGTAGATATGCTAATATTTCAGAAATTACTAGTTCGATTTGGCTCAAAATTGGATAAAACGTAGGTATTTGTAAAAAAATAATGTTAGCCCCTTTTTATTAAATTCTGTCCATTGCTTTCTCTTATCTATGCGCAAACGTGTTTTCATTGATACGTCGATATCTCTAAAACCGAAAGTTCGATTTGGCTCAAATTTGGAGGGAATTTAGGGATTGCTAAAAGTAAAATAATAAGGAATAAATTTTATCAAATTCTATCTACTACTAAAAAAAAAAAATTCCTCTTTTAGGTCAGGAAATGTGTTATTTGATATGCCCGTAGTTTTGACTGAAGAAAAGTATTGGTCTCGTTAACTCCGAACAAACAACAAGTTGAATTTTGATGCTTCGTTTAGGAGTTATAGGTGAAAAAAGTAAAAAATCTGACATGTTTGGGTGTAAAACGTTTTCCCTTGGTGGCCCGCGTTAATAATTTTGATTTTTACATTTCTAAACCACTAAGCCATCAAATTCCTCTCGTATCCAATCCTTACAATCCAAAATCCTTCGGAAAAATCCTCAATGCTCCTTACTTTGTCACCAATAAAATAATCCATAATGATCTTAATGTTCCTTATGTTTCCGATTTGGCCCAATCCAGATACCAATCTTTCCATAATAAACTTCAGAACCATCCGAATCCTCTCGTCTCTAACCTTGCTTCCTCTTCTATTCCTGATAACCCTCCGAGGCGTCTGAAAAGAAGATGGCCTCGAGATCTCTTATTGTAAATACATTTTGTTTTTAGAGTGCTACCAGTGGGTAGTTTCTCAACAAGTCATTTCATGTTTTTATTTTCTGTTATCAAATTTACTTAATGTATTTAATTTTTTAATACAGTTGTAAATATCATGTATAAATAAATAAAAGATTTCTAAACCCATATATACAAGTTAAAAAAATGAATGCTTTTATCATATTTTTCGCAATGGATTTCCCGTTTCGATCCTCTAATTACTGGCTTAATATTCTTTAAATCGGCCGCCATTTTTGAAAGCAGTGGCTCTGGAACGGCAGACAAGGTTCTTTTTACTCAGAATAACATACATTTTCGTAATTCACAATCAAATCTCCGACTGCGATGAGGTCGACTTTTTGGCCCTGGTTCCAGGGTTATGATGAAGGGGGAGTGAATGTGATCGCGTCAGGTTAACCAACCACGTGCTCACTGGATATCTCGAGAAAGAAAAAACAAAACTATCACTACTGTCGCCTACTACAGCCCTAAACGGCTGAAGAAGATCCAAGATTTAACAAGTTGAAGTCTACAGGCGTAGGACAAGAAACAAAAAATTATACTGAAAATCTCTTCAAAAAACATTATACTTTATGAAATATTCTAAAAAAAAAAATTAAGTTTTCTGTTCTTCGCCCTCTCCACTTATCAAAACTGGAAGTAGTATTATTTGGGAGTTTTCACCAGTTATTAGGAGGAGGGTAGTAGACAATTTCTAACAAGTTACACTTTTATTACTTTCCTACCTATACTAGGTAAGGAAAGTAGTCAAATTTCCGACATGCGGTTTTCGACGGATCTATACGTTTCATAGCCTCCTGAGTCCGAAAAACACATTTTTAGCCATTGGTCTGTCTGTCTGTGCCAAGATTTGCTCGGAAACTACTGAACCGATTTCGTTGCTTCTTTTTTTATTTTGTAGGGTTTTTACTACCGATGCCTGTGACAGAAATTCGGTGCTCCATGCGCAATAGCTTAGGCGCAATATATGAAAAACACGTTTTTCTATAGACTGTAGCGCAAAAACGGCTCTAACGATTTTGATTAAACTTTCCTATAATGTTCTAATCATTGTATATGAACTAAATTCCCGAAAAAATTCAGAAAAAAAAATTATAAAGAAAAGAAAAATTTTATGGGGCTTAACTCCCTAAGTATATATTATACGGTAAAATTTATAATAAAACTTTCGAAAGGTAATTAAATTACTAACAAAACAAAAAATAAATCGTTCGTTTTGGACAATTATTAACGAAGTTACAGCTATTCAATTTCCAATGAAAGATTACTAGTTTACTGTAGCCCGCATCATACAATCTTCACTATTTCCTCTACTTTTAACAGGACATATTGTTTGACAATATTAAGCTATAGCAAAAAGTTTTTGATCAGCAATATTGGTGAGTATTGAAATGTTTACACTGATCTACCTTAAGCATTTCATTGCCTTAGTTTATCTAATAAATTGTACTCAAATCTTTTGTTTGATCAATTTTCAGGAAAATAAATTTAGTTCAATTCTTTTTTGTTTCTTCATGAACATATGTAAAGATATAAGAACTTTTCTGAAATAGGTAGGAAAGTCGTGTGAGTGGACACACCAGATTTTTTTTTTTAATGTTGGGGTGAATTCCTAATTTTATTGAATCAATGGCATTGCCTTGATTAGCTAATCGATTGAAGTAGGTATAAGCAATTATTATCGATTATTTCTAATCGATTTCAGTTGGTAAAGATGATGTGACGATGTATAGTAAACCATTCGAGACGAGTAGACCATTCGGCGCCACCTATCTTTAGGAACCTGTATTTATAGAGTAGTGTTAGCCTACTCAAGGACTCCTGTTGACGTACTACGTCAACATCTTCTGTTATAGGTGTGTACCAAGTGTAGTTGTTGTACCAAAAGTGTACTTATTCAGTTCTTAAATTGTCGTATTATTAATAAAATTACGCTATTAAAAAAATCAAGCAAAAGATTTTATCCAAAATCAATAAAATTACGTGTGCCCATATTAGATAACCTCATTTTCTTCTTGCTATGATCGTGTCAGTAGATACTTGTAGATAGGTACCTGTAGTAATTTGGACTGATTCCAAAAAAAAAAAAAAAAAAAAAAAAAAAAAAAAAAAAAAAAAAAAAAAAAAAAAAAAAAAAAAAAAAAAAAAAATAAAAAATAAATAAAAAAATCGCTGCAAATTATTTCACAATGGCTTATTATTTCCCAAAAATTATAAGAAATAAAAAGTTAATTCCAATTATTTACCTAAACATTTTTTTTTCATCATTAGTAATTTGCTAAAAAAAATAGCATTACTTCAAAGGATGAGTAGTAGAACATAAAAAACATATAGAGACCATATTTTTTCTCCTAATTGTCCGATTACAACGATTTTATTTTTTTTTAGGAAATTTTGTAATCTTTTAAAAAACCAAAGTACTTTTTGGTACCTTTTTGTAATCTTTTACAAACTTTTTGAGTTATTCGGAATCTAATTGTACCATCCCTCGTAACTTTTGTTCCAGCTTCTTTTCGTTGAAGTATGTAATATAAATAAATTTAAAAGGCATCAAGAAGGAGACTTTAGTCTTAGAAGTTTTATTGAAATCGGTACATTCGTTTAGGCGCTACAGTCTATATAAACGCAGGTTTTTCGTCCGTCATTTTGAAAGTAAAAGGCAGATATTATTGTCAATGGAGGAAGATCATCCTTGGGGGACCTCTGATTTTAAATACAAATTTGAAAAAAACCTCATAATGTTGAGGGAGGGGGTTAAAATTTTGAATTTTTTATTTGATTATAATGGTCCATTAAACTCCTTCTCCAAGGTATATTTTCCATCATTCTATTTAAAAAATAATAATAATTTTATTGTTTCAATAAGTCTTATCTGAAAAAATTTAATGGAATTTTAAAATCAATCGAGCTCCTGAATTTCATCCATTTGTTTTTGAAAATTTGATTGTTCTTTCTGAATTTATTGAATCAAAATTGTTGTGGTTGGAGAATATCTCCAAATGTCATTTCTCCAAAACCAGCTTTGGAGCATGAATAGTACTTCTCTAGTACTTTTGGGGTGCTTCAGTGGTGTACAAAGCATTTTTTTCTCTCTTTAATTATTTATCCGCACCTGTCATGGTGTGGACAATCAGCAGATGTGTTCTCATGATGAGGATAGGCATTAAAGGCATGAGGAAGGATAGTACCCAGCAGCACCTCTTCCTGGTCATTATTGTTTTTGTTTTTTTTATTTAGGTGAGAAGATCTCTCATCCAGCTCCTTTTTAATCTCCTCCTAATGGGCATGTCAGTCGTAGCCATGTCGGTTATAAATCTGTTTGTGTGTCCGTGTAGGTTAAGGTGAAAACGAGAGTAGGGAGTACGTATGTGTTGGTCTATAATTGGTTGTCGTAAGTCGTTATGTAAAGTTTTGTTGCTGACGTACCAGGGAGCTCCTGTTATAAGTCGTAAAATTTTGGATTGAAATGATTGTAGTTTTTGTAAGTGCGTCTTTTTTGCCGAACCGTAAATCTGAGAGGCGTATGTCCATATGGGTTTGAGTAGGTAAGTTTATGTATTTAGTTTTTGTCGAACTTTCAATTTCGATTTAGAAAAGAGTGAGTACAGTATTTTCAGTCGCTTGTTTAAGGTCTGTCGTTTCATTTTGACGTGTGGGCCACAGGTCATTCTTCTGTCGAATATTAGTCCCAGATAACATACTGTGTTTGTCTGAGGAATTTGGTTCTCTCCTATATAAACAGGTGGGCACGTTTCTCGTCGAGGTGTAAATGTTATATGCTGTGACTTATCGTGATTTAATTTGATTTTCCAAAGTGAGTACCAATTTCGTAAAGTCAGTAAATGTTTTTGTAAATTTATTGAGGCTAGTCTGGGTTATCAAAGAATTTAAAATGGCAAAACTAATAAAATTGCAAGAGAGGAAGAAAAATGAATAAAAACAGACTACCAAAACTAAATCTAACAAAAATCTAATGCATAGTTTTAAACCCCCCTAACTTATGTGTACATAATCCTTTGAAAAATCATTAATAACAATACCTTTGACTTTGTGTTAAGAATCCCGCCAGTCTGTCCAACCAAATTATCAATAAATAAATGGGTTTTATTTCTACCCGGACAGTTGGCAGGCTTAGGTCACGGACGTCTTGCACTAACTCTAATTTCTCTTGACTTGCAGCCAACTGCAGACGCCTACGCCGATAGAGGTCGTTTAGAGCGCCAGCGATGCATAAAAAAAAACGCACGCGTAAATTGAGAGTTTTTATTTTAATAGTGGAATTTCTATGAAAATTACAAGCAGTATCGCAATAGTGATGTTTATCAGTTTACTTGTCGGACGAATGGTTTACAGGGATTAAATTTTCCTACAAAATATTAAAATTAGACTAGTATTTATAATGCATTTCAAAATCTAGATGTTTCCTTCAATCTATCTGTACTATATATAATATGATAGAAATGTTGGCCAAAATCGGTCTTGGTCTTGCACTTTGTAAGATCAAAAAAGACCGCCTAATTGTTGTGAGACCATGACCAAGTTGGGTCAAAAGAATAAAAAAAAATATTTTTTATTAAAGCAAAATAGTTACATATACTAGACAATTTTAGTTACTATATGTAAAGAATAGGTAGAACCTATATACTTTTGCATTTAACTCTTCCATTTTTTCATTAGGGCTTCAGTTAGCTTTTCACATTCTGAAAAATAACAGTAATACACTGACAGGCAAAAAATTCCACCCATTTGATTTTGTCATGTTTTCATCTAAAAATATTTCTGCTTTGGATTGGTCTATTTTTTTAATGAATAAATAGGTAATCTTTTTGTTTGTTTTAAATTAAGAATGTTAATATAGAGTACAATAACCCTTAATCCTTAATTCAATGAAATGATTCTAGATTCCAATGTTTACTTTCGATGGAATCAAAATGTTTATTCAGTATCATTAGTTCAGTGTCGTTTCTCGCAGCACATTTCTTAGTTTCCGGCTTTTAATTTTTTCAATATTAAGTTTAAAAATGCCTCTTAGTGCTGAGGATGTTGCGCGCGGTGTGGCACTTAATGATGATGGACGTTCAATTAGATATGCAGCTAATACCATCGGGGTTCCATATGAAACTTTACGATACGCCGTCAGACGTTTTCGGGAAACTGGTTCTTACAATAGAAGGCCCGGTTCTGGACGGCCTAGGGTAACAGAACGACGGGATGACCGGTTTTTTACTTTGAGAATTTTACGAAACCGGCACCTTACCGTTGTTCAAGCGATTCATCAGCTCGAAGAAGTTCGAGGTGTGCAAATTTCTCAACGTACCGCTCAGAGAAGATTAAATGAGTATGGATTAATGGCTTTTCGTCCAGTAAGGTGACCAGAACTCACAGAGTAACACGGCTGGCTAGCACAGCCATTGGACTATGGACGAATGGAGTGCTGTACTTTTTGCAAATGAGTCAAGATTCGCTCTTCGATCTCCAGACGGACGTGAAAGGGTGTGGAGAAGAAGAAACGAAAGATATGCAGCCTGTTATTTTTCCCAGAGCCAACCTTTCCAACGTGGTTCCTTAATGGGTAACAAGTGGGTGGAATTTTTTGCCTGTCAGTGTATCTCTGTGTATGTAGTGGCAACATTTTTTAAAATGTTATTAAATTTCCGAAAAAACTATAAAAATATCATCTAAATCGGGCCAGTTTTAACAACGTTACAATGAATTCAATTTTATAAACTAATTTCAATAATTGTTCAATTGCCCGTTTACATCACTTTAGTTCATCAAAGAAATCGTTCCCTGATGATTTCTCTGATCGTTTATCAAGAAAATTAGTCTAATTTAACTGTGTTATTTATAATGATCATATTTAAAATAAAAATTTTAAATTGGTAGGAAAGTGATGTGGATATAGATTGTCTTTACAACTCTTCCATTTCAAGATAGGGGCCTATCATTATCATTCTTGACAATGCCTTTATTATATTGTAAAGTTATAATTTATTAATTTGGTTGGACTTTACCATGTTTATATATGTCAATAAAACATCTAAATTTATTTATTATATAGTGTTTTTCTAATAACTAAAGTAACATGTTTAATAAATAGCAATAAGCTAATAGGTAACTGCAAGACTCTTGTAAGACTTTTGCGCAAGACCAAGACGAGTGTTGGTCTTGCAATTATGCAACACAATTTTTTTTTGTTATATTTTTTTATTGAAATCTATAATAGTATTAACTAAAAATACAACAGGTAAATATGAATAATTATAATGATATGACCAGACAAATGTTTCCCAAAATCGGTCTTGGTCACCGGTCGGTCTTGACCAAGACAGCCTTACTGTTACAAGATCAAGATCAAGTCTGGTAAAAAAATCGATTTTTTAAATAAAATTAATACAAAATAATTACAAATAATACTTGACAATTTTAGTTACTATGTATAAATAATTTATACATTTGCTTTTAACTCTTCTAATTTTTCATTCGGGCTTAGTTAGGTTTCTCATATCTAGAAAATCTCTATCGTTAAGCTAATATTTCGTAAGACTGTTGTGAGACTCTTCCACAAGACCAAGACTGAGTTTGCAAGACCAAGACTCGTCTCGGTCTCGAATGTTGGAAATACTAGAACACACTTGTAGAAAAACTACTCGTTAGTAACTCACGAAAAATAGATCTATATTGCAAGATTCCGGAGCCATCATCTTTTAATGTGTGTACTAATGTCTATGTATATGAGTTTATTGTAAGTCCTAATACTAATTAAACAAATAAAAATAAAATGATATCTAAGCAATAAAAGACTCGCTGATATCTTTGTTGAGGAGTGTTCTTCAGGGATTTAAGGATATCAGAGGATTTGTTGACATGGCTGGCTGAGCAGGGAATGCTCAAGTCGTGAAGGATGTTCGGGACGAACCCTTTCCACCACAACTAACCTTAACCCGATTTCATAACAGACCAATTGTCGTACTCTTTATATATCTATATACATTTAGGGATGAATTAAATATGCTTCAAGTCTCAAGTTTATGTTTTTGCATCTCATCTCAGTCTTGGCAACCACAACTTGATGAATGTAAATTATGTACAATGGAAATATAAATATACACTTTTAGAAAAAATAAAAAATACATTAAATTCTTCGTAGCAGTAAAGTCTGTTGAAAAAAAGAAAAAAAAAAGTCGAATCTGACAGTAAGTATTTAAGTGGTGAGCTATTTGTAAATACATCATTATGAATAATGTGTAATTTTACATAAAATCTTAGCAGGTATCTGACTGTTTTTGGGACATGAATTGGAATAAGAGGGTTTTAAATGTAGATAGGGAGGGAGAATGCCAAATTTTGATAAGAAGGGAATTCTAGAAATTGACAGAGCGAGCAATAAAGGGGTTTTGGAACTAGTGTGAGAAGGCATGTAAAGGTCGGAAGGTCGAAATCTTTTGGAAAGGGAGTGGACTGAGGACTTGAATTGGAGAAGGTTGTAGGCGTAAGAAGGACGATGTTGATGACTTGATAGAGGAACGTACCTAGGAAATATTGTCTTCGAATGGAGGGGAAGAGCCACTTTAACTCAGTGTAGTGGTGAGAGACATGGTAGTATCTCGGGGCACCAATTACAAATCTCACGCAACTGTTCATCGAGTGAATTAGATTGAGTCCTCAGATTTTCAAAGTGTAACGCTCGGATAAAGTCGGCTGGAGTCGACTAATTGAAGTATTTTCGCATATGATTAAAATATCTCAAAAACTAAAAATCGGACCTGCATATTGTAAGCGAGGGCATTGTTCAGCATTTCATGCCCTCTGTAATGAGATGTTATTCAAAATTCTAAAAATGTTCAGTATTTCATCCTCTTTGTAATGGACTATTATTCAAAATTATAACGCGAAGCCGTGATAGAGAGGCGAAAAAGAAAAATATAATGCTTTTTTTATTTTATTTTTTATTATTTTAATGGACTTACTAGACAAACGATCTAAGCTTTCAATCAATTATAAACGACTCGTATATATGACAATAATAAGACCTATTTGGACTTACGGAATTGAGCTTTGGGGCTCCACTAAACCATCGAATTCCTCTCGTATCCAATCCTTACAATCCAAAATCCTTCGTAAAATCCTCAACGCTCCTTACTTTGTCACAAATAAAATCATCCATAAAGACCTTAATGTTCCATATGTTTCCGATCTGGCCCAATCCAGATACCTTTCCTTCCATAACAAACTGCAGAATCATCCGAATCCTCTCGTTTCAAACCTTGCTTCCTCCCCGATCCCTGATAACCCTCCGAGGCGTCTGAAAATAAGATGGCCTCGGGATCTTCTAATATAGAACTTTAATTTGAGTTCTACCAATGGGTAGTTTCTCTTCATGTTGTACATGCCATGTTACAAATTTCTCATTTACTTATTGTATTCTCTATGTAATACAGTTGTAAATTCCATTGAAATAATAAAAAAAAAAAAAAAAAAAAATTATTTTAATGGAATTTACAACTGTATTACATAGAAAATACAATAAGTAAATGTGAAATTGGTAACATGACATGTACAACATGAAGAGAAACTACCCATTGGTAGAACTCAAATTAAAGTTCTATATTAGAAGATCCCGAGGCCATCTTCTTTTCAGACACCTCGGAGGGTTATCAGGGATCAAGGAGGAAGCAAGGTTTGAAACGAGAGGATACGGATGGTTCTGCAGTTTGTTATGGAAGGACAGGTATCTGGATTGGGCCAAATCGGAAACATATGAAACATTAAGGTCTTTATGGATGATTTTATTTGTGACAAAGTAAGGAGCGTTGAGGATTTTACGAAGGATTTTGGATTGTAAGGATTGGATACGAGAGGAATTCGATAGTTTAGTGGAGCCCCAAAGCTCAATTCCGTAAGTCCAAATAGATCTTATTATTGTCATATATATGGGTCGTTTGTAATTGATTGAAAGCTTAAATCGTTTGTCTAGTAAGTGCTGTTGTAGTCGAAAACGACGTGCGGTTTCTAGTCGTTTCAGTCTGGTATGGGGGTTCCAAGTGAGTCGTTTGTCAAGGTGGAGTCCTAAGTATCGGATTTGTTCGACAGGGATATATAATGTTGAAAACCAAATGATTACGAGCTTTATTGAAGATATGGATTAAAATATCTCAGAAACTAAAAATCGAACCTGCATACTGTAAGTGATTAAAATGTTCAGTACTGCATCCTCTTTATAATTATATATATATATTATATATAATTTATATTTCATATTATTAATCTCGCCTTGTTAATGTTTATACTTGTGGTCTAAAGCATACACCTTAGTTTTTGTGTTTTTTTTTTGTTGTAAAGTGATGTGAAAAACTGTAATGGCATGTGACATCAAATGGTCTAATAAATTGAGGAAAACTCTTTAGAATTATATTAATTAATTGGTCAATTTGTCCAACGTCAGCTTTATCATGGCACTTAAATTTAGTCTCACGGTACTTTAAACTGTTTCGACATTCGATATATCAGTGTACGCATACCTCAGTTCAATACCAATTATGGTATTGAATGGTCCTTACATAATATTATCTCTAATTCCAACAGAGTCGTCATTATTATAATAATAAACATTACGTTATCTAAATACGATACGTCACAGGATCATCATACAGTCTTATCAGATGAAGGAGAGGATGTAAGGACTCCATTGAACTTATCTTTATGTAGAGTTAGTTATCATTCCGATATAACACCTGTCATAGATATTATGTCAACATGAAATTATCAGTATTATCTCTTAATAGCTTACTACTACTTTTATTATCATTTGTTTTTTAAATCTGGTGCGGTGCGCACATCATACAACTATTATTTACTACCCTATTTTGCGTGGAAATATACTTTCTTTTTTTATACCCAAGGCAGTAAAAGTAAAATTATAGATATATTATTTAAAAGAATAAATTACCATATGTTTTTGCTACTCATCTAATCTATCAAATGTACGCGTTTTTCATTATATTAAATAATTAGGGTAAGCGCACCATTGATGAAAATAGCTAAGGAAATTTTTGTATTTTTTTACTTATGCCGACGTAATTATTATAGTTATAAACCTAACCGTTGGACATTTAGAATCTCTGGGATCTCCTTTTTCTATTTTACACTTTAAAATTGAAAAATTATTCAGTTATGCAGGTGTAATGTCCATTTAAAAATAACAGCTTTTTGCACTAGTGGTGGACACTCAGAACTTCAATTGTTCTAGTAATGTACAGGAGTTCGATACTATTAATAGACATACCTCAGAAAAATTTTAAAATGTTTATTCAACTATAGTGATAAGATAAGCTAAATGTTCGACTTACTCTTAGCAAAACTGTTAGTAGGAAGGCATGAAACACAGTGATCTCAAGAGAACTATAGAAACAACTATAATAGGCATTTTAATATTTTCTTTTGGAAATCTTGGGGAATATTTAGATAGAAAATTGATATGTTGTAAAGTCTATCAATATGTACAGACAATGTATGAAATAATAAAGAGTTAAAACAGAGAAAAGGGATGAAAGGAAGGAGGAGAGAAACTGAGAAGGTTGAAATAAGAAAGAGAATAAGTAAGAGAAATGATAACAACCCGACTGCTCTAAGATAAAAGATTCAATGCTCGTGTTATTGAAGGAGGGGGGTGGATAGAAGGGATGTATAGTGGCCTCATCTCCAACGGTTATCTGACGAAGTTTGAACTAATGTATCGGAAGCGTATATAAGAAAATCAATAAGGAAGCTTATTATTTATATTTGTAGTACAACTTGTCCACCACTGGGTCCCCTGTCCATAACTGGTATGTTCATCCTACTTTAAATTATAATTTTAGAAAATTTGAAAAATAATTAATTTAATTAATAATTATTGACTAATTAATAATTAATTTAAATCATTCATTTGTGAACTGGAAAGATTCAGTATCACTTTTGACATAGCACTGTGAGGTGATGCATAAAAAATAAGAGATTGTCTGTTGTTTTTATCCATTTTCCTTTTTTTCCATCTACAAGATTGTATATATTTTAGACGTATTTCATATCTTACATTCCTCAATTTGTATACATATATATCTTTCTATTTCTTTTTTTTTCTATACACGTGATTCTTTTTTTTTTTTGTTTTTTTTCAGATTTTATTTTATTTTTTAGTAATTTACATACTATTATTTAAGTTGTTGTATATATTGTTTGAATCTTTATTGAGTTAGTTTTTGGCGAAATGTCTATTTTTTTCTTTTGTAACGGTACATTATTGTTGTTCTAAGGGGACATTATCCCAGAATAAAGTTTATTTTCTATTTCTATTTCTATATATATATATATATATATATATATATATATATATATATATATATATATATATATATCAACCATAAATGTGTAGTGTCATTTTCATACGAATTTTCTTTTTTTGATCTAGGGGATCTTAAAATATTTCCCTTGAAAACTCCAATTCGAAATATTTCACGATCAAAATATTTGTTCTTACTAAATTTATTAAGTATATATAAATAAGTGAAAATAAATAACCTTAATCTATCTAATCATATTCTTTTGATGTAGTAGCAAATTCCTCCCAGATTCGTGTTTCTCTCGTTTAGTAAAAATGTAATTGTGGCATTGCCTCTGAAATCGTGAGGGCACGCCAACGGAAATAGCTGTTTAATATTCATAGAATTCGGGGATTGCGATCGGAATGATCCAGATAAGATTGTAGGTTTGTACATATGTCTCTCAACAAGAAAATTATATGGTATTACAACTAAAAATAAATATGTATTAATTTTGAAAAAAAAAATACTATAAACTCTATTTTTATAATAGTTGTTAGTTTGATTTATTTTTTTTTTTTACCTTTAAATTAAACTTTGAGAGATGATTCTAGAAAAAATTACAAACACAAAAGTTCATTTGATGCATGGGCCAATTTCGAACGGAAAATAAGTTAATACCAATTTTGTGTGGTTAAATTTCTTATTGAATAAGAATGAATTGCTCAAAAACTGTTTAAGAAAATAAAATTCTAATAAATTGATATGCAATTTATTTAATTTTTTTAAATTTATTTATTGAGTATTACAACAATCTGTCACGCTTCGGCGGTAGATACACTAAAATTGGGACGATATACAATTAAACAAAGATTTTTTAATAAAGGTGAGATGTCTGTAGTATAGTTGTAACATGATGAAAAAAATGGTTTATTATTTCCAAACAATTTTACATTCAACAATTTATTCTTCCACCTATTCACACGAAATTTTGCAGCGATATAAGGGCCTTATAAACTACACGAAATGACACAAACTGCACCTTCAAAATAATCTAGAACTCAATTTATAAAATAAAAACCTGTTAGGAATTTTTTATTTCTTTACTCTGTATAGACTTGTTAAATCAAAAAGTTATTTATACTGTCTTAAAGAGTAATAGTTTAGTTTCCCGAAGTTGGTAGTTTCTTTGAATTAGGATTAAATCCTAAGGAGTTATGAATATTCTAGTTAAAGGCAGGCAAAATCATCGTAATAAAAAGTAAAGTCATTGCCATGACGACTATCTCAGCACAGCTCTTCTTTTATACATATTATTTCTAAAATGTGTTTTTTGTCGGTACGCCATAAGTTCGTCAATCCTTCATCAAATTCAATGATTTATCGCTCATTTTAAAGGTATTCGGCTAGTTTACATGCAAAAAATAGTCCGACCTACCTGAAATTAATGTAAAAAAATTAATGAAAGAAAAGAATTTTTTTTTGCGAATAGCTCAAAATGTATGCATTTTTCTCTTGTTTGTACCAATGTTAATCAGAAAGATCACTAAATTACTTATAAACAAAAAAAATTATAACAATCTATTAGAAATATGTATAAATTAAACAATACGTATTGACGGAAAGAGTAAAGTATGTTGAAATATTTTTTTAAAGAGAAACAGAGGTGAGATTAGTATTTCGCATCTCGATACACTCGAAATTTCATTCCAATCGAAAATTAATTATTTTTTTCTACTTAGTACCTACCTAGTAATAAAGAAAAATAAATGAAAGGTGATTGCAAATATTGACCTAAACATTTTTTTTTCATCATCAGTAATATGCTAAAAAAAATAGCATCACTCATTCAAAAATCATAAGCCATAACAAATGATATAACATTTGCAGTACAACATATAAAAAATATCTAGAGACCATATCTTTGCTCCAAATTGTCCGATTTTAATGATGTTTTTTTGTTGTTGTTTTTTTTTTGTGTGTTTTTTTAAGAAATTTCATAAACGTTTAAATAACCATACATTTTGAGATAGGGTTAAGTTTTTGAATTTTCTGGTTGAAGCATGGTTCTCCTTCTTTATTATTGAAAATAATAAATCAAAAATATATAAAAATCGCGATATCTTCATAGTGCTCTGATTTCGATAAAACATTCTTGGTTTTTTAGGAAATTTGAATACCTTCGAAAGGTCTTATCTCAATATCAACAAAAAAGTGTATATTGAATATTTAATAGTTGACCGTTGCGTTATTAAGGATGGAGATGGTTCGGGGTGGCGTTCATAAATAGACTAAACAATGGCAAAACTATTTTATTAAAAGCCAACGTTTCGACCGGACTTTGCAGGTCTTCTTCAAGGAGGTGTGTTCAGCAAGGAGTTTCATTTAGAACACTCAGTTATTTTTTATTGCACACAATTATTTTTGGTATCTCAATTAACATATAATTCTTTCCTGAAATCAGAGAGTAATGTTGCTATAGGCATAAATTGGGAAAATATGGAATATTATGAATTTTGCTTATATATATTATATAGTGAAATATTTATATTTCATTTTCTATATTACAAATCTACTTAGTAATATATTTGTTTATTCTGTCTGTCTGTTTGGTTTTGAATTTCCGATGTGGTCTGTTGCCAACATGCACGGTTGTCTGAAAAATCTGATGGACAGCTTTGAGCAACATCCAACTTTGTAATGAATTATGAGGATGTTTATATTATTTTAACGTAGTGTCATATATAAAAAGAACATAATTACAAATATTACATTAAAAATATTTTTTTTTTTTTTGTAAACGAAATCTCTTTAAAACTATGAATTTAATTATTATTTGCAATTTAATAATATACAAAATGATTTTTTAGGTATTTACCTTATTAATATAATAGCTTTGTCCACAGCACAGAGCCCATTTCTAAAAAGCTTTAATTTTAAAAATTCGGGGGGGGGGGGAGGGAGGAGTGCAGTTTAGTGTGTTGAAAATATCAGATGATGAATAAACACTTAAGTACATATGATTAACTGGATAAAATCCTAAATTTGTGAGAAAAAATTAATAGACAGGCCCATAGAAAAATAACTGAATTTTATGCTACTTTATAGTCCGTGGTACAGACTCCTTTTTATCGAATTATTAACATCCGCCTAAAACTTCCTAAATAGTTTCATCTCGTCGTAACCTACAGCTATTTTATTTACGAAAATTCTTGAAATTGGGGCGTTTTCAATCTGGAGGGGGACAAACTTTGTTTATTTAATTAGGTACTAAAAACTTATAAATACATATTTGCTTTCTCCTTGAACCGTAATATAATTTGATCTCAAAATAGATAAAAAAAAAAAGGTGGCCTACAAAAATATAGGGCGGTTTGTCCTATAATATCTCGTCATTTTGAAAATTTGGAGGTGGAGGTCAATATTTCTGACCAAACGGATCAATATTTTTGAAGGCCACCTTTTTTCTCGATTTTGTGATCAAATTTATCTTACGATCCAAGTAGAAAGCAAATGTGTAATTACTAGTGTTCAGTACCTAATTAAATAGACAAAGTTTTCCTCCCTCCAAATAGAAAACGCCCCAATTCCAAGAGTTTTCGTAAATAAAGTAGTTATAGATTACGATGAGATGAAACTATTTACGAAGTTATAATGTTTCTGTAATGTAATGTTAATAATTCGATAAATAGGGGTATGCAACAAGGACTATTACGTTGAAATTAATATAAAGAAAAACTGACCATGGATATCATAATTTAATACCTAAATATGGAAACGGCTGAGAGTAAAAATGATTTTTTTTTTTTTTTTTTGCTTGATTAGAATTAGATTGTGAAACATTAAAAATTGAGAATTAAAAATATATCCAAACTCCACTTTTTTTTTTTCCAAAACTACTATTGAGACAGAAGCTACATACGTACCTAAACTTACTTAAACCTAGAAAGTCTCACAGATATAAAGTATCGTTAAAAAGACCTTCTTAGAAAATCTTTAAACATTCCATTCACAAAAATATAACGATTCATAACTAAAGGGCCTTGGTACGTGACTAACAAAACTACATACTCAATTCCACCTACTAATAGATAAGAACAGAAAATTTATTTTCTTATTCTTTAAATCTAGCATTGAATTAGAACTTGAAAGGTCTTATTTGGGCACATCCAGCCACTATAAAATAGATCATTGATCATTCAATAGGCCAGGAAATAAAAATAAATAAATAAATAAATTACTGTTAGTAGTGATAGAGATCCCTTATGTTTTAAGATATTAAATATTGTACGAATTTAAAAATCGCCATTCATCAATGTTTTAAAAATCCTTCGAGTAGAATAGTTAATAATAAAATAATTATATATATATATATATATATATATATATATATATATATATATATATATATATATATATATAATAAAATAGATAATTATTAATTATAAAATTATCTTTCAATAGTACTTACTGAGCTGCACTCTGTCTCCACATGAAGTTACTACGTATATATTACGTATGAAACGATCAGCTGATAGGATTACTCACACTAAGTTAATGATTGCATTCAATACATGTGTGTGTGGTTTTTTAAATCGTTGATACTATCTTCTTGGAACACTCCGAATGGAACTTCCAATATTTCATACAATGTATTTGTTTTTTTGTTTCATTTTTAATTAGGATTACTTTCTTGTCGGAAATCGATCAGTATTACAATATTTCTTCATATTTTTTCTCGATTTATGGTATGAAAAGCATGATCGATTACAAAGATTCATTATTAAAAATGATAAACCACAATATGCGTTGTGGTTCATCAATTCCACTAGATTTTATCTTTCCCAATAATTTTCAAAATCCAATGATGCATATGTATGTGATCTACCATAAATAAATTCGTTTCGATTGATGCGATAATATATGTTATAATTTGTACGTGTTTTTTCTTCTTTTTTTTCTGTAGAATTACTTAAAATATAACAGAGCAAAAAATTACATCAAAAGATTAATTAAACATAAGGTTATAATTGGAAAATTCAAAACATAAACCATTGAGTTCCTGTCCCTAAAACAAATTAAAAAACGAAAACCTAAATCACGTTTATGTAAACCAAATACTACACCTCTAGAACTGTATTTGTATTTTGTTTAAACTGTTGACTCAGAGAAAAACATTTGTTCTCCTATTTGTTAATTTTTGCAATTTTTATTTTTCTGTATTTATATTTATAATATCGATGGAAACAATATGTTGAAAGGTGTTAAAAGGAAGACTATGCAATTAGAATTGTATATAAATCACTCTAATAAACTTTTCTCTGACTGATCATCATTTTTATCATACTCTAAAAATGACATAATCGATTTATAATAACTGAAATATATGATGAATACATTTGATTGATATCTTTTTGCAAAATATCTAACAAAAGCTCCATATGTTTTTTTAATATAACTTCTATAAGGAATATCAAGTAATTTGTCGAGTGTAACAGAAAATCGAATAGAAACACTTAATTTCTTATTTATTTCTTTACAACTTATTAAAAACAAAATCTATATTTACTTCAAATCGTTAGAATCCAAAATCCTTCGTAAAATCCTCAACGCTCCTTACTTGGTCACAAATAAAATCATCCATAAAGACCTTAATGTTCCATATGTTTCCGATTTGGCCCAATCCCGATACTTATCTTTCCATAATAAACTTCAGAATTATTCTAATCCTCTCGTTTCAAACCTTGCTTCCTCTTCTAGTCCTGATAACCCTCCGAGGCGTCTGAAAAGAAGATGGCCTCGTGATCTCCTCATGTAGACAAATTATTAGAGTGCTACCAATCGGAAGTTTCTCAACAAGCGTGTTCCATGTGATTATATTCCTCTGTACACAATTACTTGATGTATTCATACTATTACTATCATAATAAAAGTTTAAAAAAAAAAAAAAAGTTTCTAAGATATTTTAATTTAAATGCATAAATTAGTTGAATCGGTTCGATATTACACAAATGAGCGTTACACAGCGTACATAGCCCAATTTGACGGTCTCAGACTTCTTCGCCTAAAGAAGTTCTCACTTCATAAAACTTAATCATAATTTGAAAATATAACCTATACACTATAATACCTGTTCAATTATATATACATCTTTTCCTTACTACATGTATAAGCTGAGTAATCTCATGACATTGAAGTATTTGTCTATAAGTACCTATCGAACTGCGCCCAGTTGGCACTTGAACTGACAACGTATTACTTAAAGATTATTCACACTAAATCAATAATTTAATTCAATATTTCTGTTTTTTTTTACGTTAATACTATCAGCTGTTCTAGGAACACTCCAAAGAGATCCCACACTGTACTTTTTACAATGTGTCGTTGAAATGCGTTGCTTCTGATGTCGTAACAACATTAGCACGATCGGTTTACGGTTGGACAGGCATTAATGTTCCAGAACAATAGGTCTTAACAAGAGAGGCGAGCCTTCTAAAATAGCGAGTAGAGATTAATTTTGAATACGAGATTAGCTAGGCGATTCTATCATATGTTTCTCTCTAAATAACTTTATATAAAAAAAAATCTGGTGCGCACAACACACAACTTTCACTTACCGATCTACTTTGAATAGAAATTATAATGCTGGGCTATTATAAATTTTTTTGAAGTCCATTTTAAATGGAGCTAAAGCTTAAAGCTTACAGATAACAAGTCATTTACGCCATTATAATTACAAAATGTTTATTTAATATATCGACGACAGGCAATAAAAATCTAGTCACTCTATCTACTTTTATAAACCACACAACTTTCTTTGCTTTTATAAACCACAGAATGACTAACTCCAATTTCAACATTTTTGAGTAAAGTCAATTTACTGATATTTTTAGTTGAGAAAGTTATCTATGCAGACAGTGATTAAGTTGATTCCGGAGGTTTGATTGTAGTGTTGAAATATAGAACTGAGAATAAAGGTATAAATTTAGGTATTTATTTCTTATGAAAAATGTTCTTAGGAAATATACTTTATTAAATATCTTTAGAAAGAAGGTTTTTTTAGTCTCAATAATTAAAAAAGTATATTTTTAATATATCCAAATTTTCGCCTCTTCAGGGAAAAAAACTAGAGACCATATCTTTCCTCCTAGTTGTCCGATCTTAACGATTTTTTTAGGAAATTCCATAAACTTTTAAAAAACCATACTTTTTGAGTTATTCGGAATTTAATTTTACCATCCCTCATAACTTTTTTCCCAGCTTCTTTTCGTTGAAGTATGTTATATAGATAAATTTAAAGGGTGTCTATTTTTTCCATTTTCGCATCGCTAACACGGCATACCAGTGGTCTGGGAGCGACAAAAACCTCTATATCGTTTTATGGTAATTCAAATTTCTAATTTTTTTTTCTGGCATAGTTACCTCATATATTCCTAAAGCTTAAGCACGAAAATAAACACCAATTTCAAAGATATTCAATAAAATATAAATAAAAAGCCTGTTTCTGCCACATTAATCATGAAACTTGTTATAAATCATTAAATACATTTTAGGCGTTTTTGCTGAATTCTGAAAATAATTGTTTGCTGTGTAATTTTTGGAAATCAGTCAAATAAGTTCTTAAATAAGTCATGTCTAAATAAATTTTTAAAAAATTATAGGATAAGTTATCACTCAACGGATCCTGGAATTCCTTTTTTCCTTAGGAAAGTACATCGGGCAACGATCGGCAAGAGCCTACTTACTGTAGTCAAAATATTTGAACCCTTTGCTAATGATAAATACAAAAATCAGCCATAGAAAATAACTCGTAGAGATTAATTTTGAATACGAGATTAGCTGTAATTTTATTCATTTTTTTCTAACTAAATAACTTATATATCGCTAAATAAAAATCTGATGCAGTGTGTGCATCAAACAACTTCCACTTACTACCCTACTTTAAATATAAATAGGTATCATTTTATAAATAGACAAAGATAAAACAGTTCAGTATCTTTTTCTTTATTGTTTGTTAATCGATTTCCTTTTTTTTTTTTTTCTTTTTTGACAATTACAATGAATTCTGTAGAGTTTTATATACATTTCATTACCATCCGTTCTTTTGTTTTGAAATGATGGCTGAAAAACTGCGATAGACTACAGCCCCGAAATATCTGTACTATTTTATTGAAACTTACTAATTGACTAAAATCTTCTCTTTGAAGACCTTTTCAGTTATGTGTATACATACTTCCTCGAAAAGAGGCTGGGAAAAAGTAACGATGGATTCATAATTTTATTGAGAATAACTAAAAATATACACAAGTTGTAATAAACGGTTTGGTATTTTAAGTACACATAAAATTGTATGTTCTCAGATATACAATGAACGAATATATAAGAGTAAAAAAAACAAGATGTTGGATACATGCAAATTCGTGTATGTTTTCATCAAATTTTCAAAAATGATTATAGTCAAATTTCGACCACTCGGTAAACTAGTGTCTTTTGATTAGGAGAGATCCTAATTTAAAAACACATTGTTGATTAATTATTTACAAGAAAAAAAGTTAACTACTGTCCATCCGCACTTCTCTAAAACTATTTTTGCACAAATTATAATTTTAAATTACTAAATGAAGTCAGAAATATCATAAATTATCCTCTAATACACTTATTTTTTTTCACATTTCAAGCGAGATGAAAAATTATTCTTCTCGTTATATTATAAATAGCCTATGTGATAGATACCTGTCATGGTCTCAAAGATACGAATAGATCTTATTAAAAATGAAATATATTCCCGCTACAGAATAATCAGAAACTGAGATCTGACTTGGGGCGATGCCAGGGTTCCAGCCTTTTTGGAGCAGAATGTTTAGTCTAGCCATATCTCTATGACCCAGTCCAAATAGATTATAATATATTTATACGCATATATTATTATAATTTATTTATACGCATATATAGGGTGTAACATTAATGATATCCGAATTGTTACTGAATGATCGTTTAGGTACCTAAAATACAACAAAGCGTAAACCATAATGGAGTCAGTTTAAGTACTGAATGAAAAAGTCACCTCTTATTGTACTAAATATTTCCACTTTTACACTTTTAGAAAAACATCCTTGCTTGAAACGTTCACGTTAAGTTGTTGGGTTTGTTTCAGATTATAATTTGAAATTCATTCTCCACTTGTCCAGTCAATGAATGATTATAGACGGAAATGGCGAGGACACAATTTTTAACTTTGGGACACTGTTTGGACTAGTAATAATAATAATAATAAATTTATTTATTGAGCAATTTTACAAATGCCTTTTGGCATATTTTGTAAATGTGATGTTCGTTAGCGAACCTCCTCTCCGGGATTAGCGTGAATACGTGATTGGAGAAGCCTCCCAGTGAAGGCACTCCTAACGTGACTCCTGACGCAGCAGATCTCTGCTCCAAAGGCGCTTGAGTCTCCTTGGTGGATTCTGTGGTAGTGTGTCTGTTAGTAATGTATGTACAAGTGGATTAGGATGTCCAGCTAAGGAGTCATGGAAACTTTTATAATATTTTTTAATTACATCAGTCACTTGTGATATTTGTAGGTCTTTATGAAGTGATTTATTGGTTATGTAGAAGGGACAATGAGTGATGTACCGGAGAAATTTAAGTTGGAAAATTTGAATAGTCTGTAAGTGTGTTTTTTTGCATGAACCCCACACCTGAGAGGCATACGTCCATATTGGTCTGAGTAGCATGTTGTATATAGTAATTTTGTTAGAAAGTGATAGTTTGTTTTTATGGTGTAGCATTCGTCTTAGTAGTGATAACCGATGGTTCAATCTCTTTTTTAATGTAGTCACGTGTGATTTCCAGGTCAGTCGTCTGTCCATTGTGAGTCCTAGATATTTTGTCTCAGTATGATTTGGCAAAGGGGTGTTGTAAAGTGTCAGTGGAGGGCAATCCGAACGTTTAAGTGTAAATGTAACCTGGTTTGATTTTTGAATGTTAATTTTTATGCGCCATTTATCAAGCCAGTCTTGTAGAAGATTTAAATGAATCTGTGCTTTCTGAGATGCTGTGATCGGATTAGAGTCAGTCGTGAGTATGACAGTGTCGTCTGCGTAAGTTGCGAGTAATGTGTCTGGTGTCTGTGGAATATCAGAAGAGTAAATTGAGTACAGAACCGGACCTAAAATACTGCCCTGCGGTACTCCCGCGCCGATTCGGCAATAGTCGGAGTATTTACCATCCTGGCTAACAATAAAAAATCTATCCTCAAGATACGATCTGATTATTAAATAATATGTATGCGGAAAGACTGGTTTAATTTTACAAAGTAGACCATCATGCCACACTTTATCAAAGGCCTGTGAGACGTCTAAGAAAGCTGTTGTGCAAAATTCCTTCTTTTCCAATGCCACAGCAATTGTATCAATCACTCTATGACATTGTTTGGACTAGTAAGGAGGTAAACATACTAAAAGTCCCCACTCCTAGCTGGTGAGCCAGATGTGGGAGGGACGCTTAGTAGGTAACTTTTTCAGGTTTTCGCTTTTCAGAAAAACTATCTCCGCGTCGAAAAAGACATTCTATACAAAATTAAAGCTTTATTATAATAATAAAAATAATAAAATTAATGCATTTATTATACTCATACTTCTTAACCACTTCCATGTATTTATGTATAAGCTGATTGTCCTAAAGATTAATCAGTATGCTGTGTGTCCTGCAACCCAATATAATTGGGCAGCAAGCTTTTATATTTTACACTTTATATGAAAGTATTTCTCTCTCTTGTCTGCTATAGCACATTGACAAGAACTCTCGGACTTGGATGTAATATTTTTTAGCCTAGTATCACTAAGAAATAGTTTCATTTAAATCGGTGACTTCTGTCCTTGTAATCTTCATATTTTTGTTTTAATTTCACCATGCAATCAAAGAATCTTTCGTGGGCCAGCCAGATCCGCTATAGTTTAAAGACCCGCGGTCTAGCCAGAAGAAAATCGGGTTTCCCACAGCCCCCACCGACGATTGCGGAAATGCCATCCTAATAAGAGGCGTAACTTCCCAATTCCTAGATCTGTTATCCCGAAGGCCCAGGTACCCGGATCTTGGGATTACAGGCCGCTCTTGCGAGTGTCATAGCCCTTCCGTTTCTTGGAACAGCTGTTAATCAGTGCGATCTTTTTCCTATTCGAGACGTGGTTGTCCACGTGTGCATAAATGTTGAAGGGGTCGATCGGGCTAACGAATGTGTAATACCGAAGGCAGCCTGATAAACTGAAGATTACAAATTTAAATCTCGGTTAAATCGAATGATTATAAATGTTACAAATAATTATGATTTTAAGATTTTAATTAATTTTAACTGTGTTAATATTTTGCTGTTTTTTTATTCACTGTAATTACGGCACAAATGAACATAGTAATGATGGTGAATTGGTGGTTGACCGTAGTAAATAATTGAAGAGAATTCGGTGTTTTAAGTAAAAGTACGAAGTAAAAATAAATAAATTATATTTATTTTTAATACTTTTGTGCCACAGGAGGATCTACGGGGAGGGAGGAGGGGGCTTTCGAGCTGAAGTCCCCCCAAAATAATTAAATATAAACATGTTTTACAGAAAAATATATAAAAAACTATCTCTTAAATTATTCTTGTTCTTGTAATTACATTTAATAGGATTTCAAGAACCACTTTTTTTTTTGCAAAAGAAAGATTTTTTTTTTCATATATATATATATATATATATATATATATATATGAAAAAAAAAATCTTTCGGGCTGAAGCTCCCTCCCAAAATTAAATCCTGGATCCGCTAGTGATTTGTGCTGAAGTTTCGTTCTATGTTACATGCCTTCATCAGGGCAGCTCGTACAGAGGATAATCAAACGAGTCGAGTAGTTCATTTTTTTTTTAAATACTGTAAGATGATTGATAGCACTAGCGGATCCAGGATTTAATTTTGAGGGGGCTTCAGTCAAAAGATTTTTTCTCATATATATATATATATAACGATAATTAATCTGAAAAAAAAAGATATGACCTACCTATATGAAATGGTGTTTAAGTGCTTCTTGAAGTCCTATTAAATTTAATTACACGAACAATAATACTTTAAGAGATAGTTTATAATATTTTTTTTCTATAAAACATGGTTATATTTTACCATTTTGGGGAGGAGAGCTTTATCCCGAAAGAAAATACCTACTTTTTGAGTTATTCGCAAATAAAGTTTCTTTTCCTTCATAACTTTTTCCCCAGAAATTTCGGGGGGATAGGACTATTTTTCGCATGTTAAAGAAAAGAATATCTTCAAAATGAGTGGTTAATCATTGGATTTGATGAAGAATTAACGAACTTATGTACCGACAAAAAAAAACACCTTTTAGAAATAAATATATGGATATAGGTATGACCGTAAATAATTTACTTATCTTTAGGATATTTTTTTTTGTGCATAGTTTTTGATTATTATTTAGTTATTATCTTACTTTTATATTTTTATGTTTTCTGTATATATAGTGTGAATGTGTTCATATCTCACTACTCCACGCCCAGTGGTATAATAAAGAACGCATACAACGCACAGACGCAAAGAACGCATACAGCGTGCAGAGCACTCTTACCTTAAAATGCCCCTGGGCAATAAAAGGAAATTGAAAATTTATGTATATATAACATTTATATATATATTGTATTTTGTAATCAAGAAATTCCTGGGGGGTAGGAAAAAAGAAAAAAAATATATCTCACTATTATTATTGCCCATATGACAGATTATTATATTTCTAAATAAATAAATCTAAAAAAAAAAATTTATTGGCGAGGTCATCCTAGCATACACTTGCGGTCTCCAGTTTGTGAATACAACCACTGACGTAAACTATATCATGTACATATTGAGTAATAGCCAAATAATAATTAAAAATTTTTACTTATAAAACTTTGAGAAAAAATATTATTCGACAAAAAAACATGAATAAATTAAATAAAAAATTGATATAATACATACAAAATTCTAAATATTAAAAGTCATTAAGAAGGCTTTGTATATTTTGAGAATTAGCTCTTGAGTCTAAAATCTTGTAAAATCGACTGTTTTCAATAACTTAGGAATATTAAAATCATATAAAGTACAAAGAAAATAATATATTAAAATTAATTGATATTACTAATAAAATAATTAATGTATTAAATTCATTTTTTATGAAAATGTTCTTTTGACGTTGCTTTTTTATACAGTGTGTCCCATAAGTAGAGTGAAATATTTAAAAAATTGATAGAAGACATCAAGATCTACAAAAAAAGTTCATATAAATAACTGGCCAATTTCCAACAGAAAAGTAGGAAATTTAACATTTGTGTTTTTTTAAGCGAGAATCATTTCTTGTTGAACAGGAAGCGATAACATAAAAAATATTTGATTTAAGTAATCAAGCATTGCCCCATAAATAAAATAGACAAAATTAAAATGATCTAAGAAATTAAAAAGTTGTGAATATTTTAAATTAATTTTATATATTTTGAAGATATTTTCATGATTTTATATTTTCACTCTATTAACTATTTATTTTTTTTTCCAGGTAAATTCAAAATTGGCTTGACTTGGTAGGGTTAAATCATTGATTCTCTCTTCATGAACTTCTGCATTTTTTGAACATCTCTTAGAATAAAAAAAGGTAAATTAAAAATCTTTTGAAATAGAATAAAGGATAGGCAATATTTTAAAATTTCTTGAATAAAATCTTAAATAATTTCTTTCTAGTAAATATTTAGTGTACCAAGCCTAGATATGAAACGGGTTCCTTTAATATACAAAGATGTAATATTCTTTATACTTTAATATACTCTGGCCACAGATGCAAAGTACGCATACAGCGTGCATAGCCCCTTTACCTTAAAATGCCCTTGAGCAATAAAAGGAAATTAGAAATTTTTGTATATATATTTCTTTATGTATTTATATATTGTATTTTGTATAGTAAATAAATTCCTGGGAGGTAGGGGAAAAAAAATACAAAGGCAATACTGGTGCTGAGCCTGAACGTATCTATCAGTCCCTATTAATTAATATTTTTATTCAATACAAAATAAAAGTTCTAATATATGGCTATGAAACCTGAACACCAACCAGCGCCCTTGAAAAAATAATTGATTGACGAGAGAAAAATGCTTCAAACGATAACCGGAGCGATCTGGGATCAGACTATTAATATATGAAGGAGAAAGACCAATTAAGAGCTACATACAGAAACTGGTCAATCAATATCTCATGATATGAAGGCATGAAGGTTAAGATGTGTGGAAGTCTCTACACGACAATGAACGCCTTTATAGTATGTCACATTTCCTGTTGCACAGGAAGCCGTTACCAAATAAACATTTAATTTAGGTAACTAACAATTGCTTCTAGTAAATTTGATAAAATTTGCTTTAAATGCATGGAGTCTTTTAAGTAGCAAAACTGTGGCAAAAAATATTTGTAACTTGAGTTTTTCATAACAACAGATTATTAGCAATTTTTTTCTAACTGGACTAAATATATATATATTGTTTAAAAGTATTTTATAAAGACATTACATTTTTGTATTAATTACAAACCATGTAACTAACGTTTGTCTTATTAATATTTTACTGCTTAAAATGCAAAATATAAATAATGTATTTTATTTTATATTGCCCAATATTTTCAAGATCTGTTTGTTATAAAGCACTGATCTCAAGACTTCCTGGGTTGCTGAGGTTCAGGATTGTATATTCTAATTGGGGAATGTAGGGAGCAATGGACCTACTAAAAAAAAAGTTTATATTATGTATAAAAATTATGAGCGATAATTAACATAATAAACATATATATATATATATATATATATATATATATATATATATATATATCTTTATCTCTCTCTGGGCAGGGTGGCCGAACAGGTTAACGCGTGTGCACAGAACTGCCGTTGCCCGGCAACCTGGATGTGTGAGAAAAATTATGAATAAAAAATAGGCACGAGTGTACTAAAAAATAATAAAGTAATATATATTCTTAAAGAAAATTTTATATTAAACAACTTTCTTCCTTATGACTTTTTTGTAAAATGAAAATATAAAGAGTTGCCGAGTCAAATAATAATAAAAAAGGGATGTAAACAATTTTTTTTTCTTAACTAGTGAATTACGAGGACGGATGTGAAAGCGAAAAACCTAATATAACCATTTCTATTGCGAATTTTTTCAGTTTTAATTTCACTTATGACACTATTATAGATAGAACGCATAGTTTCACTGATATAAGCGAAAAACTGAGAAAAGTAAATTTTTTGAATCGTAAATTCAATTTTTCGACTTGAAATTCATGGATTTGGGCTAACCGACTATTTATTTATTTATTCAATTTGTAAATACTACAAATTGAAAGGATTGGTAGCTTTATATATCTATAAGCCCTCTCTATATAAACCCTTACAACCTATGTAGGGTTTCTATATATTTCTTATCGCCATTTTTTATTGCATTGGATATATGCTGACATACGTGTATTTTTCTCATCAGGCCAGTGAATATTTTAGATCTAGCACATTTTTCTTAATTGATTATAGCACACATATTTTAGTCATCCATGTAAATAAATAGTAATTGATTTTATTTTTGTAATTCGGAATATTAGAGGGGAGAGGCAAAACGATATTCTCATTTCCTCTTCGTTTTTATTAGAGGGAGGAGGAAATCGCCCCTACTAAGTCCCCATGGTGTGCGTAATAGAAATAAAAATAGAAAATAACTTTATTCTGGGACAAAGCCCCTTTAGAATAACAAAATAGTACATAATTTAAAGACTACATCTGGCCAAAATAAAACAATAATAAAAAAAAAAGAAAGTAAAGAAAATATTAGTTAAACAAGCTATATACCAAAAAAAAAAAATCTATATACAAAACTATGATAAAAATACTTATAACTATGTACAGTAGGAAAAAGTATAATTATACACAATATTTCTCAACTTCTTCGGTGCATATACTATTTATTTTCAAGTTTATTTATTATCAGCCAATTTTACATCAATTTTGTCAACTCAAAGACATCACATCTAATTACGACGTTTCGGCTCGTTAAGCCATTTTCAAGTCTAAAAAAATTAATCATCACTGAATCATTTAATAAGAAACGATTGAGTAATAATAATGTTATAAAATAATTAAAGGTGGACATGACAAAAATAAAAAAATATTATTATGAGTGGACGCATGCAAAAGTGAAAAGGACAGTTACATGATTGGTATTTAGGTGTCTAAAAAGAATCTCTATATGTTGAAATATGAAATGTTTTAAATTGTAAATTGTAAAAAAAATTTTAGACTTGAAAATGGCTCAACGAGCCGAAATGTCGTAATTAGATTAAAAATTGGTTTAAAATTCGCTGATAATAAATAAACTTGAAAATATAATTATACACTTTTGAAAAATAAAATAATAATATATTTTTTTAAATGAGCTATGTTTCTGCTAACAAAGAAAAGACATCTGACAATATGCGTATGTACATATGTCAGATTTTTTTGTTTTGTTTTTGTTGTCGAAATCTGGTCTAGTTCTATACTTCGAAAAATGGTAGAATTAAAAGATGATTCTCTATATTTAGAAAGGACGATGTCATGGCCGCTAAATTAATGACTACAATACAGAGAGGGGCCTCCTCAGTAAACCTTTGGGTGATTCTTTCCTCGTTCCTTTCACCGGCCAAAATCCCCGAGCTCGAATCACGTCGCCATACACGACACTAAAACTGTTTGGTCTTTCCTAACAGCTATTAGTCCTGTCCTTGCAGCCACTCTTCTTCGAAAAAGAAAATTACTTTATCACACCTTTACTCAGAATTTGTTCACCTCATTCGTAGAGTTATAAACTATGAAACTTCTGAATGTAGGACATCCCAAGATTAATTTCATATATTTTAATTTATTAAAGACTTTTCATTTTGATCGAGGGAGCGGTGATCTTCAAACAACTGTTATAAGTCTATATTACAATAGAAAAATCATCTTTATTCTGGGACTAGGTCCCTTTAGAATAACAGTATTGTTCATGTAAATTAACCATAAATTTGGCCAAAAGAACTGTTACAATGAATAATTACAAAATACAAGTAATAAATTAAGTATAATAGCTCTTAGGATAAATTAACAAGAACAGTTGGGTAATAGGGGTTCAGTACTCCAATATTGGAGCTAAAACAATAGCATAATAATCACTGAATGAAATTAGAAAGGAACGCAAAATCAATTTTATAGGCAAAGCATTGTAGTGATGGAATATAAAAATTTTAAAAAATATATTAAAAAAATAATAACTGTTAATATATAAAGAAATAAATTGTAAAAAAAAATTATATACATATGCTCCCTAAGATATTTAAGTGTTTATACGTAAAGATTAGGAGAAGAAAAAAATAAAATAAAGTGTATATATATACACATAGCGAGGAGTGTATCGAAGATAATTAATATAGAAAAAAGGCTTTATTTATTTTTTCACCATATTTATTTTAATTTACATAGCTACTTTTCGGCAGGTAAGCCATCTTCAAGCCATTTTATTCAACCATGCTTTTTGCATGTAGTCCAAAGTCTAATTGGATATACATATATATATATATATATATATATATATATATATATATATATATATATATATATATATATATATTTATTTATTTACCCAATTTCGGGTGATAAGTGAAAGTTGTGTGATGTGCGCACCGTATCAGATTTTTATAATTCTTCTTGTGATATGAACCAAATCTGGTCATTTATTGTTTTTCTGACAGCTAACTCTTAGCTCGTTGTACGAAATACTTATGAGAAAGTCGGATAATTAAGTAATATATGTACAAACCCTTCGACCATGTAATATTTTACATTACTCTATAGGAGGTGTTTGTTTTTTTTTCTTCCTCGAAATGGGAACCACATAATATCCATAATGATTATCAACTGTGGCTTTAACTACTTCCTCTATGAAATCGTTGAAAGCACAACTGTCGTCTATTAAACAATGTTCTTCCCAACAAAAAATACCAGTCTGATGTTGATATCCTTCAAGAAAGTACAAAGGAATCATCATATACGACTTTATTAATCTGAATAATTTTTCTGTAGCTTGCATAAGACATCCTGATGACAGATCGCCGAAACGTCGACGCGGTTGATAAAGGATGATACGGCAGCCGCAATGTGAGATATCTATGCTTTTCCTGTTTCCTTGCAGTAATAAATAATATCACTTAATATGCGATAATGTCCTTCAGTAATCTAAAAAGTAAAAAAATAAAATAAAAACAAAGCTTTATCACGAAGATTATTATTAAAAAGAATGACAAGCGACCATTATTAGGTCGTTTTATATGAAATGCCCATTTGTATTATTTTAGTAATTGGATTAGTCAAAATGAAATTAGAGTATTTTTTATGTTGTTTCCTGCGTTTATCTTTGTAGATTGTAATGAGCCGTTATTAATTCTCTCTTTTTGTTTATAATATTTATAATAATTCCAATTTATTTCACATTGTTTAGTACACCATCAAATATTACCATGGATACGAAAGATTTTCGAGTAAATATTTTTATGAGTTTAAACTTAGACACGCGGCAGCTCAAGCTGGAAGAAATATTACCACGGCGCATAGTGGTCGGAAAGGGCATACAAACGGCAAAAATCCTGGAAAACTTTCAATTTAAGCAAAATATTTGAAAAACTGAATTTATTATAGCATTTCGGGAATTCTGAATTAATGTAAATAAAACTTTTTTGATATGTCCAATCGTTATTATTATTGTTATTTTTTTTCAATTATAAATAAAATATATTTTGGATGTAATAGTCCTTGGTGCAGAGGCCCTTTTTATCAAATTACTGACATCCGGCTGAAACTTCGTAAATAGATTCATCTCATCGTAACCAACAAATATTTTATTTACGAAAATTCTCGGAATTGGGTCGTTTTCAAAATGGAGGTCGGAAAACTTTGTGTACTTAATTAGGTATTAAAAACATGTATATTCTCATTTTCTTTCCACTTTAATCGTAAGATAACTTGAGCACAAAGTCGAGAAAAAAGGTGGCCTTAAAAAATATTGAGGCGTTTAGCGTGACCTACAATCCCAAATTGTCAAAATAAAGATGTTATGTAGGACAAACGGCTCAATATTTATGTAGGCCACCTTTCTTCTCGACTTTGTGTTCAAGTTATGGTACGATTAAAGTGAAAAAACAAATGGTTACTTACGAGTTTTTAGTAATTAATTAAATAGACAAAGTTTGCCAACCTCCAGATTGAAAATACCCCAATTCCAAGAATTTTCGTAGATAAAATATTTGTTTGTTATGATGAGATGAAGCTATTTACGAAATTTCAGCCAGATGTTAATCATTTGAAGGAGTCTGTACAACGGACTATAATATGTTGGAAAAGTTAAAATTTATTTTACAAGGTTATCGCCAGAATCAATTATAAATAGCTATTACCTATATTACTATCAAGAGTAGAGTAGTATAGTGGTAAGAGAACAACAAATGAAGATAAAACCAAATAAATGGGGTTGTGAGCTGAAAACATTACCCCAGTATCAGCGTCACGAAATTATTTGAATTTATCTTAAATATTTTCCTTCCCATTTTCTTTCAATTTTTTTGTTTCTAATCAATTTAAAAATTTATTTAGGTACAGATAGAGATTTTTTCTTGCTCGATTTGCTACAACTTTAGTGACTGAATTTGCCAAATAATTACCAAAATGTCCAATCATCGCAGATAGTTTTTGTATTCATCATTAGCAAAGGGTTCAAAAAAAGTTATGATTACAGTAGGACCTCGGCGGTCGTTGACACAAGGTACTGTCCGATGTAAAAAGGAAATTCCAGGATCCGTTGAGTGATAACATATCACATGAAAATACGATTTTTTAAAATTTATTTAGAAATAACTTATTTAAGAACTTATTTGGCTCATTTCCAAAAATCAAACAACGAAAAATTATTTTAAGAATTTTTTCTTTTCAGTAATCTAAAAAGTAAAAAAATAAAATAAAAACAAAGCTTTATCGCGTAGATTATTATTACAAAGAATGACAAGAAACCATTATTAAGTCGTTTCATATGAAATACCCAGAGAGAAACACTTTATTTTCATAAAATATAAAATATAAAGGATTGCTGCCCAATTATATTGGGTTACTATATACACAGCAAACTCTTCTATCCTTAGGACAATATATGAACTTACATATAAATATACAGAAGCATTAGTTAATGTATTATTTTAGAAATTGGATCAGTCAAAATGGAATTAGAGTATTTTTTTTTTGTTGTTTCCTGCGTTTATCTTTGTAGATTGTAATGAGGCGTTATTAATCCTCTCTTTTTTTATATATATAATATTCACTATAATACCAATTTATTTCACATTGTTTAGTATACCATCAAATATTACCATGGAAACAAAAGATTTAAAATATATTTAATGATTTATAACAAGTTGTATGATTAATGTGACAGAAACAGGCTTTTTACTAACATTTTACTGAATATCTTTGAAACTGGTGTTTTTATTCATGCCTAAACTTTAGGAATATATGAGTTAACTATGTCAGACATTGGAAACATAGAAATTTGAATTACCATAACACCATGAAAATAGGGGTTTTTCAACTCAGACTCTACGCCTATAGTGAGACAAAGATATAATCATACGAAATAAAGTGAAGAAATTTTATATTCTTCATTTTTAACATTAAAATAATATTAACAAAAATGACCTTTAACTTATTATAAAATTAACTTCTTTCGTTACCTGACTAATTGGTAAATATTGGACACTGTCAAGAACCTGTTTTTAGTAATAGGACCTATTTTTGCCTTGTATTTTATCTCATCACAAGATTTTTTTTTAATGTTAATGAGAGAGTATTGGATGGTCCGTTGTATTACTTTTGAATTTTCGCGCGTCAGCATCTCGAAAGCTATATATATATATATATATCATGGTAATAACTTCGGAAAAAAAAGAAAAACAAAATTATCTATATGAAATGGTGTTTAACTGATTCTTGAGGTCCAATTAAATCAAACGAATAATAATACCATTTTAAAACATTTTTTTCATGAAATATGATTATATTTTAACATATAAAACATAATCTAAAAACATCCTAAGAAGTAATATAACAAACAATTTAGAATAAATCTAAGGTCTAAGGACACCATTTATTGATAGATGGTTGTTCCTGAGACACTATAGGCCTTGAGGGATCTTCCAAATTTGGCGCCCATTATCTCGGTTATTGTTTCCGGCAAGACTAAAGCACAGCAGACAAATTTAGAAACCAAACATTTATGAAATTGAGTTCTAGGAGGTCCTGAAATATTATTTTTCAATTTTTAGAGGTACTTTTACTCTAATGACGTTTTGCAATAAAACGAAGGTCAATAAATTCGTTAATCACGAATAATTCATGCATATTTATGAATGAATAATTCATGAATATTTTGTATAATGTTATTAAAACGCACTTGATATAAAAAACCACTCGTGTATTGCTTCAAATTACTCGATTCAAGGATGGCCTTTTAAAACCTGGCTATAAACTCCTTTGAATATATCTTCATGTTCTAAAACAGTTTTATGTACTTTATCCAATAAAATATATATTTTACAGCTTTTGGTTGAAATATGTTAGATGCGACTTCACTTAACATAATGCAGGAAGTTTCAGCTTCCTTATTTGTTTTTAGACCAGTTAATAGCTACAATAAACGTATACTAAGCTATATTTATTAGTATAATAAAATACCGTAGTACGCTCGATCGGAGAGCCAGATGCAACGATGCGATTTCAGTCTCGAATAGTTTAAAACGTAATTTTTTAATGCTGGTATTTAAAAAGACTTTTTTTTTTTAGTAACTGCTTTCATTGAGTTTATTAAATAACTTTATTCACCCCATATTTGCTGGAAATGAAAATAAATTAAATAAAATATCAGCAAAATATTATTATTGTCACGATTATTCAAAATAATATCTTAAACACTAGCATACTTATTAGCAACATTTACAATGATTCATTCCAAAGATATCACGCTCAACCGCCTGATTCCTCCATTTTATTAATAAATTATGTTTGCATTACAGAGGCTGAGTTTGCTCTAAGAGTGTCTATAATTAATTAGAATAAATAATTACATGACATATTTGGACTCAGATCTTCGTCCATTGTTTATTAAAAGAATAAGGTAATACGTAGTGAGTGCTATTACTTATTGAAACAATAATATTAATTTTTCTCATTGGACTTCTATTGGATTGAACTAGGAATAACATACGTTTTCCCTATTCGCAATTTTTATTTTACCATATTAAGTAATTAATAACATGTTGTTTTTAATAATGAAAAAAAAATTATATTGAGATTAAAAATATTGGTATGACTTCCTGTCCTTTAGCAATACACCATTTATGACTGTTGAACAGATCTGATACCTAGGACTCTCCCTGGACAAACGTCTAACTTGAAATCCTCAAACCAGACAGAAACGACAAGAAACCGTTCGACGTTTCCGATTTCTTCAGCGCTTACTAGACAAACGTTCTAAGCTTCCAATTAATTACAAAAGACTAATGTATATGACTATAATAAGGCCTATTTGGACTTACGGAGTTGAGCTATGGGGCTTCATCAAACCATCAAATTCCTCTCGTATCCAATCCTTACAATCCAAAATCCTTATCAAAATCCTGAATGCTCCCTACTTTGTTACAAATAAAATCATCCATAACGACTTTAATGTTGCTTATGTTTCCGATTTGGCCCAATCCAGATACCTATCCTTCCATTATACAATCCAGAACCATCCGAACCTTCTCGTTTCTAATCATGCTTCCTCTTCGATTTCTAATAACCTTCCGAGGTGTCTGAAAAGAAGATGGATCCGTGATCTTCTAATGTAGATATATTATTAGTTTGCTACCTACCAATAGGTAGTTTCTCAACAATTGTTTTATGCCATTATATTCATTTGTACAAATTTACTACATGTATTTCTTACAGTATAGTTGTACTAATTGTATACAGTTATAAATAGTATGGATAAATAATAATAAATATATATAGAGAGAGATAATATTCATGTTTCCTATAACGTTTGGTTTTAATTAATTATCAGAGTAATGATTCTCTATTTGATTGAGTTTACTTATCTGTAGGACGATTTATTCATTACAGTTTCACTTACCATCATTAAGTTAATATAATATTACAATGATAAATAATAAACTATTATATAATAAATATATTTCAAAGTCAATATTACTAATTTTCTTTGAAATATTTGTATCTTTTTTAACCTTTGAAATATAAACCTTTTTTATCGATCTATCCTTAAAAGAAAAGAAAGATCTATAGGCCTAATATAATTTTTTTTTTTTTTTTTGTAGTTGATCTTTAATTTTTTCTTGATATTTTAATTTGCTATTAAGATAAGATGTGGTTGGCCACGTTAAATAAGCCCGCTTTTGCATGTATATTATTTTTACAAGAAATGAATAAAACGAATAATTTAAATAATTATATATATTTTTCATTTATTTTTGGTGCACTATTTTGCTTCTAAAAGCTCCCGCTACCCTCCTCTTTATCTCAAAACACAATTGTATTATATGAATATTCCAAAACGGGTTCGAATCTCATATATGTCGATGAATTTGTTTTTTTCGAAAATCTAGTTTAAAAAAACTTGTCTTAAACAATATACCAATTAGATTTTAAAAATATTAATTTAATCATCTATTGATAATTAATATCATCAAATTATACAAATAAAAATTGATGAATCAAATTAAAAAGAAAATAAAGTTTGAGTTTAGAGCACAATATGATATGCGCTGTATAAAAGTTTCCTTGAGACATAGGTGATAATTAAATAAACTTTAAAACTATTTCCTTCCCACACACAGCTCAGATAATATTACATCCCTTCACCCGACCAGACAGAACGCAAGAAACTTTCGTAATGGAGGCACTAAACGATATTTTTAATGCGCTCGAAAATAGTGATGACGACACAGTCAATGGTGCCTAAATAAATCTCACGATATGTGCCAGGGCCTTTGTGATCAACAATAAACACTGATCGATATATGTCTCGAAAAGTAATCGACTCGAAGGCTGATGACCTTCCGCAAAGTGGAGGTGGTACAGCGACTGCGTAGGAGGATAATGCTCTTAGGAGGATTGGATTAGTTCTGGTCAGAGAGGTCTTCCTCTTTCTTAATGGCCGGACCTAGGAGGAATGGATCGAGCAAATGGCTGTGCCGAATTTGAGAGAAACCGTTCTCTTAAATTGTAGCATAACGGATTATGACCTCGTTGCTGACACTTCCACTTAGAAAAAAATCGATTTTTTATTAATTTGATATCAGCATTACATGATTTATTATTTTGTAAGTTCGTGATGACCGAGCGTGTCACTTATTAGGAATGTTAATATTAGGGATATCCATGAACTTCTCCTTCGAAGATGATGTCGAAAATGTTTAGAAGTCTATAGTGGTTTTGTTCGAATATATTACACAACACTTTAGCGGTATTCATGCATTTGTTGTAAATGCTTGATGTGCTATCATGCATGTATAAGCAGCATGTATCATAGCTGCAAGTGTTGTCGCGCGCTCTGTGACAAATCCTCTTACCTCAACCTCGTATATCCTCGTACGTATGCTCATTGAAAATTCATACTACTGTAGGTCCAATGTTATTGTTTTTTTGTTTTTTTTGTTTTTTTTTGTTTTTTTTAAAGTAAAATTAGATCAGAGTTTTTCCGTTGTTTTTTTTTTTTAAGTTAATTGGTCAAGAAGTAAAATGAGTTTAGTTTAAGGCACGAAATTAAATATTAAAAAAAGTGTATATATTTTTAGAAACTATTAGAAAACTTTCTATAAAAATTAAAATAGCAAATTAAACTTTTTAAAGGATACAATATTCCTATTATCATTGGAAATAAACAAATTATTATGACTTCATCGAAGTTCGAAACTAGTTAATTTAAAGTTGAAATTAATAAACATTAAATTTTTATTTTTATTCTGCTTACTTAGCACTATTTAAATGAATTATGTAACAATCGTAGTTTTATGAAGGGAATAATGAATATGACTTTCTTATATTTTATACTCGACAAAAACATTTTTTTTAAATAATGATAAATTTTGTTCTCTAGACAATTAAAAAAAAAAACATGTACATATAATCACGTTTTCATGAAGGAAATAATAATCATACTCCAATTAAAGTAGATATAATTGCAGTTTATTTGTCCATAAGGCAACAGAATTTAAGTATTACATATTAATATAAATAATAATATAGTAAAAATAATTGTAAAACAAATCTAAATGTCATTCATAAAAATATAAATTTGCATACTCAGCAAAATTTATGTACGAGAGGTACAAGGCTGGTCGATCTTCGTAGCTCGTTCGAGAAACGAAAAATATTTTTGATTTCTTAGTTTGTACAACCATAAAATAAAAATGGAATATTTTCACAGTCTAATTAGTTATTCAAAAATGTCTATAAAAATATTCTATGTACTATATATTTATATTTATACTTATTAAATATACATTTTCCAAATTTATCGTAACACATTTTTAAGAAAATCACGTGGAAAAGGAGGTGTACACACGAGAGGTGAATGAATTATAATATCCTAGAAAATGTTTCTTTATAATCATCCCTGAATATAAAGGAAAAGCTAAATAATAGGAATATTTAGCTCGTGATAAAATAAAATAAAGAGATATACATAGCGGTCCTAGCCTAGTCGAATTTTCTTAATCGATTTTATTTTATATATTTTATTCATTCATTTATTTTATTTTTTATAAATTTTAATTTTTTTTTTTACTTCAAATTATGCCGAGAGGGACGATATTCTCGCGGTTTTATTGGAGAGACGATCGCCTTCTCCCCTCTTCACCCATAGTCTATGCTTATGTTTGTAGTGTTGTATTGTTGTTGTACCTACAGCAGATGGTATACTTTTTGTTGTGGTGGAACAACTGAGAAACTGTTAATGTTTTGAAGCAGTGCTGAAAGAGCCATAATGTCTAAAGATTACAAAAGAGAGCCTGATTTAAATAATAAAAGAATTGGACTGTGGCGTCAAGTCGTGTCGGCCTTCCCGCCAAGTTTGGAGAGCGGCTAAAAATTGGCGGTTCGGGATTCCCCGACCGTCCTTCACGAGCTACTATCTTCTTGTGTGTGTGTGTGTGCACAGGCGGATCTACTGGGGGCTTTTGAAGCTCTCCCCTCTCCAAAATAATCATGTTTAATGGTATAAAATATTACCTCTTACAGTATTATTGTTCGTGTAAATACATATAATAGATAATCACTTTAACACCATTACATATAGATAGTAAGTTTCTTTATTTTTTTCCAAAGTAATTATTGCTACATAAGTGAAAAAAAAACTTCCGGGCTGAAGCTCCCCCCCCCTCAAAAAAAAAAATTAAATCCTGCATCCGCTAGTGCATATGTGTAGGTATTGTAGAGTAGAGTAGGGGTTTTTGGGCGATAAATTGCAGAATTATTAAGCCCATATAATGAATGATATTGCCATTCTTTAACTTTCATAATGTTCTTTTACAATTTTTTTATGTTCTAATTTTCAAATTAACCTTTTATATTATTCAGGTAGATTTTGTTTCTCTTTCTCCCTCATTCTCTTTCTTTTTTTTATTCTAATTTTTGTCATTTTTATTTTATTTTATTTTATTATCATCATTTATATATATATATTATTTATTACTATGTTTTTGTTATTACATAACCTTAACTATAAAATTATAAATGTGTTTATAAGAATTTAGTCTACTAATGCATGTATGTATTGAGTGTGGATAACTAATAATAAGATTATATTATTATACGTTGTATCATTAACATTTAGAGAGAATTAGGCACTATTAGGATAAATTTATATAAATTTTAAATTTTATCGTTTTGACTTATTTTCGTTTTTTTCTTTTCATAATTTTTTTTTTGCCTATAGGTCAGTGTAATAAGTAATACTTTCGGTTTTTATTTATTAGTGGACGTTTTGGGGAATCTTTGTTTCCCTCTTTATCATCTAAAATAATACAATCAATATAATATAATGATAATAATAATCTTTTATTTATTCTGTGACGAATCCATTTAGAATAATAAACGAGGACAGATATGTGGGTTTATGAGCCTCAGATATATATTAATGTATTTACGAAGTAAACCAATATATATAATAGAAATAAGAAAAAAAAATATATAGGTTCTATCATAAACCATTCATATTTAATTTTAAAACACACAACACTTCAAAAATATAAAATAAATAAAAATAAAATTTGTTATCTAACCTAATATAAATAATTTTATATACATTAATTACATTATATAAATTATTTTTCCAATTCGAATATTTATGCAAAAAAATTACATAGGCGATATATCGATTCCTCAACACGCGGGTCGATATTTCGTTGAAGACACACGTTTGCTTATACCTCAAGAATGCCAGACATATGGCTGAATGTGGGATAAAAAAGAAAAACAAAAGATATATAGATAATCAAATACATATCAGATTTAATATCAGGTGTATTCTGTACGCTATTGGTCGTCTTTATCTATAACCATTAATATCCGTGACTTTATAAACCAACATCTGTCTTGTGTAATTTTTATCTGACCTTGTTACAGATAATTTTTGTTTTCACTCATAAAAAATATGAAACGTGTAAAAACACGTCACTGGATAGTAGTTTTGTTTATTTTCCCGCTGATTGTTGTTCTGTCGCCTCACTGCAGTAAAAAAAGAAATATTTTTATATTTCAGAAAAATAAATATTCTCTTAAATGATTTTTATTTTTAAATAATAAATAATCTAATTTCTTCTTTCTGCTTAATTTAAGAAACCGCTAATGTACTATAAAAATATGGCTGTATTTCATAATATGTAGACCAATTCAACATAATTATTGCGAAATGGATAAGTATTATATTGTGAGGAGTTGGCCGGAGGGTGCTGTCAAATAAATACTAAATTTAAAAATAAGTATTTTTAATTATTACGCCGACGTTTCCACCCACTTTGCAGGTCTTTATCAGGGCGTGGCATGTGCCACTGCAGGAGGCAGTTGAAACATGTCTAACTGCCAGTCTATCAACTGCCTCTCACAGTGTCGCATGCCACGCCCTGATGAAGAGCTGCAAAGTGGGTCGAAACGTCGGCGTAATAATTAAAGACACTATTTTTTTTAATTTAGTATTTATTTGACCATATCCTCCGACCAACTCCTTCTCATATTGCAGGATGTTTATTTTTATTTGATTTTTTTATGTGGATACAGATATACTTGAAAATATCTAAACAAAACAATTAGGTACATTACAATTTGTATAGATTTAACATGAATGGAAGGATGGCAGCCTTCATAACATAAGTATATTTCTATAACTTTTCAAGCTAAAAATGAATAATGTTGAAAAACCTAAAAATATGTTTGATTTCTTAGTTTATACAATCTTAAAATAAAAATATAATGTTTTCACTGTCTGAGTAGTTATCTGAAAATGTCTAAAAAAAAAAAAAAAAAACATTTTCTATAAAATAGATTCATACTTGTATTTATTTTATTTCATTTTCCATTAAATTTGCCACTGCGTTAACGCATCAAGCAAATTTTTTGGCGTTTATTCAATCTTCATGTATTCTTGATACTTGTTTAATTTGTCAGCAGAAGGTCTCTAGGCCAGTTCCGTTTTAGTCGTCTTTGAGGCTCACCAGGTAACAGGGAGGAAGATAGAGATAGAACGAGTGGATTTGGATGATTGAGAGTACAAGAATGAAATGTTGTGTACTTGTTGTATATGTAGGATTTTACTATTGATATGTATTGATTGACGATTTTACGAAGTATTTTGGATTGTGTGGTTTGAATTTTCTTTATGTGTGTGTGTTTTGTGGAACCCCAAAAGTTCTGCTCCGTATGTCCAAATAGGTCTTAGTAAGGTGGTGTAGATTACTCGCTTGCGAGTAAGTTGTGTGAAGATCTGTAGTCCAAAAGATGTGACAGTTATATGTATCGTCTGGTCAGTTCTTGTTTTTTTAATTTAGTGTGAATGTTCCAGGTGATTTTTTTTTTTATTTATAAATATATTTTTTAAGAAAATCATGCGAAAATAGAGGTATCCATATGAGAGGTGGATGGATCATAGGCTATGTTTCTATATTATTAATCATGAACATTTTATTAATTGGAACATTTAAGATATAATAAAATAGTCACGTAGCTACTAATAGGCCTTAGACTAACAAACTCTGGGTTCCACACTTATTAAACGACCGCCAAAAAAAACAGGGTTATGAAGTTTGTGTTACACTTCTTTGCCGAAACAAAAACGACCCTTTTCTGTCCAGAATTGTTACTTGTGATGAAAAGAATTACTTTACGATAATAGTAGATGTTCTGGAGAGTGTCTCGACAAAGAAGAAGCAGCGGAACATTTTCCAAAGCCTCCAACTCATTAAAAACGGTGATGATTATTGTTTGGTGGGATTAATATGGCTTGATACACTACAGCTTCTTAAATCCTGTAGACCCATTAATACCGAATCGTGTTGTAATTAAATTAATGCAAATGCATCAATTGGCAATAATGAACCCATCTTTGGTCAATCGGAAGTGGCCCATTTTGTTGCATGACAACGCCCGCCCAAATGTTTCACGTGTGACGTCTCCAAAACTGTTGGAGCTTGAATATGAAACTCTGCCACATCCGCACTTATTTTAGACATATGTACTACTACTTACATGGCGAAAAATTTAATGGACAAAAGGAATTAGAAAATGTCTTTTTGGAGTTTATCAATTCAATGGTGTGAATTTGTTCATATCTCACTATAATTATTGTCCACGTGACAGATTATTATATTTTTAAATAAATAAAATTAAAATTAAGCTCAATTCTAAAGATAGGAAATTTTATTCCGAGGGAATGGAAAAATTGTCAACACGTTGGCAGAAATATATTGATAGTGCTGGAGACTATTTTGATTTAATAAAACAGTTATAAATCTTTCTTTTTTTATTTTTAAACCAAAATCCTTCAATATTTTCTCGACAACCCAATATAACTCATAAAAAGAAGTAATCTATTAGTTTAAAATCACCTAGAAATCTGGGCAAAAGAGAGGCAAAAATATATATGTTTTTAATTATTTAAAATAACTAATACCCACTGCAACAAACCCAGTACATTTATCTAATATTTTTCGATGTAGAAATACACAAAACGATTAAAATCGATTACCCTCTTTGTGGCCTCCCTTGTGAGTATAAAATTGATCAATAATAAAAATTATCAAATTATTTAGGAGTTTAATTTTATAGAATGTTACTTAATGACTTCTTGTAACGACATGAAGATATGTTCTTCTTAACGTAAATTTAGATAATGAAAGAAACAGGTTCTGATAGGGCTATTTAGTTTCCAATAACAGAGCCAGATATTTGTATTGAAAAGTTTCTATTAGTTAACAGTCAGCATTCCATTGAGAGATATATTCTGTTGTCACTCCAGAAAAGGGAGACTTCTTTACATCTGTCGAAGTTAAAAAGCCCACACTTTTTCATCTAATATTTCTAGTTATTAATGTAACCTTTTAGCTGAAGCCGTTATTTCTAAAAATACTAACAGTACTGGAACGCATCCAGAGGGATATGATGTTTTCTAATTCTGAAGTCTTGTTTTGTAACCGATTCCTTATTTAATATCCCAACAGTTTCCGGTTAATTTTTTAACTTCATTTCAAATTCATAAATCTGTTGTCTCCACTCACACGATTTTCCTACCGATTTCAGAAAAGTTTTTATATCTTAAAACATGTCCATTAAAAAACGGAAACAAAAAATTAAATTAGTTTTATTTTCCTGAAAATTGATAGAAGAAAAGATTCTAGTACGACTTATCTGATAAAGTAAAGTTGTGGAAGATCGGCGTAAAAATTCAATACACTCAAATATTGCTAATCAAAAATCTTTTTACCATAGCCCAATTTTGTCAGACAATAATTTCTGTTAAAAGTAGAAAGAGAAGTGAAAGTTGTGTGATGCGGGCACCAGAATTTTTACTTTCACTTACTTTTCTTTTTTTCTCTCTCTTCCATCCCTTTCTGGCACCGGGATTTGAACATGTCATCTTACATACGGAAAATAGCCGTAACTTCGTTAATACTTATCCAAATTCAATGATTTTTATATAGTTTTGTAATTAATTTCATTCACTCGTGGGAATGTAAAACCGTACATCGGAAATTTGACCCGATCTCGATACTTTTTTTACCTATTATATGTGGGAAAGTAATAAGTTAAAACATGTGTAAAAAATATAATAAGCAGTATCATCGCTAATACTGGTTCGATTCAGATGTTTTTTTTTTTTGTAATGATCTTCCAAATGTATTTATATAAATTTTACCAATAGAATATATACTTAGCGAGTAAGTCCACAAAACATTTTTCTTTTCTTTGTAACTTTTTTTCCTGAATTTTCTCGGGAATTTAGTTAATATACGAAAATTGAAAGGACCTTAGAGGGAGAGAGAGAATCACTTTATTATCATAAAATGGTGATGCCCAATTACGTTGGGTTGCTAAAAACACAGCATACTTATTAATCACTACAGACAATTTTTAAAATAATATATAATTATATAGGATTAACAATATGTATGTGCATAGTATACAATATTTTTATATATATGTATATATATATGTATTATTATAATTTTTTTTCTTTTTTTTAACATTTATTTTCCCTTTCTTTCACTTCTCTCTCTTTATCTATATTTTTTTTTCCATTTCCAATCAATAAATAAATAAATACATAAATTTAAACATTCAGGCTAGCCATGCACGTGGTGGTGAATGATTCCCAGGGAGTTAAGGACTATATTTTCAGCCAACCTCGCTACGTCTTTAATGTCGACACCTAGTTCCTCGAGGAAGCTCCTTGTTCTTTTTGGGATAGTTCCGCGAGACCCAAACCAGAGGCGTCTCACGGTGAACTCTCTCTCTCCGAAGGTCTCACGGAATTTCTCTTTTAGGAAAGGGCTACATTTATCGTATGTGTTCTTCTTTTCCCTTTCCACTTCACCCACCTGATCGAGGTCATTGCTCTCAAAGCGGAAAGTTGGATCCAAGATCAGAGCTGTCCTTCCTGTCTTGGGAAATGCGACGATATCCGCGTATCTCGTAGAGCCTTCACTATCGATGCAATATACCTTGTCAAAGCAGGTGAATTTCCTTTCCCTAAGGAGCCTCATCAACTCGAACTTGACCCGGTGGTGGCGACGTGTTATGAGGAAGGAGTTGTTGGGCCATTTTCCCAGCAGATGGGCTGATGTTTCAGACTCTCTGCCGCATTTACGGCAGAGGGACCCAACTTCTCTGACCTGTCCGACACCTGGGACTCCACGCAGGGGTGCATAATTAATGTTTAGTTTTAGGGCATTTGACCATTCAGACCCAGAAAGTACTTGTTTTTCTTAGATGTATCTGTTCGCTTTCTAGGTCTCTTTAAAATGGCGAACACCAATACCCTGCCACCTGCAGTTACCACCTGCAGAAAATTATAGGAAAGTTTCATCAAAATCGTTAGAGCCGTACTTGCGGTACAGTCTATAGAAAAATATGTTTTTCAGTTATTGCACAGCTAGCACCCAATTTGTGCTAGGTATCAGTAGTGAAAACGTACAAAAAAAAAAAAAAAAAAAAAAAAAAAAAAAAAAAAAAAAAAATCGATGTACTAATTTCCAAAACAATCTTGGACTGACCAATGGCTGAAAATGAAAAACACATTCTCAGGAGTTCTCAGGAGGCTTTGAAAGTTATAGATCCGTCGAACCGCACATCTGTAATTTGATTCGATCGCAATACTTTCCTTACTTAGTTTAGGCAGGAAAGTAAAAATAGGTTCATTAAAATCATCTGACGTGATTGAGAGAGAAACACGTTATTGTCAAAAAATGTTGCTGCCCAACAATTTTATTTTGCTGCAGGGACGGCATACTTATCTGTTAGGACAATATTTCAAAGTATAAATGTACAATAACGTTTCATTGTACACAAACTATTTCAAATAGCAGATATTCTGTAACGGAGCTTTTAAAGTAAAGTATGACTTATTAATGTCAGTATTATGGTATGGGATTGAATGTTGTGGGTTCGTTACGATGTTGTTTTTTAAAACATTAATTCTGAAGTTACAATACTTACATTATCTACGATATAATGCTTTGCATTTGAATTATTTGCGAAGTGGCGTGGGTTCCAAGAGCATGCGCACCGATGTTCTCGTACCTCTACAATTCCAGATTAAGGTAAACACAATTTCTCCATTCTGCAGTCCAGCCAATAAATTTCTTTTTCGATGAATTGCGATCGTAAATCTTCCCATAAAGTGTTGCAATGGGGTCGGCGAAGCTGTAGAAGGCAAAACAATCTAAACAATAATTCTTAGCGCGAAGGTGTTTGCAGATTTGTGAATCGTTTCGTACGTGTTGAAAAAGGAACTTGATAGTGTAGCGATATAGGGATGATAGAGGTTTTTTTTTTTGTATTGACAAAATTTTTTTCATGTACTGTGTATTATGGACAAAATAATACAAGCAGAAAATGTAATCAATTTGTGATAATTATTGTCAATAACATTCAGATTTTATTCATTTACTAGCTTTACCCGGCCACGCGCTGCTGTGGCTTAGCCTGGCAAAATGAAAAAGAAAGAAAATAGCAAGCACATATGAGAAGATTAATAGCTAAGGACATCTGTAATTTTTGAAAAGTTGGGAAACAAATTTGTCTGTAAAATGGCTTCAATTTAAACTAATTCTAATGATTTTTTTTCTCATGATTTAAATTGAACATTCATAATCACCTGAGTGAATACGCCGTCATTCATAATCGTCAGAAACAGTCTGAGTTGAACTTATAAAACTAAAATAAAAATTAATATAAAGAACGTATAATAATATTGGTCTACATAAGGAGAATCATATCACTTCTTCAAATGATAATTTCAATTACTTCAGCAATTATAAAATTTTTGATTAAACAATAAAAATAAAAAAATACTTGCCTACCTTCGGTAGTGGGGAAGCAAAAGGAAATGGCCCTTTCTGAAGAGAAAGCAGTAGATGTTTAAAACTATAACTCTGCAACGAACCGTCCGATTTCGATGATTTTTTTTTTTTTTCGGCAAACCAGGAATCTTTCAAATAAATGTGGGTATTATCCGTCAAAAATTCTGTACTTTTTTAGTTATCGTCAAATAAAATATTGAATTCATCGTAATATTTTTCAGCTTGTTTTTGGGAATGTATGTTATACACGTTAATCAACAGGGTTTCAAGGGGAAGACTTTAGCCAAGTTTTGTTAAAATCCGTAAAGCTGTTTTGGCGCTACAGTTTATAGCGACACATTTTTTTGCGGCTTTGAACAGAAAAAAATTTACATTTTTTTTGTAATATTTAATATTATCGTAAGACAGAAGTACTATACCAGAAACCTTCCCAGAAGTTTCATGGAACAACTTCCCAAAGTTTCATGGCGATCGGATGAATGGTTTAGTAATGCACGAAGGACAAACAGACAGACAGACAGACATACATTCATTTATATATATATATATATATATATATATATATATATATATATATATATATATAGAGAGAGAGAGAGAGAGAGAGAGAGAGAGAGAGAGAGAGAAGATAAGCCAGAAATAAACGAAAACTTCTCAAGAATTTTTATTGTATAACAATGGTTGCTATTTATTTACTATGACTAGTTGTTTTATAAATTATATTATATTTATATTAATGTATAAGAACTCTACTATTGATTGAAATTTCTATCTATATAAGTGAAGTCCCATATTACCATCCCTTAAAGTTTTGAGAGACCTAAAATATGTCCAAGCGAAGACCTCCCATAGCAGAACGAATCTCCAGCATCCACGAGAACTCTGACCACAGCAGCGTGGAGAGGTTTCTATTTAGCATAGCCGAAACATAACTCGCCCATTTGAATATTTTAAGTTTTCTAGCCGAGAAGGGAACGATGAATTATTGAACAGGCTCCCGAAGAGTTTGTTTTTGCTTCGGCCTTGCACGTACTCTTGTGGTCTCGTTGTCTGCTACCTCGCTGTTTATGGAATCAGTTTCCGTATTCTGTCAGTAGTAGGATCACAATATCAATGGCGTCTTTAAGAAGTCACAAAGTCTGTTCCAATCGCTCATTAATAATCTCCTTAAGTATGTCTTGAGGGATTATCATACCTCTTTGTTGAGTGATAATCGATTACTTTACTAGTAGCGTTGGCAACCAGTGTTGCCGTTTGTACGAGGATCCTCGCATTTGTACGAGGTGATGACGTATTATACCTCGTACATTATTTTTGCTGACGTATGCAAAGTTATATTTTTATGAATGAAGTTTAGATTTATTTCACAGTTATTTTAACTGCGTTATTATTTATATTATACGTAATATTTAACTTGTGTTGCTTTATAGACAAATGAATTTCAATTATATTTACTTTAATTAGAGTATGATTATTGTTTCCTTCATAAAACAGTGATTGTATGTATATATACTTTTTTTTTTTTTTTTAATTTTCTAGAGTGAGCTATGGGGCTCCACCAAACCTTCAAATTCCTCTCGCATACAATCCTTACAATCCAAAATCCTTCGTAAAATCCTCAATGCTCCTTACTTTGTTACAAATAAAATTATCCATAATGACCTTAATGTTCCTTATGTATCAGTTTGGCCCAATCCAGATATCTGTCCTTCCATAATAAAGTTCATAACCATCACAACCCTCTTGTCTCTAACCTTGCTTCCTATTCAATTCCTGATAACACTCCGAGGCGTCTGAAAATAAGATGACCACGAGATTTCCTAATATAGACATATTATTAGAGTGCTACTCTAACTACTTAGGTAGTTTCTCAACATGTGTTCCATGTCATTATATCCATGTGCGAATTTACCAGATGTACTTTTGTATACAGTTGTAAATATCATATAAATAAATAAATAAAAATAAATAATTTTCTAGAGAACAAAATTAAAAAAAAAAAATTGCTACCGTCATTTAAAAAAATATTTTCGATTTTTATCGAGTATAAAACATAAGAAAGTATATATATCCCTTATTTCCATACAAAAATACGATTGTTACATAAATCATTAAAATAATTCTAAATAAGCAAACTAAAAATTTTATATTTATTAATTTTATTTATATGTTACCTAATTTCGAACTTCGATGAAGTCATAATAACGTGTTTATTTTCAATAATGATAGGAATATTTTTGCTTTTAAAAGGTTGATTTTGCTATTTTAATTTTTACAGAACGTTTTCCAATATTTTCTAAAAATATACATACACTTTTTTATGTATTTAATTTCGTGCCTTAAATTAAAATCATTTTACTTCTTGACCCATTAACTTAAAAAAAATGTAAAAAGGCTTTAAAATATATAAATAGAGGAAATAAGCAAAGCTCTAATCTAATTTTACTTTTTAAAAAAATTAACATTGGCCTACAGTACGAACACACCGTTTCTTCAAAAAAATTATATTTCTCTCCTCTTCTTAGCTTCAGAAAGTAAAATCCCCTCATATATTATTACAGTAAGGCTCGAAATCGGTTTTGTACCAAATATAAGCTCCTTTCATGCTCAAATACCATGAATGGGGTACCGTTGGATTCAGAATTTCACGGGGGGTTAGCGAATCGTATTCTCCACTTCTTTTTTTCTTTGTAAAATAAATAAAGTCGATACAAACATTTTGCTAGGCTTCAATACTGGAACGGTGGTAGGTTTTCATCCACACATAAGGTTCCCATCCACACAACCTCACGTTAATTGTAGTACTGTCATTGAATACATGTCTCATTTCGTCGACTTGAGGCCTCTATGATCGAGTGAGGAGGAGTTTATATTATTTATCGATGGTGTTTTTGATCGGCAAGCCATATCAACGTTAATTTTTCTCCAAATCTCAAGATTAAGCCGCCAATTTCGAAGGCATGTTGGTTCCATTAATTAAGATTTAAATTAATTTTTGTTTCCTTTCTCGATTATATTTATCGACAAAGTAACAATTGATTTCTTTATCTTTTGATACGTTGTATTATTTTTGTATTTATTATTTTAAATAATCAACCATTGTGATCGATCAAAAAATTAAAAAACATAATCCCCTCTCAAAATTTGAGGTTTCACGTTTCAAGGCGCGTAGAATTCGAAAAACGAATAAAAATTTTTTTGTCCGTCCGCCGTCCGTGCATTTTCTCCGAAACTGCTGGACTGATTTTTTTCAAAATTTGATATAAAATCAGAGGTCACCCGAGGATGATCCTCCTTCATCGACATTACTCTCCGCCTTTAACTTTCAAAATGGCGGCCGAAAAACCTGCGTTGCTATAGACTGTAGCTCCTAAACGAATGTACAGATTTCAATGAAACTTCGCTCATTTTCTCGACGCCCTTTAAATTTATCTATATAACATACTTCAACGAAAAGAAGCTGGAAAAAAAGTTACGAGGTATGGTAAAATTAAATTCCGAATAACTCTAAAAGTTTTTACTTTTTTGTTGATATTGTGATAAGATGTTTCAATAGTTTTTTTAAAAGTTTACGAAATTCCCTAAAAAAAAAAAAAAAATCGTTAAAATCGGACAATTGGGAGCAAAGATAAGGTCTCCGGGTTTTTTTTTTATGTGTTCTACTCCAAATGTTATATACTTGGTTTGGTTTTTAAATTTTAAATGTGTTACTGAACTAATGCTATTTTTTTTAGCATATTACTAATGATTAAAGAAAAACAGTTTAGTCCAATAATTGGAATCACCTTTTGTTTTTTTTTCTTTGTAACTCGGAAGGTAATGTTACTTTGGATGTATAATTGTTTGGAAATAATAAACCATTGTGAAATAATTTGCAGCGTTTTTTTTTATTAATTTGGCATTTGAAAACAATATGCTGTGCGAATTGTTCGCATGGGCCTACTAGTTAGAAAATAATACTTCATTCGATCTTTTCTATGTTTTTCCTCTTGTTCCCTGGTAGAAAAATCTCTCAACAATAGGATTTCCTTTGAAAATTACAATTAAAATTGAGCAATTGTTTACATACACTTTTTTGTAGATCTTGATGTCTTACTATCAACATTTTGAATATTTCCCTCTATTTATGGGACACTCTGGATAAACAGAGATGATGTTGGCGTTTATTTAGGTGAAATGTATTAGATTTTGGGAAACTTTTTTGATCTAATTAAAATAATTCCTCTAATGAATCAATGATATTGACGTGGCCTCCTTACAATCGCCACCCACAAGACAACCAGCCGTGAGAACATCGACTCCATCTTTGCTATTCCTCCCACAGAGCTCAGAATGACACAAAACTTTTATGAACGGAAACTGAATATAGTTTTGCAACAGTATGCAACGAGAGTCGAGGCAGCTCTACGTGCGAGAAGTCGTTTGTGAAGTGAGTGGAAGAGGGATAGAGCACGAACTGATAACCATTCATTGTTGAGTTGTTTTATCTCTCTAACCTTACAATGTTTTTCATCACTGATTCTAAAAAAATCTGGTGCGTGCAACACACAACTTTCATTTACCGCTCAACTTGGAATAGAAATTATTTTCTGGCCATGTTGGGCTATTATAAAATTTTTGAATCGCATTTTTAACTGAGCTAAAGCTAAAAAAAACAGCTAACAAATCATAAATATCATTAAAATAACAAAATTCCTATTTATTATATCACTGGTTGATTATGGATTGTACGATTATTAGTTATTAAGCTGTTATTTTCCATTGAAAAGTTTACTGAAAAGCAAATAAGAGATTTGCATTTTCTTTCATAGACATGTCAAAAGTTGTCACACTAATTGTAAGTGGATATTGTTGGAATATCACAAAAGGAAATTTCATCAAACTATTCACTAATTTAATTTTCTAAAAGGTTACATGATGATTTTTCGGAATAAACGGACGTTGATACCTAATCATTTAAATATAATGTCAAATCTAGAACTATTGGCAATTTAGATTCCGTTAAATGTGTTTTCTATAGTATTTAAGGCTATAAACATATGATTTATACATCCATGAAATGATTTTATATTTTACTTCTTTTTTCACATAAGCACAATGAAATAGTTTTTTTAACAATGTCGTTGCCTTGATTAGGTGGATCTTAAATATTTTTATCAAACTAAAAAATATGTTAAGAGGTTACATAATAGTAATACAGTTAGTAAATTTCATTTAATTTCCTTGAAGACATGTGATTTAACTTAAATAATATTAGTTTTCAAAAATTATTATTTATAATTTTTTGCCACTCTCCTTTACCTTCTACAACTATCTATATTAGATATTGTTTTTTTCTAAAATTATCTGCTTTCCAACGATATATTATACGTATACCTTCTGACCGCTATTTCCGGAGATTCATTTTCGACCTGGATAAGCATTTTTATTTTTTTCTCCTTTATTAACTTATCAAATTTTTTCAAAAGTTATATTTAGCCAATTTTTCGTAACGCTGAATAATGTGAGACGATTAACTTTAAAAAAAAAATATATTAGTGGTAATAAACATATTTAAGCCCTGTAACGTTACATCAATGGGGATGAGACCTAATTGATATTAAATACCACTTAATTATACGATGATACACCGAGTTTAATCAAAATCGTTAGAGCCGTTTTTGAGAAAATTGTGAAAATGTGTTTCAGTGTTGATATAAAGTGACACTTCCGGTTAGCCGATTTTAAGATAAAAGTTGCTGTCACATCTAAGGCATATACCTATCTTAAATACGTAATATCAGTTTCGTACCACATTTCGTTGTTGAGCTAGACTGCTAACATACAGACACACAGACCATTTTTCGTGACTTTGTTATTTGGACTAAGGATACCCCAAACGTGTATTTCCATTGAAAACTCAGATTCAAAAATTGTCTCGATCGCAATACTTACCCTTACTATATATTACATATATACGTAAGTGAAAGTAATAAATAAAATATGTTTGAACATTTAGCTCGAAAGTACACTCAACAATTTCGAGTAATAATGTAATAAACATCCTTGTCGGTGATAACAAATTAGGCCTGGTGTTTTTTTTAGCAATTGGTTTGACGAGAATTAATGCTGGTTTATGATTTTAAAATAAAACAAATGATACGAAACTAATTTTATTAATCAAGATACGTTCTGTTTCTCGATATACTTCAGTCAACGTGTTGGTAACTTTTCAATTTTTGTTTAATATAATAGATTCACCATTATTATTAACAAATTCTGAAAATGCATTTTTTATCAAATTTAGATCAATGCAATTTTTACCTCTTAAAAAGTGGCGGAGATGTCTAAAAAAAATGGTATTCGGTAAAAAGAGAGGTATAGAAGTTAGAATTAGTAAGGTTTATTTCTGTTTCGGCAAAGAAGAGCTGCACAAACTATACAATCAACATTTTTTTCGGTGGTCGTTAAATACACTTAGCGCGGGGTGAATACAATACAGAATACAAATTTCTTTTTTTTCTCTCATCTTTGAAAAAATTCTTCGCACAATAACTGGAGCGATCTGGCATGAGAGTACTGGAAAATAGAAGAGAAGGAGTAATAAATCAGTGCTTACAGAAACTGGTCAATCAATACAATATATCATACATATCCCAACAGACCAATATCCATCGACATCCTTTTGTCCGAGAAACAGGAAGACCATCAGAATAGGCACCTTGGCTGAAGATGTAGGGAATCTTTTTCGACTGTTTGTCTATTCATCAGACCACCTACCTGCATATTAAGTTTGTCCACGTACAGGCGCCTACAAAATGGGAACTGTTTTCGTATGAATTTGACTGAATGGACGTTAGATGTTGAACATCTAATCGATTCTACAAATAGTTTTTTCCTTTCCCTTACGCATATATGAAATATATAGTAAGGGTAATTATTGCGATCATGAAAATTTTTGAATCTGAGTTTTCAACGGAAATACACGTTTTGGGGTACCCGGAGTCCAAATAACCAAGTCCCGAAAAATGGTCTGTGTCTGTGTGTTTGTATGTTAGCAGTTTAGCTCAAAAACGGAAAGTCGTACGAAACTGATATTACGTATTTAAGATAGGTATATGCCTTAGATGTCCTAGCAACTTTTCCCTTAAAATCGGCTCATCGGAAGTGCTACTTTATATCTACGCTGGAACATATTTTTATAATTTTCTCAAAACTCGGTGTATCATTGTATAATGAATTGGTCTTCAATATTAATCAGACCTTATCCCCATTATGTAACTTTACAGAGCTTAAATGCCCAATGTTCATACACGTCTTCGTCTAAAGTACATTTAATATGATTCATTTCAAGTAATTAACTGTCTTTCATTATTAAAAGTTACGAAAAAATGCTAAACATAACTTTTGAAAGAATTTAATAATTAAATAAAGGAGGAAAAAATAAAAATGCTTATCCAGGTCGAAAATATGAATCTACGAAAATATAAGTCAGAAAATATACGTATAATATATCGTTGGAAAGCGGAGAATTTTAGAAAAAACAATATCTAACATAGAAAGTTGTAAAAGGTAACGGAGAGTAGCAAAAAATTATAAATAATAATTTTTGAAAACTAATAATATTTAACGTAAATCAGATGTTTTTAAGGAAATTAAATGAAACTTACTAACTAATTGTAACCTTTTAAATTATTTTTAAGTTTGAAAAAGATATTTAACATCCACCTAATCAAGGCAATGACATTGTTTAAGAAAACCATTTCATTGTACTTGTGTGAAAGAAGAAGGAAAATATAAAATCATTTAGTGGATGTATAAATCATATTTTTTTCTTCATTTATGTATCGTACTCTTTTAAGTATTTAGCTCTTATGATCATATTACTTTGAGTTTATAATTGTAGAGTGATGGTTGACAGGAGTGAATAATTGAAGAGAATAGTTGGAGTTTTTGATAATTAAAAAAAAAATTATAAAAATAAATAAGTATATTTATTTTTATTTTTGCCGATATTTCGGCCCAAAGTTCAGGCCTTCATCGGGGCTGGTCAAAACGAAAGGATTTCGCAACACCTTTGGGTTTGGGTTTAATATGTGTAAATTTCATTCGCTTCTCGTTTTCTTTTTTTGGCTAATTTATTGCGCTAATAATGGATTAAAAATGTTGATAGAATTTGATGCTCTACATTTTTTATTATATAAGTTTATTCTCATAGGAAATTCCTTTCCAAGCTACCATTTATAATAATATGCGAACAATTCGCACAGCATATTGTTATCAAATGCCAAATTAATAAGAAAAGAAAGTAATGCAACGTATCAAAAGATAAAGGAATAAATTGTTACTTTATCGATAAATATAATCGACAAAGAAAACAAAATTAATTTAAATCTTCATTTTTGTTTGGAACCAACATATTTACAAATTTCAATAAGCTGTATCTTTGCAAAAAATTGTCTGATTTCAATGATTTTTTTTCCTTTTGTAGACAATTTAGTAATGTTTTATATAATTATGGGAATAACCCAGAGAAAAGTGTGTAATTTTTTAGTTATTCGCAAATAAAGTTTCTTTTCTTTCATAACTTGTTTGCCTGAATTTTCGGGGTGATTGGAATATTTTTCCCGCCTGAAGGAGAAGAAAGCCTTCGAAATTGGTGGCTCAATCTTGAGATTTGGTGAAGAATTAACGATGATATGGCTTGCCGATCAAAAACACCATCGATAAATAACATAAACTCCCCCTGTCTCGATCATAGAGATCTCAAGTCGACGAAATGAGACATGCATCCAATGGCAGTACTACAATTAACGTCAGGTTGTGTGGATGTGAACCCCATTTCTTGCGTTATCTCGAAAATAGTTTTTTTTTTTTTTTTAATTTCTTTATTGAGTATTATAACAATCTGTCTGTTGGACATTGGTTATAGTGAGGTAGGATGACATTCACACCATATGTACAAAAAAATAAAATAAATAGAACAAAATAATATCAAAAGTATATACAATAGACAATAAAATAAAATAACCTAAAAAGTAAGAAAACTAAAACTAAGGAAAAAAAAAAAAAAACACATGCATACCTATATACAATCAGGCGACGGAACTCCAGGAGAACCCTGCGCTACTCTTCCAACCGCGTCACTGGTACTAAAGCCAGCGGAGATTGGTCGAGAGCACTTTAGCCACATACACACATGTCTTGAGTGAAGAATCTGGCCTTTGCCAGAACTCCAATTTATACAATCTACAAAAGGTCGCGAGGCCACTGCCGTTTCAACCTTCTTGGAGGATTATAGGGATGGGTTAAAATAGAAAATAACAATCCGGGTCTTGCCGTACGAATCAAAATATTCAAGGTCCAATTTGTCCCGTATTGATCTACAGACCTACCACCGTTCCAGTATTGAAGCCTAGCAAAATGTTTGTATCGAATTTATTTATTTTTAAAAAAGCGAAGAATACGATTCGCTAAACCCCCGTGAAATTCTGAATCCAACGGTACCCCATTCATGGTATTTGAGCATGACAGGAGCTTATATTTGATACAAAACCGATTTCGAGCCTTACTGTGATAATATATGTATGTGGGGATGGTGATGTTATGAATATTTAAAAAAATTCATTTCATTTTATTTTTTAATGGGCTATTAGTACCTTAAAACATTTTCAAGATAAAATAAACCATTTTGCAACAAAAAAAAAACTTGAAAATCTGTACATTACTTCCGTATCGTTAGCCGTTACAAACGAAAATCGTGCTGTATTTTCATATGATTTTATGATTATCCACTAAACATTACGAGGAAACTAACCTTACTTTCCTGACATTTGTTACGAATAATTAGCAGAATGTAAACAAGAACATTCGTTATTGTGAACTGATTCATAGTTGGTGTAAATATTTGTAAATTCCAATGGCGCTGTGTATAGATAAACCGGCAAGAACAGATTTCAGATGACTCCCGTCCCGAACTTCGAAAATAAATGTCGTAACATGTATTAGAAATAGGGGACCGCCATGACGTATCATTAAAACTCAGCCACAGCAGAGCAAGATCGGCACATCAACAAAGCTGAGGTAGCGTCTGTGATTCCCGACGACACGACTTATCGTACGTGTTCCATCTATAGGCTTTCTTATCAGGCTTCCGTACATATACATGTCTCTAGTTATTGCGAAATGAGTGTTTAGAAATAACTTGACATTTTATGATTCTCATGAGAAAAAGAAAGGAAAGAATAAAAAAAAATCTGGTGCGCGCAACACACAACTTTCACTTACCGCTCTACTTTGAATAAAAATTATTTTCTGGCAATGCTGGGCTATTATAATATTTTTTGAAGTGCATTTTAAACGGAACTAAAGCTTAAAGCTTACAGATAAAAAGTCATTAAGACCATTATAATTACAAAATTTCTATTTAATATATCGACGACAGGCAATAAAAATCTAGTCACTCCATCTGCTTTTATAAACCACAGAATGACTAACTCCAATTTCAACATTTTTGGGTGATGTCAATTTAGTGATATTTTTAGTTGAAAAAGTTATCTAGGCAGTAAGTTGAGTCCGGAGGTGGTGATGGCAGTGTTGAAATATAGAACTGAGGATAAAAATATAAATTTAGGTACTTATTTCTTATGAAAGATGTTTTGAGGTAAGATACTTTATTAAATATCTGGAGAGAAAAAAAGTTTTTTTAATCTCAACAATTAAAAAAGTATATTTTAAATTTATACAAATTTTTGTCACTTCAAGGGGAAAAAAAGGGGCCATATCTTTCCTCCTAATTGTCCGATTTTAACGCATTTTTTTATTTTTTAGGAAATTCCATATACTTTTAAAAAAACTTATACAATATCAACAAAAAAGTGTATACTTTTTGAGTAATTCGGAATTTAATTTTACCATCCCTCGTAACTTTTTTTCCAGCTTCTTTTCGTTGAAGTATGTTATATAGATAAATTTAAAGGTGTCGAAAAAATGAGTTTAGCGAAGTTTTGATTGAAATCGGGACATTCGTTTAGGCGCTACAGTCTATAGCAACGCAAGTTTTTCTGCATTTTTTTTTTCTCCTTTATTAACTTACAAAATTCTTTCAAAAGTTATATGTAGCATTTTTTCGTAACTCTGAATAATGCGAAATGATTAACTTTTTAAAATAAACCATATTAAAGGAACTTTAGAGGAAGACATATATGAACATTGAGCGTTTCAGCCCTGTAAAGTGTCATCAACGGGGATAAGACCTAAATAATATTAAAGACCACATAATTATACGATGATACACCTAGTTTCATCAAAATCGTTAAAGCCGTTTTTGAGAAAATTGTAAAAATGTGTTTCAGCGTTCACATAAAGTCGTACTTCCAGTTAGTCGATTTTAACGAAAAAGTTGCTGTCACATCCGGCCCATATACAAACCTTAAATACGTAATATCAGTTTCATACAACTTTTCGTTTATGAGCTAGACTGTTAACACACACACTCAGACCATTTTGCGACACTTGGTTTTTTGAACTCAGGGGACTTCAAAACATGTATTTCCGTTGAAAACTGAGATTCGAACATTTTGACGATCGCATTACTTACCCTTACTATATATTACATACATACGTAAGTGAAAGGAAAAAACTAAGGTGTGTGCTTTAGACCACACGACTGAAGTGAACAAGGCGAGATTAATAATACAAATAAATAATAGCTCATTATAAAGAGGGTCAAATGCTGAACATTTCTCTCTCTTTCATCATCTGAACATAGTATGCAGGATTAGCTTCTGAGATATTTTAATCTATATCTTTCATAAAATCCTTTAATTTGGGCATGCGGTTCTATTGCATCCCAGTATTTTTCAATTATTTTTACTTTCACTTATCTATATATGTATATATGTAACATTTTGAGGTACCTTGAGTCCAAAATATAAAAATATTTCATGGATATGTTTATAATCTCAAATACATTTACTGCAGTTTAATAACTCTAGATCTGATATTATGTTCAAATAATTAGGTATCTATCGGCCATTTATTCCGAAAAATCATCAAGTAATCTTTTAGAAAATTAAATCAGTGAATAAATTGATGAATTTTCGCTTTGGTAAATCCTAACATTATCTACTTACAATTAGTGCGAAAACTTGTGACCTATTAATGGCAGGCAATGAAAATCTCGTAATTTCATTTTAGTAAACTTTACAATGAAAAATAACAGTTTAATAATAGTACATAATCATTTATAGGTTAATTATTCAGATGTATCTCAAATCTTTCTAGGCAGATATGAGCCTTTTTGTTGACAGAATGACTAACTCCAATTTCAACATTCTTTATTATTAATTCTAGTGATGTTTCTAGTGGCAACATTTATTCACCGTTCTATGTTCCAACACATTCTATATTTCACGTACTCTGGAATCAACTTGTTCACCCTCTGTATGGATATAACTTTTCCAACTAGAAATATCACTAAAATGACATTACTCACGAAATGTAAACATTTAAAAAGTTTTTTAAGTTTGAAAAAAGTGTATTTAAAATCCAACTGATCAAGGCAATAACATTGAGTAAAAATTTTGAGAGGGGATTAAGTTTTTGTTTTGTTTTTTTGGTCGAGCGGTTTGAAAATAATAAACCAAAAATATTTTAAAATCGCGATATCTCTACTAATAGTGCTTTGATTTCGATGAAACTTTCTTCATTTTTAATGAAATTTAAATACCTTTTAAACATCTTATCACAATATCAACAAAAAAGTGTATACTTTTAGAGTAATTCGGAATTTAATTTTACCATCCCTCGTAACTTTTTTTTCAGCTTCTTTTCGTTGAAGTGTTTCATATAGATAAATTTAAAGGGCGTCGAGAAAATGACTTTAGCTAAGTTTCTTTGAAATCGGTACATTCGTTTAGGCGCTAGTCTATAGCAACGCAGGGTTTTTCGGCCGCCATTTTGAAAGTATAAGGCGGATAGTAATGTCTTTATAAATATAAATTTCTTTATTGAGTATTATAACAATCTATCTGTTGGACATTCGACATTGATTATAGTGAGGTAGGATGACATTCACACTATATGTACAAAAAAAATAAAATAAATAGAACAAAATAATAATCAAAAGTATATGTGTCAGGTGGTGGCACAACTGAACATTGATCGTACATTGATTTAGTAATGTCTATGAAGGAGAATCATCCTCGGGTGAACTCTGATTTTAAATGCAAATTTGAAAAAAATCGGTCCAATAGGTTCAGAGAAAATGCGTGGACGGCGGACGGACAAAAAAAATTGTATTCGTTTTTCGAATTCTACGTATCCTGAAACGTGAAATCTCGAATTTTGAGAGGGGGTAAAGTTTTTGAATTTTTTGGTCGATCGCAATGATTCATTATTGAAAATAATAAACCAAAAACTATTCCATAGTACTTATGTGAAATATGAAGTGAATTATAAAAATATTTCATGGATGTGTGAACCATATGTTTATAACCTTTAATACATTTACAGTAGTTTAATAATTCTAGATCAGATATTATATTTAAATAATTAGGTATCAACGTCCGTTTATTCCGAAAAATCGTCATGTAACCTTTTAGAAAATTAAATTAGTGAATAATTTGATGAATTTTCCCTTTGCGAAATCCAAACATTATCCACTTAAAATAGTGTGACAACTTTTGACCTATTTATGGCAGTGCAAATCTCATAAGTTCATTTTAGTAAATTTTACATTGGAAAATAACAGTTTAATAACTAATAGTAGTAAAATCCATAATCAACGGATGATATAATAAATAGTATTTTTGTTATTTTAATAGTATTTATGATTTGTTAGCTGTAGGATTTAAGCTATAGCTCGGTTAAAAATGCAATTTAAAAATTTTATAATAGCTCAATATGGCCAAAAAATAATTTCTTTTCAAAGTTGAGCGGTAAGTAAAAATTGTGTGTTGCGGGCACCAGATTTTTTTTTTAATATGTTTATTTTATCTGACATTTCCGACATCTCAACTTATCTCTTCTTACAGCTGTTGCAAAATTTACTCTCTCAGATTTGTCTCTGCGTACGTGACTTATACTGCGTAGTGCCCACTGTGGCTTCACGCACAATAAATTATGTTCTAAGAGTGCAGTTTTATATAGTTTTATAATGTCACGAAGTTTTATTTCCAACTAAAAATAAAAAGAAGTTTAGACGTGTCGTAATAAGTTTCATTTTATAAGTGAGACGTATATAATTTATTAAGATTTTTTTACGGTCTCGGTAGAACTAAATAAAGCTCATGAAGGCAGACGTCGCTTTTGACAGATTGAGGAGGCTTTGCTCGAAGGAAATTGCTCTATTTTACAGCTTCCACTTCCTGTCCGTTCGAGGTCGCCGATTATGTTGGTAACACTGGATCGTCAAGTCTTGTATAAAATCTAATCTTTGTCATTCTCAATTGTAAACAGCAATCTCATGATACCCAACCATCAAACATGTATCTAAAAGATGTCTTGACCAAGACAGGGTTTGCATAAATATACCAGAAGATATATCTAAATATACCTTTAAGACCTCTAAAACCTATCTGTGATACGTCTGAAAAATGTCGTTTTATATATTCTAAATAGGTCGTCTAAAAGACATAATTTTTTTTTCATTTTTTTGAACGAACCTTTCTTATATCGATCACATTGGTTAAAAACACATTAAAAAAACATACACGAACTGATAACCATTCATTGTTGAGTTGTTTTATCTCTCTAACCTTACAATGTTTTTCATCACTAATTCTAAAAAAATCTGGTGCGCGCGAAATACACAACTTTCATTGACCGCTCAACTTAGAATAGAAATTATTTTCTGGCCATGTTGGGCTATTATAAAATTTTTGAATCGCATTTTTAACTGAGCTAAAGCTAAAAAAATACAGCTAACAAATCATAAATATCATTAAAATAACAAAAGTCCGATTTATTATATCACTGGTTGATTATGGATTGTACGACTATTAGTTATTAAACTGTTATTTTCCATTGCATAGTTTACTAAAACGCAATTAAGAGATTTGCATTATCTTTCATAGACATGTCAAAAGTTGTCACACTAATTGTAAGTGGATTCTGTTGGAATATCGCAAAAAGGAGAATTATCAAACTATTCACTAATTTAATTTTCTAAAAGGTTACATGATGATTTTTCGGAATAAACGGACGATAGATATCTAAATATTTAAATATATTATTAATATTTCTCTGTACAAATTTACTTGATGTATTCATACCAATACAGTTGTAAATATCATAAAAAAAAAAAAATATATATATATATATATAAATATATATAATATTTAATATGAATATATAAAATATTCATAACAATACTCTTACAAATTATCAACAATAAGCCATATTAAACAATAGATACAGCATAATAAACACTTTCCCAAAATAAAAATAAATTCCTTTTTTCTCTTTAAATTCTCAAACGCCAGGAACGCAATATAACATCGCACACATACATATATCACTGCAATTCCTTGAATGTAGCCAAAAAGATAAGACGATTATGGACCAATTTAAAATTTAATAAATAATTACTAAACTACAGTAAATGTATTTAATATTATAAACACATGATTTATACATCCATGAAATGATTTTATATTTTATTTCTTCTTTCACACATGTACACTAAAATAGTTTTTTTAACAATGCCATCAACTTGCTTAGGTGGATTTTAAATACATTTTTAAAAAATTAGCATTACCTTATTAACTCATTCAAAATTCAAAAAACCGAAACAAAGGATATAACCATTGCAGCAGAACGTATTAAAAAAAAACTAGAGACCATATCTTATCTCATAATAATCCGATTTTAACGATTTTTTTTTTGTTTTTTAGGCTATTCCATAAACTTTTAGAAAACCATATACAACATTCCCAAAAAAGTATATACTTTTTGAGTTATTCGGAATTTAATTTTACCATCCCTCGTAACTTTTTTTCAGCTTCTTTTCGCTAATGAATGTTATATAGATAAATTTGAAGGGTGTCGATAAAATGACTTTATCGAAGTTTCAATGAAATTGGTACATTAGTTTAGGCGCTACAGTGTATAGCTACGTTTTTCTGAATTTTTATTTTTTTTCTCCTTTATTAACTTATCAAATTCTTTCATATGTTATATTTAGCATTTTTTCGTAACTCTGAATAATGCGAAATAATTATCTTTTTAAAATAAACCATATTAAAGGTACTTTAGAGGAAGACGTATATGAACATTGGGCATTTAAGCCCTGTAAAGTGACATCAATGGGGATAAGACCTAATTTATATTAAAGACCACTTAATTATACAATGATACACCGAGTTTAATCAAAATCGTTAGAGCCGTTTTTGAGAAAACTGTGAAAATGTGTTTCAGCGTTGATATAAAGTGGCACTTCCGGTTAGCCGATTTTAAGGAAAAAGTTGCCGTCACAACTAAGGCATATACCTATCTTAAATACGTGATATCAGTTTCATAGGACTTTTCGTTTTTGAGCTAGACTGCTAACATACAAACACACAGACCATTTGTCGGGACTTGGTCATTTCGACTCAGGGTACCTCAAAACGTATAAATCCGTCGAAAACTCAGATTCAAAAACTTTCTTGATCGCAATACTTACACTTACTGTATATTACATATATACGTAAGTGAAAGTAAAAACACTTCAATTAATTGACCTGCATACTGTAAACAAGGGAAATTGTTTACAGTATGCAGGTCCGATTTTTAGTTTCTGAAATATTTATTCCCATATCTTCAATAAAACCCTGTAATTAACCCCTTAATCTAGACAATATCTTTTTCCTCTCTAACAAGGTGTTGAATTAACATGCAATTTTGAATATTAGCTAAGGTAAGCTAAGGTTATAAACGAATGTTATGACCATATAGTTATTATTATATGCATATTATCCATTTTTCTTCGTGATAACGATGTCGTTTAGATATCTGATTCAAAACATCTTTAAGATATCCGGTTTAAGAGATCTTTAAGAGATCTTTTAGCCACCTATAAAAAGTCATCAAGAAACAGTCATCTGTTAAATATATTTTTTCAAGATATCTAATAATAATTAAAACAAGATATATTTTAGATGTCTTTCAAACATCGATGCTGAGTCGGTCATAATTAATAAATGAGTGCCCTATTTACACACCCACAACCAAAACCTAAATTGGCTTAAAAGCCGGACTTAAAAGACCATTTTTCTGGTTCTTTTAAATATTGGAATCTACTTTTTTTTTTTTTTTTCAATATCTTAGTAACTTGAATTTAGCTTTAAAGTTAAAATTTTTAAAAAGAACTGCGGTATAAGTTCGTTTCAGAAGTGAACATTTACCAAACAGCCAATGGGATAGAAGAATTCTAATCATGAAAATGGTTGCCTGTTATTTCCAAATGGGAACATCATCATCAAAAGGCGCTTTTATTAAATTATATATTCATATAATTATATTGTTTTATTTCTGTTAGAACTTAAAGAAACTAATCATTATTTGATTTATCACATGTCTGAATTTGCCCTCAAAAAATCAAAATCCTGTAAAAATGTGCCTTCAACTATCAAAAATTGTAAGGCACAAATTAGGACACACAACCATCTTCTAGTCATCCCTGTTTCTAATTAAAGAAATATTAATTTAATTACTTAGAAAATAAATAAAATCTAATTAGAATTAATTATGATTAACACTTTCATTGCAAACAAAAAAGAAAAAATACATAAAGCCTTAAAAAAAAAAAAATAAATGAAAGCAATATTTCTAAATAAAAATACTAGTATGATGTGCTTATTGGAAAGAGTTACTTCATCGTACAAATTTTTAATTAAATATTTTTGTATGATTATTTTTGAAACAAATTTATTTTTTAATAGTTAAATTTTTACATTAATATATTTTTATTATTATTATTATATTACTTATTAAGTATGACAATTTTTCTCTTTGGCATATGCCAATTTATTTATCTGTCCAGCCTTTTAAACTCTATGTCCCCTTCAGAGACATTTCTTTTCAATTCTTAATGTTTTTACTTTATCTCATATTCTTCTAATGCATGTTATTAAACATTTGTCTTCCTTTCTATATTCTATTTATCAATTTTATGTATCACTTGGTCAATTTTCATTATAAAACAAAACTCTTTCTTAAGTAAATTATTAAACATCAAATAATATAAGAATTATTATGTTGTTATTTGCTCAAAGAGGACAATAGAGTTATCAATAATTACATATCAATTCTGTATTTTATTTAATTGAACTAATAAACAAAATTTTGTTTGTCCAAGTAGAGTATTGAATCAAAAAGGTTGGGTTCAAATTACTTAGAGGACTCTTAAAAATTAAAAAAATCTGTCTAATATATTTTCCATTTTCTAGAGATGTATTTTGTTGATTCAAAGAATTTTATTCTTGATTGAAATATATTTTTTTTAAATAACAAGATCACAGTTCATAATGACAAATATGCGACTGATCATCTAATAGAGACATTGGAATTGAACGTCTATAACCTTAAAGACATTACTATACCGAAAATATAAAAACATAATAGAAATATAAAAGCAATGATTTGTTTTGTTCATGGAATAAAGATTGAGAAGCAAACAATACATAATATAACATATTTCTTTTAAAAATACTTTCTTTACATAGTATTATTAATATTATTATGGCTTCTAGATAAATCTCTTATAATTTGTAAGTAAATCGGAATGGCATTTTTGATTTAAGGCTTTAAGATTTCTTTCATTGCCAAGAGATTTAGGCATTAGGGTGAAATGGAAAACACTTTTTTCGACGGACAACTTTCTTATATAGTTCTCAAAAGTTGATTTTTTATGTCAATAGAAACACCTCAAAGTTTCAAATTTTTGTATCTATATTTTGTACAGAATAAAATACTCCAGTCAGGAGATGTAATAGTATTCAAAATCTTAAGTATTCAATGGTTTCCTTATTAAGCTTGTCAAATATCAATTTTTTCAAGGTATAAATATAATAAATAATTCATTTGTTACAACAAAATTGAAACTCATTGCAAAATTGTTGTTAATAATTATTAAAACACATGATGGTTAACTTTTGTAATGATGAACGGTTAAATTCAGTTTTATTTCATATTGTTTACCAATGTGAGTAACAGTTGAACAACCCAGTAAAGTGTCAACAAATAGGTTCCCTTCAGCTGTCTCAAAATTTTATTTTTTATTTTTATGCTTACCGAAAATTGTTGGAATAATTATTTTTAATATAATATGATTATATAGTGTTTTAAATACATAAGTATCAGTATCTAAATATATGAACTTTATTTGTAATAATTATTTTATTCCTTTTGTTTAGATGAGCAGTGACCGACACTAATAGAGCTAAATGATGTATAACATGAGCGGACCAGGACTGTTAGGGGTGGCAGAGAGTGGTGCCACCCCTCGCACACCAGAGATCCTCAACTCGCTGATGTCGATGACCAATCCATTCGACAGACTAAGAACAGCGACTGTTTCGCCACAGTCTGATGTCTCAAGCAGCCCTCCAAGTGTTCAGACTACCTGCTCCCAGTTGATCAAGGAAGGACTTAAACTTACCATTCAGACCAAGCGGAAAGCTCACAGTAGCAGCAGCTGTGGGGGCTCACCTCTTCTCAATCGAGACACTGCTGGCAGTCCGGACTCTCTATGTGAAAATTCGAATGAAGGGGTAAGTTTTTATTTTATGATATTGAATTTAATGAATTTATTAATTTATGTCAATCAAATTCTATGTGAATTGTTTAATTTATCATAAAATTACTGTTTAAATAGTTAATTTGCACATAAGTACACTTTTGCATAAATATATAGATAAATAAACCAATCTATAGTGTAATTTGTCTTGACAGCTCAATTGAAAATTAGTTAGTTGGGCCATTTTTACTAACACCACATGCATTCTTACTAAATGGAAAATCACTTTAAACCCAAATAATAGGAATAAAGTTTGGAGAATGTATTGGGACCACATTTAAAAATATTTTTCTCAATCCTAAATTTTATACTATAAAGTATCTTTACCCATGTTCCCTTCCATCATTAATATTTAATACATTTTTGTTATTATCCCAAACTCCTAACGAAGTTTTAATTTTGGTATAGTTGACACCAGAAGATGAAGAACGACGACGTAGAAGAAGAGAAAGAAATAAGATAGCGGCCACAAAGTGTCGTCAAAAGAAAAGAGAAAGGACCAATAACCTTGTTTATGTGAGTTATTTTAATTAGTTTTATATTCTAAATTTCATTTATGTCATTTTAGCACCAAGGTAAAAATAATGTTTAAGTAAACTGTTCAAAATATATATTTATTTCATGTAAAAGTAGTAAATTAAAGACAGTTTTATCCTTTTTTTGTAAAATAGATATAGTCATTACCATACGAGGATACCATGGCTCTTGCATAAACAATCCTCCTCAGCTTATACCTGTTAGAAGTTTGAAGGCCTCCTTCTCTTTTTTCTTCCAGCTGTGTCCCTCCATCATCATTTTAGAAAACATTGACCCATCTTAATTTATGCAGCAGCCATCTTATTCTATTCCTCTTCAGTGGATATAATTTGTGGTATTTCATATAAATTCCTTAGTACTTCATCCATCCAAAGATTTGCTTCTTTAGTTGGGCTAAATATTTTACAAAGGATATTTTACCCCACATAGTTAGCATTTTATCAAGAACTATCAATGTCCATGATTTGCTTCCGTAGACGAAAATTGGTAGCAGGACTGGAGGATGTAAACTCTTATTTTGAAAGATGTGGATATGTTTCAATTTCAAAATATTTTCATTAGAGCCCAATAAAACATGTTACCACCTGTTATCCATGACTATTTCTTTTTACTTCCACTCATCTATATATGTAGTATATAGTAAGTGTAAATATTGAGATCGTGAACATTTTTTAATCTGAGTTTTCAATGGAAATACACGTTTCGAGGTCCCCTGAGTCCAAATAACCAAGTCCTGAAAAATGGTCTGTGTGTATCGGAACACTCTAGCTCAAAATCGAAAAGTCGTACGAAACTGATATTACATATTTCAGATAGATATATGCCTTAGATGTCCTGTCAACTTTTTCCTTAAAATCGGCTAATCAGAAGTGCCACTTTATATTAACACTGAAACACATTTTTACAATTTTCTCAAAAACGGCTCTAACGATTTTAATTAAACTCGGTGTATCATTTTATAATTAACTGGTCTTTAATATCATTTAGGTGTTATCTCCCTTGATGTCACTTAACAGAGCTTAAATGCCCAATGTTCATATGCGTCTTCCTCTAAAGTACCTTTAATATGATTTATTTTAAATAATCAACTATATCTCATTATTAAAAGTTACGAAAAAATACTAAATATAACTTTTGAAAGAATTTGATAATTGGATAAAGGAGAAAAAAAGAAAAATGCTTATACAGGTTGAAAATGAATCTCCGGAAATACAAGTCAGAAGGTATATTCATAATATATCATTGGAAAGCAGAGAATTTTAGAAAAAACAATATATAATACAGAAAGTTGTAGAAGGTAACGGGGAGTGGCGAAAAACTATAAATAATTATTTTTGAAAACTGATAATATTTAACGTAAATCACATGTTTTCAAGGAAATTAAATTAAATTTACTAACTAAATGTAAAATTTAAAAAACATTTTCTAATTTTCTTATCCTCAGTTATAATAGTGCCCAGATTACTAAGACTTTAGTATTCTCTCGAGAGAGTATCCAGTCCTCTCAATATACCTGGTTCCCTCTTCTGCACTTGGATGTTAACGTACAGTGGTGTGAAAAAGTTTTTGAACAAATCAAACTTATATAAAAACGATAAACGTTTCAATTTAAAAGTATTTTTATCTTCTTAATTGTAAATTTATTTGACCTTGCAGACATTGTAAATGTAATCTATATTTAAATTATTATTGTTTCTTCTCACTCAATGTCACAAAAGGTATTAGATTCCCGAATTCCCAACAACTGTTAAACACCCTCAAAAAGTCTATATCCAGTGCCAGGGTTTTGTTTTAATTATCTCGAGTGTAAATAATCTAGTTCCCCGATAAAAAGCGGAAGGCTATTCGCTATTCCTGCCAAAACTTATTATTAACATTAAACTTTATTAGATTATTTACAAGATGAGGAAAATTCCTTAAATAGAAAGAGATAATATCTTAAATACATTTTTTTAAAACATTTTTACAGAACAAACTTGTATTTTCATTACAAACATTGTAGTTTCATATTTACATAATGGCATAATAATACTCTTTAATTTATATAACCATTTACATATCATTTTAACGAATTATATAATCAATTCTAACATTTTCAGGAGTCAGAAGCATTAGAAACTCAAAATCTGGATTTGAAATCCAAAATTCAAGAACTTGAAAAAGAAAGGCGGAAATTAGTTGATGTACTGTCAGTACACAAGCCAAACTGCAACAAACATCCATTTCCATCTACTTCTTCATCTTCTTCCTCTTCATCATCCTCTGTATATCAGGATTTTGGTCCTCGATCAGACTACAATCCATCTTGCTACCCTTCAAATTACGATATCATTTGTTCGAGCGAAACTCAAATTTCATACCACCGTAATTCAACAGTAATTGAAGAAATTGGATATCTGAACCCTTACTTATATAAAGACAGGAGTATGAGAGAGCCTATGAATCCATATAGTCGGTCAGAGGTAAGTGTATATTTCTTTTTTATTTAAATTTTTCGGGTGAGTTCTTTTATGATCCAGATATTTGCTTTAATGGTTATATTTAATCTTAGATACTTCTAGTGAATTTGGATCCACTTTGTAGTTTTTCTAATTATTTCTTCTTTTTGCTCTCAAAATTTTTCCTCTAATATTCTAATTTTATCCCATCAGAGAAATTCTTTTGTGGAGTGGAACCCAGCTTAACTCATGAAAAGGGGAATGTAACCACAAAAGACAAAAAGATAAAAAACATTTTTATGCTTTCTTTTAGAGCAACAAAATTTATTTCTAAACTAGTAGGCCTGTGCAAAAAATTCGCACAGCATATTGTTATCAAATGCCAAATCAATAAGAAAATAAAATAAAGCAACATATCAAAAGATAAAGTAATCAATTGTTACTTTATCGATAAATATAATCGACAAAGGAAACAAATTAATTTAAATTTTCATTTTTGGTAGGAACCAACATATTTACAAATTTCTATAAACTGTATCTTTGCAAAAAATTGTCCGATTTCAATTTTTTTTTTCCCTTTTGTAGACAATTTAGTAATGTTTTATATAATCATGGGAATAACCAAGGGAAAAGTGTGTAATTTTTTAGTAATTCGCAAATAAAGTTTCTTTTCTTTCATAACTTGTTTGCCTGAATTTTCGGGGTGATTGGTCTATTTTGCCCGCCTGAAGGAGAAGGAAGCCTTCGAATTTGGTAGCTTAATCTTCAGATTTGGTGAAGAATTAACGATGATACGGCTTGCCGATCAAAAACATCATCGATAAATAATATAAACTCCTCCTGTCTCGATCATAGAGATCTCAAGTCGACGAAATGAGACATGTATCCAATGACAGTACCACAATTAACGTCAGGTTATGTGGATGCGAACCCCATGCCTTGCGTTATCTTGAAAATAGTACGTTTTTGGGCTTAAAAACGCAGGATCCGATAGTTCCACAGGAACTATCCGGGTCTTGCTGTACGCATCAAAATCTTCAAGGTCCAATTTGTCCCGCATCGATCTACAGACCTACCACCGTTCCAGTATTGAAGCCCAACAAAATTTTTGTATCGACTTTATTTATTTTAGAAAGAAAAACAAAAGTGGAGAATACGATTCACTAACCCCCCGTGAAATTCTGAATCCAACGGTACCCCATTCATGGTATTTGAGCATGACAGGAGCTTGTATTTGGTACAAAAACGATTCCGAGCCTTACTGTAATAATATATGTGGGGATTTAAAGAGGGGCAGGATGGCTGATATATGTTGGACTTTTAACTCTGGCATTAATCCCACACCCTCTCCCCTGGCCCGGGGAAAACCCCATATAGCCTAAAAGGCAAGAAAGGGGTGGATAACAAATAAAATGCATTGAATGCAAATATTTTTAAATCAGTCCATAAACAATGGTTGTATTCCTAGTTGCTATGAACAAACATTAACTTTAAAATGATAAAAAAGAATTATTAAAAAAAATTCGTAATATGACTATAACTACTACTTTCTAATATAACCTATTAAAGATTTATTTGAAAGATAGTTCAATGGTCAATTTTACATTCATTAAAATATATAGTAATGATTCTAAATGTGTAACAAAAAATGTCATTTGGACCATCATTTAGAAGAGAATCCCTTTTATATCAATGAATTTCCTCAACTATGACTATAACTTGTGATTTACTATGTTTAACAAACTATTTATTAGCTAATTTAATTATTGAAGTAAAACTTCTTAGGCAGGTTTTTGTGGAGAGTGAATTAGATTGAGCCGTCAGATATTTGATGTGTAACGCTCAAACAAAGTCAGCTGGAATCAATTAATTGAAGTGTTTTTTTTTATATGGATTAAAATATCTCAAAAAATCGGATCTGCATACTGTAAGCAAGGGAATTGTTCAGCATTTCTTCCTCTCTGTAATGGGCTATTATTCAAAATTGTATCTTAATGCGACAACATTATAGAGAGGCAAAAAGGAAAAAAATAGTGTAAAAAACAAAATAATAACGGGTTTTGTGGAAGATATGGATTAAAATATCTCAGAAACTAAAAATCAGACCTGCATACTGTAAGCGAGGGAAATGTTCAGCATTTTATCCTCGTTATAATGAGCTATTATTTATAATTTATATTTTATATTATTCATCTCGCCTTGTTGATGTTTTCACTCCTATCGTGTGGCCTAAAGCACCCACCTTAGTTTTTTTTATGTATTTTTCCTTTAGCTATTGATTAATAAGCTCTAATTTAATCTTGTTCTTTTTCAATCAGATACACACCGATGATATTCTGAGAGTGGATCGGAATTATGGGAATCTCGATGGAGCTCGACCTTATCCAATAAGGCTGGTTGCAAGCACCTCTTCTTCAGATTATGAAAGCAACCCTGAACTTCTAGACAGCCCATCGACAGGAGGATACCAGTTCCCTGATGATCCATCATCATCATCGACCTTCTCATCGTCCTCATCAATCTTTCCTACTAGCAGCTGTATTACATAAATTTCTTACCAACTGCATTGATATAAAGTGACATTTCATGTTTATAGAGAGTAAACTGTGGCCTTTGAATATAAGAAATTATTTTTATAAAGACAAATAATGAATATTTTTAATATGTTAACATTATTGTTATTTCTGTTATGATCAATATGCTGTGATAAATAGAGTTAATAAAATTGTTCATTTGTAGATGTAAGCGACAAAAGCCAAACAGTACAATGTGTGCCTTATAACATATATCTGCAATATTTCAATCAATATAGAATCAAATCAATACTATTAATAAGTTGTTTTCTATATATTAATAGCTAATAATATATAGCAAACAACTTTTTCTCAAAGTAATTATTCCTTTCTTCTTGATTCTCTTAGAACTTTCTTCTTTAAAGGTCGCAAAATAAGATCTTTAGTCGGCATTTCAGATTCATACCCCCATTTTCAACAATACTTAATATCATAGTTCAATAATAGATTTTATTGCACATCTTTCTGTTGATATTAAAATTCTAAAATAAACTTATAAGATATTATAGTTCATCGTACAAGTCTTGAGGTAAGAACAACTATATTATTTATGTCTATAGAGTAATCTTATTATTTATGTTTCGCAATAAAAATTATATGAAATATTAAACTGTGATATTAAGCAAGTTTTGAAAATGGTGATACAGCCCCGAAACATCAACTAATGAATATATATTATATGGAAGATCTTATTTTCCTACCAATTAAGAAAAAAAAAATTCTATTTCAGAAAATAATGTATTTTCTAATTGCTTTCAGCAAAGAAATATTTACTTTTCTATTATTTTACCATTTATATGTTGTGACAATGTTAATTTCTCTGCCCAGTGAAAGATGTGTACTTAGATTTAAAATAATATATTTATTTTTTTACCATATTTTTGTTTAGTAATTTTCCAAACTGGGGACTTCTTCTAAGAGTTGGACTTCTTAATAATCAGCTGCCATTAAAGAGAAAAATTAAGACCATTACTTCAGTCTTTCTTTTATTTTTTTTCTAATAATTTTTTTTTATTTTATAATTTCGGTTAACCAATTCTTGATCTAAAAATTTATTAATCAATCTGCATGCAGAAGATTCAGAATGTTATCTATTCAAAGTCCATCGATAGCTTAATTTTCAACTTTGAACCATTATCAAAAGTCTACGGTATCAAGACTCTAAAAATGTAAATATATATTACAGCAGTTTTTGTACTGTATGGTTTCATATTACTTTAGAAGTAAATATATATTAATGGTTCACATTTCCATTATGAAAATATATATTTTTATTGTCATTAATTTTGATATTATTCAGATTATATTGAGATGTGATCTTGAAATTTAAATTTACAATATAAAGATACATGTGTGTGTACATGTATAATTGGCAATTTTAGCAGTAAGCAAAATGTAAGATCTAATTTAATTGGTACATGTTTTTAACTGTAAAATGCACTTTTGTTTGTGAAATAGGAGTGAAATGTGTCTAAGTAAATGACTAGCGATCTACCAAACATTCAAAATATAATTTGTCATTACCATTCAGACAAATGTGTTTCACAATTTCAGATTTTCATGCAACAAACTTGTTCTAGATATCCTTTTTTTTCTTAAAAATGTTTAAGTTCTATTCATAAAAAGGATAAAACTAGCGTAGCATTGACTATGTCCAATTATTATTTTACTTTGAGTTTCTTTAATAATATCTTCCAATAATAAGTTGATCTTATTAAAGAATTAAAACTTGTGATATCGGAAATAGGGAAATCCATAAATTAACTGTTCGTACAGTTTTTTTTTCGGAATGTTTAAAAAAAATAATGAGAATAATAATGGAATTATTGATATTTTTAATATTTATCCAAGTTTACCAAAATGATTTGTACTAAACCAAACTAGGGAATTTTAGTGTCCTGGTGTATTATTAGTAATTATATGTAAGATTTGATATATATTTTAATGATAATTAGAAAAAATGTGGAAAAACAGCTGTGATTTTTAATTGGAACTTTTGGATTAGTATTTTGTCAGATATAAGATATTCTCAACACATAAACTGCTGGACCAAAGTATTACACAATAGCAAAACTTTATCAATTATATTATTACATTTCAAATTCAACATTGGAAAACTGATTTTTTTTAACATATTCAGAAATAACTCGGAAGTCAATATTAGTTTTAAATTTCTTTGTTATTGTTTTAAAATTCTCAAATAAAATAATACCTCTGATTTATGCTGCTTCAATCATTACATCCTTAAAAACTATCATCCCATGTTTAAAATTAGTAAATGTAATTTTATAGACTTGAGCTAGGCAAAGTAAAAAGAAAACATATTCACTGAGTAACTGACAAAATTTAAGTTATTTACAACATTTTATTTGAACATTAGAAAAAAGCGCTATGAATGCCGATCGAAATCTAGATAGTTTTATTTAAAAATAAATTTCTATTCTACATATAATCATATATACATACAGTCACTTTCAAGTTTCCCTTTTTTGAATTAACAAAATGAGGCAGTATTTGTATTTTTAAAATTAATAAATTGGACTTTATAATTACTATTCTTCAAACATAGTAAAAGATGCGTTCTCTCAGGTCATTCATTTGACCAATAAAGTTTGGCCAATTACAAAGAAAAGAAAAAGATTTTTGATTGAATTCATACACTCCACTTAAAAAATTTCTAAGAAAATATTACATTTCACTTAAGTATTCAAATTAACAAACTTTTTAGTTTGATCTGGATTAATTTTCTTTAAACTTCTGTCAGGCAAGATGTTAAATGTTTCGTCAACCAACTGGTACCATACATCAAAATGATCACTTTGCAATTACCAATTTTCAGCAGGTGTACATAATATTGAATAACTTTTAAAAATATAAATACTATTGTAATATAACTAGTGAATATGGTTTTTACTAATATGGAAAAGGTTTATCCATAGTTATTAATGGTTTTGTCATATTGGTCATATAAACTCTTTAGGTTTATAATTAAACTTTATAGAATCATTTTTAGACAAAAAAAAACAATAACGTAAGAAAACATTTTGATTGCATCTCTTTCCTGGTTAAAATTATCTTTTATGTTGCCAATGTATAAATGTCTTTAATGCATTATTATATTCCCTACATTAATAAATTACTCCAGCTTCATTTATCACCCTAGGAATCTATTTATTTAGAACACTTACAAACTCTGTTAGCATCCAATGAAATTACTCATATTTTCTAAATCAACCTTGGACAGTTAAATTGTTAAGTTTCTTGTTGAGTTCTTATATGTTTCCACAATTCTTCGATATTTCCTTCTTTGATGTCATATGTCAAAAGCATAGTGGTAAATTATTTTGATATTGATAACTACCAACATTCCATAATTTTTTTAAATCAAGCCGTTTTTATTATAAGAATTACTTTTAACTTAACCAAATTTCTGATGTAATAAAACAGAGAAGGGTGTAATGTATCAAAATGAAGCTCTCAACAATTAGAAAATACTGGTGAAATAATTCAGAAACTGGCATTTATTTATTTAAAGTGAAAAGCGAGAAAGAAGCTGAGGGCCGCATCTTTCATATGTCAGGTATACAAATATTTAATTCTGAAATATTGAATTAATTTAACGTACTCCAAAAAAGAATAAAGATTATTTTACTTTGAGTTCGACTAAAATTGTATATGGTGTTCAATATAGTTGATTTAGTAACTTTAAAATTGCAAGATTGTTTCAAATAGCTAGAAGCATTTTGTATTTATGTTTCGAAAATCTCCAGTTACTTTATGATCAATCATGTTTCATTAAATTCTAGTTGCAATTCAAGATAATCCAAAAATGTAAGTAAATTTTTAAGATTAACTTCTGTGCCAGCAGCTTATGTAAAATTTCTTAATACTAAAAATTAAATCATTCCGATAAAATTTTACAAATATTTGCACAATAATTGTTTATTTAATAAAATATATATAGTTATTACAAAAAAGTGCCATGATAATCGTGTACATAAAAATAATCATTCCAAATAAATTGATGAGAAACAAATTTTATTTTCTAAATTTGTTACAGTTTTATTATGTCATATTGTATTTGAGTTTCTGTTGACATTTATTTGTAACCAGATTTTTATTAAATTTGAAGTGTTATACTATATCTTGTGCCATTTCTCTATTATTGTTTAACAAATAAGTATGTTTAGAATATCAAATATTCTTGTCTTCCATTTGTTCAATTCATGAGTAATAGTAATAATTACTTTTAGAAGATATTAATTTTACACATTTATGTTACCTTCTTTAGATTTATTTTATTCATTACCTGTAAGTGTAATAACTTAGCTTTAAATAGTTGTAAAATAGTTTATTTCAAAAAAGAATATAATTTAAAGTTGTATACATCAATTTTTATTGTTTAATCATAGAAGATCCTGTTTATTTTTGTTTTTATTAATTAATGAATTATTAAATAAAAATCTCATACAATGTTAAAAATTACTTAATGTTAACAAACTGGTGCTTTTTTTTTTAATTCTAATTTTAACAAAATTGTTAATTGTTGACAAAGACTTGTAACGATTGTATTTTTATACTTTCAAATATAGAGTACTTTTTGTACCTGAAATATTCAAGAAACAAAACTTATAATCCTTTTGTTAGTTGTAATTATTTATTGTTTGTTTAATCAGTTTGAACACCTCTCAGTGCTTCAAGTATGGTAGGAAGTAAAGGTTACCATATTCTGAATAGAGCATAAAGGTCTAGATTTATTTCATGCATCAGCCACAGAATAGAAGTTGTAAACCAACACATAAAAAATCTATCCAAACTAATATTCTACTAGCATTTTATCTGAGTGAAATAAAGCACCAAAGAATAATCAGAAAATATAATAATAAAAAAGGCTTGGCGAATCAAAAGGTTTGATGACAATATCACCAATCGCTGACAATATACATTCATCTACTGATCCTGTTAAAACTCAACCACACCTGATCAGCCTTTATGCAACCCCCTACCTTAGCAGTGGTCTTTACCTCAGATGCTAATCAGTCGGTTAGCTCATGTTATTTACCCCAATATTGACATATTTCAGTCTAAATTCTCTGGTTAATTAATCCTTCTTCGGTTTGAATATTCTTCACAATAATTTATTTCCAAAATCTTTAAGACATTCATCCTCCCTTCATCTAAATAGCCATATTTCACATCCATAAAGAACAGTAGAAAGGATAAAGGTTTTATGGATTCTAATTATTAAGTTTTGGGACAGGAGGTGCGAGCTACGTAGTTTTGTAACAGACTAATTTCAAATTTCTTCTATATCTATATCTCTAAAATCATCACTTCCAAAATTCTCTTAAATTTGTTTTGAGTGATAATTTAAGTTTTTAACTTTCTTGTGAGTACCAGCTTATTTTTCATCTCATGAAAACTGCAATGCCATCAACAGCCACCCAACCAGAAGGACAAATAAGCCTCCCAGAAAGTGTTGGGACAATGTGAATGCCAGGTACTACTGGAAGCAACTTGCGCCATAAAACCTTTGTGGGCAACCCTGATCTGAATACAATAAAAATCCATGGAGATAGGACTGAAAATAATTGAGTAATGGACCATTCAAAATTCTAAGATGCAGAAATTTAAGATACCATGTAAAACTACACAGCCTTACCAACATCAAAACGCTAGTTTGCAAGACATGTATTATAATGATCGTAAAGTACGTTTAGACATTTCACAAACTAATGGAAATACGAATGTCTAAATCTGTTGTTTCTCAAGGCTAATGTTTTTTTATTCTTCTGTAAAACGCTTCATCTGATATGAGTTTTTCAAGTGAAATCAAAATGAGTTTCGTTAAGCGCTAATGTCGCTTTTAGATCTGTTTTGTCTTTGAGAGATTTTTTAAATTTAAATGAATTTTTGTCATCTACCACCATCTTTGACGAATTTTATTCTTCTTTAATTTTCTTTTAAAAATTATAATAGGGTAGGGCAAATGTGATTCACAACGTCGGTTACGATTATCTCATAAACATTTTAACTGATTTACTAAGCTTGAATTTTATATATTAGAATTATTTGCTTACAAATAATAATTTTATTTAAACATTTTCACAACATTAATTATTACTGATTAAAATGTTAAATTTTTTGTAATATTTACAGTAAAACACGAAAGCTGCCTTATTGAGTAGATTTGATGAACCCAAGGACAGTAAAATTAGCTATAGAATGCCACGTACAAAATACGCAGTTGCATCTTGCAACAATAATCCAATTGATACAAAGAAGATGGGAAAGAAAATTTCATTTCATACTTTTCCAAAGGACGCTCGAAGAAAAGATTGGATTGTAAAATGTAAATATAAAATATTGTAAAAAAATTTACTATCTTTTTCTTAGGAAACAAAATGTAGAAATTAATGAATAAAGCGTTTCTTTCAGCAAAGGGTATTTAATAGAATCAAAATTTTAAATACTCAATGATTTTTACAAAAATTAAGAAAACATAAAATCAAAGCCAAAAAAAATTGAGAAAAATCACTACATAGGATTACTTATGACATAAAAATGTAATATTTACAAAATTTCACGGAAAGAAAACATTTCTTTAATGTTAGATTAAATACTTTTTCTTTTTTTTCAATATTTCTATTATTTTATATTATGCTCTGTATTTATGTGAAATATTTAAAAAGTAGTATTGTGGTACTGTGCAAAAAATCGTACAACAACTTGTTAAATTACATTTTATTTGCTTCAGAATAAACCTAATTACACGGTGGGCCATACCCCCTTACCGTGCACCCCCCCCCCCCACATCCCTATAAATTGCATATCGTTGTGTTCCTTGTGACAATTTATTAAAGAAAAAGCCAATGTTCCCACAATAAAAAGTGAACGCACTGCCCCAAAATGGCGTCTAAACATGGCGGATTGACGACTTTGACTTTAGTTAGTTTTTTTGTTATTGAGAATCAGCATTTGGCTTAATTTCATCATAGTTGGTCTTTTATTAAAGCTAGATAGTCAGAGAATAATAAAACATGAAAAAATATTAAAAACTAATTAGCTTAGGCATTAAAAAAAATCGGTAAAGTCAATTTTTTTTAAAAAAAAAATTGACTTTACCGATTTTTTTAAAAATTTTTTACAAAAAAATTTTCAAGTTGAAAATCAGACGTCGTTTGTAATTAAACGGTCAACAATAATGCAAAACGTGCTGAAATAAAACATCTGGAGAATACATTTCTCTTTCTAACACACTGATTACTTTTTAACATATTTGAAGTAGTTCCGTAGAAAATGTACTTAAGCGGCAGAAAAGCGCTACTGGCGTAGGTGCCTCAGGCCTCTACCACACCACTCAGTACTCATAAATGACTTAGTTATAGTGCTATAATAACGTTTTTGTCATATTATATTGATTGTATTAACGAATAAATATTAATACAATAATTTAATTGTCAAAAAAATTTTTTTTTTAATTTAATATCATTTATTTTTTTTAATTTAACTTCCTTTATTCTATACGGAGGTCGCTTAAGAAGGCCTCTATTATAAAAATTATATAATTATAATAATAAAACTTAATTCAAAAATACTTTGTAGAATATCTTGAATTTTTTATTTAATATTTGCAATTTAACATTTTGTTTTATATATTTACTGATTCTTAGTGGTAATTTAAATTGTATATACTTCCCCGGAAATGAGTCATATTAATATCTGTTTTATAAACTAAAATAATATATACCTAATCTGAACTACTTTTAATGAATAGGTGATGGATTGTTCAGTAAAATTCATATATCGCTATTAAAAAAATCATTTTTATTTCCTTAATTTTATTCGGAAGTTGGACCATATCATCAAAAATATGAACTTTTAATATTAAATGCATTATTCCCTCTGCACAAAAGAAATATGAAAAGGGCGAAGCTATAAGTTCTTCTAGGTAACTGGAACTGATTGTTAGTATTTGGTCTCAAAATGAGGGAAAACGCGAAATTGAACCCAAACATTGGAAAAATACATTAAACGAACGACAAAAGAATTGCCAAAATTTCGGAAAAGAAAACAAGGATCAGTATCCATTATATGGCTAAACGAATACATAGTAGACAGATGAACATAATATTTCAAGATGCTGCTAAAAGAGGGTCAAAATGCTTGATCAGTTTGGATGATATTAAGCAGGTTTATTATGGTGAAGACCACTTTATCAGCAAGAAAGATTTGTTCTAAGCAATTGGCAAGTCAGCTGGTCTGGACGAAGTAACCCGAAATGCTGTGCGTACAAAGGCTACAAATGTTAGAAAATGATATGAAAGGACTGTAGTTTTGTCCCTTTACAGGAAATGAGATACTATGAAATGTTATTCGAGATTCCTTACTGTTTATAGTACCAAAGAAAGTCTACTCAAGAATCGTAGAAGCTAAAATAAGAAATATTGTCTATTTTCTGAGCGATATGGATTGAGAAACTCAAGTTGCACATTGGAACATAAGTTGCAAATTGGGACTGTCTTCAGTTTAAGGTAGGTTATAGAGAAGTCCACAGAGAAAGAAAAATGAAGAAAGAAAAAAGAAAGAAGTCCACTATCTGCTTAGTGCCTCACACTTTGGATTGATCAAATATCTACTAGTCTTTCACAAAAGCTCGTTTTCCTTTCAGATTCCTTCAAAAATCTTTTTCAATTGCACTAAGCAGGAGGAGAGCTATTTTCCTTTATCGATAGACCTCTCTATAGCCTGCTTCAAAGTTAAGATAATCCCAATGTGCAACTTCAATAGCAATCTAAAATAAAGTGGTTTTCACCATTATAAACCTCGTTTACTTCCTCCAGACTAGCTGACTTGCCAATTGCTTAGAACAAATCTTAAGTAACGATAAGGGGGTCTGGCCCATAGACTAAATATCAAATCAACCTTTTTCTCACCTTTCAAATATATTAAAATTCATAAATTAATGAGTTATTTGGCAATACCGTAGTGATTTAATGTAGAAAAGTAAATAATAATCTTAAAATGTCCAGAAACAAAGGCCGGAGGGGTAAACTCAGTCTTTTGGCTACGTCAGAGCTCAATTCCTCGCCGCCATTTTCCCTCTGAGTGAGCGAACCTGGTAGTTTTACTGACCTTGTGATGAACCCGATATTATATCGATATCGGAAACGAAAAATCTCGATATGTTGGGTTGTCCGAAAAATAATGCAGGATTTTGAATTTTCTTTAAAATACTACTCTATACAACAAACTGTTAACGTTTACTGGATTATTCATTAGTATGAATGTCAACACTAGCATTTCCATTTCACTGCTTAGAAAGAATTTAGTCTTTACTAATTTTGTTTTACGAGTTTAAACTCTATCTGAATGAGAGCAAGACATCCAGAAAAATCAATCAAATCTGGGGCGAGAGCAGCATTAATGAGTTCACTGTTCAACGGTGGTTCAAAAAATTTCAGGAGGGAGACTTCAGTCTTGAAGACAAAGAAGGTCGTGCAAGGACTTCCTCTCTTGATGACGATGTTCAGCTGGCTTTGGTGGAAGAAAACTCCAGAACAACTGTTCGAGAACTCCCAGGGAAACTTAACTAATTTATTTTATTTTCATCTTTCCTTGCCTCTCAGCAATAGAAATTTTTGATAGAAGTAGTTGATACTTCAACTATTTATTTTCTGGTTCTTCGGTATTCGTTAGTGAAGATTGAAGTGATCATTCCCCACTAATAATATCTTCCATAGTTATCCTTAGTTAATAGCTGAGAGAAATCGTCCTCCGCGATGGTGTAGGGTCTGGATCCCTCAATAGTTTGGCCCTTATTGCTTCAAAAGTGGTGAAAGTCGTGACGATATGCTCAGCAGTTTCCGGAACACCACAACAGAGATATAGGAGGTTAATTTCTTTTCCATATCCATAAAGCTTGGCGCGAAAACCCCCTTGTCATGTCTGGAATTTGAATATCCAATAATGAGGGAGGACCCAAGAGGAAATTTAACCTTAACAAATCGACCGTCGATGACCACCCTAAGGCGATTGGAAAAATAAAAAAAAATTGAAACAACAACAGCGTTCTGAAGTTTGTGCTACACTTCTTTGCTGAAAGAAATACAGCTTCTTAAATTCTGGAGAAACCATCAACACCGAATCGTATTGTAACCAAATTAATGTAATGCATCAGAAATTGGCAATAATGAAACCATATTTAGTCAATCGGAAGAGGCTCAGTCTCTTGCATGACAAAAAATTTGTTGGACAAAGGGATTCAGAAAATGCGTTTTTGGAGCTTATTAATTCTATTCCGAGGTAATGGAAAAGTTGGCAACACATTGGCAGAAATGTATTAATAGTAGTGGAGATTATTTTAATTAAATAAAACAGTCGTTAATCTTTCTTTTTTCTATTAAAATCAAAATTCTGCATTATTTTCAGAACATCAATAACAATATCAAGGGTTGGATGCTTTGTTAAAGTAAGGTTTATACATGAATTGTTACTGTTTGAGCAATGCCCAGAACACTATATGGGTTCGACACATTTCTCGTCAACCCTGATTAAGTTCATCATTTATTTTTATTAAATAACAAAACTATACTTGTCTAATAAATAAAAAAAAAAAAATACAATTTATATTTATATTTCTAACATCTTGTAATGTAAAATTTATTCTTTTTTTTTTTATTGAAACATGTGTTCAAATAGTACAAGTGAGTTAATCAACCATCGATGTAGTTTCTACAACTTCAGAAAAATTACAAAAAAAAATCCTTAAGGTGAGGTTAGAATTACTTTTGATTTTATTTTATTAAATTTAAAAAAAAATAATTTCATATTGATATATAACAAGAAAATAAAGACAGTAAGAGACCACTGTGCCTTGGAAATACGAACATGTGCCGGTTTCCTTCAATTTTCATATAACTAACAGTTTTTTAAATCGATTATTTTTTCTTTTCTAAATTTTAATGTTTTTGTTATGATTTCGTAAAACTATACTACAGATATTAAGGGGACCCTACACGGTAATTCATGAATGAACGTCACAAGAAGTTCCAAGATTGCCCGCTATCGCTTTGATCATGAAGACCCTTACACGTTCAATCATTGCTGATCATTACTTATCGTTGCTGATTTTGGTTAGATCGTTGCTGACTAATTTAGCGCAGTTGTAAACAAAGAAACAGCATAGATATGCTTATTTGGACATTGTCATTTATAATATTGGGCATCAAGAGAAAAACGGAGATATAATAATTACTTCCTAGTGCCTGAAAATCGTTTAGACCAAAGTTAGTCCAAAATATAAGTCAACTACATACAAAAATCTATGAAAAGTATTGCGAAAATAATCAATTTGTTAAGAAAAATGGAAAAATTAATGGCAAATAAACGCAACAGTTAAAGATTTTTTTTCTATAAGTAAATTGTGAAGTTTCCACTTTTTTTTCTCTCCAATTTATTGCCTACTTGACTATTTAAAGAAAAAATAGTTGAAAATGGTTAATAATAATATAGACTAGGGATATAAACAACTATTTACTTTTATGAAATTATTTACTTAATAACGAGACCTAGGTAAACTAACCTATCTAGTAGTAAGGTTAGTCTCATAGAAAATCGTTTTGACAAAAGTTAGTAAAATATAAGTCTACTGCTTACAAAAATTAAGGAAAGGTATTGCGAAAATAATAAATTTGTTGAGGAAAATGGGAAAAGAACTGATAAATATACACAACGTTAAAGTTTTTTTTTTCCTAAAGTAAATTGTGAAGTTTCCTCATTTTTTTTTAAATTTGTTGCCCACTTGACTATTTAAAAGAAATAGTTGAAGATGGTTTAAAATTATAAACAAGGGATATGAAAAATTATTTAACTATTTACATATAATGAAAATCAGAAATTTATAATGGTTGTGAGGCCTAGGTAACCTAACCTATCCAGCAGTATGGTTAGTCTCCCCACTACTTTTACCTCAGTCCCCCCTCCACTTCTCGTGAATGAACCTTTGATTTCCGGATGTTCGGAAATCCGCAGCGCACCACCATCAGTACTTCATTCACTACCTTACACGACAATTCGGAACGTCATTAGTGCAATTCCGATTGACCGTGTAGGGTCCCCTTTAGACCTTGACGAACCGGGATTAAAGCATAAGATGTTTTAATAACATTTTAATTTACTGATATACTGTTTCAATTTATTATGAATAGGATAGTTTATTTTTAATTCCATATCGGTTTATTAAAGGTTACAATCGATTTGTCTAGGAGACTGATGAAACTTATTGAGTAAATTTGCTGGTGCACTTTTCCCGTGCGGAAAAATTAAGGAGGCTATAAATTTCGAGTTATGTATTTTTTTTAGGTTATTTAAACAATTTTTCTTTCGTTTAGTAAACTTTTTGACTGGTTTTACGCTATTTCAGTAACTAGAATGAATTGATGTTATGAAATTCTGATATTTGTTCCCTGTCTCCTTAATCAGCTTTCTCAAACGTCTCTATCCCTGGCAGCCACCATCCACTACCTGATAGTGACACTAGCGAATCCAGCCGGGGGGGGGGGAGCGCCCCCCTCTCTGGAAGCTGGCAAAAAAATCAAAAAAAACCTATTTAAGAAAAAAATATCTGATGTGTCCACTCACACGACTTTTCTACCTATTTCAGAAATGTTTTTATATCTTTACATATGTTAATGAAGAAACAAAAAAGAATTGAACTAGATTTATTTTCCTGAAAATTGATCAAATAAAGGATTTGAGTACGATTTATTTGATAAACTAAAGCAATGATACCGGCTTAAGGTAGACCAGTGTAAATATTTCAATACTCACTAATATTGCTGATCAAAAACTTTTTGCCATAGCTTAGTATTGTCAAACAATAATTTCTGTTAAAAGTAGAAGAAATAGTTCTAATATCTTTCATTAGAAATTGAATAGCTGTAACTTCGTTAATAGTTGTCCAAAATGATCGATTTTTATATTTTTATAAAACGATGATATTTTTTTTTGTTTTGTTGGTAGTTCAATTACCTTTCAAAAGTTTTATTATAAATTTTAGCGTATAATATATACTTAGGGAGTCAGGCCCCATAACATTTTTCTTTTCTTTATAACTTTTTTTCCTGATTTTTTTCGGGAATTTAGTCTATATACGAAAATTGAAATGACAATGATTAGAACATCATAGAAAAGTTTCATCAAAATCGTTAGAGCCGTTTTCGCGCTACAGCCTATAGAAAAACATGTTTTTCATTTATTGCGCGCAAGCTATTGCGCATGGAGCAACGAATTTCTGTCGCAGACATCAGTAGTCAAAACCCTACAAAATAAAAAAAAAAGCAACAAAATCGGTTCAGTAGTTCTGAAAATTTTAAAGAAAATCTTGGCAGACAGACAGACAGACAGACAGACTAATGGCTAAAAATGTGTTTTTTCGGACTCAGGGGGCTGTGAAACGTATAGATCCGTCGAAAACCGCATGTCGGAAATTTGACCCGATTGCAATACTTTCCTTACCTAGTATAGGTAGGAAAGTAATAAATATTGGGAAAATTCATTCTCATAGAATAATTTCCTAATGTAATATAAAATAAAATGTTATTATACTAAAATATTAACGCGCCCTCTCTTGGACGGTTGTAAAAACGTTACAAAAAACACCTGTTTAAAGAAAAGAGAAATATAGGGAGAATTCATCCACATAGACGAATTCCTAATGTAATGGGGGAAAAATTATCGTGACCAGCATTAGCAAATTCTGCAATGAGTTGTATGTTAGAAAAAAGTTTCAAAAAACACCAATTGAAAGAAAAGAGAAATATAGGAAAAATTCATCCTCAGAGACAAACTTTTTAATATACTATAAAAAAATTATTATCATAACCATTTTTATTAATCTTACGGTTTGTCATATCACATCACCTTACCAGAATGTGGCTTATGGCAAAATTACGTGAAACCATGAATAGAACGTAAGAGCAAAAGTTGACTCGTAGGTTGAAGTGATGTAGTTTTTGGGCCACCTTGAATTGCGAAGGCTTGTGCACCAGTCATAGTTTGTTCCTACTCACAACGAACTGAGTCTCGCAGATGGAATACATGATAGAGGAAAATTAATTAATAAAAAAAACTTTATTTATTCTTTCGAACAAGCTTTTACTCGAGCCCAAGAAAATAGTTTTCCTCCAGGACTCAATTTTTATTCAGTTCCGAATAGATCTGGACGCATTGCATCCACCAGCAACTATTGCCTTTTTGAAGAATCCATGGGATTCATAAAACTGGTCACGGTAGTAATTTGTATATTTCTCATTAGAAAGTGTTGTTCTTTTCTTAAAATAGCTGCTGTTGGAAACGTTTTCATGAAGGAAAATACTAATTATTTGGCCTCCGATTTGATCTGAATCAGAAATTATTCTGATTTTCTTTTTTAGAGAACTCATTTCCAAGCTGCAGGGTCATTTACAGTAATTACAGTCTCAGATTTTGACAATGATGATAAAAATTAGCGTTCATTGACCGTAAATATCGACCATATTACTTAATCAAATTATTAAGTTTAGGTTCGACTCATTATATACACACACGACATCCCTAACTGCTATTCTGACAAGACATAAAAACCCAACACACGCCACACAGACTTTACAACATCATCTAACAAAACTAAACGACTGGTGCAAACTCTGGAAAATTCGACTCAACCAAGACAAATCACAACACATCACTTTCACTCTTCGACATGGAACATGCCCTCCTATTTACCTTGACAATGCCGAAATTCCTCAAACAGATAAAATACAATATCTTGGACTGACATTCGACAGAAGAATGACATGGGACCCACATATCAACAAAAAAAGAAAAACATTAAACCTCAGACTACGACTGTTATACTCACTTCTCTCAAGACGCTCAAAATTAAACCTAAAACAAAAACTGAACACTTACAATTATCTATTTAAGCCCATATGGACCTACGCTTCACAAATTTACGTAACAGCCAAAACGACCCACATACGAAAACTACAAACTTTTCAGTCTAAAACTTTCAGAACCATAACCAAAGCTCCATGGTACGTCACAAACATTACATTACATAAAGACCTTCAAATGCCAACAGTTAACGATCACATACGGACACACTACAAGCGATTTCACAATAACTTACATGGACATACTAACACACTTATACAAAGTATGGCTACATTTAACATGCCCGAAAACACACTTAGGAGGCTCAAAAGGAGCTGGATGAGGGATTTCCTCGCTTAAAAATATGCTAAAATCAAGACAGGAAGGGATGCCGCTGGGTACTCCTCTCCATCACGCCGATCAAGCCACTACCTGTACACTTACCGACAGCAGACCCGCTAATTGTCATTGCTTATGACAGGTGTGGGTGAATAAATAAAGTTAATAAATAAAAAGGTTCAACTCATTAGACGAACAATTTGACGTCATTTAATTTTTAAAAGAATACGTTTTTCGCTTTGATGCATTTTTAGTTGTAATACATGACAAGAGAAATCAGATAAATCTGGATTTTTGGCTGTAAGAAGTTTTCTATTGGGTGACCCGTTAGCAATTTAGCTTTTTACATGTCTAAATCCATATACAGGGTTCCCGTAATTAGACATAAATTTGTAAAGGTGTGATAGTAGAACTCAAGAAACACAAAAAAAAGTGTTTACAAACAAAGATTAGATTTTCAGCAGAAAAGTAGGAAATTAAGTTTTGTGACTTTTTAAGTAAGTCACATTTTTTTGTGAATAGGAAGTGATAGCTAAACACTATTTAATTTAAATAATTAACGATTACTTCACTGTTAACTAAAGAGGACTATTGAGCGGCGAAACTCAGTCTTAACTGAGTGGGCGAAACTCCTTAGAGTGGGGGAAGATGGGTAGTGGTGGGGGAACAGGTAGGGGTGGGGGAAGGTGCGCCCCCCCTGAGAAAATTCCTGGATCCTCTACTGGATATTGATGGGAAAAACTTAATTTAAGCAGATCCAACAGTTTCTGCTACTTAGAATAGAGTAGAAACAACCGTGTCAAACCAGAAATAAATAAAAACTTTGCATCTTTCTCTTAATTTGTGTATTATTTTCTTTTAAGAGACTAACTAAATGGTTATGCACGAGGCACTTTTGAGTATTATTTATGTTTAAAAACTTTTACATTGTTTATAATAGTACAGTAAAGCATATTATACAATACTGCCCTATATTTGAAACTGTTTAGAAAAAATTTGACATGACACAAAGCCTAAAGGCTAAACAGTGAAATTAAGATTCTCAAAAGCTGTGAAATTCTATAATGGAGTTTAATTTGAAGGTGTTGCCAACGAACCTACAGGGTAGAGGCAACAAACAATAAATAATACACAAATTAACTTACTTATCAGAGTACTGTTGGTACTGGTACTGGTACTGGTGCTGCAATACAGAGTTAAATGAAAAACCAACTTCAAGATAACCCCCTAACCAAGTAATAGAATACATACTACTTGTTAATAGTCTTCATGACGAGCAGCTCCTTATGTAAAGCAAGATCCTTTAGACCACTAGACAAAGCCTCCAGTCATATTTATCTTCTCCTGTCTTAATGATATGTTCATATAACATTTTTTTCTGTGAAGCCATTCTCAATGATTGTTAAGCAATTTATTTTTCTTTTCATTATTAAATCAAAGGAGTTAAATGGTTCTAAAACAACTTTTATTAATTAGTATTAATTGTACATCACTAAAATACTTAATTACCAAAAAATGGCTAAATCTTACCTTGAACAAGAATGATTTAACAATCTTATTCAGTTAACAATCAAAACACTGAGTAAGCCAAACAAAACAAGTATAACCATATGATATTTCAATTGTTTATATATCATATGGTTTACAGTTAAAATATATATATATATATATATATATATATATATATATATATATATATTATTTTCTAAGACTTCTTCAAGTCTGTTTGTAATGGAGTCAACCAATTTTGGGCTAAGCCTGTTCCACTTTTCGAGGAGATATTTTTTAAAGTCTTCAATGCTAGAAATTTATATATACAATCATAGTCTATTATATATATGGTAATAATTGTTTAAGAAATTGAGCACAAAAGTGTGGCAAAATTGGCATACCAATGAAAAACAGAAAATTGTGTCAATTGCTATTAGTAGGGTACACCAATTCTGGTATCTTGGCTCGACACTCAAAAGTAATGGAATAAGTAGAAAGTAAATAGAAAAAAAGAGTTACAGACAGGTGGAAAGCTATTTTTTTTTTTTTTTTTTTTTTTTTTTTTTTACGGATGAGGATTATTGAAAACCCAAATAAATGGAAAAAGATTATCCGGGAGGAAACAATTGAAGATTGGAGCAGACGGTGGGTGACGACTCCAAAAGGCAGTACCTTAAGAAAATACTTTCCCACCGTTGAATCTCGGTTACAGGCGAAATGGGTCCTCCCGGACTATTGGGTTTCACAATTTCTCACGGGGCATGGGGGTTTCAGAGCTAAACTTCATGGCTTCGGACAGGATATAGATCCCCACTGCCCCGATTGTGGTGTTCCGGAGACTGTTGAGCATGTGGTCACGGCCTGCATTGCTTTCGACGAATTAAGAGCGAGGTTAATGAGAACTACGGGAATTTACGTCCTCACTGAGGAGGAGTTTCCTCAGTTGGTGAGTGAAGAAAACTTCCTGCGGTTCAAAGAGTTTATAAATGGCTGGAAGACGGCGGTGGGCCCAGGTCACTTTAACCTAGGTGCACGCAGAAGGAGAAGAGGACCAGTCCCAGGAAGACCTCCGGATTCGGGAAGCCTGGCCTAATTTGCTGAAGAATGAGGAAGTGGAAGAGCTAGATGTGTGCACAGCTTAGAATTTTGTAAACCGATATTATGGCAGTAGTGTGTTATTATGCATTACTGATTAACATCACACTACTGCATACACCCGTGTTGCCCTGGTGGCATGGGAGGGTGGAAAACAAATAAATAAATAAGGTGGAAAGCTATTGACAAGCTAGATTCTGTGTTCTGGAGCAAAAATATTCATTAGTATATAAATAGTGTACTAGAGGTAATGGAAGAAAGAAGATTGAAATGGTATGGGCATGTTAAAAGGATGGATTGTGATCATGATCATTTCCTATTCAACAAAACATGTGACATTCTTAAAAAACAACAAAACATTAATTTTCCACTTTCCTGGGGCTATTGTTTATATAAACTTTTTTGTAGCTCTTGAGATCTACAACTATCTGTACTTTCTGTTTCTAGGTTCACTCCCATGTTAGTCTCAATATTTATTTTTTATTTGTTTCCTTCATACTGCCTTTATATCCATTATTTCATATTATTTTTCCTTTCAATCTTTCCTTGAGATCTTCCTTTTCTTCTTCTTATTCTATATTCAATATTCGGTGTAGAGATTTTTGCATCAGGATTTCCATCCGCCTCTGTCAAGGGCTGCTCTACTGGCTTCCCGCCATCCGATTCCTCTGTCTTAAGAATATTCTTGAGGTTATCTTCCCAAGTAATTCTTGGTCTTCCTCTAGTCCTCTAGTCGTTTTCCCGCTGATTTAGCCTCCATAATTTTCTTTGCTGAACTGTAGTCATCCATCCTCATTACATGACTGAACCACTGAAGCTGCTCTTTCTCTATTATCTGGGTTCAATTTTTAGTCTAGTCCATATCGTTGTCACATATCCGGTCTCTCTTGGTCTTCCCCTCTAATTTCATAAGATACCTCATTTCCATGCTTTGGAGGCGGCTGCTATCACGTTGCTTCAGCCCAGGATTTGCTTCCATAAGTGAGGATAGGGACTAACGTCGAGCGATAGACAGCTAGTTTTTTTTCTTTTGCCACTTCTCTCATACTTAAAAACTTCCTATTGATGGCAAAGAATTTACTTGAGATATGTAGGGTTATATTCATAATTAAATATATTATCCATCCTTCTAATTACATTCAATTTTTCCCTATCTACAACAATCGCTACCATTTATTTACTTCAGTTTAGGATCTTGTTACTTAGTTTACTCTGTTTATATAGTTTATTGTTCTTAATATTTTTATGTATTTTCTATTCACACTTTTTATAATTTTAATAAGTTTACCCCCATTATTTATAATTTTTATCTGAACATTATGTAACTTCCACAATTTTCTATATCTTTTTGTATCTTGTTCGTTCTAGCGCTGAAGAAGACCTGCAAAGTCGGGTCGAAATGTTGGCTTGAAATAAAATAGTTTTTCACTACTTTAATCTTATTATGACGCCACCCCAGATCATTTCCTTCCTCTAAAATATACAACATTCAACCATCAAGTATTAAATAATCATTAAATATCACATTTTGAGAAAAATGGTAAAAAATGTCGTTTGTTGATCATATTTTTCAACCAATTAACTATCAATATTAAACATTAAGTTTTGTTTTTTAAAGTTAATCATTAAGTATTGGTTGGGCTGTGTTGCATTTTTTTTTTAATGTTTTCATTCATATATAAAATTTAAAACCTTTCCCATATTTTTCACAACATAATCCTCGATTCATTCTTTAACTGACTGATCTATTTTTTGAATCTGCTGCTTTATAATGAGATACTAGGTTCATTTTAATTCAAATAATATATAATTTTCTTATTCACATTCAAACTTTCTCCTAAGATGGGTAATATTTATTAACCCAGAGCACAGTGGCCTGCCTATGCAATCTAGCCGGATAAAAAAAAAATATATATTTTTCAGTAAAAAATTATTTTAAAGGCATTTTAATCTATGAAATGTTTTTGTATAAAATTAAAAGATAAAACAATATATTTTATTTTTGGCTCATAATAATAGAAAAAAAGAACGGAAATCAAGTAAATTAAAAAAAAAAAAATTGTGTGCTAAAATATATTATTTATTAAATACTTTAATATATGATTAACCTACGTAAGCAATGTTTAATAAGCATATGTTTATTATTATGTAATATGGCTCATTTTCATTTCCCTAATAGACTTGTAATTAAATGTTTTATGTCTAGGGTCATTTGCCAGTTTTAAATAGTATCCATTACTGCTTCATTAATTTTATTATTTGAAAATCATCATTTATGTTTCAGGGCAACATTCTCCCTCTTCAGAACATTAACTTCTATAATTATATACTGCAAATATTTTAACATAATTTACAATTCTTGTTTAAAATATTTTAATATAATAATGATATACCTAGTCCTGTCATAAATATTGATAAAAGGAAATATATACAGATTTCAACAGAAAAATTATTTTTTTCAAAAACTTTATTAGAAAATGAAATCTATTTTATGAGAGTAAAACATAAAAGAAATTGGTCAAAATATCCCCTTTTGTCTTGACACAGGCATTTAATCTCCGTGGCCAGTCATCAATAGCAGCATACAGCACTTCTTGAGGAAAGCACTCAACTGCTACGACCAGAGATTGGTTGATGCTTTCCAAGTTAGGTTGTACTCTGTGGCATGCCATCCTCTCCAGTTCGGACCAAACTGATAATCTCGTGGGTTGAGATCAGGACTTCCTGAGGGCCAATCCGAGGCAGAGATGAACTCTTGAATGTTCTTTTGCAGCCACTGCTGATTTGACATGGCCTTGAGAGCTGGAGCGGAATCCTACTGGAAAAAACCAATGACTTCCAACAAACAGAGTATCATTTAGAGGCTTAACAATAAGATCCAAAATATCGTCCTGATAGTTTTTAGCGGCTGTTTTGACTCTTTTCACAAAAATGGAGTTTTGTGGAGCCACCAAAGCAAACTCCACCAAACCATCAGTGAGTAAGGGAGATGACCTCTTTCCACTCTTCCAGGGCTTCTTTAGAGCTGTGTGCATACACACGATCATTTTGGCGATTAAATTTTTCTTCGATAGTAAACATTTTTTCATCGCTAAACAAAATCTTTCTTCGATGGAGACAAATTGGTGTAACAGCCAAGGGGCACATTGTATCTATCCACTCTAATTTTTTTTAGGATTACCCTTTATCCTGCCATTCTTCGAAAAGCACCCATCCTAAGGTCACTTTTTACTATGCGAGACATTGATCTGACAAAGATTTCCATTTCCCGAGACATGATTTGTTGTTTTTGGATGGGATTTCTTCTGATTCGAGTAGCCACTGTTCTACTGCATTTGCCGTTCTTACAGTGTGGGGTTGGCCCGGTTGAGGTCTGTCACATACAGATAGGGTCTCATTATATCTATTTATAGAGCGGTACATGAACATACCGCTGATACCCAAAGGTTTCAAAGTGTTGAAAATCTTTGACCAACATTTTCCAACTTTGTGTAAGGCGATCGCAGGTATTCGGTTTTATTTATCACCCCACTCCATGTTAACTGAGTGAATGAAAAATACAAATAAATTGGGATTATTATCCTGACATGTAAAAAAAATAACCTAATAAAAGTAAGGATTATCTAAATAATACTAAGGATTATCTAAATAGGATGTAAAAAAAAGTTCAACTTTTGTAACAGTATTTATTTATAGCACATCTAGGTAGATGATAATAATATATCTTTTTCATTATAATTTATTAAAGAAGTAAATAATATATATAATATATAATAATAATAATATATATAATAATAATATATATAATATATAATAATATATATATATATATATATATATATATATATATATATATATATATTAAAAGGCCTAACAGCATGTTCTACTCACTTTTTCATTTTAATCAGACCAGATACATACAGCTCCATTGTTATTAGCTACCAATTTCCTTACATTATTATTATTTTTTATCAATACACCTTATCTTTAAACTATCACTTTTATAAAATTTAAAATAAAAATTGTTTATCTATCTATTGATTTTTATTCTGTTTATATCTAAATAATATGTATTTAAATTTTTAGCATAAGTTTTATAATTAATATCAATGTTTTATGTTATGTGGGTTAATTCTAATATTTTTCTGTTTTTTGTTATTACATCGCTTTCTTATATTTTTGGTTCATCAAAATCAAATTTGTGATGGAATTTTATTGAGTGATGTCAATGGGTGTTTGTCACATTTTATGTCCTTTTCTACTAAAATGTTCATTGGAATAATTAATGGTAATGAGATATTATTAATTAATAACAATTGAAAATTTCATCAAGAAAAAAAAAAATGACATGAAAATAATAAATTATTAGTTCTGAAAGTAATGTATAGTTTCTTTTTTATTTCAGAAGTAGTAGTGGTCAACAGAAGGGGATTTAGGGCACCAAGATGAGTATTACGGCAAACCACATATTACGAAAGTCTAGCAGCAGCTTACAGCTAGTAGCAATGCAAGGACTGGCAGCATTTCGAGGTTTCCATGCGGAGGTATGTCCTCCTGAAGTGTGCCCTGGGGATGTGCCGGGAAGATCTAAGTGTTGTCGTCTCAAGAGATCTCCGCCACGACCTTGCCTGATGCCATTACCTAGCTGCTGTTCGGTACCACTATCCCTTTGCCCACGGCCACAGAGGCCTCCTCAACCAGACTGTTGCCCCATCATCATACCAACTGCTAGTTGTGGATACTGTCCAGGACCCTGCCCCAGGTGTAGAGATATCCCCTGCTGATAGAAGCTATGTTCAACCACAAATATACAACTTTCTTAAGCTAAATAATGATTTCATCATTTTATTCTTATTAACTAGTGAATCATAAATGGTAAATGAATATACAATCAAAATTTTGAATATTTTTTTAATGTTACTTTAAGAGTATTACTTTGCTGAAAAAGACTAATAACAAGCTGCTCAATAATGAATAGGGATATTGTTAGTTATGTGTGATTTATTTCCCCAAGAGTTTTATTTTATTTTCTGTCTATTATATACAAAAAAATCTGGTGCGCGCAACACAACTTTAATTTACCCCTCTACTTTGAATATAAATTATTTTCTGACAATGTTGGGCTATTATAAAATTTTTGGAGTGTATTTTAAACGAAGCTAAAGCTTAAAGCTTACAGATAATAAATCATTAAGACCATTAAAATTACAAAAAGTCTATTTATTATATCGTCAATAAAAATATAGTTGTATTAACTCCATAACTTCAGTCTCTGATCCTTTCAGCTGACAGAATGACTAACTCCAATTTCAACATTTTTGAGTAATGTCAATTTAGTGATATTTCTAGTTGGTTATAAGTTATATCTATACAGAAAGTGCGCAAGTTGATTCCAAAGTAGGTGATTACAATGTTGAAATATAGAACTGTGAATAAAGGTATAAATTTTGCCACTAGAATTAATAATAAAGGATGTTAAAATTGGAGTTAGTCATTCTGTCATCCGAAAGGCTCATATATGCCTAGAGAAGTTTGAAAGTATATCTGAATATTTAACCTATAAATAATTAAGGATTGTAGGACTATTAGTTATTAAACTGTTCTTTTTCATTATAAAGTTTATTAAAATGAAATTATGAGATTTTCATTGCCTGACCTAAATAGGTCAAAAGTTGTCGTCAAACTAATTGTAATTAGATAATGTTGGTATTTCACAAAGGGAAAATTCATCAAATGATTCACTAATTTAAATTTCTAAAAGGTTACTTGATGATTTTTTTGGAATAAACAGCCAAATAGATACCTAATATTTTAATATTTCACTTCTTCTTTCACACAAGTACAATTAAATAGTATTTTAAATACTTGTTTTTCAAACTTAGAAAAAATTTAAAAGTTTACATTTAGTAAGAAAATTTCCTTGGAAACATGTGATTTACATTAAATGTTAGTTTTCTGAAATTATTATTTATATTTTTTTCGTCACTCTCCGTTACCTTCTACAATTTTATTTATTTGATGTTTTTTTCTATAACTCTCTGCTTTTCAACGATATATTGTATGTCTGTTATTATCCTTCCGACTGTTATTTCCGGAGATTCATTTTCAACCTGGATAAGCATTTTTCTTTTTTTCTCCGATCATCATATTCATTCAAACTTATTTAGCCATTTTTTATAGTTACTGTCAATGAAAGAGAGTTCATTTTTCAAAATAAAATTTAGAGAAAGACTTATAGTACTTTAGAGAAAGACATATATGAACATTGGGTATTTAAGCCCTGTAAAGTGACATCAACGGTGATAAGACCTAAATGGTATTTAAGACCACTTAACTATATAATAATACACAGCGTTTAATCAAAATCGTTAGAGCCATTTTTAAGAAAATTGTAAAAATGTGTTTCACCGTTGATATAAAGTGGCACTTTCGGTTATCCGATTTAAAGGAAAAAGTAGCTGTAATATCTGAGGCATATAAAAACCTTAAATATGCAATTTTTCTTCCTTACGACTTCTTATTTTTGAGCTAGACTGCTAGCAAACACACAGAACATTTTGCAGGACTTGGTTATTTGGACTCAGAAGACCTCAAAATATGTATTTCTGTTGAAAACTGAGATCGAAAATTTGCACGATCGAAATACTTACCTTTACTATATATTTCATATATAGGTAAGTGAAAGTAAAAAATTAGTGACAGTCATATTTTATTTTATTTTAATATTAGGAGAGTAAGGGGATTACAGAGGCTCAACTTTACAGCTTAGTCCTCTAGGCTGGATAGAGTTGATCTGTTATTATTATACAATTGTTCATTAAAGGATCTTTATTCATTAAAGGAACAATTACATATGTGTAGAGCCCCTGAAACCTTCTATTCTCCAGATACTAAATAGAGAAGACCCTGGTGTCTTCATTACCAATACCACCACAATCTCACCTCCAGACCTCATTGAAGGAAGAATAAAGTGTGGCACAGCATACTCATCCTTAGTTCTCGTTAGACTCTTAAGCACCTACAATAACTATAAATACAGATATGCTATTTGTCTGTGAACATAATATCATTCAAATTTGTATTCTCATATAGGTTCTCGCTCAATTTATTTTTACTTTCCTACCTATACTAGGTAAGGAAAGTATTGCAATCAGGTCAAATTTCCGATAAGCGGTTTTCGACGGATCTATACGTTTCAGAGCCCCTTGAGTCCGAAAAACACATTTTTAGCCATTGGTCTGTCTGTCTGTGCCAATATTTTCACGGGAACTATTGCACCGATTTTGTTGCTTCTTTTTACTTTCCTACCTATACTAAGTAAGGAAAGTATTGCAATCGGGTCAAATTTCCAATATGCGGTTTTCGACGGATCTATACATTTCTGAGCCCTCTGAATCCGAAAAACACATTTTTAGCCCTTGGTCTGTCTATGCCAAGATTTTCTCGGGAACTACTAAACAGATTTTGTTGCTTATTTTTTTATTTGGTAGGGTTTTGACTACTGATGCCTATGACAGAAATTCGGTGCTCCATGCGCAATAAATGAAAAACATGTTTTTCTATAGACTGTTGCGTGAAAACGGCTCTAACGATTTTGATGAAACTTTCCTATAATGTTCTAATAATTGTCCTTTCAATTTTCGTATGTAGACCGAATTCCTGAGAAAATTCAGGAAAAAAAGTTATAAAGAAAAGATTAGGGCAGGCAGTGAACATCTCATAATTTCATTTTAGTAAACTTTACAAAGAAAAAGAACAGTTTAATAACTAATAGTCCTACAATCCATAATCATTTATAGGTTAAATATTCAGATATACTATCAAACTTCTCTAGTCATATATGAGCCTTTCGGTTGATAGAATGACTAACTGCAATTTTACCATTCTTTATTATTAATTTTAGTGATGTTTCTAGTGACAAAATTTATACCTTTATTCACAGTTCTATATTTTAACACTGCAATTCCAATCTATATTTAGCACTGCTCTGGAATCAACTTACTCACTGTCTGTATAGAATAGATATAAATTTTCCAACTAGAAATATCACTAAAATGACATTACTCAAAAATGTTGAAATCGGAGATTGGTCATTCTGTCAGCTGAAAGACTAAGAGACCAAAGTTATGTGGTTTATAAAACTAGATCTTTATTGCCTACCGTCGATATACTTATTGTAATTTTAGACTTTAGCTCCGTTTAAAATGCACTTCAAAAATTTTATAATAGTTGGCCATTTCCAGAAATTAATTTCTATCTAAAGTAGAGCGGTAAGTGAAAGTTGTGTGTTGCGTGCACCAGATTTTCTTACGATATATTACATATATAGGTAAGTGAAAGTAAAAAGAAATAATGACTAATTATTTTTTTAATGTAAAACTTCGAAGCTTTTTCAAAATTTCTAGAAAGTGAGGATCAATGTCTGTGACCTGGGTTTATCAGATGATGCATAAATAAATATTTTTTTGTCATTTGAACATTGATATAAGCCCTCATGTCCCTGTCTAATGACATAAATGTGATTGAAATTTTGAAATTACTCATATGTTTTAGTATAAAACATTAGGGATTGAATAATACATACTATATATATTTTGAAAATATTCAAAAGAAACTAGATTTGATTTATAAAACAAATTTTATTAAAACAGCATTATATCATCTACAGTATTAACAATATTTAGTATTGATTGAATCCACAATAAAAGTGAATCTTGCTGTGTTTAACTTACAAAAATTGAAGCTTCTGTAAATAGTAACTCGATGAAATATGAATGTAAAACATTTGAACAGTATTATTGCTCACTAATAGTTTAAAACTATTTATAAAAGAAAACAATAATATTAATTTATAGAGTATATTTTTATATTTACTGTATTTTACTTATACCTCATACTTATCATAATAGATATTTGAAAATAAATAGAACAGTACAAAAAGTTGGAAATAGATTTTGTATTTGAACAAACGGTACACAAACTCAGAATACAGGTTAGTTTTACGACCCCCTGAAACAAATAAAAATATATTAAAATATTAACTTTGGAGAAGATTGAAACAATTGATAAATAATAAACAATTCATAAATTTTAATAGAGATGATTTCATTAGCATTAACATCAAAAGGATCGACGAACTGTATCACAAACTCGTAATTATATTAACCTGAAAATATATTTCTATTTACACAATGATAAGATATAAAATATTACCACTGGTATATAAATTGAAGACAAAACTACAGTTGGCTCATGTCTGTACGACAGGTAGGCCAAGATCACATCAAAGGCTGTACATTATGATGGATCGAAAAACATCTTTTTTTTCCGTTCAAATTGAAATATAGCAGAAAATATGCGGCTTTAGACAGATAAAAAATATATAAATTAAATCAATTTATATCTTTAGATTGCACATGTTTTAAAGTTTGTCAAAAATTCAGATTTTTACCATATTTAAATTTGCCACTATCCTAATGTAACAAACCAAATAAGTTAACTTAGTATTTTTTTTTTTCATTTACCTAAATGACTAACAATATTTCAAAACAAATTATTTTAGAGAGGCAGAAGTATTCTTAAGCAAAAATTATTTTCATTTTAAATATCGAAAAAGAAGACCAATGATACTAAATAAACTGATCAAGCTTCTTTGTTTTATTAGTTATTTTCAGTAGAAAGTACCCTGAATCCTGATTTCTTTAGATAAGCTAAAATTTTCACAATTTCCAGAAGTATGTACGGATATAATTCCATACAAAATCTGACCTAAAAAAAGAAAAGAAAAAAGGAAACCAATTTAAAATAGCATTTTAAACAAATTTATGAAAAAGAAAATCCATTTATTTGGACGCCTTTGTGGATTTCAGGATACCACGTATGGTAGAAACTCGCGAATGAGCTCCCGCAATCAAAGGGTCAAACAAGATACTACTATAGTTTTCCATCACCGAAAAGTAGCAGTATATTGAAAATCAAGTTAATGTTACTATTTTACAAGTGTTGCTCCACTTCGATGGGTGGGCACAAGATTTCATAATCACACTATTTGAAACTCTGAGAAGCCAAATACTGACCTGTTCACAGGTATAACCTCCTAAGCTGGAATGGCAAACGCATGTGTAATATGTCATCCCTGCAAAATTTGTGCAGCCGGAAGAGAAGTAAAATAAATAATGACAGGCTCCCTTTGTTTAAAATAAAATTACAGACTTTCATAACCTCCCAACTGTTTTTTTTTTTTTTCTATTAATATAGAATCTTAATTAGGTTTAATTATACCATTGGTATTGATTCCCACTCGTTTAAAAGGAATGATTAAACGTCCAATAGATCATTTTCAGTTTAGAATAGGGCTTTACCAGATGGGTAAATTATTAAATTCAGCAATGATCACACAATATGGAAATAGCGAACTGCATTAACAATATAAATCAAAATTACATACATTGCATAATCACTTCAATTAATTTATTCTTAGGGTCATAATTATAGATTGAAAATAATAATTCAAAATAGTGAAGTGGAAGTTGATTATCAGTCATGAGCACCAAATTTGCAATTACTTAGATATCCATTTCCTAGGAAGAACTGAAAATTCCAACAATAAATTGACAAACATTTCAATCCAAGGTATTGTTTGTATATAAAAATAATTGAGCAGAATAAATGTAACCAAACGTAAACATTCTGCTTTGTAGGGTTGGGAATATGTCATCTCATAATTTACTTTTAGACAAATTTGTATTGTTTTAGGATTCAAGCTATAGAATCCTCAAAGAACTCTTAAAATCCACCATCATCTTGAAGAAGCGATTTGGAACTAGTTCCATTTTAACAAATTTATTAAGTAATTGAAATAGGATTTGAAAGCTTGTAAGCATAGCCATAAAAATTATAGATAAACCGTTTCAAAAAATGTTCACATTTATTAGTCTGAAAAATATTTGTACTCACACAATGATGTTGTTGATAGGAATATGAATCAATTTCACAAAGAAACCAATGAATCCCATGATGGAAAATCCAATAGCTGTGGCAACAGCAATCTTCTGGAATTCTATTGACAGAACAAAACAGAGTATTACTGCCGGATGCCTATTTACATAAATCAATTAAAATAAATGTTGGCAATATTACCTTTCCTATCTGGTTTGGTACATCTTTTGACAAGTCTCATCGAATCTTTTCCAAATTGACGACCTGGTTCAATAACTTTTGAGATTTGATCCATTTTCTATTTAAAAAAAAAAAAAATCATAGTTATACCAATTACATAAACACGTTGTATGGAAATATAATTGACATATTATATGGAAATATAATTGTATTCTAGTAAAATTGACAACTAAAACATCAATAAATGCTCACTTACAAATAAAAATTATTATAATTTAATGGATACTTCAATACAACAATAATAATAATACATTATAAACTTACTGAAGAATATAACAATGAAAAGATTCTACGTCGAACTCCGTCAGAAACTTGCACAAAACTGAGAGATCAGAGAGAAACACGTCTTGTTTTCCAACTATGACTACGTGTCACGGAGAATAATCGATTGTAGACTAATCGATGTAAAAAGGCCCAAAAGAAATAGATAAAGTTTCAATAATTTAAAACTTCATGTTTATTATTAAATAATTACAATATTTTCTGATTGGAGGAATCATGGAAGAAATATTTAAACTTTTTATGAAGAAAATTACTTCGCTTTAAGTGAACAATGAATTATAAATTATTTCATATTTATTTGAGTACTATGTATAGAACATGCTTAAATAGATGTATACTGTTTACAATATTAAATAAATAATTTCAATAACAAATAAAAGGGCAATTTTGAACTAGAAGTTTGTGTGTATATATAATAATAATAACAATAAAAGCATATTTACAACTTTTTTGTATGTCTGGTCTTACGACGCAAATTTACATTTTTTTTTTTTTCCATGTCTAGTCTTACGCCGCAAAAGTGACAAAATTCTCTCACCATGGTGTAAAATATTCTGATGCGCTGTTATTCAGAGTCTGGATAGCAATTTTAGATTAATTTCTTAAACTTTAGCTCATACTTATTTACGATAGTAAATAACAACTTTTTACATTTTAAGGATGTAATAAAAATGTCAAGAATTTCATTCAGAATTTCTTTGATGAGTTAGCCGACGTTTCGACCCACACGTTTAACTTAAATTCCTAACAACGTTGTTCCATCTTTATAATTCATCAGCCGACTGCTTATCTATCTCTAAAGTTTATGAATTTAATTATATGTAATGTTAATTTATTCTTTTGATTAATAAAAAACTTCGGACTTTTTCAGGTTTTTTTTTTATTGTCTATATATCATTGAAAGGCTATGAAACCTGGGCACTAACCAGCACCCTAGAAAAAAGTACTGAAAGATTTGAGATTAAAATCCTTCGTTCGATAACCGGGGCGATCTGGGACCAGAATACTAACACATGGAGAAGAAAGTCTAATAAAGAACTGCTTACAGAAACTGGTCAATCAATATTTCATGATATGAAGGTACGGTTAAGATGGACTGGGCATGTAGCTCGTAGCAATCCATTTGGAAGCCTCTACGTAGCAATGAATGCCTCAATAGAAGGCAAAAGACCACGTGGAGGGCCAAAAAGCAGATAGATAGAAACGAGTCAACAAAGATGCATTAGAGCTGCGTGCAAATAACTGGAAAGGAATAGCCCGTTGAGGCGGCAAAAGATCTAGTCCGTGGACCAGACTCCCCTACCGTGCACCCTTCCCCCTCTCCATAATAAGTTTCCCCCTTATAAGTTTCATATCGTTGTGTTCTTTTTAATTATTTGTGTAAAAAAAAGCCGATTTCACCAAACAATGTGAACGCAATGCCTCAAAATGGCGTCCAAACATGGCGGAGTGACGACTTGGAGTCAAGTTAGTTTTTAGACCACTGAGAATTAGAATTTGGTTTAATTTCTTCATTATGAGGCTTTTATTAAAGGTCTGGATGGTTACAGAAACATAAAACATGAAAAAATATTACGAAATAATTGGCTTAGACAATAAAAAAACACCAGTAAAATAATTTTTTTCAAGTTGAATATCAAGCGTCGTTTGTAATTAAGCGGCCTACAATATCGAAAAACGTCTTGAAATAAAACATCTAGAGAATACATTTTTCACACTAAAATATGTGAAGCAGTTCCGTAGAAAATGCACTTAATCGGAGGAAAAGCGGTACTGGCGCATGCAGGCTTCTGTCATATCATTCAGTACTCATAAATACAGGGGTGCCAGGAGTGATGTTTCATGGCGCAAGTTGTGCTATCAAAATTTTTGAGGGAGGCATATTTGAACGAGTTTTTGAATTTTTAAGGGAGCAAATTTTAGCGGGATTGCGAATGTTCGGAATGAAAAGTTTCAGCCTAAAAGGACAAAGAGAAAACATGGAACAGATCGCAGCAAGTGTAATTTTTATATGATCTGCGATTCTACCTTCGCTTGCTTTGTTTTTAAGAAAAGGTAGGTAATAAGATACATTGAGAAGAGGAGGCAGGTTGGTTTTTGATCCATCGATCTTGGAAGGAATGGGCATCGCTGCATAATGGCATAGTTATAATGCTGTAATAACGTTTTTTTTATACATTTTTTTTTTAGTTCCTTTATTTTATACGGAGGACGATTAAGAATTCCTCTATTACTAAATGATGAAACTATAATAATAAAAATGAATTCATAAATACTTCGCTAAATATCTCGAATTTTTAATTTAAAGTTTTCAATTTAACACTTCCTTTATATATATTTGCTGATTCATCGAATTAAGTTAATGGTATGTACTTTCTAGGAAATGAGTCATATTAATACCATTTTTATAAACTAAAATATATGCTTAATCTGAACCAGGGGGTTACATGGCATAAGTTGCACCATCAAAATTTTTGTTGGGGCATACTTTGATGGATTTTTGAGGGGGCAAATTTGGACGGGATCATGAATTCTCAGACTAAAGGACAAGGGGAAAACATGTAACAGACCGCAGCAAGTGGTGGGCGTGGTGGCCGAACGGGCTAACGTGTGTGCACAGCACCGCCGTTGCCTAGCAACCTGATCTACAATACAATGAACTTAAAATAGTCACGAGTTCCCATCCTGGTGCCGGGGGAATCTTTTAAATCCCCGCCCACACCCCTTTTCCGAGAAAACCCTGTATAGCCTTAAAGGCGAGGAGCCAAAAAAAAAAAAAAATACGCAGAAAATTTAATTGCATATGATTTACGATTTTTCTAATTCTACTTTACGTTGCTCTGTTTTTTAGAAAATGAGAGCAATAAAGTATCTAGATTGAAAGGGGGGAGGGGTCCCCACAAGGGGGTTTCACCCTGTCCAGTTCGAATAGTCCGAGATGTAATTCAGCTTTGATAGCGACTTTTTAAATTACCAAATAACATATCTTCACCATTTTCCAGCAAATATTTAAAAAAAACAATTTTTCTAATATTTCTCGAGATTAGGACTACAAAAAACATATGAAAGTATATTTTCTATTCGTTATTTGTTTCATAGTTATTAGAGGTAACAGAATTAGAATCAAGAAAATTTTGCTTCCTCCCCCCAAAATGGTCAATTTACAGCTCGTTTATCATTTTTTATCACGTGAACTTTGATGGAATCCAAAACGATTCTTATATTAATTCTTGCAGAATTCAAGAATCATGGTTTTGAATCCGCAAAGGCGAGAATAAAAAATAATATTAATATCCGTGATACAGATTGTAATATTTTTCAATAAATAAGTTATAAAAAAAAATAAAAAAATAATATCTAGAATCTAATAAACCGATAGGTGCAGTTGCTGGGGTTTTACGATCCCCGGTTTCCTGAGTACAGTACATCTACAAATACACACACAACAGTCCACTAAATCATTTACACTAACACTAAGGACACATACAATACACACTCTAGGGCTACCTCCCCTAGGATGACCTACCAGCAGGTATAAAATGCATCTACCCGTCAGAATGGTGCGAACAAGGAAACAAATAGTCTCGGACGAATCCGAAGTGAGGGCTGCTTCGGAGGGATTGGATATTCAGCCTTCGACATCTGCAGGAGGTGCGAGCTGTGCCTCGGTGTCGTATGTTCCCGGCTGTCATAGGATTCTCAACATTTAACTCTGAACCGTGCTTGGATACTGTAGATTCTCCCGCTCGAGGAAGAGGAATCATTGGCCAAGTAGGTAGGCAACGAAGGATGAAGTGAGACCGCAATATGAATATTGTCGCAATCCGAGCTTACTTATTGGCTACAACCTTAGAAAAAGAAAAAACTGGATACCGCAGTAGAATCAACCATTACTGGAATGAACAATAACTGCAAATGGCGGGTTCATCCCAAAGACTCGCTGACCAGGTAAAGGAAATATTGAAGCGAAAGTTTTTATCAGAGTCAGAAATTAAGGCAATCAAAACGGAAGTAGGCAATATACTGGACCAGAATTCGCAAAGAGAAATAGAACAAGTGGAAAATATAGAACCGGCCTCTGCAAATGAACAACCAAGAAACTCCACAAAGAACATAATTACATAGCAAAATGTTAAAAGAGCATATGCTTTATGATAGAATGCCCTTAAGTAGCAGACCCACAATACCTAAGGTACCATACTCATAAAGAACGTCAAGCATTGTCAGAGCCATCAATGAAATAGTTGCTGAGCATATGTCAGATGGTATAACTTTAGAAGAGATATGCCATTGGGTATACGTGGGAGCTCGAACAGTAACAATGGAGCCAGGATTAATAAAAGAAAGGGAGCATTGTGGTTAAGTTAATAAATGCGAAGATCCTCCCTGTAAAAGGAGAATCAAGAAAAGATTGAGGGTCTACGCTGTAAAATTGGAATCATCACTAACTATCTCCGAAGCCCTCAGAATGTTTCTTCAAAATTAAGAAAAAAAAAATTAGTACTTAACATTGGAGGTGAAGCATGCAATATGTTAAATCAAACTCGTGGTATTTATATGGAAACCCCTTTAACAAAAGTTAGCAGTGAACGCGAACAGGATCAGGATGTATACTAAAGCTCAAAATAGAAGAAGACAAAATCATATATTTGGCACTTGAGAAAAATGTTTTTATAAGATTATAAAACCTAAAGAGAATGCTAAAAAAGATGTCTACCCAGATCATTCAGAAATATCAAAATATCGGAAAGAAATTTGGGAAAGGAAAAAATGTTACAATAGCGATGCACATTGGTTGGAAAATATTCGCTATAGTCAATCAAACCTCCAACCTATGGAAACAACCAGTATTACTGTGGAAGATGTAGCAAAGTCACTTAAGCAAATGAAAAACTGGAAAGCAATTATTTCAGACCTTACTCATTCCAAAATATATGGCAATGAATATTCAATTCATCCAAAGTTCAAAAAGTTTTTTTAATAAAATTTGACGAACAACTATTAGTTTAGAAATAATTATTTCATGATTTTTCCTATAATTCATTTATTAAATAAACTAGCTTTATCCGGCCACTGTGTATCATGGAAAAAATAATACAATCAGAAAATGTAATCAATTTGTGATAATTATTATTAATAGCATTCATATTGTATTCATTTACTAGCTTTACCCGGCCACGAGCTGCTGTGGCTTAGCCTGGCAAAATGAAAAAGAAAGAAAATAGAAAGCACATATGAGTAGATTAATAGCAAAGGACATCTGTCATTTTTAAAAAGTTGGGAAACAAATTTGTCTGTAAAATGGCTTCAATTGAAACTAATTCTAATTGTTTTTTTTTTTCTCAAGATTCAAATTGAACATTCATAATCATCTAAGTGAATACGCCGTCATTCATAATCATCAGAAACAGTCTGAGTTGCACTTATAAAACTTTTTTTTTGTTGGTAAATGTGACATTGGTAACATGACATGTAAAATATGAAGAGAAACTACCCATTGGTAGAATTCAAATTAAAGTTCTATATTAGAAGATCCCGAGGCCATCTTCTTTTCAGACGCCTCGGAGGGTTATCAGGGATAGAGGAGGAAGCAATGTTTGAAACAAGAGGGTTCGGATGGTTCTGCAGTTTGTTATAGAAGGATAGGTATCTGGATTGGGCCAAATCGGAAACATATGGAACATTAAGGTCTTTATGGATGATTTTGTTTGTGACAAAGTAAGGAGCGTTGAGGAACTTACAAAACTAAAATACAAAATTAATATGAAGAAGGTTTAATAATGTTGACTTACATAAGGAGAATCATATAACTTCTTCAAATGATAATTTCAATTACTGTAGTTATTATAAAATTTTAGATTAATCAAAAAAAAAAAAAAAAAAATGCTTGCCTACCTTTGGTAGTGAGGAAGCAAAAGGAAATGGCCTTTTCCGAAGAGAAAGTAGTAAATGTTTAAAACTGTATAACTCTGCAACTTACCGTCCGATTTCGATGATTTTTTTTTTTTTTTTTTTTTTTTGTCGGCAATTCGGAAATCTTTCATATAAATATGGGTATTAATAAAAAATTCTGTACTTTTTTAATTATCGTCAAATAAAATATTGAATTTATCGTAACATTTTTCAGCTTGTTTTCGGGAAAGTATGTTATACATCCACACATATATTATTACTGTAAGGCTCGAAATCGGGTAAATCCACACAACCTTACATTAATTGTAGTACTGTCATTGAATACAAGTCTCATTTCGTCGACTTAAAGTCTCTATGATCGAGAGAGGGAGGAGTTTATATTATTTATCGACGGTGTTTTTGATCGGCAAGCCATACCATCGTTAATTTTTCACCAAATCTCTAGATTGAGCCACCGATTTCGAAGGTTACCTTCTCCTTCAGGCGGGCAAAATAGTCCAACATCCCGAAAATTCAGGCAAACAAGTTATGAAAGAAAACAAACTTTATTTGCGAATAACTAAAAAATTACACACTTTTTCCTTTTATGCCCATGATTGTATAAAAAATTACTAAATTCGCTACAAAAGGAAAAATAAATCATCGAAATCAGACAATTTTTATCAATGATACAGCTTACTGAAATTTGTAAACATGTTGGTTCCAAACAAAATTGAAAATTTAAATTAATTTTGTTTCCATTGTTGATTATATTTATCGATAAAGTAACATTAGATGTCTTTATCTTTTAATACGTTGCATTATTTTTTTTCTTATTAATTTGGCATATTGATAACAATATGTTGTGCGAATTTTTCGCACGGGCCTACTAGTATAAATTAAAAGGGTTGCAAGGGGAAGACTTTAGCCAAGTTTCGTTAAAATCGGTAAAGCCGTTTTGGCGCAATTTTTTTTATCTTTTGATTGAGAAATACATTCTTCCACATTTAAGGGCACTAAGTACTAAAGCTGAGTGAGGCCCATTCATACTATATATATACAATACTATAAACAAAATAAATAAATAAAAAAGAAAAATATATATCTATATAACAAAGGTAAAAACTATAAAACCAAAGAAATGTAACTTGAAATCAAATTTTAAAAAAAATACAGAAATTGGTAGTAAATTAAATAAGTCATAAGTAAAACAAATAAATATATAAAAAAGAAAAACATTCAGACTTAATTACAATATTTACAATCAGCCAAGGAAGCTCCGAGTCCAGCCCTTTCCTCCACGTGTGAAAGATAAAGCGAGACTCTAAGAGATACCAGCGCTTCTCTCTCAGCCGCGTCATCGGCAGGAGTCCAGTGGAAACTGAGAGAGGGCACTAAAGAAACAGACGCTCATGACATGAGTGGAGAGGCTGGCCATTGCCAGAACTCCAGTGACAGTCTTTACAAAAGGTCTCGAGGCCACTGCCGTTTCAACCATCGAGGAGGGTTGTAGGGGTGACTGGAGCTGGATAAGGATTGTGCTAAGGAGTTAAGATGGTGGATTAGGTTCAGATGAAAATTTGAGAATCGAGATGGAATAACGTCAAGGACATAAGGAATGTAAAGGTCATGATGTAGGGTTTTGTTTGTAACATAATAAGAAGCATTGACTATCATACGGAGGACTTTAGACTGAAAGGATTGGATGCGTTTGATGTTCGAAAATTTAGTTATCATCCACAGTTCAAGTCCGTAAGTTCAGATGGGTTTGAGTATAGTCTTATATATTAATAGTTTGTTTTCTATTGAGAGATTGGATTTTCTGTTAAGTAGTCTGTATAGCTGGCTAAACCGTCGTTGAAGTTCTTGTCTTTTAAGTCTGGCATGTGGGTTTCAAGTTAGTCTTTTGTCAAAAGGAATCCAAGGAATCCCGAACTGTGTCTGAGACGGGGAGAGGTACAGAGTTGAAAAGGATATGTGGACAGGATCTGCATCGGAGGGTAAAGGTGACATGCTTGCATTTGGATTCATTGATCTTAATGCGCCATTGTTGCACCATTGCTCAATTAGGGAGATGTGTCTTTGTAGGTTTAAGGATGCTGTTTCAGGATCTGAGTGGGATGACAGGATGGCGGTATCGTCAGCAGCGAAAGTTGCTAGAAGGGTATCGGGATTGATTTGAATGTCAGCGGTGAAGAGGATGAAGAGAATTGGGCCCAAGACACTGCCTTGAGGAACACCAGCCTCAATTGGATAATAGTTGGAGAATTCATTCAGTGCCGCAGCGGACTTGAAAGGAACGATTTGAGAGGTAGGATTTGAGAACTAGGTACAAGGATTGGGGTAAGTGAATTTTGAGCTTGAAAAGCAAGCCATCATGCCACACCCGGTCGAAAGCTTGCGCTACGTCCAGAAAAGCACCGGTGAAATATTGCTTGTTTTCAAGAGCAAAGGATATATGGTCAACAACGCGAAGGCCTTGTTGAACAGTGGAATGTCTTGAGCGGAATCCAAACTGATGGGATGGGATATTGTGGGTTTCGAGTATGGGTAGCATGCGTTTGAGAAGGATTTTTTCAAAGATTTTGGAGAGGATTGGGAGCAAGCTTATTGGTCTATAGGATGAGGGCGGGGTGACCGAATAGGCTAAAGCGTGTGTAACAGCACCGCTAGTTGCCTGGCAACCGGATAACAGAGATTTGAGATGATATAAAAAGTACGAGTTCGCGTCCCGGTGCCGGAGGGGATTTTAAATTCCCCGCCCTCACCCCACGGCCCGGGAAAATCCCGTATAGCCTAAAAAAAAAAAAAATGTCTATAGGATGAGGTATTATTGACAGGTTTACCTGGTTTTGGGAAGAGGATGATTATGGAGTGTTTCCATGTCAGAGGAAAGTGAGTTGTGCGGAGAATACAGTTGTAGAGGTATGTAAGGAATATAAATGCTTTTTTGGGAAGTTGTCTAAGGATTTGGGAAGTAAGGAGGTCGTGTCCAGGGGATTTTCGAGGTTTTAGGCTGCTTATAAGGAATTTGACCTCAGAGGGGTTGATAGTTATAGGAGGCAAGGAGAGAGGAATAGGAGAAGAGAGGAATTTTTTAACTTCAGCAGTGAGAGTGGAATGAAGTTCGGGGTGGGGAGTGAATGTTTTGGATAGGTGTTTGGCAAATTCTTCAGCTCTAGTCTCATCTGACGAAGCCCAGGTTCCATCATCGCATCGCAGGGGATGGGATACAGAATGGTATTTAAGGATTTTTCTGGTCAACTTCCAGAGGGAATTGTCATCGGTAGATAGGGAAGAGAGGTAGGAATTATATGATTGGGATCTAAAGGAAGATAGTTCTTTTCTTACCTGTTTGGAATAATAATTGTACAGTTTCCGATCATCAGGATGCCTGGTTGTTAGCCAGATGGTCCTAGATTGGCGTTTGGATTTAATGAGGTCAGTAAGGTTTTGAGGCAGAGGATTCTTTTTAAGGTATTTTTTTTAGGGGATTGCAGTCCAGACTGCTTGTTGGATCAAGGTGGTAAAGGAACTCACTTCATTATCTAGGTCTTGAGGGGTTTTTAGGGATACTCTGAGGTCTATTGCATCTGTTATTGTTTGGCGAAAAAGGTTCCAGTTGACTGGGCCTCTGATGAATGAGGGAGGAGATAACCTGAGGATAGGAGATGCGGAAAGGGTTTGATTTAGCGGACTGTGATCTGAGGAAAGGTTATCGAGTCGTAGAACTGAGTAATTCAGCGGTCCGAGACCTTTGTGAATGAAGAAGTCGAGGATATCAGGATTACGTTTAGGATCGGTTGACCAGTATGTAGGAGTATCAGGGGGAAGTATGTTGGAATTGTGGGAATTAAGTGCAGACAGCAACGATCGCCCGTGGGAATTCGTGGTTCTGGCTCCCCATTGCTGATGTTTGGCGTTAAGGTCTGCACCTATAAGGAAGTCGTGTCCTAGGGAATTAAGAAAGGAAATGAAGTTAGGTTCAGGTATTGCTATTTTAGGTGGAGAGTATGCTGCGACAACTGTAAGAGGAAAAAGTGAAGTTTGGATAGTTATTGCTGAGGTTTGTAGGAAATTGTGAACTGGTAAAGGATACAAGTGATGGGAGAGGGACTGATGGATAATGACAGCAGTGCCAGCATGTGCTGTTCCATCAGGGTGGTCAGTTCGATATATCTTGTAGCCAGGTATGTTGAACTGTCTTTTATTTGTTAGTCGGGTCTCAGTTATTAGGCCTATGTCTATGTTATTGTCCTGTAGAAAAAAGGTTAGTTCGTTGATGTGATTTTGAACACCATTCGCATTCCAAAGGAGAATGGAGAGGGGTTATATTGAGGACATTTAAGGAATTCTTGGCGAAGGGATACGATTGGCTATGACATTTGTAAGTAAAGTAATGAGCGGTGTGATGAGGGATTTGATTTCGGAGAGGAATGATGTAAGGAGGCTGGTAAGGTCATTGGAATCGTTAGGGGGAAGAATGTAGGATATTTGGTGAGGACTGAACTTTTGGGTGTTTTTATGTTCGGGTGGTGAACCATGAGGTAGTGGTTGAGTTTGCGGCAGGGCCTGAGGTTGAGTATACTGTTCTAATTCTCCTAACATTTGAGCATAGGAGACTTCTTTGTTTGCAAATCTTGAGGGTTGCGTTGGTAGTCTGGGAGTCCTGGAAATCTCTTCATGTCTAGGTGCTGTCTGTAATCTTGATTTTAAGATTTTATATGTCTGGCATCCATTGTAATTTGCTGGGTGATCTTTATGGCATAATGCGCACACAGCAGGAGTTTGCTTGGACTTATTGCAATATTCCGACTTATGTTGCTGCCCGCACTTCACGCATCGCGATAAGCGGTGGCAATAGCGTTTAGTATGGGCGCTACAGTTTATAGCGACAAATTTTTTTTAAGGCTTTAAACAGAAAAACATTTACATTTTTATTTTTTTTACATATAAAATTACCGTAAAACAGAAGTACTATGGCAAAAACCTGCCCAGGAGTGTAAGGAACAACTTCTAAAGTTTCATGGCGATCGGAGGAATGGTTTAGTAATACACAAAGGACAAACAGACATTCATTTATATATATATATAGATGAAGCCAACAATGCCCAGATCGCTGGAGCGAAAAATAAGTGATAGAGCGGAGTGATCAGAGCTGTGATATCACAGCGCCTACAGTGAGGTCATTGTTGGAGCACAGTGATTTCACAGCGCCTACAGTGACTGTCACTGTGATTAACAACGCCGATCCAGTCACAGTGACAGAATCACAGCTGGGTCTATATGGCCCCATCACTAACATATACTCTCACCTTTACAATTTATGCTTTAAATTGTAAAATGATTAAAAATAACAAAAAATTTAAAATATGCAATACACAAATTTACAGGTTAAATCATTAATTTAATAACACTTAATAAACTACTTTAACAAATGTTTTCTGCTTCCTTTTTTAGTCTTTATAAGATCACTAGCTAATAACATTCCGAGATACACCACTCTTCTTAGCTGTTTTTTTTTTTAAATGTTTTTCTTCTGTTGCAGTTTTGGAAAACGTTTTTAGAGGAAAATGAAGAATTATTCGTACCACCAGTTGTTACTCCTCTCCTTGTACTTTTCTGATTAAGATCTGGTTCTGAAGAGAACCTTTGGCTGATGACAGATCTGATACTATCTCTTGTAATGCACCTGGAAAGACTGTTTTGAGCTGCAGATGTGACAGATGGTTTTACTGTAAGGGGTTGTACGACGCGAGGAATTATTGTCTTAACTGGTACTGGTCTGGTCTTCTCGGTAGTGCCAGCACGACTTCAGTCGACTTCTTTGTAAACTATTGTAATGGGTCGAAGATATTCCAGCTTCCCCTGAATGGTGAGACTCACTTGCACTAGAGTCAAAGCCCTGTAAAGGTCTCCCCCTCTCAGATGTTCTTAGCATGGAACAGATCTGTGTTTTAGTTTGGCCGACAACTGTCCAACCTAGCCTACTTTCTGTGGCTATTAAATTTTCAGTAATTGGTTCTAACCTTCCTATCAGATTTTGTTCCATGACATCTGCTCCAAGTATCAACTCTACTTCTTGCTTGTCTCTCCCACCATCGACATCGCTCCATGTTATATTCTTACTTTTTAATTAATACCTCTAGGAATTCATCATTTGATCCAGGTATATCACTGCAAATATTTATGTTTTCCAACTTCACTTCACCAGAAAATTTACCTGTTAAACTTTCAAGTTTGACATCGTGCACAACTTGATTTGTTTCGACATCCTCAAAAAGATTATATGAAAGTACTCCTTCCTTTTCTTTCTGTAATTTCTCTATTGAAGAACTGATAGTTGCTGAAATATCATCGCCATGCCAAGTTTTAATTGTATGTCCAACCAAAGTATAAAATTTTTATTTCTATCCACTTTTTCTTATAACTTATGGATCTATCAAATTCATCCTAAAGTTCTTTTTTATCAACTAGTATCAAAGCTCTTACCATTTTCTCAAACTCTAATAGAAATTTTTTGTTAATGTTGTTCCTATTATAAATAAATTAGCTGATTATGTATATGTTATAAATTATTATTATAGGTCTTGCTTCTAGTTCTCTAAATTCCTTTATGAACTCAGGATCATTTTCAGCTATTTTCCTTTCAACCGAAGTAGCTAAAATTGTAAATAAATTTCTCTACTAAGCTTATTCTAATTTGGCAGTTTTCAACTCTTCAGCATCAGCACTCATTATCCTTAATTTCCCACACAAGGGATGCCACTATGTAATATTATAAAATCACTTCAGGAAACAAATGAGACTCTGTTAAACACCTATATACCATCTACACATAAAACACCTTTATTCCTCTACAGAAACATAACAATAACAATCAACAAAGTACTATTACTCCTATGGGTAACCTTACCCAAGCCAACCTGCTTCCCTTATAACAGCTCAGCAGTACTGCCAGATAACATTCATTAACTGTACAAAATGGCTGATTTGGTTAAAGGCTTTACAGTAAACCTCACAAATATTAAGTTGTTTTTTCCTTTATGAATTCATTTATATTTCATGGAATCTGTAAATCTTTTACAGCAAACTTCACAAACATGAGGTTATGTTCAATATTAATTTTGTTTTTGTTTCCTCACTACCGAAGGTAGGAAAGCATTGTATTTTATTTTATTTTCAGACAACGATGTAGATCTTTTGCTAAACAAGCTTCCTCAATCTCTTCCTGTCTTGGGCTATTTTTTTCCATTTATCTATATGCAGTTTTATTTCTTCTTTGTTGATCCTATCTATCCATATCCTATTTATCCTATCTGCTGTTTGGTCTTCCACATGGTCTTTTACCTCCTATTGAGGCAATGTTTCAAACTGTTGAAACATATAAATATTTTATTGCAAACATCACAAAAATAAGGTATTTCTCCAGTATGAATTCTTTTATGGTTTACCAAATTTTTGGACAGTGTAAAGCTTTTATTGAAAACCTCAAAAACATAAGGTGTAACGTTTCTTTAAACGTTAACTTAATGTTAAAATTATAATCAAGAAGGGCTTACCCAGTGAAGGGGGAGTGAGTTATTCCGTAATATTTCTTCTTTATAGGTATTATTTTATAATAATTTATAACATATACATAATCAGCTAATTTATTTATAATAGGAACAACATAAACCAAAATTTCTCACAATATAATCAAAACAACGTTTACAGTCCATATCACAACTCTCGATATCTCTATAACCTTCTTTAAAAAAAAAAAAAAAAAAAAAATCTAATCTAATCACAACACCTGTTATTTTCAAATTCTGTCATTTAACCATTTTGCCAACTCTGACAATCTCCTCAATTCCTGAGGATGGCAAAGGGCATTCTTCTGTAGTGTTTACACTCTCCAGTGAATCGGCTTTCAACTCCTGAATGTGTCTGTTTCCCAACGGTCTTCCAGGCTCATCGACCACCTCATAGACCAGATTGGACAAAACTCTTTTGACGATACCCTTTTCATACTTTGGTGCGAGTTTGGCTGTGTAGTATTTATTCAAGTCCAAGAGGGTGTGCGTTTTAATCCATACTTGTTGACCTTCAACCAACTTGACTGGCCTATAAGATTATAACGTCAAGCAATGTTTTCTTGCGCCTCCCACAACCAACTCTTGACATCTTCCAGGATTAACGTTAGCTTCTCGTCAATCTTATTTATTTCCTTTGATCCATCACAAACCACGTATTGGAAGACGTGACTGAATAACTCGCGTCCAAAGCTAAGAAAGGCTGAAGTGTAGCCTGTAGTGTCGTGAATAGCTGTTCTCAGCGCAAAGCCAAACTCCGCGATATGTCTGTACCATGATCTATGGTTATCTTTGACATAAGATGAAATCATAGCTTTCAGAACCCTGTTTGCCCTCTCAGTAGAGTTAGCCTGGGGATGGTATGCTGGATTATACCGACAATAAGTACCATATTTGTCTAGCATATTCTTAAATTTTTAACTAGTATACTGAGTACCATTATCACAATATAGTACTTAAGGCACTCCAAACATCAGAAACACATCATCTAACACGTATCTTGTTACAGCCTGTGCTGTCGCCTGTCTTAATGGTTAAAGCAGGATAAATTTGGTAAGATAATCAGTTACTACCAACAAATACCTATTCTGTTTCGAGGAAGATGGAAATGGTCCCATAAGATCGGTGGAAACCACTTGCCAGGGTTTTGAAGGAACGGGCGTCATGCCCATTAAGCCAGCAGGAGCTTTCGTTCCGGTTTCATCATTTGACAGGTAGGACATTTTTTAATTAACTTAGCAACATCCCGGATCATGTTTGGCCAGAAATAATATAGAGCAATTCTTTTCCTTGTTTTATTTATCCACATATGTCCTGTAGTCGGGTCTTTGTGGTATTGTTTGAGAATTGCATCTCTTCGGTGCCTCGGTACCACCAGCTACCATTGATTTCGCCAACTTTTAGCGGATTTCTCTCAAACACATATTTGATTAGGCGACCTTCGGTAATACGCCAAGTCAGGAACTCTTCCGGATTTTCCGTTACTTTATGCTTTATGTTTTGGTACCAAGGATAGGTCTCCTCTCCATTAATTACGACTGCTGCTACCGTCGAAATGGGGTCTGCAGATGTGCCATCTACAGCATGAGATAAAGCATCAGCTGCCATATGTTCCTTCCCAGGTCGGTGCTGAATATGATAATCGTAGTTCTGAAGGCGAAGGGCCCACCAAGCGAGTCGACCAGTTGGATCTCATAGACGGTCTAGCCACATAAGAGAATGATCGTCCGTAATCACTGTAAATTTAGTGCCTTCAATATAGGGTCTAAACTTTTCCATTGACCAAATGACTGCTAAGCAATCCAACTCAGTTGCGGAGAGTTTTTGTTCGGCTCGTGTCAGAGCTCTGCTAGCATAAGCAATTAGTTTCTCCCCTTCTTCGAGTTCCTGCGACAAAATTACTCCTAATCCAACAGAAGAGGCATCTGTCTGGTAAAGTGAACGGTTTTGTAACATCTGGGCAGGCTAAAACCGGTGCTTCTACCAATTTCGTTTTAATGTCTAAGAAAGCATCTTCTTGTTCCGGGCCCCAGGTCCACTTCTGCCCTTGCGCAGAAGATGCGTCAGTGGTGCCATCCTCGAAGTGAATTCGCTTCCAGCCAAGTAGCTAGAGCATTGTGAAGGCCGAAGGGCATCCTGTTAAATTGAAACAATCCACGACCAGGTACCGTAAACGCCGTCTTCTCTTTGCTTTCTTCAGACAGGCCAATCTGCCAATATGCTGATTTTAAATCCAGAGTGCTCAGATACTTTGCGTTTCTTAGGTGGTCTAATATCGTTGATAAGTAAGGTAATGGGTATGCATCTTTCTTCGAGACCGCATCCAGGCTTCTTAAATCTACGCAGAACCTTTATGATTTATCCGGTTTTCGGACCATTACATTGGGTGAAGACCAAGGTCTGCTACTTTTCTCGACTATACCCATCGTAATCATCTCATCTAATTCTTTAAGCATTTCTCTGAGAACTGCAGGCGATGCAGTAACGTTGTTTAATTGGTGGATGATCACCAGTATCTATTTTATGAGTATAGTTCTTCACACATCCAATCTTCGGTCCTTCTAGATACAAATACTTACGGAGAACTTCTTGAAGCTGCACGCTTTCGAAATCTCTTAGCGATTGCTCAGAAACTAATACACTTGCTAAATGACAATCACCTGTATGAAGGGGATCTTTGAACGTCCAAATATCATTACTTAAGTCTGGGACGACCATCATTGATTTCCAAAAATCTACTCCAAGAATTAAAGGTATAGTTAGATCAGGAGCCACTAACGTCGTAATTACCCAAACTCTATTTTCTAACTTAAAGGCTATCGTAACTTCTCCAGGTAGGGTATGGTTCTCCAGAATGAATTCTTTTATGTTTAACCAAATCGCTAGATTGTGTGAATCTTTTATTGCAAACCTCACAAACACAAGATTTTTCTCAAGTATGAATTCTTTTATGATTTACCAAATCGCTGGACCGTGTAAATCCTATATTGCAAACCTCACAAACATAAGGTTTTTCTCCAGTATGAATTCTTTTATGTTTTACCAAAGACATGGATTGTGTGAATCCTTTATTGCAAACCTCACAAACATAAGGTTTTTCTCCAGTATGAATTCTTTTATGAATTACCAACTTGTTGGACTGTGCAAATCCTTTATTGCAAACCTCACAAACATAAGGTTTTTCTCCAGTATGAATTCTTTTATGAATTACCAACTTGTTGGACTGTGCAAATCCCTTATTGCAAACCTCACAAACATAAGGTTTTTCTCCAGTATGAATTCCTTTATGTTTTACCAAAGAGCTGGATTGTGTGAATCCTATATTGCAAACCTCACAAACATAAGGTTTTTCTCCAGAATGAATTCTTTTATGTTTTACCAAAGAGCTGGATTGTGTGAATCCTTTATTGCAAACCTCACAAACATAAGGTTTTTCTCCAGAATGAATTCTTTTATGTTTAACCAAATTGCTGGACTCTGCAAATCCTTTATTGCAAACCTCACAAACATAAGGTTTTTCTCCAGTATGAATTCTTTTATGGATTACCAAATCGCTGGACCGTGTAAATCCTATATTGCAAACCTCACAAACATAAGACTTTTCTCCAGTATGAATTCTTTTATGGGTTACCAAATTGCTGGACCGTGTAAATCCTATATTGCAAACCTCACAAATATAAGGTTTTTCTCCAGTATGAATTCTTTTATGAATTACCAACTTGTTGGACTGTGCAAATCCTTTATTGCAAACCTCACAAACATAAGGTTTTTCTCCAGTATGAATTCTTTTATGAATTACCAACTTGTTGGACTGTGCAAATCCCTTATTGCAAACCTCACAAACATAAGGTTTTTCTCCAGTATGAATTCTTTTATGAATTACCAACTTGTTGGACTGTGCAAATCCTATATTGCAAACCTCACAAACATAAGGTTTTTCTCCAGTATGAATTCTTTTATGAATTACCAACTTGTTGGACTGTGCAAATCCTTTATTGCAAACCTCACAAACATAAGGTTTTCTCCAGTATGAACTCTTTTATGGATTACCAAATCGCTGGACCGTGTAAATCCTATATTGCAAACCTCACAAACATAAGGCTTTTCTCCAGTATGAATTCTTTTATGGATTACCAACTTGTTGGACTGTGTAAATCCTTTATTGCAAACCTCACAAACATAAGGTTTTTCTCCAGTATAAATTCTTTTATGTTCTACCAAAGAGCTGGATTGTGCAAATCCTTTATTGCAAACCTCACAAACATAAGGCTTTTCTCCAGTATGAATTCTTTTATGGGTTACCAAATTGCTGGACCGTGTAAATCCTATATTGCAAACCTCACAAACATAAGGTTTTTCTCCAGTATGAATTCCTTTATGTTTTACCAAAGAGCTGGATTGTGTGAATCCTATATTGCAAACCTCACAAACATAAGGTTTTTCTCCAGAATGAATTCTTTTATGTTTTACCAAAGAGCTGGATTGTGTGAATCCTTTATTGCAAACCTCACAAACATAAGGTTTTTCTCCAGAATGAATTCTTTTATGTTTAACCAAATTGCTGGACTCTGCAAATCCTTTATTGCAAACCTCACAAACATAAGGTTTTTCTCCAGTATGAATTCTTTTATGGATTACCAAATCGCTGGACCGTGTAAATCCTATATTGCAAACCTCACAAACATAAGACTTTTCTCCAGTATGAATTCTTTTATGGGTTACCAAATTGCTGGACCGTGTAAATCCTATATTGCAAACCTCACAAATATAAGGTTTTTCTCCAGTATGAATTCTTTTATGAATTACCAACTTGTTGGACTGTGCAAATCCTTTATTGCAAACCTCACAAACATAAGGTTTTTCTCCAGTATGAATTCTTTTATGAATTACCAACTTGTTGGACTGTGCAAATCCCTTATTGCAAACCTCACAAACATAAGGTTTTTCTCCAGTATGAATTCTTTTATGAATTACCAACTTGTTGGACTGTGCAAATCCTATATTGCAAACCTCACAAACATAAGGTTTTTCTCCAGTATGAATTCTTTTATGAATTACCAACTTGTTGGACTGTGCAAATCCTTTATTGCAAACCTCACAAACATAAGGTTTTCTCCAGTATGAACTCTTTTATGGATTACCAAATCGCTGGACCGTGTAAATCCTATATTGCAAACCTCACAAACATAAGGCTTTTCTCCAGTATGAATTCTTTTATGGATTACCAACTTGTTGGACTGTGTAAATCCTTTATTGCAAACCTCACAAACATAAGGTTTTTCTCCAGTATGAATTCTTTTATGTTCTACCAAAGAGCTGGATTGTGCAAATCCTTTATTGCAAACCTCACAAACATAAGGCTTTTCTCCAGTATGAATTCTTTTATGGGTTACCAAATTGCTGGACCGTGTAAATCCTATATTGCAAACCTCACAAACATAAGGTTTTTCTCCAGTATGAATTCCTTTATGTTTTACCAAAGAGCTGGATTGTGTGAATCCTATATTGCAAACCTCACAAACATAAGGTTTTTCTCCAGAATGAATTCTTTTATGTTTTACCAAAGAGCTGGATTGTGTGAATCCTTTATTGCAAACCTCACAAACATAAGGTTTTTCTCCAGAATGAATTCTTTTATGTTTAACCAAATTGCTGGACTCTGCAAATCCTTTATTGCAAACCTCACAAACATAAGGTTTTTCTCCAGTATGAATTCTTTTATGGATTACCAAATCGCTGGACCGTGTAAATCCTATATTGCAAACCTCACAAACATAAGACTTTTCTCCAGTATGAATTCTTTTATGAATTACCAACTTGTTGGACTGTGCAAATCCTTTATTGCAAACCTCACAAACATAAGGTTTTTCTCCAGTATGAACTCTTTTATGGATTACCAAATCGCTGGACCGTGTAAATCCTATATTGCAAACCTCACAAACATAAGGCTTTTCTCCAGTATGAATTCTTTTATGGATTACCAACTTGTTGGACTGTGTAAATCCTTTATTGCAAACCTCACAAACATAAGGTTTTTCTCCAGTATGAATTCTTTTATGTTCTACCAAAGAGCTGGATTGTGCAAATCCTTTATTGCAAACCTCACAAACATAAGGCTTTTCTCCAGTATGAATTCTTTTATGGGTTACCAAATTGCTGGACCGTGTAAATCCTATATTGCAAACCTCACAAACATAAGGTTTTTCTCCAGTATGAATTCCTTTATGTTTTACCAAAGAGCTGGATTGTGTGAATCCTATATTGCAAACCTCACAAACATAAGGTTTTTCTCCAGAATGAATTCTTTTATGTTTTACCAAAGAGCTGGATTGTGTGAATCCTTTATTGCAAACCTCACAAACATAAGGTTTTTCTCCAGAATGAATTCTTTTATGTTTAACCAAATTGCTGGACTCTGCAAATCCTTTATTGCAAACCTCACAAACATAAGGTTTTTCTCCAGTATGAATTCTTTTATGGATTACCAAATCGCTGGACCGTGTAAATCCTATATTGCAAACCTCACAAACATAAGACTTTTCTCCAGTATGAATTCTTTTATGGGTTACCAAATTGCTGGACCGTGTAAATCCTATATTGCAAACCTCACAAATATAAGGTTTTTCTCCAGTATGAATTCTTTTATGAATTACCAACTTGTTGGACTGTGCAAATCCTTTATTGCAAACCTCACAAACATAAGGTTTTTCTCCAGTATGAATTCTTTTATGAATTACCAACTTGTTGGACTGTGCAAATCCCTTATTGCAAACCTCACAAACATAAGGTTTTTCTCCAGTATGAATTCTTTTATGAATTACCAACTTGTTGGACTGTGCAAATCCTATATTGCAAACCTCACAAACATAAGGTTTTTCTCCAGTATGAATTCTTTTATGAATTACCAACTTGTTGGACTGTGCAAATCCTTTATTGCAAACCTCACAAATATAAGGTTTTCTCCAGTATGAACTCTTTTATGGATTACCAAATCGCTGGACCGTGTAAATCCTATATTGCAAACCTCACAAACATAAGGCTTTTCTCCAGTATGAATTCTTTTATGGATTACCAACTTGTTGGACTGTGTAAATCCTTTATTGCAAACCTCACAAACATAAGGTTTTTCTCCAGTATAAATTCTTTTATGTTCTACCAAAGAGCTGGATTGTGCAAATCCTTTATTGCAAACCTCACAAACATAAGGCTTTTCTCCAGTATGAATTCTTTTATGGGTTACCAAATTGCTGGACCGTGTAAATCCTATATTGCAAACCTCACAAACATAAGGTTTTTCTCCAGTATGAATTCCTTTATGTTTTACCAAAGAGCTGGATTGTGTGAATCCTATATTGCAAACCTCACAAACATAAGGTTTTTCTCCAGAATGAATTCTTTTATGTTTTACCAAAGAGCTGGATTGTGTGAATCCTTTATTGCAAACCTCACAAACATAAGGTTTTTCTCCAGAATGAATTCTTTTATGTTTAACCAAATTGCTGGACTCTGCAAATCCTTTATTGCAAACCTCACAAACATAAGGTTTTTCTCCAGTATGAATTCTTTTATGGATTACCAAATCGCTGGACCGTGTAAATCCTATATTGCAAACCTCACAAACATAAGACTTTTCTCCAGTATGAATTCTTTTATGGGTTACCAAATTGCTGGACCGTGTAAATCCTATATTGCAAACCTCACAAATATAAGGTTTTTCTCCAGTATGAATTCTTTTATGAATTACCAACTTGTTGGACTGTGCAAATCCTTTATTGCAAACCTCACAAACATAAGGTTTTTCTCCAGTATGAATTCTTTTATGAATTACCAACTTGTTGGACTGTGCAAATCCCTTATTGCAAACCTCACAAACATAAGGTTTTTCTCCAGTATGAATTCTTTTATGAATTACCAACTTGTTGGACTGTGCAAATCCTATATTGCAAACCTCACAAACATAAGGTTTTTCTCCAGTATGAATTCTTTTATGAATTACCAACTTGTTGGACTGTGCAAATCCTTTATTGCAAACCTCACAAACATAAGGTTTTCTCCAGTATGAACTCTTTTATGGATTACCAAATCGCTGGACCGTGTAAATCCTATATTGCAAACCTCACAAACATAAGGCTTTTCTCCAGTATGAATTCTTTTATGGATTACCAACTTGTTGGACTGTGTAAATCCTTTATTGCAAACCTCACAAACATAAGGTTTTTCTCCAGTATAAATTCTTTTATGTTCTACCAAAGAGCTGGATTGTGCAAATCCTTTATTGCAAACCTCACAAACATAAGGCTTTTCTCCAGTATGAATTCTTTTATGGGTTACCAAATTGCTGGACCGTGTAAATCCTATATTGCAAACCTCACAAACATAAGGTTTTTCTCCAGTATGAATTCCTTTATGTTTTACCAAAGAGCTGGATTGTGTGAATCCTATATTGCAAACCTCACAAACATAAGGTTTTTCTCCAGAATGAATTCTTTTATGTTTTACCAAAGAGCTGGATTGTGTGAATCCTTTATTGCAAACCTCACAAACATAAGGTTTTTCTCCAGAATGAATTCTTTTATGTTTAACCAAATTGCTGGACTCTGCAAATCCTTTATTGCAAACCTCACAAACATAAGGTTTTTCTCCAGTATGAATTCTTTTATGGATTACCAAATCGCTGGACCGTGTAAATCCTATATTGCAAACCTCACAAACATAAGGCTTTTCTCCAGTATGAATTCTTTTATGGGTTACCAAATTGCTGGACCGTGTAAATCCTATATTGCAAACCTCACAAACATAAGGTTTTTCTCCAGTATGAATTCTTTTATGAATTACCAACTTGTTGGACTGTGCAAATCCTTTATTGCAAACCTCACAAACATAAGGTTTTTCTCCAGTATGAATTCTTTTATGAATTACCAACTTGTTGGACTGTGCAAATCCCTTATTGCAAACCTCACAAACATAAGGTTTTTCTCCAGTATGAATTCTTTTATGAATTACCAACTTGTTGGACTGTGCAAATCCTATATTGCAAACCTCACAAACATAAGGTTTTTCTCCAGTATGAATTCTTTTATGAATTACCAACTTGTTGGACTGTGCAAATCCTTTATTGCAAACCTCACAAACATAAGGTTTTCTCCAGTATGAACTCTTTTATGGGTTACCAAATCGCTGGACCGTGTAAATCCTATATTGCAAACCTCACAAACATAATGCTTTTCTCCAGTATGAATTCCTTTATGTTTTACCAAAGAGATGGATTGTGTGAATCCTTTATTGCAAACCTCACAAACATAAGGTTTTTCTCCAGTATGACTTATTTGATATTTTACCAAATCGCTGGACTGTGTAAATCCATTATTGCAAACCTGACAAACATAATGCTTTTCTCCAGTATGAATTCTTTTATGGATTACCAACTTGTTGGACTGTGTAAATCCTTTATTGCAAACCTCACAAACATAAGGTTTTTCTCCAGAATGAATTCTTTTATGGGTTACCAAATTGCTGGACCGTGTAAATCCTATATTGCAAACCTCACAAACATAAGGTTTTTCTCCAGTATGAATTCGTTTATGGATTACCAAATTGCTGGACCGTGTAAATCCTATATTGCAAACCTCACAAACACAAGATTTTTCTCAAGTATGAATTCTTTTATGTTTTACCAAAGAGCTGGATTGTGTGAATCCTATATTGCAAACCTCACAAACATAAGGTTTTTCTCCAGAATGAATTCTTTTATGAATTACCAAAGAGCTGGATTGTGTGAATCCTTTATTGCAAACCTCACAAACATAAGTTTTTGCTCCAGAATGAATTCTTTTATGTTTAACCAAATTGCTGGACTCTGCAAATCCTTTATTGCAAACCTCACAAACATAAGGTTTTTCTCCAGTATGAATTCTTTTATGGATTACCAAATCGCTGGACCGTGTAAATCCTTAATTGCAAACCTCACAAACATAAGGCTTTTCTCCAGTATGAATTCTTTTATGGGTTACCAAATTGCTGGACCGTGTAAATCCTATATTGCAAACCTCACAAACATAAGGTTTTTCTCCAGTATGAATTCTTTTATGAATTACCAACTTGTTGGACTGTGCAAATCCCTTATTGCAAACCTCACAAACATAAGGTTTTTCTCCAGTATGAATTCTTTTATGAATTACCAACTTGTTGGACTGTGCAAATCCCTTATTGCAAACCTCACAAACATAAGGTTTTTCTCCAGTATGAATTCTTTTATGAATTACCAACTTGTTGGACTGTGCAAATCCTTTATTGCAAACCTCACAAACATAAGGCTTTTCTCCAGTATGAATTCTTTTATGAATTACCAACTTGTTGGACTGCGCAAATCCTTTATTGCAAACCTCACAAACATAGGGCTTTTCTCCAGTATGAATTCTTTTATGAATTACCAACTTGTTGGACTGTGCAAATCCTTTATTGCAAACCTCACAAACATAAGGCTTTTCTCCAGTATGAATTCTTTTATGGGTTACCAAATTGCTGGACCATGTAAATCCTATATTGCAAACCTCACAAACATAAGGTTTTGCTCCAGAATGAATTCTTTTATGTTTAACCAAATTGCTGGACTCTGCAAATCCTATATTGCAAACCTCACAAACATAAGGCTTTTCTCCAGTATGAATTCTTTTATGGGTTACCAAATTGCTGGACCGTGTAAATCCTATATTGCAAACCTCACAAACATAAGGTTTTTCTCCAGTATGAATTCTTTTATGAATTACCAACTTGTTGGACTGTGCAAATCCTTTATTGCAAACCTCACAAACATAAGGTTTTTCTCCAGTATGAATTCTTTTATGAATTACCAACTTGTTGGACCGTGTAAATCCTATATTGCAAACCTCACAAACATAAGGTTTTTCTCCAGAATGAATTCTTTTATGTTTAACCAAATTGCTGGATTGTGTAAAACTTTCATTGGTAATGTCATAAACATAAGGGTTTTGTTCTATATGAATTTTTTGATGTCTTTTCAAATGACTGGAATCTGTAAATTCTTCATTGTAGACCTCGTCAACAAAAACATTTTCTTTTGTATGATTTTTTTCATGTTCTTTTAATTCACAAATGTTAATAGATTGCTTGTTAGAATATTTATATTTTACTATGTTTTTGGTACCTTCTCCCTCAGATACTTGATTTTCTGCGTTATTTGTACAATAGCCACTGGAAGAATGATGTTCGATTTCATTTGATGTGATATCATTCGTTTTGCTTAGTTTATTGATGATCGTTTTTTGTTTGTCTTTGTGATTTATTTTCCCACTGTCAATTTTGTTTTTTGATAACTTATTAAAATTATGTTCCATAGAAATCTTTTTTAGAGAAATTGTTAAAGAACCCTCCTTAGTTTCAGCTTTACCTTTTTTTGTTGTATTAATTATTTTATTACATATTTTGCTATGCCTTCTTAGTAGTCTTAAATGTACATATAGCATTCCGCATCTGTCGCAAGTTACCACAATACCTGAAATCAATTAGATGATTTTATAGATGTTGATTACAGTCTTTTGTTACTTTATATATAATTTGAAATATGATAGTTACTATTGACATGAGCATTTTAAATCAGTAAAACAAATATGGCTAGCATTTAAAACAATAAATTTATTAATCAGTAATTTTAACAGACATTCATGTACTGTATGACTATGAGTAATATGAAGGATTAACATTAAGTCAAGGTAAAATTAAAATTTATAATATTAAGTAATATGTGTATAAAATAAAACTAATGCAAATTGTTACATAATGGTTTTTTATTTTCAAAATCTAACTCAACTTTCCATGTCGCATATAAGATAAGGTTACGGATGTGGGGTCATCAAACTTTTTTTGCTGATATTAGGTAAAAAAAAAAAATGTGTAAAAAAAAGATATAATTTTAAATAAAAGTTATTTTATTAATTTTTTTTCTTTCTTTACTTCAATTTTCTCTTCTCTTCTTTAGCTTCTCCCTTTCGTGCCTCTCAGCATAAGAGGGTGAGCAGCCATGAACTCCACTCTTCTCTGTTCTATGCTCGACGGAGATCTTTGCCTCTCCCTTTGAAGTCTATTGATGTACTCCAGATATGACATTCTTGGGTGTCCTCGAGGTCTTTTGCCAACTGGAGTGTAGCTCATCGTCTTGAATGGGTCCCTATGTTCCTCAATCTTAAACACATGGCCAAACCATTTCAATTAGTGAATTTGCAGAACCTCCCTTCAATGAGGTGAACCCCAGCTCCTGACGTATACTTTCGTTTTGAACCCGGCCCCTCCTAGTCTTACCGACTGTTCTTCGCAGATATTTCATTTCAGCAGCAGTGACTCTTCTCTCTTGCCTGTCTATTCAGCTTTCAGTTCTGTATAGAATTATTGGCAGGTACAGGTACAGATTTAAATACATGGAGCTTGACGTTCTTGTCTACCTCTCGCTTTCCTACAACAGTGTTGCATATCTGGTAGTAGACAGCATTTGCTTTGCTTATTCTACTGGATATTTCTGAGTCCAATTTCCTCGATCATTCTATGACAGTTCCTAATTGCTCTCAATTGCAGTGTACATACGTATCTTCATTTTGCCTTCCTACTTGTAGTACTTTACTTTTGCTGGTATTGATCTGCATTCCTATCTGGTAGAATTCCTCATACCATTCAATCTCTTGCTGCTGCTGCTGCAACTTTTCAGCCGAATCAGCGAAAAGGACAACATCATTGGCATATAGCAGAAGTTGCATCACCACCAGACGTAGTTTTCTTCTCTCCAGGAACGTCCTTTCTGTTCTTCTTTTACAGATGGCCGCCACCTCATCCATATAAATTAGAAATAGTAATAGGCTTAAACTATCTCCTTGTTTGAAGCCCCTTACCATGCCCCTTACCATGTCAAAACAACCGGACTCCAATCCGTTCAGCCTCCACTAAGCTCCTTGGGACGTTTTTAGCTCTAAGAGCCTCCCATATTTTGTGGCTGGTAACTGTGTCAAAGCTGCTTTCAGATCAAGGAAAGTAAATGTTTTATCCAGGTTCCAAGATTTTTTTTCATTTCTCCATTTCTTATGGAGAATATATGATCCTAAGTTTGGTCTGAACCTAGCTTGCTCTTCCCCAATAAGTTGTTTGACTAAGGGCCTTGTTTGCTTGTCAACATTTGTTCGGTGCCAATTGTAAATAAATTGTTCTGGTGTAATTTAATTATGCAATTCAAGTAGACTTTTTGCATCACTAGTGATAGTCTTTCCACTGACATCATCTTTTTAGGAATTCCCAGTTAGGTAATCCTGATAACATGTCCAGCTCATCAAACGCTTCCTCCATGGGGCTTAAACTACAAATGGTCTACAGATTGTATGTTACAACAGTTAGACCGATGCTTTTATACCCACCTATGGTCTGATGGTACACAGCAAAAATTGACTGCAACAGTATACAGCTTGAAAAACTACAAAGATTGGCCTGTTTAATGATAACAAGTGATATGAAAAGTGCTATGGATGAATAACAAGGAGAGGTCTCAGACACTCCTCCCATAACACCTGAAACAATTTGTGGTATTTCCTAATATCTTGCACCTTTTCGTTCAGCGGCAATTGTAAATAATTTGTTCGGCGCCAATTGTAAATAATTTGTTCGGTGGAAATTGTAAATAACTTGTTCGGCGGCAATTGTAAATAACCTGTTCGGCGGCAATTGTAAATAGCCTTCCATTTTGTCGAAGATCTTGGTTATTTACACTCATTAATTTTAATTTTTAAGCTAAACCCCGGCACTGGATATAGACTTTTTGAGGGTTTTTACTGTTGCTGGAAATTCGGGAACCTAATGCTTTTGTGACAAGAAATAATAAGAATATATATTGAAGGTTACGTTTCCTTTGAAAAGTAAACAAAAGAATTTCTGAAACAAATTATATTTGTTTTAAACAATAATTATTTCTCAGGTTGGGTTGAGACAACAAACATACATCCTCTATTATGCAATATAAAAGCATACATTATTTGAACACAACATTAATAAATTTCCATTGTTTGTCAGGGTCTACTGTTGGCGCGCTTTCGAACTGTCACTATTTAAATAGCATTTCCAAGTCAATGTCAACCTTTTCCAAGTCAAAGTCAACCTTTTCCAAGTCAAATTCAACCTTTTCCAAATCAAATTAAACTTTTTCCAAGTCAAATTCAACCTTTTCTATTTCAAATTGAACCTTTTCCATTTCAAATTCAACCTTTTTTTATTTATTGAATTATTATTAATTTTTCGATGTGTTGGTCTATAAAAGATTGAATTTGAAATGGAAAAGGTTGAATTTGACTTGGAAATGCTATATATCACTCGTATAATGCTATATATCACCCTGTTCTGCAGTGCATCTTCTTCTATATTGTTGTCTTCAACTTCTAAAATCTTCTATTTTCCTTTGTTGACACTCACTATTTGTTGGTCATATTTTCTTCTCTCGATCCTCTTTACTAACCGGCTGGCTACCTTCTGTTTTTACATATGGAACTTGCTTCCCCTTCCATCTATCATTGTCCATTTTTGACAGTAGCTAGTGACATCACTGCCTTTGCGCCATTATTTAAAATCACTATGCAATGTTTACATTACAATATATTTATGAAATGCAGGACTGAGTAAATATGCTTTGGATGAATTGACTAACCTGGTTTGTTATTCTTCAATTGCGAGGCATATAGGACAACTAAATAAAAGCACTATTAACTCCTGTAGAACAAAATAATTTATTTCCACAACTGTAATAAATTAATCTATCTAAGTCTTATAACTGTAGGGTAGATCTTCTTAATCTTCAGTGGAGTGGGGTTCTCTTCTCTGGTAATCTCCTTCCTTCTTCCTGCTCCTGCCTCAAGTATCCTTTGTCCCACCTCTGTCCGTCAACAGGCAGCACTTTTCCAGGCTTCTTCCATTCCCTTGTTCCGTATCTTTTTTGTCGATTGTTTAAACATTTGATACTGTTTAACAAACAACTTGTCCACTGTAAAATTGAGTCCAATTCATAGTGCAACCACCATATTCCTATGCATCCCTTCTGATTCACTCACTCAATGTCACATAAAGGAGTAAATACTGGAGGACATCTACTACATATTCCCACCGTTAAATTTTTTGTTCGAGTGAGAACAACAAAATTTAAGAAAAACAGCCGTGATGAAATGAACTTCTTGTGTGTAATGGAAATTTGAAATTTTAATGTGCCTACTTAAAAATCATTCCTAAATGCACTCATGTACCGGCAACAAAAAAATTATTTAAATGAATATATACGAAATCACGCTACATACAAAATACACGACATATACGACAAAATACATTTCTATTAGGCATAAGAGAAAATTACTGCAACATCTAAATCCCATTATCGCTAGTTAAATGGGAATATAAAATTATTTGTAAAAAAATGGATTATATGTAGCATGGAAATAAATTTATGAGTAATCCCTATAATTAAACCAGTTTGTTTATTATTATTATTATTTATTTATTTTATATCCATAAGAGGAAGCTCGTGTTTGCAACCATAAATTTCCAAAAATATTATTTTAGTATTCTCCTAACCTTGGTCTATAGCACCAAATTTTTGTTTTATCCGGTATGGTCCCTTATCAGCTTTAATTTCTTCTGAATCCCTGATGTCTATAACTTTCTACTTAGCTTTAGAAGGCCTATCATTAGTTGTGATGTGGGTTAATGTTTCTCCTTTTTCAGCTTCACTTACAATGTCAACATCAGTCTCTTCTACTACTGGCAAATCATAGTTGATGTTGTCAGATCTAGACTCATTTTCCTTGAGTATTTCTTTTTTTCAGTAAGGTTCTTCTCTTTCTTAGCTCCGGATGGCTCTCTTTCATTGACTATTTCGACCATGCATCCTTCTGAAATAACAGTATCCCCACAATCCTTTCCATCATCAGTGGTTTCCTTTATTTTTTCATTAGTACGACTTCCATCTAAATGTTCATTATCATAGACTACAATGTTTTCAGTACTTTGTACATTTGTAGTATCCTCACCATATTTAGTTTCCATAGCACTTCCATCATAATTACTTCCAAGTGTTTCCCCATCTTGAATAGCTAAGCTAGTGACATCTTCAGACTTGGTTCCTTGTTTATTAACGGTTTCATTAAAAAGGGCTGTTTGACACCTTAATTTTTTTTTAAATTCATTTTTCATTACTTTGTCGTTTTTATTTATGGAATTTTTAAGTTCTTGGTTTGACTTTGTGACTGTTTCCTCTAGTTTATCAAGTCGTTCATTTAAGTTTTGCACCATTTCTTTTCCTTGATCTTGGAAATCCAATCTTAATTCCTGTTTGAACGATGCGAATGCAGCCAAAATGGTCGCCACATCAAAATTTGGCTGAGCTGTTGCTTGCTCATTTGTTTGCGGTAGGTACCGCCCTGTGATCTCATCCATGTTTGTTTGTTGAGAGATCTCCATCTCCCTTTACAATTTCACTAATGACAGGACTATTTTGCATTATTAATTGCTGTGCAAAACTGAAATATAAAAAATTCAAAAATGTTCGGAAAACGATTACGCATCTTTTCGAAACCTACTTACTTACTTCCGTGGCTCTACAGATCTTGTTGGGCCTTGGCCTCCACAACAACGCCTCTCTAATGTTATCTATCAGGTGCGGCTTCTCCATTGTCCAATTCCCATCTTCTGCAAATCGTCCTCTACATCATCAATCCATTTAAGTCTGGGCCTTCCTCTCCATTTTTTGCCTCCTGGTTTACCGTACAATACTCTCATCTTATACGGGTTGATGTAACGTAAGTGACAATGACTGGTTTTTTATACAGGTCTTTGAGTTCTCTATTATTTCTTATTTTCCATTGGCCATTTATATATATCGGCTCAAAAATTTGCCTTATAAATACAAATAGTGTATTTACTTATAAATAAAAATAGCTGCAGTAAAATATAAAAAATTATTACAGCCTCCATCATCATTTCCAGAGTCTCAGCATACACTAGCCTTAGTTAAAAGTCTGTTAGTTTGTTTCCTATAAAGTGCCTTTATTAGTATTGAAAACATTTTACTTTCATATGAAAAAAAAAAAACCTGTACCACTACAACCTATGAAGGGTCTGGGGTTCAGTACTATTTAGGGAAAGTACTGTTTCTAGGTCAATGGTTGTACAAGGAGGTGATTTGACCGAGATCATGCTCAACACCCAGGTTTTCCCCCTTAATCAATTATTTAATTAAGGGTACCCACTTTATAGAGGCTGGGTGTGCCCCAGGAGGGACTCTCACAACTCAGGGTCGCCCCACTGCCAATGAACTAGATAAATAAATTTTCTGCCATGAGCTGGGGTTGGAACCTGGGACCTTTGCATTGGTAGCTCAGTGCCCTACCACTGAGCTACCCCACTCCCTTACTTTCATATGACAATGTATAATTTTGTAAATTAATACATTAACAATCAACTTTGAAACTGAACGTAAGTAAGGTGAGTAATCATTTATTTATAACAATAAAGTGAATAGTGTAAACAGACATCAGTTAGTGATAAATAACTGGCCAGCTGTTATTGTTTACTTAATCAGTCTGTGTCACTCAGTTCTCTTTACTTACACATGAGCATATACGTACTCAAAAAAAGATTTTTTTTTTTTATCTATTTTTACATTTGCTTGCAATTCACTTAGTATGACTGCAATTCACTTAGTATGAATGCAATTCACTCAGTTCTCTTTACTTACACATGAGCATATACGTACTCAAAAAAGATTTTTTTTTTTATCTATTTTTACATTTGCTTGCAATTCACTTAGTATGAAATGCAATATTTTAATATGGTCATTCTTGATCAAAGGAAATATAAAAGGTCTAGGACTCTTGATACATCAAGTAGTTCTCCAATCAAGCAAAGGACTAGACACTCAAAAAGAAATAACATACCAGGGAGCTCAGTAGACGAAGTTGAACATCAAATAGGCACTTAAACTCAAGTTATGGCTGAAAAATCGATCCTTTTTCACACCTAATCCATTTTAAACACCAGTAAACACACAGACAGAACTAATGGAAGCAGCAACACCCATCCCCAGTGAACCCAAGCCCCCACCAAAGGAATATAAAAAATTTCTAGTTTATAACATTAAAATATTGTTTTTCTAGCAGCAGTGTATTGTTACGCAAAAACACTTAACATCATACTGCTGCTAAAACCTGTATTGCCTATCAGGCACGGCAGGGATGTAAATAAATAAATTTAAAAAAATATTTATCTGACTCTAAGGTGGATTATCATACATATCTGCTGTGACAAGAGAGAGAGCGCTCAGAGTCATGATCAGAAGACTGCACCCATCAACACCACTAGATGCTATAAAAAAAGAATTAACTGGCATGGGATTACATGTTTGCCAAATAGTGAATATATATAAAGAGGCCAGAGAACAGACTGGAAGAAAAAGTAAAATACTCCACCCACCACTAACAGATCCAGGATTTAATTTTGGGGGTGGGCTTCAGCCCAAAAGCTTAATTTTTTTATATATAACGATAATTAGTTTGGTAAATAAAAAAAATACTAACTACATATATGAAATGGTGTTTAAGTGATTCTTGAAGTCCTATTAAATGTAATTAAATGAAAAATAATACTTAAAGAAATATTTTTAAAAATATTTTTTACTATAAAACATGGTTACATTTTACTATTTTGGAGGAGGGGGGGGGGACTCCAGCCCGTAAGTCCACCTGTGCCTCCCACTATTCTTTTTTAACTTTTAAGCAGCGTCTGGGATTGAAGATATTGCTTGATTGGAGAACTCCTTGATGTATCAAGAGTCCTAGACCTTTTATTTTTCCTTTGATCAACATCACCATATTAAAATATTGCATTTCATACTAAGTGAATTGCAAGCAAATGTAAAAATAGATAAAAAAAAAATCTTTTTTGAGTACGTATATGCTCATGTGTAAGTAAAGAGAACTGAGTGAATTGCATTCATAACGAAGAACAGAATGGAAGGTCAAGGATTAACAAATGATAGAGGAGCTCAAAACAGCATTTATGTACTGGCTCAGGTCTTAGGTGGTAGGAACACATAACATACCATTAAAAAGTTGGTACTATGTTAAAATTAACAGCAATGACGATTACACCATAAAATAGAATAAGGTACTGCAACTTTGTTACAAAAGTTTTGCGTTTATATCATTCATTTTTATTTAATTAGGATGAATCATTCTCTACTTTCCATACAACCCTTTTGGAAGGATTCCTATATTGGGTCTTCCATTTAATCGTTTACCAGAAGCAGTAACAACCAATATGTTTAATAAAATAAATGTAAAGCAATTTAAAAATTCTACGACTTAAGAACAAAAACACTCACCATCTCTAGCAACTTCTAACTTAGTATTCTTCAGCCTTTCAGGATTAATTCCCATTTTTTCTACGTCTTCTTTGGTGTAGAACATAAGAATTTCAGTGGCTAATGCTATTTTTTTGCACACTCGATAATAAACTTGCCCCTTATGTTTAAACCATACAACATTCCTCTCTTCTTCAAATCTCGCACAATTTATAAGAGTATTCCAAGTTCTTTTAATTATAGCAAAGTCCTTCAATAGATAGTTTAGCTTGTCTTGTACTGTTTGCTAAAATAGAGAACAGATATTTAAAATCTTTAAACCTAGACAGCGTTAACAGACAATTTTTATTTTACATTTACATATTAAAGGTACCCCCATATCAGACTGAAACGACTTGAAACTGCCCGACGTTTTCAACTATTGCAGCACTTACTAGACAAACGCTCTAAGCTCACAATCAATTACAAACGACTCATATATATGACAATAATAAGACCTATTTGGACTTACGGAATTGAGCTTTGGGGCTCCACTAAACTATCGAATTCCTCTCATATCCAATCCTTACAATCCAAAATCCTTCATAAAATCCTCAACGCTCCTTACTTTGTCACAAATAAAATCATCCATAAAGACCTTAATGTTCCATATGTTTCCGATTTGGCCCAATCCAGATATCTATCCTTCCATAACAAACTGCAGAACCATCCGAATCCTCTCGTTTCAAACCTTGCTTCCTCCTCGATCCCTGATAATCCTCCGAGGAGTCTGAAAAGAAGATATCCTCGGGACCTTCTAATATAGAACTTTAATTTGAGTTCTTCTAATGGGTAGTTTCTCTTCATGTTGTACATGTCATGTTACCAATGTCACATTTACTTATTGTATTTTCCATGTAATACAGTTGTAAATCTCAATAAAATAAAATTTAAAAAAAAAACATATTAAAGGCAAATTTAATTATAATTTTTTCATATTTATTTTCATAACTACCTTCAGCATTGACTATATGTTAGTCAATACCTCATAAGAAGAAAATGAAGTTAATTATTATCATTATTATAGATCTTCCTTTTTTAAAAGTTAAAAAAATAATATTGTCACAAATTAAAATTTACTGTTATATATTTTTCTTTGGCTGGAAGGACAGAACTTCATTCAGACTGATCCTCTACAGCTTCTATCCAATGTCTCACATTTAGTGACCTTGTATATTATTGAATAATACTATTTTTAATAGTAACACAAGGAAATAATTATGTCCAGTCATTATCTAGCTCAAATCTAGCTGGTAAAGTAGAGAAGAAAATTTCATACCCATCAATTTATTTGAAACAATTAGCACTGAACATAATAACGGAACGTTACCTTGATTATCTACAAGTTTATACAGACGCACCAAAAACAAGTAACCGAACTTGTGTAGCTGTGTATGATTCCCAAAAGAAGCAGAAATTTTCATTATCAATACCAGTTGATTTCAGTATTTTCAGTGCCGAACTATATGCCATTCATAACGCCATAATATACAACGAAAAGACATATATCAACCAAAAAATAGTTATTCTGATAGACTCAGCAACTGCATGTAAACACCTAAAATTAATCTATCAAAACAAAGCACTGACACACATTTCCTTAAAAATCATATCACTAATATACAACGCCAGTAACGATTACTTTTTCCAGTGGGTGCCGGGACATGTAGGAATATCAGAAAATGAAATGGAAGACAAAGCAGTAAATCAAAACCAACTACATCCAATAAATGCTAAGGTTCCTTTACTGGATTTGAAGAGTTGTGTGAGGGAAAATAATGAAAGACTGGCAGCATTTCCAAGACTGGGAATGTGCCTCGAAGGTTAAGGACCATCATACAGTTCAACAGAAGATAACACTGGCTCCATGATTTGTGACTTTTAAATCTTATCTCGACCGCTCCAGCTTAATAAATATCTACATCTAATGAGTATAGCTAAGAGCGGTCACTGTCCAACATTCCAATGCTTAGCGGATCCAAGACGCATTGCCTTGCGACAAAAGGTTCGAGAAGTGAAGAAGAAATAATTTAGGATCTCAAACTACGAATGATGGAGCTAACTTTCTTCGGTCGATGAATAAAGATAACGCCCTTGGTTTGATAAAGTTTTTGAATGACATAAAAGCAGTTATATAATAAAAGTCGCCTCTTATTCTCATTTAATTGTTATGAAACTACTGTCACTTCAGTTTTTAACTATTAGTCTTTCTAGTTTAAGTTCTATATAAGTTACATTCAATATTTAGTTACATTCAGTGGTCATCTATCTAGAAATATTCAATAAATATCCAGTGTAATTTCATCTTACAATGACAATTGAAATATTTTATCGGCAAAATAGGACTTGCTTTTACAAGTCTTAAAGCCAAAAAGAACTAGAAAAAATATTTGTATTTAGGAGCTGTCACCCTCATTTGATTGTTATGTTACTATTACCAATATATTATCAATATTGTTAATCAGAACAAATATGTGAACACACTTATTTATATTTATTTGCAAATTAATACTTTTACTTTTACGTAATTTATTTTAATTTTAAGGTTGGATTATTCAATAATTACCGCCCCATATGTCTGTCATCAGTGGTATACTAAGTAAACACTAGAGTCCTGGAACAAAGATTAAGGAAATTGGTGGGAGAAGATTTGGAAGAGGAACAGACAGGTTTTAGGCCCGGCAGGCAGGCACAAGATCATTTATTCTCTCTGAGAATGATTGTAGAGAAGGCCTGGGATAGAGGTAAAACAGTATACCTAACATTTCCTATATTTGGGGGCGGCTTTCGACCATGTTCCTAGACAGGAAATATGAGATGCATTGGAAGATAGGAGAATATCACAAAATCTTATAAGTGCAACCAAGTCAGTTTACCAAGATCCAAAGGGGGTAATAAGGCTAGCAGGCACTGAGTCCAGGTCATTTCATTCCATTTCTTTAGGGGAGTTAAACAGGGCGATAGCCTGAGCCCCTCCTCCTCTACTCTACTGTTCATAATATTCATGGATGCCATTTGGAAATTTTGTAAAAGGACACCCAGAGCAAGAGTGGGATACTGGAATATGGCCCCAGTGTTGGCACAGGCGTTGTTGTACACAGATGATGCGGTATTGGCTGCGGATACTGCTGAATCACTCCAGGTCGCTAAGGATGAGTGGCAAGAAGAACTGCAACTCAGAAGCATGCAGATCAATCCCTTCAAAAGCAAGCTTACGTGTGTTCGACGAAGGAATGAGGATCTTAGAATCACTTGCAATGGAGACACTTAAGCAAACCGATACCTACTGCTACCTGGGAACAATGAAAGGCAAGGATGGAAGAATTGACCAGGTCATGAATAGAATCCAAAAGACCAATGGAATATACTACCAAATATCTATGACACTCATTGAAAAACAGGAGTTGAGCAGGAAAGCAAAGATTCTGCTATTCAAATCAGTTTTTCTCCCTACGCTACTATACGGAACGGAAAGCTGGACGATAGTCTTGACCGTCATGCCAGCAAAGTTGTATCTGCGGAAATGAGATTCCTATAGAAAATATTAGGAAAAACCAGGCGAGATTGAATAGATGAATGAAGGGGTGCAAGATGAACTAGGCATTAGATCCATCCTAGAGACAGTTGAAGAAAGGCATTTAAAGTGGTACGGGCATGTTAACAGAATGGGAGATGACCATAAGGCCAGGTGGCTTTTAGAAGCATGACCGGGAGGAAGACAACCTCAAGGCAGGCCAAGGCTCATGTATTCAGACTTGATTGAGAGAATCAGCAGAGCGAGAGAAAGCACCATACCAGAGATGAGAAGGCTTGCACAGGACAGGGACTGTTTGACAAGATGATCAGAGGCAGCTACTCCAGATAATGACTTAGCAGCACACTAGAGATAATGAGAGAAGAGAAGAAGAAGAAGGTTGAATAATTAAGTTATAGCTAATTGTTTTTTATTTTCTTATAATGCAGACAATTGTATCTTTTTGTTCATTATATTTATTCTTAGGGGACTAAATGTCCTAGAATAAAATGTACTTTTCTTCTTCTTTAAAGATTTCTACTGTCATCAGCATTAATTGAAGCTTATCAATAGACAAGGCATTATATTCAACAATGACAATGTGAAGGTCCCATGTTGCAAAAAAAGAACATTGAAAAAATTAAAGGAATTAGGGTGGAAAATTATTCCTCCGCCACCATATTCTCCTGACTTAGCACCTTCGGATTATCACCTGCAATCTTTTAAACTCATCAAGTGGCAGGAACATCAACTCAGTCGATGAAGTAAAAAACAAGGTGCTGGCTTTCTTTAATTCAAAACCAAAGGATTTTTTCAGAAAAGGTTTACAAAATTTGGTTTCAAGATGGTAATCTGATTTAGAACACGATGGTAAATATATTTTAGCTTGGATGTGTTTCATTGATTTTATCCTACACCTTAAATGACAATGTGAAGGCCCCATGTTGCAAAAAAAGAACATTGAAAAAATTAAAGGAATTAGGGTGGAAAATTATTCCTCCGCCACCATATTCTCCTGACTTAGCACCTTCGGATTATCACCTGCAATCTTTTAAACTCATCAAGTGGCAGGAACATCAACACAGTCGATGAAGTAAAAAACAAGGTGCTGGCTTTCTGTAATTCAAAACCAAAGGATTTTTTCAGAAAAGGTTTACGAAATTTGGTTTCAAGATGGTAATCTGATTTAGAACACGATGGTAAATATATTTTAGATTGGATGTGCTTCATTGATTTTATCCTACACCTTATAAACACAATTAAATACCAACATTATTTAGGAGATGACTTGGTAAATAAGATAAATATAAATTTAATTTAAATTGTACAATAAAAGCATACCCGTTCTCTCTCATTATCTGAAACCTCTGGTATAATAGTGTCCTTAAATGGGCCCCACACAACCCCTTTTTGTATAGCAGCGGTTGACCAAATTCCTACACCAGCTTCAGGGATTGCTGAGCGACCTATGGCCAAATATTCCGGATATTGAGATGCTGTGCCCTCAATATTGTCCTGGCCAAACAAATAAAGAACAATTTTAAACTATAACTTAATTTATAATTTAAAGAAAATATTGGATTAAAACACTTACAGGTAAACTTCCGACAGGAATCCTATGTCCAATGGGGCAGAAAAAATCATAAAATCTCTGGCATTGTTTGCAGTCTGGAAAAGATTAAATAAAAAAAATAAAGTAAATATGCACTAATATGACTAACAATAAAATATATTTTGGAGATGAATTGAGGAGCCAAGTGGCAAAGGAGTATAGGTACATTTTTTGAAAAGAACTGAATTAAGTGTGTGCCTGATCTGGAAATCTACTTTCTGGTTTAGAGATATACCTGTCCTGCCCACCCACTGCTACCTTTTATGGTGAAAACTATCACTGGACCTCCAAACAAATGTCAACTAGGCTTTGGAAGCAAAGAGATACAAGTCACAGTTGGGCAAATTTTATTGTTATTTCAAAGTACAAATATATATATACATATTATAACGTCTTCTTATATTTGACAAATAATAATAATAACCTCAGAAGATCACTTTATACCCTTAGGATACTTCCAAAAGAAATGAGAGGTTGTTAAATAAAAAACAAAATTATAAGAGTATTAATATATTTATTTATCTCAGGTGTGGGTTACTGACAATCAGATCAACTCAGACATTATGTTCTGCCAAACACATATCCCAAAATGGTAACACTATTCTTCCACTCAACTCAAGATCTCTGGGAAATCCTCTCTTTTACAATTCCAAACAACTATTCTCCTTGCCAAACAAGATCTTCTAATATGGTAAAACTATTACTGGGTTTTACCCACTGGAGACAGGATAGGATATCTTCTCTTAACCTCCCTTCACTGCAGTCACACAACAAACTGTTTGCCAAAACAAAAACCTTTGTCCCTCTCCTCTTCGGGATTTTCCTTCTTGGGAAACTACAGAGAAGCCATTTTCTTTTCCCTGCACTAGTTGAACTACATTAGCTTGCCTTTTAACTGTTCAACATTTATTAAACCTATTTATTTATTAAATCATTTTTACCCACTTCCAATAAAAATGTATATTACAATATATATATATATATATATATATATATATATATATATATATATATATATATATATATATATATATATATATATGTCTTTTAAATTAATGAATTAATTATTTATTTAATTATCAATCTATATATATAAAAATGAATGTATGTCTGTCATTACTAAACCATTCATCCGATCGCTATGAAACTTTGGAAAGTTGTTGTTTACACTCCCGCGAAGGTTTCTGGCATAGTACATCTGTCCTACGATAATTATATATATATGTAAACAAAATATCACTATAGACTGTTGCGCTAAAACGGTTGAACGATTTTAACAAAACTTGGCTAAAGTCTTCCCTTTGATACCCTTTTAATTTAAGTGTATAATATATTTTCCCGAAAACAAGCTGCAAAAAATGTTATGATGAATTCAAAATTTTATTTGCCAATAATTAAAAAAGTACACAATTTTTTATTGATAATACCCATATTTATTTGAAAGCTTCCTAAATTCCCTAAAAAATCATCGAAATTGGACGATTCGTTGCAGAGATATAGAGCTTTAAACATTTACTGCTGTTTCTTCGGAAAAGGACATTCCCTCCCCCCTCCCCCATCTTATTTTTGGTTATTGATTAATCAAAAATTTTATAATTGCTGAAGTAATTGAGATTATCATTTGAAGAAGTGATATGATTCTCTTTAGGTAGGTCAATACTACTATCCCCTCTTAAAATTAAAATTTATATTTTCTCCCAATGTATTTGGGAAGTACAAGTAGTATGATACATCTCAAATATTTGATGTGCTATTTTATTTAAAAATATTGGACCCTTGAGTAATAATTATCACCGTTACTGTTCATGACTCCTTTTAGAAATCAGTTTTTCGTCAATTTTAGTTTATTTTATTTTTTAATAAATTATTTTATTTTTTAACATTACATTAGAATAAGGCTGTACCGTTTGCTGCAAGGTTTCTTTTACGAGTAAGGTTTATTTTTCCACAACAGTTTTTATAATAGTGGTTATATAGTTGACTGTCGTAAATAATGGAGAGAAGAATAGTTGGGGAGATCAGTCAAATAAGAAGGCAAAAATAAATGATACTATTTATTTTGACATTAGCCGACGTTTCGACCTGAAGTTCAGGCCATCATCAGGGCTAAGAAAAGAACCAGATAACAAGGTCTGAGAAACATAAGTAGTGTAGGTAAAAAAATTAAAGTAAAATTCATTCAATTAAAGTAAAATTACAGTTTTTATAACTCTATATTTAATCAAGTTGTTGTTAAGAAAAAGCAGGCAATCAAATATCTTAGGAGGGGTATGCGAAATCTTTTGAAGGAGATGTGAGGCAGCTCTAATGCACACAAAATGAATGCTATGGTAATCGATATAGCACAATTGTAACGTTTGATATTTGAAAATCTTTAACATTGAAATATCTTAAATTGAAGAGAAGGATGGTTTGCGTGTTCAGCCAAATCGAAATGGTAAAAAATAAATAATTTTATTTAAATAAATAAAATTAAACATGAAAATAATGAGTGGCTCTGTATCAAAGACGGATCTATGTCTATTTTTGTTTATGGGTTCAATTCAAACTGTTTCTGATGATTTTAGTTAAGGATATTCAAGTTGAATCTGGAAAAGAAATCATTAGAATTAGTTTAAATTAAAGCTAAATTAATTAATTAATGTTACAAACTATTTTTTTCTCAACTTTTAAAAATGACAGTCCTTTGATATTAAGCCACTCATATATGTTTTCTATTTTCTTTCTTTTCCATTTTGCCATACTGAGCCACAGCAGCTAGTAATAAATAATTAAGAGTGCCACTGATCAAGAAGGCAACTATATTTATATTTCATTCTAGGTATTTTTACTTACTTAAGTATTGGTATATACAAATATTAATCTTTAAATTGGGTTAATATATCCAATATAATATATATAAAATAATATCAATGCTAGCATTAATGAAAAATGCACGTAGGTCAATCCATTTGAAATCACCCAATTTGAATTAATTTTGTTGCTTGACATTTTTGATTTTTATAATTTTTTTACCAGTTATTCCATATTTCTTCGAGAGTTCAAAACTATAGTTAAAAAAATTTTGAGGCTCACAGTTTTTTCTCTGTGCCCATTTTTAATTTTTTTTTCGACTGCAAACATGTTTTGAGAAAATGCTTGTAACTCTAATTATTTTGTAGATATCAAGCCAAAATAAAAATTTAAATAATTCAGAGTATTTTTTCTACATTTATGTTGATTAATGTATCACTTAAAAAGAGAGTAAAGTAGTTTAAAAAAATCATGAAAATAGACAAACAAAGTGACTTTTACGGCTACATCAGTGTAATAAAGAAAAGAGTTTTAACTTCAATTCTTTCATCATATGTAGTCCTAACACTGTACTTTTTGTTGTTGAAATTTCAATCTTGAATACCTTGTCCTTTTTAAATATGAATTTTCAAAAACGCTCAGAAGTCGTTTACGGTGATTTTTGATGTTATATATCAGAAAAGAGACTGAGAGAAAAATTATGAAATTGATACAGTTGATACCTCTCTTAATGATAAGAATGTGTGATATGAATTTGATCACTGAGACTCAACTGGTTCTATTAGTTATAGCGCAACTAATATGGCTGCCTAGTGTGAGTCGATATCAGTGTATCCTATCCTTACCCTAACTGCGACATTTTTGCAGTTATCAAAGCAAAAAAAAACAAACTAAAATTATTATGTTATTTTACTCTAAATTTGTTGTCCTCACAATATATCTCCTAAGTTGTGAGGAAAATGTTTGAAAAATTTACAACTATAAAATTAAAATTAACATGAAATTTTAATCTTGAAAACCTTGTCCTTTTTTAGATATGAATTTTCCAAAACGGCCATTAAAGTCATTTTTGGCGATATTTGAATATGAATATCTTAAAAGGGACTGAGTGGAAAATGGTGAAACTTGTACATTTTATAAAACTTCCTAGTAAGGATATATGGAATACTGAGACTTAATCAGTTCCAGAGTTATTTCGTATCAAATATGTCTGGAAATTTGATTTTTTTATGTTCATTCATTTATTTATTTTTGTTTATTTTTTAGTGGTTACATACTATTTTTAAATTAATGTATTTAAGTTAGAATTTTTATAAGTTAGTTTTTGGCCAGACTTGTATTTTCTTTTGTATTTATTCATCATTATTATTCTAAGGGGAATAATATTAAATAACCCTCGAATAAATATGGAATAACTGGTAAAAAATTATAAAATCAAAAATTTCGAGCAACATACGGTCTGGGTGATTTCAAATATATTGACCCACATGTATATTTATGTAATATTGTCAGAGCACCTATTTTATTAAACACATGTTGCGTATGGAAGCTTACCCGCTCGGTTTCTTCAGTTCTCTATTATGATTGCTTTTTTCTCCTTTAATTAATTATCAAATTCTCTTATATTTAACTATTTTTTATGCCAGGTTACAATGTGAAATGGTTAATTATTAGTGAAATAAAAAAAATTAAAGGTACTCTAGAGGAAGAAATTTTGAAAATCAGGCATTTAAACTTTTTAAAGAACATCAATGAGAATAAGATCTGCTTTGAATTAAAAACCACTTAATTTTACAGATAAAATGAATTTCATCAAAATCGTTAAGAGCCGTTTTCAAGAATATTGTAAAAATACATAAAATCGATGATATAAAGTGGCACTACTCATTATGGTCATTAATATAAAACTATGTTAAATGATAAAATATAATATTGATCTTATCAATATTGTCAATATAATATAATATTGACAATATAACACTGATCTTTCAAGATCCCCATATATAAAGATCCCAAGACGATTGATTGTTGTTTTCATTCACCAAAAATAAGAATATCCCATTGATTGTTGTGTTCATTCACCAAAAATAAGAATATCCCAAGTGAAACTTCATTCACCGTGATGAAATTAAGCCAAAAGACCAATGTATTTGTCTTAGAAATATCAATATCAACCAGATGGGGAAAAACGGAATTAATGATTGCATGATTAACATTTAAGGACCACGCTAATTTTATACTTCATTTAATAGCACTAGAAATATATAAAAAATGTGACACGATGATCTGATTGCAATCATAATCGGAAACCTGATCATTGTATTCACGTAACCTAATCAAGACCACTGTAATGGTAATCACGTAGTCATAAGTACTGTAATCGTAATCGTCGATTTTGATTATGCCCATCTATGGTATCAACTCATGTGAGTGATGTGAACTCATATTTCTAGAAAGGTCAATCTCAAGGCGATTGATTAAAATATTTACTAGCAGAATATCGAATTGAATTTTTACTAATACTGATAAAATGAAGCCGAAAGGAAGATATATCAGACTTAGAAATATCGGTAACAACTTAAAATCATATACAGGATAATACCAAGACATTCCACATGAGACTTAGACATACTCGATGGACCGATATATATCGGTCTTAGGAATATCAGTATCAATTCAAATTTACATAAATATAACATCCGATTGATTCCCATGTTTGTTTAGTAATAAGTGGTCATTTTCAAATAAAATTGGGTGTACCTTGACAGAATGAGTAAAAGACAATATATTGGTATCGGATCAAATGAATTTAAAAATAGTCGATCTAGGGTCAATCTCTAGATGATTGATCGGCATTTAAAAATTAGGAAAATTTTCCAAGTGTTACTGTACGGACCATGACAGATAGGAACATATAAAAGGTTGATATCGATTTTATTGGCCTTTTATTGTTATTGGACAAAATTTGTGTATAGGCAGATGCCTTAATGGTTTATTGACATGTTTATATACATGCAGGATATTCCATGTAAAACTGTACGACCCTTGACAGAAAGAAGGCCAATAGGAAAATATAGAGTGTCCCATAAGTAGAGGCAAATTTTTATAGAGTTTGTAGAAGACCTCAAGAGTTACGAAAAATTTAATACAAACATGGGTCCAACTTTTGGTAGAAAAAGCAAGAAATTTAAGTTTTAGTTGGTATTTTTTAAGTAAGTCATATTTTTTGTTGAAGAAGAAGAGTTAAATAAAAAAAAATACTTCATTGAAGTAATTAACAATTGCTTCATTGCAAACTAGATAAAATTAACTTTAAAAGAAAATATCAGATCAATAATCACTAGTAAATGTATTTAAGGTTATAAACATATGCTTTATACATCCATGAAATGATTTTATATTTCACTTCTTCTTTCACACAAGTACAATGAAATAGTTTTTTTAACAATGCCTTTGCCTTGATTAGGTAGATTTTAAATACTTTTTACAAACTTAAACATATTTTTGAAAGTTTACATTTAGTTAGTAAATTTCATTTAATTTGAAAACATGTGATATACATTAAATATTATCAGTTTCAAAAATTATTATTTATAATTTTTTTGCCACTTTCCATTACCTTCTACTACTTTTTATATTAGATATTGTTTTTTCTAAAATTCTCTGGTTTCCAACGATATATCATACCTACACTTCTGACTAGTATTTCCGGAAATTCATTTTCGACCTGGATAAGCATTTTTATTTTTCTCTCCTTTATTCAAATATCAAATTCTTTCAAAAGTTATATTTAGCATTTTTTCACAACTTTTAATAATGAGATATTTAATTATTTGAAATGAACCATATTAAAGGTGCTTTAGAGGAAGACATATATGAACATTGAGCATTTAAGCTCTGTAAAGTGACATCAACGGGGATAAAACTTGAGGAATGTGTGTTAGTTGTCTAAAACCAACCTGAGAACTAATTATTGTGTAAAATAAATATTATTTTATTAAGAAACTGTTTGTTTACTTTCCGAAGGGAACGAAACCTTACAACATTCTTATTATTTCTTGTCACAAAAGCATTAGGTTCCCGAATTCCCAATGACAGTTACATACCCTCAAAAAGTCTATATCCAGTGCTGGGGTTTTGTTTTAAGAAAATTAAATATTTAAATAACCTAGTCCCTCGATGAAAGCGGAAGGCTATTAACAATTGCTGCCAAAATGGATTATGTACTAATGGAATCCGAACATGTTATTTACTAATGATACAGAGTTTAATCAAAATCGTTAGAGCCATTTTTGAGAAAAATGTATTTCAGCGTTGATATAATGATATCATCGCACTTCCGGTTAGCCGATTTTAAGGAAAAAGTTGCTAGAACATCTAAGGCATATACCTATCTTAAATACGTAATATCTGTTTTGTAAGACTTTTCGTTTTCAAGCTAGAGTGTTCACAGACACACGGACAGACAGACCATTTTTCGGGACTCGGTTATTTGGACTTCGGTGTAGTAGACATCCCCCTGTATTTACTCCTTTATGTGACATTGTGTGAGGGAATGAGAAGGAATATATAGGAATGTGAGGTTGCACAATGAATTGTACTCAATTGTGCAGTGGGCAAATTATTCATTGAAAAGGCTCATATCGATAAACAATCGATGAAGGAGGAAGAAGGTTAGAATAGGACGGAGCAGGTAGCAACAGCTGGAGGACACTGGAGAGAAGTCACTCTAGGCCTGGACAGGAAGAAACGAGGTTGTCAGAAGAGAGAGGCACTGCGCTAAAGACTAAGAATATCAAGCCTACAGTTATAATACTTTAATAGATTCACTTATTACAATTGTAAAAATAAATAATTTTGTAAGACAGGAGTGAAAAGTCATTTATTTATTTAGCTGTCCTATAGACCTCACAATTGAAGAATAACAAACCAGGTGAGTCAATTCATTCAAAGTGTTTTTACTCAGTCCCACATTTCATATATATATTCTTATTGTTTCTTCTCACTCAGTGGCACAAAACCATTAGGTTCCAGAATTACCTACAACAGTTAAACACCCTCAAAAAGTCTATACCCAAAGCCGGGTTTGTTTTAATATTTACAAGAGTAAATGACCCAGTCCCCTGATAAAACGGAAGGCTATTTCCCAGTTACCCGCCAAAAGGAATATTTAAAATTAAACCTTTAATATGTTATTTACACAGGGTAGCCCAAAACGTGTATTTCCGTAATTCCTGAAAACTCAGATTCAAAAATTTTCTCGATTGCAATACTTACCCTTACTATATATTACATATATACATAAGTGAAAGTAAAAATGAGGGGCCAACAGAAAAGTTTGAATAATTCATGTTTGGCTGTATCTAAACATTATTTCAATTAATAATAATTGAACTTCATATACAACTAAATAATCCAAAGAAAACCTTTTTTTTCTTGCAATTAAACTTACATATGTGTTTATGATCTTCTGATAACTTTTCTCTCTTCGATTCAATGTTGGCAATGTATTTCAGAATAGAATCAGCATTAGTAGACTGTTTTTTATCAACTTTATTTTCTTCCTCTGAAAATAATTAAATATTTAATGTCTTGATGCATTAACATTGTTATGAATAAATTATTCTAGTTAGATAAATGATATTTTAAAGATTTTAACACTGTCATCAAGATCCACCTTGTGTTTTAAATCCCAAAAATATTTAATTTTTGAAATAAATTGTAATTCTGGCTGAATGCGTCTTAAGTGCTATAGTTGCAATGAGATACTTTTAAAAATTAAAATATTGCCATTTATGATAACTAGAGTCTGGATTCTTGTGCAGTAAAAAACTCAAAATCGTGCAGTAAAAATCCAAAATACATAAAATTGTGTAATTAACATCTAAAAATGTGAAAATCATCAATATTGTTTAATTTATAACATTAATACATCAAAATCTTATCAGATCTTGATTTAACCGAGAGATAAAAAAATTGAAAGGTAACATTGAAAATAAAATTCTGGATTATAATAACGATTATCATCAAATAATGCAGAGCATTGAAGGTTTGAAAGAATAAATGAAGGCAGGAATTATGTGTGCCTTTGTATATATTACATAGATCAGACCAATTTTAGATACATAACTTTTATTAAAAATAATAATGAAAACTTTATTTTTTAATAGAGTTGAAGTTTCCAATATTATACATTCCTAAACGTTTTTGTTAAAATCTAAAGAATTTCGGAAAAAAAATTGAAATAGACTGTAATGTTTGAGATTTTCAAGTGTTCAAAAATTAGTGTTGAAGCTGATTTTCTATATCACTAAAAAAAATATTTTGGGGATTGCGTTCTTTCTAAAAAACATTCAATTAAGATAAGAATATTTTTTTCTTATCATTGTGTTCCCCAATGAGCGTCTATCAGTGATTTCATATCACCTGATTGATTTATAAGGTGTATAGAACTTCCTCATCAAATTCTTTGTCCTCACATTTCAAATCGGGGTATTTTTATATCGAGATTTTATTTTTTGATGGGAGAATAGATTTTACTTTCAGCAATATAATTTTTTTTTTTTTTATAAGAATGAAATTTCTACAAATCAATTCAAAGCCAGAAGTGATACTGAAGGATTGAATGGTGAGTGAGGATTCAAGCCAAAACAATAACTATAAATGTCTTCCTAAAAAAGCAACTAATTCTAGGAAAGCAGTTTTGTATTATCCAATACTTTAGGCAAATTCTATTCCAAGAATAGATCTCACTTGTGTTTACTTCTTCCTTTTGTAATGAATACAATTTTATGTAATGTAATTGTAATGAATACAATTATTCTCAACATGTTTTGTATCTTTTGTAGCCCTGAAGACGACCTGCAAAGTGGGTCGAAACGTCGGAAAAATTAAAATAAAATAATTACTATATTTTAATTTATTATTTATCTGACCGCACCCCTGACTAACTCCTTCTCGAATACAATTTTTGCTTCACATAGAATTATTTGCCTTCCTCATATTTTTCTATTTTGAATAATGAATTTAATTTGAACAATATAGTAAAATAAATATAAACACACTCACTTCTGCATTTATTTGCATTTATAAATCATCTAATTTAGCACAAAAGTACAAAAATGTGCACAATTTAATGCAACAGAAGAACGTTCCCTTATAAACCTGTTCCAATCAGGCTTTCAACCTGGCTACTCAACACAATCCACCCTCCTTAAAATGACCCATGACCTCCAAAACTCCATTGAACACCAAAACCTTACCATCATCCTTCTAGATTTTTCCAAAGCGTTCGACACAGTTGACCATAACATCCTCCTTACGAAATCGCACAATCTTCCTCTATCCAACAGTGCCCTGCGTTGGTTCAAATTGGTCCCAGAATGTAGTCCCAGGTCAACTTCCATCTAAGACCCTCCCCCTCTCCTGTGGTGTCCCTCAAGGTTCCTCTCTATCACCTTCTCTGTTTGCTATTTACATTAACGACCTTCCTCTCCTGATCCGTCACTCCCAATACCACATCTATGCTGACGATTTCCAAATATACCTGTCCTTCCCCCCCTTCTGACCTATTAGCCGCCACAAAAAAGCTTCAAGAAGATTTAAATAGAATATATGACTGGGCAGGAGCTAACAAGCTGAAGTTGAATGCCGAAAAGACCAAAGCAATCCTAATAGGCTCCAATCACCTCCTCAAAACACTTCCTAACATTCCAACCTTGTTCCTACATGATAATACCATTAAATTTTATCCCACCATCAAAAACCTTGGAATAATTTTTGATCAAACCCTTTTCTGGAAAAACCAAGTATCCAATATCTCCTGCCGTACTATTACCACCTTAAAACGTCTAAACTACTTCCGTCACCTTTTTCCTTTTGAAATTCATAGACTCCTGGTCACCTCCTTAATATTTCCCTACTTCAACTATTGCTGCATGGTATATGGGGGCGTCTCTGGGGATCTCAAAAAATTTTATAAATTGTTTTGTACAATTCATTTTTCATTTTTATGCAGAGTTGAAGTGGCTTTATCCTTCCTACCATCGTAAGTATTTCCTGGCATCCTTCCTCTTTCAAGTCATCCAATCTCGTCGACCTTCATACATCTCCGAGCTCCTCCAATTCAAATCCTCTGTTCGCTCCCGCAATACTCGTTCCAGGTCTTCTGATTTATACATAAGGGCCCACCGAATCGCTGCTTTCGGCAGATCATTCATTATCCGATCCTCATCCCTATGGAACTTTATCCCTTCCCACATCCGTCAATCCAATACCCTTCCTACCTTTAAATCCCGCCTGTTCAATCAATTCTTATCCATCCAGTTCCCATAAAATTATAAATAAATACCACTGTAAATATGTATATAAATTATTAGATCGTACTTCATTATTGCTACTTTATTTTCAATTTTTATTATTAACTTATTTAAGTTAGAAAGTAACTTATAATTTTTTATTATGACTATTTCATTACTCAGCATTTTTTTTTATGCAAATCTGAGGCTCTTTAGATCACATTTCTGTCCTTCTGTATTATTCTAAAGGGTCTCATCCCAGAATAAATAAAGTATTATTATTATTATATATATTGGCTTTACAGACCTTGTAGAACTTAAAGTACCTTAGCCAGCCTCCCCACCTCTACCTATCTTGGGCTTTCCAGTTAGCAACTCTGGAGCATCTTAGAAGATTTTATCAATTCATTCGGGCTACCATAAGACCCCAACCCAACTTTTGTGGTTATCTTTATTTTTTATTTTATTTAATTTAAATTATATTTACAACTGTATACAAAAAAATACATCTAGTAAATTTGCACATTGGTATAAAGACATGGAACACATGTTGAGAAACTACCCATTGGTAGCACTCTAATAATATGTCTATATTAGAAGATCACGTGGCTATCTTCTTTTCAGACGCCTCGGAGGGTTATCAGGAATCGAATAGGAAGCAAGGTTAGAGACAAGAGGGTTGGGATGGTTATGAAGTTTATTATGGAAGGACAGATATCTGGATTGGGCCAAATCTGATACATAAGGAACATTAAGGTCATTATGGATAATTTTATTTGTAACAAAGTAAGGAGCATTGAGTTTGTGGTTATCAAAACCATAAAATGTGCATAGGTAATGGTTTTTCCTTTTTGAAGATTGCAGATTAAAATAACTCCATGACTATCCCAAAAAAAAAACAGTTGCCATCAGTTTCTCAGCCGAGAAAACAATTTTCGCTTTTTTTGGCGCCGGTTCCCCCTTTGCAGTCCACTGTTTGGATTGTATTTTTGTTTTAGGCGTATAATAGTGTATCCAAGTAATTAGAGTGAGCCAGCAGATTTCAAATGTGTAATGCTCGGATAAAGTCAGTTGGAGTCGACTAATTGAAGTGTTTTTGCATATGGATTAAAACATCTCAAAAACTAAAAATTGGACCTGCATATTGTCAGCAAAGGAAATATTCAACATTTCATCCACTTTGTAATGAGCTATAATTCAAAACTGTACCTAAACGGGATGTCGTGTTAGAGAGGCGAAAAGAAAAAAATAGTGCTACTAGGTTTTGATGATCGGATCAAAATTTTTGATACTTTCCAATTTTTTTCAATGACTTTTATTAAAGTTGTTGAAGAAATTTAAGGATCGGAATGGGGATTCATCACTCCTTTCCTTTCGTTTGATAACTCGTTCAACAAAATCCATTACTCCTGACAGCTAGAAAAGGGATCTATACTACCCCAATATATATAGTGTAGAAAATATAGATAATATACATAAATTAAACCTAATAATTTATATGTACTGTTGATCTTTTCCTCAAAGTGCACCATTATACATATTTTTATTACAATTATATATTATGAGTAATGTTTATTTTTTCTCCTAAAATAAGCATACAGTTAAAGAAGAGATATAAAATGATTATGTTATAAATGGAAATATCCGAACAACAAAATCACGACTCTCCAACATACAAGTGAATAATTAAATTACCAACGTTTTGCCAATTCAGGCAAGCATCATCATGGTCTTGTTTGGATGTTTCCATTTATTTTTTCTCTTCGCTTATTCGTGTACTTCTGACTATATCTTATATTTCTGATGTAATTTTCAATTTTTAACCCTGAGGATGATTCAAAAACTTGGGTGGAAACATCAGCAACAAGAATAAACACATTTAAACTGAAAAAAAAAAAAACTGACAATCTATCAATTTAGATAATTTTTAAAGTAGTCAACAAAATGTATTGCTGAAATTAATAAAGAGTTAAAAATTTAATTCAGAATTAGTCTAGGATATTTGAAAATGTGATGAATTAAATATCATATAACTGGGGTTCAAATGTTCTGAAATACCAAGTGTCAATAAGTTTCTGCCGTTTGTTATCAAAAGAATTTGTATGCAAAAAGCCTAAACAACAGTTTTTCAAGGAGACAGTCACAACAAATGACAACAACCAAAACAATAATGCACAAATAAACAAAATATACAATAAAAGAATTTTCAACAAAATGACACATACCACAGCTTACAAGACAAATCAAAAAAGTTTTCATAAATTATGACTTACCGGAGATTCAGTTTGGCATATATAACGATAAAAAATTGGGAAAATACTTGTCAAACACAAAAGATAAAATATAGGCATTGGACAAGAAAAATGTTGTTTATAAGTTAAACTGCCAACATTGGCAGCAAATATATATAGGCGAAACATCAAAAAAACTAAAAGCCAGAATATCACAGCATGCGTCAAACTGAAAAATAGTAAAAACATTAATATAACAGCCCTGGCAAACCATAGTATTAAATCACTACACTCATTCGACTTCAAAAACCCACAAATATTAGCAATAGAACCAAAAACAAACAATAGAAAACTACTAGAAGCCATATACATAACAAAAAATAATAATAAAATGGATACAAAACACTTAGGCACACACTATTCGGACATAATATACAATATTAAAATCCAAAAATAACAATAGACAATATAATCAAAACAAACTGCCATAATGAGGAATAAGTGGACAGGTACAAAGTGCAGTAATGGAACTGGAGGTAGCCAGATGTTGGTTGGTGTGATAATGGACAGAAAATGAATGTGTAACACCAAAAAGCATTATATTTAAATAGATAGGAAAATTATTGTATTTTTGACAACTGGTGCCATATCACAAAATCAAGGTAGATAATTATACAATAGATAGAGTAGATTAACAATGTAAAAATAGTTCATTTCAAATATGTATAATTTCAGTAAACATAAGGAATTCTCTGAGGAGGGGAAAATTGTCCCGAAACGTCAGATGTAATAGATGTGATTAAAAAAGACTAAAGAAAAATGCAAGTATATTTGCAGAGAATTTTTATTTACCTATGTGCATTTGGCCACACTGAAACCAACTTAATTCAAAAGTTAATCTTCTGTACTCGGGTTATCAGTCTACTTTCAATCCTCAAAGTGTATATAAAGCTTTTCATATCTCTTCAAACATGGCCAATTTCGTGTCCTCAAACCAGTTTTTGTGAGAAATTTACCGTACTATTTTCGACAAAATAAAACTGCAGCTGAAGGGTATAGAATCCACTAGTGGAAACTTACTGCAATCATGCTCTATCAGAAAGAACATGCAGAGAATGGTTTCAACGCTTTAGAAACAATGATTTAGATCTTGGAAATGACAACCATCCAGACGCCTCAAAAAAGTTTGGAGTGGTTACTTAGTAAAGAATCATCCCAAAGACAAGAAGAACTTTGAGAATCATTGGGAGACGATCAAACAACAGTTTCTAAACGTTTTAAAGCTTTAGGAATGGTTCTAAAGCAAGGAAATTGGGTACCGTATTGAAGTAAAGGGATGTCGATTGACGTTTATTCATCTTTGAATCACTGCTTCAATGACAAGCTCTGAAGCGAAAGTGAATGAAATACGAGCAGAATAACGATAATGTAATTTTACTGCATGATAACGTTCGATCTCATATTGCAAACCCGGTTAAAACTAATTTGAAAACGCTGAAACGGAAAGTTCTGACCCACCCTCCTTATTCACCTGACCTTGATCCTTTCAACGATCACTTGTTCTGATCACTGGCTCAGGGCCTAGCTGAGCCGTGCTTCCATTCTTATGACTAGAAACCGGATTTCCATGTTATTGCACTTTTTATTAGCTTGCGTGTAAAAACTCCGGACCCGAATATCTATCCGTTTCAAGACCTGTAGAATAACATATTTAAATTTTATATTGCACGTTTTGCCGTTTTTGGCTTAAATTGCGCGATTTTTATTTTTATTGCGTTAAATTGCAAATTTGAGCTAAATTAGACAATTTATGAATACAAATGTATAAGTGAGTGTGTTCATATTTATTTTACTATATTGTTCAAATTAAATTCATTATTCAAAATAGAAAAATATGAGGAAGGCAGATAATTATGTGTGAATCAAAAATCGTATTCATTACAAAAGGATGAAGTAAACACAAGTGAGATCTATTCTTGGAATAGAACTTGCCTAAAGTATTGGATAATAAAAAGCTGCTTTTCTAGAATTAGTTGCTTTTTTAATAAGGCATTTATAGTTATTGTTTTGGCTTTCAGTACCTCTTTCTGCTTTGAATTGATATAAATTGCATTCTTATAAAAAAGAAAAGTAAAATCTAGTCTCCCGTCAAAAATTAAAATCAAGATATAAAAATACCGCAATTTGAAATGTGAGGACAAAGAATTTGATGAGAAAGTTCTATACACCTTATGAAAAACCAATCAGATCATAGGAAATCACTAATAGATGCTCATTGTGGAACATAAAAGAAAAAAATATTAATATCAAAGAATTAAATGTAGAAAAACAGCTTCAACACTAATATTTTAACACTTGAAAATCTCAAACATTATAGTCTATTTCAATTTATTTTGTTTAATTCTTTAAACCTTAGCAAAAGCGTTTTGGAATGTATAATAATGGAAATTTCATCTCTAATAAAAAATAAAGCTTTCATTATTATTTTTAATAAAAGTTAAATATCTAAAATTGGTCTGGTCTCTATAATATACATGTACTTATTATCTCTGCCTTCATTTATTCCTTCAAATCTTTAAGTTTCTGTATTATTTGATAATATTCGTTATTATAATAGTTGATTATTATCTGCAATTTCATTTTCAATGTAACATTTCAATTTGTTTTTATATCTCTCAGTTAACTCAAGATCTGATAAGATTTGGATGTATTAATGTTTTAAATTAAATAATATTGATGATTTTACACGTTTTTAGGTGTTAATAACACAATTTTACGTGTTTTGGATTTTTTCTGCATGATTTTGAGTTTTTCACTGCATGTTTTCAGAATTTTACTGCACGAAAATGCGGTCTCTATTTATGATGAAACTAAAAAATGGATCGATGACTGGATTGCTTTCAAAGACATGTCTTTTTTCCAACATGAATCTGTATGGGAGAAAGTAGTGGCTATCGATGGACAATAATTTTAAGGACCCATTTTTTATAAATAAAGTTTTTATTTTATCAAAAAACAACTGGAACTTATTCACTCACCCTATATCATTTTTCATCAACACTTAAAACCAGAAATTTATCAAAAAGAATCATTTATAATACATGACTTTAAATACTTTGATTACTAATTTTTTAATTATGGTATACCTGATGAAGTTGAGGCAATAATATTATTTTCCATATCACAACTTTCCTGGAACAGTTCAGAAAGACAGTATTCATACAGAGCTCCAACCGTATTGTCGAGTCTCACTGACCTATTAAATAGATTTTTAGGTGAATTAATAAACATTTCATAATAATAACAGATAAACTATTTTATCATGATTCCTTAATGGTTTAAAGAAGAAATAAGGCTCGATATTTTATGCAAAATCTTATTAGTGTCAAATTAAAATTATCTTGCCAAGGGTTTCCATAAAAATTTGGTATACTTAGAAAAGTCTGTCAATAATTTTTTATTGAAATATAAAACAACCATAAGGAGCGTTATTTGTTTAGGTTAACAGTTTGTAAGTATGTAATGATTTTTTGAACAAATACCTCAATGTATTTTCAAGTTTGATGGCTCAAATCATTATTGAGATCCTGGTAAATAATTGTTTTGTAATAATTTAAGCTCAAAATGTTAACAAATTATTAAAAGGAATGTCTTTGGGTACTATTGAGTACTATCGCTGGTACTGCTCATGGCAGCGACCACTATTCCATACTGCCAACTGTTCATGCTTGTCTATTAACTGCTCACCATTGCAGCACAATCCTCTTGAATTAATATAATAAATTGAAATAAAAATGTTATCCTTAAACTTAAGGTTTTTTTTTTGTGTCATAAGGATAGCAATACATATGATGGTAGGCTTTCGATCTTATTTAATTAATACAGACCATTTTGTCTGGTCGTTAATCCTTTGAGACTTGCTTCCACCATTCAGCTTGTGGCTTCGTCAGTGCATTCATTAGTCCCCTGGAGCTCACTCAGTTCGGTCGTTCCGCTTTCTGACCACTTAGAAGCTGTCAGTTGCAGATTTATTCGGAACCCAAGGTACGTCCTTTCTCTGTTATTCGTGTAATATAAATGATCTTATTTATATTCTATTAGAATGTTTTATACATCAAATGAGTGTTAATTTTTCAGGATGACTCAAAATAGTATTTTAAACAAATTCAAAGGGGGAAAAAATCCATAGCACACAACATTATCGTTTAATCAAAAGGCAATCAGTAAATTAGCACTTTAGTTAAAAAAGCAAATTGATTTTTCAATGTCTGGATTTGAATATTTACCTGAGGTGAATATTTTTTTTATTATTAATTCATATAATGTCGTATAGATTTAGGTATATTTGAATTCCTCTGTAAAATACTTTTGGTGTAATAAATGATCTTGTTACTGCAATCTTTAAAAAACGAGTTAGTATAGTTTTGTTTAAATTTTAAACAATTTTTCATGACCTCATGAAAAAAATAAAAAAGCAAATGAAACATAGTAAGGCGATTGTTAACATCAAAACTCTTCTCTGATATGATAACATAACCTTTAATCATTATACTGCCAACAGCATCACTGCTTTAGGCATAGTCAGAAAGGAGCAGATATGACCTAACACCTAAATTCCTGAGCAGTGCCTACAAAATAGGTTTCTTTCTATTCCTTTTGCGTGTCTGTTTGAAAGTATGTAATGATTGTTTGTGACCAATGGCTAAACTGATTTTCAAGTAATAATTCATTATTTTCATGGAATCATGCATTCAAGAAAATTTTGTTAAAATATTCAACAAATATTAAACTTTAAATATTATTTGCTGGTTTCATATCATGTTATGTGTTAGTGTAAGTCCATGATATGTAACAAATATAACTTTTCAATACTTTAAAAATTAAAAAGGTTTACATAAAAAACAATTTTAATAATTAACTAAACCGTCTATGGAAATCGTCCATATTACAAAGGTGAAGTAGTGAGGTGTCTTTCACAACAATTTAAAGCTTCTTGCAAGTATATTCGTTCTTTTACATTTATATTAGGTTGTCTGGAATATAATGCAGGATTTAGAATTTTCTTTAAAATACCCCTCTATATAACAAACTGTTTATGATTACTTGATTATTCATTAGTATGAATGTCAACACTTATTAAGCCTCTTCTTACTAAGATGTAAACGTGTGATATTCGTATAATTTTGTTTTATGAGTTTAAACTTGGCCGGAATGGGGTTCAGATGACTAGAAACTTCAATCAAGTCTGCGGTGAGAGCAGCGTTAATAAGAGCACTGTTCAACGGTGGTTAAAAAAATTTCAGGGAGAGATTTCAGCCTTGAAGACAAAGAAGGTCGTGGAAGGACTTTCTCTCTTGATGACAATGTACTGCGGGGGTTTTGGTGGAAGAAAACTCCAGAACAACTGTTTCAGAACTTGCAGGGAAACTTAACCTTAGCAAATCAACCGTTGATGACCACCTCAAGGCGATTGGAAAAGTAAAAAAGCTTGAAAGTTGGGTTCCACACACATTAAACAAATGCCAAAAAAAACAGCATTATGAAGTTGTTGCTACATCAACGACACTTTTCTGTCCAGAATTGTTACTTGTGATGAAAAGTGGATACTTTACGATAACAGTAGATATTCTGGACAGTGGCTCGATAAACGAGAAGCAGCAGAACATTTACCAAATCTGAACAGTTTGTTTGTTATAAGGAGATTTCAGACCCAGAAAAAAATCATGTTTCATAAAAATTTAAAAATTAACAAAAATATACTAGAAAAAAAATCATGTTTCATAAAAATTAACAAAAATATACTAACTCTAAAATCTCTTGTGGGGTAAACAATCCAGATCCTGCGGTGGCATTCAGCATTTTTTTACCAGTCCCTTTTTTCTTCTCGGTTATAGACCTGTGAATAATATTTCTGTAATGAAAATAATATGTCTTAGTGAATATTAAATGTGATTAATAAACAAAATTTAACTTTAATTAATAATAATATTAATAATGCTTTATTTGTTCTGGGACGAGTCCCTTTAGAATAATACAGAAAGACAAAAATGTGGGCTAAGGAGCCTCAGAGAAACATAAACAAGAATATGGTTTGATTAAATAGTCAAAATAAAAAATAATAAAAGAAATTGTAAGTTACTTTCAAATTTCAATCAGTTAATAATAAAAAATGAAAATAAACATGTAGTAAAAATAATGAAAAACGATCTAATAATTTATACACATATTTACAGTAGTAGCTATTTACAATTTTATGAGGACTGGATGGATAAGAAATTATTAAACAGTCGGGATTTAAAGATAGGAAGGGTTTTGGATTGACGAATGTGGAGAGGGATGGAGTTCCATAGGGTTGAGGATCGAATAATAAAAGATTTATCGAAAGCAGCGGTTCGGTGGGCCACTATATATAAATCTGAAGACCAGAAATGGGTATTGCGGGAGTAGACAGAGGATTTAAATTGAAGGAGCTCGGAGATGTATGAAGGACGGCGGGAGTGAATTACTTGGAAGAGGAAGGATGCCAGGAAATACTTATGGCGGTAGAAAGGATAAATCCATTTTAACTCTTCATAGAAACAGGAAACAGGGGAGTCTCTTGGGATCCCGAAGATGAATCCTACGTTTTAGTTTTGCCTCGAGATCCCCAGAGATGCCCCCATATACCGTGCAGCAATAGTCAAAGTAGGGAAATATTAAGGAGGTGACCAGGAGTCTACGAATTTCAAAAGGAAAAAGGTGTCGTAGGTTATTTAAGTGTTTTAGGGTGGAAAAGGTACGTCGGGAGATATTGGATACATGGTTTTTCCAGAAAAGGGTTTGATCAAAAATTATTCTAAGGTTTTTGATGGTGGGATAAAATTTAATGGGATTATCATGTAGGAACAAGGTTGGAATGTTAGGAAGTGTTTTGAGGAGGTGAATGGAGCCTATTAGGATTGCTTTGGTCTTTTCCGCATTCAACTTCAGCTTGTTAGCTTCTGCCCAGTCATATATTCTATTTAAATCTTCTTGAAGCTTTTTTGTGGTGGCTAATAGGTCAGAAGGGGGGAAGGACAGGTATATTTGGAAATCTTCAGCATAGATGTGGTATTGGGAGTGATGGATCAGAAGGGGAAGGTCATTAATGCAAATAGCAAACAGAGAAGGAGATAGAGAGGAACCTTGAGCGACACCACAGGAGAGGGAAAGTGTCTTTGAAGGAGGTTGACCTGGGACAACTACAAATTGAGATCGATCGAAAAGGAAGGATTTGAACCAACGCAGGACACTGTTTGATAGAGGAACATTTTGCAATTTGGTAAGGAGGATTTTATGGTCAACTGTATCAAACGCTTTGGAAAAATCTAGAAGGATGAGGATAGTTAGGTTTTGGTGTTCAATGGAGTTTTGGAGGTCATAGGTTATCTTAAGGAGGGCAGGTTGCGTTGAATAGCCCGGTCGAAAGCCAGATTGGAATGGATTGATGAGGGAATGTTCTTCTAGGAAGTTTTAACTGGAAAGTTGGTTTTGGACAAGGCGTTCCAGTGGTTAGATGTAAATTAAACATTAGGTTGTGTTTAGGTTAGGTACCAAAAAGCCACTTACAACCTGGCTTTTAAATTTCAGAAGTGTTTATAATAGTATAATATAATATAATAATAGCATAAATAATTATAATAGCATCAATAAAACTTACAGTTTTTATCATTCAACAGTCAGCAAGAGGATCAGACCCTACTTCAGTTTAATAAACTGAAAGAATACCCTATCCAGCTACTAGAAAAGGTTCTTTAAGTTCTATAAAACACCAATACATATTTTTTTTTTCTTTTTGAAACTTACAACTTTTATTTGTACCTGTAAAATTTTATAATCAGCAAATGGGAGAAATGCAACATATATGGCATGGGTAGGCATGAGAGAGACAGCACCCAATAGTACATCCTCCTGACCTTCAGAGAAATTAATTATATTGTCACAATTAGGAGGTCCCTCATCCATCTCCTTTTCAGCCTTCAACGAGTTACATCTCAGAGATGTCAGTTATTGCCATACTGTATATGAATTTGTTACTATGTCCTTATAATTTGTAAAGTAACTATGCTATACACAGCTATTAGTCTGTGTAGTATCAAATATAATAGTCTCAGTCAAAAGTTTAGCATTTTACATTTTGTCTTTGAGTGTGGACACCAGCCCTAACCATGTCAAACTTTGGTCAAAAATAAGTTCTGAATAGGTTAACGTATTTGTTCTTACTGTTATTATAAAAGGAGTCTATTATACAAAAAAACAAAACAAAGAACTATTCTAAATGTAACCATAACCTCATACTAGTAACCATTTTTTTTTACCCTTCATTTGAACTCCCAATTCCAATAAATTTCAAAAGTACATAAAATATATAAAAAGTGCTACATGTAATTATTAAAATTAGATTTTTTTAAAATCTACATACTTTTCTTTATTCTGTTCTGAAGTGGTTAATTTACATCTTTTTCTTTTCTTTACTTTTTTTCCTGCTTCTATATCAGTAATGGTAGGTGAATCTTGTTTTGGTCTGAACCAAGAATAATACGAATATGAAACAAAAAAAAAATTATAATTATAAAAGTGATTCATAAATGTGTCAATATTTGCTACCAGCCCTAAATTAGTATAGCTAAACTAAAAAAATCATAATGATACAGATTTATTTTCATTATTATTAATAATAATCATTATTATTATTAAATTAGAATTATTTTCTAATTAAAAAAAAAAAATGGTATGGCATGGATCACACAACTTTATTTACCACTACTTAAATTTTTAAATGTAATCCCAAATGGATCTAGTTGTGCAGCATTTAACAGAAGAGAACCAATCCGCGTTACACATGTTTTGATTAGCTTCATTAAATTTATCAGGATAAAATACAAAATTGGGTTTTCGAATTTTAAACAAACAAAGCAGGGTCTCCCTCGGTGGTCATTATTGAGTCCACTTCTTTTATTCTAGCCTGATGATAGATGCAAAGCGATTCCCTGGACTAAAAATGTTATTGTTTGCAGATGACTTAGTTCTTTGGGCAACTAGTAGCTGCTCTGGAACAGTATCTAAGCAAGGTTCTGGATTATTTTAAAAATTGACGTGAAGCTAATGAAAATCTTTAAAATATATCAAATATGGAATTTCAACTATTTTCGCTAGTTAAAAAGGTTCTCCCTATAACCTTGAAATATCATTAGGAGTTACTACTAATGACTGAAGCAGCTACCTATCTAGGAGTAAAATTTGACAACAGATTAAGCGGGAGTCTGCATGCAGAGGAGCAAGCCAAAATGGAGAACAAAGAGAGGGGTTGACGCAAGATGTACCATCTTTGGCATACAAAAAGTATGTGCGACCATGTTTGGAATATTCGAGAGAGCTTTTGATAACAGCACCTGAAAGTGCTAGACAAAAATTAGAGAAGATCCGAAGCAATCCTGATAACAACAGGTGCATCAAAATCTACACCAATCACAGCTTTTTTTTTTGGGTCCTCTCCTTCCTCGCCTTTAAAGCTATATGGGGTTTTCCGGGGCCAGGGACTGAAGGCGGGGATTAAAAAGAATCCCCCGGCGGTACTATGCACACACCTTAGCACATTCGGCCACCCCGCCCCTCTCACACCAATCACAGCTATGCAACTACAAACAAATGTTGAGTCATTAGCAGTACGTAGAGAAATAAGCTCAATGAGTCTCTATGAGCGACTGAATAAACTGCCAATTAAATACTGGTCAAATAATAGGCAAACTCCATGAAGACTCATAAAGCAAGCTACATCGACATAGATATCATTAAATCAAGACTCAAAATCGGTTTTGTGCCAAATATAAAATCCTGTCATGCTCAAATACCATGAATGGGTTACTGTTGGATTCATAATTTCATGGGGAGGGAGGGGGAGGGGGAGGGTAAGCGAATCGTGCTTTTATTTTTCTTTCTAAAATAAAGTCGATACAAACATTTTGCTAGGTTTCAATACTGGAATAGTGGCAAGTCTGTAGTTCGATACAGGGCAAATGGGCTTAGAAAATTGTAATTCGTACATCAAAATCTGGATAGTTCCCTCAGAACTATTAGGCCTTGCATTTTTAAGCCTAAAAACGTACTATTTTCGAAATAATGCAAGGCAAAGGGTTCGCTTCCGCACAATCTTACGTTAATTGTAGTACTATCATGGAATACATGTCTCATTTCGTCGACTTAAGGTCTCTATGATCAAGAGAGGAGTTTATATTGTTTATCAAAGTTTATATTTTTTTTTTGTCGGTAAGCCATATCAGTATTAATTCTTCATGAAATCCCAAGATTGAGCCACCAATTTTGAAGGTTTCCTTCTCCTTCAGGCGGGAACTATAGTCCAATCGCCCCGAAAATTCAGGCAAAAAAGTTATGAAAAGAAAGAAGTGGCCATTCCCAAGGAATTAAGGTTTAGCTAAAGAAGGAACAACATTAGAGCAGCCAGATAAGCAGATACCATTCCAAAGGGCTAGAGAAGAAATAAAAAAGGCGAAACAGGTAGCTACAATTGCAAAGCAATGGAGCAAATTATTAATTGCAAAAGAAGAAAGGATACTAGTTGACCTGCCGATATGTTACTTTAATTATTTTCATGATTGATTATAATTTTAGATAGTTTTACTAATCCCTAAACATATTTGACCATTTTCAATACATACATAACATACTATTGGTTCAATAATACAGAGATAGTTACCAACAAAAAGTATCTTACATATCAGAAGTTGGCTTTACGTCTCTTTCAGTTGGTGTAATTTTGTCAACCTTTTTATTTACTTCAATATTTTCTTCAACAATATCCATTTTTGTAGAGCTAACAATAGAAGTATTTCTGATTCTCCAAGCTTTCACAAAATCAGGTTCTTCAGGGTTCATATCTAGACAAATTTAAAACAATTTTCAAATACAGAGGACTGCCGTATCAAATACAGTAATTGTGGAAAGGTATTGATCAAATTCAAAATAGTTATTACCTAAATCATTCATTATATTGAAGTTTTCCATTATGTTAGTGTAATTTTTTTTGTCATAGTCCGTGAGTTTACTCCATTCTTCATCGGTGAAATACTTCTTCAAATCCTCCAAAGTAGGTGTCCAGAAAGGATCCATTTTTCAAACAAATAATTTTCAGAACCTGTCATTACAAAAAACAATTTTAAAGTAACTCAAAAGGTAATAGTTTAAAAATGATTTAAATTAAAAAATATATACTAATATAAAGAGTGCCCAATATAAATTGGCTTAAATGCTTCTCAGAATAGTATTGCTTTATTGTATGTATTTAACTGGAAAACCAAATATCTTTATAAATATTTGGTACCTATAGGAAACTCTGATACTCAATTTTTTTTTAGCTAGGAGTTCATAGTTTTAATAATATATATAAGTTAATATTAATAGTAGAAATTCATACAAAAACAGTATCTGATTATTAGGATAGACCTTGAAATCAATGTGGCCTGCTGAGATAGTAATAAAAAAGGTAAAAGGTAACAGCCAACATTTCCATTTTGTTAACAAAACATTATACTAATGTTTTTGAAGTATAAGGGCCAAACTACTAAGGGAAACCGTACTCTACATCATCGCAGAGGACGGTTTTCCCTCAGCTAGTAAGTAAGGATAACTAACCATACCACAAAGCATTAATGTACAGGTGGAAGCAATTAGTGGGAGATGATTACTTCAACCTCCGCTAACGAAAACCGAAGAACCAGAAGATAAGTGGTAGAAGTATCATCCTACTTCTACCAAAAATTTGTATTGCCGAGAGTCAAGGAAAGAAGAAAATAAAATAATAAAAAAATGTAGAAGTGTTTTAACTATTTTCATTTCAGTATTATCTCTTATACATTAAGATTGTTTTTATAGCTTGGCTGTTATAATATACATTACCTTGTTTATTTCATACTATTTTTTTCATTATTGTATTACTTATTTGATACAATATAATAATTGGCATTATTTGAATAGTACGAACAATGTCAAAAAAAAAAAAAAATGCATTTTGAATAAATTATGTCTATCATTGAGATTATATATTCCAGATGTTAGCACTCAAGCAATGCTTGTGAGATAATATTTCAAGATATGTTTGAAAATTAACAATAATATTCAATTTAATTCTAATATATTACAAATTAAGATTTCGTTACTATACAAGTTTCTATTGTTAAACATTATTAGGTCTTTAGGATATCAAGATAAGTTACTTAACCCAAATCAAGACCAGCAGGGGTCAACAAAATACTTTTCATACAAAATGAAAAAAGATGATCTTGGGAAAGAGACTTTAATAAGTATCAGCAGAAAAAAGGGCTTTTTAGTCTTTATTTTAAATGTATACAAATTTTCACCTCTTCAGAGATAAAATCTTATTTTACATATATTGTGAATTTTCATTCACACCCTTTTGTACACTTAGCCATAGTACACAATAGAACTCTTTTCAGATTTTATCCCTAAATTTGCCTGAAGAGGAGAACATTTAGATAAATTTAAAATAAAGTATTTTAATTATTGAGACTAAAAAGGTCTTTTTTCTGCTGATAAACAATCAAAATTAAATTCAATTATTAAAAACAATAATTAAGGTTTTACTTGAAAGTGTTCACCATAAAGAAACAGAGCTGGGGATATAATATATAGACCAATAACTCAAGAATGAATTAGTATTCTGAAACCCTAAAAGACAATATTATAAGGCTATTTCATATTGAATCTTACACTGCTTATTAAAAATGAAATATAATAAACTGCCTAGGAGCAAAGACCAAGTGTTTTATAATGAAGGACTACTTGATATCTGGCGTAAAAGTGGTTACACCATTTAAGTAAAAATAATACCTTTATGTACGAAAAAAAAATAAAGTCTAGAAGTTCTACTTAGATAATAAATCAAAGTTTAAGCAAATAAACCATTATTCTGATAATGAACCTACTTTCGGTACAAGCGAAACTTGTTGGTCATGAAAATTAAAGCTGAAAGAAGTATCAATCATAAGCCAATATAAGAGGCCCTGTTATAAATCTCTGGACCAATAGGATCTCTGGTTACATTTTTGTTTCCGTGTTGATTATAGACTACTATAATAAAATATCTCAATAATTAGCAAAAATTCTAATTAATTACTTTTAAATATTTTATTATTCAAATATTTTTATACTTAATTTTTTTATTTTTAATTTAAGTTAAAAATATATAATATTAACAATCATGAATAAAAGAAATGTGATATGTAAATATTTACAAATTGATTTAAAAACTAACTTTATAACAAATATTATCAAAAATATTTATATTCTTGTTTTTATATATAATTTAGTTTTGAATAAATACATGTAGAATAGTTGCCAATGTTCAAAAGATTACTTTAACCAAATCGATGCATTGATATTGATATCATCCTAGAGGAGGGAACGATAGTCGATTGTTGGTCACTGCCGATGGATCGATAGTATCTATAGTTCAGTAGAGGGATAGTCAAAAACAAGAGAAATTAAGAATTTTTATTCATCTTCTTTTTGCTTAATTCTCTATTTACTTTGTAAGTACGCTTCATTGCATCAATTAATATTTGTTGGGTACATGTTAAAAGTTGCAATTTGTAAATTCTTTAAATAATTTAAGAAAATAGAAAAAGTCGAGATATTTGAAACTGTCTACTCAAGGGAACGATATCCCTTCTACTTAGATCCTGATGGATTTTTCAGCTTACTGTCAAATATTTTGTTTTTATTCATTTAATTGTTGGTTAATTTGTTTTTTAGAACTGTTACATGATGTGCAGACCCTAAGATAGGAGTTATTAAATTCTTCTAAATGAAAGAACATTAATAGGTTAATTGTCAAGTGATGGCAACCAATTTGTTTGTGTTTTCCAAGCTTTTCACTTGCACATAACTACTGATTGGATACGTTAAATGCATAATTACCAATTGTTTAATTTAGTTTTTATTTTTTTATGAAAAGAAAGGGAGAAATGAAGATGAAGGTTGACTGGAAAATATTGTTAAACTCAATGGTACCAATTAATGACTAACTAATATCGTTAACAGCAACTTTTTTTTTGTCATCCTCTTTCCTCGCCTTTTAGGCTATGCCTGGTTTTCCCGGGCCAGAGGGTGATAGCGCAGGATTAATGCTAGAGTTAAAAGTTCAAGTACGCGGACTCGTAATTATTTTATCGAAATATCGTTCATCGAGCTGGGCAATGCGGTACTGTGTTAGTCCTCTCGGCCACCCCGCCCCTTCGTCACTAGCAACCATTAAAGGTACTATTTCGCTGGCGCGGTCCACGACCGCGACTGCTTGCGGTTGACCACTGCTTTAGTGGAATAGAAAGGAACCTATTTCGCTGGCGCTGCTCGGCAGTCTAGGTATGACGTCATATCTAAGCTGCTCGTATCTGACTCCTCTTGAAGCAGTGGAGCTGTTGGCGGTTCAGCGGTTGTAGGTTATGTTATCATATTGTTTTGATGATAACAGTCACGTCGAAACGTTTTATTAACCATGTTTCTTTCAAGTCTGGCAAAATTATAACAAATATTGTTTAAAACTGAAACAATGCAATAGTAAATTATTTTTTTAAGGTTGAAGTAACAAGATTATTTATTTATTTATTTATTCCAACAGCAATATTTTACAACGAAATACAAATATACCTAAATCCAAATGATATTAAATGAATTAAAGAATCCAACAAATTTTATCATCAGGTAAATACTAAAATCCACCCATTGAAAAAACGATTTGTATTTTTTAATTAAAGTGGTGATTTACTGATTACTATTGATAAAACTATAAAACATCGCTTGCTGAGATTTAATTACAAATATATGATATTTATTACTAACCAATTATGTATTAATTACTATTATTTTTCAAACTAATAATATGTAATATCAGAGGAACTTTGATGATGAGCATCACATCGAAATACTGATATTCCTTCTCTTTATGAACAACATTTTCTCTTCTTTTTCCAACTCAAATAAAAAAGCGGTAGTCAGAGATGTTCACTATTATAGGAAGTTCATTTTTATTCTTATATTATGTCTATCTTTTTATCTTCAAAGATACAGCGAAATGTTCGAAGGTTATAGGCAGGTTATAACAACCCCAGTGAGCAGTTTCAGCGAAATAGGTACGTCAACAGCGGTTGGCAGGGGGAAATAGCGGTCGCTGTCGTGGACCGCGCCAGCCAAATAGTACCTTTAGGATCGCTGTTACAGGTTAACTTAGGCAGGCACAAATTTGCCCTTGGGCACACATGACGTCACGCGGAATAAACAATGCACACGGATTGGTGGCTCCTTCCCTAAGATTATATGGACTTCTTGTGTACCCAGATTTTATAGTGTACCCTTCCATTTTCACATGATTTTCTTACCATCTTCTTCAGAGCTAAATTGAACAGCATCTTCAGTTTCCATCTTCCTGCCTTTAACCTTTCGAAGGCTTGACACATGGGTGCTCTACTCCCCAAAGTCGATGGCGCATAAACCTCCTGCCTCCCAAAATATTTTATTATTCCCTTCTTAAAAACTGTGCAGTGAAATTAAAAAATCGTTGATCATTTACAAATTTTGATGGTACAACGTGCGCCATAAAACCATCTCCTAGGTACCCATTGCTTTAGATTCTTCTCCATGTATATTTGTTTTCGACACATAATTCTTCATGTCATTAATTATCCGTGAGTTCCCAGTTAAGTTCTGATCAGACTGTTCAGTCTGTCTCTCCAAGAATTAAAATGAAATGAAATGAATTGAAAAAATTAATTTTATTCTGGGACTACAGAAGGACAACTGCTGTGCTGCATATAAATTGATAAATAGGTTTAAATCAATTTTTGGAAATGCTCTTTCCAGATGCTTAAAATATTTTCTTTTGATACCTCCAGTTTGCCATCTTTTCCTTACATTTGATCGTTTCTAAATTTATAACATAACTTTTTTCCTGATGTCGACGTAGAATTAACATGTATTTCCAACCTAACAGTAGTTTTCAGTGGTTTACAGTCTTTCTTTTAGAAAATCTCTTATTATTTTTTAAAAATCATTTTGTTTGGACTTTTCTGGGTGTTGTATATTTGTCTATAGTAGCTTCATCAGTTTCGAATAAGCACAACATATTTTTCTTCTTTCATCTAAGACCTTTTCTGTGATTCACTTTTTGGCTTTCAGTTTTTCCTGAACAAATATTTCTTTTATCCATGTAGAGACATGGACATTAGAGAATGTCAGTCAATCCCTTTTTTTTTTTTTTTTGGTTACCACCTACCTCGCTATTTCTAGTATATGGAGGGATGGGGATTATTTTAGAGGTACGACCAAACTTTTTCTAACCAGAGTATGGATTGATTGGGTCTACCCGATCAAACGAAATATATTTCAACTCGTTCAGACCAGTTTCGAACCGGAGCGGTATTTCTCGAGAATGTTAAAATTTACACTTTAACACCATCGACCCCTAAGATTAAGGGTTCGTTTATTCTTTAGTTCAATTTAGAATTATGAATCACACCTCTTTTTTTTTTTTTTACTTGATCCTTGTTTTGTTTTATTTCCTCCAGCCTCTGACAGAGTTTGATTCTAATCAGAGTGTGTCACAGTCGACTGCAATGTAGTGATACTCCATGTGTCTTGAATGGAGCATATTCTTTTACCTATTACATACCATCAGGTGGTAAATCTGGTTCTTAGTATGTTTAAGGTTTATGTAGATCTACTAGTGGATGTCCTACTCAGCAAAAGGTAGACAAAGAGGAAGTTTTTTTTTTTTATTTATCGAAAATCGAAACCACTGCAGGTGTAAAATATTTCTATGAAAATAATTCGAGATTAATTTGTTTCTAAGGATGGGAGGAGGCTTGAGCGCAGACTTCGGGGAGGCGAGGGAGGAGGTCCCCCTGATAAAAATAGAGATGGGATGAAAATATCGTTTCACCCCCAAATATTTTGAAGAACAAAAAAAAAAAAATCAAAATCCATAACAATTAAATAAAATACGTATACTAAAATCAATTAAGAAAATTGAAAAATTCGACTAGAAGTTAAAAAGATAATAATCCGAAAAACCATGTATACGGCCTAGAAGTAGAAACCCAAATATTTTTACCACGTCCTATGTTCCTATTGTTGAAATTTTTATTTTACATTCAAAGATAATTAAATGTCGCAATATATTCTAGAATTTTATAATTCATTAATGTGCACACCATTTTTAGAATTAATCACATTTTCCGCTGTAATTTTGATGAATCGGAGAATTGAGAGTTCATCACTACCTCAAACCTTTAAATAAAATTTTAAAAATGTGATACATTCAATTGCTTTGTAAACATATTTTTAAATGTACCCATACCCCCCCAAAAAAAAAAACGAATACGTAAATATACTATTTTATTATTTGTTTTACAGTAACATATATGTATACATTTTTTTTTTCTCCCCTTCCTCCCCTTTTAGGCTATATGGGGCTTTTCAGTCGAATATAAACATTTTAATAAAAAAGCTGTTTTAACAGGAAAGTGATCAGTTTTGACATTGATTAATTATGAATTAATAATACAATAAATCATTAAAGTGTAAAATTCAGAAAAAAATAGAGTAAAAAAGGCCGAATATATTAGGGCGAACCGTCTCGATTAAGAACATTAGGAATCCCCCTGGTGAGAAGAGGAAATAAAATCTTGGTGCAAATAATTTTTTATTTTCAAACTATAACTACAATAGGTTAGTATCGTGCACAGGCGAATCTACGGGGAGAGGGAGTCTTGCGGCTAAATTCCGAATACCCCCAAATCGTAAAATATAACCATGTCTAATGAAAAAAAAATTAAAATAATCTCTAAAAGTTCGTGTAGTACTTAAAAAATCACTTAAACACTATTTCATATTTCATAGGTAATTAGTTTCTTTCTTTTCCTTCCTAAATAATTATCGTTATATATTTAAAAAAAAAAATCTTTCGGGCTGGAAGCCCCCAAAACTAAATCCCAGATCCGCTAGTTGTAGCGTGTTAAAAAACTCCATCGTAGCCACTAGCGGATCCAAGATTTAATGTTGGAGGGGGGGAGGCTGCAGCCCGACATTTTTTTTTTCTCATAAAAATAACGATAATTACTTTGGAAAAAAAGAAAGAAACTATCTACCTACATGAAATGGTGTTTAAGCGATTCTTAAAGTCATTTTAAATGTAATTACACGAACAATAATACTTTAATAGATAATTTTTTTCCATAAAGCATGGTTATATTTTACCATTTTGGGGGAGGCTTCAGCACCAAAGTCCCCCCTCCTCCTCCTCGTAGATCCGCCCGTGATCGTAGCTGCGATATTTAATGACTTTATATCCAAATAAACTAACATATGCACTTCTCTTATCATTTTTTTTTAAATTGTACTTGAGTAATAGATATTTTGAACAACAGTTATATAGGCAACTAAAGGGGTATTTTTTTTTTTCCAGCAGCTATTATTATTGAAATAAAAATCAGCTTAAGAAATATTGTATTTCATTGAAAATATATAAAATAAATCATAATATTAAAAATAAATTTCAAGATGGTATATTTAATAACAGTTTGAAGTCATGAAAAGGGGAGTGGTTTTTCCCTTGACGTAACCATCCGGCCTAAGGTTCCTAATGTTCTTTGCCTAAAGCTAAATTCATTGAGAAAAAGAATGTTGGTTTAGTTTCAATTCATTGAAATGTTATGTAATAAATAACCTGTTACTTTGTTTACAAATTCTGATAACTACTGCACTACCTGTCTCCAGCAAGGAAGGATAAGCTAACGGAGGTGATAATTATCGAGTAACCTTTATTTTTAATGATATCACACACATTAGCGTGTACAGATTATTTCTTACTTTTATTTTTTCAAATTGTAGGATCCAAGCAAATGATTTTTACATTTTCAATTTTTTTTTTTTGCTTCTGTGTACCTATTGGATTGCAATCAAAGTAATAGATTGTAAAGCTTAAGAAATACAAATAGTCTTAACACTTCATTATTTAGAAGTGCCATTAAAGATATTCTAAAAAAAATCTGGTGCGCGCAACACACAACTTTCACTTACCGATCTACTATGAATAGAAATTATTTTCTGTCAATGCTGGGCTATTGTAAACGGAGCTAAAGCTTAAAGCTTACATATAACAATTAATTAAGACCATTATAATTACAAAATGTCTATTTAATATATCGACAACAGGCAATAAAAATGTAGTCACTCCATCAGTTTTTATAAACCACACAACTTTCTTTGCTTTTATAAACTTCAGAATGACTAACTCCAATTTCAATATTTTTAAGTGATGTCATTTTAGTGATATTTTTAGTTGAAAAAGTTATCTATACAGAATATGAGTAAGTTGATTCCGGAGGTGGTGATTGCAATCTTGAAATATAGAACTGAGAATAAAGGTATACATTTAGGTACTTATTTCTTATGAAAAATGTTCTTAGGAAAGATACTTTATTAAATATCTGTAGAAAAAAGAATTTTTTAGTCTCAATAATTGAAAATGTATATTTTAAATTTATCCAAATTTTCGCCTCTTCAGGGAAAAAAACTGGAGACCATATCTTTCCTCCTAGTTATCCGATCTTAACGATTTTTTTTTTTGTTTTTTTTTAGGAAATTCCATAAACTTTTAAAAAAGTGTATACTTTTTGAGTTATTCGGAATTTAATTTTACCATCCCTCGTAACTTTTTTCCAGCTTTTTTTCGTTGAAGTATTATATAACATACTTTTAACAAATTTTTTTTAAAGGAAATTTCCTTAAACTTTTAAAAAACCATTACAATATCCACAAAAAGGTGTATACTTTTTGAGTTATTCGGAATTTAATTTTACCATCTCTCGTAACTTTTTTTCCAGCTTCTTTTCGTTGAAGTATGTTATATAGATAAATTTAAAGAGTGCCGAGAAAATGACTTTAGCACAGTTTCATTGAAATCGGTACATTCACTTAGGCGCTACAGTCTATAGCAACGCAGGTTTTTCTGCGTTTTTTTTCTCTCCTTTATTAACTTATCAAATTCTTTCAAAAGTTATATTTAGCATTTTTTCATTACTTTGAATAATGTGAAATGATCAACTTTTTAAAATAAACCATATTAAAGGTACTTAAGAGGAAGACGTATATGAACATTGGTCATTTAAGCCCTGTAATGTGACATCAACGGGGATAAGACCTGAATGATATTAAAGACCACTTAATTATGCAATGATACACCGAGTTTAATCAACATCGTTAGAGCCGTTTTTGAGAAAATTATGAAAATGTGTTTCAGCGTTGATATAAAGTGGCACTTCCGGTTAGCCGATTTTGAGGAGAAAGTTGCCGTCACATCTAAGGCATATACCTATTTTAAATACGTAATATCAGTTTCGTAGGACTTTTCGTTTTTGAGCTAGACTGCTAACATACAAACACACAGACCATTTTTCGGGACTTGGTCATTTCGACTCAAGGTACCTCAAAACGTCTATTTCCGTTGAAAACTCAGATTCAAAAATTTTCTCGATCGCAATACTTACCCTTACTATATATTACATATATACGTAAGTGAAAGTAAAAATATACAATGACTTTGTTTTTTTTTCGATATGTTTTTGTTAAATTAAAACATATGTACGTCAACTGGAGAAACCCTTCAAAACACATAAAAATTAAATCATGAACTCAAAATTTTAAGGTAAGTTTACAATATTAATTATAAAATTATATTCTTCAGAAATAATGAGTAAACAAAAGAGAAACGGACAAAAATATTGTTTGTTCTAAAATTATAAAATATTATGTTTAATAACTCATACTCAATCGAGAGATGAGCTATACGAGTTCTGAATAGAGTAGTGAGTGCTTTTGTATATCTCTCTGAAATGAATAAATTCGAAGTATTTTTTTTTAAAGATATTCAATCATATTTTTCTTAATTTAAAACGGAAATGAATACTTCAATTTTCGGTTTCAATTAATTGTTGTTATTTACAATATCGGGGGAATGTGCTTGATATAAATTCCACTTATTTATTCTTCTCTTATCTGATTGAATGTTGATTTTTTAAAAATTGAGATTCAATTTTTTGAGGAATTGAAATTAATGCCCGGAACAAAATTTTGTATAGGTGAGCAAATTATATAATAGGTTAAAACTTGGATTTTCTACTTTTCTCCTGAAAATTGGTCCATTGTTTACATAAACTTCTTTGTTGATCTAGAGGTCTGCCATAACCACCCCTACTTACGGAACACCTTGTATATAGTGTCAGCTTTAGGGCGGGACAATCGTCTGGGGGCGCCGACCTGGGGAGGGTGCTTATTTCGGGCACCGGCCGATCTTCAGGGGTACTTGCCACATGTAAAAATTAAAAAAGGTTACAAAACGTATTGCAATAATCAATTTTAGCCCACTATTAAAACAACTGTATTATATAACTTTTTGAATATAATAAAATTCAAATATTACATAATATAAAACAGCTTAAATTTAATTTTTTTAAGGAGGATGGAGATGACGTCATTGGCCGAGAGGGCGCTAAATATCTGCACTGTGTATATATATATATGATTTGTTAGCTGCAATTTCTTAGCTCCAGCTCAGTTAAAAATGCAATTCGAACATTTTATAATAGCCCAACATGGCCAGAAAATAATTTCTATTTTTGAGTTGAGCACTAAGTGAAAGCTGTGTGTTGCGCGCACCAGATGTTTGCTTCTAAGTTATAGAGGTGTTAAAAACAAAAATAAATCGCAAAAATCTGTTTTGGATTTTTTGCTGTAAAAAGATTTTGTCTTGGTAAGCCGCCTTTTTGTCTTTTTACATGTCTGAAACCCATATATACAAGTTAAAAAAAAAAAAAAACTTTCCCCACATTTTTCGCAATGAATTCCTTTTCGTTTCGATCCAAAAGTTACTGGCCTAATATTCTTTAAATCAGACGCCATTTTTGAAAGCAGAGGTTCTAGAATGGCAGCACTAGCGGATCCAGGATTTAATTTTGGGGGGTGAGGGCTTCAGCGCGAAAGATTTTTTTTTCGTATATATATATAACGATAATTATAATTGGTAAATGGTTGACTGTCGTGAATAATGAAGAGAAGAATAGTTGGGGGGATCAGTCAAATAAGAAGGCAAAAATAAATGATACTATTTATTTTGACATTAGCCGACGTTTCGACCTGAAGTTCAGGCCATCATCAGGGCTAAGAAAAGAACCAGATAACAAGGTATGAGAAACATAAGTAGTGTAGGTACAAAAAAATTAAAGTAAAATTCAGTTGTTAGAATAATGACAATAGTAAGAACAAAGAGATAAATGATACTAAGCTGTACAAAGTGTGGAATGTTGAAGTAAACATAATGAAGAAAAAAAAAAAAAAAAGTGACATAAGTATTAAAATGGGAATCCTAGAATAAAATGTAAAAACAGAAAAATATGAAGTTATATAAGAAATGGAAATAAACAGTAAAATTAAGATATTTTGAATAGAATAGTTAGATATGTGGGCGGGGTAGCCGAATGGGCTAAAGCGTGTGCACTGCACCGCCGTTGCCTGGCAACCTGACATATGAAACAAAGATATAAAAATAGTCACGAGTTCGCGTCCCGGTCCGGGGGAGTCTTTTAAATCCCCGCCCACACTCCCTGGACCGGGAAAATCCCGTATAGCCTTAATGGCGAGGAAGGGAAGGACCCAAAAAAAAAAAAAAAAAAAAAAGAATAGTTAGATAGAAAATTGAGATGTTGTAAAGTCTATCAAGATTTTATTTTATTTTTGCCTTATTTGACTGATCGCCCCAACTATTCTTCTCTTCATAACGATAATTAATTCGAAAAAAAAGAAAGAAATTAACTACCTATATGAAATGGTGTTTAAGTGGTCCTTGAAATCCTATTAAATTTAATCACACGAACAAGAATAATTTAAGAGATAGTTTATCATATTTTTTTTCTGTAAAACATGCTCATATTTTACCATTTTTGGGGAAGGTCTTCAGCCTGAAAGCCACCCCGTTGATCCGCCTGTGAATGGCAGACAAGGTTTATTTTACTAAAAAAATAACATAATATACATTTTCGTAATTTACATTTACTGTTAATGGCTATTAAATTAATATCAAGTTGTGTTTTTTCAGAAGATCTGGTCAGCCGAATTGGGAGGAAATGTACATGCACTGTCGTCGAATATTACAAGAATTCAGTGAGTACTCACAACTGCAAGGAGTGACCAGCAGAAGAGCTAGCTCCGACAGTATCAGTTATCCGGTTCCAGAGAGATCCAAGTCTAAAAAAAAGACAAAAAGGCCGAATTTGAGACCGAAGATTATGCCACGTAGTCGCGTGCCACCTCACCTGTGCCCAGCACCAACTCGCCCCCCTCAGCCGTCATGCTGTCCTTTCAAGGTCCCTCCCCCCAGCGATGGCAAGTGTCCGGGACCCTGCTCTAGGAGTAAGATAGGACGCAACGAGGACGAAATGTCATAACGATTACATTACAACACAATGTTACGCCAATTAAAAATTATGAACTACACTACACCATATTCTTACAAAATATACCACATATAACAACCCTAATCTAACAATTTTTTCTCTTGTTACATTAGAAAATAAAATAACAAAGATGTTAAATTATGCATAAAGAAAAAGATAAATATATAAGAAAGATATTAGGGACTATTAAAGTTACAGAAAACTTAAATAGTACCATCATAGATATTAAAGTTGATTCATAAAATATAAATAAATCATGTTAATTAACAAACTAAGAAATAAATAATGTACATTCTTCTTTTCCTTGATTTCTGATAGCATATTTTCATAAAATTTAAAGGTTTCCCTCTATTTTCGCTAGTCGGTGAAGTATCCCTTATCACGAATTTTTAGCATCTGTATAAATTTCGTGAATGGCTTCATGTTATTGTAACCTACAACTTCTTATCTTCGAAAATAAAATAAATTGGATGTTTTATCAATAAATAAATTAATTTAATGAGATACTAATAACCCATACATTCCCATTTGTTTTTATGTGAATCCTAGGTTAGTTTGATCACAAGATCTAGAAAAAAGATGGTCTAGAAGATTATTGGCCCTTTTGGCCTGTATAACCTTGGGACAGGTGTTAATGTTAAGAATTTGACCAGAAACTACTACTATAGTTGGTGATACATAACTGATTAAAAAATGAAGGGTGCTGAATTTAAAAAAAAATTGTATTTTTGTGTAAAGTCTTCTTCTTCTTTAACATCCTCCTAAGTACTTCTCAGCGTGGAAGTGCCCCGATCCAGGACTGTCAAGCTTCTCGATCCCGATTCAGTGCTTCAATTCATAGACTTTCCCTTCTTTACACCAATCCTGGATATTTCGTCCATCCATAGCAATCTAGATCTTCCTCGAGGGCAGAGTTCGGTAGGCCTGGTCTCAAAAAACTTCTTTGGATCGCGGTGCTCATCCATTCTACATAGATGATCAAAACATCCCAACTGTCTCTTTTCTACTGTTTCTCTCAAAGCTGGCACTACCAGGTCTCCTCGAATCCTAACTATATCTCTCATTGTTTTGCCTGCTATTCTCCGGAAGTAGTTCAAATCTGCAGCAGTAGCTCTACTCCACTGCATGTCCAGTGAGACTCAGCTGTCACTTGCATATATAACGGTAGTTAAGTATATGGACTTAAAGATATGTAATTTTAATATTTTCCAATTCCCTTTTTCTCACCGCTGTGCTGGTAGTATATGCTGTTAGCTTAATAGTCAAAATAGTCAAGTACCTTTTTCTTGATTTCGTGATAAAATTATTTTCCAATCCAAGTGAATAGCAAATGTGTATTTACGAGTTTTTAGTACCTAATTAAATAAAAAAGTTAGCTTCCCTCCAGATTTAAAACGCTACTATTCCAAGAGTTTTCATAAATAAAATAGTTGTAGGTTACGATGAAATGCAGATATTTAAGAACTTTCAGGCGGATGTAAATAATTCGATAAATAGTGGTCTGTACCACGGACTATTAGTAGTAGGATTTGTTTACAAATATCTTTAATTCCCTTTGCCTTATCTGACATAACAATAATGATACTTATACACGGTGGGCCAGACCCCCTTACCGTGCACCCCCCCCACATCCCTATAAATTGAATATCGTTGTGTTCCTTGTAACAATTTATTAAAAAAAAGCCAATGTTCCCACAAAAAAAAGTGAACGCACTGCCCCAAAATGGCGTCCAAAGATGGCGGATTGACGACTTTGACTTTAGTTAGTTTTTTGGTCACTGAGAATCAGCATTAAGCTTAATTTCCTCATAGTTGGTCTTTTATTAAAGCTGAATAGTTATAGAATAATAAAACATGAAGAAATATTAAAAAATAATTGGCTAAGGCTATGAAAAACATCAGTAAAGTCAATTTTTTTAACAAAAAAATTTTCAAGTTACAAATCAAGCGTCGTTTGTAATTAAACGGCCTACAATAACGCAAAACGTGCTGAAATAAACCATCTGGAGAATATATTTCTCTTTCTGAAACGCTGATTATTTTTTACAAATGTTTGAGTAGTTCCGTAAAAAATGCACTTATGCGGCAGAAAAGCGGTACTGGCGTGGGTGCCTACAGGCCTCTACCACACCATTCAGTGCCCATAAATGGCTTAGTTATAGTGATATAATAACATTTTTGGTACATTATATTGGTTTTATTAACGAACAAATATTAATGCAATAATTTAATAGTAAAAAAAAAAATTTAATTAAAAAAAAAATTTATTATTATTTTTTTAAATTTTAACCTCCTTTATTCTATACGTAGGTCGTTTAAGAATACCTCAATTGTAAAAATGGTATAATTATAATAATAAAACTTAATTAAAAAATATTTTGCTAAATATCTTGATTTTTTTTTTATTTAACGTTTGCAATTTAACACTGTGTTTTGAATATTTACTGATTCTTAGAAGTAATTAAAATTTTTATATACTTCCCAGGAAATGAGTCATATTCATACCTTTTTTATAAACTAAAATAATATATACCTAATCTGAACTATATATAATGAATAGCTACCGGGTTGTTTAGTAAAACTCATATATCACTAATTAAAAAATTAATTTTTATTTCCTCTATTTTGTGCAGAAGTTGGACTATATCATAAATAAATAGGAAATTTTAATATTGAATGAATTATTCTCTATGCACAAAGAAAGATATAAAGGGTGACCCTATAAGTTCTTCTATAAACCAAAACTGATTGTTTGGATTTGATCTCAAAATGAGGAAAAACGTGAACTTAAACGAGAAAATTGGAAAAATACATTAAGCGAACGAGAAAGGAAGTGCCAAAACCTCGGAATAGATAAAAAGGACCAGTTATATCCATTATATAGCTAAATGAATGTATAGTAGATAGATGAACAGAATATTTCAAGATGCTGCTAAAACGGGATCAATTGCAGTATGGATGATATTAAGTTGACGATGTAGGTTTATTATGGTGAAAACCACTTTATTTTCGATTGCTGAAGGTGCACATCGGGACTATATTAACTTTGAAGATGAATATAGAGATGTACATCGAGAAAGTTATAGCTCATAGCTTTCCTTCTGTTTAGTGGATTTTCAAAAGATTTTTTAAGGTATCTTATATTAGTTGTAGCTCGTTATTCTTCTCGTTATTCTTGAATTGTTCGGAATTTGTACCATATCATAAAAAAATAGGAAATTTTAATATTGAATGTATTATTCTCTCTGCACAAAGAAAGATGGAAAGGGCGAAACCGAACTGCTTTGACAGTTTTGCGCGTACATAGGCAACAAGCATATTAGAAAATAATATGAAAGGACTGTGGTTTTTACCTTTACAAGAAAGGAGGTACTAGGAAATGTAATACCCATCAAGACCCATTCCTGTTTAGTGTACCAAACAAATTATACACAAGAATCGTAGAAGCTGGAATAAGAAATATTGTCGATTGCCAGAGTGATATGGATTGAGAAACTCAAGTTGCACATTGGAAGAGAAGTTGAAAATTGGGACTGTCTTCACTTTAAGGCAGGTTATAGAGAAGTCCACATAAAAAGAAAAATAGCTCTCTATCTGCTCAGTGCCTCACACTTTGGATTATGCTAATATCTAACTGTCTTTCAGAAAAACTCGTTTTCCTTTTAGATCCCTTAAAAAATCTTTTGAAAATCCACTAAACAGAAGGAAAGCTATGAGCTATAACTTTCTCGATATACCTCTCTATATCCTGCTTCAAAGTTAATATAGTCCCGATGTGCACCTTCAGCAATCGAAAATAAAGTGGTTTTCACCATAATAAACCTACATCGTCCACTTAATATCATCCAAACTGCAATTGATCCCGTTTTAGCAGCATCTTGAAATATTCTGTTCATCTATCTACTATACATTCATTTAGCTATATAATGGATACAGGTCCTTTTTATCTATTCCGAGGTTTTGGCACTTCCTTTCTCGTTCGTTTAATGTATTTTTCCAATTTTCTCGTTTAAGTTCACGTTTTTCCTCATTTTGAGATCAAATCCAAACAATCAGTTTTGGTTTATAGAAGAACTTATAGGGTCACCCTTTATATATTTCTTTGTGCATAGAGAATAATTCATTCAATATTAAAATTTCCTATTTATTTATGATATAGTCCAACTTCTGCACAAAATAAAGGAAATAAAAATTAATTTTTTAATTAGTGATATATGAGTTTTACTAAACAACCCGGTAGCTATTCATTATATATAGTTCAGATTAGGTATATATTATTTTAGTTTATAAAAAAGGTATGAATATGACTCATTTCCTGGGAAGTATATAAAAATTTTAATTACTTCTAAGAATCAGTAAATATTCAAAACACAGTGTTAAATTGCAAACGTTAAATAAAAAAAAATCAAGATATTTAGCAAAATATTTTTTAATTAAGTTTTATTATTATAATTATACCATTTTTACAATTGAGGTATTCTTAAACGACCTACGTATAGAATAAAGGAGGTTAAAATTTAAAAAAATAATAATAAATTTTTTTTTTAATTTAAATTTTTTTTTTTACTATTAAATTATTGCATTAATATTTGTTCGTTAATAAAACCAATATAATGTACCAAAAATGTTATTATATCACTATAACTAAGCCATTTATGGGCACTGAATGGTGTGGTAGAGGCCTGTAGGCACCCACGCCAGTACCGCTTTTCTGCCGCATAAGTGCATTTTTTACGGAACTACTTAAACATTTGTAAAAAATAATTAGCGTTTCAGAAAGAGAAATATATTCTCCAGATGGTTTATTTCAGCACGTTTTGCGTTATTGTAGGCCGTTTAATTACAAACGACGTTTGATTTGTAACTTGAAAATTTTTTTTTTAAAAAAATTGACTTTACTGGTGTTTTTCATAGCCTTAGCCAATTATTTTTTAATATTTCTTCATGTTTTATTATTCTATAACTATTCAGCTTTAATAAAAGACCAACTATGAGGAAATTAAGCTTAATGCTGATTCTCAGTGACCAAAAAACTAACTAAAGTCAAAGTCGTCAATCCGCCATCTTTGGACGCCATTTTGGGGCAGTGCGTTCACTTTTTTTTGTGGGAACATTGGCTTTTTTTTAATAAATTGTTACAAGGAACACAACGATATGCAATTTATAGGGATGTGGGGGGGGGGTGCACGGTAAGGGGGTCTGGCCCACAGACTATTATCGGAAAGGTAAAAGTTCGTTCTTCGAAACTGTCTTGTTTGGTTTCATTGGCATTAGGTTTGTTTGTTCTAAAGGGAAGTAGTGCCAAGAAGGGGGTTTCATGGAGCAAGTTGCTCCATAAAAATATTTGAGGAGTGCATATTTTGACGAGTTTTTAAATTTTTGAAGGGTTGTGAATTTTCGGACTAATGGACAAGGGAAAGACATGGAACTGACCGCAGCAAGTGTATTTATATATGACATACAATTTTTCTAATTCTACCTTGGCTTACTCTGTTTTTAAGAAAGGTGAGCAATAAAATACCTTGGGAGGAGCGAGAGGGAGGGGAGAGAGGGGTCGGTTCTTGCGCCATCGATCTTGGGGGGATAGGCACCCCTGCTACAGCGTATTGAATATGTCAAATGATACTTACTATTTTCGATATATTTTGATTTTTAATTGAGACAGTTTGTTATAATACTCAATAAAGAAATAAAAAAAATTGAACAAAAAAATGCAAGCGAACTTTGGAGGTTCACTGAAAGATAACATACGAGGATGATTCCTTAACAGAACGCATTGCTCAAAAATGGTTTGCCAAATTTCGTTAGGGATATAAGAGTTTCGAAGATGTACTACGCAGCGGTCGACACACCGAGGTTGATTTGAGCGATATCACGACTTGAATCGAACAAGAAGTATTGTTACTGGTACGAGGAACAGCTTGGCTAGATGTCCCGCCTCGATGTTTGGGGGTCACAAAAATTGACTGAGGCAAACCTGGCCAACCGAGATTCAACGTGCACTCTCTTCTGAACCGGCACAAAACGGATCCATTCTCAACGGAATAGTGACGAGTGGATCATCTACGACAATGTAGTACGCAGGAATTGTGGACAATCGCTGACGGAAGCCTATTGCCATACCGAAGCCCGGAAAAGATGTTGCTCTGTATATGGTGGGATTATCGCTGCTTACTGTTTTTCCAGTTGCTTCGATAAGGAAAAAGGATTAATTCAAAGATGTACTGCACTCAGCTAACGAAATTGGACCAAGCATTGCGACAGAAACGCCCAGAGCCAGTCAATTGCAAAGATTTATTCCACCATGATAACGCTAGACCACAGCAACTGGGCTGGAATGTTTTATTACAACCACCGTATTCACCAGACCTTGCACCATCCGACTATCACTTATTCACGTCCATGCAAAAATTCCTCAACGGGAAATCGTTCACTGATGAGAGATGTAAATAACCTAATAAAGTTTAATGTAAATAACTTTGTTTTGGCGGGAATTGCGAATAGCCTTCCGCTTTTATATCGGGGAACTAGGTTATTTACACTCGTGAATATTAAGACAAAACCCCGGCACTGGATATAGATTTTTTGAGGGTATTTAACTGTTGTTGGGAATTTGGGAATCTAATACCTTTTGTACATGAGTGAAAAGAAACATGGGACTTAGTAAATACACTTTGAATTAATTGACTCACCTGGTTTGTTATTCTTCAATTGTGAGGCCTATGGGACAACTAAATAAATAAATGACTTTTCACTCCTGTCGAACAAAACAATTTATTTTACAACTGTAATAAGTGAATCTATTAATGTCTTATAACTGTAGGCTTGATATTCTTGGTCTTCAATGTCCTGCCTCTCTCATCTCAGGTAAAGTCCTCTCACCTCCGTGCCTCCAAGCCTCAAGTAAGTTCTCCTCTCTTCTGACAACCTCCTTTCGACCTGTATTATAAGAGAATGCCTTCTCTTATTCCTAGCGTCCTCCAACTGTTGCTACATGCTACATCCTTTTTCCAGCGTCCTTCGTTATCGATTGAGATGCGAAAAAGTATATCGATCAGTTTCGCTTCTAAGCCTCAGGTGTTTTACGAGAGCGGAATAATGACATTGTTAGAAAGATAACATTAGGTCATTAATAAAAACGGCAAATACATTTTAGAACCACCTCAGGATTGGCTTCACATTTATACCGACGGATCAGCTGAATCAGCCGTTAAAAATGCTAGGGCAGGAGTTTACTCGAGAGAGTTTCAGTTCAGTGCTGCGGTGGGTGAGGGTGGTACGAATTTTGACGGTGAGATAGCAGCGATCCTCGTAGCTCTAAGAACACTATCAGGAAGGCAAGTTCAGAACGCTGTTCTCTTTGTCGACTCGCAAGCAGCAATCCTCGCCATTACTGACGTGAATAAATGTATGTCGAGTGCTATCTTGAAGTGCAAATCCCTTCTCTACGATCTAACATTCCAAGGCACCAATGTGGTCCTTCAGTGGATTCCGAGCCATTGCGGTATTCCAGGAAATGAGGAAGCGGATAGTCTCGCCAGGTGGGGAGCAGAAATGCCACAAACAGTCCATCCAAAATCCTACAATTCAATTCGGCGAATGGTGAGAATGGTAGTAAAGGAGGAAACAAAAAATATTCACAAAGACAAAGTGGAAGGGAAACGTTATGGATATTTGATGGAAAACCCATTCCCAGCAGACCTACCAAGAAGAGATGCAATAGCCTGCTTCAGCCTGGCCACTGGTCACGACTATCTACAAAGTCATCTCCACATGATAGGCGTGGCTGATGATCCTAGATGTAAATTATGTGAACAAGCGGAAATGGATGCAGACCACCTAAACGAATGTCCTGCTTTGATATAAAGAATCAAACATATGTAAATGATTACATACAAAAATCAAACTTATATTGGGCAGCAAGATGTCGGATGGTCGAATGACCAATGACTATGGCATAGGAAAAAAAAAAATTTAAAATAAAATTTATTCTTTGTATGAAAAAAACATGTTTTATTTCACCCCTCAAAAACTGAACGAACTTATGGATCCATCCAATAATTACTTCAAATATGAATTAAAATTTTATAGAATAGAAAAATCAACTTTACTTTGGGACAAAGTCCCTTAACACGTTAGGTGCGGTTACGGTCCCGGGGTTCGATATTCTTCTGGACTACCAAATGACCGGAGTTGTCTCGAAATGTGTCCATCTTACGAATTCTCTAAAACGGTAATTTTAAAAAATATTTTAATGGAATTGGATAGATGTAAAGACACGAGCGTAAATAATCATTATATCTGATGAAAAGTTTTCGGACTCCGGGGACCGATACCTTACTAGACTGATAAAAAATGGTCTTACTTCTGGGCATAGTAGCTCTTGAGAGTTCATCTTAGACTGTTCTCCTTGCTTATTTAACATGTATAAATATTAAATAATATACAAATAAATAATTTATAAATTATATCTTGAAAATTATAATTATTTGTAATAAATAAACTTTTTCTCATTTCATTTTCAATATTTAAGATTTATATAGCTAAAAATAACGCTTGTTTACTAACATAAACATAAATAAAAAAACTTGTCATATAAACGGCATCGGACGTCGGTTTGCACTCGTTTTTGGTGATTTCAATCAATTTCCACAAATTCCGAAATAAAAATCTACAGGTCCTCTATTTTTGATCTTCTCAGTCAGTATGAATCCGTCATTGTGTGCAATGCTCTTTCTCTCACAACTAAATATGAAAACTACATCATACAAGCTATTTTTCAATACATATAAATAACGTAGGATAATATAATATATTTGAGGTTGTAACCTTGAATTTTTGCACCAAATATCCCAATTACCGTTCAGTAACATTTTCAGAAACATCTGATCTTTACACTTAGCCAATCTGTAAACCTCCCCCGTTTTCAAAGTAGGTTACAAGAAAGTAAGGTAGAAAAAAAAACTTGTAAACAATAAATATTGATTAAATTTTATCATAAATAATGAGGTATCATTAACAGAGAGGTATCAAATTTTGAAATAATCGATAAGTGAAGTGTTAGTGAAAAGTTAAGAAGCTTTCGTGAAAAAAAAATATGTGTTAATGAAATATGTGTTAATGAAATCCGTGTACATCAAAGTTGCAGATTCATATTATTTGGTATAGTTTTATTTTATCTTAGTTGCATAATATGGCAAGCTCATTTACAAAATTTAACATTTACACACAATTTTATTTTGTTAAGGAATCATCGAAAAAACGTTCTTCATTTAATTGAAATTCCTGACGAAGATATTTCGAAGAAATAAATCATTACTGTAAACATGGCTATGAAGATAAGGTTATGACAAACTTTTTTTTTTAAACTATCTGAAATCTTATTTTTTTTAATGATAAAATACAGCTATTGTTTTTCTTGTAACAAACGGTTGTGAAATTTAATATGGTAGGTCTCAGTGCAAAATCGAGTAAGAAGACAAGTTTTCATTTTGGGTTATTATATGCTAGTGTGAATATCTCATACAATGAATTGTTGATATTTGCTATTTTATAGTATATGGCTTACAAGTACTTGCCGATTATTACTATTATTATGGCGTTACGGTCCTGTAAGATCCCAGACCTCCTCCACCACAGCCAACCAATCCCCACGGTCTTGTGCTACTTCTTCATCTTCGAACGCCCAGCCGCCTCAGATCGTCCTCCAGCCATCTGATCCGAGGGCGACGTCTATTTCTTTTGTCATCCGGCTTCTCATGCAACATCCTCTTTGGCCGGGAATTCTTTCCACATGATCTAACCATCTGATTCTCTTTCTATAAATGCCACAATATCAGATTCTCCATAAAGTTCCATATTCTTCTCAATGTTTTTCTCTCCCAGGAGTTGAGCTTGCGTTCTGAGTTTTTGATTAAGGTCCAAGTCTCACACTTATTATACATAACCACTGGCATTACTATGGTTTTATAGAGAAGGATTTTAATTCTTTTAGAGAGTGATATGAATTTCAAGTCTCTTTGCAGTGAGTAATAGCATCTATCTCCTGCTGCTATCCTCGCCTTCATTTCACTATCTATTTTATTATTGCATGTGACCAGGCTTCCAAGGTACTTGAACTGGTCAACAGACCTAAAGTTGTGATCCCTTAAAGCTGTTTCCGTATTCACTTCCTTTTCAATTTTTGAACTTTTCATGTTCACCGTCTAATTTCCATTAACTCTAAGGCACAGTTTAGCCGCTACCTATTCGAATTCCTGATAGTACTGCTTGGGTTCTAGAGATATTGGCAACACTATCAGATGTTGAGACAGACGATTGTAGATTGTACATACCCCTGGATTTTTTCAAATTGAACTAATAGCCACTTCCAGGGCTAGATTAAAAAGAAGGGGAGATATAGGATCACCCAGTCTCAATCCACTATCATCCTCAAATTCATCGGACAGCGAATTTGCAAGTTTCACTCGACAGGTAGTTTTCATTACCGTCGTTTTTGTAAGTCTTACTATGGATATGTCTACACCTATTATGATAGATATTTAGATCTATGGATTTCAAAAGATCTATGCATTTCTGCACTGAGGTCCAAAAAGAGGAGGTTCTGTGTTAAATTTACAACATTTTTCCATTGTCTGTCTCAGAGATAATATCTGGTCAACTATTGGTCTTCCATCCCTAAAGCCTCCCTGATATTCTGCTATGACTTTCAGTGAAATCTGTCAGTCTTTTAAGTAGGAATACTGCCAATATTTTATTGGTTGCACTTGATAAAGCAATAACTCTATAATTTTCATATAGTAGCTTGTCTTCTTGCTTGTGTATTGGACGTATTGCTGCTTTTGTCCAATATTCTTATCGATTAAAAAAAAAAAAATTCACTTTGATATTTCTATATTTAGCGATATTGGCTCTACTAATAAGTTGGAATTGTCAGTAAAGCGGTTTTAAACTGAGATCGATGATTTATAAATAATTCTACAGCACAATATAGGCACCATCGTTTTTTTTTTCTTTTTCAGAGCGCAGCCAAATCTCAATTTTCCAGGAGCTAAGCGGTAAGTTTCTATTTTTAAATATGGTACTATTAATATTCTCACATCTTCAATAACGTTAGTTATAGGTATATTTACTTTTTGGACACAACATTATATATGTTGAGACAGAATATATGACCCTTAGTCATATCATTCAAGAAGCTTTGTGGCTTTGAGTTTATTTAACGAACAGTCTATTTAGTGATAGAGCGCGTTTATAAAAACCTACATTATTTTATGGAAATGATGAAATCATTTTTTAAAAATATAGATTTATAACATTTATATTACAAATATTCTAAAAATATTACAAAAAAAAAAAATATTTACGATAAAAGAGTCTGCCAGTCATATCTTGCTACCCCTAAATCTGGCAACTGATATAAAGATTATTAGGCCAGTAACTTGAGAATCGAAACGGAAAATTCATTGCAAAAATGTCGGAAATATTTTTATTTCTTAACTTACATACACGGGTTTGGACATGTAAAAAACAAAATTACTAATATGGGTCACCAAACTACTGAATAGTACATTATAGCGATAAACGTATTATTTAAGAAATTAAAGAACGTTAAATTTTGCGTCGAACGAGTACTTAAACTTATAAATTTGTTTAATTGGTATGGTCGATAAACATGAGCAACGAACGCTAATTTTGACCAAATTTGTCAAAAACTGAAATAAATTACTAAAATGACACTGCAGACTGGAAATGAATTCTTTAAAAGAAAAAAATTATGGATTATATTCGGATTCCGATCGTATTCATATACCGATAAAATCGGAGACCAAATAATTACTATCTTCCTTCAAGAAAAAGTTCCCTACAGCAGCTACTTTAAGAGAAGAAAAACAAATAGAGCATTTATAAAAAAATAATTTAAAGAGAAATATACAAATTATCATCGTGACCAGTCAAGCCAACTTTTTCTGTTTCATTCTATTATTTTTTTCACAAAAACTCGTCGTTCGGCTAAGGCCGGGCGCGAGTTGAACCACAGCCTGGTGAAGTAGCGTGATGGGACAAGTGGTAAAATTCAAAGAACTGGTGACGATAATAAATGTTTCTCCCTCAATAATAAGAATAAGAATTCTCCCTCTATTCCTCTCTTCCTCCCCCCCCTTACTACCTTGCCTTTTAGCCTATACTGGGTTTTCCCGGATCGGGGAGTGAGGGCGGGGAATTTAAAATATCCTCCGGCGATCACTATATCACGATATATCACGATAATATATTTTTTTTATATAGCATTTGAAAATTCTTTTTTGAGGATGAATTCTTTCTAATTTTTTTTTTCTTTAAATAGCTGTTTTTTGGAACTTTTTTCCCAGCATCCAGGGGAGGGGAAAGCGCGCCACAACGGCTGGATCAACTAGTAACTGGACCAATATTTTCACACTCTTCTTCGATATTTTTAAGTATTCCATATGGCAACTTGTTCATTTTTATTATAGATCATTAATTATTCATGAGTGAAAATTCATAATTATTAATTATGAAGTAACCAATCAGCGCCTTAGAAACCTAAATAAACAAAGTTACAGAGCTTCTTCAAAACATTTTTAAATACTAAATATTTTAATATCACGCATCGTTTTATCATATCTTTAGGGTTTGTTCGTTATTGATGCAGTGACCTGGGGATGAGAGATCGAGGTGGAGGTGCATCCGGAGGGAGCCCGACAACAGGGCCTTGTGATGTTACAATTAAGTGATAACATCAATGATTTTCTTTTTGTTTTTCAAAAAGCCTTAACAAATAAATCCCTTGAATCCAAAATCTCCGTGGTCCTACAACGTATGGAAGTTCTTGATTGAATGTTACTAATGTTTGCCATATGATGTTTGTTATAAGTAAGTCATTCCCATCTTACTCCTGAAAAGAACCCTTTTGCCGATTTAAAATTATCTGCATATTGTTAAATCTATCCATATGTTAAAAGATCTCACCCATTTTCTGTTATTATTTAAAAGTTCTGTTAAAGTTATATTAATTCATTTATTAAGTATTTTATTCAAGCTGAGTTATAACTATTTGTTATTTTAGGAACGAAGAACTCCGGAGAAAATTCAGATCTTTTTTAATTTGGTAAGCTCCTCAGTACTTTGTTTTCTAGATTATAAAATATTTAGATTCCTATACTTTTGCTATACCTCTCAATGAGAACAACAGAATAATTTAAAATTTTTAAGTTAATAATGGTATGGATAAATAAAACATCTGTGAAGAAATAAGCATTTTTTCTCTACTTTTCTTCCCTTTCTTTCTCTCTCTCATTTTAATCCTTTACGGAATAAAAGAGTCTACATTTGGACCATGCAAGTTTATTCTTTTCAACGCTCGTATCTTTACCTTGTTCCCTGACCCTATTGTTTCCTTACTACCGAAGATAGAGAAGCTTTGTATTCATGCGGGAGATTAAAAAAAAATTTGAGCTTGGAATCGAAAATTTTCACTTGCGTTTTATTTGGTTCGGTGTCTGTCGGTCTGTATGTATTGTAGTCAAATCGATGTGACCGGCATATCACCTACTGCTGTTTTTATGATTTCTATTAAATTTTCACTAATTGTGCGGGTTGGTGCCTCTTTTGGTTGATTGATGGTCTCATATCAATTTCATTAAATTTCGCAATCTTCTGGTTGCGCTCGCGCAAATGTATTTTCTTAGATATGCCAATATTTCAGAAACGGCTCGATCGATGTGGCTCAAAGTTGAAAGAAAGGTGGGAATTGGTAAAATAATGATGATTTATCAATTTTATTGAATTCTATACAGCACTTCCGGTTGCGTAACCAAAAATGTATTTTCCTAAGTATACTAATGTTTCGGTAACAGCTCGTTTGGTTTGGCTCAACGTTAAAATAAAGGTAGCTATTGGTAAAATAATGAAGCTCTATCGATTTCATTAAATTCTGTACGGTACTTCCGGTTGTGCACGTGAAAATGTATTTTCTAATATATACCGATATTTCAGAAACGACTCTTTCGATTTGGCTCAAGGGTAGAAGAAAATTAAGAATTAGTAAAAGTAGTCGTAGATATAGGTAAGTATGGAACCAATGAAAATGGTGAGGAAGCTATAATTTGCAGAGTTTGTTTTTACAAAATCACTTCTGGAGTCTTCGAATTCAATGGTAATAAAATCAGTGCTTCTCAAGAGATACTCCAGTGTTCTACAGAGTTTGGCTTCAAACGATTTCGGCTCAGACTAAATCTTGCTTCTATCCCCATCAAGAAGAAAACAACTGTGAAGAAGATGCACAGCTGTTTGTTCTCCCTTACCATACTTACTCAAGGGAATATTTCCAGTTCTGATTTTTTTGTAAAGGTGAGCATTGTGGTTAGTCCTGAGCCTGAATATCATGACTTATTCTTTTCTATTTTGTATGTGGTAGGGATCATGGGGGTTGTTGTGAAGATGTTTGGTAAGCAGTCTTTGGCCTCTCACAGCTTTGTTTATTGTTTTTCTCTCTACCTTTTTCCCTCTTCGGATCATCAAAGATGGATATCAAATCACTCTTTTCATTTGGTAGTAATGTATTTTAAATTCAATTTTTGTAAATGAACTTTAATGCTATATATGCATTTATAAAACATTCACTTTTTGGACAAAAATCTAATGTCACTTACACTAGTTTTATTTTGATTCTAATCCTTTAATTTATTAAATGACTCTCTCTATTTAATGTTAAATTACAGATTAACTTTAATAATTTAAGTGACACCAATCTTTTTTATTATTTTGATTTTCAGGGAAAATAAACCTTTTTCTGAAACAGTTTCTACCTACAGGTAAAGATGTATATAATTAATAATAAATAAGAAAAGCATTAAAAAAAATTATTAAATAACTGGTTTATATAATAATGAAAAAGTAACAAAAACTACAGTGAATGATAAATTATCCTACTGAATGTATTTTTCAGATTTTTATTTCGATTTAGTTATATTCATGTTTAGCTGACAAGAAAACATCTTAAATCACACATTAAATGTGTAAATTGTTACAGTCAAAAAGTATGTATTGATTTAACAGTTTAAGTTTACTTAAACCACCATATTGACCGTTAAATCACTCCTGTAAACCTCTAAAATTATTTATATTCTTGAGGGTAACCTTTTGAATTAAACTCTGCTTAAAAGTTTGTTTGCTCATAATTTCTTGTCATCTAATATTGCATCCTTTTTTTTTCTTTTCCTTAAAGTTTATTAATATTGTTCGACATTGTAGGGGAAGGAAGAGATCATGTCCTCCTTAACTAAACTGATAAATTAAAATATTACATTAATAAAAGTTTAGTTAAATATAACAGAAGAAAATTTCTCTATGTCGGATCGCGTCCAGAAATGACATGGGTCCAACCGGACTAATGGATCTCACAGATTCTCACCATTACCACCAATATACTAGAGCACATAGTTGTAGCTGTACTATCTTTGAAATACTTAGGGCCAAATTGATGAGGGAAATAAGGTATTACATCTTGAAGGAGAATGATTTCCTTCAACTAATGACTAACTAACTGAACTACTTCGACTTAGGAACTTTGAGTATGTAGAAAGTAGTTATGAGTTCAATCCATTTCTCCTTGTGCTGGAGAGAAACAACCGTACCATAAAAGCCAGAAGAGGAGAAGTGATCAAACTGAAGTATAAATAAAAACAGACTGTGTGTACAGCATTTTATAACTATGTAAAGAATCGTATATTATCCATACATGTGCATCATCTCACTGCTGCAAACAGCTGTATTTCCTTAACGGCGATGCAGGAATGAAATAAAAATAATAACATTAGAAAACTTGTAAAGAAGTTTTTTTAGAAATTTTGAAATGAAATGAAAAATTTCTTTATTATCCTAGGACAAAGTCCCTTAATTAAAATTAACATATAGTGGTCAAAACAGTTTGGTCGGACTAATGAGTGTAATCACGAGGAAAAGACTTTATACAGTAATTAAAACAAAAAAAAATACATTTAAAAAAACGTAAATGAAAATATTAATAGTAATAAGTATGTGGAAAATGGCATTAAAATGAACTATAAGAATTTAGTATAAAATAATATTAATTACCCTTGGCAAAGAAAAGGTGATTGAAGAGGAGAGCTTTGAAGTAGGAAACCGTAGAAACATGGCGGATGATAGGTAGAATATAGTCCAAGAAGGAGTCAGCTCGAGTAAAAAGGATTTGTCAAATGGTGAGAAAGGGGGTAGAAGTCAGAAGGGTGAGTCAGGATTTGATGGAAGATTTAAATTAATTTAATTAATAATTAATTTATTGATTATTCGTTGACAAATAAATTCATTAGTGTTACTTTATTAAAAATATATATTTAATCAAATATATATTGTGATGCAGAGATAGCACGTTCAAATTTATATTAACGTAATGGAGTTCTATTATACTCATCTTCACCATTGGATTATTGGAAGCGAAGGTTTTAAAAATACTGGCAATATAAAAATCATATGTCAAGAAGTAATCTTGATTTCGTCAATATTTTCATAAATCAACTATGATAGTAAGAAAGAAAGAAAGAGGAATAAATTTATACAATATACAATACCATGTTTAAATTTTGTTCTTGGATATTTAGTTTCCTCAGAATAATTACGATGAACAAACGAAGTGACAATTGTCTGGCATTAGTATACAATTAAAAATTGATTAATTTACAAAGTTAGCTAACCCTAATATTATATTGAGGAAAAAGCTCCAGTTGACATATAAAATTACAAAACCATATATATAAGGGAGTTCACTCATTTATATATGGATAATACATTTACATATCTGTAAGATAAAAGTAGAATGCGGCTAACGGCTCTAAAATATAAAAAATAGTTATTTTTACATATATTCGGAAGATCGATTGCTGAGCATAAACAAATGGTGTTTAAATGAGGTTAAGGATGAGGATTTCCGTATGGAAGTGGGTAGGGAATTCCAAAATAAGGTAGCACGTCTGACGAAAGAATTTTTTAAAGGAAACAGTTCTATGAGAAGGAATAAACTGGTTCGGAGGTTGGGATCTCGTATTGAAAGAATTCGAGAAGGTAAGAAGGTTTTTTGGTTGTAAAGGTTCGGAAAAGGCGGAAAACTAGATAGAGGCACTTCAGCTCGGCAATGCAACTGGAGACTTGGAAGCTCACGGGTCTTCAAAGATAAACCTAATGAACCATCTCATTAGTCTCTTTAATCTGACCTCAAGCCCACCGGACAGTCAACCGTATATAAGGTAACCATAATCGAAGTGGTGGAAAAAGAGAGATAATAATAAATATGTGAAAAATGGAATTAAAATGAATATTTTAAGATTAGTTTAATTCAAACCATCGTTTACTCAAAATTTAGTGTTTGTCAATTATACCCTTTTGCTTCTAGGAACCTCTATCATAATAATTTGAGATCAATTATAATACTTCTCAACACTTTTAAATTATTGTTATGTTGCTCTTTGATAGCGCTTTATACAGGTTTAAAAAAAATTAATAATGATATGTATTTTTTAGAAAACGTAAGTCGGATTCTCACGTAAAAGTTGATGACAGACGGTAAGAATTTTTTATTACTAGATTGTAGAGGTATTTAGAAAGTAATTGTAACATCTAGCGACTTATAATGAATGTTAGATTCCCGTTTGCAGATAAAATCAAAATAATTCTTGTTCGTAAATTAAAATATCAATTATATTTATTAATAAATCTATAAGCTCGTGATGACCGAGAGAGTAAGGCGTCATAACCTTAGGAACTACGAGACTAGCTGGACCGGTTCGAAATTTATTTTGTAGTGGACCTATGGAATAAATCTCAACTGTCCCAATCTGGGTAGAATAGGTTGGTTATGCCCGTGAAACAACTACCCCATACGCCAAAAGTGATCAGATAAGAGATAAAAAGGGGAAAAAATGCATTGATAAATCTATTGTATTTATTATGCTCATTTGGTAAATTATGGGTATTTCAAACTACCACAAATTTCTTTGATAAGATTATGTGCATTATCAGTTAAAATAACTTAGTTAGTGTTAATAATGGTTATGGTTTCTTTAAGAAACAAACACAGACAATACAGAAACGTTTATTGTGGAAGAACACTACAAACATAAAAGCCATATCGATGGATTATACATTGTTGTGATCACTGACGTCACATCTGACAGTGTTGCCTGTAACAGTGTTGTAGGTAGAATATACAATAACAAATAACATCAATTAATTAATCCTAAAAGTTAGAAGAAGTATTCTATACTCTAAAAGCTTGAATGATTTAATCAAACAACAATCACAAATTGAATTAAATGACAGCATGGCCATATTCAGCTCAAAATGGAAGGATGAGAAATTAATTACTATAATACAGAGAGTATATTTATATATATTTTTTTCATAATTAATTTCTTTCAAAATGTTGAGATAAGACCAAACACCATGACATTATCAATAATTTTTTTTTCAGAAATTAGTATTAGTATTTTTATTCAAAGAAGGTGAGAACCTTGCCTTCATCTTGCTAAAGCTCAAGAATAACAGTAATAATTGTCATGTCTGTAGCTCTCATGGGTTAATAGAGATTTAATTTTTTTCTGACGTACAATTAGCTATTTGTAGACGATACAAGAGTCATTTTTTTTTTTTTTTTTTACCACTTAGTAATGGATTAAACTCATTTTTGTTCGGTTATTCTGGGAAATTCCAAATTAAGGTCTCGAATCCCTCGAATAGTAGCAGAAAAGTAAATTATTGTAGAAATATCATGTCTGGCTTCAATAGCTTCAAAAAGACTTAACAAATAGAGATAATACACCACTCGTACCCATTTTTACCACATCAGTCGTTTGTTCCATCGTCATAACTCAAAGTTCACAATTTTCTAGAATATGTACTTAAAATATTAAATGTTTTATTAATTTAAGTCAATCGATGCGCTAGCAATGGGTTAACGGCTAGCAATGGGCTAACTTAATGGTCCTAAATAAAAAAAAAATATTTAGTTGTTCTATTGTATTATACGAATACAGTAGTTAATTTTTATAAATAAATGAAAATAAAATTTAAGTAAAAAATTTGTTGTCCTCACCTTCCTCGCCTTTTCGCCTATACGGGGTTATTCCCATACCAGAGGAGAGGGCGGGAATTAATGTCAGAGTTAAAAGTTTCCCCGGCACCGGGACTAGAACTCGTAATATTATTTTATCATATTAATTTCAGTTAATCAGGTTTCCGGGCCACGCCTGTTTTGCACACGCGTTAACCCACTCAGCCATACCGCCGTATGCCAAACTATAATAAAAAATAAAAATATTACTGGATTCGGCTAGAGGGATAAATAATATTATTCTACCTCCTAAGTGTTCATATCAATAATGCATTTGTCTCTATGATATTAAATAAAAAATTATCATCATGTTTACGACGTTGCATTAAATGAATGATGTACAATTTACTGTATATACAGAAATATATTGCATAATATTTTCTATAACGGTTACTAAGGGCTTTGCTACAGTCCTTCAATAATCTTTAAAAATAAATTCTTATAGTAGTAATTTTATTATAAAATGATTATAAGGGTTAATAATTGATTTAATCATAATATAGCGTCAATTTAATTATAATATAATCTTGACTCTTTTAAGGTTTTATTTGTATTCACAAATTGATTGTTACAGGATAATTTATGACAGGCTGGACCGTAGAGACGATATGCTGTGAGTAATATTTTTCGCATATATATTTTTTCTATTAGCTACGGAATGACCTTAATCCATAACAAATAATAATATTAATTTAACCTTTATTTAAATAATTGAGTTTATTAACTGTGCCAATTTGATAATTCCCATAAACTCTTAGATTTTTTGAAAAAGCTGTCTCTGATAGCTTAGAAACGGCCATATAAAAGACACCAACTGGACACATCACAGGCGGGTCTACGGTGGGGAGGGGCTTTCGGGTTGAAGCTCCTCCCCCAAAATGGTAAAATATGTTTTTTAGAAAAAAATATTAAAAACTATCTCTTAAACTATTATTGTCCGTGTAATTACATTTAATAGATCTTCAAGAATCACTAAGACACCATGTCATATGGGTTGTTAGTTTCTTTCTTTTTTTCAAATTAATTATCGTTATATATACAATTCTCAATTATTAATAACTCCAGGTCTTTCTCATAGATCTCATATTAAGAATATCAATTACTGATGACTTCGTTTGAAGCCCTCTTTCCTCGACTTCGACTTCCCTTGTCCCCTCTACTACCATACCCAGCGAGTATTTGTTTGCAAGCGTGTGTTTTTGGTACTTTTTTAGAGTCTAAATTTAAATAACTATTTTAGTGGAAAAAAGGTAAGATTTTGAGTCGCGTACCCCTGCGGATATTTTTTTTCAGACAATTAATTTTAATATCCGGATGGGATCTACTATCTATTATAACTTTTATTTTTTAGTATGAAATATGTCCTTTTTATCGGAAATACTATCGTCTTCACCTGACCGCCATTTTTCATTCCAGCGACTATATGATGACAGACGTGCATTTTTATTTTCAGACCTTTGGACATGGTCAAAACTTAGTATGAAATAAAACGCCTTTTTTGCCACGGGCTCCAGGACTACCATGTTCGTTCGGCGGAAACTCGACACTGAGTTCGAAACTGGACATGTGAGGCCTCCTGTAAAACACCGAGGTAGAAGTTTAGAGGAGTCTAGGTTTGAGAGGGCATGTCATGGAATGGCGTTGGAAACTGAACCTTTATTGACAATATTATGAATGCCGAACAATATAACGACATTTTGCGACATAATTTTACAAGTAGAGCCGGAAATCTGAGGTTCGAAGATGGATTTATCTTCCAAAAGGGCAACGATGCCAAGCACACACCAAATAAAACAAAAGAATGGATGGTATACAAGGTCCCTAGCCAATCGGAAACGCCGCGACAATCTCCGAACATGAATGCAATAAAACATCTACGATACCTGTTGAAAAAGTAAGAAAAATAAAATTTATTTAAAAAATATTTAAAAGAAACTTTGTCAGAGGAATGGCGTAAAATTGAACAAGAAGTAATTCTTAATTTTGCTTTGTCGATACCAAGATGATTAAAGGATTTCATAGATGTCAATGGTATGATTACGAAATATTAATAAATATCCAGTTCTTAAAAAAAAAAACTCAAATTAAAGTGGACCAATACTGTTTTGGACCGTCTTGAATTGATTGTTCGTTTAGTGAGTTATTTAATTAAGTAAATTTAAATTATTTATTTGTCTAAATCTTGTATTAACTAAAAATGTTTATCAAATCAATTTCGGAATCTTTTACAATGAAACCTGAAAAAAGTTAAATGTTCCAATATTTTTTTTTGATCCACTGTAGATGCAAAATAGAATATGTAAGAAAATTTAAGAATCTTGAGTCTACAATGACTTTTGTTTAAATTTTCTTTATTAAGAAATATTACAATCTGTCACATCTAAGGACAATAGTAATACTGATAGAAGAGTAGCTTATTCACACTCATGTACAATAAATAAACAGCTAACTAAAAAAACCTAAACTAATCAAAATAACTGCTTAAATAAAAATATGTTTTTAAACAATATTTACAAAATTCATTCCCTCAAGATCTCCGAGCAAAGCCTTCCCTCCACTCATGGAAGTAAAGGCGGGATTCTAGGAGATCCCAGCGCCTCTCATTTAGCCTCATTACTGGTTCAATAACTAAAGACAAAAATAAACGAAAAAAAATTGGAATGGAAAGAAATGTGGGTAAAACCGTTCAACTTTTATTTTTCATATTGTTCTGATGGAAATGGTATGACACTTTCCATTCTTTGAAAATGAAGTATTATCTAGACATGGTAAGAGGCAAATAATGGTCAGTTCACTGAAGAAGTCAAAAATTTATAAAATGTACAACTATAAAATTAGTTTAAACTTTATCAATAATTCTTCAACACTGAGAGAGATCCTACTTTCGAAATTGGTTATTTTAATTCCTCAATGTGGAGTCCAGTTCCACTAAAAAAGAATGAAATGCTCTTGCATGATTGATAACTTTTGTAATGTATTGTTATATGGCAGTGTTTGCCAATTAAAACTTTCTCAACTAAGGAATGTACACTTTATTCATTATACTAATTCAGTTTAGCCTACCTTTATTATCAAACATATAAAATATATTTACCTTTTCAGGACATCTCAAGAGATGCTTGACGATGATACGTAAGTAATATGATATGTATATAGTAACATTAGTGGTAGATTTCAACAACAAGAACAATATAATAAAATAACAATTCTCTAAAATAATATATTTTATAAATGCAAATGATGAGAAAATTCGTACTTTTTTTTCTGTTTGCTTCACAGAATTTGTAGATAATTTGCCACCTTAACCACCCTTTTTCATTTCAGCCTATCTTGGTCTATACTTTACAGTCCTGATACTTTCCAGCAACTGCTCTGCAACATATCTATTGATTCGATCAATCCATTTGGTTTTTTACATATAGCGCCCATCTGAACCTCCTTAACTTCTATTCATGAGATATTGATTGACAAGTTTTTGTAAGCAGTTCTGTATTGGTTCTTCTCCCCTGTGCGTTGGTACTTTAATCCCAGATAGCTCGTTTTTTTTTTCACGCAGTGAATTTTCCTCTGAAGTATTTTAATACGTTCTTCTACGATGTTATTTAGTGTACAGATCTCGCAGGCGTATATCATGGGCTTATAATATATATGGGCTTATATTTTAAGCCCTTAATCTGAGATTTTTTGGGAATTCGGTACTTTTGAAAGAGTGAAGAAAGATCTATTTACACTTGTAATGCGCTAGTCTACTTCTATTCGGTAGTCATTCATTGAGGTTATTGTAGTAGAGCTGAGATATTTGAATTATATATAAATATTAAAAAAATATATTTATAAGATTTATTTTAATTGCCTGATTTTTATTATTTATTTTTTTTTTTGTTGGGGGAGAGTTGGGTAGCTCAATGAGTATCATTTTCGTACCTTCTGTGCATGGGTCCGAGTCCGGCTGTGGTATATAGCTATTGATTCTATTATACATTATTTTCTGTATTTTCAATATATATATTTTCACTACTTTGAAAAAATAAGAATTTAATTTTGATTAATTATTTATTAATCTACTATTTCGGAAGATATCTAAAAGCTAATTCTACCTTCTACCGTTTCTTCTCACAGTTCTTCGTTCTTCCTATTTGCTATTCTATTCCCTTTGATTGATACAGATTAAAATGGTTTATCTCTCCCCTTCTAATTGCTTTCATCTGTACATAAAAGCTTCTTAGTGTTAGTAGTTTTCCTTATTTGGTAGATGAAGGAAACCGGATTCTACATTATCACGGAAGATGATTTCCCTCAGTATTTTGGCTCTTATTCAACTGAGAAAGTTGGCGCAGGTTGAGACGACCTGCTTAGTAGTTCCCGGCACATCGTGATAGAGAAATGGGGAATTAATGATGTTCGATAAGTCGTGGAGATTGGCGAGAAATTCTTCATGTTTTGCGAGTATTTGCGACATCCAATAATGAGGGAAGATTCATTTTGCTCCCATAATAGACGGTAGCTATAGTAGACAGCAAGGGAGCATTTTATCAAGATAGATCTTTTATGAGTAATTACGTTTGAATCGTCGATTTCACTTCTCAATGTTGTTCTTGCGAACATTTAGTTGGATCTGCCGCAATCTTTCCTTGGAGATTTTTTGGGAGATTTATTGAGTCTTCTTAAAACATACTTCGTCACATCTTCTCACAGGAAGAGGTCGACAAGTACTCCTCCCATTAAGATCTGAACCGCCTCACGGCCAACAGATCTATAGGGTTTGGCTATTTGCAGTAGGGCCGTACTCTTTATTATCACCCGTTTTTATTTCAGTTTTAATTATTCTTACAACAATGATAAGATGAAAAGATTTGAATCAGAAGTGTAATAATGCATCTCACTTTCAAATCGCCGATCTTCCCCTTTCTCGAAAAGTACTCCATATCTAAACAATCATTGAAGATGTTCAACAACCGTTCTTAAACATAGGAGACATTACTCCCAACATCGCAGCATCAATGACGTCTAGTCCTCGCTTAAAAGATCCTCTGTCTATCCACGGCACAATGGAGATCTTAGTTTTTCCGTGGGTACAAGTCCGTTCCAGCTGAATATATAGTTACGCGACTTATAAACGTATGTCGATGCATCATCAGCATTTGCAGCATTTTCAGGAATATTTAAATACTCTAATGTTTAAATTGGCTATATGAATATTCAAATAGTCTAATGTTTTTTTTTCTATGGTAGAATAAAACCGCTCTCCAACCCAAGCGATCCCTATGATGATATCAATTTGTTTTGGAGCCCCCGCGAGCTCCTTTATGCCACGAAAGCTTTAGCTACCTATGATGTGAAAGAACTGTACAAGAAAAATCCTTACACTGTTAAGAACATTCTGCATCTGATTTTCTTGATTGTGAAATGTAAGTATACATGAATACATATATGTATGCATTCATGAATACATGAATAAGTACAGAAATGTAAGTATAGTATCTAATAAGAGTAGGATAAAAAGATACTATTACATGCCTTTTTTTAAAGCATGAGTTAAAGTTTAGCTCGTTGGATTACTTTCTCTGTGTCACTTGATTTTTTCCGGTAACCCACTATAAGTGTAGTTTCCTTTTTCAATGAATTATGTGTTATAATTAAATTGATTTAATATGTTTGTGTTGTGACCAAAGAAGACATCCTTTTAGTAATAATCAATTAGTTTAGTGAACTTTTAAGTACAGACTTTTGACAAATGTGATATTCTTTAAAATGAAAACCTGATACAGAAAAAAAGAAGGTGCTTCGATAAAATATATTTGAATATTGTACATAGCAACAACTAATCGGGTATCAAAATGAGTTTTGAATAAAACAGAAAGTTGCATTTTTAAAAATTCTTTTATTTATCCTTATTAAACCATTCATTGTTTAAATGTTAGTTAAACATGAGATAACATTCAGTGGTTATAAGCATGTTATATCAGTTATTAGGTCCCTATGTAATAATTTTTTAGTACTTCTACATAATTTTTCTGTTTATACTTAAAGGACAATGGATTTCAGTGGTAAATTTAACACTTGACAAGATTCTGTTTCTGTGTCCATGTTTTTTCTACATACTCTTGCCAGTTGTGAATGTATTATGAGAAAAAAAAACAACAATAAAAACACAATGTGGAAATTTAAATCCTATATGGCTCAATAGTGTTGAAGTAGTCTATGCAATCATTACAGAAAATACAAAGACATACTAAACTATCTCACATATACAGCCAATGATTATCCTATATTTATATACTAACAAATATATATATATATATATATATATATATATTTTTTTTTTTTTTGGTTGTTAATTTTGTTTAATACAATTTTAATGACTTAGAATTGATTTCAGTAAAATGTTTGTTCCTTAGTTGACATAAATTTTATTCAAATAAATTGTACTTATCTCATTCTTGCTCTTGTGTCTTTCAGCGATGAGCGTGAGCCTAACTCTATTTCTTCATAATTTTCTAATTCTATAAACTACTATTATTTATTGCTTATTTGTTTTATCTAAGATTTTTTTCTTAGATACCATTTTTTTTAGAGCTTTATGTGATTTTAAAACAAAAACAGAGTGTGATGGCTCATTGAGTAAGTCACTGGCTTCCTATGCTCAACCTCCCTGTATGAGTCCACCTGTGGTAGATGATTATTTATTCGATACTACTGTACTAATGTAACTCCATTTATTCCAGTGGGCCTATCCCCAGTTTGTGGTATAAATGGTGTTCTGACAATAGCCGAGGATTGACATATTTACAGTATATTTTCCCTTTTTAGATCTCGATTGATAACTTTAGCCAAATCCCAACAGGTCATTTTCAGTTAGATCTGGATGTTCATTGCGCTTATTCAAAATGTATAAACAACCCCCAATGGATTCTTTTCACTGGAGGTTAGGCCGTACCAAACAGCTCAGTCACTTCCATTTACTTCCAAACTCACTTAGCCGTTCATGGGATTCCATTTATGGTGTGGAGATATCATACCACTGATGAATGTGGATGACCTTTTAACTATAGTACCATTTATTCTGTTATCTCATCTGTGAATCAACCTTATGGTCAGAAGATTTTACTGAGGTATTTCAATCAAATAATTAATTAAGGGGGTAAAACTCGTGATTGAACGTGATCTTGGGCCAACCACCTTTCTGCACCACTATTAATCTTGAAACAGTACCTCCTTACGAAGTACTGCATCCAAGATTCTCCATGGATTGTAGTGGGTGTTTTTTTTTTTTTTTTACAAAACAAGAAAGATAACTTTTATTCTATATAGAGATTATTTATTCATTTTTTAATGTATGTATATAATTTTTTTCTGAAACAACCAAATTTGCCTATCAATGATATTTTCTAAAATATCTGAAGGTCTCTTGTATTTATCTACTTAGCATGAGCAAGGCTATGATTAAAAAAAAAAAAAAAAAAAGTCTAAGCTAATTTTATTTTATTTTAAGAAACATTTTTTTTGTAATAAAATATTTTTGTGTTCATGCAGATAAACCACTTCTTAAAGATTTATTAGAAGTTGGGGAATATTTTCAACGGTTTCCAGAGGTGAGTAAAACATGTTTATGAATATTTGTATAATTGATATTACTGAATAGAAACAAGTCAAGTCTATATTGTACCATACAGTTACTTAAATACACAAGTTTCCACAAGTAAATTAAAATTAGTTATATTTTATTTTACATTTTTAGATGCTTAAAATGAATTGTTGTAAAATATTTGAAAATTGAACTAGTCGGATGATTTTCATATTGCAGTGTTTTTAATGCTTCAATAATTTTTTTTCTAGGATGTAAAAGATGAGGACATGGTGTGTATTGCATTATTTGATATTTTATGCCGAGGTAATGGAATAACCTTAGAAAATGAAATGAATGCATCCCTCAGAACAGAATATAAAAGTATTGGATTGAAAGTAGTTTACATGCAAGTTGAAAAAGACAAGATTCATTACTTTGCGCAAGTTCATGACAGACTTACGGATATCGGTGCTTCTTCAGTTCACAATTTATTACCTACCACGACACCTATCCAAATTAATTTTGAATTTCCGATGATATTTGATGTATGGATAAACAAATCTAAATTGGAGTAAGTTATCACAGTATTATACCTCAGGTACAAATATTTCTTATTATATGGGAGTTTTTTTAAGACCAAAGTTGGACATTAGTTGATTATAAATTTGAGTACCAAATTGTTTCACTTGTTTTCAAGTTTACTACAAGTATGAGTAAATAGAATTTTGAAAGTAGCCAAGTATGGGCAGTCATGTTCATATACAGATGACAGACATTTCTTAACGACATATTTTCCATACGACATATTTTTATATTAAATATCAAAAACCATTTTATGTTTGTAGTCACCCTCTGCAAAGGTGTTTATTGGTGGGCATCATGGCTTCACTCACATAAACATGGTGCGAGTTGTTCTCTTCCCATCCTAGATGGCGTGTAGAGAAATCTCTTTTTGCTCTTCGCTGCCGCACCAGCTCATCTCTCACTGCTTGTCTGACGAATCTTATTATATTCTATATATCTTACTATATTGGGCCTGGAGTCCTTTCTTGCTTGGGCTTGATTCTCACGGCGTGATGAAGATCATCTGGTCTCAACTTGTACACTCTTAGTTTGAGATTTTTTGGTATTTCAATACCCTTGAGAAGGAGAAGAAAGCTTTATTTGCGCTAGTTATATACTCTGTATTGCTCTAATTAAAGAATGAAAATTGACATTCATATTTGTTCCAGTATCTTTCCTGAGGAACTCCTTGAGGGAGCTGGGTTCAAAAGAGCTAGTACACGAACCAGCAGCGAAATGACTTATAATGAGATTGTGGAACTGCCTTATTTTTTCGAATTGGGAGTTTCTAACTATTCTGAATTTGTCAAAACATCTCATTACTGTAACCATGTGTTCATACCGGCTGTAAGTTTTATTAAATGTTATTTGGTGTAGGATAGCTTGTAATAATTCTTTATATATTATATCTCAAACGTGATTTTTTTATTTGCTATATCATATTTTTGTTATACTTAATAATTAACAAATCCAATGCTAGGCATCATTATCATTTTTTTATATTGTTCGTTATTAATTAATTATTTTATATTTTTAAAAGGTTACATATTTTAGCATTGCTCTATTTTTGTAAGATTTGCTTTTACACAGCTTTTCAATGTTTTTTTAGCTTGTTAGTATTATTAGCAATGAGTCATTTTTTTCACCCTGGCTCCAGGCTGCTGGCTACTTCTTATGAAATGAGCAAACAAAAAATCCTGTAATGTTATTATTGGGTTGGCAAATAAGTCCTTTCGGTTTTTCAAGGTGAAATAAAACTCAATATATTATTGACATAACATGTTGTAACGTTCCTCTTTCCCTCCAAAATCAAATAATGAGTTTCTTTTTCAATATAACATTTATTTTAACATATAAACATAAATTCTCAGGTTGGGTTCTGACAACTGAACACTCATTCAACATTAAATAACTATAATTTACTAATTACTAACTACACTAATTATACAGATAAAATTTATAATTGTTTTCAAAAATATTTTGTCCCGATCTACACTTTTTGGTTCTATCCATCTGTCAACATAAATGGCATTGTTAGCACTCACCCAAATGTTTACGCCTGTCAGTGAAATAAACTCTTTTTACTTACGAATGTTCCGTTTTCGGTACCACTTAATTAATTTCTGCTATGTTCTTTCTTCCATATTCATTATAATCTCCACTAGTGGCCTCTATCAACACTCGAACCGGCTAGTACTCATTTTTCATCTTCTAAGCTTTCTGACTCAGCACCTTCTCTACTTGGTGGTTCTGCACATTCTCTCTTGGCGGCTCGTCACATTCTGTCCTTCCATGAGGCTTGCTTTCCCCACCATCCGCACGCACTTCCTCCCCGTAGTTCGTGCTGTTACCACTTTCGCACCACTATTAAAATGCCATGTAACGTTGAAATTACAATTTATTTTAATTTACAATATATTGACCATAACGTCATATGACTTTTTCTCATCTTTCCACTATCTGCATAATGCCATGTTCATAGAATGTCTGGAGTTTATTGTTAAAAAACTGATCCAAGTGGTTTTTGATGCCCTCTTTTTGTTGGAATTTCTTTCCATTCATGGAGTTCTGCAGAGACTGGAATAAGTGGTAGTCACTTGGAGCTAGATCTGGTGAATAGAGAGGCTGGGACAACAAATCCCATCCAAGGCTCAATAATTTATTGCAAGTGACCGATGAGGCGTGTGGCCTATCGTTGTCTTGGTGGAACACAACACTTTCCGATCATTCATAACTCTTCAGAATGTTCTCCAAATTCAATGTTATTATATCCGTTGCAAAGTTGAATTATTGTTCTTCAAAAAGCCGTATGAATGGTTTTTTGATTTAATGCCTATATATAAACAAAAACTCCTTTCTGTGTTTACGAAGGTTCTGTTGATGTCATTTTGTTTAGTTTATGTGACCCTAAATTCCTGCTAAGTTTCTTGTAGATAGCTAAAGTCATATTGAAGTTAAAACATTTTTTTTAAATTTTCAAAAAAGAAAATCATGTGAGGGACCCAAACATTAAGCCTGGAAACTTAGCCGAGCTTGTGCAAATGGTTTTCTACGCTTGTGTGAGACACATTTAAGGCCATAGCAATCCCTCTCACTGATTCAGTGGGATTTTGATCAACAATGGCCTTAACATTGCTTGTTTAAATTTCATGTGGATCATACCATTGAGCATTATTAATGTAAAAATTTCCTGTATGAAATTTGGCGAATCAATTTTGACAGGTGCATTCGCTTAAGGCATCACCCCTATAAACACTGCAAAGTTTTCTATGAGCTTCTACAGCCCTCTTACCTTTTATAAAATAATATAATAGACTATGCTGATAATGAATGTATTTTCTTCCATATTCACAGTGCAATAGCAAACAATACTAAGCTAGTTTCAACAAGAGTTAACAGATATAGTTGTTGGCATATTACAAACAGGAAAAACAATTCACCTTAGGGGTTAATTCATCAGATAAGAAGTGTATGATAGTGACATAAAAATAAACAGAAAAACCAAAAGGATTTGCCAACCTAATATATACGCATATTTAATTGGAAACTTATACAATTATTTTTATTATTCATTTTTTTTTATGTTAGATAATCAATGATGTTTCTTTAAGGATCGAAATCATTGTTTAGCAATGGCTCAAGTGGTCAAGCTTCTTTACAAAGGAGGGATAACGAATGGAACGGTCATCCAAACACACATTTTATCGCTTGGTAGCACAGCATATTTCGCCTACTTACTTAACTTAGCTTTCCCATTAACTATAAAGTTGAAAGTGTTTGGTGCTGATCAGATGTAAGTAAAAGTTTAATTTTCTTGATTTATCTACTGTGAAATATAATTTAAAAAATACTTTTCTGGAGTATTTGCATAAATTTTTCAATTGTATTGGTTAGTGATAATTAGGTTATAACAATAAAAAGTATGGAATTTTCTGAAACATATTTGCAAAGATATTGTTAAAGAAAAGTGGAGTGGACAGGGCTAGGTTATTTCAGCTGAGATAAGGCTTCGTCAGATGCTGATACGGCATAGAAAATAAATAATTTCATGTATTTTTCCATCGTCATTCAAATTAAAATAACAGAAACTAATTTTTCAATTATTCTAATTGAATGGAGTAAAAATCAAAACTTTGCAAAATTAATATATATATATATATATATATATATATCAGATGTATTTTTGATCAAGATCCAACTATTTGCAAAGATTCCAAGTAAAAAATCAACAACTGGAAAGATAAAAATATGCAGAAACTAGGGATGGTCGATTGTCGATAGTTTGATACTATCGGTGAAAAGCTAATGATAGTATCAATAGTTTAGTAACTTCCCACCACAGACTTAAGGATGATTTATTTTTGCTGTATTCTTCGGTTATTTACGTTAAATTGCTGCATTAGCTTCATAATAATAATTAACATTGATGTTGGATACATTTGTAAAGATTTATACAGATTTAGGCACTAATAAAAATTATAATATTATCAATTAACAAATTTATTGACGGGAAAATACATTTATATATTAAAATAAATTACATTAATTTCCATGAATATCAAATTCAAACCAGAATCACCTGCCATGATGTACAGTATTGTTTGAACTATTTGGCTAAAAAAAGCTGATAATATTATTCATTTGATAATGTTAGTTTAAAATAGAATAAATATGTTTTGAATGAAAAATAAATAAACAGGAGGGGCCAAGGTAACATTTTTTTTCCATCAACACAACTGTATCTATCGTTAGGAATAGTTTTAATAACACACCTTCACGCTTCTATCCATTTATTTGCTTAATGTGACATTTCAGAACAATTTTCCATTATCAAACATTTCACTTTTACATTTTTATATTATCACTATATCTTGTATATAAATAAATGTTTACAAATATGAAGACATGTTATAAAAATTATACCTTTAAGTATCTAAAAAATTTTAAATATTTTATGTCTAAGGGGAAGAGATGAACTATCGATAGTCACTGGAACTATCGATTGTTTCAAACTATCGAAACTGCTATCAACTATCGCCCATCCTTAATAGAAACTTAACAATTTTTTATTTATTTTATTACTGTACATATTTATCTATTTCATATAATTTTAAGTAAATGTAGTGATTTCCAATCTTTTAAACTTTTAATTGTTTAAACTGAGTTCAAATTTCATTCAATGTGATGAAAAGAAATCAGAGAATTTCTGTCACTTCTTAAACAAGGTCCAAATTAACAGTCATACAGTCCACTGAGCAGTCCAGCATAACCATATCCAATAATTGATTGTGGCAATATCATGTAACATGACATTTTCGTTATAAGGACTATAACAAGCACATTCAATATGGATTTTAGTTTTTTTTACGTTACTTTGTTTTTGACAACTTTTTATTACTTGAAACAGCGCTGTACTTTTTTAAATCTTTTTTTACTTTCACTTAATTATATATGTGTGTGGGAGTGGGATAGCTCAGTGGTAGGCCGCTGAACTTCTAATGCTCAAGGTACCAGGTTCGAATCCGGCTTATGACAGATAAATTATTTATTCTGATTCATCGGCTGTGGATCCACCCTGGGGTAGGAAGACCCTTCTGGGGCATACCTGGTCTATAAAGTGGGTACCCTCAATTACATAATTAATTAAAAGGGAAAACCTGGCTGTTGAGCATGATCTCTGTCAAATCATCTCCTTTCACAACCGTTGACCGAGAAATATTACTTTCCCTACGTAGTACTGTACCCAAGACCCTTCATGGGTTGTAGTGGTAGTTTATTTTTGTTTGGAATATTATTAATGTTCTTTTTTTTTTTTTTTTTTTTTTGGAATATTATTAATGTTCGTATCTTGTGTTACCTTGTTCGTTAGGACTTCATTATATTAGTAATGGTAAAAACACGTATGATATCACAATAGTCATGCTTTATTTTTTCTCTACATCAACGTTTTTGCCCTTAGGTCATTTTAAAAGACAAAATCTATTTTAATAATTTATTGTCACAATAACTTAATAATCTGTTTTATAGGACTATTAAGTTATTGTAACAAGGGCTATTCAGCACATATGAATATGATTCTATTTCAAAATATTTTCCTTTGAAAATGACCTAAGGGCTGTAACGATATATGTAATTACAGGTTGTTTTATTTTTTATTTAATCTCATAACATTTTTTTACTTTTAACTTTTCACACTAATACACTGCTAACGAGATATTGGTTTTTCTTATTTAAGCAATTTTCTCAACTGAACACCTTTTGCTTTATTTTATTTTTTTTTTTTATAATAAGCCTGGGCCAGAAAATCTTCGATTTTTTATGCAATTTGGAATCTTCAAGAAAAGTAAAGTGAAAATTTGATGTTAATACTAATATTTTTTTCTACTTGTAAAACAGAGTATTTGGATTAAACAAATTTGAAAATTATTCTAATTTATCATTATAGCACTTAATAACTTAAAATAAAACATAGATTAAGTATTTTAAAAAAGACTCGATTAATAAATGTGTTACAGGAAGGCGAGTTTTGAAAGCTATTTTGATCTGCTGAATTTAAAAAATGTTAAAGTCTTCAGTGAGAGGTTTTATATTGTAAATGTTCGAAAGAAAGATATAGCTTCAACTGCTTGCGTTCTTATCAATCCTGAAACTGTATTTAATCCTTCCCTGAATTTAATCAATGAGACTATGAAAAGGGGATGTGATATAGTCTATCTGAAATCCACTTATGAATTATTTTCTGAAAACGACACTTTTAATTATTCTTTTGTTAACCAACATACTCAAGATTTAAAAGAGATAGCCAAGTCTTATATTCAACGGGCTTTAAGTATACCAAAGGTAACGGTTGCATCAGTAATTTTTTTAGTTATTGTTCCTGCTATCAATATACAAGTCAGTTATTTTTAGCTTAACGCATGCATGTCTGCTCAATAAATTTTTTGAAGTTTTTCACTCCTCTATACCCTTTACAAATTAAGTTAGAGAGTTTAAAGTTTCTCTGTAAATAAGTTGTTGTTAGGGAAGTCTCTTTTAGGGGTCTACTTTTTACTTTCACTTACCTATATATACAATATATAGTAAGAGTAAGTATTGCGATAATGAAAATTTTTGAATCTGAGTTTTCAACAGAAATACATGTTTTGAGGTCTCCTGAGTCCACATAACCAAGTTCCACAAAATGGTCTTTGTGTATGCATGTGAACAGTAGCTCAAAAACAAAAAGTCATATGAATGTGAAATTGCAAAATTAATGTTTGTATATACCTGGAATGTTACAGCAACTTTTTTGTCCAAATTGATGTACCGCAAGTGGCACTTTATGTGATAGATTTAACAATTTTTTACTATTTTCTGAAAAACTGCTCCAACAATTTTGATTGAACTCCGTATATCAGTGTATTATTAAGCAGTTTTTAATATAATGTAGGTTTTATTCTCATTGATGTTCTCTAACGAGGCTTAAATGGCTAATTTTCAATATTAGCTTCCTTTAAAATATCTTTAATTTTTTTTTATTTAAATCTTAGTAATCGTAAACCAGAGCTTACCCGAAAGATTACAACAGATTCATAGTAACATGAGCTTAATATATTATGGACTCTGGTTCACCAGATTTATTTTTCTTTGAGTATGCTCTGAGGTGTTGTTAGAAGCTACTTCCTGGTCCTACCTTACCACCCCATATTTCTTTTGTTAATTACCAATCAGTTAATAGTTTCTATTTAACCATTTTTATTACTAATTAGTAAATGGTTAATTGTCGTGGATAATGAAGAGAAGAATAGTTGGGGTGGTCAGTCAAAAAAGAAGTAACCGTTGGAGATGACGCCAGTATACATCCCTTCTATCCACCTACCTCCTTCAATAACATGAGCATTGCATCTTTCACCTTAGAGCAGTCAGGTTGTTATCATTTCTCTTTCTTATTTCAACCTTCTCAGTTTCTCTCCTCCTTCCTTTCATTCCATTTCTCTGTTTTAACTCTTTATTATTTCATACTTTGTCTGTACATATTGATAGACTTTACAACATCTCAATTTTCTATCTAACTATTCTATTCACAATATCTTAATTTTACTGTTTATTTCCATTTCTTATATAACTTCATATTTTTCTGTTTTTACATTTTATTCTAAGATTCCCATTTTAATACTTATGTCACCTTTTTTGACTATGTTTACTTCATCATTCCACATTTTGTACCTGTTGTTATTATTTGTCTCTTGTTCTTACTATTGTCATTATTCTAACAATTTCATTTTACTGTAATTTTTATGTTTCTCATACCTTGTTATCTGGTTATTTTCTTAGCCCTGATGATGGCCTGAACTTCAGGTCGAAACGTCGGCATATGTAAAAATAAATATTATCATTTATTTTTGCCTTCTTTTTTGACTGACCACCCCAACTATTCTTCTCTTCATTTTTATTACTAGTTTCTATACAATATGATTTATTGTAGCCATATGAGACCTATGTCTGAGAGAATAATAACTGCCTGATATTAAAGACCATGTAATTTTACATTGATATAATGAATAAATTCAAAATCCGTTTTTGAGGAAATTGTAAACTTGTATAAAATCGCTGATATAAATTGCCACTTCCTGTCGGTCAATATTAGCCGAAAAGTTGCTCTAACATCCCAGACATGTACCTACCTTAATATGTAATTTCAGTTTTTTATGGCTTTTAGTTTTTGAGCTAGGTTGTTCACACACAAACCATTTTGTGAAACTTGGTTAATTGGAGTCAGGGGAACTTGAAACTTGTATTCCGAAATGTGAAAATTTCTATCACAATACTTTCCCTTAATATATCTTTTCATATATAGGTAAGTAAAGTAAAAATCTACAATTTTCCAACTAAAATGTTTTTATCAGAATCAATTCTTAATGAATGATTATGTTAATTTGTGTTATAGGTTAAATTTGTTGTATATCAGTCATTCGATACAAAGGAAACTGCTGATGATAACATAGCCTTGTATGTGGTAAATTTTGCCAGGGAATGCTCGCATACAACTATTGAAACAGTCAAGGAGAACATGAGTCCAACAGAGATGGAGGATGCAAATTATCACTACTGTGTAAGTGGTTTTCATTGTTAACATTATTGATTTTGTACAATCAAAGACATTTTTTTATGATGTTAGATGAATTTAATTACTTTATTAAATAAATAAAAAAAAATACTGCTACAGCTTAGAACTTTAATATGCATTATTTGATAAATATTAAACCTGCTTTATAGTTTAGAGGTATATCCAGGTATTGAACTGGAAAATTACAGGTATTGAAGTGCAATTATTATGCTTTGTGTTACGTCCTTAATTTTTAAAGATTGCGCATAATGAGGATCTTTTGGTCTTACAGAAAAAACTGAGTACTGGCGGGGATCAATTAGTTGAGGCAAAATTCGTCGTTGAATTTTTAAAATCTGCAACGTCTTGTCTCTTCAATACAAAAGATGTGATCACTAAGTATTGGTGAAAAAGTGGAGAATAGAGATGGGAAATTCGAGTCTTTTAGCTTGTAGTAGACATCCCCCGGTATTTACTCCTTTATATGACATTGTGTGAGGAAATGGGAAGGAATATATAATATATAGGAATGTGAGGTTGCACAATGAATTGTACTCAATTGTGCAGAGGACAAATTCATTGAAAAGTCTCATATCGATAAACAATCGATGAAGAAGTAAAAAGGTCCGGTGAGGTAACAGCAGCTGGAGAAAGACGCCAGGGAGAGGGAGAAGTCACTTGAGGCTAGGACACGGAGGCGATAGGACGCTAGGCCTGGACAGAAAGAAAGGAGGTTGTCAGAAGAGAGAGATATTACATTGAAGACTAAGAATATCAAGCCTACAGTTATAAGACTTTTATACATTCATATATTACAGTTGTAGAAATAAATTGTTTTATTGTACAAGAGTGAAAAGTCATTTTATTTAGTTGTCCTATATGCCTCACAATTGAAGAATAATAAACAAGGTGAGTCAATTCATTCAAATTGTATTTACTCAGTCCCACATTTTAGATATATATATTCTTATTGTTTCTTCTCCTCACTCAGTGTCACAAAGGTATTAGATTTCCAACAACAGTTAAACACCCTCAAAAAGTCTATATCCAGTGCCGGGGTTTTGTTTTAAACATTCAGGAGTGTAAATATCGGTTGGCAGGAAAATGACTGCCACCGAATTTATCTGGGTGAAGAGATGACTCGCACAAACAGACACCTCTATTGGCTAGCCCGGCAGAAGAGAGCGGCGGGAAAAATCAAATATACGTGGTTTGCTTCCGGAAAGGTGCGGTGTCGAAAAGAGGACGGACATAGAGTCATCCTGATAGAACAGGCCTCGGATCTAGATGTATTTGACTGACTACCTAGAAGCCGTCAACCCCTTAGCCTCATTAAAATAATCTTACTTCTTATCTTAGTGCTATCTCTACACCGTCACTCATCAATCTATTTATTTTCAAGTACATTCTCTTTATTTATTTTTAATGTTAATATTACTTTTTCTTCACTTAGTTTCATGTACGATAATCGCTTTTCTGTACTTTCTACTCGTTTTGTCTTCTCGCTACCAAACACTGACTGTTTCTCTCCAAATCCACTGTATGTCTAGTTCCCTAATCACATGTCAAGTTAACTCTCAATCACTTTCTGCCCATTATGACGAATTCCTGCAATACTTTACCCAAAACTTTTATCATATCATAGCAATATCCGAAACCTGGCTCAAACCTTATATTCCTTCATCTTCAGTCTCCTTGCCTAATTACATCCTGCTCCGTCATGACCGGGTAAACCGGACTGGCGGTGGAGTAGCCATGTTTGTCCACAATAGCCTAAAGACCCGAATCCTCGATTGCTCCCCATCTTCCGATCATCCTCATGTAGAATACCTCTTAGTAGAAATTCTCAGTAATATTTCTCCTATCCTTTACGCCGTGGTATATCGCCCTCCTCTCGTGCCATTTGACCCGTCCTTCGAATCAACTCTATTCAACTTCGTTCCCCTCTATCCCAGAATAATTATCTCCGGTGACCTCAATACCAATTTCCTCTCAAACTCCAATGACAAATCCTATTTAGAAAATCTGTTTTTCTCACTTCACCTATTCATCGTTCCTTTTTCCTCCACCCACCACACCACCAGATCTGACACTTGGCTAGACTACTACATCATCGACTCAGCACAAAACCTCCTCTCCGCCTCTCAATTGCCAATATCCTTTCTTTCATCTCATGATCTGATACAAATAACGTATAATATCCGCACTCCTCCAATCCATCCTCGAACTATCACTTTCCGCCAACTGGATACCCTTACTCGAGAAAAAATATTACCTGATCTAGTAACATTGGATTTGAATGGAATATATCATTGCTCCTCTGTCGACACCATGGTTGATATTCTCACCACCAATCTTCTCAATATACTCAATACCCACGCTCCTCTGAAAACCTCCACTTTCCGTCATCGTCCTGCTCCTTGGATATGTCAGGAAATTAAGGATCTGCAGAAGAGACGCGACGCTGCACGCAGACGCTTCAGACGGACTAGGCTTGCAGATGATTATCAAATATTCAGAGTGCTTCGTAACACGACACAGACAAGGATCCGACAAGCGAAAGCGAACTACTTTCACGAAGCCCTTTCCTCAGCTCCTGATATCAAATCAAAATGGCTTCTACTTCGTAAGCTTTCCCTCTGTGAACCTTCTAGATCCCCTTCCTCAGTTTTCCCAATATCACCTGATGACCTAAACTCCCACTTTATATCGGTTTCCACCTCTTCTTTACCATCCCCTTCCGGCTTTCCTCCAGAGGTACCTTTTAACGACAATAATTTTTATTTTTCCGACATTTCTCCCACAGACCTTATTACCGTTATAATGAAATCCCGTTCCAATTCCGTAGGCCCAGATGGCATTCCTATCAAACTAATAAAATTATGTCTCCCTGAAATCCTCCCAGCACTCCTTTTCATCTACAATTTCTCCCTGCAGAATTCAATATTCCCGACCTCTTGGAAAAAAGCCATTGTCCTTCCTTTAAACAAAAAGCCTAATCCATCCTCTCCCGAAGATTTCCGCCCAATATCAATCCTTTCCAATCTTTCTAAACCCCTAGAAAAGTTAGTGCAATCCCAAGTTTCCAACTACCTTGAACAATCCAACCAACTCGATCCTCTCCAATCTGGCTTCCGTCCTGGCTACTCTACACAATCTGCTCTGATTAAAATTACTAGTGATATCCAGACTGCAATAGATGACAAAAAACTAACCATACTTATACTGCTTGATTTCTCCAAAGCTTTCGATTCCATTATCCATTCCATCCTTTTCAACAAATTAAAATCATTATCCTTCTCCAATAGTTCCATCTCTTGGTTCCAGTCTTTCCTCTCACAACGAACCCAAGCAGTTTCCATACCTAATCAACCTCTATCTGCCTACCTTCCTTTATCCTCAGGAGTTGCACAGGGTTCAAGCATGTCTCCTCTTCTTTTCAGTTCTTATATTAATGACCTAAATGATTCAATTATCCATTGTTCCCACCACCTTTATGCCGACGATTCTCAAATCTATTTATCCTTTTCTCCCGCTGAGTTATTGGTGGCATTTGCCAAAATTCAAGAAGATTTAGATCGAATTAGTGCCTGGGCCAACTTAAATGGATTAAGGCTAAATGCTGCCAAAACTCAGGCCATTCTCATTGGTTCCAAGCCTCTTCTTAGATCCCACACCAACTTTCCCTCACTCTATCTAAACAACCACCCCATCACCTTCTATCCCTTTGTTAAAAATTTAGGCTTTCTCATAGATCAAACCCTTTCCTGGAATCACCATATCTCTCATATATCCCGCCGTGCAATTTCTACCCTCAAACTATTCCATCACTTCCGCCATCTTCTACCCCAAAATACCCGTAGACTCATAGTTTCCTCTCTCATCTTTCCCCGCTTTGACTTCAGCTGTGTGGTGTACGATGGCCTCTCGGTGGAACTGCGTGATAGACTCAAAAGACTTATGAATTGTTTCGTAAGATTTGTAATTGGAACCCCGAGACGCTCCCGTGTCTCCCACCACTACACTGAGTTAGGGTGGCTCTTCCCCTCCTTAAGAAGACAATATTTCCTTGGCACTTTCCTTTATCAAATCATTACCGACCATCGTCCTTCTTATGCCTACAACCTTCTCCAATTGAAGTCCTCAATCCATTCACTCACTACAAGATCCCGACCCTCTGACCTATACATCCCTTCTCATAGATCTGCCTCATTCCAAAATTCCTTTATAGCCCGCTCTGTCAACTTTTGGAATTCCCTCCCGATCAAAATTCGACATGCCCCTTCCCTGTATACATTCAAAAACCTCCTATTCCAATTCCTGTTCCAAAAACAGTCTGATACCAGCTAACTATTGATATTATATATGTATTGTGTAGCAATCATATAATCATAACACTTGGTAAGAGATAGTACATGCATTTCCTACTATCGACGTAGGAATTTCAATACATACATTTTTTTTTATTTTTTTTTTTATTCAATTATAAGTAACTGTTTATTTTTATATATATATATTCAAGTAAAGTTTTTTTTTTTTATGAAATGAACTCATTGTATCTCTTTTTCGTTCTTCATTTCTCAAAGTGTATGTTTATGTTGTTCAACCCTTAAATATAATTTTGTTCATAGTTCAAGTGATTCGTTCATAGTTTTAATTGTTTTGTTCATAATTTTAAATGCTCTGTACATAGTTTTATCTGTTTGTATATAGCTTGTGCACCTAAGGTTTTCTTTACTTTTTATTTTATTTTATCAATTTTATTTATTGTTTCAACGTTCAGGCCAGTAATATTCTATTATTTTGTACATTATTGTTATTCTGAAGGGACTTAGTCCCAGAATAAAGTTTTTTTTTCTATCTATCTATCTATCTTCTAAATAACCTAGTTCCCCCGATATAAAATGGAAGGAATATTAGCTATTCCCGCCAAACTAATTATTTGAAATTAAACCTTTAACAGGTTATTTACAAGCTGAATCGATTCACAATGATTCAATCATTGTAATAAATTGATTCTTATAGATGATTCTGTTCTTCTTTCTTTCTTTAAATTAAAAAAGAACTTTTTATTGAAAAAAACAGTAGTCAACATAAAAAGTCACGAATCCTATAAATAGGAAGGAAGTTTTAAGTTTGAAAGAAAAAGTTTTTTAATTTTACTCATTAGATTTTGACCTGCATTACATTACATAATGAGTAATGTAAATGAGCGTAGGTTATAAATGTCCGAATACAAATTGCTGGTGGAAGAGCAGATTTGGAAAGTAAACATAACAACCCAACAAAAAATGAAGAACATGACTGAAAGATTCTCTAGAACAAAACCAGTGAATCGACCGATCCCTTATGAATCGGGAATTGGAGATTCATAAGGAATTGAAAATCTTTCTGAGGATTTGTGCAATGTGAATTGCTTGTTGAGAGATTGATTCCTTCAGAGGAATCAACTCTTTGATTCAATTCTCAATTCACCTGCCCATCTCTAGTGGAGAAATTTCAAAAACAGCTACTAACTGATCTTTTGAGATTTTAGTGAGTGTATTTTAGCATTTTAGGGGTGAAACAGATTCTGAAATATATATGGTCCAAAGGAAGGGATTATACTACATCTTTTGAACCTAGCGTGGAAACAAAAGAAAATTCTGAAAGACTGGGAAGTAGCTTTGGAGATCCTCAAAGATCCTTACCTACCATTAAGCTGTTAATCCAAACACATAATCTTCTTTGTGGCTCACCGTAATCGGATTATAAAGCTATCTAACTTGTTTTTCTATCCAGAAACACATGCGAGACCCATAAGGAAGACCTTGCATGAATAGGAGAGTAGAGAAAGGAGTTATTAGTGATCTAAATTTTTTATCCTTAGAAGAATTTTATTTTGAAAATTAAGATAAACTATATGTAATAAAACATAATAACTTATATGTTTAAAATTAAGATAATTTAAAAATAATAAGTCAAAATCATTTTTATTGCAGAAGCAGCTTAATCTATACTTCAGGCAGGGAAACACTCAAAATAATAGAATTTCACCTGCGCTTTGGGGGTCGAAGCCTCCTTTCATAACCACAATATACCATGTTGATCCAGTAGGTATAAATATTTATATATTTTGTTATGATTTTATTTTTTCTGATATAATTATTTTGTATTTTATTCTAATTTTTTTCTATAAATTTTAAATAATTTAGGTTTGCATTTAAAATAAAAATTGAAATATTCATTTTACAAATATTTTATTTAAATAAGAAATCAATATATGCAATACAATACAAAGATGAGAAAAATTGGAATAAATGATTACATGATAATAACTGAAAATAAAACTCAATGAAAACGCCATCAAAGCAAACTCCTCACCAAATCATCACTGAGGAAGGGCGATGACCTCTTTCCAGTCTTCCAATGACTTTCTGGGCTTTAGAGCTGTGTGCGTGTACACGATCATTTTGGCCTAAATTAAACCGAAGGATGTAATCAAAGTTCAACTTTTGTACCAAAACAAAGTAACTTTAGTATTTGTGGCAGAACTAGGTAAGATCTTTGTTATTTTAATGGTCTAAATGATTTGTTAGCTGTATGCTTTTGCTTTAGTTCCGTAAAAACGCACTTAAAATTTTTTGTAATAGCCCAACATTGCCAGAAAGTAATTTTTACTGAAAGTATAGCAGCAAGTCAAAGTATAGTAGAACAATTCACCTATCTCCTTCCATACCACCGTTAAAAACCTAGGCATTACCCTCGATCAAAGCCTCTCCTGGAAACCACACATCTCCCAAATTTCCCGCCGTACTATATCCACCCTGAAACAGTTTAACCATCTACGTTATCTTCTTCCATTCAAAACCCATCAACTCCTGATCTCCTCTCTTGTTTTTCCCCACTTCGACTATGGCTGCAATATGTACGGTGGACTCTCGGGAGAACTCGAAGCTAAACTTAAACGTTTAATGAATTGCTCTATCTTTGGGATCTCAAGGGATACGTATATTACCCAGTTCTACACCAAGTTGAAGTGGCTTTATCAGTCCTACCGCCGTCAATATTTCCTTGCTACATTCCTATACCAGGCCATTAGAACACGGCGACCTGCCTATATTCTACAGATCCTACAATTCAAACGCTCCTTTCAATCCCGTCCCACAAGATCCCGTGCATCCGACCTCTATCCTCCTCCTCACCGAACTGCTGCATTTGATAAATCCTTTTTAATACAAGTTGTCTCCCTCTGGAACTCTATACCTTCAGATATTCGACACGCAAAATCAATATACTCTTTGAAATCTCTCCTCTTCAAACACCTACTCCATTCCCAATCCGATTGATCACGAAATGCACTTAAAAACCTATGCTGTAAAAACCTCAAAGTACGCCCAGATACTCTGATTACTTTGTGATTCATCGATATTTCGTTTACTTAATTACTTTCTCTGTATATTTTATATTTACAGGTATTTATATCTTTTTATTACTTATAACTTTATTGTATTCCTAATCAACCTGTAAATATTAAACTGTATTTTATGGACACACCAAAATATTAATATATATTCTGTATTTGTAACTTGTTCTAAAGGGACACTAGTCCCAGAATAATAAAATTATTTTCATTCATTCAAGTGAAAGTTGTGTGATGCACACACCAGATTTTTATTCTTTTGCAATGGTCCAATCAATTCCTCTTTTTACAGTAGTTCTTTTCCTAGAGGGACAGGAAGAAGATCTCTAACTTTGTGTCCAATCGAACCATTTTGGAAAATACATTACATAGCCGTTTCAAGGAAAATACATTTGTACATCTCAAGTTAAATTATTTTTTCAAAGTTTTGAATGGAATATGATAAAATTTTCCAATTTGAAAATTCCTACCACCTACATAATTCCTCATTATCCGTTCCTACCTTACTCATAGATACTTTAAAGTAAATCACAACAATGTCTATACATCCCGCTTTTCCCAGTCTGCAGGTATTCCTCAAGGTAATACCTAGGTCCTATCCTTCCCACAGTCTATACAGGTGACATCCCAACCCATTCTAACACTTGTCATCACCACATATGCCGATGACACATGTATCCTATCAGTTAATAACGACCCATCAATTGCATCCTAAACCTTGAAGAATGGTGTCAAAACTTGAGAACTAAAATAAATTCCAATAAATCTCATCAAATTACCTTCACCCTTCGTTGTAAACCAATGACTTCCTGTCATTCAGTATCCTTTAACAACACCTCATTTATTCCTGATGAACAAATCTATAACCTAGGACTCCACCTGGACAAACGTCTAACTTGGAATCCTTATACCAGACTGAAACGACAAGAAACCGCTCGACATTTTCGACTACTCCATCACTTACTAGACAAACGCTCTAATCTTCCAATTGATTAAAAAAGACTCACATATGTGACTATAATAAGGCCTATTTGGAATTACGGAGTTGAGCTATGGGGCTCCATCAATCAACAAACCTTCAAATTCCTCTCGTATCCAATCCCTACAATCCAAAATCCTTCGTAAAATCCTCAATGCTCCTTACTTTGTCACAAATAAAATCATCCACAGTGACCTTAATGTTCCTTATGTATTAGATTTGGCCCAGATATCTGTTCTTCCATAATAAACTTCATAACCATCCCAATTCTCTTCTTTTTAACCTTCTTTCCTATTCAATTCCTGATAACCCTCCGAGGTATTCCTTCTCATTCCCTCACTCCATGTCAAATAAAGGAGTAAATACTGGGAGATATCTACAGGATGATCAAATCATTACGAGTTTGCATCCTGGTGCCAGGGAGCATTAACTCTTGCATTAATCCCCTACCCTATCTCCTTGCCTTAAAAGAAAAATCATACACCCGAAAAGGCGAGGAAAAGGAGGATAAAAAAATTATATTAACTGAACCAAATTTGTTCCTTGATGTCTAAAATGTAAAGCATGAGTGGAAATTTTTGATTCTGAGCAAACAATTTTTTTTAACCTCCTACATGAATAAAATGGTTCTCTACCTTCGGCAGTGAATAAATAAAACTTATTTCTTTTATTTATTGGTTTTTAAATGAACCATGATCTTTATTTCAGGTGATTTATGATTCTGAGACTGAAGGTGAAAGAAATGAAAAAAATAGCACCTCTGATAAGCCATCATCCTTAAAAAGTTACAGTGTCAAATCTGCTCCATATCCAGGAGAAAAACAACTAAGAAAAGTAATGTATAAAATAAATACATAGATTTTTGCCAGTGAGGTAGGCAAATATAACTTTCTTTTCTGATTTTTATGTTTACTTTATTTGTTACATACCATTAAATGTGATTCGGATATAGTTTCCCATCATCAGAACCATATTGACTTTTTTCAGATATCTTTCACTGCAAGGATAAATTATTAATCTATTGTTACCTATTGTAAATTACTATTATTTAAAGTTGACTTCATTTTTTTGTTGGTTTGCTCCATTTCTCATAATATAGACATTGTTTTTCACTTTTTAAAATTAAACACAATCAGGCGTAACATTTATATTGGCTAACAATTTGTTACATTTAAGAAAATTAATTTGTACCTTATGCTTGCCTTTTTCTTTTTCATCCTCCTTCCCATTTTAGACTGTTTTTATACTGATATTTAATTTAATTGGTTTATTTTATCTTTTCGATTCTCTGTATCATGTCTCCAAAATAGTGTGAGACCAGGTATTCAGTATCTGTTTTAAAATTTACTGTTATAGAAATAGAAATAGAAAATAGTTTTATTCTGGGACAAGTCCCTTTAGAATAACAAAAAAGTACAAAATTAAAATATTATATCTGGTCTAAATTAAATAAAAACCAACACAAAAAGTAAAAAGAAAGAGAAATAAGTAAAGAAAACATTGGTTAAACATAACATATACAAAATAAATAAAAATATCTAATATACAAAACACTTGAAAAACTATGCCAAGGCACTTAAAACTATGTACAGTGGTAAAATATAAATATGCAATTTTAGAAAAAAAAATATACATTACATTCTGCTTAGAAATAAACTCCGTGTCTCTGTAGGAAAAAAGAGAGAGAGAAAAAAAAAAGAAAGCCGAATCTGATAGTAAAAATTTTCAGAGTATTTAAGTGATGAATTATATGTAGTGCTATGTTCCTGGCCTCGCGTTTCTACAGCGAGTAGGGGGTTCCAGGAACCGCATTTATTTGTATTTAATACGTATATTGGTATTTATATCGGTCCCAGAAGGGAACCGATCTACAGATCGGGAACCGATCTACAGAAAAATATATTAATTCTGTATTAAAAGGTTAGATACCACAGACCCCCTACTGTAGTATCCTAGATTGAACCATATAATTTATATTGGATTTCTTTTCTAGAGGTATCGTGTTTTTAAATTTACCATTTGTTTCTATTACTAATAGGTGGCATGCAAGGTATTGTAAAATTAACAAGATGGTTTACTAACTATTATATTTATCAACTTCAACAACCAAAAACATCTATATACAAAATAATAACTAAACCTATATACATCATGAATAGTTGAGAATCATTCTGGAGGAGAATGCTTGATGTTTGATTAAAGTTACATGTATTCTATTGATTCTATTAATTAACGATTTATGGTTGCCAACACAAGTTTACATCTGTATAACTAAATGAGGGTTATTACCTAGCTGGTTCTTCATCATCTTCGAGTCTCCTTCCATGTCGCTCTCCTCAGTCTCTGTCTTCCTCTCAGTGTTCAACCCTCCTAGCCTGACCCCCAGCAGAGTCCCAGCTATCAGTCCATATCTTACTCTCTCCGCCTTTCCTGATCAAGTGTCTTCTCAAAACTCTAACCATCCTACCTCTCTCTTTCTGTACTCTTTTCTGATTGGCTGAATATTCCTAGCCTAAGGGATGACCACGCCCTCTCCCCCAGGCCAAGGTATACCAGCAGGTACAGATTTGTGTATTTCTGGTGGAAGGTGTGAAAGGTCTTTCTGGATCCTGTTTAAACACTCAGTTGTCGGTCTTGGTCGGTGGTTCTTAAGGGTTTTTATTACCACTTACAAAAGGTTGTCCTCGTGGGTCGTTACCCTCGCTCAGGTACCGCCAGATGTGAGCACTTACGATATGTATTTATTTATACCTTTAAAATAATTTAATGAATTCCACCGGTGGTCTTTACAATACATAGCATTCTCCTAGTCTATGGGGAAAAGAAAAAATTAAATAAACTTAAGTTTATTTGATGGAAATGTATGGAATGTATGGAAATGTATGGAAATGGTTTATTTAGAATGGAAAGTAAACATTTATTTATAAACATTATGGAATGAGATTTAACTCAAATATACACAGACTTATACATTAGCCACTAGAAATACTACAAAAATATTTTTTTAGACAACCAGTCACTCTATTTTAGTTGCATATCTAAAATTAAAAAGCCATAAACTTAATCATATATGAAAATGGAAATATATTATCCATACTATTAAGTAACCAACAGTATTTTTCCTACTGCAATATATCAATACCACTATACCTAAATCTGTACAGTTTATCTGCACGATTAGTGGAACGCATAATAAAACATAAATATACATTATGATATTAATTACAATAATGTTGAACCTTTCATTCTACTATTTTTCTTCCTTGTTTACTAAAATATCATTCAAACAACATTTTATAGTGTGATTGCCTTGAATATCTAACATTCACTTTATATTTACACTATTTCTATGATTCTTATTTATACTCTCAAAAAAGAGTCTAAAAAAGAATTCATTTATTCCTCTGGTTCACTTATTGAAGGTTTGTTTATACACTGACTGTATTTACTAAACTGTAGTAAATAAACACAACGTATATATTCGTTTAGTATAAGTACCTTGCGTGGCAACCGTTATAGTAAAAACAAAAATTTTACCTTTGGTTTTTAAGAGAGTTGTACCATCTTTTACCTTTAAACTTTTATATCATATCCTTGGTCTAGAAGCTCATAGCATTCTCATCATTTACAACAGTCCTTTCATTTTCATTCAGAAATTTTTAAATCATATATTCCTCTAGCTCTCCAAAAGGAGAGGTCAAAACTTGTTTTTTATAAAATGGGATGGTATATCAAATTCATGAAAACCATTCTGTCACTATCGGGATGCTTATATATTTTGCTGAAATAGTGAATGAACCTCGTTTTCTTCGTTTTCTCAATGACCTATTAATATTTTATTTACTCAAAAAACTCTATTCAATGAATATTCAAATTCCCATCTTATGTTTTTTAATTATGGATGAATCATCCATTCCTTACACGTGGCCGTTATAAATCGTTAGATTTGTCTCAAATGTAGTCATGTGCACATCATAATGACAAAGTATATTAATTGAGCCCCATTTACCAATATAATTTTTAAACCTTCTGGATCCATACACATATTACCTCAGTACTCTGGAGGTATAGTTATAGAAGATTTCTTTATCTTCTCCTAATTATTCATTATCAATCACACTTAGTGATGAATGGATGCACTACAGTTATTCCATCAAAAGGGTTCTCCCTTATATAAAATTTAACAACCCTACGGGTGATGAGGAGGACCTATGTCTTCTCCTAGTTGAGGGTAACTATTCCCTATTCCTTTAAATTAAATCCTATCTGGATTAAAAAGTAAATGATCCAATGTTCCTTAAGAAGTTAATTTGGGGTGCTCGTCTGCGCTAATTTTGAACTACGCCAATATAATTTTAACTAAATCTTACTCCCATCAATCTGGCCACTGTACATTTAAATTAAAATGAAAAGTTTTATCCCTTTATTTAATAATGATTTATTTTCGGTCCTTCCCTTTTTGAATATTGTAACATCAGATTTTTATTTTAATGTATCTTTTTTACTTTACCTATACTAGGTAAGGAAAGTATTGAAATCAGGTCAAATTTCCGATATGCGGTTTTTGATGGATCTATACGTTTCAGATCCCTTAAGTCCGAAAAACACATTTTTAGCCATTGGTGTGTCTGTCAGTGCCAAGATTTTCTCGAGAACTGGTGAACCGATCTTTTTTTATTTTGTAGGGTTTCGACTACTGATGCCTGTAACACAAATCGGGTGCTTCCTGTGCTATGGTGGCTGCCCAATAATTGAAAAATATATTTTTCTATAGACTGTAGCGCAAAAACAGCTGTAACGATTTTTATGAAACTTTCCTAAAGTGTTCCAATAATTGTCCTTTCAATTTTTGTGCATGTACTAAATTCCTGAGAAAATTCAGGAAAAAAGTTATAAAGAAAAGAAAAATGTTTGGGGCCTAACACGCTAAGTATATATTCTATGGTAAAATTTATAATATAAATTTTGAAAGGTAATTAAATTGCAAACAAAACAAAGCGATGATACAGCATATTCTATATTCTACAATCTTTTAATTTATTATTTTCCTACCTAGGTAAGGAAAGTATTCCAATATGCGGTTTTTGATGGATCTATACGTTTCAGAGCCCCTGAGTCCAAAAAAACACTGCTTAGCTTGTTTTTTTTTAAGCTAATGAAATTCCATACACAACTATTAACAAAGTTACTGCTATTCAATTTCATTTGTAAAAAAAGAGAATTAAGTCAACGTAAGAAAATCTGTTACCTGCATCACACAGGCTTCACTATTTTCTTTTCTTTCAACAGAAATTATTTTTTGACAAAATTAGGCTATAGGAAAAAGTTTTTGATAAGCAATATTAGAGGATATTGAAATTATTACAGTGATCTACCACAAGCCGGTTTATATTGCTTTAGTTTATCAAAGAAATCATACTCAAATCTTTTCTTTGATCAATTTTCAAGAAATTAAATCTAATTTAATTTTTTGGATTCTCAATGAAATTATTTAAAGGTATAAAAACTTTTCTGATATAGGTAGGAAAGTCGTGTGAGTGGACACTAATTGTTTTCTTAAATTTATTTAATGGCTGGCGGGGGGGGGGAGGGGGTAGAGAAATTTTATTTAAGGGAGATACTTGGAGATATTTCTGTATTATCCATTCTTTTGATTACTTTTAACCCTCCAAAATAACTATATTTCTGTAATACTAAAATCTTTTGGTTGTTTTTAAGTTTTTTTGTTTGTTTAGTTTTCTCCCATGGCCTACAGTATGACTTCAGAAAGTTGGAGAGAAAAAATAAGGAATGTTGTTAGTGGTTCTGGTTTTTCTACATATTCTGATATGAAAAAGGTACTTGTATATATATATATATATAAATATATATATATTAAATGAAGTTATGTAATTGTTGATTTTTTTTATTAATTTTAGAAAATTATTAGCTCAAAAGGAAATATCAAGTCTTCAAAAGATAGAAAAAGAGGGAAATATGGCTCTGTAAAAAGTGAGTCCTCTAATAAATCTAATTTACAAATGGTGAGTATTAATTAATTTTTATTATTATTATTTATGGTTAACCTATTTCTGTTTAGTATATAGACGTAATATTGATATTTTAATTCTTTTTTTTATTTGCCTATTATTACAATTATTTGTATCTACCTGCAGGTCTCCCTAATTAATAGAGCAATTAATCATTTAAATTCTTTTAGTCATAATTAAATAAAAAGAAAAACAACAATTTTTATAATAAATCAGTTCTGCTACAGCCTGACGGTGGAGACAGATGCTATTGGAGAAGATCTCTGATTTTTTATTTTATTGTATTCTTTTCAATCAGTTTTATGATCAAAATTATTATTATTATTTAAATAATAGTGAAGTAAAGATCATTTCCATCTGACTTGTCAAATCAAGGATTTCAAATCAGTACATTTTTGCAGATTTTTACCTGTAAATGTGTACATTCCCGAAATGTCTAACTTAAGTATCCAATCAACTTCAATGAGTGTGAAACATGATATAGTTGAAAAAAAATATATACAAATTGTTTTATTTAACTTACGCAAGTTATATTCCTATCCCCACATATATTATTACAGTAAGGCTCAAAATCAGTTTTTTACCAAATATAAGCTCCTGCCATGCTCAAATACCATTAATGGGATACCGTTGGATTCAGAATTTCATGGAGGGTTAGCGAATCGTACTCTCTGCTTTTGTTTTTCTTTCTAAAATAAATATAGTCGCTTCAAACATTTTTCTAGGCTTCAATTCTGGAATGGTAGTAAGTCTGGAGATCGATATGGGACAAATTGGGCTTTCAAGATTTTAATGCGTTTCAGCAAGACCTCAAACCTTCACCAAATCCCAAGATTGAACCACCAATTTTGAAGGCTTCATTCTCCTTCAGGCGGGCAAAATAGTCCAATTACCCCTAAAATTCAGGCTAAAAGTTATGAAAGAAAAGAAACTTTATTTGCGAATAACTTGAAAATTACATACTTTTCCCTAGGTTATGTCCATAATTATATAAAAGATTACTAATTTCCCTACAAAACGAAAAAAAAATCATCAAAATCGGACAATTTTTAGCAAATATACGGCTTATTGAAATTCGTACTTTTAAATTAATTTTTGTTTCATTTTCATTAATTCGACAATTTATTTCTTTTATGATACGTTGCATTGTTTTATTTTCTTAATAATTTATTATTTGACCACTGAACAATACACTGTGTGAATTTTCGCACGAACCTACTAGTAAACTAAAATTGTAATGTATAAAAAAAACTTTTTTTTTCATAAAACATTCAGTATACTAGTACTACCATAAAATTAATATTCATATATCACAATCTAAGCAAATTCATCCTCACACAGGATCACTTATTATCTCATATCTGGTACCATCATTGGACCTGCGCAAGCAAACTTTTATTGTTGCTTGACAAATTATTAAATATGAGCTTAATCACTTCTGCACTAGCATTGTAAAGTCACTTATCTGTATTCTAATGTAGTGCGTCCAAGATGAGTTTGCCTGTAGGTAAAGGGAGCTTGGGCAGCCTTCTCCCTCTCAAGTTCTGGTTCAATGAATGAAACTCATTCGAGTAAAGTCGGCTGGGGTCAACTAATTGAAGTGTTTTTGCATATGGATTGAAATATCTCAGAAACTAAAAATCAGACTTGCATACTGTAAGCGAGGGAAATGTTCAGCGTTTCAACTCTTTATAATGTGGTATTATTAAAAACTTAACACAACGAAAAAAAGGTGTCACAACCCAAATGATAACGAGTTTTATAATTGTGGGTTGATGGTTGACTGTAGTGAATAATTGAAGAGAAGGATGGTTGGGGGTGATCAGTCAAAATAAAATAGTAAAAATAAATAATTGTATTTATTTTTACATTCTCCTACGTTTCGGCCCGAAGTTCAGGACAAAAATGGACAAAAAAAGAACAAACAAGCAATAAAATACTCAATTTCACCTCTAACCACCCCTAACACCAAATAATAAACACAGCCCGAAACCTTCTAAACAATGCAATTACATTAACTGACCAAACTTACATTTCATAAATAAAAACTGAAATATACAAAATACTAACAGAAAATTTCTACCCAATTAAACTAATAAATAAAATATTGTACAGCAGAGCACACAACAGAATACACATATGAAATTGGAACAAAAACAAACAACAAGAAATACCAAAAACACAAATAAATAATATTAAACTACTAAAAAAACCTAAACAACAATTTATTACGCAGTTTTTCAAGGAGACAGTCACAACAAATGACAACATCCAAAATAATCATCCACAAACAATCAAAATACACAATAAAAGAATATTTAACAAAATGACATACATACCACAACTTACAAAACAAATCAAAAAAGTATTCATGAACTATGACCTACCGGAAAGCCAGTTTGTCATAAATAACGATAAAAAATTAAGTAAATAATTGACAAACACAAAAGACAAGGTAGAAGTTCAGCCCTTTATCAGAGCTGTTATATCAACAAGCGTAGACAAACAGACCCTGGTAGTACCCTAGCTCCTTTCGGTCTGTCTGTCTACCCTTGATGAAGGCCTGAACTTCGGGCCGTAACGTTGGGGAACGTAAAAATAAATACAATTATTTATTTTTACTGATCATCCCAACCATCCTTCTCTTCGATAACGAGGTTTTATTCAAAATATGTATTAAAATATCTCAGAAACTAAAAATCGGAGCTGCATACTATAAGCTAGAGAAATGTTCAGCATTTCATTCTCTTTTTACTGAGCTATAAATGACAATTATATTTTAATGTGATGTCGAGTCAGAGTTGGAAAGGGAAAACAATATTGCCAAGAATCGAAAAAGAACGACTGTTTTGAACATTTGGACTAAAATATCTCAAAAATTTAATACCATAAAGAATTCAGAAACTTATTTGCAGATGCTAATATAGATACTTTTTTTTAAATAGCCATAAAAATAAGACTTTATGTGTTTCTATTCGATTTACTGTTCCACTCGATAGAGTTTCAACTGACCCCTGTTACAGAAGTTATATTTAAAAAATAATGGAGTTTTTGGTGTATATTTAGCAAATATATTTCAATCAAAAGTATTTATCAAATATTTTAGTTATCATTAATCTCTTAATCATTTTTAGAGTATGATACAAATGGCAATCAGTCAGAGCAAAGTTTACTGCAATAATTTATACACAATTATAACTGTATATGTTGTAAATGTTATTTATTATTTTGTGAATATAGAACAAAAAGTATTTTATGCACAACTATGATTATGTAAATTGTAAATGTTATTTCTTTGTGAATATAAAAAAAAAAAATTTATATTTCATATTATTAATCTCTCCTTGTTGATGTCATCATTTCTATCATGTGGTCTAAAGACCATACCATAGTTTTTTTCATTTGTACAAAAATTTATAAATAATATTTTATATCTATTAAAATTCTCCTTCAAAATGAACCATTAAAGAGGTGAGGTCGAAATGGGATTACCCTAACTACCCTACCTGCCTCCTTAGAGGTATGAAGTTTCCGATTCTTATTATTACACCACTATCGATATCTTCTTTCAAATCTCTCCTCTTCGGCGCGCTGCACTTCGCAACGAGTATAAGTCCAAAGCCAAAGTATACCGAAGAGAGGTACGTTCACGAAAGCGTAGGTCCTGGGATGAATTTATTGCAGAAGAATCCTCGAAGAATTCTTGGGGTATCCCATACAGAGTCGCTATGGGTAAGTTCAACCCTCCGCAGACAATAGCAGCTCTTAAGTATGGAGATGCGCAGGCAACCACCTTCGAGGAAGCGGCTAACATCTTCATAAAGGCGACATACCCCAGAGATGATCCATCCCAGGACAATGAGGAGGAAGCTTTCGTGCGACGTTCTACGTTATACCCTCCTGGCACGGACTTATGCCCACCGTGGGACATACATGATCTACGTATTGCTGTGGAAAAGCAGAGAAAAGGACGTGCTCCAGGACTCGATTCAATAGATGCGGCGATCTTGAAGAACAGTATCCCCTACATTGATGAGCGATTATTGAGGATTTTCAATGATTGCCTGGATCGGGGATACTTTCCAAAAATGTGGAAGATCGCCGATTTGAGACTCCTCTACAAGGGAGGAGGCAGGGATAAGCAGCTCCCAAAGTCATATAGACCTATATGTCTCCTCCCTATAATGAGCAAGGTCCTGGAGAATCTCATCTTAACCAGCCTACGACCAGTTCTCGCAAGGGCTAGCCATCCGCGTCAATACGGTAGTACCAAGGGAAAGGGAACCGCTGATGCCCTGCTTCGAGTACAAGCGGACGTTGAACAGAAGGCTGAGCGGTATGTCATGTTGCTGCTTTTTGACATATCCTCCGCCTTCGATAGTGTCTGGTGGCCGCGAGCACTTCAGCAGCTACAGAAGTACGATGCCCCCAGCAATCTATACGCCCTCATAAGTAGTTATCTCCAGAACAGATTTGTTAAGGTCAGAGGTAGCTCTTATGAAACTGAAGCTTCCATAGAGAGGGGATGCCCTCAGGGATCAGTCCTTGGTCCAACTCTATGGAAGCTAGTGTTTGATGAGTTGCTGGGTGTGCTCGAAAATGAGCGGTTCCCTGCTACGGCTTACGTCGATGACTTGGCGGCAGTAGTAGCGTCAAACAGCAGAGCCGGAATAAAGCTACAAGCAGAGCGGTGCGCCAATCTGGTCGGGCAATGGTGTGAGGGGATGAAGTTACGAATGGCCGCATCAAAGACCCAGGCGATCCTGCTGAAGGGAAAGACGGATAGGGCACATCCTATAAATCTGTGTATACAGGGAACGAGAATACGTCCAAGTGAGGTGGTCACCTACCTTGGCATAAGGTTTGGAAGAGGATTTAATATGACCCCTCATTTGGACTATTTAGGAAGTAGGGTGGCCCTAGCCTTGAATGGACTTAGTCGCCTAGGGGGTGCATTTTGGGGCCTCAGATACCCAGCTACGAGGATCATTTACGATGGAATGATAGTGGGTATTCTGAGGTACGCCTCTCCTGCGTGGTCTCAGAATCTCTCACATCGTCAGAAACGCAGATTGGCGACAATTCAACGTACGGCTCTGTTGCGAGTCACAAAATCATACCGAAGTGTGTCTCACGAGGCGGTGCAGATCTTAGCAGGAGGGGTACCTCTCGACCTTCTCCTGCGAGAAGACTCGCTAATATTTAAGTTGAAAAGAGAAGGCTCAGCAGGTCTTCCGGAGAATATCCGGGTGAGGATTGCAGAAGACCCAAGAAAATGGAAGAGGATTATCCGGGAGGACACCATAGATGAGTGGAATCGGCGGTGGGTAACAACCTTGAAAGGAGCAACCTTAAGAAAATATTTCCCCACCGTCCGAAGTCGCTTGAAAGCTAAGTGGGTTCTCCCGGACTACTGGGTCTCTCAATTCCTTACTGGGCATGGGGGTTTCCGCTTTAAGTTACATGGTTTTGGAAAAGACATAGATCCCCTATGCCCCACTTGCGGAGTACCGGAGACGGCTGAGCATATTATCGTCAACTGCACCGCCTTTGATGGACTAAGGGCCGAAATGATCAGAAAAATGGGAATCTATGGCCTCACGGAGGATGAATTTCCCGGGTTAGTGACGGAGCAGAACTACCCGTATTACAAAGATTTTGTGTACGGGTGGAAAGCTGCTCTGGGACCCTCTCACTTTAATCTAGGAAGAGAACCTGCTAATAGAAGGCCACCAGACTAATATATTGAAAATAATGGAAAAAAAGAAGATATGTGAAAAACAAAACAAAATTGAAAATTAATTTGTTGTTTAATAGCAGGAATGGCATGCACGTGTGTGATATGCCATCCCTGCAAAATCCCGTGTAGCCGAAAGGCAAGGAAGGGAGGCATAAATAAATAAATCTCTCCTCTTCCAACACCTACTCCATTCCCAATCCGATTGATCACGAAATGCACTTAAAAACCTAAGCTGTAAAAACCTCAAAGTACACCCAGATACTCTGATTATTTTGTAATTCATTGATATTTCGTTCACTTAATTATTTTCTCTGTATATTTTATATTTATACATATTTATATCTTTTTATCATTTATAACTTTATTGTACTCCGAACCTGTAAATATTAAATTGTATTTCATGGACACACCAAAATATTGATATAGATTCTGTATTTGTGACTTGTTCTAAATGGGCACTAGTCCCAGAATAATAAAATTATTTTCATTCATTCATTCACTATGAACGCTTTCCAAAGTTTCAAAACTTTATTAAATATTGCTCTCATACCCAATACATAATTTAAAAGTAGTCAAAAGTAACAAATGTGAGAGTAGCTAACTTGAGAATTCAATTAAAAAAATTAATTTAATGAAGTGAAGGATTTTACAAATAATAATATAACCTTGTGGAAAATCACTTTATACTGTTGGGATACTTCCTAAATAAATAAGAGGTACTTAAATAAAAAAGAAATAAGTGTATTAATATATTAAATTGAAATATATAATTATTTTATCTCAGGTATGGGTTACTCACAATCAGATCAAAACACTCAGACAAACTAAAATTAACTACACCAAACACTGTTCGATTTTAAAATAATGTCAAGTTTGAATTGACAAGCCAACCTCTTTTCTATATACACTGTTTCTTCCTTTGTGGCACTGAATTCATTTGTCTTCTGACATTTTCTTATGTTCTGCGAAATATATCTTCCAAAATGGTGACACTTTCTTCTACTCAATTCAAGCTTCCTGGAAGATCCTCTCTCTTATAACTCCTAACAACAAGTCTCTCTGCCAAACAACAACTTACAAGATGGTAATACTATTACTGGGTTTTATCCACTGGAGCCAGGATCGTTTCTCTCATCCTTTTTTCACCCCAGCAAAACACCAACTGCTTGCCAAAACAAAATCCTTTGTTCCCTTTCCTCTTTGGGATTTTCTTTCTGTGAAAACTACAGAGCAGCCATTTTATTTTCCCTCAACTGGTGAAACTAGATTACCTTGCCTTTTAACTGTTCAACATTAATTTACTAAACCATTTTTACTAACTTCCAATAAAGCTGTATATTACAAATTATATTTATTTTTATATTTGCCAATGTTTCGCCCCGAAGTTTGGAAAAGTCTTTCCATGCTTCTTCGATTGACCTGCCCTGATGAATGCCTGAACTTCGGGCCGAAACGTCATAAATATAATTATTTATTTTTACTATTTTTTATTTTGACTGATCACCCCAACTATCCTTGTTTTGAATTATTCACTACAGTCAACCGTCAATTCAAAATTAATAAATTTAATGATTTATATTAGTAGAAACATTTTTTTTTTTCGAAACTGCATTTGTAGGACTTTAATTATGACTGCTGATAAAGAATAGATATTAACAGATAATTATAAAAGTAAGGTGAGGTGATGTGATTTCTGTTGTGAGTTCTCTTACTCATAAATCCTCCATTTTAAAGGGTGAATCTGTTATAGTATGGTACATGAATCTCCAAAGATCAGAGTTGTCCTGGGTTATAGCCATGACAAATCAATATTTCTCTAAATAATAGCAGTAAATTGAATAATATCAAAATTGAAGAAATTACCCATGTTTATTGGAATAATGAGAATTTTTATCTATGGAAACACCGTGCACATATATTTTCATCTTCAATGCTGAATAATCTCTTCTTTATAGTTATCTTTCATATGTTTTACCTTTTTTTAACTATCTACATTTTCTTTTTATTTGGTTTTTGTCATTCAGTGTGATAAAAAGATTTTTGAAACATTTTTTCGTGAAGATTATTTCGTGAAGAAAACAAGAAGCCTATCTTCAACCATCTCTTCTGTTAGAAGGAGAAGCAGTATGGTATGTAATGATGAAAAGTTCAATATTAACTGTGGATATAAGTAAATAATTTAGTTTTGCTAAATTATAAGCTTGTAAATTATTTAACGAACAAATAATTATTAAATTATTTCTTTTCTCCTGTTCATTTAATCAGTTATTTCTTATATTAGATAGAAATGTATTTAATTATTTATAAAGATAATGTATGTGTAAGCTAATACACTTCTATACTTATTGTATTTTTATACCATCTCTGAACATCAGCCTGCCGCACATCTAGATTTTTCATGCATGAACAAGTAATGATTTGAATGATTTGGTAATGATTAGTGTCTCTATTTCTATGTTTCTATTCACCAATGTACCTTTAAATATGGAATTAAAAAAAGGTTTGCAAAACTATGAAAAGCTTGTTGGATGCATCAGATTTGTACTTTCACTTACATATCCAGAAATATTTAGGAAAAGTACCGCAATGTGAAAAATTTCAAATCTTGAGTTTTCAGTGGTAATCTGAACAAGAAAGAAAAAAATATAAAGTTAACTGACAAGAAAGAGAATTTTTTTTTTTTGTATGTCTCAGTATATATTACTGGAATTGCTTCGTTTAGTAGTGTCGAAATTGTATTGTGGAATCTCTTAAAAGAAAGCATTAAAACTAGACGGTCATCCAGAAGTTGAGGAATCCCTTTATATTAGATTTTTGCAGCAGTTATAAAAAGCAGTATTTTAATTTTATTTCACTGGAAAAATTGTTTATAGCCAATTTATTTTTCATTGTAGATAAGTCAGAGTCCTGGAGCCCATGGCAAAAAAGGTGTATTTCATACCAAGGTTGGCCCTTATTAATTGTTCATATCCAAAGACCTGATGAGAAAACTGCACATATGCCAGCATATAGCTGCTGGAATAGAAAATGGAGGCGAGGAGAAGATAGATTGAGACTATATATAGGTAGTAAACGTATATAAATAGAGAGAGGGCTTATAAATATAGAAAGCTACCAACGCCCAGCCATCTTATAATGAAGGTGATAATGTCTGCCTCTCCGTATAGTGCAGCAAGCTTCCAGTTGTACCTGGCTCTCCTGACTCCTCTCTCACACAAAAGTCCATATATCTTGTGCAGGGTCTTTCTCTCCCAGACTCTCAGCATTCTTTCATGTTCAGCCATCATTATCCATGTTTCACTGTCGTAAGTTACTACGGGACGAATCATGGTCTTGTACACTACTTCTCGTGCCTTCCTTGACTTACCACGAAATTTAAGTACCTGCTGAAGGGCAAAATAGCATCTGTTTCGCAGTTATTCTGGCACTAATTTCAGCCTTAATACTGTTACCTTCTATCATCTAGAAGCCAAGGTATTTACACTGAGAAATTATAGGATACTTATTGTTTTATTGTTCTGTAAGGGATAACGTCTGCTGCTCTTCATGTAGGCAGTCTTCTTTTCTTTTATGCGCAGACACCTTGCCACTTCTGCCACCTCAATCTCCTCTAGAGCTCCGGCCATTGCTGGAACGGATCTGGCCTCAATCTCCACATCATCTGCATATGCAAGATGCTCTGTGAGGGGATTAAAGATTGTCCCTACTGGATTTGTCCTGATGGAACGTACAGCTTTTTTCAAGCTCATGTTAAAAAGCATGGTTGCCTTTTTTTCTCCTTGCAAGATTCCTGCCGTTATCTAACACTATTTAGATAGCCCCCTCTGCAGCTTCACCCGGTATCTTGTGTTCCTCATTGCCATTCTTACCAGTTTCAACTTTTCTTTCCATGTGAGCAGTAAGTTTCCGGTTGATGGCAGTAGACAATGCTTAGGCAAAATTCAACAGAGAAATCCCTCAGTAGTTAGAGCACCAGAGCTTGTCGCCTTTCTGATATATGGGACAGATAACCGCTACTTGCCAATCCTCAAGGATTTCTTTTGACCAGAGATCATATATGAACTGGTAAAGTTGGTCCCATACTTCTTCCTCACCATATTTCAGCAGCTCCGCTTCAATCCCATCTATCCCAGAGGCTTTATGTATCTTTGTAATTCACTAATTTAGAAAAAAGTTGTTTTTTTGTTCGCATTTTTATCATTATTTGACTCACCAACTCTTTTATGTTTTATTTTACGAAAAAGTCTTTATCTTTTCATTTTATGAAAAAGACATGAGGAAGATAGTTATTTAATATTAAATTTTCTTTAAAAATATGTATTATTTATATTCTTATCTTCAACCTTTCAAAGGCTAGAGCAATTATAACTTAATGATTAAACTCAGAAACTATACAGAAAAACTTACTTTTTGCAATTTTCGTTATTAAACAGCTCTTAATCTGTATATAAGACAATGTACATGTGTATACATTGCATATATGATATACAATGTAATTAAATATTACATAGTGATTTTGAATAGTGGCGCTAAGGTAGTGACGTCACAAAATACTGCCAAAAATGGACAAAGAATGACAGATGGTGGGGGAAGAAGAGCCATATGTTAGGACAGGAGGTAAGCAGCCAGCTAGTAAAGAGGATCGGTGAGAAGAAAATGTTAGTTAACAAATAGTCAGTGTCTACAACTAGACGAAGACAAGAAATTAATAGAACAAGAGAAAGTTGTAGAAGTTGGATGCAATACCGAGGAAGATTTACTCGGTTATACTTATTGTACTTATTGTATGATTTAGAAAATTCATAAATAAGTTATACAAAATTAATGTGTGTAAGTTGTCTCAACCCAACCTGGGAAATAATTATTGCATAAAATAAATATAATTTTATTCACAAATTGTTTTGTTTACTTTTCGAGGGGAACGTAACCTTACAACCTACGGTCAGAGCTTATGTACAGATTAAGAGCTGTGTGATAATGAAAATTACGATAATTAAGCTTTTCTGTATAGTTTATTCTTTTTTTCTGTTGACACTACAGACCATACAGATATTTGACCGTGAGATGTGGTCTCCTAGACCACATCCCGATTCCTGATTTAAGTACACGGGGGTAGGGTCATCAGTCCTATGCCCGGTCAGTGTGAGTTGCCTCCAGTAGACTGACATACCCAGGGGGGGTTTGATCTCAGGCAGTGTGGCTTTGCCTGGTGGACGGCCACCCAAATCGGGCAGTCAAGTGCCTTAGCCTGCACGGCTACACCAGCCCCCTCTGAGTTCATTCATTAAGATATAATTGCTCTAGTCTTTATAAGGTTGAAGATAAGAATGTAAAGTAATATATATTGTTAAAGAAAATTTAATATAAAACAGGTATCCTCCTCATGATTTTTTCATAAAATGAAAAGATAAAGAATTAGCGTGCCAAATAATGATAAAAATGTGAGGCAAAAAATAATTTTTTTTTTCAAGTTAGTTAATTATCAGGAGGGATATCAAGGAAACTATAGAATATAATGTAAAAAATAATATAACCATTTCTATTCCAATTTTTTTTAGCTTTAATTTCACATATGACATTATTATAGATAGAACGCATATTTTCTATATCTATAAGCCCTTTCTATATATGCGTTTACTATTATACACCTGGCCATCATTTTTTATTCCAGCAGCTATATGCTGGCAGACATGCATTTTTATCACTAAGCCTGTGGATGTGGTCAATATGTAATAACAAACCTTAGTATGGAATATGACACTTTTTTTGCCATCGGCTCCCGGACTATCATAGAAAGGCGAAATGGATACAATATTGATTATCGAAGCCTGGCTTTTTTAAAGAATTTCGGAGATCAGTTGTTTTCTTTAGCAACCGAATCAGAGACTCGACCTACATTATACAATTATTTTCAGAAAGCATTTTTTAGTTTGCAATGTGGTTATCTTTAACTGATAATGCATATATTTTCATTACCTTTTGCCATTTTTGTGTGGTTTTAAATTTAACCTTCGGATAATTAGAACAATTTGATAATCTGAACAGGCCATGCAGTCTGCGTGTTCGGATTTTGAAGACCGTAATTGTAATTTTTATTTATCCTTTGCTTAGGTTCATTACTATTGCTTTGTTAAAATTTGTATTAATAATTTATTAATCATAGATTAAAACTGGACCACAGTAAATCTGTATAAAATAATAGCATTTATTTAGAATGTTTTAAAGTACACTTTAAAATTAAAATTGTAAGGTTTAAGCCTTTCCAATTTGGCTGTTTTAAAACAAATTCTATTTATATGTATATACACACAATATTATAGTAGGAATCGATTAATTTTAATAAATTATGCTAATGAAATTATGCTAGTCAAATTTGTCATGCTGGATATATCAATAGCGTTTTTAAGACTTCCTTTGGGCAAAGAAAGAAATATTCTAAATTTGTATATACATTTTTATTTATATATTGTATGTTAGTTAATAAATAAATTTCTGGAGAGTAAGAGAATATAAGAAAAAGAGACAATCAAAATTTGAGAGATTTTTTCACCTCACTTTGGGGAGCCTTTACCTTACTCCTCAGTCAGTTGACTAGTATAAGTTTTGGATTCTTGTTAACCTGACTATTTCTTTACTTTGTGTACCTTTAAAAAATTTTTATGGTTAATAAACAAAATTTTAGAATTAAAAATATGGTACGTAAATTTATTTCTGTGTGACCTGTACATAATGTATTAAGTGCAAAAATCATACATATGAAAAAACATAATTAAAGTTTGGTATTTTCATAGATGGGAAGCAGGGTTGCTCAGTGGTAGGGCACTAAGCTTCCAATATTGAAGATCCCAGATTCGCATCCCAGCACATGACAGAAAAATTATTTATTCTGTTTCATTGGCCGTGGGGCGACCTTGGGGCATACTCAGCCTCTACAAAGTGGGTAACCTTAATTAAATGATTGATTCCTGGCCCAATCACCTCCTTGCACAACCGTTGGCCTTGTAAAGGTACTATTTTGTTGGCGTGGCCCACGACAGCAACCACTATTCCACGCTGCCAACCGCTGTTGGCGTAGCTATTTCTCTGAAACTGCTCACTGGCCCTTAACCTTATATAACCTGCCTATAATCTTCAAACATTTCACTTTATCTTCAAAGATAAAAAAATGGACATCCTTTCTCTGACTACCGCTTTTTTATTTGAGGAGGAAGAAGAAGTGGAAATGTTGTTCATAAGGAGAAGCAATATCAGTATTTCAATGAGATGCTCATCATCCAAATCATCAAATCCCTTCTTGGACATTGTTTGTTATTGTCGAGATGAACAACCAAAAATTGAGGAACAACCAAAAAAGAACAAAAAGGCGGAAAATGCGGTACTAACAACAATAGACCCTCTGATATTAGATATTATTAGTTTGAAAAGTAATAGTAATTATTACATAATTGACTAGTAATAAATATCATATATTTGTAATTAAATCACAGCAGGCGTTGTTATATCGTTTTATCGATAGTAATCAGTAAATTCCCACTTTAATTAAAAAATAAAAATCGATTTTTCAATGAATGGATTTTCGTTATCATCAAGACAATGCTCTATATGCTAATGCTAATATGATAACATAACCTACAACCGCCGAGCCGTCAACAGCTCCACTGCTTCGAGAACGGTCAGCTAGGAGCAGCTTTGATATGACTTCATACCTAGACTGCCGAGCAGCACCAGCGAAATAGGTTCCTTTCTATTCCACTAAAGCAATGGCAAACAACAAGCAGTTGCGGTTGTGGGCTGCACCATCGAAATAGTACCTTAACAATACTTGCCCTAACCAGTACTGAACCTAAGACCCTTCATGGATTGTAGTGGTAGAGTTTTTTATTTTCACAGATGCAAGTACAATTTTCTAGTTTAAACCAATGGTTCACAAAGGAATGTTCATCTCCTTAATATCTGCATAACATAGCCTATTAGACACAAAGAAAGAGAGAAAATTAACTTTCTAGTGATACTCATACAAATTCACAAAATTGTACTTAAGTCACTTTTCACAGGTACCTCAAATTGAATGATTAATTAAGTGAATAAAATAAAATATTGTTTGTTGATTGATTTACTTAATAAATTCTTGATATTCCTTTTCTTATAAACTGCTGGTTAATCATAAGTGACTTGAAGTGAAGGCTGCATAATTCTTGATCTGGATATTACACTAGAAAAAGACTGTACTGGCGAATGTGTCTATCTATACAGCAAATGTTTGTTACTATCCTACAGTTTACACGATTAAAGTTGCTAATAGTTGCCGCCACTACATCTGAAACTATCATAGTTACTGTCATTGTGCAAACAGGCCTTTATTATTAGAATATATATAAACAATATATTTTAAACATCTGTATTTTATATCTTTAATTATTTAAGTATTTTTTGGCAGAAGAACCTACATTTGATCCTTTTAATGAACTGTTGAACTAACTAAAGTTAGAGAAACATAAATGTTTATATCCCAAAATTGTTTTGATATGTTTCCTTCTCTATTTCCTTCTCTATTCCTTCTCTATTGATATGTTTCCTTCTCTACATCTCTATTGATATGTTTCCTTCTCTATTATTTTTCAGACTCTTTTACAAGTTCGAGGATCGCCTCCTGATTTCAAAAAAATGGTTTTATCTAATGATATGTTCAAAAATGAACAAACGCCTATCCTGTCAGAAAAAGAAGATCCTGTTTTAAAAAAAATTCTGAAAAATAAAAGGTCCAAGAAAAAGAGTGGGGGTGATAAAAAAGAGGTACTGTTGGTATACTTAGCTATAAATAGCAAACGTATCAACTGTAATTCTCTCACTATAATTTGGTACTAGAAAATTATTTGTATTAATGAATTATCATAATGGGCAAGGATAGAAGTTCAAAACAATACTTTAAGTATAAAATATTTGGCTTGGAATAAACTTTACATTGATATATTATAGCGGTCTCCAAACTACAACTTATTTAAGATATTATTTCGTTGGTACTGACAACAATAATGGCAGATAACCTTTTATGCTTTCGTATTTCGCTGAAACTGCTCACCATTGCATTTGGGTTATGTGGCTAGGTTATCTCTTTACTATAAAATATTTAGCAAGCTTTCCACCATCTACAAAAGCATGATCTCTTGTAATATTTTGAGTCAGAAAATATCAGCCTAATGATTGACATAATATTATTTTAAGAATTGATGGTATATCTCTGATTTTAAATTTATTACCTATTATTAGTATAATAACTTTAGTATTGACCCTAGAACGACACACACCACAACATTTTCAATATTAATTTATTTTTATATAAATAGCTAAATACAGTCATTAGCACTCCTTTGTTGGACTTATATCATTATTGGGAATGATCGAAAGTCACTATGGGGTATCCCACACCCCAGTAGGTTGTTTACGTGACTCTTCGGGGTGCCTCACACCCCAGTGTGCTGTCTATGCAACTGTTCTGTGAATTTCCTATCCCAATGTTTTATTTGTAATTCTAAAACTTGAGGTGTGAATTTCTAATGTTATATTTGTTAATTAGTGTTATTTTCAATTCAGGCAACAATATATAGAAACTACTTTTTTAGTATGGCAACTACCAAAAAAATGTTTTCCTCTTCTGAAGAAATCCATAAATTATTATGGAAGTTAGAAGAAAATTGATTTGGATTAACATTTAGGGTCATTTGTACACACCTTCGTCAATCTCACTAACTTCCTGCGAACTCCCAGTTCTGCCATTATTTCAGAAGTTATAGATGACTAAAACAATTTCTTAAAAATAGAGGTGTTTTTATCGCTAAACGTTCTTCTGAGGTGGCCCATGTAAACAGTATTGTTTTTTACATGTTTATACCCATATATACAATTTAACTAAAAACATCTACCGCAGGTTCCTAGATTACCATTACAGGAAATAAATGAAGATTCGTCATTGTTGTTTTTATACTAAAATATTAGTTAAATCAATGTTTGTCATTCAATGTTTCTTAATATAAATATTTTTTGTCATCACAAGCCAGGGACCGTAGATCTTAGTGTTGTTCTTGGCTAAACAATTGGAGACCTGTGATATTATATATGGTTCTTTTTAATGCTACTAAGTAATACTTATGAATTTTTTAAAAATACCTATATAAGTTTTTTTTCGCCTAAATTTTATAAAAGTTTTCGAATCTGTTTCAATGAAATAAGAAAATTATAACCATGTAGTAAAATTTAAAAAGTAAATTAAGATCTTTGTATTTAATTATTTTATTTTATTTTTTCCTTTTGCAGGTATTGTTTAGTGATGAGGTGGAAAATATTGATTTTCAGCAAGTTTCGGAATCTAATGTGTCTTCTCAAATTCAAAACACAGTCTCCGAATCATCATCGGATTATAAAAAAAATGAAAGGCTATCAAAAAAGAAATTAAATTATATGGAAGATGTAAGGAGCTTTAAAAATTATTTTAAGATATATAAGATAATATGCTAATAAAATAAACTTATTTTATAATTTATAATTGTGGGTTGATGGTTGACTGTAGTGAATAATGAAGATAAGGGAGGTTGGGATGAGCAGTTAAAATAAAAATGACAAAAGTTATTATTGCTAATTTAAAGGAAGGAGATGGTCTGGGGTGGCGGTCATAAATAGGCTGAATAGTGGCAAAACTATTTGATTAAAAACCTAAATTATTTTTTACTTTATTTTAACTCTTTATTCTCTTATACATAGTCAATATATTTTGATAGACTTTACAAAATCTCAATTTTCTGTTTAAATTAATAAATTTACAATATCTCAATTTTTCTATTTCTATTTAGTTCTTATATAACTTTATATTCCTTTTCCTTTTTCCTGTTCTACATTTTATTCTGAGATTACCATTTTAGTTCTTATGTTATCTTATTTTGATTATGTTTACTTCATTAGTCTACACTTTTTAGCTGTTATTATTATTTATTTCTTAGTTCTTGTTATTGTTATTATTCTACCTACTTTATTTTACTTTAATGTTCACTTACCTACTTCATTTTATTTTAAGTTTTTTTTTTTTAACCTACATTGTTTATGTTTATCATACCTATTGTTATCTGGTTCTTTTCTTAGCCCTGATGAAGACCTGAACTTGGGGTCGAAACGTCGGCAAATGTTAAAATAGATATTATTATTTGTTTTTGTAATTTTTATTTTGACTGATCACCCCAACCATCCTTCTTTTCATTAGTAATAATAAGACAACAGTTTTAAAATTAAAAAGATTTTGTCTTCGTGTATTTAATATTTTAAAAATTGCTTGGCAGACACCACCCCAAATCAAAGAAAAATCTGATAAGGAATTAAATAGGGGCTCGAGTACCAGTAAATATTTTCAAGAAACATCTCAGAAAAAAAATGTAAAAAGAAACAAGAATCCAAGAACATCAAAAAAGATGGATGAAGCTGTAAAGGAGGTAAGTTAATTTTTTTTTGGTCAATAGAAGGTAATGGAGAGTGACAAAAAAATTATAAATAATAATTTCTGAAAACTAAAGTTATTTAACAGAAACCGCATGTTTCCTAGGAAATTAAATAAAATTCCTAATGAAATGTAAACTTTTAAAATTATGTTCAAGTTTAAAAAAATATATATATAAAATCTATCGAATAAAGGCAATGGCATTGTTAAAAAAAATATTTTGTTGTACTTGTGTGAAAGAAGAAGTAAAATGTAATAATGTTTCACCTATGTGTAAAACATATATTTATAATCTTAAATACATTTACTGTAGTTTAATAACTCTAGATCTGATATTATATTTTAATAATTAGGTATCTAATGTCAGTTTATTCCGAAAGTTCATTGTGTGATATTTTAGAAAATTAAGTCAGTGAATAAAATATGTTGAATTTTCTCTTTGTGAAATCACTTTCTCCACTTGCAATTGGTGTTACAATTCTTGACCTATCGATAGTAGGTAATGAAAATTTTTGTAACTCCATTTTGTAAACTTTACAATAGGAAAATAAAAGTTTAATAACAAATAATAGTACAATCATTTATTGGTTAAATCGTCTGCATTATGTTAAAGCAACAAATATTAACCTGTCCAATGTTACACACTCTAGGCATATATAGCTCAGAGACTGAAGTTATGTGATTTACAAAAATATATGGAATAATAAGGGTTTTATTTCCTACTGTCGATATAATAAATAGTTTTTTTGTTGTTTCAATGGTCTTAATGATTTCTTAGCTCTAAGGTCTAAGCTTTGGCTCTGTATAAATGCATTTCAGAAATTTTGTAATGCTCTAACATTGCCAGAGAATGATTTCTATTTAAATTAGAACAGTAAGTGTAAGTTTTGTGATACCTTCACCAGATTTTTCTTCTAGCTAATGTATTTGCGTGCATTTGTGGTAATGCATTTAAATTAAATTAAAACTTATGTAACACTTATCTATAAATGATAAAAATCCAATAAATCGACAACCACACTGCAAAAGCCTGTAAGAATAACTAAAAATTTTCTGGAGACGAAAAAAACTCAGTAATTTTTGTTGTAATGAACATTATATTTTTGATTCAATATTTCTTGAAGGCCTAAGGTAAAGATGTAATGCTAAATGTAATTTTTTTGATCATATTTCTGCCAAATAATCTTTTACAGCCATTACTTTTTAATTAATTTGAAAAGCAGGTATTAATTATGTAAAAGCCATAAAATTTATTGTAGTAACACCCATAACTTAATTAATAATGATCAAATCATGACAGGAACAAAGTCAGTTTCCAAAAAATAGAGAAACGATACTACAAATAAAAAAATTATAAAACGGACTGGAAATTGAATATTTGATTCACGGGTTATTTATTTTTTTGTTTCTTGCTATAGAGGCGGCTTGAATGGAGTGTATTTTAGAGTAGTCCATGAAAGTTTTGTTTTGAACGTACTCAACTTCATATGGACATTGATTCACGAAATCCTGTTAAGTTCTAGGTAACTGTTGATCTGTAGATCTCTTCATTCCTCAGCTTGTTGCTATTTCAAAGATTCATTGGTTTGAAATGATGGAACTAGAGTTCTTTTTTCATCTTGTGTTATATTTTCTAATTAATGAAACAAATTTTCTGCCTCACTATCTGGAATTCGGTAGCATTGTAACTTTTTTTTTCAGTCAAGCTGATTTTGCAATTGCCAGGAGGTTTCGATTGTTTTGAAGGCTGTTCAATATTATATTCTCACATACCATTCTCCTTTGTTTTGCTAAATTGCTTTGTCTAGTTCCAGAGTGAGCAGGGCCGGCCTCATTACAAGAAAACCCGGGCATTTTCCCAGAGGCACTGGGCTAGAAGTGCCCGCTATTTATTAGAAATTAAAAGAAAAATATAAAGCATAAGAGAAAAAGTAATTTTAGCCTATTAATAAAGCTAACTGATACTGCAGTCGATGCGCAAAATGCTTTATACATTCTATGTTTGCATGACCACTATTCATTGAGTATTTCATTACGCTAGGATAATATTGACCAGAAAAGCTCAAAACCTCATTTTCCAAAGAAATTGTCCTTACAGGCTTTTGCAGTGTGGCTGTCGATATATTTATATAAAAAATATTAATTAAATAATTAAATCTTTTCTTTTTTGTACTGATTTTGTGACATTCCGATTTTTCAGCAGACATTGCTAACAGCACAACATTCACCTATTAATGTCAATAAAATTATCGATTCAAAGGCTAAAGTGAGAAAATTACCAAAGAAATCTTATATAACAAACCAAAGCAACATATTGCCAAAAAATTATTCAAAAGTTGCAAAAGAAGTTCCTCTAATATCATTTGGTACAAGAATCCAACAAAAATCGACTCGTGGATCTACTCCAACTCCAAACCTAAAAAGTAAAAACAGAATACTTTTAAACAAGGAGAATACAACAGTTAAGAAGAAAGCAGATGTTAAAGAGGTGTATACAGCCTCTAGCCAACAGAAGCCTTTGAAGTTTCATGTAAACACTAAGAAACAATTAAACAATATGCAAAAAAGGTTTAAAACAGAGGTAAACAACTAAGTTATTATTATTATTTGCTTTATATTATTGATTAGCTCAACTCTTTCATACTCATGAATTTTATGTTTTTTTCTCGTGGCAAAATGCACTGCGGCCATGGAGGTCTATTCTGAGTCGTTATTAGTGTTGCTTTTAATCAGGGCATTATTTCGGCAATCTCTGCAAACTGAAGTAGGCTTGTTGGATTGATATGCTCATTAGTCTTCTTGGAGTCTAACAACAATCATTGACGAATAGACTGAATCTTAATCCAGCGAACTTGACACACCAACAAGTGATATGATAAGTCATTTCATCCTCCAGGCCACAGAACCTACAGAGAGGTGATTCTGTTAGCCGCAGTTTGAACATAGGATAGTTCAGTTTACAGTGAACTGTGATTGCTGAGAACTTCTTTTCATGTTAATTAGGAGATTAGTTTTCTTTGTACATACACCATCCAGGAACAGTCTAGAATGAGTCTTTATATTAAGATAACTGTATTTCTCGGTTTCTGCACCATAGGTCTCCCTGGTTATTCTCATGCTAATACTACTGATTGGTTTGTGTGTTATGTGAGTTGTTTCAGAGCCTTTTCTGGCGAATTCTCATTGCAAGTAATACCTGATTTACCTGGTACTCATTTGACTTAATTGATCCTTGGTAACATGTTTAGGATTGTGGAGCAACCCCTATCAGCCTTAGATCTAGTTGTATAATTGCACAGTGCACGTAATGCCCCCTGACTGCCAGTAAATATGGAAATCTTCCATCCCACCAACCCATCAAGCAACAGCTTTGATGCACATTGGGATGTCACCAGTATCTGAGATTGGAATACGCTTGCATATTTGCCAAGTGGTATTGACATGCCCTCCTCTGGTCTGTTCTTTCTCCAGAAGCCTGCACCAGAACAATAGGTCATTAATGAGCCATCAGTGGAACAGCTAATTCCATTAATAGGTTTGTGTTTCCCTGCAGTGTCAATATTTACATCATTGTTTCTTAAAAGAAATTCCTTAATCTTAGTGTCAGAGTGCATTGCAAGCACTCCATCTTCCTTAACTCTTTGAAAATTTTCCTGTTTTCCTCATGAGTATAGAATAGAAAATAATCTTTATTCTGGAACTAAATCTGGCCAAAAGACCTATTTCAATAAAGAATAACTAAAATAATAGTAATAAATTAAGTATAATAGCTCTTAGGATATATTAACGAAAACAGTTAGGTAATAGGGTTGCTATCCTATACTATACTATACCATTGGAGCAAATACAAAAACATAATAATCACTAAATGAAATTAGAAAGGAACACTAAATCAATTTTATAAGCAAAGCATTGTAGTGATGGAATATAAAAATTAAAAAAAAAAAAATTAAATTAAAAAAAATGAATTATATGAATTTCCATTCTTTGTCAGGGTCTACTCTTGTCGCACTTTCGTACTGTCACTATTTATATGTCACTTGCCCTGTTCTGCAGTTAATCTTCCTCTGTATTGTGGTATCCAACTTCTACAACCTTCTCTTGTTCTTTTATTTTCTTGTCTTCACCTAGACACTACTTGTTAACTCACATTCTTCTCTCGATCCTTTTTACTAGCCAGCTGGTTACCTTCTACCTTAACATGTGGCACTTGTTTCCCCTTCCATCTGTCTTTGTCCATTTTTGACAGTATTTGTTGATGTCACTACATTCACGCCACTATTCAAAATCACTATGTAATATTTACATTACAATATTGTAACATACCACTTATATTTTACAGATAATAATAATAATATAACCTCAGAAGATCACTTTATAACCTTAGGATACTTCCAAAAGAAATAAGAGGTTGTTAAATAAAAAACAAAATTATAAGAGTATTAATATATTTATTTATCTCAGGAGTTGGTTACTGACAATCAGATCAACTCAGACAAACTATTATTATTTACACTATTTATATTAAATTTAAACATTGATTTTAAAATAAAGTCAAGTATGAATTGACAAGCTAATCTTTTTTCTATATACAATGTTTCTTCCTTTGTGGCACTGAACTCATTTGTCTTCACACATTTTCTTATGTTCTGCCAAACACATATCCCAAAATGGTAACACTATTCTTCCACTCAACTCAAGCGCTCTGGGAAATCCTCTCTCTTGCAATTCCAAACAATTATTCTTCCTGCCAAACAAGATCTTCTAAAATGGTAAAACTATCACTGGGGTTTACCCACTAGGATATCTTCTCTTAACCTCTCTTCACTGCAGTCACACAACAATTGCTTGCCAAAACCTTTGTCCCTCTCCTCTTTGGGATTTTCCTTCTTGGGAAATTACAGCGTTACCCATAACCACATTGACTAAGTCTTAATTAGTGCATGTCACAAATCCAATCTCCTTAGTAGTGGAACTTACAGGGGAGCAAATGTTGACTCTGACCATTACCTTTTAATATCAAGAATTAGAGCCAGGATTGCCACCGTCAGGAGCCAAAGGACTGAAAGGTCCAAAAGGTGGAACATCGGAAAGTTGAAGGACCCAGAAAGCTGCCAAGCATTTCACCAGAAAATAGAAGAATTGGTGAGAGACGGGCTCAGAGTAGCTAACGTTGAAAGTGTACAGGATGTCTGGGACCAACTGGAAAAGGCTTTGGAAGGCGGAGCAGAACAAATCCTTGGGAAGGAGGTTCTTGAGGGTCGAGGTAAATGGTTCGACGAGAAGTGTAAGCTGGTCAATGATACGAAGAATGAAGCTTACAGAAACATGATAAATAAGCGCTTCACCAGGAGAGCTACGGAGGAATATAGAGGCCCATTGGAGTGTAAAAGAAAGCAGGAAATTCTTCCAGAAGGTCAATAGTGGACGTGCCACTTTTAAGCCTAGGATACAAACATGCAAGAAAGAAGATGGAACACTGCTTACCGATAAGTCGGGTATATTGGATCGGTGGGCTAAGCACTTCCGTTTGTTATTAAATGAGGAAGCGGTTATAGAAGATATAGAGGCAGGCGACATTGCTGGAGAAGATGTGACTAACAATCTTGGAGATATCAAGCCCCCGGAGTTTGAGGAAGTAATGGATGCAATCCTTCGCATGAAAAACAATAAGGTGCCGGGACCGGATGAATTGCCAGCCGAGCTCTTTAAGTATGGGGGAGATGAGTTGCATAGAGCACTGTCCGATATAGTCCTGACAATTTTGGATCAGGAAAGAGTGCAACGGCAGTGGACTAATGCTATAATATGTCCACTACATAAGAAAGGAGACCAACTTGATTGCACGAATTACCGTGGCATAGCTCTGTTGTCTTGTGCCTACAAAATCCTCTTGAATATCCTTTTCAGCAGACTTACCCCATTTGCGGAGCGGGAAATCGGGAAATATCAAGCTGGCTTCCGGAAGGGCAGATCCACTGTTGATCAAGTGTTCGCCCTTAGGACAAAAAACGAAATACATGCACATAGGGACTGGTGGCGACGAGGAACTGAGTGTTGGCCCTTATAAGTTCCAAAGAGTGAACGAGTTTACATATTTGGGATCTCTAGTAACTGCAATAAATGATGTCTCTGCTGAGATAAAGAAAAGGCTGGTGGCAGCAAATAGAGCATATTTTGCCTTACTGAAAACTCTCCGCTGCAGATCCATTACCAGGGGCACTAAACTGGTCATATACTAGACGCTTATACGCCTGGTTCTTACCTATGCTTCCCAATCCTGGACCATCTCAAGAAGTGACAGAAAAAATCTTCTGATTTTGGAAAGGAAAATCTTACGTCGAATAGTTGGCCCAGTGAGAGATGGAGATGGATGGAGGATTAGGAGGAACAGAGAGCTTTATGACCTCTATGGGGATATGGACATTGTAAAGTTTATTAAGCTGGGGAGGCTCAGTTGGGCTGGACATGTCGCTAGGATGAAAGCGGAAGAAATTCCTAAAAAAGTAGTGGACACCGCCCTTCATGGCCTGGTAGGCCAAGACTTCGATGGGTTGATGGAGTGGCAGCGGACGCAGAGAGCCTGCTACGGATCAGATGCTGGAGAGCGGCAGCAAAAAATTGGGCCAAATGGCGGCGGCTCATTGAGGAGGCCAAGACCTACCCAGGGTTGTAGCACCACGCAGATAGATAGATAGATGGGAAATTACAGAGTAGCCATTTTCTTTTCCCTGCACTAGTAGAACTAGATTAGCTTGCCTTTTAATTTTTCGACATTAATTTATTAAATCATTTTTACCCACTTCCAATAAAGGTGTATATTACAATATATACACTCATAAAGAGGAGTGTGTCAAAGATAAGTAGAAAATAAAATACATGTCAAAGAAATACAATCTCATGAATAGGAAAATTAGAAGTTAAGATAAACAAATTTTACTTACAATGCTTTGTGAATGGTGATGGAAATTCATATTCGACACAGAAGAAAAAATAATATATAAAGAAAATTAAAGCCTTATTACATAATATGTATTTAGCCAGCGTCTGATTAAATTGTGAAGAGGAAATGGAATAAGAGGGTTTTATGTGGATAAGGATGATGCATGGCGGATTTTTAGTGGGATAGAATTCCAGAATGCAGTGAAGCGGACAACTAAGGAATGTTTAAATGAGGCAGATCTGTGGAAAGGAAGGAGTTTAAAGGTCAGAAGGACGATATTTTGTGGAGAGGGTGTTGATGGATGATTTGAATTGTAGGAGATTGTATACGTAAGACGGACAATGATTATTGATTATACACCCCTGAACATAATTTTAATTTGGCTAGCCTATAAAAAGTTTCCGAGGCCTTTGATTATACTCATGAATTTAATATTGCCTGCATATTTGAAGTAAGTCTGAGAGCCTCTTTCAGTCGAGGACTCTAAGGATGACAGGCCACTGAAATAAGAGCTGAACTGAGCTGAGTGAAGTCAGAGGAGGTCAGCAACCGATTGCGTAGTGGACCTTAGCTCAATTAGCAACTTGCCTTGCATCGGTATCCTTCTTATATTCAGTATAATAATAATAATAAGGCTTAGCGAACCCAAAGGTTCTATGCCAACACCACCAATCGCTTGTTACACACCTCCCTCCACAGTTCGCCATCCAAACCCAGTCCCTTCAGATCGGCTTTAATGCAATCTTCCCACCTTCGCTTCGGTCTACCCCTCGGACGCTTACCATTCGGCACAGCAAATATTAACCTTTTAGGAATTCTCTCGTTACTAAGCCCAACAACTTTACAAGCCCATTTGATTCGCCGCGATGAAATTACCTCAATTATATTACCCGGATACAGCTCACGCAATTCGGCGTTGTGTAACCGTCTGAACTCTCCGGTTAACTCATCCTTCTTCGGTCCGAATATTCTACGCAATACTTTATTTTCTAAAACCTTAAGACGCTGCTCATCCCTTAATGTAAGCGGCCAAGTTTCGCATCCATAAAGAACTGTAGGCAAGATAATTGTTTTATAGATTCTAATTTTTAAGTTTTGGGACAAGAGGCGCGAACTAAGTAGTTTTGTCACAGAAAAATAACAAGCATTTCCCGCCTTCAGTCTAACCTTAATCTCTTCTTCAATTTCGTTTTTTCTAGTTATCGTAGAACCTAGATACCTAAATTTATCTACCTGTTCAAACATATTACCATCTATATCGATATCACCAGTAGTATCGCCATTTTTGCAGCTAACCATATATTTTGTTTTGTCCACGTTTATTTCGAGTCCTAGTTCTTTACCGGCTTTCATTAACGTTGTCGTATTTAGTTTTATAGTTTCAACGTCTTCGCTTAACAGTACCAGATCATCAGCATAGCTCAGCACGGATGTTGTCCCGCCCAGATCCAACCCTTTCTCGGTTCGCATTACCTCCCTAATGGCATGTTCTAATGCCAAATTGAACAGGACAGGCGAAAGAGAATCCCCCTGTTTTAAGCCCGAACGAACCTCAAATGTTTCGGACAAATTATTACCGATTCTAACTTTATTGAGTGTCACCGTCAAGCACATCCTGACTAGATTTACTAGTTTTTTTGGAATCCCCTGCTCGATTAGAATATTACACAGTTTCTGGCGGTCAATAGAATCATAGTATAACATTTTTAAAATATATATAGCATATGTAAGATTATAAAAAAATAGCAAAGTTGATCATGTCAGAGTTGAAAAGAAAAATCAAATATTTGTGTATAAAACCGAATATTTTCCCTTAAACATTCGATCAAGAATTCTTCTGCTTCCATTTCATATTTTAAACGGAACCTAAGTAAAATAAAGAAGTTGTGAAGTGAAAATAAGCGGAGAAAAAGTATAACACTGAGGAACAAAGCCACACGGTTGTGAGGCTTCGGTAAGTAGGTGTCGTGAGTGAAGCTGAGTATAGCTTCAAAACTGAACCTCGTTCGAGCCAAAGTTGAGCGGAGCTGCTCCTTGCGATGCTGCGGTCAGCTGATCTCCGCATCAGTTGGCAGGCCTTTCATTAAAAACCTTTATTTCGGAAGATAACTCAGCTAGGCCTAGCTAAGCTCAATTCCCCATTGGATGGCCGGTCAGCCTGTTGTGAAGGAGTTAATCTCCTCCATTAATCAAAATTCAACTTCTCTATTTGAAAAAGATTCAACCTATTCCCCTTAGACAAAGAATCAAATCCTTCCTTTAGTCAAAGACTCAACTTCCTCTATTAATCAAACTCAACCAGTCAAAGACTCCATCAGTCTAAAACTCAATCTTCTCTATTGTCAAAGACTCAGCCCCCTTTAGTCAAATAATCAGTCATCCCCCTTTAGTCAAGGACTCAACACTTCTCTAGTAAGGGGAACCCCGTACTTAGCTGCTAGTTTCGGATTTTTTTTTCTAATTTTTGGCTTAACTTGGCAGTGGGTACTGATCAAAATTGCTGGTTTTCAGTAACTGCTCTTTAATTTGATTCTAACCAACTCTTACTTCTTATGTATCATATGGCAAACAATAAAATTAACTCTTTATAATTTTTATCAGTTTAATTTTCATAACAACCCCTTCATTTCCAGACAACCCATAATTTCCACCTATTGTTCCCATAAAAAAAGTTTAACGATGTACCTTTTGTCAATAATTGTCTTTCCTCCCTCTCTTATGCCATTGTCTTTTCTCCCCTTAGTCTTATCGTAAATGGCAGTTTTATTGGCTAGTTATTGGCTAGTTATTGTTTATTATTTTTTTTATTTATATGTTATAAATAATATATCATTTCCTCATTTACTTTTGTAATTTTTTGAAAGGAATTCTTTTTGTTTTTAGATTATAGAGAGTTTTCAAAATCAGTTTTTTCATTCTAAGAAACAATCTGATGTTGAAGAAAAATCTAATTGTGAACATACCCGTCCTTCTTCTTCTTCGGTATCTTGGAGAACTTATGCAAGAACTGCTCGTAAACTTTCTGATTTAAATTTACTAGAGATGCTGAAAAATAAAAGCTTAAAAAATGAGGTGACTAATTTAATATTAAAACTTATGTACTAAATCATTTATTCAAAGAATATTTAACTAAAATAAAATACAACTGTTAGCTATTTGTTGAACTACAATACCTGCTACATCACTTTTATTTTACTTTCAATTACCTAAATATGAAATATATAGTAATTGAAAGGGAGAAGCACCCTATACCAGATCTTCATTCTAAAACAATTACTTGAAAAACGATGGGAAGTAGCTCATGACGTCCACGCCCTATTTTTCGATTTCAAAGCAGCCTATGATTCTGTGGGCAAGAACTGTCTGTGGAAAATCATGTCTGAGAGTTCCTGATATATTGGTGAGATAGACAAAGGCGTGTACAAATACCTCTAAATGTATGGTCCTAATACAAGGAGAAGTATCTGAAGCCTTCAAAGTTTGAATGAGCTTACGGCAGGGAGATGGACTATCACCGATGTTGTTCAACTTTGGCCTGGTGAAGGTAATAAGAACAACATCATAAGAAACTGGAGGAGTCCACGTCTGAATGAATCATAAAATCCTTGGATACACAGATGATATAGCTGTCCTTGGATGTAATCAAGAGGATATTGAGAAACTCGCAAAGACTCTGACAAGAGAAGAAGAGCAGATCAGCCTTCAAATAAATGAAAACTAAACAAAATATATGATAAAAAGCTGAAAATTCCACCCCAATAACAGGATCTGAGTAGAAGGAAAATCATTGCCGAGAGTAGAAAAATTCAAATACCTGGTCTTCACAATAACATCAGTGAATGAATAATGAGGTGAAATACACCAGCGTATAACTAGCGCAAACAGAGCTTTCTTCTCCCTTTCAAAGGTATTAAAATCCTGAAAAATCTCAATAATTCTCAAATTACGGGTGTACGATGCAATGATAAAGCCAATGCTAATGTATGGCTGTGAGGCTTAAAAAAAAGTGTTGAAAAATTTGAGAAAAAATGCTCTGCATGATAACCAGAGCAATCTGGGATCAGAGTACTAACACATGGAGAAGAAAGACCAATAAAGAACTTTTCACAGAAATTGGTCAATCAATATATCATGATACGAAGGCATTGAGCTTTAGATGGGCGGGTCATGTAGCTCGTAGCAACCCATCTGGAAGCCTTTATGTAACAATCAATGCCTCAATAGAAGGCAAAAGACCACATGGAAGACCAAAAAGCAAATGGATAAATAAAATCAACAAAGATGCTATAGAGCTGTGTGCAGATAAATGCAAGATGAATGCTATGGAGCAGGCTTGTTAAGGTGGCAAAAGATCTACATGGTCTGTAATGAATAAAGAAAACAAAATAGTAATAGGAAGTATTGCAATTTGAATCCAAGTTTTAAATAGATTTTTTTAGGTCATTTACATACACATGAAGTGGAATATGGATATGTTTGTAAAACGAATTCTTCTTAGTTTATGTGTGATAGTTGTGATCCCTGGCCCTGATGGCCAAGGATGTAAAAATTTCGAATCAGAGGTGGTAGTTAGTCAAATCTGGCCTTGTGGATAAATAAATAATTTATAATGATGTAGAAATGGTTGACCGTTGATATAATATGAGAAGGAGTTAGTCGGGGGTGCGGTCAGATAAATACTAAATTAAAATATAGTAATTATTTTATTTTAATTTTGCGGACGTTTTGTAGTAGACATCCCCCGGTATTTACTCTTTTATATGACATTGGGTGAGGGAATGAGAAGGAATATATAATATATAGGAATGTGAGATTGCACTGTGAATTGTACTCAATTGTGCAGTGGACAAATTGCTCATTGGAAAATCTCATATCGATAAACAATCGAAAATAAGAAAAAAGGTCCGATCAGGTAGCGACAGATGGCGAGGACGACGCCAAACACTTGAGGCTTGGGCACCAACCCAAGACGTCATCTGGGAAGAGAGGCTTACTCCATTGAAGACTAAGAATATCAAGCCTACAGTTATTAGACTTTAATATATTCACTTATATCAGTTGTCAAAATAAATTGTTTTATTATACCGGAGTGAATAATCCTTTTATTTAGTTGTCCTATAGGCCTGACAATTGAAGAATAAACCAGGTGATTCAATTCATTCAAAGTGTAATTACTAATTCCCACATTTCATTTATGTATTGTATTGTTTCTTCTCACACAGTGTCATAAAAGGTATTAGATTCCCGAATTCTCAATCACAGTTAAACACCTTCAAAAAGTCGATATCCAGTGCCGGGGTTTTGTTTTAATATTCAGGAGTGTAAATGACCTTAAGCCCCGATACAAAAGCGGAAGGCTATTCGCTATTTCTGCCAAAACTAATCATTTTACAATTAACTTCCTATAGGTTATTTACAGTTTTGACCCACTTTGCAGGTCGTCTTCAGGGCTACAAAAGATACAAAACATGTTGAGAATAAAAATTAAATATAAGTAGATATAAAATAAGAAGTTGTCAGATACAGAAATAAAAGATGATATCAGAGATATAGTGACAATGTAGTAAAATATTAAGTATTATATACGTAGAAGATACAAATAAATGGAAAATAAGTATGAATAAAAAATGAATAAAAATAAAAATAAAGGAGAACATAGAATGTAAGTTAAAAGTAAACAGATTGCGATAAAAGATAAGGAATAAGTGTATAACAAACTAATAGAGATTACATTAGATAACTGTGGGTTAACAGATAAAGAAAATGAATGTTAACGAATAAATAGATTGAAAATTGAATAAGTAATAAGTAAACATTACTTATTAAATATTTAATAATTAAATATTTAGTATTTATCTGACCGCACCCCCGACTAACTCCTTCTCATTAATAATTTATCTTCTGCTTTGATCAGTTGTAGTAGGTTGTTTATATTTTTTCAGGTAAATATTTTTAAATAAATCCAATTTAAAATATTGATTTTTTTTTATTTCATCAAAAAGATTAACTTATTAAATTTAATCTTTTCCTCTGTGTTATCTCTGATATGATAGCATTTCAAATATGAATTTTCAAAACTGCACAACAGTTTTGTTTACTTTTTGTTTTTTGTATAAATTAATGCCTTTGTTTATTATATAGTTTTAAATATTCTTCTACTATTTTGTTTAGATTATTTAAGTGGTAATTTCAACTATCTAAGTATAAGATTTAATTTTTTTTATTTTTATTTATTATAATTTTTGTCCACAACTGTGAGTTTTATCAATTTGGTGATCATAAAAAACCTAACCAATAATCACAAAATCAATTAAATTCACCCTCCTCCCCCAAAAGTAAAAATATACTAATTATAATAATAAATATTTTCTAATACCCCAATCCAATCATACCTAAAATCCATTTAGGTATTATCGGCCTTTAAGGACAACCTGAATTTTATAAATTATTTTTCCTCTAATTGTTCTTATTTTCAGAAGCAAAGAAGAACAAAGTCTGGTTCAAAAAGAACTAAAGATATTGATTCATCAGTATCAACGGTCTCAGAGTTGGATGATATCACAGATGACGATGTAACCAATTTTTCAAGAAGAAACGATGTATGGTTTTTTTTTTTTCAGTTTAATTTATTCTCAGAAAACATTTAAATACAGGACTATCTGAAATGAAAAAAAAAAAAAAAACTAAAATATTGCTGCAATCCAGAAAAAAAACAACTGTATTAATGTTGACAAAACTTTTTCTGTTGGTATATACAGGCATAGAGGGTTTTAAGCAATATTAACTTACCAAAAACAATATGGTGGATAAGCCATTTGTTTTTTTTTAGAAAAACGATAACTAATTTAGATTTTAAAAAAACTTGCTAACTTTATACAAAATGGCAAATGTATTAAAAGTTGGTTTAATTTTTATTTATTAATTTTGTTGGAAGTCTAAATAATTTCTTTTTGAAGGTTTAGCAAAACGAGATCTTCATAATTTGTTTTTCAGTAGAACACTTCTTTACACCCATTTTATTTTTCATTACAGATGAGTCATAGAAAATTGTATAATAATGGCATTTAATACTTGCTTGAAGCGGGTGAATGGATAAAATGTCAACTATCTGAAGTAAGCCTGATACTTTTAAAGAATTTGCGAAATCAGGGTTTTCTTTAGCAACAAGATGATGAACTCAACATACATTATATGAATTTGTTTATCTTCTTCTTCTTCTATGTCTCTATGAATTTGTTTATATTTAACTGATAATATATATATTTTGTTACCTTGTACAATTTTTCCATCATTTTAAATTTAACCTTTGATAATCCGAACAGGCCATGCAATCTACGTGTTCAGATTACTAAGATCATACTGTATTTAATTATTATTTTTTTTATTGGTATTACAGACATGTAGATCTTTTGCCACCTTAATAAGCCTGCTCCATCTCTGCCTGTCTTGGGTCATTTCTTTCCATTTATCTGCACACAGCTCTATAGCATCTTTGTTGATTATATCTATCCATCTGCTTTTTGGTCTTCCATGCGGTCTTTTGCCTTCTATTGAGGCATTCATTGTTACACATAGGCTTCCAGATGGGTTGCTACGAGCTACATGACCCGCCCATCTTAAGCTCCATGCCTTCATATCATGGGATATTGATTGACCAGTTTCTGTAAAAAGTTCTTTATTGGTCTATCTTCTCCATGTGTGAGTACTCTGATCCCAGATTGCTCTGGTTATCATGTAGAGGATTTTTTCTCAAATCATTCAACACTTCTTTTTAAGATGCTGATTAGTGTCCAGGTCTCACAGCCGTGTATTAGAATTGGCTTTATCATTGCATTGAACACCCTTAATTTGAGAATTATTGAGATTTTTCGGGATTTTAATACTTTTGAAAGGGAGAAGAAAGCTCTGTTTGTGCTAGTTATATGCTGGTTTATTTCTGCTCGTTGTTCATTCATTGAGGTTATAGTGAAGATGAGGTATTTGAATTTTTATATTCTCGGGAATGATTTTCCTTCTAAGCAGATCCTGTTATGGAATGGAATTTGGAGTCAATCATTAAATAGTGTAATTTTAATCAAGTCCACAACAGCCAGTCATCAAATGAACTTGATGAAGGTCATTGAGACTAGCTATGATACATATAAAGACCTTCAAGACCTTTTGTAGTAATTTCACTTCATCATTTTTTACAGAACACAGCATGGTGTAATGCTTCCAATACGGCAGAAGGTAAGTTCTCTACTTTTAAGTCAGAGGATCCACAAGTTGTTCAATGACTCAGGAGAAAAGAATTTCAAACTAATTTATCAGGAGAGTTACAGGTTAACACATTATCTGCATACCTACGAGGTAAATCGTAATAAATATTCGTGCATACCTATCTTGTAGTTTGTTTAAGCTCCATATTTTACTTTGTCTTCACAATAACCTCATGAATGAATGAGCAGAAATAGACCAGCGTGTAACTATCGCAAACAGAGCTTTCTTCTCCCTTTCAAAGGTATTGAAATATCAAAAAATTTCAAGAAATCTCAAATTAAGGGTGTTTAATGCAATGATAAAGCCAGTTCTAATATATGGCTATGAGACCTGGACACTGACTAGCACCCTAGAGAAATGTGTTGAAAGATTTGACAGAAAAATCCTCTGCAAGATAACTGGAGCGATCTGGGATCAGAGCACATGGAGAAGAAAGACCAATAAAGAACTTCTTACAGAAATTGGTCAACCAATATCCCATGATATGAAGGCATGAAGGTTAAGATGGGCGGGGCATGTAGCTCGTAGCAACCCATCTGGAAGCCTCTATGTAACAATGAATGCCTTAATAGACGGCAAAAGACCACTTGGAAGGCCAAAAAGCAGACGGATAGATAAAATCAACAAAGATGCAATAGAGCTGTGTGCAGATAAATGGAAAGAAATAGCCCAAGACAGGCAGAGATGGAGCAGGCTTGTTAAGGCGGCAAAAGATCTACATTGTGTGTAATGCCGACAGGAGAAAAAAAAAATAAAGAAATAAAAAAATCGATTGACCCTAATTGATATTGGGCCTAAAGAATTCATTTTCAATACATATAATAAAAATCAAACCAAATTTTAGTAAGCTCATCTTTTTATAGATTAAATTGTCTAAATTTACTTTCGGTTTTTTATGATAAGTGGACAAACATTTTTATTTTATGACAGCAGTTGGCAAGTTAATATTGCTCAAAAATATCCATGGCTCTATATAACAATAGAAAAAAGTTACTTGACAATTATTTTAGCCATTTTTTCATGAAATAGAATCGAAAAATCAAAATCAGATTTTTTTATTAGCCACAGATAACAATTCATAAGCGTTATTTTAGTTAAAATGTTACACATATTAATACACAGTATAGTATTTAAATGTATAATTTTTTATCTCATAAGTAAGTTAATTGTTTCGATTTGTGGCAATTTTTTTTTTTTATATAACGCTCACACCTTCTCAGCCAGAGATGGGCAAATGTTACTTTGAGAACTGAGTACTAAGTATTTTACTCAAATAGTGTCTTTTTTTGAGTACCAAAGAATTTAATTTCTACTTCAGTTGATGTCATACTGGTTTACTTAAATAGTGATTTGTAGTAGACATTCCCCTGTATTTACTCCTTTAGATGACATTGTGTGAGGGAATGAGAAGGTTTATATATAATATATAGGAATGTGAGGTAGCACTGTGAATTGTACTCAATTGTGCAGTGGAAAAATTACTCATTGGAAAATCTGACATCGATAAAGAATCGAAAAGAAGAAAAGGTCCGATCAGGTAGCTGGCAACAGATGGCGAGGGACGCCAAACACTTAAGGCCTGGACACCAACACAAGAAGACGACATCTGGGAAGAGAGGCTTACTACATTGAAGACCAAGATTTCAAGCCAACCATTCACTCATATATATTCATTTATTATCAATTGTCAAAATAAATTATTTTATTATACCGGAGTGAATAGTCCTTTTATTTAGTTGTCCTTTAGGCCTAACAATTGAAGAATAAACCAGGTGAGTCAATTCATTCAAAGTGTTTACTAAGTCCCACATTTCATATATATATTCTTATTGTTTCTTCTCACACAGTGTCATAAAAGGTAATAGATCCCCGAATTCCCAATCACAGTTTAACACCCTCAAAAAGTCTATATCCAGTGCCGGGGTTTTGTTTTAAAGATTCACTAGTGTAAATAACCTTAAACCCCGATACAAAAGCGGAAGGCTATGCGCCTATTCCCGCCAAAATGAATCATTTACATTTAACTTCCTGTAGGTTATTTACAGATTGAATTCCCAATAGTGATTTAATTTGAGTAAAATACTTCGTACTCAGAATAGCATTTACTCCTGCTCCCACCCCAAAAAAGCAGTTCCTTTACTTATTGGCAAAAAATTGTGGTTTAATCAAGTTGCTATAAGGTGGATTGTACTTTGCCTATCAAATTATCTCTTGATAATTTTTTTATTTATATTTCAAGAGTTCAAAAAATAAATAAATAAAATAAAAATTGGCTTCTTAAAACTTCTGATCTATAATAAAAATAAATTATTTTTAAATATTATAAGTGATTTAATTTTAATATATTTGCATAATCATTCAGACTGTTCTCTGGAGTTATTATAAAAATGAAGATTTTACCAAGCTTTTGATGGAAATAGAAAAAAATGAAAGAAACCCCTATCCAGCATCATCGATTTTGAAAAGGGAAAAAAGTGACAATATTTCCCTTACCACATCAATTTTGGAAATGCACCAAAAAGAACTTGAGTCATCTGTATCACAGTCTGCACCTAGATTGAATAAAAACAAAGAGAAGATGATTTCAAAAAGAAAAACAAAATCCAAGAACAAAACAAAATCAAAAAAGAAGGTAAAGAAAACTAGATTAAAATAAATATCATGACTTTGTTGCAATGTTGTAAATAATAAAAGCAGGGTGTCTAAATATATACCTAAAAACACAGTATTGAATTCTTGATTATTCAGTAAAATTGAAGATTTTAATTTGATTAATTGAATAATTCAAGGCTGCTGGAAATCCTAGTTTATTTTAGGGAATGGGGTCGCCAAATTAAATGTGACATGAAATTAATTTAAAATGAAACCTTAAGTATTGATTTTTCCGTATTTGTAGCTCAAATTTTTCAAAAAAATTCACAAGATCTTTTACTTAAAAATTGGTTAAAATTCCGATAACACCTAAAGCAATCCTTTCCATACCTTATTACCTTATTTATTCTGGGACAATAATGTACCCTTCAGAATAATGTACAGAGATAGAAATGTGGGCTTTGGAACCTCAGAGAGTAATTACTAAATAAACGGATTTATATAATGAATAAATAAAAGAAAAGAATATTATTTACCTTCAATCTTCAATTAAAAAAAAATGAAATAAAAGTATTTAAAACAAACTAACTATTTATATACTGTAACATCTCTCTTATATTTGACAAATAATAATAATAATAATATAACCTCGGAAGCTCACTTCTTACCATTGGGATACTTCCTAAATAAATAAGAGGTTGTTTAATAATAAACAAAATTATAAGAGAATTGATATATTTATTTATCTCAGGTGCGGGTTACTGACAATCAGACAAACTAAAATTAACTATACTAAACATTGTTTGATTTTAAAATAAAGTCAAATATGGATTGACATGCTAATCTTTTTTCTATATAGTGTAATGTACACCTTTATTTGAAGTGCGTAAAAAGGTTTTAATAAATTAATGTTGAACAATTAAAAGGCAAGCTAATCTAGTTCTACTAGTGCAGGAAAAAGAAAATGGCTGCTCTGTAGTTTCCCAAGAAGGAAACTCCCAAAGAGGAGAGGGACGGAAAAAGGTTTTTTGTTTTGGGAAGTAGTTATTGTATGGCTGTACTGAAGAGAGGACAGGAGAAAGGATTCTAGCTCCAGTGCGTAAAACCCAGTAATAGTATTATCATCTTGGAAATTGTTGTTTGGCAGTGAGACTGGTTATTTGGAATCACAAGAGAGGGAATCTTCCAGAGAACTTGAGTTGAGTAGAAGAATAGCGTTACCATTTTGGGATATATGTTTGGCAGAACATAAGAAAATGTGTCAAGACAAATGAATTCAGTGCCACAAAGGAAGAAACATTGTATATAGAAAAAAGGTTAGCTTGCCAATTCATACCTGACTTTATTTTAAAATCAGTGTTTAATTTTAGTGTAAATAATAATAGTTTGTCTGAGTTGATCTGATTGTCAGTAAACCACACCTGAGATAAATAAATATATTAATGCTCTTATAATTCTGTTTTTTATTTAACAACCACTTATTTCTTTTGGAAGTATCCTATGGGTATAAAGTGATCTTCTGAGGTTATATTATTATTAAAAAATTTATGAGGGATGTTACATTTCACTGTTTCTTTCTTTGTTGCACTAAATTAATTTGTCTTCAAATGCTTTCCAATTTTCTGCCAAACACAACTTCCAAAATAGTGACACTTTCTTCTATTCAACTCAAGCTCCCTGGGAGATATTCTCTCTGGTACTTCCAAACAACTAGTCTCTCTGCCAAACAACTTCCAAGGTGGTAATACTATTACTGGGTTTTTCTCATTGGAGCCAGAATCACTTCTCCTATCCTTTCTTCACTACAGCCACACAACTGCTTACCAAAACAAAAAACCTTTGTCCCTCTTCTCTTTGGGATTTTCCTTCTTGGGAAACTACATAGCAGCCATTTTCTTTTCCCTGCACTAGTAGAACTAGATTAGCTTGCCTTTTAATTGTTCAACATTACTATATTAAACCCTTTTTACTCACTTCCAATAAAGGTGTACATTACAATACATATTTACAACATCTATTTACAATTTTATGAGAACTGAATGGATAAGAGGTGATTGAACAGATGGGATTTAGAGGTGGAGAGAGAGGATATTGGAGTGACGGATGTAGGATGGGATAGAATTTCATAGGGATGTGGATCAAATAATGAAAGATCTGTCAAAAGCAGCAAGTTCGGTGGGAACATGTATACAAATCTGAAAACCGGGAACAGGTTTTGCGGCAGTAGATCGAGGATTTGAATTGAAGGAGCTGGGAGATGTATGAAGGACAGCGGGATTAGATGACTCTTGGAAGAGGAAGGATGCTAGGAAATACATCGGTAGGAGCAGACCCACTCTAGACTGTTTCTGGAAGAAATCTGCCAATAAAGAACTAACTTACTAATTAATTTGAGGTAGGAGCTCACTGAAGAAAATTACAGCAGCATATTCAGGGTATTGTAAACTGAATTATCATATGTTCAAACTCCGGCTCAGAGTCGTCTCTTTGTAGGTACTGTGGCCGGGAGGATGAGACAGCGTATCATGTCACTTGCTGTTGCAATGGGTTTGCTGGCCTAAGATTTCATTTATTCGGCATTGACGGGGAGAAGGATCCAAAGGCAAACGAACTTATCAATCCAACAAGCCTATTACAGTTCATAGAGACTGCAGGAATTACACTCTAACTGAAGTGACTTTAAACAAGGCATACAATAGGCCTACATGGCCGTAGTGGACTTATGCTGCAAAAAAAAAAAAAAAAATACATCGGTAGGAAGGATAAAGCCATTTCAGCTCATCATGATAATGGGAAATAGAGGCGTCCCTTGGGATCCTAAAGATGAATCGTACAAGGCAATTTACAAACGTTTTAGTTTCGCCTCGAGATCCCCGGGGATGTTCCTACTATGCCCCATATACCGTACAGCAATAGTTGAAGTGAGGAAATATTAAGGAGTTTACGGGTTTCAAATGGAAATAGGTGGCATAGGTAATTTAGTTGTTTTAAAATGGAAAAGGCACAGCGGGAAATATCGGGTACATTATTTTTCAAGGAAAGGGTTTAATCAAAGGTTATTACAAGGTTCTTTATGGTGGGATAGAATTTTATGAGATTATCGTGTAGTAGTAGGGTCCGTATGTTAGGAAGAGTTTTAAGGAGGTGACTGGAGCCTATCAAAATTGACTTCTCGCCATTCAACTTCAACTTGTTCACATCCGCTCAGTCAAAAATTATATTTAAGTCCTCTTGAAGTTTTTTGGTGGCTGCTAATAGGTCAGAAGGAGAAAAAGACAGGTATATTTAGAAATCGTCTGCATAGATATGGTATTGGTAGTGATGGATCAGGAGAGGAAGGTCATTAATGTAAATAGCAAACAGAGTAGGAGATAGGGAGGAACCCTGAGGGACACTGCAGGAGAAGGGAAGTATCTTAGAGGGAGGTTGACCTTGGACGACTACATACTGGGATCTATTTGAAAGGAATGATTTGAACCATCACAGGACACTGTTGGATAAAGGAAGATGTGCAGTTTAGCTAGGAGAATGCTGTGTGTTAAAAGCTTTGGAGAAATCTAGGAGAATTTAGATGGCACTAATTGATAATGTAGTTACTGCTTTACCAAGTTATTGGTGCCATTTTATTTCTTTGAAAGCTAGAAAAGGTTTTCAACTCACAATAATAAAATTTCATATAAGAGCAGTGTTGAACATGCCAAGTTTTGGGGTACTAACTATGATTATTAGACAGCTTTAGTTTTCTGGTATCATTTAGAGAAAACTGTTGCAGAATTACATCAAATACTTGTCAAAGCTTACGGTGAGCATGGTCGTGATAAATTGCAGTGCTTTTTGAGTTGTATAAAAAATCCAAAAGTGGTGATTTTTTATGTGAGAAGTAAAGACCATGGAGTGTGTGTGTGTGGTATATTATGAGCCGCTAAAACCTTGTGAAAATGTTAATACTGAACGCAATCGACAACTAATAATCATTTTGAATCAAACATGTGAAAATATAACTAGAATATAAAAAAAGATAACACCATATAATTTTGCTAAATGATAATGCACCATCACACTTAGCAAAGTTTTTCCAAGTATGATATATAATATAGTACATTGTAGATGAGTTACAATGACTGTGAGGTACTTGGGACCCATACTCTTCTCCATTTAGTTATTATTGTTCTATTATTTATTTATCCAATTAATAAAAAAGTTATAATCTGTCTTATGAATAATGCATTATTCAACTTCTTAAAATTTTTTTTAGTTCTTGATAAAGATTATTTGTTTGTTTTCAGCTACAAAATAAAAAAAAATCAAGAAATGATTCTAATACCAAAATCAAAAAATCATTGACTAAGGTAAATATTTTTTACATTATCGCTATGTATTTTAAGGAGGTTTTGGGGTCAAATTTTACTTTTACTTATTTTGCACCTTGCCTGTTGTTCATTAATTTGTAGTTAGTAATTTCCTAGGGCACCAATTATGGGTGGGGACACCAACTTATCTGATAGTTTGTTTAGTTGCCATATGTTTGCAACTTTTATGAAATATTTTGTACTTTTTGGTGATTAGTATGTATTCAAATTTGAGTTTTTATGATATTACATGATTAAATGAAATTGGCTTTTTAGACTGAAATCCTGAAAAAATCTGTATAATCCAGTCAAATTAGCACAAAAAAAGAAGTCTACCTTACAAAAGGTCGGGTAATTCAAAGTTCTTTTTACTTTCACTTGCCTATATATGAAATATATAGCAAGGGACAGTATTGCGATCGTGAAAATTTTAAAATCTAAGTTTTCAACAGAAATAGATGTTTTGAGGTCCCCTGAGTCCAAATAACCAAATCCCGATAAATGGTCTATGTGTGTGTGTGTGTGCATGTATGAGAACAGTCTAGCTCAAAATCACAAAGCCATATAAAAGTAAAATTTTATATTTAAGGTTTTTATATATCTCTGATCATATACATTTATATACATCAATTCAATATACACAAGGTAATCGAGAAAGTATGTGGCTTACAGCAAATGAGACCTAGTATTAAGAAAACTAGGTGGTGGAGCGAGGATGTGAAACGAGTCGTATCTGCAAAGAAAGAGGCCTGGAAACAGTAAGTCGCCAGGAGATTTGTCATGGTACATAGAGAAAAGGAACCAGTCTAAGAGAATAGTTAAGGAAGAGATGAGAAGATCTTAGGAGTAATTCGGGCTAGAACTTGATAAAAAGTATAAGGAAATTTTGGCACATCACAAGAGCACTAAGGAACAAAAAAGCAAAGCCTGTGAGAAGTGTAAAGGATGAGCATGGCATGCTGGTGACAGAAGACTAGGACATACTGCATGTTTGGAGGAAATACTTTCAAGAAAAATTCAGAATGGAAGAAAGGCGTCGACATTTTCGAGATTGCCATAAAAGATATGTAGAAGAACTGAACCAGAAGTCCCCGATATGGATGACACCATAGAAGAGGAGGAAGTGGAAGCAGCCATTGCTAAATTAAAGATGGGAAAAGCAGCTGGACCAGATGGCATGGCACCCGAAATGAGGGAAATGAGCTAGTCAAGTGTCTCCAAACACTATTCCAAAAGGTTTGGCATCTCAAAAGGATACTCATAGAATGGGAAAACAACATCATTATCCCAATGCATAAGAAGGGAAGCCAAAGTGTATGCGATAATTACCGTCAGTAGATAGAATATACCAATCCTGGCGCAGGTCCTCGGAGCAAGATGGCGGCGCCCATTACGCGCCAAAAATTTTAGCCTTTAAACACTGTTTCGTTCATAATAAATCGCTCAAAAATTGTGACCTTTAAACACTGTTGCGCTCACTTTAAATCGTTCAGTAATTTTAGCCTTTAAACACTGTTGCGCTCACTTTAAATCGTTCAGTAATTTTAGCCTTTAAATATCGTTTCATTTATTTTAAATTTTTCAAAAATTGTAGCCTTTGAACATTATATGTTTATCATAACTATATAATCTGTAAACTGACCAGTATCGAATACTTCATATTATTTACTGAACTTTATATTATTTATAATAATTAAATTAGCATATTATTTATTAAACTTAAAGCGGATAATGAGAAGGAGTATTTTCATTTTAAAAAGTGGTTTTATTTGTATAAGAAATATAATATTACAAAGAACTGTCCATGTACATTTAGGTAATTATGTGCATCTTTCTTAGTTCAGCTTACAGCATTAAGCCCTCTCACCACGTCAAGGTGAAGATACATCGAGAGGGTTCAGTGGTTTACGGGCGTTTATAGCCTCGCCAGTGACCAAATCATACATACTTTTGGTTTACGAGTAAATCAATACCTCGCCAGTGACCAAATCAAAACACACATATTTTTGGTTTACAGGTAAATCAATACCGTGCCAGTGACCAAATCATACACACACACACACACACACACACACACACACACACACACACAAGTTTTGGTTTACAGGTAAATCAATACCGTGCCAGTGACCAAAAACAAAAAAAAAAAAAATCTACTAGAAAATAACAAACTTCTTAATACAATTAACTCAGAATAAATAACAAATTATTTTTTTGTATTTTCTTTTTGTTTAATTTTTTTTTTTAATTTTTAAATATTATTTTTTATTTCAATTTGTTCAACTCAGCCAATTCATAATGACCGTAGGCCAAAGTATTGAACCCATCTTCTAATATGTGTCTTTTATCATCAAACGGAGAAAGGGAAACTTTATTTATCTCGGTACTAAAAATATTATGCTGCTTTGATTGTATCGATCTCATAGGTGTATGCATAATTTCATTGTTTAATAACACTTGCTCATAGTCTTCAAAAGTGATATATTGTTTTAACGATGACGCTTTTACACCCTTAGCACGCTTCTTTACACCATCTTCCATCATGACGGCGTACATTTTGGCTCTTAACCCAACATATTTTAAAACTATTTTTGAATTTAATTCATCTTTAAACTTTCCTAACTTTTTTTTATTTTCATCTGAGAAACAGAAATGATTTTTAGGATAATCAGAGAAATCGAAATAATGGTGCATTTTTTTCATATCTTCAAAGACATCATCTGTTAAAACTTTATAAATAAGCGAATCTGTATCTGTATACATCATCTTTAAGTTATTATTGGAATATTTTTGCAACATTGTATCATAATGAAATTGGTACATCACAGTTTTGGATAAATCTAATATGCACATTCCAATGTATATGGGTTTGTTAAACAATACTTTCGGTTTTCCCATATGTACAGCTACTATATTCTCATTGTAGATAGTTCGGTCTATAAAATTTGGTTTGGTAATCAGTTTCATTAACTTTTTACTGTCAGTTACTAGCTGAATATTTTGATGATTCCTAATGTTTTCCATAGTCTTACCAAAAACTGCATTGTTCAGTAACTTATAAAAATCTTTTTCAAAGTCGTTGCAGGCTCCTTTTCTCAAATCTGTGTTGTATTCTATATACGAGCGAAGCCATGGTGATTGGATTCTGCTGGCTGAGATGCATTGGAAGATAGGAGAATCTCACAAAATCTTATTAATGCAATTACGTCAGTTTATCAAGACCCAAAGGGAGTAATAAGGCTAGCTGGTACTGACTCTAGGTCATTCCATATTTTTAGGGGAGTTAAACAGGGCAATATCCTGAGTCCTCTACTGTTCATAATTTTCATGAATGCCATTTGGAAATTTTTTAAAAGGAAGACACCCAGAGCAATAGTGAGATACTGGAATATGACCCCAGTGTTGACACAATCATTGTTGTATGCAAATGATGTGGTATTGGTTGCGGATACTGCTGAATCGCTTCAGGTCAATGTGGATGAGTTGCAAGAAGAACTGCAACTCAGAAGCATGCAGATCAATCCCTCCAAAAACAAGGTTATGTGTGTTGGACGAAGGAACGAGGATCTTAGAATCACTTGCAATGGAGAGACTCTTGAGCAAACCGATACCTACTGCTACCTGGGAACAGTGATTGGCAAGGATGGAAGAATAGACCAGGAGGTCATGAATAGAGTCCAAAAGGCCAATGGAATATACTACCAAATATCCATGACACTCATTGGAAAGCAGAAGTTGAGCAGAAAAGCGAAGATTCTGCTATTCAAATCAGTTTTTCTCCCAGTGCTACTATACGGATCTGAAAGCTGGACACTCTTGGACTGGCATTCCAGCAAGGTTGTATCTACAGAAATGAGGTTCCTACAGAAAATATTAGGGAAAACTAGGTGAGATCGAATAAGGAATGAAAGGATGCTAGATGAACTAGGAGTTAGATCCGTCCTTGAGACGATTGAAGAAAGTCAGTTGAAGTGGTACAGGCATGTTAACAGAATGGGAGATGACCGTAAGACCAGATGGCTTCTAGAAGCAAGACCGGGAGGAAGGCGACCTCAAGGCAGGCCAAGGCTTATGTATGCAGACTTGATTGAGAACATTGGCACAGCGAGAGGAAGCACCATGCAGGAGATGAGAAGGCTTGCACAGGAGAGAGACCGTTGGACAAGATGGTCAGAGGCAGCTACTCCACACTTAGCATCACACAGGAGATAGTGAGATAAGAATACTATACCTCAGATGTTACAGCAACTTGTAAATAACCTAATAAAGTTTAAATGTAAATAACATGTTTTGGCGGGAATAGGCGAATAGTCTTCCGCTTTTATAGATAGATAGATAGATAGAAAAAAAAAACTTTATTCTGGGACTAAGTCCCTTCAGAATAACAATAATGTACAAAATAATAGAATATTACTGGCCTGAACGTTGAAACAATAAATAAAATTGATAAAATAAAATAAAAAGTAAAGAAAACCTTAGGTGCACAAGCTATATACAAACAGATAAAACTATGTACAGAGCATTTAAAATTATGAACAAAACAATTAAAACTATGAACGAATCACTTGAACTATGAACAAAATTATATTTAAGGGTTGAACAACATAAACATACACTTTGAGAAATGAAGAACGAAAAAGAGATACAATGAGTTCATTTCATAAAAAAAAACAAAAAAAAAAAAAAAAACACTTTACTTGAATATATATATATAAAAATAAACAGTTACTTATAATTGAATAAAAAATAACATAAAAAAAAATGTATGTATTGAAATTCCTACGTTGATAGTAGAAAATGCATGTACTATCTCTTACCAAGTGTTATGATTATATGATTGCTACACAATACATATATAATATCAATAGTTAGCTGGTATCAGACTGTTTTTGGAACAGGAATTGGAATAGGAGATTTTTGAATGTATACAGGGAAGGGGCATGTCGAATTTTGATCGGGAGGGAATTCCAAAAGTTGACAGAGCGGGCTATAAAGGAATTTTGGAATGAGGCAGATCTATGAGAAGGGATGTATAGGTCAGAGGGTCGGGATCTTGTAGTGAGTGAATGGATTGAGGACTTAAATTGGAGAAGGTTGTAGGCATAAGAAGGACGATGATCGGTAATGATTTGATAAAGGAAAGTGCCAAGGAAATATTGTCTTCTTAAGGAGGGAAAGAGCCACCCTAACTCAGTGTAGTGGTGGGAGACACGGGAGCATCTCGGGGTTCCAATTACAAATCTTACGAAGCAATTCATAAGTCTTTTGAGTCTATCACGCAGTTCCACCGAGAGGCCATCGTACACCACACAGCTATAGTCAAAGTGGGGAAAGATGAGAGAGGAAACTATGAGTCTACGGGTATTTTGGTGTAGAAGATGGCGGAAGTGATGGAATAGTTTGAGGGTAGAAATTGCACGGCGGGATATATGAGAGATATGGTGATTCCAGGAAAGGGTTTGATCTATGAGAAAGCCTAATTTTTAACAAAGGGATAGAAGGTGATGGGGTGGTTGTTTAGATAGAGTGAGGGAAAGTTGGTGTGGGATCTAAGAAGGGGCTTGGAACCAATGAGAATGGCCTGAGTTTTGGCAGCATTTAGCCTTAATCCATTTAAGTTGGCCCAGGCACTAATTCGATCTAAATCTTCTTGAATTTTGGCAAATGCCACCAATAACTCAGCGGGAGAAAAGGATAAATAGATTTGAGAATCGTCGGCATAAAGGTGGTGGGAACAATGGATAATTGAATCATTTAGGTCATTAATATAAGAACTGAAAAGAAGAGGAGACATGCTTGAACCCTGTGCAACTCCTGAGGATAAAGGAAGGTAGGCAGATAGAGGTTGATTAGGTATGGAAACTGCTAGCCTTTAAACACTGTTTCGTTCATAATAAATCGCTCAAAAATTGTGACCTTTAAACACTGTTGCGCTCACTTTAAATCGTTCAGTAATTTTAGCCTTTAAACACTGTTGCGCTCACTTTAAATCGTTCAGTAATTTTAGCCTTTAAATATCGTTTCATTTATTTTAAATTTTTCAAAAATTGTAGCCTTTGAACATTATATGTTTATCATAACTATATAATCTGTAAACTGACCAGTATCGAATACTTCATATTATTTACTGAACTTTATATTATTTATAATAATTAAATTAGCATATTATTTATTAAACTTAAAGCGGATAATGAGAAGGAGTATTTTCATTTTAAAAAGTGGTTTTATTTGTATAAGAAATATAATATTACAAAGAACTGTCCATGTACATTTAGGTAATTATGTGCATCTTTCTTAGTTCAGCTTACAGCATTAAGCCCTCTCACCACGTCAAGGTGAAGATACATCGAGAGGGTTCAGTGGTTTACGGGCGTTTATAGCCTCGCCAGTGACCAAATCATACATACTTTTGGTTTACGAGTAAATCAATACCTCGCCAGTGACCAAATCAAAACACACATATTTTTGGTTTACAGGTAAATCAATACCGTGCCAGTGACCAAATCATACACACACACACACACACACACACACACACACACACACAAGTTTTGGTTTACAGGTAAATCAATACCGTGCCAGTGACCAAAAACAAAAAAAAAAAAAATCTACTAGAAAATAACAAACTTCTTAATACAATTAACTCAGAATAAATAACAAATTATTTTTTTGTATTTTCTTTTTGTTTAATTTTTTTTTTTAATTTTTAAATATTATTTTTTATTTCAATTTGTTCAACTCAGCCAATTCATAATGACCGTAGGCCAAAGTATTGAACCCATCTTCTAATATGTGTCTTTTATCATCAAACGGAGAAAGGGAAACTTTATTTATCTCGGTACTAAAAATATTATGCTGCTTTGATTGTATCGATCTCATAGGTGTATGCATAATTTCATTGTTTAATAACACTTGCTCATAGTCTTCAAAAGTGATATATTGTTTTAACGATGACGCTTTTACACCCTTAGCACGCTTCTTTACACCATCTTCCATCATGACGGCGTACATTTTGGCTCTTAACCCAACATATTTTAAAACTATTTTTGAATTTAATTCATCTTTAAACTTTCCTAACTTTTTTTTATTTTCATCTGAGAAACAGAAATGATTTTTAGGATAATCAGAGAAATCGAAATAATGGTGCATTTTTTTCATATCTTCAAAGACATCATCTGTTAAAACTTTATAAATAAGCGAATCTGTATCTGTATACATCATCTTTAAGTTATTATTGGAATATTTTTGCAACATTGTATCATAATGAAATTGGTACATCACAGTTTTGGATAAATCTAATATGCACATTCCAATGTATATGGGTTTGTTAAACAATACTTTCGGTTTTCCCATATGTACAGCTACTATATTCTCATTGTAGATAGTTCGGTCTATAAAATTTGGTTTGGTAATCAGTTTCATTAACTTTTTACTGTCAGTTACTAGCTGAATATTTTGATGATTCCTAATGTTTTCCATAGTCTTACCAAAAACTGCATTGTTCAGTAACTTATAAAAATCTTTTTCAAAGTCGTTGCAGGCTCCTTTTCTCAAATCTGTGTTGTATTCTATATACGAGCGAAGCCATGGTGATTGGATTCTGCTGGCTGAGATGCATTGGAAGATAGGAGAATCTCACAAAATCTTATTAATGCAATTACGTCAGTTTATCAAGACCCAAAGGGAGTAATAAGGCTAGCTGGTACTGACTCTAGGTCATTCCATATTTTTAGGGGAGTTAAACAGGGCAATATCCTGAGTCCTCTACTGTTCATAATTTTCATGAATGCCATTTGGAAATTTTTTAAAAGGAAGACACCCAGAGCAATAGTGAGATACTGGAATATGACCCCAGTGTTGACACAATCATTGTTGTATGCAAATGATGTGGTATTGGTTGCGGATACTGCTGAATCGCTTCAGGTCAATGTGGATGAGTTGCAAGAAGAACTGCAACTCAGAAGCATGCAGATCAATCCCTCCAAAAACAAGGTTATGTGTGTTGGACGAAGGAACGAGGATCTTAGAATCACTTGCAATGGAGAGACTCTTGAGCAAACCGATACCTACTGCTACCTGGGAACAGTGATTGGCAAGGATGGAAGAATAGACCAGGAGGTCATGAATAGAGTCCAAAAGGCCAATGGAATATACTACCAAATATCCATGACACTCATTGGAAAGCAGAAGTTGAGCAGAAAAGCGAAGATTCTGCTATTCAAATCAGTTTTTCTCCCAGTGCTACTATACGGATCTGAAAGCTGGACACTCTTGGACTGGCATTCCAGCAAGGTTGTATCTACAGAAATGAGGTTCCTACAGAAAATATTAGGGAAAACTAGGTGAGATCGAATAAGGAATGAAAGGATGCTAGATGAACTAGGAGTTAGATCCGTCCTTGAGACGATTGAAGAAAGTCAGTTGAAGTGGTACAGGCATGTTAACAGAATGGGAGATGACCGTAAGACCAGATGGCTTCTAGAAGCAAGACCGGGAGGAAGGCGACCTCAAGGCAGGCCAAGGCTTATGTATGCAGACTTGATTGAGAACATTGGCACAGCGAGAGGAAGCACCATGCAGGAGATGAGAAGGCTTGCACAGGAGAGAGACCGTTGGACAAGATGGTCAGAGGCAGCTACTCCACACTTAGCATCACACAGGAGATAGTGAGATAAGAATACTATACCTCAGATGTTACAGCAACTTGTAAATAACCTAATAAAGTTTAAATGTAAATAACATGTTTTGGCGGGAATAGGCGAATAGTCTTCCGCTTTTATAGATAGATAGATAGATAGAAAAAAAAAACTTTATTCTGGGACTAAGTCCCTTCAGAATAACAATAATGTACAAAATAATAGAATATTACTGGCCTGAACGTTGAAACAATAAATAAAATTGATAAAATAAAATAAAAAGTAAAGAAAACCTTAGGTGCACAAGCTATATACAAACAGATAAAACTATGTACAGAGCATTTAAAATTATGAACAAAACAATTAAAACTATGAACGAATCACTTGAACTATGAACAAAATTATATTTAAGGGTTGAACAACATAAACATACACTTTGAGAAATGAAGAACGAAAAAGAGATACAATGAGTTCATTTCATAAAAAAAAACAAAAAAAAAAAAAAAAACACTTTACTTGAATATATATATATAAAAATAAACAGTTACTTATAATTGAATAAAAAATAACATAAAAAAAAATGTATGTATTGAAATTCCTACGTTGATAGTAGAAAATGCATGTACTATCTCTTACCAAGTGTTATGATTATATGATTGCTACACAATACATATATAATATCAATAGTTAGCTGGTATCAGACTGTTTTTGGAACAGGAATTGGAATAGGAGATTTTTGAATGTATACAGGGAAGGGGCATGTCGAATTTTGATCGGGAGGGAATTCCAAAAGTTGACAGAGCGGGCTATAAAGGAATTTTGGAATGAGGCAGATCTATGAGAAGGGATGTATAGGTCAGAGGGTCGGGATCTTGTAGTGAGTGAATGGATTGAGGACTTAAATTGGAGAAGGTTGTAGGCATAAGAAGGACGATGATCGGTAATGATTTGATAAAGGAAAGTGCCAAGGAAATATTGTCTTCTTAAGGAGGGAAAGAGCCACCCTAACTCAGTGTAGTGGTGGGAGACACGGGAGCATCTCGGGGTTCCAATTACAAATCTTACGAAGCAATTCATAAGTCTTTTGAGTCTATCACGCAGTTCCACCGAGAGGCCATCGTACACCACACAGCTATAGTCAAAGTGGGGAAAGATGAGAGAGGAAACTATGAGTCTACGGGTATTTTGGTGTAGAAGATGGCGGAAGTGATGGAATAGTTTGAGGGTAGAAATTGCACGGCGGGATATATGAGAGATATGGTGATTCCAGGAAAGGGTTTGATCTATGAGAAAGCCTAATTTTTAACAAAGGGATAGAAGGTGATGGGGTGGTTGTTTAGATAGAGTGAGGGAAAGTTGGTGTGGGATCTAAGAAGGGGCTTGGAACCAATGAGAATGGCCTGAGTTTTGGCAGCATTTAGCCTTAATCCATTTAAGTTGGCCCAGGCACTAATTCGATCTAAATCTTCTTGAATTTTGGCAAATGCCACCAATAACTCAGCGGGAGAAAAGGATAAATAGATTTGAGAATCGTCGGCATAAAGGTGGTGGGAACAATGGATAATTGAATCATTTAGGTCATTAATATAAGAACTGAAAAGAAGAGGAGACATGCTTGAACCCTGTGCAACTCCTGAGGATAAAGGAAGGTAGGCAGATAGAGGTTGATTAGGTATGGAAACTGCTAGCCTTTAAACACTGTTTCGTTCATAATAAATCGCTCAAAAATTGTGACCTTTAAACACTGTTGCGCTCACTTTAAATCGTTCAGTAATTTTAGCCTTTAAACACTGTTGCGCTCACTTTAAATCGTTCAGTAATTTTAGCCTTTAAATATCGTTTCATTTATTTTAAATTTTTCAAAAATTGTAGCCTTTGAACATTATATGTTTATCATAACTATATAATCTGTAAACTGACCAGTATCGAATACTTCATATTATTTACTGAACTTTATATTATTTATAATAATTAAATTAGCATATTATTTATTAAACTTAAAGCGGATAATGAGAAGGAGTATTTTCATTTTAAAAAGTGGTTTTATTTGTATAAGAAATATAATATTACAAAGAACTGTCCATGTACATTTAGGTAATTATGTGCATCTTTCTTAGTTCAGCTTACAGCATTAAGCCCTCTCACCACGTCAAGGTGAAGATACATCGAGAGGGTTCAGTGGTTTACGGGCGTTTATAGCCTCGCCAGTGACCAAATCATACATACTTTTGGTTTACGAGTAAATCAATACCTCGCCAGTGACCAAATCAAAACACACATATTTTTGGTTTACAGGTAAATCAATACCGTGCCAGTGACCAAATCATACACACACACACACACACACACACACACACACACACACAAGTTTTGGTTTACAGGTAAATCAATACCGTGCCAGTGACCAAAAACAAAAAAAAAAAAAATCTACTAGAAAATAACAAACTTCTTAATACAATTAACTCAGAATAAATAACAAATTATTTTTTTGTATTTTCTTTTTGTTTAATTTTTTTTTTTAATTTTTAAATATTATTTTTTATTTCAATTTGTTCAACTCAGCCAATTCATAATGACCGTAGGCCAAAGTATTGAACCCATCTTCTAATATGTGTCTTTTATCATCAAACGGAGAAAGGGAAACTTTATTTATCTCGGTACTAAAAATATTATGCTGCTTTGATTGTATCGATCTCATAGGTGTATGCATAATTTCATTGTTTAATAACACTTGCTCATAGTCTTCAAAAGTGATATATTGTTTTAACGATGACGCTTTTACACCCTTAGCACGCTTCTTTACACCATCTTCCATCATGACGGCGTACATTTTGGCTCTTAACCCAACATATTTTAAAACTATTTTTGAATTTAATTCATCTTTAAACTTTCCTAACTTTTTTTTATTTTCATCTGAGAAACAGAAATGATTTTTAGGATAATCAGAGAAATCGAAATAATGGTGCATTTTTTTCATATCTTCAAAGACATCATCTGTTAAAACTTTATAAATAAGCGAATCTGTATCTGTATACATCATCTTTAAGTTATTATTGGAATATTTTTGCAACATTGTATCATAATGAAATTGGTACATCACAGTTTTGGATAAATCTAATATGCACATTCCAATGTATATGGGTTTGTTAAACAATACTTTCGGTTTTCCCATATGTACAGCTACTATATTCTCATTGTAGATAGTTCGGTCTATAAAATTTGGTTTGGTAATCAGTTTCATTAACTTTTTACTGTCAGTTACTAGCTGAATATTTTGATGATTCCTAATGTTTTCCATAGTCTTACCAAAAACTGCATTGTTCAGTAACTTATAAAAATCTTTTTCAAAGTCGTTGCAGGCTCCTTTTCTCAAATCTGTGTTGTATTCTATATACGAGCGAAGCCATGGTGATTGGATTCTGCTGGCTGAGATGCATTGGAAGATAGGAGAATCTCACAAAATCTTATTAATGCAATTACGTCAGTTTATCAAGACCCAAAGGGAGTAATAAGGCTAGCTGGTACTGACTCTAGGTCATTCCATATTTTTAGGGGAGTTAAACAGGGCAATATCCTGAGTCCTCTACTGTTCATAATTTTCATGAATGCCATTTGGAAATTTTTTAAAAGGAAGACACCCAGAGCAATAGTGAGATACTGGAATATGACCCCAGTGTTGACACAATCATTGTTGTATGCAAATGATGTGGTATTGGTTGCGGATACTGCTGAATCGCTTCAGGTCAATGTGGATGAGTTGCAAGAAGAACTGCAACTCAGAAGCATGCAGATCAATCCCTCCAAAAACAAGGTTATGTGTGTTGGACGAAGGAACGAGGATCTTAGAATCACTTGCAATGGAGAGACTCTTGAGCAAACCGATACCTACTGCTACCTGGGAACAGTGATTGGCAAGGATGGAAGAATAGACCAGGAGGTCATGAATAGAGTCCAAAAGGCCAATGGAATATACTACCAAATATCCATGACACTCATTGGAAAGCAGAAGTTGAGCAGAAAAGCGAAGATTCTGCTATTCAAATCAGTTTTTCTCCCAGTGCTACTATACGGATCTGAAAGCTGGACACTCTTGGACTGGCATTCCAGCAAGGTTGTATCTACAGAAATGAGGTTCCTACAGAAAATATTAGGGAAAACTAGGTGAGATCGAATAAGGAATGAAAGGATGCTAGATGAACTAGGAGTTAGATCCGTCCTTGAGACGATTGAAGAAAGTCAGTTGAAGTGGTACAGGCATGTTAACAGAATGGGAGATGACCGTAAGACCAGATGGCTTCTAGAAGCAAGACCGGGAGGAAGGCGACCTCAAGGCAGGCCAAGGCTTATGTATGCAGACTTGATTGAGAACATTGGCACAGCGAGAGGAAGCACCATGCAGGAGATGAGAAGGCTTGCACAGGAGAGAGACCGTTGGACAAGATGGTCAGAGGCAGCTACTCCACACTTAGCATCACACAGGAGATAGTGAGATAAGAATACTATACCTCAGATGTTACAGCAACTTGTAAATAACCTAATAAAGTTTAAATGTAAATAACATGTTTTGGCGGGAATAGGCGAATAGTCTTCCGCTTTTATAGATAGATAGATAGATAGAAAAAAAAAACTTTATTCTGGGACTAAGTCCCTTCAGAATAACAATAATGTACAAAATAATAGAATATTACTGGCCTGAACGTTGAAACAATAAATAAAATTGATAAAATAAAATAAAAAGTAAAGAAAACCTTAGGTGCACAAGCTATATACAAACAGATAAAACTATGTACAGAGCATTTAAAATTATGAACAAAACAATTAAAACTATGAACGAATCACTTGAACTATGAACAAAATTATATTTAAGGGTTGAACAACATAAACATACACTTTGAGAAATGAAGAACGAAAAAGAGATACAATGAGTTCATTTCATAAAAAAAAACAAAAAAAAAAAAAAAAACACTTTACTTGAATATATATATATAAAAATAAACAGTTACTTATAATTGAATAAAAAATAACATAAAAAAAAATGTATGTATTGAAATTCCTACGTTGATAGTAGAAAATGCATGTACTATCTCTTACCAAGTGTTATGATTATATGATTGCTACACAATACATATATAATATCAATAGTTAGCTGGTATCAGACTGTTTTTGGAACAGGAATTGGAATAGGAGATTTTTGAATGTATACAGGGAAGGGGCATGTCGAATTTTGATCGGGAGGGAATTCCAAAAGTTGACAGAGCGGGCTATAAAGGAATTTTGGAATGAGGCAGATCTATGAGAAGGGATGTATAGGTCAGAGGGTCGGGATCTTGTAGTGAGTGAATGGATTGAGGACTTAAATTGGAGAAGGTTGTAGGCATAAGAAGGACGATGATCGGTAATGATTTGATAAAGGAAAGTGCCAAGGAAATATTGTCTTCTTAAGGAGGGAAAGAGCCACCCTAACTCAGTGTAGTGGTGGGAGACACGGGAGCATCTCGGGGTTCCAATTACAAATCTTACGAAGCAATTCATAAGTCTTTTGAGTCTATCACGCAGTTCCACCGAGAGGCCATCGTACACCACACAGCTATAGTCAAAGTGGGGAAAGATGAGAGAGGAAACTATGAGTCTACGGGTATTTTGGTGTAGAAGATGGCGGAAGTGATGGAATAGTTTGAGGGTAGAAATTGCACGGCGGGATATATGAGAGATATGGTGATTCCAGGAAAGGGTTTGATCTATGAGAAAGCCTAATTTTTAACAAAGGGATAGAAGGTGATGGGGTGGTTGTTTAGATAGAGTGAGGGAAAGTTGGTGTGGGATCTAAGAAGGGGCTTGGAACCAATGAGAATGGCCTGAGTTTTGGCAGCATTTAGCCTTAATCCATTTAAGTTGGCCCAGGCACTAATTCGATCTAAATCTTCTTGAATTTTGGCAAATGCCACCAATAACTCAGCGGGAGAAAAGGATAAATAGATTTGAGAATCGTCGGCATAAAGGTGGTGGGAACAATGGATAATTGAATCATTTAGGTCATTAATATAAGAACTGAAAAGAAGAGGAGACATGCTTGAACCCTGTGCAACTCCTGAGGATAAAGGAAGGTAGGCAGATAGAGGTTGATTAGGTATGGAAACTGCTAGCCTTTAAACACTGTTTCGTTCATAATAAATCGCTCAAAAATTGTGACCTTTAAACACTGTTGCGCTCACTTTAAATCGTTCAGTAATTTTAGCCTTTAAACACTGTTGCGCTCACTTTAAATCGTTCAGTAATTTTAGCCTTTAAATATCGTTTCATTTATTTTAAATTTTTCAAAAATTGTAGCCTTTGAACATTATATGTTTATCATAACTATATAATCTGTAAACTGACCAGTATCGAATACTTCATATTATTTACTGAACTTTATATTATTTATAATAATTAAATTAGCATATTATTTATTAAACTTAAAGCGGATAATGAGAAGGAGTATTTTCATTTTAAAAAGTGGTTTTATTTGTATAAGAAATATAATATTACAAAGAACTGTCCATGTACATTTAGGTAATTATGTGCATCTTTCTTAGTTCAGCTTACAGCATTAAGCCCTCTCACCACGTCAAGGTGAAGATACATCGAGAGGGTTCAGTGGTTTACGGGCGTTTATAGCCTCGCCAGTGACCAAATCATACATACTTTTGGTTTACGAGTAAATCAATACCTCGCCAGTGACCAAATCAAAACACACATATTTTTGGTTTACAGGTAAATCAATACCGTGCCAGTGACCAAATCATACACACACACACACACACACACACACACACACACACACACAAGTTTTGGTTTACAGGTAAATCAATACCGTGCCAGTGACCAAAAACAAAAAAAAAAAAAATCTACTAGAAAATAACAAACTTCTTAATACAATTAACTCAGAATAAATAACAAATTATTTTTTTGTATTTTCTTTTTGTTTAATTTTTTTTTTTAATTTTTAAATATTATTTTTTATTTCAATTTGTTCAACTCAGCCAATTCATAATGACCGTAGGCCAAAGTATTGAACCCATCTTCTAATATGTGTCTTTTATCATCAAACGGAGAAAGGGAAACTTTATTTATCTCGGTACTAAAAATATTATGCTGCTTTGATTGTATCGATCTCATAGGTGTATGCATAATTTCATTGTTTAATAACACTTGCTCATAGTCTTCAAAAGTGATATATTGTTTTAACGATGACGCTTTTACACCCTTAGCACGCTTCTTTACACCATCTTCCATCATGACGGCGTACATTTTGGCTCTTAACCCAACATATTTTAAAACTATTTTTGAATTTAATTCATCTTTAAACTTTCCTAACTTTTTTTTATTTTCATCTGAGAAACAGAAATGATTTTTAGGATAATCAGAGAAATCGAAATAATGGTGCATTTTTTTCATATCTTCAAAGACATCATCTGTTAAAACTTTATAAATAAGCGAATCTGTATCTGTATACATCATCTTTAAGTTATTATTGGAATATTTTTGCAACATTGTATCATAATGAAATTGGTACATCACAGTTTTGGATAAATCTAATATGCACATTCCAATGTATATGGGTTTGTTAAACAATACTTTCGGTTTTCCCATATGTACAGCTACTATATTCTCATTGTAGATAGTTCGGTCTATAAAATTTGGTTTGGTAATCAGTTTCATTAACTTTTTACTGTCAGTTACTAGCTGAATATTTTGATGATTCCTAATGTTTTCCATAGTCTTACCAAAAACTGCATTGTTCAGTAACTTATAAAAATCTTTTTCAAAGTCGTTGCAGGCTCCTTTTCTCAAATCTGTGTTGTATTCTATATACGAGCGAAGCCATGGTGATTGGATTCTGCTGGCTGAGATGCATTGGAAGATAGGAGAATCTCACAAAATCTTATTAATGCAATTACGTCAGTTTATCAAGACCCAAAGGGAGTAATAAGGCTAGCTGGTACTGACTCTAGGTCATTCCATATTTTTAGGGGAGTTAAACAGGGCAATATCCTGAGTCCTCTACTGTTCATAATTTTCATGAATGCCATTTGGAAATTTTTTAAAAGGAAGACACCCAGAGCAATAGTGAGATACTGGAATATGACCCCAGTGTTGACACAATCATTGTTGTATGCAAATGATGTGGTATTGGTTGCGGATACTGCTGAATCGCTTCAGGTCAATGTGGATGAGTTGCAAGAAGAACTGCAACTCAGAAGCATGCAGATCAATCCCTCCAAAAACAAGGTTATGTGTGTTGGACGAAGGAACGAGGATCTTAGAATCACTTGCAATGGAGAGACTCTTGAGCAAACCGATACCTACTGCTACCTGGGAACAGTGATTGGCAAGGATGGAAGAATAGACCAGGAGGTCATGAATAGAGTCCAAAAGGCCAATGGAATATACTACCAAATATCCATGACACTCATTGGAAAGCAGAAGTTGAGCAGAAAAGCGAAGATTCTGCTATTCAAATCAGTTTTTCTCCCAGTGCTACTATACGGATCTGAAAGCTGGACACTCTTGGACTGGCATTCCAGCAAGGTTGTATCTACAGAAATGAGGTTCCTACAGAAAATATTAGGGAAAACTAGGTGAGATCGAATAAGGAATGAAAGGATGCTAGATGAACTAGGAGTTAGATCCGTCCTTGAGACGATTGAAGAAAGTCAGTTGAAGTGGTACAGGCATGTTAACAGAATGGGAGATGACCGTAAGACCAGATGGCTTCTAGAAGCAAGACCGGGAGGAAGGCGACCTCAAGGCAGGCCAAGGCTTATGTATGCAGACTTGATTGAGAACATTGGCACAGCGAGAGGAAGCACCATGCAGGAGATGAGAAGGCTTGCACAGGAGAGAGACCGTTGGACAAGATGGTCAGAGGCAGCTACTCCACACTTAGCATCACACAGGAGATAGTGAGATAAGAATACTATACCTCAGATGTTACAGCAACTTGTAAATAACCTAATAAAGTTTAAATGTAAATAACATGTTTTGGCGGGAATAGGCGAATAGTCTTCCGCTTTTATAGATAGATAGATAGATAGAAAAAAAAAACTTTATTCTGGGACTAAGTCCCTTCAGAATAACAATAATGTACAAAATAATAGAATATTACTGGCCTGAACGTTGAAACAATAAATAAAATTGATAAAATAAAATAAAAAGTAAAGAAAACCTTAGGTGCACAAGCTATATACAAACAGATAAAACTATGTACAGAGCATTTAAAATTATGAACAAAACAATTAAAACTATGAACGAATCACTTGAACTATGAACAAAATTATATTTAAGGGTTGAACAACATAAACATACACTTTGAGAAATGAAGAACGAAAAAGAGATACAATGAGTTCATTTCATAAAAAAAAACAAAAAAAAAAAAAAAACACTTTACTTGAATATATATATATAAAAATAAACAGTTACTTATAATTGAATAAAAAATAACATAAAAAAAAATGTATGTATTGAAATTCCTACGTTGATAGTAGAAAATGCATGTACTATCTCTTACCAAGTGTTATGATTATATGATTGCTACACAATACATATATAATATCAATAGTTAGCTGGTATCAGACTGTTTTTGGAACAGGAATTGGAATAGGAGATTTTTGAATGTATACAGGGAAGGGGCATGTCGAATTTTGATCGGGAGGGAATTCCAAAAGTTGACAGAGCGGGCTATAAAGGAATTTTGGAATGAGGCAGATCTATGAGAAGGGATGTATAGGTCAGAGGGTCGGGATCTTGTAGTGAGTGAATGGATTGAGGACTTAAATTGGAGAAGGTTGTAGGCATAAGAAGGACGATGATCGGTAATGATTTGATAAAGGAAAGTGCCAAGGAAATATTGTCTTCTTAAGGAGGGAAAGAGCCACCCTAACTCAGTGTAGTGGTGGGAGACACGGGAGCATCTCGGGGTTCCAATTACAAATCTTACGAAGCAATTCATAAGTCTTTTGAGTCTATCACGCAGTTCCACCGAGAGGCCATCGTACACCACACAGCTATAGTCAAAGTGGGGAAAGATGAGAGAGGAAACTATGAGTCTACGGGTATTTTGGTGTAGAAGATGGCGGAAGTGATGGAATAGTTTGAGGGTAGAAATTGCACGGCGGGATATATGAGAGATATGGTGATTCCAGGAAAGGGTTTGATCTATGAGAAAGCCTAATTTTTAACAAAGGGATAGAAGGTGATGGGGTGGTTGTTTAGATAGAGTGAGGGAAAGTTGGTGTGGGATCTAAGAAGGGGCTTGGAACCAATGAGAATGGCCTGAGTTTTGGCAGCATTTAGCCTTAATCCATTTAAGTTGGCCCAGGCACTAATTCGATCTAAATCTTCTTGAATTTTGGCAAATGCCACCAATAACTCAGCGGGAGAAAAGGATAAATAGATTTGAGAATCGTCGGCATAAAGGTGGTGGGAACAATGGATAATTGAATCATTTAGGTCATTAATATAAGAACTGAAAAGAAGAGGAGACATGCTTGAACCCTGTGCAACTCCTGAGGATAAAGGAAGGTAGGCAGATAGAGGTTGATTAGGTATGGAAACTGCTTGGGTTCGTTGTGAGAGGAAAGACTGGAACCAAGAGATGGAACTATTGGAGAAGGATAATGATTTTAGTTTGTTGAAAAGGATGGAATGGATAATGGAATCGAAAGCTTTGGAGAAATCAAGCAGTATAAGTATGGTTAGTTTTTTGTCATCTATTGCAGTCTGGATATCACTAGTAATTTTAATCAGAGCAGATTGTGTAGAGTAGCCAGGACGGAAGCCAGATTGGAGAGGATCGAGTTGGTTGGATTGTTCAAGGTAGTTGGAAACTTGGGATTGCACTAACTTTTCTAGGGGTTTAGAAAGATTGGAAAGGATTGATATTGGGCGGAAATCTTCGGGAGAGGATGGATTAGGCTTTTTGTTTAAAGGAAGGACAATGGCTTTTTTCCAAGAGGTCGGGAATATTGAATTCTGCAGGGAGAAATTGTAGATGAAAAGGAGTGCTGGGAGGATTTCAGGGAGACATAATTTTATTAGTTTGATAGGAATGCCATCTGGGCCTACGGAATTGGAACGGGATTTCATTATAACGGTAATAAGGTCTGTGGGAGAAATGTCGGAAAAATAAAAATTATTGTCGTTAAAAGGTACCTCTGGAGAAAAGCCGGAAGGGGATGGTAAAGAAGAGGTGGAAACCGATATAAAGTGGGAGTTTAGGTCATCAGGTGATATTGGGAAAACTGAGGAAGGGGATCTAGAAGGTTCACAGAGGGAAAGCTTACGAAGTAGAAGCCATTTTGATTTGATATCAGGAGCTGAGGAAAGGGCTTCGTGAAAGTAGTTCGCTTTCGCTTGTCGGATCCTTGTCTGTGTCGTGTTACGAAGCACTCTGAATATTTGATAATCATCTGCAAGCCTAGTCCGTCTGAAGCGTCTGCGTGCAGCGTCGCGTCTCTTCTGCAGATCCTTAATTTCCTGACACATCCAAGGAGCAGGACGATGACGGAAAGTGGAGGTTTTCAGAGGAGCGTGGGTATTGAGTATATTGAGAAGATTGGTGGTGAGAATATCAACCATGGTGTCGACAGAGGAGCAATGATATATTCCATTCAAATCCAATGTTACTAGATCAGGTAATATTTTTTCTCGAGTAAGGGTATCCAGTTGGCGGAAAGTGATAGTTCGAGGATGGATTGGAGGAGTGCGGATATTATACGTTATTTGTATCAGATCATGAGATGAAAGAAAGGATACTGGCAATTGAGAGGCGGAGAGGAGGTTTTGTGCTGAGTCGATGATGTAGTAGTCTAGCCAAGTGTCAGATCTGGTGGTGTGGTGGGTGGAGGAAAAAGGAACGATGAATAGGTGAAGTGAGAAAAACAGATTTTCTAAATAGGATTTGTCATTGGAGTTTGAGAGGAAATTGGTATTGAGGTCACCGGAGATAATTATTCTGGGATAGAGGGGAACGAAGTTGAATAGAGTTGATTCGAAGGACGGGTCAAATGGCACGAGAGGAGGGCGATATACCACGGCGTAAAGGATAGGAGAAATATTACTGAGAATTTCTACTAAGAGGTATTCTACATGAGGATGATCGGAAGATGGGGAGCAATCGAGGATTCGGGTCTTTAGGCTATTGTGGACAAACATGGCTACTCCACCGCCAGTCCGGTTTACCCGGTCATGACGGAGCAGGATGTAATTAGGCAAGGAGACTGAAGATGATGGAATATAAGGTTTGAGCCAGGTTTCGGATATTGCTATGATATGATAAAAGTTTTGGGTAAAGTATTGCAGGAATTCGTCATAATGGGCAGAAAGTGATTGAGAGTTAACTTGACATGTGATTAGGGAACTAGACATACAGTGGATTTGGAGAGAAACAGTCAGTGTTTGGTAACGAGAAGACAAAACGAGTAGATAGTACAGAAAAGCGATTATCGTACATGAAACTAAGTGAAGAAAAAGTAATATTAACATTAAAAATAAATAAAGAGAATGTACTTGAAAATAAATAGATTGATGAGTGACGGTGTAGAGATAGCACTAAGAGAAGAAGTAAGACTATTTTAATGAGGCTAAGGGGTTGACGGCTTCTAGGTAGTCAGTCAAATACATCTAGATCCGAGGCCTGTTCTATCAGGATGACTCTATGTCCGTCCTCTTTTCGACACCGCATCTTTCCGGAAGCAAACCACGTATATTTGATTTTTCCCGCCGCTCTCTTCTGCCGGGCTAGCCAATAGAGGTGTCTGTTTGTGCGAGTCATCTCTTCACCCAGATAAATTCGGTGGCAGTCATTTTCCTGCCAACCGATATCCCGCGTGAAGAAATCCCTCTTCACTTTCCTTTTCGTAATTAGATTATCTCTAATTGATTGCCTGACAAAGCGTGCGATAACAGGCGGTGGTCGCGAGTCATCTTTTCGGCTTCTGCGGCGATGTACGTTGTCCAGGTCCTCCACAGGGTTTGATTGCCACATTGAGACGGTAATGTCCCCACCCTGACATTCATAGGGAGATTAGCGATCCCTGGGTCTTTAACCATAGCTCCTGGGCCTCCAAGTTGGGGGTTGTATATAGGGCTGATAATCTCCTGTTCCATAAAAACTGAGTGGAAGATTTAAGTAAAAGATTGCCAACCATCCTGCAGGAAAGTTCCTGATGAAGAGGGAGTGAAATGTGATCGCATCTGGTTAGTAAACCACATGCTGCCTGGATATCTCGAAAAAAAAGAGAACAAACTGTCGCCTATAACAGCCCCAAGCAGCTGAAGAAGACCTCATGACTTAAAAAGTCGAAGTCAACAGGTGTAGGAAAAAAAAGTACAATTTTTAAAGAACCAAAGCAGTTGTATCTTGTTCTGCTAAGTAATAAATAAGTAATAATAATGCTTACACCATGGGCTGAAATATCATCATGCATTTTAATGTACCTTTAATTTTTTTATTTTATTATGATTTCCTCCCTCCCCTCCCCACTGAAATCATCTTCTCTTTTATTGTTTGTTCAGTCAACAATATTTCTCCCACTACTATTATTTCTATTTTTAATGCTAATGCTTTTCCATCTCAACATACTTTAATTTTTATAATAGAAGTTAAGTGAATCAATATATTTGTAACAAATAATTTTTCTTTAAAAACTTTGTATTCCTCACAGCTATAAACTACTTGTTGTGTATAGTCTGGGGTACTGACCTTTTTATCAAATATTTTATCAAATCAAATTATTGACATCCTTCTGAAAAGCTTCATCTTATCTTTTTTATCGTAACACAACTTTTTTATCTATGAAAATTCTCTGTGGTATGGCGTTTACTCTTTAAATGGATTGAGAGAGAAATGGATTAGTGAGGTACTTAAAACTCACGATTACACATTTGCTTTATAATTGAATGGTAATATAATTTGGTCACAAAATAAAAAAAAAACCAGTGGCTTACTCAAATATTGGGCATTTAGCATATATAACTTCGTTATTTTGCCATGTTGATGGTGGAGATCACGTCAATTGGCGCAATATTTTTATAGGCCACCTTTTTTCTCTAATTTTGTGACGATTCAACTAGAAAGCCAGTGTGGGGTGTTGATGAGTTTTTATGAGTTACTTTGTTAAATAGACCAAGTTTAATGATCTCCAGATTGAAAACGCCCCATTTCCAAGAATTATTTTAAATAAAAAATTTGTAGGTTACGATAAGATGAAGCCATCCATGAAGTTTTAGGTGGATGTTAATAATTTGATAAAAAGGGGTCTGTACCACAGATTAGTACCCTAGTTATTTTTGCAGGGACACTTAATTTTTATTGTGAGGCACAAACAGTTCTTAAAAATAGAGGACAATAAAATTTTTTTAATCAATCTCTGTTTCTAACATAATTTAACGTTAACCAACAGATTGTTTGAGATATTGAAAAAAAAAATTAAATTTTAAAATTTTACAGATAATAATGGAGCATAACGAAGGTACTCAGACAAAAACATCTCGAAAGACCGAAGTATACAATATTGGGACTCAGGTATTATATTATTTTTATATATGGATTTTAGACCATGTTTTTGATTTAGAAGATGATTGTTGTTGGTTAAAAAAAAATGTTTAAATATTTTTCTCCTGCATCCTCTTACTTGCATAAGTACATATTCAGTTTTCTATATTTATTAGTTCATATCTTTTTTGTAACATTGATTATGTTAACCCATGATACTCTTTTAACATCCGCCTAAAACTTTGTGAATGACTTCTTCTTATTGTAATATACAATTTTTTTTACAATATTGGGACTCAGGTATTATATTATTTTTATATATGGATTTTAGACCATGTTTTTGATTTAGAAGATGATTGTTGTTGGTTAAAAAAAAAATGTTTAAATATTTTTCTCCTGCATCCTCTTACTTGCATAAGTACATATTCAGTTTTCTATATTTATTAGTTCATATCTTTTTTGTAACATTGATTATGTTAACCCATGGTACTCTTTTAACATCCGCCTAAAACTTTGTGAATGACTTCTTATTGTAATATACAAATTTTTTATTTACTAAAATTCTTAGAAATAGGGCTCTTTATAATTAAACTAATTTATTTCTTCTTTGTCTTCCTCTTCATGCCATTATTAACCTCGAGGAGGTTCTATCCAATACAGCCATGTCTCTCGGTCCTTACTAAGCCGCCTCATAAACTGATTTATTTAATACTCATAAATACTTATTTGCTTTCCACTTGCATCTTAAGATCGGAAACTAAACGATATAGCGAAAAAAGGTATATAATCAATCAATCAAGGTATATTGCAAATTTTATCATCTTTAATTTTGTATAGAATGTCTTTGATGATGATATGAATAGTTTTTCTGATATAAGCGAATACCCGAAAAACAGCAATAAACATGAGATAACATTTTTTTTCTTAGATTAAATTAGCCATAGTAGAGAACGGGAATCTCGTCTCAGAAACTTTTAATATGTTTATTTCCTTACTAGTCCAAACAATGTCTTAAAGTCAAAAATTTTGTCGCCATTTCCTCTATACCACATTTTCAAGCATTTATTGATTGGACTAGATGTGATAGTTTTAATAAATATTTAATTTAATATGGGAGTTCTCCCTAGTTTTTATTATCTATATTTTTTTTAATTCAGGCTGACCAGCTAGAAATTTATATGAGTCTAATGAAGCAAGAAAATAATCAGCAAGGTATAGAGTTTATTAATAATCTTATTCATCATTCTACCGTGCCATCAGCACAATCAGTTTCACAGGATCAGGAAACAGTAAGTGCTAGAAAACATTATTTATTAACTGTGTACAGACCATTGTTTCCAAATAAGAACATTGGTTTGGAATTTAAAAAAAAAAATGCTTATCTGAAAGTAAACACTTTCTTAATACTTTTATAAGTTTTATTAAAGTCAGAACTTATTTGAGCATGCAAAGCTGATCTTTCTTTTTTTTCGATCTTTTCGAGCATTTATTGATTGGACTAGATGTGATAGTTTTAATAAATATTTAATTTAATATGAGAGTTCTCACTAGTTTTTATTATCTATATTTTTTTAATTCAGGCTGACCAGCTAGAAATTTATATGAGTCTAATGAAGCAAGAAAATAATCAGCAAGGTATAGAGTTTATTAATAATCCTATTCATCATTCTACCATGGCATCACAATCAGCACAATCAGTTTCACAGGATCAGGAAACAGTAAGTGCTAGAAAACATTATTTATTAACTGTGTACAGACCATTGTTTTCAAATAAGAACATTGGTTTGGAATTTAAAAAAAAAAATGCTTAACTGAAAGTAAACACTTTCTTAATACTTTTATAAGTTTTATTAAAGTCAGAACTTATTTGAGCATGCAAAGCTGATCTTTCTTTTTTTTTTTTTTTTTAATTATAGTCAAGAAAGTGTTATGTGGCTTTTACAACTGGGTGCTTTTCGTCCTGGTTGTTGGAATATGTAGCATCCAGTTTTAACTTGGCACTAACCATTGTCCCCTTTATGTCCTGAACCACCCATGTGCAGCTACATTATTCCATCTTTTCTCCCGTCTGCATATATATTTGTAATATTTTTATTAGTTTCTGTGTTTTGTGTCAATCGTGAGTATAACTTAGCATTTATTGATGAATGTAACCAATTTATAGGTTCATATTCATTTTCTATTGAGTTGTATGAAATTTCTCCATAATCACTGGTTAACAGTTTGATCGATAATAACTTGAGTAACTCTTTGATTTTGGTATAGTGTAAAGCATCTTGGGAATTAAAGCTGCTTCGTAAGTTGTCTCCAGACACTCAATTCTTAGACCCCACGTAGCCCTTGCAGCAATGGTCAGAGAGTTTATGGTTTGTAAAGTCCTCAAGTAAATGCTTTCAATGTGTTTTCTCCAATTTAGTTTGTCGAATAGAACACCCAAATAAAGTCAGTGTTTCAGTTTTGTTTATTTGTTTGTTTATTTTCTTGCTAAAAATAATTTATTTGCATTTCTGTGTTTTTAGTTTTAATTTGTAGGTGTTTGTCCAATCAAGTAAATCAACTCTTGTAAATATCGAAAGCATTTTCATAATAAATCTTGTAAATTTTGAAAGCATTTTCCCCTGATTAAAAGTATTATATCGTCTGCATAGATAATTAGTTTTGAGTCTGTTGGTAAGTGTAGCTCAAAAATTGTATTTATAAGGATATTTCAGAGGATTGGTGAGACACATGATCCTTGAGGGACCCTTATCGAAAGACTTTTTGTGTAGGAAAAGGTATTCATTTTATAAATGAAGCACCTGTTTTCAAGAAAATTTTCTATTAACAAATATAAATTTTGGGTTGATGGTTGACAGTAGTGAATAATTGAAGAGAAGGATGGTTGTGGTGATCAGTAAAAAAAAAAAATTGTAAAAATAAATAATTATATTTATTTTCATGTTTGTTGACGTTTCGGCCCTAAGTTCAGGCCCTCATCAGAGATAAGAAAAGAACCAGACAACAATAGGTATGAGAAAGTATAAAAATTGAATAATAAAGAATTAAAATTAAAAAAAGGTAGGTATAAAAAACTTAAAGTAAAATAAAGTGGTTAGAATAATAACAGTAACCGAGAGCTAAGAAATAAATAATAATAACAGCAACAAAGTACGGACCAATTAAATAAACATAATCAAAATAAGATAACATAAGAAATGAAAAATGGTTATCTTAGAAAAAAATGTAAAACAGAGAAAAGAAATATGAAGTTATATAAGGAAATAATAGATATAAATAGAAAATCAAGATATTGTAAAATCTATCGAAAATATTGACTACGTATAAGAGAATAAAAAGTTAAAATAATGTAAAAAATATGAATGAGCAAATGTATCAATATATAAAAAATAGAGTGACGGGAAGGAGGAAAAAAAAAAAAGTATAAAAATAAGATAAGAAAGATAAACTACCTGTTCAATCCAACAAGCGTGGACAGACAGAGCTATTGTAGCAAGAGGAGGGGAGCTGGCAGATGGCGCCATCTGATTTTCTTTCTTCATTCTTTTCTTAGCCCTGAACTTGGGGCTGAAACTTCGGCGAATGTGAAAAATATAATTATTTATTTTTACTATTTTTATTTTGACTGATCACCCCAACCATACTTCTTTTCAACAAATATACATTCTTAGGAGAGTTATAGTTTTTAAGATTATATGTAAAATTGCAGGCCACCAAGTATTTTCAAACGTTCCATTGATATTGAGACTGATTTCTAGGAGTTGATCACGTTCTCTTAAAGCGTTTTTAATGTCCATCGTCAATGTATGTAATGCATTAAGTGTTCTAGGTTTTGGTATAAATGCAAATTGGTATTTGCTTCAGATTACATGTTGAATTAGATAATAGGTAAGCCTGATTTTTATAGTTTTTCAAAAATTTTGCTCATAATAGGCAGCATGGTAATGGGTCTGAGCTTACGCAAAAACTAATAGACCAGTTTTCTAATTGTCTGGACTCTTTTCTTCTAAAGAGTAGTTCATACCAATGTTTAATTAAATTAGTCAAAATATCAAAGATTTTCTGAAAAATTATTGGTGTGACTTCGTCGTAGCCAGGAGATTTTTTGGTTTTTAATAGTTTTATTTTGTTTGAGATTTCATTATCTTTCACTGGTACCTTCTTAATTGTATCAGTAGGTAGTGAAACATTTTTTCTTATCAGAGTGTGTTGGGCTTGATCTAATTTAGGAGTATCAACGTTTATTATAGATACTTAGAAATAAATAAATGAAATATACATTTTTACATTACAGATGAAACAAAATTGTCAGGAACTTCAGCCAAAATTTCTTTAAAGAGTTAGCCAACATTTTTACCTAAATATGTGGGTCATCATCAGGGCTATCGTTTTGAAGTCGAGACAAGAACTGTTTGAAACTGAAGTTCTTGCCTCTTAAACTTAAACTTTCCACATTAGATTTTTGTTTTTCATTTATTTCTTTATCAGAATTTTCGATTTGATCACTGTAGAAATATTGTTACTTTTACTTACCTACTCAAAGGAACCCTCCTAAAGATTGGCTCCGTATCTATACCGACGGATCAGCTGAATTAGCCGTTAAAAATGCTGGAGCAGGGGTTTACTCAAGGGAATTCCAAATCGGCGCTGCGGTGGGTAAAGATGGAGCAAATTTCGACGGTGAGATAGCGGCGATCCTCATAGCCTTAAGAACATTGTCTAGAAGGCAGAACCAGAGCGCTGTTCTCTTCATCGACTCCCAAGCAGCCATCCTCACTGTTACAAGCACGAATGAATCTTTATCGAGTGCTGTATTGGAATGTAAATTCCTCCTCTCTAACCTGACACACCAAGGCACCAATGTGGTCCTACAGTGGATCCCCAGCCATTGTGGGCTTCCGGGAAACGTTAAGGCTGATATTCTCGCCAAGCGAGGAACAGATTTGCCTCAGCCGATACATCCAAAACCCTATGACTCAATACGGCGAATGGTAAAGATGCTAGTGAAGGAAGAAATAAGAAAAGCACATTTCGGCAAAGTGGAAGGGAAACGTTATGAGTGGTTGAAGGATAATCCGATTCCAGCTGAGCTGCAGGTGCCGAGAAGAGATGCAGGTGCCTGCTTCCGCCTGGCCACTGGTCACGACTATCTGCAGTCATCTCTACAAGATAGGCGTGGCTGAGGATCCTATCTGTAAATTGTGTCATCAAGGAACAATGGATGCAGACCATCTAGACGCATGTCCTGCCTTGAGGGACATAAGAGAAAACATATTTTCAAACATATATATCAGAAAGTCAAAATTATAGTGGGCAGCAAGATGTCAGATGACCAAATGACCAACGACTGGCATAAGAGAAAAAAAAAACTTACATCATAATATAGTATAGTAATATAAAGTTAGGTAATGTATAGTGCTTGTGAAAAAAATATTTGGGTTTTCAAGGTTTCAATGGAGATTAACATTCAAGGTCCTTTGAGTCCAAAAAACCAAGTCCCACCAAGTATGGGTGTGTGTGTGTGGAATTAAATTAAAGGCAACAAGTAATATTTTTTATAATAGGACCAAAAAATAACCTTTGAAGGAATAAAGAATATCGAGAGAAATGCATGATACGATGGAGTAGTCTTAATGTATCAATTTGATGCTAATATCCTTGTCTCAATTGCTTCAAACAACACATAAACCAACTCAGGATGCAAAAATTGTTTGTATAAAATAATGTTGGACCTTATTACTAATTTTGTCTCATTATGCTTTGTCATCAGCTGTTCCCAAACTGTGAATCACCACGGAGTTGGATAAAAAAAAAAAATGAAAAATGGTTTTATTTTAGTATTTAGTTTTAGTATTCGGACTATGGAAAACCGATTTTGGAACACATGTTGGTATTTAGTTGTATATGTATTGTAATATACACCTTTATTGGAAGTTAGTAACAATAGTTGAATAAATCAATAGTTAAAATAGTTAAAAGTTAAAATCGTTTAACAATAGTTAAAAGGCAGCAAGCTAATCTAGTTCTGCTCATGTCAGGGCAGAGATGGGCACATTTATATTAAAAAATATAAATACGAATACCATTTATATTTATTTTACTTATGAATATATTTATATTCGTAAAAAGAAATATGAATACAGATGATACCTATTCTATACTATGATACGTATACACTTGGAAAGTGAATACGGCAGTATTCACGTTTATTAAATTTTTTTTTTTTTTTTTCCTACGCCTAAGTAACGCCTGCTTCATTAGCCATGCGTGCTCTTGCAGTCTTGCTGCAATGCAGTTTTGCTCTCCGAGCATAAGGGCTGTCCATTTCATTAAAGGAACATCTTATGTCCTGTAATGCTGGGCATGTATCAAGATGTTCTCCTGTCATCATGTCTAAGGAACATAGAGGGCATGTCGGGCTATCTTTTACACCGATGCGGTGGAGGTGCTTCTGAAGGAAATCATGGCCTGTGAGCATTCTAAAGCATGCTACGGCTTGCCCTCTAGGAAGGTCTCTAGGAATCCTGGCACTTTATTCCAGCAATCCACTCCATCGTTTTCCTTCAATTGTTTGTACATATTTCTCTTTCAGTGAACGTTTATTAAAATGAATACCTTTAAATTTACAGAAATGAATGGAAATATTTTCACACAACCTTATTAATGAATACTCTTATTTATTAAAAATATATATATATTTATTTAAAAAAATATATATTTATAAAAATATATATATTTATAAAAAATATATATATTTATAAAAAATATATATATTTATAAAAAATATATATTTACTATATATATCATTTTATTTTTATATACAGTATTATATTCTTCGTTTTACAATATGTTATATTACAATGTATTATGTTGTGTTAATTATCACTCGTAATGTTTGTATGTAATATAAATTTCCGAGCCGAGGGAGGTGATGCCACTCTCCCTCCCCCTTGCGAAATCCGCGACTGTGTCTAGGATCCTCCTGGGAATTGATATTATCTACAAACATTAAGAGTGATAATTAACATAACATAATACATTGTAACATAATTGTAAAATGAAGAATATAATACTTTATATAAAAATAAAATGATGTTTATGTATATATATTTATATATATATACTATTATTTATTAAAAAAATATATATATATTTTTTCAAGTTTATTTATTTTCAGTCATTTTACACCAATTTTCAAAATTTTTGTCAACTTAATGACTACACATATGATTACGACGTTTCGGCTCATTGAGCCATTTTCAAGTCTAAAAATTTTTTACAATTTGCAGTCATATTGAAAACATTACATACTTCAACATATAGAGATTCATTTTATATACCTAAATACCAATCATGTACCTGTCCTTTTCAACTTATGTGAATTGCATGCGTCTACTCATGTGTTAAAAAAATTTTATTTTTGTCATATACACCTTTAATTATTTTATAACATTATTATTACTCAATTATTTATTATTAAATGATTCAAATAAATTAAAATTACCTTATGTTGTGTCACCGACATCTCATCAGCCTCATTTCAGTTTCGTGACTGGTTATTCTTAAAGGAGTAGGGGGAGACTATTTATTTTAAACATATACAATGATGTTTCCCAATATTATATATGGATTTATTTTAAGTATAATTAGCTAATTCATTTCATATTTTTATTTTTCAATCGAACTCGCGTTAAAGGTATTCATATTATCCACATCTGTATGATTATTTACAGAACTTTTTTAATTTTTAGCTATATATATTGCTTCTTTTATTTATATATTCTTATATATATATTCTTCGTTTATTCATATTACTTTCATTATGTAGGATTTTGGAGTTATTGAAGTCAAATTCATGTTTTGTTTGCATAGTGTGCTGAGAGAGCCCAGTAGCTAATTTAATTTTTGTATTTTTTGAATTACAATTTTGTTTGTGCTGTTTAAGTCTTTTTTTCAAACCATTGTGATGTCTGTCCAATATATGATTTGTTGTTGCAAATTTAACAATTTATTTTATAAATAATATTTGTTAATTTATCGGTGGGTATTTTATCTTTAGTTTCGGAATAAATTGTATTTATTTTATTAATAGGTTTGATTGCAAATTTAATTTCATTTACATCTTATTGTTTAAATGTTCTTTCTATTTTGTCCGTTAAATTTCTAATATATGTGACGCTAAAATATTTTTTAGGTTGTTTGTTTTTATTATATTTTTCATTTTGTGCTTTAATGTCATGTATATCGTTTATGGAAGGTTTTTGTTTTACTGCATTTTCAGTTTTAAAATAATTTGTTATTAAATACGGTTCTTTATTAATTTTGTTATTTTGGTTTTCATTCTCGCTTTTATCATCCCTAATATCTTTTATCGCTTTATTACTATTGTCATTTTTAACCAACTTTTTATTTTTATACCACCATTTATTTATTAATTGAATGGGGTACCAGTTTTCGTGTAGCCGTATTCACTTTTCGTGATATAGTCGTATTAATATTTACAGTCGTGAATACGTATCATCTGTATTCATATTTCTTTTTATGAATATAAATATATTCATGAATTCCATAAACATAAATGGTATTCGTATATATATTTTTGAATATATTTATGTATCTATATGTCAGCGAATGTTTAAATTTGAAAAATAGTTTCACCAGCCCATGGAAAGAAAATGGCTGTTCTTTATTTTCCCCAAAAAGGAAAATCTTAAAGAGGGGAGGAACCAAAGATTTTTGTTTTGGCAAGCAGTTGTTTGGCAGGTTCACTAGTTTTATAAGTACAAGAGAATCTCCCGAGGATCTTGAGTTGAGTAGGTGGAAGTGTTACCATTTTGGAACATGTGTTTGACAGAACTTTGGAAAGGTGCCACAAAGGAAGGAACAGTATATAGAAAAAAAGTTAGCTTGCCAATTCATATTTGTCTTTATTGTAAAATCAAACAGTGTTTAGTGTAGTTAATATTAGTCCAAGTATTTTGATCTGATTGTATGTAACCCATACCTGAGATAAAATAATTATAAATTTCAGTTATAATTATATCAATATTCTTGTAATTTTTTATTTTATTTAATAACCTCTTATTTGTTTGGAAGTATCCCAATAGTATTGAAGTGATCTTCCGAGGTTATATTACTAGTTTAAAATATAAGATATATTCAATATTAAACCTACAATCCTCAAGTTTATCCGTATTAGCTACACTGATGACTTCATTTTGTTGGCTGTTAACGACCTCCAATACAATAGTAATGTCCTTCAGGAAGTAATGACCACAATGAATACTAAAATCAACCCAGGAAAGACAAAGTAGAAAAGAAACTAGAGTGCTACAAGCAAACGGAGAGACATTAGAGCAAATATATAATTTCTAATATCTAGGTACTCATCCCAACGAAAGCAGTTCCATCCATGAGGAAGTCTTTTAGAGAATTGGAACAACTGGTAGAGTATTCTGTTCGCTTGGGAGGGTTTTCTTGGTAAAAGAGAAATCACCAAGAAGACGAAAATAGCTGTCTATAGGTCAATGTTTTTTCCTATTTTTTCATAATCTTCCAAATTGTAGACTCTCACCTCAAAACCTTATATAGTCAAATCCAATCCATGGAGATATGCTTCCTTCGTCAAGTTGAAGGAAAGCTTAGACATAATAGGATCCAGAACACCACCATTGACCAAGACTAGTTTCATGGTTAAACTTCCTGTGACCATCCTGGAGGAGCATAAGGTAAGATGGTTCGGACAACTCCTGATAGTCTGTGGGCCAGACCCCCTTATCGTAACAACCCTCCCACATCCCTATAAATCGCATATCGTTGTGTTCCTTGTAAATATTTATTAAAAAAAAAAAGCCAATGTTCTCCAAAAAAAAAAGTGAACAAACTGCCCCAAAATGGCGTCCAAACATGGCAGACTGACGACTTTGACTTTGGTTAGTGTTTGGTAGTCACTGAGAATCAGAATTTATCTTAATTTTGTAATGGTTGGATTTTTATAAAACTTGGTAGTCAGACAATAATAAAACATGAAAAAATAATTGGCTAAGGCAATAAAAAACATTAGTAAAGTTAATTTTTTCAACAAAAAAAATTTCAAGCGTAATTTTTAATCAAGCGTCGTTTGTAATTAAACGGCCAACAATAACGCAAAACGTGCTGAAATAAAACATCTGGAGAATATATTCATATTTCTAAAACACAGATTACCTTTTAATATATTTGAAGCAATAATTTAATTGTCCAAAAAAATTAAACAATTTATTTTATTTTATTCTATATGGAGGTCGTTTAAGAAGGCCTCTATTGTAATAATGATATAATTATAATAATAAAATTTAATTCTAAAATACTTTGCTGAATATCTTGAATTTTTTATTTAATGTTTGCAATTTAATGCTATGTTTTGTATATTTACTGATTCTTAGAGGTATTTTAAATTGTATATACTTCTCCGAAAATGAGGCATATTAATACCTGTTTTATAAACTAAAATAATATATATCTAATCTGAACTTAATATAATGAATAGTTAGTGGGTTGTTTAGTAAAACTCATATATCACTAATAAAAAAATTTATTTGTATTTCCTTTATTTTGTTCGGAAGTTGAACCATATCATAAAAAAAAAAAAAAAGGAAATTTTAATATTGATAGCATTATTCTCTCATCACAAAGAAAGATAGAAAGGGGGAAGCTTATAATTTCTTCTAGTTAAACGGAAGCCATTTATGAGTACTGAATAGAAGCGTGTAGGCACCTATGCCAGTACCGCTTTTCTGCCACTCAAGTGCATTTTCTGCGGAACTGCTTTAAATATTTTAAAAGGTAATCAGTGCTTTAAAAATAGGAATATATTCTCCAGATGTTTCATTTCAGCACATTTTGCGTTATTGCTGGTTGTATAATTACAAACAACGACAAAATTATGCTAAATGCTGATTCTCACTGACCAAAAAGTTAACTAAAGTCAGTCGTCAGTCCGCCATGTTTGGGGCAGTTCGCTCACTTTTTTTTGTGGGAACATTGGTTTTTTTTTTTTTTTTAATGAATAGTTACAAGGAACACAATGATATGCAATTTATAGGGATGTGGGAGGGGGGGAAGGTGCACCTTAGGGGGTTCTGGCCCACCGTCTATTAGTAAGAACCACGAGAAAGACATAGGAGACCTGTATGGGGAGAAGGAAACCTTGATAAAGACCATGTATCTCCTAGGACATTTCCTGAAACGCTTTCAAGAGGCAGGGTATGGATTGGAGCAGAAGAAAGTTTGTTAGAGAGCAAGACACCTGGTCCAGACTCTATAAACAGCAAACCCATATGGGGATAAAGATAATGATGATGATATTTAATATTTGTTAATTCTAAACATATTTCAAAACAGGAGGACGGGATGTTCGACCAAGTAGGGGCATGGGTCCTAGAGTACCGAGTTCTAAACGTTGTGAATTCTATTCACATCTAGGTCGGTTCATTTTCATTTCTGGGCAATCACAGGAAAAGAATCTTGATATTCCCACTCTTATAAGTAGGTGGCGGCAACCTCAAGGTAGCCGTCAGGGGTTTGCAAAGAGGACAGTGTAGCCCATTTGCTGGACTCGTTTTCCCAGTACCAATAGTAGTAATACTAGATAAAAATATATATTTTATTATGAATTTCCTATGTTTCCTGCATTAGCTACTTGGAAATCATCTATGTTGATAGCCGAATTTGTTTTACATGAATTGAAAATTGCTCTTAATAATTCAATTGTAAATCATAAATAAAATGAAAATAAATAATTTTATGTTGCTGTATTTTATGGTGACCTATTTGATACTTATGCTTTAATATAAAATTTTCATGGCACCAAAGGGAGGAAATATGACTATAAAATTATCATATTTTTAATATTCCTCTAATTAAATTATTTCAATGATTTTTTACTTTCAAATTTTAGGCTTTAGAAGAATATTTGAATGTTTCTTCTCAACCAGAATCAAAACCAAATCAGGAGCAGGCTGTGACTGTGTCCAAGATAATTTCATGGTTTCGGAAGTTGGAATCACAGGTATCTAAAATGGTGTCTTGACATATAGAGTTTTTATTCAAGGGGCGGAACGGTCGAGCGGCCTAATAAGATAGCAATACATACGTTGCTTGGCAACCTGATAACTTAAATATTATAAGTTTTATGAGATTTTTATAAACAGTGATTTAATTTAAATTGTGTTTTCATAAATATATTTAAACTAAGGGTTTATTCCCTGTCCAACGACAGACCAACCACCACTTTACAAATTATACAATTATTCATTTAATTGTACTAATAATTGCTCAAATTATGTATTAAATTATATAACTGTAATTTAAATTTATTCTGTAGTTTAAATTGTATTTTTTTTCAATATAGTGTAAGCAGGAAAAAAAAAAGTAAAATCTTTCATCCCAGCATTTTAACTTGTTGAGATTGGAAAATAAAATATGACAGTCATTAAAAACTTTTTTATATAATAGAGACATTTTTTTTTGCCATTTATTAAATTGTCTTTTTCAGAAATGCTGTTACCAAACATAAAAGTGAACTTGAATGCGGCAAAAAAAAAAAAAAAAAAAAAAAAAAAATAGAAAACAATTAGAACAATCAAAACTTTAAAATTGTTTATTTTTACTTTTAATTATATTTCTATGAAATATATTATAAGAGAAGGTATTGCATTTATGTTTCATATTTTTGAATGGAAATAAAACCTTTTGATTGAGCCATCCGAGTCTCATAAAATGGTCGGTGTGTTAGTGTGTGTGCATGTATGTGAACAGTCTAGCTCAAAAATGATAAGTCTTACGAAACTGAAATCACATATTAAAGATAAGTATATGTCTGGGATATTAAAGCAATTTTTTTGTCGAATTGGAATAACTAGAAGTTACACTTATTATAATTAATTTTTACGATCTTCTAAAAAACAGCTCTATTTTTATTAAACTCATTATATTGATGTAAAATTTGGTTTTCTGTAATATCTGCTGGTTTCCTAGAAGCAGACTTTATTTCATCATAAGTACCTTTTATTTTGTCTTTTTGATATAATTAACCATCTCACTTCATCAGTATTGAAAATATGAGGCAAAAATGTTTTTTTTTTGAAATTAGTAAATTATGAGGACGGATTTCTCGGAAACAATGCAAGTTAAAGAAAAAATCAGTATAATAAATCCTGCTGCTTATCGCTAGATTGAATATTTTCTTTGATGTAAGTTAAAATAAAAGAGAATGACCTTATGGGTACCTCTATCTCACCTCCTACAAGTGGGGACTTTTAATATGTTTACCTCCAGACTAGGTCCAAACAAAGTCTCAAAGTCAAAAGTTATGTTTCTTACATTTCCTTCTGTAATCATTCATTGACTGGATTAATGGTGGTTTCCTAAAGAATTGCTTCATTAGCATATCTGTCGACAGTTAAGTCATTATTAAAAGAAAAAAAAAATGTGATTAACTAACCTTAAGGCTGACCGGCCACCAAAAGCGCAGCTCAGCTAAGCTGAGCATAGCAAGAGGAGGTCGGCAACTGATTGCGCAGTGGAGCTCAGCCTTAAGGTACTATTGTTTCCTCTTCGATTCCTGATAACCCTCCGAGGCGTCTGAAAAGAAGATGGCCTCGTGATCTCCTCATGTAGACAAATTATTAGAGTGCTACCAATGGGTAGTTTCTCAACAAGTGTGTTTCATGTTATTATATTCCTCTGTACACATTTACTTGATGTATTCATACTAATACAGTTGTAAATATCATAATAAAAGTTTTAAAAAAAATATACTATTAGTAATATACACATCTATGGACATATTTATTTATTTTTATAAAGTAATGAACTTCTTAACAGTAATTCTATCTATAGATAAACGTCCATTAGAACATTTTTCAATCTTAAAATGAGCCCAGTTGAGCACCAACTTCTTAAAAAATTGCATTTTACCGCTTTGTATATGTCAGCTTCGTGATAATTCATGATTAAGGAACTGTCTGCTAAACTTAATTCCATTCATTTGTTTACTGAAAGAGAATGCTGACAGCTTCACAGCTAATTTTTTTTAAGAACAGTATTGTGCCGGTAGCAGAATCTTTGTATCCATCCTTGCAAAATATTAGTTTGGGGTTCATCAAGTTGATTTTAAATATTCGGTAGTCTTTTTGAATGAAATCTGCCTTAGCCCTGATAGCGGAATATTGAGAAGAACCAATTTTGTCGCTGGTTGATTGTCGTTTAAAAGATTCACAATATTCAGCATGCTGTTTCAAACAGATGCTCAATTTATTCAAATTGTTAAAAGACAGGTTTAATTATTGAGCCAGGCTACTATAGAAATCTTTCCTCTCCAGTCGGCAGCATATTTAGAATTTTTCTTCCAAGGAAAACTTCTTGCTCTCACATAATCTTATTGCAGAACTAAACAGAAATATAAACTTAACGCTAAGAGTGGGAAGTGGTAGTTAATATTGGCAAATGATAATATACCGATATATATTATATAAGTTTTATTTTGCATTATATTTCTAGTTAATTCATGTGGCTACGGTTGGTGGAATTCATTAGCTGGCAAGCACTCATTTGTCAAACATGTGGCACTCCTTAAAACAGCATTTATTAATCAGAAATTTCACAGTTAGTGTGGTATAGACCATTATTATGCTGTTTATAGTAATAAAGTAACTAAATTACTTATGAGTAAATATTTTATTTCAGGAGTAAATATTTTCCTTCTATTTAGTTTTTGCATACTTCCAACATCTTTTACTAAGAAAGCTGAATGAATTTAACGCAAACGGAGATCGGAAAAACCAAGTGAATCCAATTGATTCAAGTTACAATCATCCATCCTATATCTTTTGGTTTCTCATTGTTTTGCAGGCAATGTCCCTTAAGAGTTAGTTCCCTGAAGTTCCAACTGCAGTAGACACCCTCAAAAAGTTTAATCCAGAGCCTGGGGTTTTGTTTTGAGGTAACTTTAATTTACAGGCTTGAATAAACAAGAGCGCTGTTCAAATAAAAAGTTATTTACAACTAATGGTAATGTATAAATGGTAAAGCGCCAGTGAACTGGAAGGTCAGTAGCTATTGACGAGTGGATTTACAGATAAAGTCTCTTGATCATGCCGATGGCTGATAGTATGTAAATGAGCCTTTAGTCTTACATTGTGATAAAATAAAACTATAATGCATACATTTAATGAATTTATTAAAAATAAATTTTTTTTTATGTGATGTTAAATCATTTTTTAAGGCTCCAATTCCTCCCAGATTTGTCTCGTACGTTTTAAAAAGAAGACCAGCAAAGGATTCTTCCACCATCAGTAGAACAGAACAATCTAGTGTTCAAGTAGAGGACAGTGAGGATATGATTGAGGAGGGGGTAAGACAATTTTTTTAAAATTTCTATATTTTACAGACGATACACAACATATTGTAGTAATTCCGTGGCATTTTTTGAGGAAGACGTCAAAACAGTAGAAGAAATTCTGACTACCCAGCTTACCTTTTTATGAAAGAAGTTCATCTACTACAAGAATAATATATATTTTTTTTTTTTGCTTCTACTCAGATTTTTCTATCACATCCATTTATCATTATTTCAAACTAAGAATTGCTAAAAAATAAATTATGAAATTGTTTACAACATATTTAATCTATTTTGACTATTATTTATCTAACAATAAATAATTTTTACTTGCCCAAATTCCCTAAAAGAGGAAAATTAAAATGAGAATTTAGTAGAAATAATATTTTACATATTAAAAGATTGTGTATGTATATTCAAGGTACAGTCTAAAAGTAATGGGAAATTATATATTTCACTGGTCATATTTGGGCAATTTTTTGTAGTTATGTTGGCAAGCATGTCTTAAACGCTGCACAGTGGGTCGGACAAGTAAGGGAAACTCGCTACATCGGCTTAATCTATTTTTTTTTCATTTGAACTATATTAAAAACAATGAAAAATGTACATTCTGGCAACTGGAAATATTCTTGGGTACTCCACAAGGTATTGATAAAACAATTTATCTAGTTTTTGGAGTTCTAAAAAAAAATAATTTAGCCGATGTCGTAAGTTTTCCCTTACTCGCCCCACTGTGCTCAGTAATTTGAGTGATTTGTTAGAAAAATGGATCAGTAAATTCCCATTAAATTTTGCTTTAAAAATAATAAAAGGTAATAATGTCGTTACCTGTATGATGTATATAAATGTTGAATATTGCTTTTGGTGAGTTCCCCACAAGGAAAACAAAGAATTACGGGTGGCTGTGAAGACATTAAAGATGATACGTGTTCTGAATGCCCCACTATCACTTTAACAGTATCAGTTAAAAATAAAGAAAAAGTCAAATAGTTCTGCAATTTGTGGGAAGCAATCTGAAGAAATTGTATGGATTGATGGCAAAACAATTCATGACTTTCGCACCATGATTATGAACCTGCACTTATTTCTTTGCTTTGTTTGTGAATTTTTGGCAAAAACCAAAGCTAAGCTCCATATTCTCCTGATATGGACACATATGACTTTTCTCTTTACAAAAAAAAAAAGAAAATATCTTAAAAGACTGTCATTTTTCTAGCATAGTTGAAATTAAAAGCCCATCACCGAGACAGCTAAATACTATTTCAAAAATAGATTTCTAGAAGTGTTTCATGGATTGGAAGCAGTGTTAGTATAAGTGTATAATATCTAATGGCGATTAATTTAAAGCAATAACGTTGTTGCTGATGAATAAATAAAATTGTGTACATGAAATGGCAATTCTTATCATTTTTTTAACTCACCTTGTATATATTTATATATTCATAAATTATATCTTAATTTTTCCCTACATTATTAATATATTGTTTTGTAATATCTGCAGCCTTAAAATAGAGTCTAGAACACAGGTGGGTAACTAGCTTGTGACCTCCTTGAGCTGACTGCGCCCCCCTCTCTCCCATTATTTTTTGTTTGATCTTTATTAATCTAGCACTAGATTAATCAATATTTAATTATTTAGGTTACAAAAATTTGAAAATCAATAAAATTACATTATATATGTGTGTAATTTGTATTTACTTATAAGTAAAAATAGCAACAGTAAAATATAATAAATTATTGAGGCCTCCATTAACAATTTCTAATCTCTTACGTGGGCTCTAATGATAAAAAGCCACGTTTGGTCTAGACCAGTTTTTTTTTTTTATGTGGTTCCTTCATACAGTAACTCTGTACAAGGGCCATTTAATTGTTAAATTTTACATGTTCCATGCATTAAGCATAATTATTATTATAATGGCGCTATGGTCCTACAAGAACCCGTGCCTCCTCCAGTACAGCCAATCAATCTCCACGGTCTTGTGCTACTTCTCTCTATCTTCAAATGCCCAGTCGCCTCAGATTGTCATCCGGCTTCTCATGCAGCATCCTCTTTTTCATTCTTTGATCTGGCATTTTTTCCACATGATCTAATCTAACTATCTGATTCAGGCTCTTTTTATCAATGCCACAATATCAGGTTCACCATAAAGTTCCCCAGCTCCTCGTTCTTTTTTCTTCTCCAAATTCCATTCTCAAAGATTCCGCCCCATATTCTTCTCAATACTTTTCTCTCACAGGAGTTGAGCCTGCGTTCTGAGTTTTTGGTTAAGATCCAAGTCTCACACCCATACATAACCACTAGCCTTACTATGGTTTTGTAGATGAGGATTTTAATTCTTTTAGAGAATGATCTGAATTTCAAGTCGGTGAGAAATAGCATCTATTTCCTGCTGCTATCCTCGACTTTATTTCACTCTCTATTTTATTATTGCATGTGACCATACTTCCAAGGTACTTGAACTGTTCAACAGACCTTAAGTTTGATATTCCTGGCAAGTTCCTGATAATGTTGCTTGGGTTTTAGAGATAATGGCAACATCATCGGCTTATGCCAGATGTTGAGACAGACGATTGTAGATTGTTCCTCCTGGATTTGTTCAAATTGAACTAATAGCCACTTCCAGGGTTGGCTTAAAAAGAAGGGGAGATTGAGGATCATCCTGTCTTAATCCATTATCCACCTCAAATTCATAAGTTTTGAATTTGTAAGTTTCATAAGGTAGTCTTCATTAGCATAATTTTTGTAAGTCTGACCAGTTTCTTGGTTATGTCTACATCTATCATAGATTTCAAAAGTCCCTTTCTGTTCACACTGTCGTACGTCTGTTTGAAGTCCACAAAGAAAAGGTGCATGTATATGTTAAATTTACATTTTTCCATTGTCTGTCTCAGAGATAATATCTGGGCAAATATTGGTATTTCAGCCCTAAAGCCTCCCTGATATTCTCCTATGACTTTCAGTGAAATCTGTCAGTCTTTTAAGTAGGAGCACTGCCAATATTTTATAGGTTGTACTTAATAGAGCAATGACTCCATAATTTTCATACACTAGCTTGTCTCCTTGCTTGTGTATTGGATATATTACTGCTCTTGTCCAATCTTCAGGCATTTTTTCTTCCATCCATATCTCCCAAATTAAGTCATAAATTTCCTCCCACAGATCACTGCCACCATGTTTCAACATCTCTAGAGTAATCTCGTCGAAACATGGCGACTCATGATTCTTCATTGACATCAATGATATCAATTATTTCTTCCTTCTCCGGAGCTTCTACTTCTTCTGCTCCTTTCTGTGCTTCAGCTAGGAGGAGTGCGTTTAGGTTGGTACACTCTTCAGATATTTTTTCAGTGTTTTTTTTGTTCAGCAATTTACTAAAATAATGATTCCACCTTTTGAGAATGTTAAACTTTTCCCCAATCAGATCTCCTTCTTTCACTCTTCATAATCCAGTTCTGGCATTGAACAAAAACAAGTGATAATATAATATTATATGCTAACGTAAAAGAGAGTAATCTCTATTACAGACAAATTTATGTAACTTCATGTTTCATTTTTTGAAGTAAAAACTTCTTTAGGCATGCTTAGCACCATTTTGTAGATATTGAATCCATGTATTGGCTATGTAGTGCTCATTCCGGTAAAGTCAGCTTGAGTAGATTAATTTTTGCCTTTGGATCAAAATATATCAAAATTTAAATTCCATGGAGAATTTAGAAACCAATATATTATAATAGAACAAAATATAGTTTACACACAATTACAATTGTATATATTGTAAATTTTATTACTTTGTGAATATAGAACAAAAATATATACCGTAAGATGGGGTAACTTTGGAACAGCATATAAAATTTAGTTTGTGGTGATTCTGTGGTGGATACAGTGTTGTTTCAGTCTGCAAAAACGTGCTTTGTACTGGTTTATACTGTAGGCATGTACTGCGCTACTACCTTGTGGCAGTTTAAGAATCCTAGTTCACTACACTCATTGTGCAGTTAGGTTTTATTTATTTCAATTGTTTTTTTTAAAATTCTTGTTTTCATGAAACTTTATCTTGTGCCTCAAGAGTAGTGTGCCACAGGGTAGTAACGCAGTACATTCCTACTCAATGCAAGTTTTGGCAGACTGAACCAAAACAGTGTATCCACCACGGAATCACCACTAGCTAAATTTTACCCGCTGTCCCAAAGTTACCCTATCTCACGGTGTATATTTCATATTATTAATCCTGCCTTTTTGATATTTTCACTTCTATCGTGTAATATTTAGCGCACACCATAGTTTTTTGTTTTATATAGAAGTATTTTATATTATAACTTTTATTTAATTTTGATATCTATTGATAAATTATTGTTAAAATAAGAAAATGATTTTACAAAATAAAACAAGGGCTAAGATCATATTATATGCTGACATAAATTACGTAATCAATATCACATTAGCTTAAAATATTCTTATGTTGTATTGGGTAAAAACATCCGTGTTGCAGTGGAGGGAACACAAATGAATGTGCAATTGAATTCTTGCATTGTTATGTGACAAACTAACTGTAAGACTCAATGTAGATGTCTTCGAGGTTTTGGTAGCCAACACCAATATTACATACATTTAGAACCCTTCCCATTCTATTTTTTTTTTTTTTTTTTTAGTTTGGTTAAAAGTGTAAATTGTTTTATTAAATGTAAAATTAGCTTGAAAACGGTACCTGATTGGGGAATTATGAAAGTAATGTGTTAAACACTTTTAATAATTATTTTTCAAAAAACATTGTCAGATTTTTTAGTTTCTACCTATTTTGTAACATAACAAAGGTTTATTATTGGAAATATATAAAAAAAAAAATAATTTGTAACTATAAGTATATTTTTTGTAGCAATATATATGAATGACTTTTAAAAAGTTGAGAAAAAGCCAATTTTCTGTAATATAGCTTCAATATAAACCGATGATTTTTTTTTGTAATTCAACTTGAACATTTTAAAATAAAATTATCAAAAACAGTTTTGAGTTGAACCTCTAAAACAAAAATTGACTTTTTCTCCACTTTCTGAAAATGACAGATGTCAGTCTTTGGTATGAAGCATTCATATTTATGATTAATTTAGATTTATCACACTACTTGATTTAATTATTTAAATAGCCAAGTTACAGGTAGATGATATCTCTGAATTGAATCAAGATTATAAAATTGAAGATGCCCAGACAATTTTGGCTCAAATGAAAATGTACGATACAGTGAGTACCAAATATATTTAATAATAAAAAGTAAAAATTAATCGTTGTCATGATAATTGATATTATTTTATCCCTAGGGTGAAAGAAATCTGAACAAGCTAATAAATACAGATTTTACTGAGTTTATCGATTTCGACTTGATACTAGTGAGTAGTTATGTATGTTACTTTTACATAATTTATTACTTTCACATAATTTATTACTTTCACTCACCTGAATATGTAATATATAGTAAAGGAAAGTATTGTGATAGTGAAAATTTTCGAATCTGAGTTTTCAATGGAAATACATGTTTTGAAGTCCCTTGAGTCCAAATAACCAACTCTTGCAAAATGGACTGAGTGTGTGAACAAACAGTCTTGCTCAAATACTGAAAAGTCATAAGCTACTGAAATTTTTGTACCTGCCTGGGATGTTACAGCAACTTTTTTGTCAAAATCGGTTAACCAGAAGTGTCACTTATCTATCAGCAGTATTACACATTTTTATAATTTTCTCGAATCCGGCTCTAATGGTTTTGATTTAATTCATTATATCAGTGTAAAATTAAGCATTTTTTAATATAATGTAGGTCTTATTCTCATTGATGTTCTTTAATAGTGTTTAAATGCCTAATTTTCAAAATTTATTTTTTTAAAGTACCTTTGATTCTTTTTTAAAAATAATTAACCATTTCACATTGCAAACTGATTTAAAAAATGGTTTAATATAATGAATGAAGAAAATTTATTGGTTACTAAAGGAGAAATATGGATTGGAATCTATAGGGAAGCAGCAGAGAGCGCCCGACCTTTGCCGATCCTCTCCCTTTACAGATACCCAATACCGCTCTGCACAGGGCTTTCATATTGTTAGTTAAACTTTTATGTATCACTTATCCTTAATTTTTTAAAAAGGTTTTCACCTGAAATATTGAGGATCTACTAATATAAACATAGCTCTGAGCAGTGGAGAGAGGATACCCAGGGCTGCCATAGTGGTTAATAACTCGAACCTCGATGTGTTGGATCTGAGACAGTATACCACAGCGGTTTTAGTCGCATGTTACATCAGGTGGAGGAAGGTTTCCTTCACACTGGTATCGGCTTACCTACCTGATGGCAACGATATCGACCAAGACATATCCGCCATGGAGATGATCACAGCTTGTACAAGGAATGTGATCATCTGCTCAGATACCAACTCCTGGAACACGGTCTGGAGATCCAATCGAACGAATATAAGAGGTGCTAAGCTGGGAGAGTTTAATGCTAGAAACCAGCTTGTAGTACTGAACGTTCCCTCTGCTACTCCTAAATTTTTTAGTTCAAGGGGGCAGAGCCGGATTGATGTGACGCTGGCATCGCCAGTGCTAGCAAACTGCATTGTCGATTGGACCCTCCGATCTGAAACGAGTTCCGACCACCAAAAAGTAAGTTTTATGGTTTTTGAAAATTCAGAAAGTTCCAACGGTACTGCGAAGGGTTATGTAACCTGAGGAGAAGATTGGAATGCCTTCCGGTCAACACTGGTGGATAAATTGGTGAATGATGAATGGGATGAGGCTGAGACAGATCATACTGATGATATGGATTACAGAATGTCCAGGATCACTGAATGGGAATCTTAATCTTAGCAAATTGACCTTCGATGAGAACCTCAAGGCGATTGGAAAGGTAAAAAAGCTTGAAGGTTGGTTTCCACTCACATTGAACGGCCACAAAAAAAACCATTGTTATGAAGTTTGTGCTACACTTCTTTGCCAAAACAAAAATGATCATTTTCTGTCCAGAATTGTTACTTGTGATGAAAAGTAGATACTTAATGATAACAGTAGGTGTTCTGGTCAGTGTCTCGACAAAGGAGAAACAGCAGATCATTTTCCAAAGTCCACAATTCTTAAAAAAAAAAAAATGGTTACTGTTTGGTGGGCTTCATTTAGTTTGATACACTACAGCTTCTTAAATCCTGGAGAAGCCATCAATGCCAAATCGTACTGTTAGAAAATGTGTTTTTGGAGTTTCATCAATTCTAAAGATGGGAAATTCTATTCTAAGGCAATGGAAAAGTTGCGAACACATTGGCAGAAATGTATTGATAGTACTGGAGACTATTTTGATTAAATAAAATAGTTGTAAATCTTTCTTTTCTTCTATTTAAACCAAAAACCTGCATTATTTTCTAGACAACCCAAGATATATTTCAGCCCTGTTATGTTTAAAATTGTCCTATAAAGAGAGGTGTTTCTTAAAGAGAAAGTTCATTATCGTTTAGCTGTATAATGAATTTATATTCAATGCTTGATTAATTTTTATCAAAACAAAATGAATTGTTTAGAAAAAGATGGGTGTTAAACATTAAAGTCTACATTTCTTTTTTTTCCAGCACAAAGATCTAGATGAAAAAGACTCAAGGGAGAAACAAGTTCCAGAAGCTCCGGAAGCGAGAGAAGAAATAGTTGCTTTGAATAAAAATCTTTTGAAATTCAAAGCTGATGAACTGAGCTATGAAAGTTTCACCGATGATGATGGTTATGAGGAAGTAATTAATATTATTATTACAGATAAGTTAATATTTAATATTCTAGCTGTTTCTCCCAAGTTACATTTTAATCATACATGTGCATTTCATTCATCAAAACATTGCTTTTCATTTCATTTTATACATATGACATATACATGGCTAAATGCCTCTGATAGGGTCACCACCGACCTGGAAAACTTGGAAAAGTCAGAGAATTTTTAAAATAGGGAAAAGTTGTTAAAGTTAGAGAGGTTTTTTAGTATGTCAATATTTTTTTCAAATTGGAAATAAATATAAAGTGGATATCGCATATGACCTTGAAGGGTTAAACTTTGTCATTTTAAATGAGTATGGTCGCTATATTCACCCACTTTTGACTACCAATAATGGCACTGGTCATGATATTGAAATCAAATAAGGTTAATGAATAAAATTTAAGCAAAATGGAATTAAACTGTGCCTTTTTTGAAAAAAAAAAAATCAATACTATTTACTATCTTTAATTTATACATCTGGTACTAGATCTGGCTGGTAAGCACTCATTCGCTTGACTCGTGGTGCTCCTTAAAAGAGCATTTATTAACCAGGAATGTCATAATTGGTGTCATATCTTGCCACCATGTTAAAATAATGATTGTGAGCCTGTATAACATTGTACATTCGTTACTTTAACATTGAACCGACCGACGATATGGATAATTATTATGCTGTTTATAGTAATAGAGAAACTAAGTTACTTATGAGAAACTACATTAATATTATAATTCCCCATAGCTCACTTTATTGTATAATACAGAAAATCAGATCTTTATATGTCAAGTATCAATTTTTATCTCCTCTCAGCTTATGAAAATAAAACAAAAGTGATAAAAATAAATTACTAAAAGTTTATTTTTCTAAAATAAATAATCCTAATCAAACTTAAAAAATGCTTCCTCTAAAACATTATTTTTGTTATTTAAAAGACTGATTTTTTTTTTTTTTTTTTTTTACTCAAGTCATTTTGTAGTCAATTATCTTTCAATAATAAATTTAATTTAGTAAAATAAATTTAATTATAAATTTTACATTTTTAATATTTGTGTCACCAAACATATTGATGGAAATGAAATGAAATGAAAAAATAATTTTATTCTGGGACTACTGTCCCATAAGAATAATAACAGAGTTACAAATTTATGTATCTTAGTCTGACATAATAAAAATACCAACTAATTTACTGTTTGTTCTGCGCATGCGTTAGTATCTTTCAACCCACCTGCTACATCGTCACTCACAATTATCATAATTACCAGTGAATTAGTGAACAGTTGTGTTAAAAAATAGTGCTATTGAACAATTATATAGTACAATCTTTAATTGAACCATAAACACGGTGAGTAACCGCTTGTTTATTAAGTTTGAACTATAGTGTAAACAACCATAGAATTAGATAGAGTGGCCATTTCTTATCTATAGTCCCCCCACTTAGGGCCAGGTAGGCTCAGTGCCTGTCGAGCTGTTAAGTAAGCTAGGTCATATCGCTTGGCCCTCTATTAGTCTGCGTAATTTTTACGTATTATTAAAAAAAAAAAAAAAAAAATTTTTTTTCTTCTTTTTTCTTTTTTCCAATAGTCGTTGACATGATATGTGATATTATCATATGATAATGTCTAGCATAATAAAAGATCAAGAAGCTTAGGCAATAATAGCTCTCGTAATTCACCAGTAAAACAAAAGCCTAGGCATTCAAACAGAAAAACACCACCATCTACACCTGATAGACCAAATGATGATCCTCAAGCCGGTACATCAACTGAAATTATGACCACCGAAACAAACAATGAAATTGAAGAATCACCTTTTTTTACTGTTAACCCTTACCAACTACTATTGAATACCGTAGAAGAAATAATGGAAATACCATCAACCCCCAGAGAGCCAAAAACACCTCCAATATTCATAAGAAACATAAAAAATTTTCCGCTATTTTGCCAGCATTTAAATAAATTACTTAATAATGCTAAATACACATGTCAAGGTCGAACCAATGACACCAAGTTTTTTTCCTGAATCATATAGAAAAATAGTAAAATACTTGACAGATACAAAGGCGGAATTCCATACTTATCAATTATTTCAAGAGAGAGCACTAAGAGTGGTGATAAGAGGCCTTCATCCAACAACTCCACCTGAGGCAATCAAAGAAGAATTGACAGAACTTGGTTTCAGTGTCCGCCAAATTGTCAATGTATCTAGAGATAATAAAGAGCAACAAGGTGCAAACAACAAAATAGCCTTACCACTATTTTTCGTAGACCTTGAGCGCACCAGTGGAGTCGAAAACATCTATAAATTAAGACGCCTGTACTATACTAGCATAGTTGTCGAAAAACCGTATGCAAAACGAGAAATAGTACAATGTCATAATTGCCAATCATATGGCCATACTAAAAGCTATTGCCACCGCTTACCGCGTTGCGTGAAGTGCGGGCAGCAACATAAGTCGGAAGATTACAATAAGTCCAGGCAAACTCCTGCTGTGTGCGCATTATGCCATAAAGATCACCCAGAAAATTACAAAGGATGCCAGACATATAAAATCTTAAAATCAAGATTACAGACAGTGCCTAGACATGAAGAGACTTCCAGGACTCCCAGACCACCAAGGCAACCCTCAAGATTTGCAAACAAAGAAGCCTCCTATGCTCAAATGTTAAGAGAATTAGAACAGCATACTCAACCCCAGGCCCTGCCGCAAACTCAACCGCTACCTCATGGTTCACCACCCGAACATAATAACACCCAAAAGTTCAGTCCTCAACAAATATCCTACATTCCTCCCCCTAACAATTCCAATGACCTTACCAGCCTCCTTACATCATTCCTCTCCGAAGTCAAATCCCTCATCACACCGCTCATTACCTTACTTACAAATGTCATAGCCAATCTTATCCCTTCGCCAAGAATTCCTTAAATGTCCTCAATTAAACCCCTCTCCATTCTCCTTTGGAATGCGAATGGTGTTCGAAATCACATCAACGAACTAACCTTTTTTCTACAGGACAATAATATAGACATAGGCCTAATAACTGAGACCCGACTAACAAATAAAAGACAGTTCAACATACCTGGCTACAAGATATATCGAACTGACCACCCTGATGGAACAGCACATGCTGGCACTGCTGTCATTATCCATCAGTCCCTCTCCCATCACTTGTATCCTTTACCAGTTCACAATTTCCTACAAACCTCAGCAATAACTATCCAAACTTCACTTTTTCCTCTTACAGTTGTCGCAGCATACTCTCCACCTAAAATAGCAATACCTGAACCTAACTTCATTTCCTTTCTTAATTCCCTAGGACACGACTTCCTTATAGGTGCCTTCCTTAACGCCAAACATCAGCAATGGGGAGCCAGAACCACGAATTCCCACGGGCGATCGTTGCTGTCTGCACTTAATTCCCACAATTCCAACATACTTCCCCCTGATACTCCTACATACTGGCCAACCGATCCTAACCGTAATCCTGATATCCTCGACTTCTTCATTCACAAATGTCTCGGGCCGCTAAATTACTCAATTCTACGGCTTGATGACCTTTCCTCAGATCGCAGTCCGCTAAATCTAACCCTTTCCGCATCTCCTATCCCCAGGTTATCTCCTCTCTCATTCATCAGAGGCCCAGTCAACTGGAACCTTTTCCGCCAAACAATAACAGATGCAATAGACCTCAGAGTATCCCTAAAAACCCCTCAAGACCTAGATAATGCAGTGAGTTCCTTTACCACCTTGATCCAACAAGCAGTCTGGACTGCATCCTCACCAATCCCCTCCAAAAAATACCTTAAAAAGATTCCTCTGCCTCAAATCCTTACCGACCTCATTAAATCCAAACGCCAATCTAGGACCATCTGGCAAAGAACCAGGCATCCTGATGATCGGAAACTGTACAATTATTATACCAAACAGGTAAGAAAAGAACTAGCTTCCTTTAGATCCCAATCATATAATTCCTACCTCTCTTCCCTATCTACCGATGACAATTCCCTCTGGAAGTTGACCAGAAAAATACTTAAATACCATTCTGTTTCCCATCCCCTCCGATGCGATGATGGAACCTGGGCTTCGTCAGATGAGACTAGAGCTGAAGAATTTGCCAAACACCTATCCAAAACATTTACTCCCCACCCCAAACTCCATTCCACCCTCACTGTTGAAGTTAAAAAATTCCTTTCTTCTCCTATTCCTCTCTCCTTGCCTCCTATAGCTGTCAACCCCTCTGAGGTCAAATTTCTTATAAGCAACCTAAAACCACAAAAATCACCTGGACACGGTCTCCTTACTTCCCAGATCCTTAGACAACTTCCCAAAAAAGCAATTATATTCCTCACATACCTATACAACTGTATTCTCCGCACAACTCACTTTCCTCTGACATGGAAACACTCCATAATCATCCTCTTCCCAAAACCAGGTAAATCTGTCAATAATACCTCATCCTATAGACCAATAAGCTTGCTCCCAATCCTCTCCAAAATCTTTGAAAAAATCCTTCTCAAACGCATCCTACCCATACTCGAAACCCACAATATCCCATCCCATCAGTTTGGATTCCGCTCAAGACATTCCACTGTTCAACAAGGCCTTCGCGTTGTTGATCATATATCCTCTGAGCTTGAAAACAAGCAATATTGCACCAGTGCCTTTCTGGACGTAGCGCAAGCTTTCGACCAGGTGTTGCATGATGGCTTGCTTTTCAAGCTCAAAACTCACTTACCCCAATCCTTGTACCTAGTCCTCAAATCCTACCTCTCAAATCGTTCCTTTCAAGTCCGCTGCGGCACTGAATTCTCCAACTATTATCCAATTGAAGCTGGTGTTCCACAAGGCAGTGTCTTGGGCCCAGTTGTCTTCATCCTCTTCACCGCTGACATTCCAACCAACCCCGATACCCTTCTAGCAACCTTCACTGACGATACCGCCATCCTGTCATCCCACTCAGATTCTGAAACAGCATCCTTAAACCTACAAAGACACATCTCCCTGATTGAGCAATGGTGCAACAATTGGCGCATTAAGATAAATGAATCCAAATGCAAGCATGTCACCTTTACCCTCCGACGCAGATCCTGTCCACATATCCTTTTCAACTCTGTACCTCTCCCCGTCTCCGACACAGTTCGGTATCTTGGATTCCTTTTAGACAAAACACTAACTTGGAACCCACATACCAGACTTAAAAGACAAGAACTTAACCGACGATTTGGCCAGCTATACAGACTACTTAACATAAATCTCTCAATAGAAAACAAACTATTATTATATAAGACCATACTCAAACCCATCTGGACCTACGGACTTGAACTGTGGGGGACAACTAAATTTTCGAACATCAAACGCATCCAATCCTTTCAGTCTAAAGTCCTCCGTATAATAGTCAATGCTCCTTATTATGTTACAAACAAAACCCTACATCATGACCTTTACATCCCTTATGTCCTTGATGTTATTCCATCTCGATTCTCAAATTTTCATCTGAACCTAATCCACCATCCTAACTCCTTAACCATCCTAAGTTCGAAACGGCAGTGGCCTCGAGACCTTTTGTAAAGACTGTCACTGGAGTTCTGGCAATGGCCAGCCTCTCCACTCACGTCATGAGCTTTGCTTTAGTGCCCTCTCTCAGTTTCCACTGGACTCTTGCTGGTGACGCAGCTGAGAGTGAAGCGCTGGGATCTCTTAGAGTCTCGCTTTGTCCTTCACATGTGGAGGAAAGGGCTGGACTCGGAGCTCCCTTGGCTGATTGTAAATAAAGTATGAATGTTTTTCTTTTTTTTATATTAAGTATGAATGTTTTTCTTTTTTATATATTAATTATGAATGTTTTTCTTTTTTATATATCTATTTGTTTTACTTATTATTATTATAATTATTTTATTTTTAATTTGAATTCAAGTTAAATTTCTTTAGTTTTATAGTTTTTACCTTTGTTATATAGATATATATTTTTTTATTTATTTTTTTTTATTTTTATTATTTTTTTTTTTTTATTGCATTTTATATATAGTATGAATGAGCCTCACTCAGCTTTAGTACTCAGTGCCCTTAAATGTGGCAAAATGTATTATTTCTCAATAAAAAGATTTAAAAAAAAATTTACTGTTAATTGTTATTTCAATTGTGCAATGGATTGAAATTAAACATTGTATAGATGCAAGTAATTTTACATGTTACGAGAAGTTTAAATGTGGAGTAGGTGTTGGAACAGGAGTTGTTTGAAGGAATTTGTGGACGAGGATTGACGCATGGAGGTAGGAAGTGAGAGGGACCATAAGGAAGCAGCACGAATGACGAAGGATTTGCTGAAGGAGGAACTTTTATGGGAGGGAATATATAAGTCTATAGGTTGAGACCTAGTATTGAGAGAGTGGATAGTGGAGCTTAGAGTAAGGAGTTCCAGGATGTAGGGAGGGTTTTTGGTTCTGAAGACTTGGATAAGGAAAACACCAAGGAGGAATTGTCGTCGGGAAGTAAGATAAAGCCACTTTAACTCGGTGTACCAGAGTGAAACATGTGTACGCCTGGGGATCCTGAAAATGTATCTTATGAAATAATTCATGAGTCTCTTTAATCTCATTTCCAGCCTGGCAGATAGCCCTCCATACACCAAACAGCCGAAGTCAAAGTGGGAGAATACAAGGGAGGTTACAAGGAGCTGTCTTGTTTTTAGAAGAATACAATCACGGAATCTTAACAGTTGTTAAAGGGCAGTTATGGATTTTCGGGTAATCTGGGAGATATGGTTATTCCAGAAGAAGTTCTGGTCAAAGAATGAGGTTTTTGACTGTAGGGAAAAAATGAATGGGATGGTTATTGAGGTTAAGTAGAGGAAAGTAAGGAAGGGAGCTAATGAGATGTCTGGATCCCATGATAATAGCCTTGGTTTTATCTGCATTCAGCTTTAATTCATTTATTTCTGCTCATCTGTTGATGTAGTCGATGTCCTCTTGTAGCCTCCGGGCAGCCTCAGTCATCTCAGAAGGTTGCAATGATTGGTATATTTGGAAATCATCAGCATATAGGTGGTAACTGGAGTGTTCAATGGCATTAGGAAGGTCACTAATATAGATGGAATGAAGGGTAGGGGAGAGTGAGGAACCCTGAGGAACACCTCACGTTAATTGAAGGGGTGATGATAGAGGTTTATTCGGTATTGTAACTGTCTGAGATCGATTGGATAAGAATGATAGGAACCATTTTGATCAGGGAAAACTATCATTAAATAGGAAAATGTCAGGTAAAAGTCAGCGAATTTTACTTTAACTGTCTTGTAGCCCCCTGTCTGATTGGCGTACTGAACAGGAATGAATCTCGATGGGTATTAAATTTCCTGGTATATCTTGCTTGTAAAGGAACAAAACTACAGTCCTATCAAATAATTTCCTAATGATATATTAATCAATATACATTGAAAAAGTGGAGAATATATCTTCACATTTGTTGCCTATGTACATGCAGAATTTCTATTTACTTCGTCCAGACCTAATGACTGGCCAATGGTTTTGAAATAATCTTTCTTGCTGAAAAAATGGTCTTCACCACAATAAACTTCCATCATCCCCTTAATATCATCCAAACTGCACCAGCATTTGACCCCCTTTTAGCAGCTCCTTAAAATATTCTGTTCATCTGTCTACTTTGTATTCGTTTAGCCATATAATTGATACTGATCCTTGTTTTCTTTTCGAGATTGGGGCAATCCCTTTCTCGTTCACTTAATGTATTTTTCCAATTTGTGGGTTCAATTTCACGTTTTTCATCATTTTGATACCAAATACTAACAATTAGTCCTGATTACCAAGAAGAACATACAGCTTTGCCAAGCATTCAATATTAAAATTTCGTATTTTTTTTATGATATGGCCCAACCTCCGAACAAAATAAAGGAAATAAAAAAATGAAATTAATTATTTTATTAGTGATATATGAGTTTTATTATCCAACCCAGCAACTATCTATTATACCTAATTCAAATTAATTATATTTTAGTTTATAAAACATATGACTTATTTCCAGGAAAATATATACAATTTAACTTACCTCTAAGAATTAGTAAGTATACAAAACCAAGTATTAAAATATAAATGTTAAATACAAAATTCAAGATATTCAGCTAAGTATTTTTGAATTAAGTTTTATTATTATAATTATATCAATTTTGCAATAAAAGCATTCTTAAAGGATCTCCGTATAGAATAAAGAAAGTAATTAAAAAAAAAATTATTTAATTTTTTTGTACAGTTAAATTATTCCATTAATATTTATTCGTTAATATAGTCAATATAATGTACCAAAATCCTTATTATAACACTGTAACTATGCCATTTATAAGTGAATGATGTGGCAGAGACAAGTAGGCACCTACGCCAGTACCACTTTTCTGCCAATGAAGTGCATTTTCTACAAAACCACTTCAAATATTTTAAAAAGTTATCAGGATTTTAGAAAAAAAAGATATGTTCTCCAGATGTTTTATTTCAGGACATTTTTCATTATTGTTGGCCGTTTAATTACAAACAACGCTTGATTTTCAAATTGAATTTTTTTTTTAAATTGACTGCTTGTATTTTTTATTGCCTAAACCAATTATTTTTTAATATTTTTTCATGTTTTATTATTTTCTGACTATTCAGCTTTAATAAAAGGCCAAGTATGACAAAATTAAACCAAATGCTGATTCTCAGTGACCAGAAAAGTAACTCAAGTCAAATTCGTCAGTTCTCCATCTTTGAAATAAATTGTAACAAGGAACACAACGATATGCAATTTATAAGGTAGGGATGTGAAGAGGGGGGGGGGGAGAGGAATGCACATTAGGGGTTCTGGCCCACCATGTATTACCTCTATCAGGTTATTTTGTTTACATGTCAGAATAATAATCCCAATTAGTTTGTATTTTTCTTTCATTCAGTTAACATGGAGCGGAATGATAAAGAAAACCATTTGGTTTACAGCTGTTCAGCTGTGTTACCCTTACACAAAGTTGGAAAATGTTGGTCAGAGATTTTCAACACTTTGAAACGTTTGGCTATCAGCCATATGTTTGTGTACCACATTATAAAAAGATATAATGAGACCCTATCTGTATGTGACTGACCTCGATCCCCTGGGACTAACCACTTCCCTAAAAAAAAATTAGAGTGGATATATGCAAAGTGCTCCTTGGCCGTTACACCGATGGTCTTCATCGAAAGATTTTGTTTAGCGAAAAAGTTTTCAATTGAAGAAAAATTTAATCGCCAAAAAGATCGTGTGTACTCACACAGCTGTAAAGAAGTCCAGGAAATAATTATATGAATGGATAGAGGTCATTACGATTCCTCAGTGATGGTTTGGTGTCGAGTTAGCTTTGATGGAACCAACAAAGCTCCATTTTTGTGAAAAAGGAGTTAAAACAGGTGCTAAAACTATCAGGATGATATTTTGGAACCTGTTGTCAAGCCTCCAAATGATACTCTGCTGGAAGTCATTGGATTTTCCAGCAGGATTCCTCTCCACCTCACAAGGTCAGGTCAACTCAACAGTGGCTGTAAAAGAACATTCCAGAATTCATCTCTGCCTTGGATTGTCCCTCAGAAAGACCTAATCTCAACTCACTAGGTTATCGGCTTTGGTCCGAATGAAGAGGATGACTTGCCACAGAGCACATTCTAACTTGCAAAGCCTCAAACAATCTTTGGTACGAGCAGTTGTGCGCTTTCCTCAAGAGGTCCTGCATGCTGCTATTGATGATGCCACGGAGATTAAATGCCTGTGTCGAGGCAAAAAGGGGACATTTTGAGCAATTTCTTTTTTGTTTTACTCTCTATAAATATACATTTTATTTTCTAATATAGTTTTTAAAAAAAAAATATTTTTCAATTGAAATCTGTCTATATTTCCTTATAAAAATATTTATGATAGGACTAGGTATTGTAATATATACCTTTATTGGAAGTGGGTAAAAATGATTTAATAAATTGATGTTGAATAGTTAAAAGGCAAGCTAATCAAGTTCGACTAGTTCAGGGAAAAGAAAATGGCTGCTCTGTAGTGTCTCAAGAAGGAAAATCACAAAGAGGAGAGGGACAAAGGTTTTTGTTTTGGCAGGCAGTTGGTGTTTGGCTGGAGTGAAGAGAGGATGGGAGAAGTGATCCTGGCTCCAACGGGTAAAACCCAGTATTAGTATTACCACCTTGGAAGTTGTTATTTGGCAGAGAGACTAGTTGTTTGGAATCACAAGAGAGAGGATTTCCCAATGAGTTTAAGGAGTAGAAGAAATTATCACCAATTTGGAAGTTGTGTTTAGCAGAACTTTGTAAAGTGTTTGAAAACTAATGAATTCAGTGCTACAAAGGAAGAAACTGTGTATTTAGAAAAAAGGTTAGCTTTCCAATCCATATTTGACTTTATTTTAAAATCAAACAGTATTTAGTATAGTTCATGTTAGTTTGTCTGAGTTGATCTGACTGTCAGTAATCCACACCTGAGATAAATAAATATATTCTCTCATAATTTTGTTATTATTAAACAATCTCTTATTTATTTAGGAAGTATCCCAATGGTAAGAGGGATGTTACAGTATATATATTGTAATATACACCTTTATTGGAAATGGGTAAAAATGCTTTAATAAATTAATGTTGAACAATTAAAAGGCAAGCTAATCTAGTTCTACTAGTGCAGGGAAAAGAAAATGACTACTCTGTAATTTCCCAAGAAGGAAAATCCCAAAGAAGAGAGGGACAAAGGTTTTTGTTTTGGCAAGTTATTGTTGTGTGAGTGCAGTGAAGAGAGGTTAAGAGAAGATATCCTATCCTGGCTCCAGTGGGTAAAACCCAGTATTAGTTTTACCATCTTAGAAGGTCTTGTTTGGCAAGGAGAATAGTTGTTTGGAATTGCAAGAGAGAGGATTTCCCAGAGATCTTGAGTTGAGTGGAAGAATAGTGTTACCATTTTGGGATATGTGTTTGGCAGAACATAAGGAAATGTGTGAAGACAAATGAGTTCAGTGCCACAAAGGAAGAAACATTGTATATAGAAAAAAGGTTAGCTTGTCAATTCACACTTGACTTTATTTTAAAATCAATGTTTAATTTGAATATAACTAGTGTAAATAATAATAGTTTGTATGAGTTGATCTGATTTTCAGTAACCCACACCTGAGATAAATAAATATATTAATACTCTTATAATTTTGTTTTTTATTTAACAACCTCTCATTTCTTTTGGAAGTATCTTAATGGATAAAGTGATTTTTCGAGGTTATATTATTATTATTTGTAAAATATAACCTCGAAAGATCACTTTATCCATTAGGATACATATCCATTAGGATATATATATATATATACATATATACATATATACATACAATCCCTTATGTATATGCAATATATATACATATATATAATGTTTACTTTAACATTATACCACAAAAAAGATGAAGGGTCTTAGGTTTAGTAAATGATTATACAAGGGTGTGGTATGGCCACCATTCGTGCTCTACTACAAAGATTACCTTCTTTTTAGAGGCAGGATGTCTCCCAGAATGGTATCTCAATCTTATAGTCAATCGTTGGCTGTTAATTTGTAAAATATATAAATTATTTGTTTCAACCGGCCTTGAACACTAAGCTATCCTCCTCTGTACATAAAAAAGAAAAGTTTTAATAATGGATATAAGAACATTTTAATTTTTTCTTAAGTTGTAAAAAACCATATGGATGTGAAATTAAAGGGCGATCAATGCCGTACATAGAATATTTCGACTGACGAAAGATGAGTCAACTGGAGAATTTAGACGATTACACAATGCCAAATTGTGTGCACTATATCCGGTTAATATCATTGAGGGCATTACATTGCTGCAATTCAAATGGTCATGTAAAATTGTTGGGCATAGTAACAAAAGAATCTCTAAAAGGTCGCTGTGTGGTAAATGCCTAATGGGGTATTATAAGTGATTGTGGTGGTATCGGAATAACCTTCCGCTTCGCCAAGTCTTTTATTATTATTAGCTATCAAAAGATTTCTTTTTAGTGAAAGAAGTGTAAATAATAAATTTAATAAATTAAAAAACAAGGGAAAATAAATAAATATGTAAAAAAAATATTTTAAATTTCTGTTATATATATTTAAGGTTGACTTTTTTTTTTTTTTTTACTGTTTTATTCATGTTAATTATTTTTTAGCAAGAACCGTTCGATATGGAAACTGAAGGAAAAGAAATGAATAACCTGTTAGTAAAACTTATTGATAATATTTTTGAGACTGACGCAAAAACAAGGAGGATCACTGGTGAAGTAAATGTTTTATTGTTTTGGATTCTAATAATTTTATCATTACTTTTAAGTTATTTGTTTTCTTAATGATTGTTAGCTAGGAAAAGTATAACAATGGACAAGTTCCTTAACTCAGCACTATGTTCATCAATGGTGTAGTTTAGCTCAGGTTATAGATGGAGTCAAATGCCATCAATGAACTTAGCTCACCAAGTTAAGGAACTTGTCAAAAGTTACATATTGTAACTCCAATCATATTGTACTTTAAAGTGGAAAACTTTGGTATAATTGTTGGTACTTGTCTGATAGCCAGCTGGGACCGACTGCTACCTGGCAATGTTTATAACCTGAACACTGATAATTCTTATCTTCATATTCATATTTCTTGTATTATATTCATATTATTGAAATTGTAAACAAAAACAAAAGTAATAATAAAAAAAAATTTTGTTTATTTTACCACATAGTTATATCAACATATATATTAAATAGACGTAAACAAATGTAATAATAACAAAGCAGTTTGATTTGAAATTGAAAAAGACAAAAAGAAATGTTGTTGGGTTAATTAATTCACTTGGTCTATGTTCCATTCTTTTTCAACAGTCAGAATAAATGGTGCCGCCCTCTTGAATATTGTTTTTAATAAATTTTAATAAAGTTGTTGCCTTTCTGTCGTTTATTTTGACGATAAAACATTCGTCTATTTCTCGGCAAACTCCGCCAAACATCCATTGCTCAGGTAGAACTCTCCCTACATGCTCTTTTATTTTAGAAAAAAGACTAGTCTACTTCAACGACTTTGCCAGGCCCTCAAATTTTTTTATTTGGCCTGTATAACATGTTATTGACACAACCTCTCTTAAAAATTTGTTCCACAATCATACAAATGGAACAAAAAGAAACAATGGAATAATTCACAGCTTACACGGGGAACAAAAATAAACAATGGAATAACTCACACATTACACAAGATAAGAAGAGAGATTATGTGATGTAACATTAGATAACAAAGGAGGTTTCGTCCCGATCGGCTGTCAGACAAGTACCTAATTGTTTTCAGTGGCTTGCTTTTTTTTTTTTTTTTTGTACGGTACTTAAAATGAATTTGCAAATTTTTTTTTATGATAAATCATAAAAAAAACATTAAAAATCACAAGTTTTTAATTTTTGTTTATAACATCCAAAGTAACCTTTTTGTGCAAAAATTTGTAACTAAAAATAACATAAAACATAATGCACTTGAACCCCGACATGATAAGAACTTCGGTCTTTCAAGAGGGTTTCTTCTGAGTATCTTCACTATGCTTCAATACTATCTATATAGTTTTAAACAATTCATTTGTTAATGTTAAATTAAGTTGAAAACAGTGGCTCATAAAAAATGTTTTATTGTCTTATGTTTTTAAGGACCTTTTGTGTCCTACTAAATAAAATTAAATGTCGCTACTAAAACATGTCCTTTTTTCCTCTAACATGTAAAGAAAGCTTTTCATGCAAAAAGTTTTCCTATAGTTAGATCTTATTCTTATTATATAACGATAATTTTATATACATATACTGTTTTCATAAATGCTAGTATTTATTATTGATATTATTGTCCATTATTGTATTATTTAATATTTAATTGTATAGATTACAGCAATAAAAAATTAAAATTTTTATATATACCTACAATGAAATATAATAAATATAGCGACCTTCTTTATCAATGGCACTCTTGTCAAACTAAAAATATTTCGTGGCACTAAATTATTTATTATAATCAAATAAATAATTAAAATATACAGTCATAAAGAGAAATGGTTATTGACAAAAAAACATAAATATAATACATTAGATGGCTATGAAAAACAGATGGAATTAATTGTTTTAAATAATATTTGGTACCACCCATAATTTTTTTTAATTTGACTTCCTTTTGTTGGAAAATATTTATTTCTGCTAACAAAAAAAAACAGTGGTAACTGAAAGTTGTGTTAGATTTTTACTTTCACTTACGTATATATGTAATATATAGTAAGGGTAAGTATTGCGATCTTGAAAATTTTTGAATCTCTGTTTTTAACGGAAATACATGTTTTGATGTCCCCTGAGTCCAAATAACCAAGTGTCCCAAAATGGTCTGTGTGTGTGTGTGTGTATATATAAGTATATATATATATATATATACTTATATATATATATACTTATATATATATATATATATATATATATATATATATATATATATATAAGTATATATATACAGTAAGGGAAAGTACTGAAATCTTTAATTTTGGAGAAGCTTCAGGCCGAAAGCCTCCCCTCATAGATCCTCCTGTGAACAGTATTAGATTTTAGTGCAAATATGACTCAAGAGGAGCATTTCAATGTTTGCCTATGGACTGATGTAATCATCCCACATATCGTCAAAAATTTCACAATGTTTCATAATATCAAGTGGTAAAAAAATAGACTATAGTTGAAATATTTAACCAGGAGATTATAGAGAATGCACAATATTATCAAATTCACAGTAACAACAATTTTGCTCCATTTATATTGTTAGACAAATAAGACCTTTAGTTTAATTTTTGAATGCCAAATATTAATCTTACAACGAATAGTACAAAACATGATAATTTCACAAGTTAGACGAGTTGAGTCCAATAAGAAAAAATTGTAAAAATGTGTTTCAGCGTTCACATAAAGTGGCACTTTAGTTGGCCGATTTTAACAAAAAAGTTGCTGTCACATCCATACACAAACCTTAAATAATTAATATCAATTTCGTACTACTTTTCGTTTATGAGCTAGACTGTTAACACACACACACACACACACAGACCATTTTGGGACACTTGGTTATTTGGACTCAGGGGACATCAAAACATGTATTTCCGTTAAAAACAGAGATTCAAAAATTTTCAAGATCGCAATACTTACCCTTACTATATATTACATATATACGTAAGTGAAAGTAAAAATCTAACACAACTTTCAGTTACTACTGTTTTTTTTTGTTAGCAGAAATAAATATTTTCCAACAAAAGGAAGTCAAATTAAAAAAAATTATGGGTGGTACCAAATATTATTTAAAACAATTAATTCCATCTGTTTTTCATAGCCATCTAATGTATTATATTTATGTTTTTTTGTCAATAACCATTTCTCTTTATGACTGTATATTTTAATTATTTATTTGATTATAATAAATAATTTAGTGCCACGAAATATTTTTAGTTTGACAAGAGTGCCATTGATAAAGAAGGTCGCTATATTTATTATATTTCATTGTAGGTATATATAAAAATTTTAATTTTTTATTGCTGTAATCTATACAATTAAATATTAAATAATACAATAATGGACAATAATATCAATAATAAATACTAGCATTTATGAAAACAGTATATGTATATAAAATTATCGTTATATAATAAGAATAAGATCTAACTATAGGAAAACTTTTTGCATGAAAAGCTTTCTTTACATGTTAGAGGAAAAAAGGACATGTTTTAGTAGCGACATTTAATTTTATTTAGTAGGACACAAAAGGTCCTTAAAAACATAAGACAATAAAACATTTTTTATGAGCCACTGTTTTCAACTTAATTTAACATTAACAAATGAATTGTTTAAAACTATATAGATAGTATTGAAGCATAGTGAAGATACTCAGAAGAAACCCTCTTGAAAGACCGAAGTTCTTATCATGTCGGGGTTCAAGTGCATTATGTTTTATGTTATTTTTAGTTACAAATTTTTGCACAAAAAGGTTACTTTGGATGTTATAAACCAAAAATTAAAAACTTGTGATTTTTAATGTTTTTTTTATGATTTATCATAAAAAAAAATTTGCAAATTCATTTTAAGTACCGTACAAAAAAAAAAAAAAAAAAAGCAAGCCACTGAAAACAATTAGGTACTTGTCTGACAGCCGATCGGGACGAAACCTCCTTTGTTATCTAATGTTACATCACATAATCTCTCTTCTTATCTTGTGTAATGTGTGAGTTATTCCATTGTTTATTTTTGTTCCCCGTGTAAGCTGTGAATTATTCCATTGTTTCTTTTTGTTCCATTTGTATGATTGTGGAACAAATTTTTAAGAGAGGTTGTGTCAATAACATGTTATACAGGCCAAATAAAAAAATTGGAGGGCCTGGCAAAGTCGTTGAAGTAGACTAGTCTTTTTTCTAAAATAAAAGAGCATGTAGGGAGAGTTCTACCTGAGCAATGGATGTTTGGCGGAGTTTGCCGAGAAATAGACGAATGTTTTATCGTCAAAATAAACGACAGAAAGGCAACAACTTTATTAAAATTTATTAAAAACAATATTCAAGAGGGCGGCACCATTTATTCTGACTGTTGAAAAAGAATGGAACATAGACCAAGTGAATTAATTAACCCAACAACATTTCTTTATATATATATATTTGCTAACAGGTGTTTTTATGGTTTTTATTACCTCTTATTTGCTTTGCTAACAGGTGTTTTTATGGTTAATTGTATGACCTATTTTATCTGTTTATTACTTTCACTTATCTATCTGTATATATGAAATATATATATATATATATATATATATATATATATATATATATAAAATATATATATAAAATAGGTCACACAATTAACCATAAAAACACCTGTTAGCAAAGCAAATAAGAGGCTCATTGTATTCTAATCGAAATATCGAACATTGCTGATTTAAAGTGTGTTTGAAACATTATCTTGAGTGACATCTAACTTCAGTTAGTAGGCCTATATAAAAATAACATGGCTTATTTTTCTATTAAAAACCAAAAGGGGACAGATAAATAATGTCAATAAATTGACTAGTGTCCTGTAAAGAATTAAAGCTAATATACTATAAACTTAATAAAGCCTTTTAAATTCTTAACACTATAGTGTTTTTTCTTATTTTTTATTAGACAGTTTCAATACATACCGAAGAAGTGGTTAAGGTAAGTCCAAGCCAAAGTCGACATTCATTGGTAGATAGTGAGGAACAGCTGCAATCACGCAACATGGAAGAAGTATGGAAGAACACCCCAAAGGAGGAGTGGAATGAAAAAAATAAAGAATTGGTATATAAAACGGAGGAAGAGAAAACAGAAGTGACGGAGTGTGAGTGTGAGCCTGAGGCTGAGTCCGAGGAGGATTTGAAACAGCCAGATCTTGAATCGGACCGTGCCGGCACTAGTGTAGGTGAAGTCTTTTTTAGCAGCACTCCTACCGATGGATTATCGCCTTTAGCAAAGGAGTTATATGAAATCAGGGATGTCATTGAATTTTACTTACATTCTAAAGTAGTAAGTTTTTATTTGTATACCTTCAATATTCATATAATTCAGATCGATAGAAAAAAATGTTTATGTTGTATACCACTTAACAGTTACTTATTTAATATATTTATACCTTTAAATGAGAAGAGTTTTTGGGACCCAACAACATTAAATTATAACATTAACAATTCATTTATAAAACCTATTTCAACAGCATCAATTTAGACAATATCAAAATATTGTATAAATGTAATTCCTGAGCAAAGCATTAAACGTCAGAATCTATGTATATATTGTAATATTTCTCTTGTATTTTTGAACTAATCATGTAACCTCGGAAGACCACTTTATATTGTTGGGATACTTCTTAAATATATATGAGGTTATTAAATAATAAACAAAATTATAAGAGTATTAATATATTAAATTGAAATTTATAATTATTTTATCTCAGGTATGGATTACTGACAATCTGATCAAAACAATTAGACAAGCTATTATTATTTATACTAAAATGAAACACTGATTTTAAAATAAAGTCAAGTACGGGTTGGCAAGCTAACCTTTCTTCCTTTATTGCACTAAATTCATTTGTCTTCTAATGTTTTCCTATGTTCTCTCAAACACATCTTCCAAATTGGCGACACTTTCTTCTACTCAACTAAAGCTCTCTGGGAGATCCTCGCTCTTGTATTTTCAAACAACTAGTCTCTCTACCAATCAACAACTTCCAAGATGGTAATACTATTACAGGGTTTTCCCCACTGGAGCCAGGATCTCTTCTCCCATCCTCTCTTCTCCAGCCAAACACCAACTGCTTGCGAAAACAAAATCCTTTGTCCCCTCTTCTCTGTGGGATTTACCTTTCTGGAGAAACTACAGAGCAGCCATTTTTTTTTCTTTGAACTAGTGAAACTAGATTAGCATGCCTTTTAACAGTTCAACATTAATTTATTAAACCATTTTTACCAACTTCCAATAAAGGTGGATATTATAATATATAAATCTTAAATAATTTATACATTCTGATTGGATTTTGTTACTTCTTAAAATTGTTGTTGATTTTGTATTGGAGAGCTTACTGGTTTGGTGACTGTAAAAGATTTGGGGTCTAATAAATAACAACTGCAGATAAAGATACATATATTTATAATTAAATGGAACTAGTAGGCCCATGCGAAAATTCGCACAGCATATTGTTATCAAATGCCATATTAATAAGAAAATAAGAAAATGCAACTTATCAAAAGATTAAGACATCAAGTGTTACTTTATCGATAAATATAATCCACAAAGCAAACAAAAATTAATTAAAATCTTCATTTTTGTTTGGAACCAACATATATACAAATTTCAGTAAGCTGTATATTTGCTAAAAATTGTCCGATTGTGATGATTTTTTTTTCCTTTTGTAGGAAATTTAGTAATCGTTTATATAATCATGGAAATAACAAAGGGAAAAGTGTGTAATTTTTCAGTTATTCGCAAATAAAGTTTATTTTCTTTCATAACTTGTTTGCCTGAATTTTCTGAGTGATTGGACTATTTTGCCAGCCTGAAGGAGAAGGAAGCCTTCGAAATTGGTGGCTCAATCTTGAGATTTGGTGAAAAATTAACGATGATATGGCTTGCCGATCAAAAACACCATCGATGAATAATATAAACTCCCCATCTCTCGATCATAGAGACCTCAAGTCGACGAAATGAGACATGTATTCAATGACAGTACTACAATTAATGTAAGGTTGTGTGGATGCAAACCCTATGCCTTGTGTTATCTCGAAAATAGTACGTTTTTCGGCTTTAAAACGCAGGATCCGATAGTTCCGAAGGAACTATGCGGGTCTTGCTGTACGCATCAAAATCTTTAAGATCCAATTTGTCCCGTATCGATCTACAGACCTACCACCGTTCCAGTATCGAAGGCTAGCAAAATGTTCCAGCAGTTTTCTGAGTATTCCTACTTCCGGCATGCATTCAATGTAGCCAACCGCATTTTTATCAACTTAACAAACCTAATTATGTCAGTCTCGCCATAAAGTTGGTATATTTTGTTGTTTGTCCTCCGTCTCCAGTGCTCTCCAATCCTTACCGGTCCAATTATTCGTCGGAGAATTTATCTCTCAAATATAAGAATTTTTCTCTTCTCATTACTCATTACCTGCAAACTCTATTCTTGTCAAAAGTTTATTGAAAATAAATGAATTTTGCTAATTTTTGTTCTATGAGCATTATATTTTCGGTTTAAGTTTTTTTGTTGGCCGAAGATAAAGATGAAATGCTCTATGTAACTTTTTTGATCATATTTCTGCCAAATAATCTTTCAGGGGCATTTTCATAACTCACAGGAATTTACTTCTAGCTTACAGCTTTTTACTTACTCTGAAAAACAGGCATTAGTTGGGTAAAAGCAGTCTTTTTTATTGTATTAACACCAATAACTTTGTTGATAATGATGAAATCATTACAGGAACACTCAGTTTCCAAAATGTATAGAAACGTTACTTCATATGAAGAATTTTAATTTCCTCTCTCATCTTCTCCCACCTTGACTATGGTTTATTTTATTTTATTTTTTTTGTTGTTCTCCCCTTCTTTGCCTTTTAGGCTATACGGAGTTTTCCCGGACCACGTGGTGAGGGCTGTGGTTTAATGCCAGAGTTAAAAACCTCACTGGCACTGGGACACGAACTCTTTACTTATTTTATTCCGTATAAATTTGTTTATCAGATTGCTGGGAAACGCAATGTTAGCCTGCTCGGCCATCCCACCCCTAACCTTTGATTATGGCTGTGTGGTGTATGATGGACTCCTGGCGGATCTCAGAGGAAGAATAAGAAGAATATGAATAGCTTTATAAGATTCGTTAATGGGACCCCGAGACGTTCCCTTGTTTCCCACTGATATGCTGAGTTAAGGTGGCTCTTCCCTCTTTCAGAAGTCAATACCTCCAAGGCATATTCCTTTACTAAACAAGAACCATAGACTCTCCCCCCTTCGCCTACAATTTCCTCCAATTATAGTCCTCCATTCATTGCCTCTCCAGAAGATCTCTCTATATATGAAACATGAATATGTAATGTAAATATGTAATATGGATACATATTTAATATTACTTTGTACAGAGTCCCTGGTTACAATTTACTATTATGTTTGTTTATTTACCACATTAAACATAATTCTAAACAATTATGTTTAATTAGTTATACATCTTTTAATTAACTGAAGTTCCAATTTATTTATTGATCTTTTTCTTTGTTAGGTAAGAATGTTTGCTGATATGATTATTTTATTCTTTCTGTATCATTTTATTGATATATCGATTATTTTATTTCACCTTTTTTATCTGTTTATTAATATATGTATATATATATATATATATATATATATATATATATATATATATATATATATATATATATATATAAGATAAAGACCGGAGACTGGCGATATCAGCCTTAATACCATCTTGTAATGTAAATAAACATAGTGATTGTATATAAGGCAGATTATTGGACGAATAAAGCAGTGTTTATTCAGAAGCCGTGACTATTGTTTCTCGTTCCTCTTTCCTTCTTTTTTTTTATTTTTAAAGCCCGGAGACGCTTAACTGGTGCCGAAACCCGGGAGAACGTCAGGAGAACACGGAAGTAAAAAATTTTTTTTTCTGTCTTTATTTTAATTTTTGTTTCTCTTCTCCTAGTCATAAGGAAAAGACGAGATGCCGACAGAGGGCATAATTCGACCAGGAGTGTTGAACGCACCTGAAATGCCGCAACCTCAGGAAATGCCGATAGCGCAGATTCCTCAGATCGCCCCTCAGGTTCCGCAGATTCCGCAGATACCTCAGATACCTCAAGTACCGCAGATACAAGAGATCCCTCCCTTACCTAGGGACACATTGGCAGAGGCGCATGCCAATGCATTGGAGTGGATGAAGATAAGGGCAGCGACCACGCAGGATCTACGGAGAGCAATCGCAGACCTGGAGCGATTCGGGGGCGAGATAGGTGAACTTAATCACTTCCTGAAAGGCGGAGACCGCCTCATATCAAGAATCGAAGCAAAGGTGGCGGAGGACCTCGTGAACCGGGGAGACGCAGAAGCACTGAAGGCAGCTCTCGTGTGCCGAGTGAGGAGGAACATCCTCAACCAAATCCAAGCGGACGAGGAGACACCATGGCCAGTGATTAAGGAGCGTTTGAAGAAGGCTTTCGGAGGGGGCCGATGGACGCCGGAAGAAGATATCTTCCAAATGTTTAGGGAGTGTCGGTCCCAACGCCAAACAAGAGGACAGTATGCGGGGGTACTAGTGGCGAAGTACAACCGCATAACTGAGAAAATGCGTGAAACCATGAGTGTGGGAGAGGTCGAGGCTAGGATGGAATTCCTTTCGACAATACTCAAGGTTCAGTTGGCTAAGGAGACTGGGAGAAGGGACGGACTGCCTAGAGAGCGATCGTTCCTCGAGTGTGCCCAAGAAATGATAGATCTGAGTGCAAGAGAGGAAGAGACGCGGATGGAAATAGAAGAACCAGGGTGGACCCGAGTGAGTGACAGACGACCCCGGACAGCCCAGATAGGGTGGAGGAAGAGGGAAATGAAACACCCGAACGGAGAAAAAGCCACGACGGGCGAGAGAAGATCCGGACAGTCCAGGCCTAGGAATGGACCCCGGAGGGAAGACCGAAAATGTCACGGGTGCGGGAAACCGGGACATTTGGTAGCACAATGTCCGCGCACTAGATGTTTCGAGTGCGGGACTGAAGGGCATATTGCCAGACAGTGCCCGTACATGTTTCGCAGGAGAGAGAGACCTCTAGACGAGCCAATGGAGGTGAACGCTCAAAAGTTAAAAAAACGAGCTAGGATGCAGCAGAGAGACGGATCTTCGGAAGAGGCAACCGAGGAGTCGGGGACGTCGGGAACGGAGACTGACGAGCCAGCCAGCAGTGGAGGCGAAGGAGGCAGGAGCAGCCAACGGAGCGAGCAACGACGAGCGACGGCGGTAAGGAGGAAGCGAGGTGGCATCTGAGAAGGGTGTCAGCAGAGAGGCGACCGCACAGCAACCTGCAACAATATTAGAGGTAAGCCATGCTGGTTGCCGATTATTGAAGTAGATGGGGGAGTGAAGTGTCTCGTGGACACAGGGAGCTCGAGTACTATCTTGACTCGGGGGGCGTTGGGGAGAGTGTGCGGGAGCGAGAGGGTACTCCGGATACAAAACTGTGGCTGCCAGCTAATCACTCTGGGTGGTCCCTGTAAAGTAGAAGGGGAAGCGTCAATTACGCTTGACCGGTGGGCAGGGAAAAAGGGGGAGCTAAGGGTGCATGTGGTAGAGAGCATGGCGCGGGAGTACCAAGTCATAATAGGGTGTGATCTGTTAGGACAGGTAGGGGTAAGCATTAGAAACCGTAGAGGAGCTTGGAGTATCAGGCTGGGAAAGAGGAAATTTGGATGTATAGGGGTCGCGAGAGAAAGAAGGGTGCGGATAGGAGCGGTGAACAGGGTGGAGGACTGGAGAAAGGCGTTACAAGCGGAGTTCGTAGATATTTTCTTCAGGGAGGGCGAGGTATTGGGGGTAACAGGGAAGACGGTACACGAAGTTCCACTGAAGCAAGATAGGGTGACCTACGTAAAGGAAAGGAGATACCCGCAGGCGATGAGGCAGCATATTCGGGAAGAATTGGAAAGCCTGAAGGAGCAAGGGATCATAGTCGATAGCACCTCGCCATTTAATAGTCCCCTGTGGGCAGTGAAAAAGAAGGCAGCGCCGGGGGATAATAAGGAAAAATACAGAGTGGTAGTGGACTATCGTAGGTTGAACGATAACACGGTAGACGAAAAGTACCCGATCCCTAGATTCGAAGATATACTTGATAGGTTGAGTGGGGCCGTGGTGTTTAGCACGTTGGACCTCAAGGCGGGATACCACCAAATACGGATGCACCCGAAGGACCAACATAAGACGGCGTTTACATTCGAAAGGGGGCATTACGAATTCACCAGAATGCCGTTTGGTCTGAAGAATGCGCCCATAACGTTTCAACGCCTGATGGACGAATTTCTGAGGGGGATCGACGACTCCGTATGTCAAGTATACATGGACGACCTGCTGATTTTTAGCAGAACGGAAGCCGAACACGTGGGGCATTTGAGGTCGGTATTCGAAAGGCTGCGACAATTCGGGCTGAAACTGTCAAGTGAGAAGTCCCTGTTGGGACAAACGCGAATCAATTTTTTAGGCCACACTATTTCTAGCGAGGGGGTCAGACCGGATGCGGCAAAGGTGGAGGCTATCACACGAATGGCGGTGCCACGGGACGTTAAAGGGATTCGTAGGCTTCTCGGGACGCTGAATTATTATAGGAGATTCGTACCTGAGATGGCAGAATACTTGGTACCTATCAATAACTTGCTGAAGAAAGGCGCGAGGATCGTGGTGACACCGGAAATGGAAAATAATATTCGGAAATGCATGGATAGGTTGCAGGCAGAACCCGTATTGGCGTTCCCGGATTTTGAGAAGCAGTTCAACGTCACCACCGATGCGAGCGAATACGCGTTGGGGGCCGTTTTATCCCAGGGCAGAAGTGAGGGTGAACGTCCGATAGCATACGCGAGCCGACGGCTTACGAGCGCGGAATCACGGTACAGCGCGTTAGAGAGGGAGCTACTCGCGATAGTGTGGGCCATCGACCATTTCAGGCCATATATATTTGGGAGGAAGTTTCGAGTCCACACCGATCACAAACCCCTTCAGTGGGTAGGAAAACTTAAGGAAACCTCTGCGAGGGTCACGAGATGGAAAGAATTCCTTAGTCAGTACAACATGGAGGTGGTGTATAAGCCGGGAAAGGAAAACGTGGTGGCAGACTGGCTCTCTAGGGCCATCATGATCAACGCGGTAGAAGAGGACGGAGGAGGTCCATCGCGGGACGTGCGCCAATTCTTGAGGGAATGGACTCCTGAGGGTGAAGGGGCAGATGATACCGTCAGTATAGAGGACAGGGAGGGGTCCCCGGAAGAAGAGAGCTCAGCGGAGGAAAGACCAGAGGCGATGGAGGAAATAGACGAAATCATCAACGACAAGCATAGACAGGTAATCTGGAAAACCAGGACAACAGGGATCATGAAAATAGATTACCGAAGATACGGGAAAAGTAGGATTCGCGTCATTTGGTCGCAACCCGGGGTGAGCGAGGAGCAAATCCGTACGGCACTGAAGGACGCCACGGAACCGGGAAAGACACACCATCTCTATGTTGGGAACAACACGGTATGGGAGAAAATAAAGCGGATGTGGAGATCCGAGCGGATAGGCATGGATAGAACGATCATCCGGTGCAAGTATGCAGTGGAAACCGTACAGGATGAGGAGCAGCAACAAGCAATTACTTTGGCATACCACCAGGGGAAGACCAACCACCGAGGCGTCAACGAGACGTTGCAGGCATTACGGCGAAAGTATTTCTGGTGGGGAATGAAAAAATCTATCCAAGGAATCATCGGGAAATGCGAGGTATGTATGCGCACAAAGTATGATCGACACCCCCCCAGAGGAGTTCAGGAAGAGACACCTACAGGGAATATGCCGCTACAAGACCTCCAGATCGATACATTCACCTGGAAAGGGTTCAAGTGGGTCACGATCATCGACACCTTTAGTAAAGTAGCTATGGCACATCAGGTCATGGACAAGTCTGCCAATGCAGTTGCGGAAGCCCTACAAATCTGGATACAGTTTTACGGAGTTCCCGAGAGGATCACATCAGACGGTGGTAGAGAATTCGACAATACCGCGATTAGGGAGGAGGTGAAAAGGTTAGAGGTTGTGTGGCATTATAACACACCGGGACACCCTAAGAGTAGAGGAGGAATCGAACGCTTGCACAGCACGTTGAGTGACCACATCCGTGTATATCAGGGAGAGAAAGGGTTGGAGCCGGATGTTGCGATGAAGAAAGCCGTAACAGCTTACAACCATTCGATCCACTCCGTAACGGGGTTTTCACCTGTGGAAATACTATTCGGGATGCGCAGGCCAAGGAGAGATTGGGGGGAAACAACGACCAATGAACATCTCGTAGAGCAAATCCAGAATACTAGGGTAGAGGTAGGAAAGACGTGGGGGAAGGTAGCGGGGAGAATTCAGCGGGAAAAGGAGAAGCGGGTAGCGCGGCAGAATGTGCAGGTACGTGACCGAATGGGAGAATTAAAAATCGGAACAATAGTGTATCGTAGAATTGGAACCAACAGAGGGAAACAATTGTTACGGTACGAGGGCCCATTCAGAGTGGTTGCTATTAGGGAGCATAATCTGGTAACCATTGAAAGCATTAACGAACCTAAGAAGAGGAGAACTGTTCATATTGAACAATTGAAGCTCCCAATGTTAGAACCGGTACAGAAACCAATTGATTCGTAGTACCCTTATCGCGTATTATAAAAAAAATATGTTTTTTTTATTATTATTACTGTTGATGATGTCATTTTTTTTTAATTATTTTTGTTGTTCTTGTAAATAAAGATATGGCAGCATAATAGAGGTGATTGTAATTTTTATAGGATTAAGAGTTCTGTTCCATTGTTAATAAGACGTTGTGTGTTTACTTTCTGTGGTTTATTTTTTTTTTGATTTATTTCTCGTTCCAGCGGAGTGGAAGTGAGGTTTGGTGTACTTTAAGTTTATACTGGTACAAATAATTGTAAAGGGTTAAGGCTGATACCGGTGGCTCCGATCTGGGAATTTATAAGTTTCCGAAAATCCTATTCGTAAACTGGTGGGGGGGAGATAAAGACCGGAGACTGGCGATATCAGCCTTAATACCATCTTGTAATGTAAATAAACATAGCGATTGTATATAAGGCAGATTATTGGACGAATAAAGCAGTGTTTATTCAGAAGCCGTGACTATTGTTTCTCGTTCCTCTTTCCTTCTTTTTTTTTATTTTTAAAGCCCGGAGACGCTTAACTTATATATATATATATATATATATATATATATATATATATATATATATATTTTATATATATATAACTATGTATATTTTATATATATATAACTATGTATATACGGAGGTATTTATTTTAATTTCTTTTTATGCAAAAGGTCTAATGGTCAGAATTGATCATCATTTTTGTTTCTATTGTTATTCTATAGTCCCAGAATGAAGTTGATTTTTCTATTATTTTCTGTGCTTTATCAACTGGTGAAAACTGTTTGAAATTTTTTCTCTCAGTGGCTTGAATTTCTCTAACAGAAATACAATAAAATAGTTTTTAAACAATTCCAAAATGACACTTTGTTATATATTTTTGGCTTTCCAATATTAAAAAGAATCGTAAAATTTTATTTGAAAAATTGAATTTTTTAGGAAAGGTTTATGTTATATAAAAATACTTTGGGAAGTTTTTTTTCATATAAACAGATTTGATATTACTTAAACAGTTTTTGTATTACTGTAAAGGTTTTATAGTATTCAATTGTAATAGAGGTATATAAGGAATAACGTGAAACATGAAAGCTTTATTAAACTGAATTCAACACACAATGACTAAATTAATAAGGTTAAGCAACTAACATATGTTTTTAGAAACAGTTGATAACTAGATCACAATATATCATATATCATCAATATACTTTTTTTTTTTTTTTTTTTTTTTTAAGGAACCACTGGATTGGCGTGTGATGATAGACAGACGTGCAGAAGATTAATAAGAAAAATATAGTAAATCAGTACAAAAAGACTGTTTTTCAACTGCAAATTGTTTCTTCTAATATTTTAGTTCGTGCTCTTATAAACTTAAGTTTTTATGAAAATTGAGAGCACAATCAATAAAAAATCGTACTTCTTTATGAGAAATATAGTCTGTGACAGTGGTGTAAATAATTCAGAAAGCTCCCAATACAATCTTAATTCCATGCATTCTGGCTATTCTCTCCCCTCCCCCCCCCTCCTTACTCACATGTATTTACGACAGAACCTCAGTAATAATGGTATCTGAATATTAGAATACTTGTAAGTTCATGCTTTGAACAAAAACACAGGTTTCAAATTTAACTATGATTTGTTATCACAACATGACCATTTGTAACAGTAATTCATAATTACTTCCTTTGAAAATATTCAAGTACGAAAAAAAAAAAAAAAAAAAATATCCCTGTTGATCATCTTTTCAGAAATTTTTGTGAGGAGATAGGGATCTTCATGTAAAAGATGATTCAACATCAATGGAAACCCTGGGTGATGGTGGATTCTCTATCACAATAATATGTGGTTTTGGCTTTTAATTTATTTAATATTACATAACATACCTCTCAGGCACCTCATTTGACACCACTTTACTTTTTCTTGTTTTCCAAATGTTTGATGCCTTGGGGGCACTGTTTAGTTAAAGTGGTGAAGATCATCAGAACAGTTGTGACGAAAAAAAAAATTAGTTCGTAAAATATTTGTTAGTTTTATTTATTTACTTGAAGAGGGTTAAATATAAAATTATGTATTCAGTATTAGTTTTAATAATAAGTATTAGTTTATAATAAGTCTTAGTTTTAAGTATTCATTTTATTTCGGATTGGAATAACCAACAGCTGATTGGGAAAAACAAAAGACAGTTAGAGAGAGATGGCGGAACCTCGCTACTATAGAGGCAGGCTAAGTATTGGTGTGTGTGAAATGCTTTAGTTTTACGGTGTACACCAAGATTTTCTTTACTATTCATGGACCTGTGATTATCAGCGTTGAGTGCCGCTTGATCTCACAAGTTGGTGAATGATCATTTTCACAACTTGAGGAGATAAATTGGGGAGTCACTGACGACCTAGCTGGAATAAGTTCTCACTTCCTCAAATAATTCAATGTGCCAATTGGACAAAGTTCGGCATTGAGCTTTTGTTAATATGTATATATAAGTTTTTATTTCCTATCTATTTTTTTTTTTTTAATGTTTGTAATTGGTTTATTGTTTTCTTTCTTTTCTTATAAATCTAATTTTTTGTTCATAATTTTAATTTCCTTTAACAGTTATTTAAATAAATAGAAATAAGTAAATTCATCATGAGTATTAATAATAGCCAGTTTTTTTTCTTCTGTTTATTTTCACGTTTTATGTATACTATATTCTTTTTTTTTTTAAGGTTTAACAAGGAACTGTAAAACCCTATTGGAGGGATTAGAGAAAGTCATTATGAACCAAGTAAGAAGGTTCGATAGGTTATGAGGTCAATTAATATATGTTTTTAAACCCATAGGTTCCGAGTTCGTAGCTCACTCCGCGTATTCCTTTTTTTTTTTAATTAAATTTATTTTTTTTATTTTTATGGTTTTCGCTTTTTTCCAATTTCGACCAATTAAATAGCGTGGGGCCTCTTAGATAACTAATAATAATAAGGCTTAGCGAAACCGAAGGTTCGATGCCGACACCACCAATCGCTTGTTACACACCTCCCTCCACCGTTCGCCGTCCAAACCCAGTCCCTTCAGATCGGCCTTAATGCAATCTTCCCACCTTCGCTTCGGTCTACCCCTCGGACGCTTACCATTCGGCACAGCAAATATTAACCTTTTAGGAATTCTCTCGTTACTAAGCCCAACAACTTTACAAGCCCATTTGATTCGCCTCGATGAAATTACCTCAATTATATTATCCGGATACAGCTCATGCAATTCGGCGTTGTGTAGCCGTCTGAACTCTCCGGTAAACTCATCCTTCTTCGGTCCGAATATTCTACGCAATACTTTATTTTCAAAGATCTTAAGACGCTGCTCATCCCTTAATGTAAGCGGCCAAGTTTCGCATCCAAATAGAACTGTAGGCAAGATAATTGTTTTATAGATTCTAATTTTTAAGTTTCGGGACAAGAGGCGCGAACTAAGTAGTTTTGTCACAGAAAAATAACAAGCATTCCCCGCCTTCAGTCTAACCTTAATCTCTTCTTCAATTTCGTTTTTTCTAGTTATCGTAGAACCTAGATACCTAAATTTATCTACCTGTTCAAACATATTACCATCTATATCGATATCACCAGTAGTATCGCCATTTTTGCAGCTAACCATATATTTTGTTTTACCCACGTTTATTTCGAGTCCTAGTTCTTTACCGGCTTTCATTAACGTTGTCGTATTTAGTTTTATAGTTTCAACGTCTTCGCTTAACAGTACCAGATCATCAGCATAGCCCAGCACGGATGTTGTCCCGCCCAGATCCAACCCTTTCTCGGTTCGCATTACCTCCCTAATGGCATGTTCTAATGCCAAATTGAACAGGACAGGCGAAAGAGAATCCCCCTGTTTTAAGCCCGAACGAACCTCAAATTTTTCGGACAAATTATTACCGATTCTAACTTTATTGAGTGTCTCCGTCAAGCACATCCTGACTAGATTTACTAGTTTTTTTGGAATCCCCTGCTCGATTAGAATATTATACAGTTTCTGGCGGTCAATAGAATCGTAAGCCTTTTTAAAATCTATATACAGCTGGTGAACAATACCGTTATACTCCAATTTTTTCTCTAATATTTGCCGTAAAGAAAATATTTGATCAATTGTCGAACGATAGCGTCTAAATCCGCATTGGTAGTCTCCGATAATTTCCTCGGCATATTCCGTGATTCGACTGGTTAAGATTAAAGTGAATATTTAACTAGTAATATTAGACAACTTGTAATATTTAATTTAGTTATCTTAGTTATATTTAATTTAGTTATCTTAGTTATATTTAATTTAGTTATCTTAGATAACTAGTAATATTTAATTGACTCTTGATTTTTTTTTTTTTTTTTTTTTTTTTGCGAACCCTGCCGTCTCCACTGAGCATCCGGCAAGTTCGTTGCGGAAACGATTTTTCCAAATTAAAGACCGTAACACAGTATCAAAAAATCAGTTGAGGAATCTCAAAATAAAGGAATTACTAAATGTCATCTAGTGGTTGAAACTGACATGGCTCAGGTGCATTGTGTCTCAGTCTGAGATCAAGTGTAAAATAGTTATTTTTTTCACTTTGATATGAATTTTCAGTACTAGTTCACATGAGTTCTGCGTGGTCCACAATCACTTCGATCACACTAGCTCATGGGATCTCGAAAACAGCCGAATGTTGCCATATTTTTTGACGTCAGATACTGCCTCCACCACACAATTCTCTTTCATGGATTTTTAAAATACCTGCAAATCCCCATCATTGGACTTAAAAGTATTTCATTTCCTTTCCATAAGTTTTTACCTCACTACTCTTTTCCTATTTCAAACTCGACTTCCTTTTTCTTCTCTTTTTTGGAAAAACATGCTTTTCACAAATTCTACTTCCTTAACGCCAAAATGTGTTCATTACACTGTCTCACACAGTTCAGATTGCTGTCCCATTTTTATCTCAATATTATTGAACAATTTCCATTCATCATAATATGGACATGAACATAATACAATATTTTAGACCAAAAATGTATACGGAAAGTTATTCATCTGGTGGTGGTAATTTGAAGTTACTTAGGTGATGACAGCAGTTATTTTTCAATCTATATATTTTTCACTTGAATACAATGTATTAATTATTATATTATATATATAATGTTATTTATATTATATTGTGATTATAATTATTATGAAATAGAAAAGGAAGCACAATATAGTGTGCAATGAAAATATTAAAAATTAAAGGCTCAAATTATTGTTGGGCTTATATGAAGTTAAATAGATATTATGGTTACAAATTTGCAATAATAATAATAATTATAATTATATAATAATATAAATTGGCAATAAAGCGCGATGTATAATATAGATTTTTAAAGAAATTAAAATATTTTCCGAACTATAGTTTCGTTCAGTTTATTTTATGTTGATTAAAAATAATACTATCTGAATCACAGGATACATCAATACTATACAATACAATAGATCACTATAGTAGTACAATTAAATGAACAGTTGTATAATTTGAAAAATAGGGGTTGGGCGGACTAGGCTCTCCCCTAGTTTCTAATAATATTATAATAAGTCACTAATTTGAACTTTTTTACTATCTGGCCTCTGGTGATAAGTTTTTTATGGGCTGTTTGGTGGTCTCTTGAGCTGATGTCAGCCATAATCAACCTGAAGATATGATTATTCTTGATAGTGTACAAAAGAATCTTTAGAGCTTATAATTATTGTTTTATAGTCTATGGTACAAAACCCTTTGTATCAAATTATTAACATCCAGCTGAAACTTCTTAAATAACTTCATCTCATCGTAACCTACAACTATTTTATTTACGAAAATTCTCGGAATTGGGCCGTTTTCAATTTGGAGGGAGGCAAACTTTGTCTATTTAATTAGGAACTAAAAACTCTTAAATACTCATTTGCTTTACACTTGAGTCGTAAGATAAGTTGAGCACTAAGTCGGGAAAAAAGATGGCCTTCATAAATTTGAGCCGTTTGGCGTGACCTACACCCCCAAATTGTCAAAATAACGAGGTTATATAGGCCCAAACGACTCAATGTTTTTGAAGGCCAATTTTTTTTTTTTTATAGATTTTTTGCTCAAGTTATCTTATGAATCAAGCGGAAAGTAAATGTGAATTAACGAGTTTTTAGTACCTAATTAAATAGACAATGTTTGCTATCCTCCAGATTGAAAACGCACCAATTCCGAGAATTTTTGTAAATAAAATATTTGTAGGTTAAGAAGTTTCAGGCGGATGTTAATAATTTGATAAAATGGGTTTGTACCCAGTGTTACCGCGCGCTCTGTAACAAAACCTCGTACTCAAGCCTCGTACATCCTCGTACGCTTGTTCATTCATAACTTGTACTATTATAAGCCCAGTGTTATTGTTTTTTTTATAGTAAAATTAGATCAGAATTTTTTATTTTTACCTCCATTCATATATTTTAAAGCCTTTTTACATTACTTTTTTTTTAAGTTAATGGGTCAAGAAGTAAAATTAGCTTAATAAAATATATAAAAAAGTTTATATATTTTTATAAACTACTGAACACGTTATATAAAAATTAAAATAGCTAAATACACTTCTTAAAGTACTCTTCATAAGTAGATCCAAGATTTAGTTAGGGGGAAGGACTAATTTTTTTCTTTTTTCTAAAAACAAAACAACTACTTTTATGAAAGGATGTTAGTGGTTCTGGAAGGTTAATAAAAATTAATTATTGGGGCATTGATGCTTTTAGAGATATCCATTATAATATAAAAAAATAATAGATTGTGATTGTTTCAGTATTTAGCTTACAATTATACATCGCACAAAATAAATGTGGATCACTGAAAAAATATTTTTTTTTCATTATTTAAGATGGGTTCATTATGAATACTAGTTAATTTTTCAATTAATTACTTTACTCGATTAAATATCGAAAATAATTTTTTAAATTACGGTAATAATTTAAAAAAAAAATTCAATTTATCTAGAATATATTCACAATTGCAGTTTTATGAAGGAAATAATAATTACGAAGGAAATAATGGATATAATTTCTCGTATTTTATTTTATGCTCGATAAAAAAGACGGTAAAAATTTCTGTTTAATTTTCTTTTACAACACATTTTAAAAGATACATATTTATAAAAAACGCTTTATTAAGGAAATAATGGATATGGTTTCTTATATTTTATTTTATAGTGAATAAAATCTAATTTTTTTTTTAAATTTTATTTTCTAGAAAATTAAAAAAAAAACATATATACAATCATGGTTTTATGAAGGAAATAATAATCATACTCTTAATTAAAGAAGATATAATTGCAATTTATTTGTATATAAAGCAACAGAAGTTCAGTTTTTCATATCAACATAAATAATAATACAGACAAAGTAACCGTAAAACAACTCTAAACTTCATTCATAAAAATATAACCTCGCATTGCGAACGTCAGCAAAACTTGTGTACGAGTTACGAGGCTGATCTATCCTCGTACCTCGTACATTACGTCATAACCTCGTACAAATACGAGGATCCTCGTACAAACGGCAACACTGTTTGTACCGCGGACAAACAATATAGTTAAAATCAGCTGTTTCAATAAAAAAAAGTTGATATGAACTGAACATAAAGATCAATTTATTATAGTCTCGTAGATATTTTGGTTGAGAAATGATAGATTTCAACAATAGAATGTAAAAGAAGGCAAAAGTAACCATCCCCTATCTCGATTCATGCTTTAATTTAATAAAAGTATTTTATAATTGTAGGCGGTTTCGAAACCGGGGTAATAATGGCGCTAAACACCGATTCCGAATAAACTTTGCCCACCGTAAGCAGACCTTGTACAATCAGTCATAAATTACAGTCAGAAGACTGACAGGGATTGTCTCAATCATGGTGAACCCCGGACCTATCAATCAGACTGACGCCTTTTTAGATCACTTAATGTTCAGATAACACTGCCATTCAAAAAAAAAAAAAAAAGTTTTTGCGTGTATCTTCGATGGAACCTGTTTCTCTTGATTAATTTTGTTGTGAAAAACTCGAATTTTCTTTCAGAATCCTTATATTTGCCACCGTTCTGCAGATACACATACCTAACATAGAATAAAAAAAATTATGTTATTCGAAGTTACACGATTGCTTTTTAAGCTTTAAAACTGCTTAATTATTATTGAAATACTTTTGCAACCCACAAAACAAATTACAACTTCCCTGGACAGGAACAGCGCTGTTGCACAGTTTATTTATAACGTTTCTTCTTTGATCGAAGATAGTACTGATGTTCTTGCAAATCCTTCACAACGTTTAACAGAAGTCTGCGAGCATTTAAGTATCCTACCGAACTTGATATCTTCGTTCCATCGAGGATATATCTTGGTGAAATCGCTCAGGTTCGTCACTTACAGATCCACAATTTTCGGGAAAGAAATCCAAATCCGAGATCTCTGTACTTCTCAATGAGTTAGGACTAAGACAGCATAATTGTCCTCTCTTTTGTTACCCAAGAAACTAATAATTAAAGCTGTAAATGCTTCCCACGCTGCTCTTTACCCTGAATCAGAGGTGCCCATTCCCCCCAACGTTGACGGCGCTAGAATCTATCCTCTCCTCCTCCACCCAAGATATTTTATTGCTCACTTTTTTTTAAAAACAGATCAATCTAAGGTAGAATTAAAAAATTGTAGATCATATACAATTACACTTGTTGCGGTATGTTCCATGTTTTTATCTTGTTATTTAATCCTAAAATTCATAACCCCCTCAAAATTTGCTCCCCTTAAAAATTCAAAAACCTGTAAAAATATGCCTGCCTAAAAATTTTGATGGTGCCACTTTCGCCTTGAAACCCCCTTCTGGGCACCTCTGCCTTAAAGAATATCCAAAAATTCCCTGGTATTAAGAAGCTCACAGATTTGTGGAACAACAAATACACCCTCTTTACTCTTAGCTTCACTTAAGCGAAGACATTTTCCTCGTGGAGGCAAAATGATTTTTTGAGGGCCCACAAGTGGGTTTTAGAGAGCATAGTTTTGTCCAGGGGTCAGGACTTATCTTTGAGGCCATCCTTTTCGGACTAATTGATATGCTCTGTCCCGACTGCCCCACTCACATAAGAAACAGTAGTACTTAGTATACCCCTGTTGCATGCCTAGAAGAATTGCCACCACTTTCAGGTCCCACAGATTTACCATTGGTAATCCTGGTATTTGATGGATTTTAGAAGAGTTTCCGTGTTTTAATAAGTTTCCTTAATGTGGACACCATGGCCAACAGAGATAGAGGGAAGTAGATTGCCATTGTGCAAAAGAACTGCCTTGAGGGATAGCTTTGAGAATCTAACATCCTTCATTCATAAGAATTGTGATTGACATTTAAAGCTGTCATCAGACCTGGGACATCACATCAGTCAACAAGGTTTTCATACTTTTTGAAGTCTTTCTGATGATTTCTGTACATTGTAATATTTATACCAGATTGTTAGAAGTCCCTTGAACCCGAAAGTTTTACTTTATCTTTGGGCAGATCCAGGTCCTGATTCAAATCACTGAGTTCAGCTTGAGTAAGCAAGTGGAGTTTGCGATCTTCTTGCTCGAGAAAGAAATCATATGGCGTTCCTCCTAGAGTATTTACCTATTCCTTATCCTCGTCCTCATTCAGGAGGCCTTGGAACAGGCAATTTGTCCACGTGTGGTATTGGCCGTATAGCACAAGAAATGTCAGGGTACTTCACTTCAGATTTCTTTTTTTTGAGGCATCCCAGGATGAAGAGGAGGGGTCATGCAAAAGTAACAGTCGAGAGGGTATGAGAATATCGTTTTGTCTTCCCTAATATTTTCAAATACAAAATAAAATTAATATTAAAACTAATTTACATGAATGAATAAAATATGTATACTAAAAACAATTAAGGAAATAAGAGAACTCGACTAGATGACTAAGCTAAGGTCTAGAAGTAGGTACGTAAGTATTTTATCGTACCGTATTTAACCCTATTTAACGCTACAGATCCCTTTTTATCAAATTATCAACATTCATCTAAAACTTGAATAGTTTCGTCTCATCGTTACCTTCAAATATTTTATCTACAAAAATTTTCAGAATCGTATGATAATATGATCACGAAATCGAAAAAAAAGAAAGGTGGCCTTCAAAAATATGAGTCCGTTTAGTCTATACAACATGTTTTTTTTGACAGTTTGGGGGTGAAGGTCCCGCCGAAGGACCTAATATTTTTGGTAGGCCACTTTTTTTTCTCATATCTTACGATTCAAGTGGAAAGCAAACGGGTCATGAATCAGTCGCTCTCAACTTTTACTTTTTATCATCTTAATACTTCTGATTCGGCCAATTCAAATATATTTACATCAGAACTAGAATTTATTATTACAAATTTCCTTGAGCATAAAGACAGGCTCGGCATCTTTCTTCAACAGCAGCAGTGGCAGAACTTCACTGCATAGGTGTTATTGTTTCACCAGATTTAATTATCCTTCTTCGTAAGGAATTAAGGTCATTGACCGGACTTGTTCAATCATATCCCATATCCTAATCAATGAATTGGCCGTGCAGGACCAGTGGCTTGGCCTGTACGCTCTCCAGACATCACTGGAATTTTTTGTTTGGAGTGACAAACAAAAAGACAATACAAATCCGTTCAATGATCTTAATTCCTTACGAAGAAGGATAATTGAATCTTGTGAAACAATAACACATATCCAGTGAAGTGCTACCTCTGCTACTGTTGAAGAAAGATGGCGAGCCTGTCTTAATGCTCAAGGAAATCACTCTTTTGTTTTGTTTCGATGTCTAGGCGCAAAACGTCCGGGTCATCAACGAATCACTCTTTTAAAAGTTTCATATGTGTTATTATAACTACATCACCTTTACCACCACAGCCCATGAAGGGTATTGGGTTCAGTACTATTTAGGGAAAGTAATGTTTCTTGGTCTTCAGTAGTGCAAGGAGGTGATTTGACCAAGATCACGCTCAACCGCCAGGTTTTTCTCCTTAATTAATTATTTCAATTAAGAGTACCTACTTTATAGAGGCTGGGTGTGTCCCAAGAGGGTCTACCGCCTCACCAGGGTCGCCCGACGGCTAATGAAACAGAATAAATATTTTTTCTGCCATGAGCCGGGGTTCGAACCTTGGATCTTTAGCATCAGTACCTACCACTGAGCTACCCCACTCTCTGTTTCTATTACGAGGAAAATAAATTATCAGAATTTGTAGTGCAGATTTGTCTCATCCAGCCTGCCGACGTTTCGGCCCAAGCATATCGGTCACAATGAGGGCTAAAATTAAAAAATAGATGATAAATACAAGATATAGACAAACATATATAAACAAGCTAAAATAAATGGTTGAATAGTATACATAAGATAATTGCAATATAAACATGATAGTAAGCCAAGAAAAAAAATCTGTTGCGCGCAACACACAACTTTCACTTACCGTTCAACTTTGAATAGAAATTATTTTCTGGCCATGTTGGGCTATTATAACATTTTTGAATTGTTTTTTTAACCGAGCTAAAACTAAAAAAATACAGCTAACAAATCATAAATACCATTTAAATAAGAGTCCTATTTATTATGTCAACGGTTGATTATCGATTGTACGATTCGTTGATTATGGGTTGTACGACTATTAGTTATTAAACTGTTATTTTCCATTGGAAAGTTTATTAAAACGGAATTAAGAAATTTATGTTGTCTGTCATAAACAGGTATACGCTAATTGTAAGTGGATAATGTTGGGATTTCACGAAGGGAAAATTCATCAAATTATTCACTAATTTTATTTTATAAAAGGTTAGATGATTTTTCGAAATAATTGGACGATAGATACCTAAATATTTAAATATAATATCAGATCTAGAGTTATTCAACTACAGTAAATATATTTAAGGTCATAAACGTATCTATGAAATATTTTTATCTTTCAGTTCTTCTTTTACACAGGTACAATGAAATAGTAGTGGATACTGTTAAAATATCACAAAGGGAAGATTCATCACATTATTCACTAATTTAATTATCTAAAAAGTTAGAAGACAATATTTCGGAATAAACAGATGTTGATAACTAATTATTTAAATATAATACCGGACCTACAATTATTAAACTACAGTAAATGTATTTAAGGTTATAAACATATGCTTTATACATCCATGAAAAGATTTTATATTTTACTTCTTCTTTCACACAAGTACAATGAAATAGTTTTTTAAACAATGTCATTGCCTTGATTAGGTGGATTTTAAATACTTATTTCAAACTTTAAAATATTTTAAAAGTTTACATTTAGTTAGTAAATTTCATTTGATTTCCGTGAAAACATGTGATTAACGTTAAATATTATTAGTTATCAAACATTATTATTTACAATTTTTTCGCCACTCTCCGTTACCTTCTACAATAGATATTGTTTTTTTTTTTCTAAAATTCTCCGCTTTCCAACGATATATTATACGTATACCTTCTGACTAGTATTTCCGGAGATTCATTTTCGACCTGGATAAGCATTTTTATATATTTTTCTTCTTTATTCAATTATCAAATTGTTTCAAAAATTATATTTAGCATTTCTTCGTAACTCTAAATATTGTGAAATGATTAATTATTTAAAATAAACCATATTAAAGGTACTTTAGAGGAAGACGTATATGAAAATTGGACATTTAAGCCCTGTAAAGTGACATCAAACAGGATAAGACCTAAATGATATTAAAAACCACTTAATTATTCAATGAATCACCGAGTTGAATCAAAATCGTTAGAGCCATTTTTGAGAAAATTGTAAAAATGTGTTTCACCGTTGATATAAAGTGGCACTTAGCCGATTGTAAGAAGAATGTTGCTGTCGCATCTAAGGCATATACCTATCTTAAATAAGTAAAATCAGTTTCGTACGACTTTTAGTTTTTGAGCTAGACTGCTAACATATACACACACAGACAAACGGACACACAGGCCATTTTTCGGGACTTGGTTATTTGAACTCAGGGTACTCCAAAAGGTTTATTTCCGTTGAAAACTCAGATTCGAAAATTTTCACGATCGAAACACTTACCCTTACTATATATTACATATATACGGAAGTGAATGTAAAAATGCAACAAAATATCCATTTCTAAATTACTTTTCGAAATGACATGTATGAAACTGTAGATTAGATGAAATTTTATCCTATTTTATACTTTTTTAGAAATTTATTTTTAAGATTTATTAAATGTTTCTTAGATTTGTATTGTGTCTTATCTTTTATCTCAGTTCGACTGACTCCTGAAATAATTTAGCCGATTATGTTTGGCTGGAAAAGAGTATGGTTAGCCATACATGTGAAGCAAGCTGAATATTTTTAAAAATGATATTTTGCAGTAATTTTATTTTTGAGATCCAGTACTTTTAGATTTAGCGGTGTACTACGCATTTCCTTAAAATTAGAATAAAATCGAACAAGCCGTTTTCAAACCATCGGTGTGTAAAAAATAGTACGTTTTAAGATTCGAAAGCGAAAGTATTTTCTGAAAGTAGTTGATGGGACTTTGCTGAAATTTATATCTACTTGATCATTTGTTTATGAATCCCTAACTTCCTTCCAACTTTGAACCAAATCGAACGTGCGGTTTTTAAGATATAGACGTATCACGGAAAATAAGTTTGGGAATATTTAAGAGAAAG